>OX419637.1:11516859-12993718 GCA_948473465.1 Lithophane ornitopus | reverse complement strand
TTTACCTCACGTACATAATTTAACTTACAATTTGCAAAAGTAAACTCTCTTGTAATTAGAATATTGTAATTCCTTCATACATCTTGACGCAGTCATAGGTTACTTACAAGTGTAATGGCGGCCTAAAACAAGTCACCCATCCTACACGACCGTGTGTCTCACCCATTACCACTGGCCAGCACGCTACAGGTTGTTGTATTTATCTGTACACACGATACTCTGCGAGGTATAGCGTTACTGTTTACTGATGATATTTGTTTTACTAGCATCTGTCATACACAGCATTGGGGTTAGAGTATCCGTGGTTGCGGATCTTGAGGACAACAGTTCGATTCTCAGTTGGGGAATATAAATCACAATGCTGTTTTTTCCTGTTTACTTAGGCATACTAAGTGCATAAACGATGTTAAATAACGTTCTAGCTAGATGCAAAATTAGGTTAAATGATATAAACGGGGGGGTGTATGGGAGCCCCTTACATATTTACTTTGTTGTTTTTTTAGTATTTGTTGTTATAGCAGCAACAGAAATACATCATCTGTGAAAATTTCAAGTGTCTAACTATCACCGTTCATGAGATACAGTCTGGTGACAGACGGACGGACAGACAGGTGGACAGCGGAGTCTTAGTAATAGGGTCCCGTTTTACCCTTTGGGTACGGAACCCTAAAAAGGACAAACATATTTAAAACAAGTGTACAATGAGCGGTCTTATCGCACAAGGCGATTTCTAACAGACAACCTTTGAAAGGACTGAAAGAAAGGAGAGATCTTTCATACCTCCTGTACTCTGCCTTCATGGAGACATTATAACTGTACCTAGTGTACTATACGTGTTTGCAACACTGTCGATCGGCGACTGTTTGCCTATGTTGTTTGTTGTGCGGCATTTGTACGCGTGGACAGCCTCTAAATAGGGCAGTTGAGCTGTATCGAGAGCAAATACAGATGGGGAGTGACGTGAACTGGGTAATGTTGGGTACTTGGGAATATATGGTGAAGTATGACTAGGTAATGGGCTAGAAAAATAAAATAAAATAAATGTTGATGCTTACATAAGGTGCTTGCCTATTTTAAGAGGTCATTGTACTCATCATTATGTACAATTTTTATTATAGGATCAAACCTGATATTACGAAAAAAATGAATACAGCATGTCGGAGTAGAGTATGTCGAAATTGAATCATGTCGAACTAGCATTATTGTCGAAGTAGTATGTCGTCGAAGTCACATCTTTTCGTAGTTAAGTCATGTCGAAGCAACGTCTTGTCGGAGTAGAGTAGTGTCGGACTTAAGGCATGTCGAACTAAAGTATTGTCGAAATAAAGACGTGTCGGAGTTCCGTAATGTCGAAGTAAGATCATGTCGTAGTACCGTTTGTCGAAGTTCCGTTTGGTAGTCAACATTGACCTCATAAAATATTTCGTGTATGAATAGATACACCATAAATACCTACCAATGACGCAAAATAATGGGCTAACAAAACTAGGCTAAGCTAGCCTAGGGAAATGATAGTGGGAAAGATGATATGGCTGTAAAGGGGTGAAATACTGAGACGACAGCTAATACTTCCATAACAACTTTTATTCCCCATTTAAACCCCTTGAGGGATGACTTTTCAAAAATTATTCAGCGGTTTAGACTGTGCGTTGTCAGTCAGTGAATTTAAGATTTTCATTAAGTAAATTAAGCGTCGCTAAGTAATAACAGCATCATGGGTCGATCCATCTGGTTAAGCAATGCTTGCCGGGGTTGGTCCGTGGATGAGTGACCATCTTTACATACCGAGACTCCTCCGTGCCTTGGAAAGCACGTTAAGCCGTTGGTCCCGGCTGTCATTCGAGGATCTTTGCCAGTCGTTACGGGGCGGCAGAAGCTCGAAAGTCTGACAACCAGTCTTACCAACCCAGTTACTGGGTTGTGGAGGTCAGATAGGCAGTCGCTCCATATAAAATACTGGTATTCAGCTGCTTACGGTTAGACTGGAAGCCGACCACAACATAGTTGGGAAAAAGCTAGACAGATTGATTTATTAAGTCAATTATGCAAGTTCTCTAAAACATCGTCCTGTACCTACCATTGCACATACATTTAGTTAATTAGAGAGGGGTAGTGTTCGATCCGCGCACGCATAATCATGCAGTAATCTATTTGACTTGGTGTGGGGTTCAAATTGAATATAATGACTGACTCATCACTGGTTTGAGGACTGCTGACCTCGTTGGGGGATAGCATGATGGTTGAAAATACTGATATTGTTATGAATTTAATCAATAATGCTATAGTACATCCACATTTCGCTAGTTAAATTGTTTTTAGGTTCCAACGAGCGAGGCTATTGCCATCAACCCGGCACAAATCCAAACTCCAGGCTGCTATACTGAGAAATAAATAACATAACAAAACATAACTTGTCTAATATTAACTAATTATTTTAACTTGTATGTACTTTTTTTTATCGACTTATTCTTTAACTACCTATATGTGGAGGCTTGTTATTAGCAAGTTTTTAATATTACTTTCTTATACTGTGGCGGTATCTACATCGCCACATGCGAACTACGCATCAAAGACCCGACGTCAGACAGAC
Organism: Lithophane ornitopus; assembly: GCA_948473465.1. Taxonomy (NCBI): domain Eukaryota; kingdom Metazoa; phylum Arthropoda; class Insecta; order Lepidoptera; family Noctuidae; genus Lithophane; species Lithophane ornitopus. Next base: position 12,991,128 of record OX419637.1, on the reverse strand, counting down.
GTCACATAAATGCTGCATCGCGCAATTAAAGTTTACCGTGCAGTGGACATATATACAAGAACCCAATATCAATCGTTGGGCAGTTGCCCGCCAGACACCGTCCCTTGTCCGATGAAGTGCCAGCCCGCGCCGAAGCTGAGCACGTAGCTTTAAATTCCCCTATTAATAATAATAATGATCCTATGTTGATCCAGCCCGTCCCGCCTTGCCGCCCTCCCGTCAGTGACGCCCTAAGCCGAGGTCCGTACCCCACAGGGGGTGCCCTTAGCGAGCGCTCACTTAGTATTAATTTAGAATAGTTTTATGCCCCTGGCTGGAGGCTTTGAGTGTAGTAGCTTAAGGCAGCCACAGGAAAGTCCGGTTAAATAGTTACGATTTTCTTACAAAATCAACTATGAGATGCCCTAGATCAAAAAAAAAAAAAAAAAAGCCCGCCAGACACAACACCCGTCTGGTCGGAGGATCCTCCCTGTTCTATGGTGGATGAGTGAACTTTACACCCTGTTCCTCATGCCCCTAAAATACCACTGTTTTGTTAGTCTGTAAGCCTTCTTTAAAATATAAAAAAAATAAAGTAATAAAAACTACATTTCGATTTATGCCCTAATTACACGTGTTAGGGCATAAATCGAACAGATTACGTGTGACTCCGGATTTTTAATTCTGTCTGTGGTGTCTTGTTTATACCTTTTTAGTCGTAGTTGGGTTTTAGATTTTATTACTTTTTTTTTTTAATTCTTTTGGGATTAAAATATATATATTTTTGAAATGTGCTCATTATGCCCTTTCATTTGATACCTACATGGTACGATTAAACAATTTTTTTTTTAGTTCCTTACTTTATGTCCTCTAGAGGGCGTAATTTTTATTTAATGTGACGTCACATAGCTTATAACCAGCGGACGATCAAGACGCTTCCAACGATACCTCACTTGTCAAATTGTAATGAGTGGCTTAGAAGATATGAGGGAACAGATGAACATACATACATACCGGTCAAAATCAAAACCCTCCTTTTTTCTTCGCCGTAGTCGGGTAATTAAAATAACATCACGCCTATAATCCCCGAAGGGTTAGGCAGAGGTATACCTATAGTACACCCACATTTCGCCAGTTATGTTTAAGTCCCATGTAATAGGGGGCGAGCCTATTGCCATCAACCGGGCAGACTCCAGGCTGCTACTGAGAAATTCCAGATGGAACAATCCAATGACACTTTGTCCCACCCGGGAATCGAACCCAGGACCTCATGCTCAGCAGTAGCGCTTGCGACCACTAGACCAATGAGGCAGAAATAAATTAGAAAACATAAACTTTCCTTGGCAGTCGAGTGAAAAATGAGAAATAATGCTAATTTTGTCTTATGCGTGCTAAGAGGCTCTTTTCATACTGAGGATTATAAAACATTATCTAATTCTTTGTTGTTACCTCTCTCTCTCTCTCTTGTTACCTAATAATCCCATGGTCAACACAGGTAACATCTTTGAAACTAGACTCGTGTTCATAATAACTTGATCCCTATCTTTCAACCTCATTCCAATCCTGTATAGGTCTTGAAAACTGGTCCCTTCACCACCAATTTTACTTGACCCCCATTTTCGTTCTGTATCTTAGCCAACAAAGGTCTTGGGTACTGGTCGTGTTATCACTGCCATAGATCAGGCACGCCATATGTGTGACCGATAGGAATCTACATTATATATAGGTAATTAGATGATACAGTAATAAAATCATTGGGAACATTGTGGGGTGTGTAATCTCTTAATCTTTTGAACGTATGGGTGAGGGAAAAATGTTATGGTTGTATGGGGAATAACTAAAGTCAGCTGACAAACTAACTAATGTTCTTGCACGCGACTTTGTCTGCGATCCATGATGAAAAGTAGCCTATGTCCTTCGCCAGATCAAAGTCTACCTCTGTGCCAAATTTCATCCAAATCCGTTCAGCCGTTTTAGCGTGAAAGCGTAACAAACAAACTCACTTTCGCATAGTTAGGAAAATACTTATCTAAGTATTTGGACTTGGCAATTTGCATGTGTGATGTAGACTGGGCAGCCATTGTGCCGACGGTAGTTACTTATGGCCAATGTTCTAATAGTTAAGGGACCAACGTCATGAAGACGTTCCAGCCTTTTAGATACCTATAAGGTACTTGGAGTTTCTTGCCCATTCTTCTCCATACGAAAACTACCTTTTGGAAGGGGCAGCTAGAATCAGTTCTATTTCTTAGTTTTTTTGACGTTCAAAAGTGCCTTTAGTGTGCCTATTTGAAATAAATGATTTGACTTTGACTTACCAAATATCGGGAAGGGGGATTTCTGTCAACAAACTGCTGAAAAATCCTAACTAATGTTATAAATGTGAAAGTGAGTTTGTTTCGCTTTCACGCTTTTGCTTATTTTTCTCGTTATAGGTTATTGCAGTCGAAATTTTTGTTCTTTAAATATATTTTTTTATCGTATTATCACTAAGAATATCCTTCAAACCGCATTCCTTCATTGGCTTGCACTGAAACGTATGTATCATCTTACCAATATAAAATCAAGCGGCACATCAAACGCTATAACTGCCGGAATCACTCCCGAGTTGCGCACACGCCGCGCCGCTAAAAGCTCTCGCATCACTCAGAGACGTGATGCATTGTTTTAGTTTTATTTTAGAAATATAAATAAAACCTCTTTGCTGATCTGAAGATGCACCAATCCATTGGCAGAGTTTGGTCACCGATACAGTAACCAAGTAGGTCGCATACGGTTCCTGAAAAATTCCATGCCACTGTAAGCTTTTTAGAATCAGACAACGTTAACAGCGAACAGTTAGGACCAAATTTAAATTTTTACAGTATTTAAAAACTTTTCATAATTTTACAGACACCAAACTCATGAATTTTCCATCAATACACCAGCGCCACAATAGTAACAAACACGAAATAATCTTTAAACAAACACGGTTCGTTAGTTTTATATAGTTTCCGAGATAGCGCCGAACAAAATGTACTGATAACGTATCGTTAAGTTATAGTGGTATGGAGACCTTTACGTTCATGTAAATTATGGTAATCTTTATGGTGTAAAAGCCGACGTTTTACATTGTCTATGGTGTTAAAGTTGTAATTGGTACAAAATATTTTAAATGTAGAAAAGACTCGAAAACCAGGCGGTCTAAGATAGCGCATAACTACATCAGTTTATGGCTTTATTATATTTATAGGTTTAAAAATGTATTGTAACAATATTCTGATTTAAAAGAGTGTCCGTGGAGTTTCTTGCCCGTTCTTCTCCATAGGAACCTACTACGCTTTGGAATGGGCAACTAGCTTCATCTTTCTGACTGACCGACCCCTTGACAATTCAAAAGTGCCTGTAATTAGTTTATTTGAAATAATGAGTTTGAGTTTATTTTTAAATCCATTATAATCGAAGCACATGGCACGTTCTTTTGATTGTACCCCATGGAAAAAAGCGTAAGTTTAACCTAAGCATATTGACGACACGGTTGGCGCAGTGGCTGAGCGGCTGCGCAACGTGTCGCGGGTTCGATCCCCGCACGGAGCAAATATTTGTATGATCTGCAAGTAGTTGTTCCGGGTCTGGGTGTTAGTATGTGAGTTTCTATGTTTGTAAACGCACCCACGATACAGGAAGAAAATTCCTAGTGTGGGGCAAAGTTTAAAAAAAAAAAAAAAAAAAAAAAAAATATATATATATATATATATATTAGAGCCTCCACGAGATGTTACTCAAATTGAGTGCACTTAGAGCATTTGCTACCAATCTTGCTGACTGGCTTATGTTTTCGGTTATAGAAGTAGTAGGTACCTGGGCGACCGAGCTCAGCTTGGGTGAAAATACGGAGAAAACGAAAAAAATCCCCAGATATTAATTAGACCTAGCTAGATCGATATTTCGCCCCCGTAAATATTGCAACTTTCATCGAAATGGTTAGAGCCGTTTTTGAGAACGTGATTTGATTACAATTGCTCATTTAATAGTATAGGATCTAGACCTCCTTGTAATTGATTTCTTTGGGAGACGGACAGCGTATCTGAGTAATTTCTTCATATCATCATCCTTGTTGTGCTCAGATTTAAGAGTTATGTGAAATCAAATTACAGACACATACCATGTGAGTTACTAACTCAACTCCGCCGGTCTATTCTGTATAAATCTCATCGTGAAAACTAAGGTGAAGTGGGCTGTCATTCCACCTAATGCTATGGATTGGCACTATTGACAGGTCACTTTACATAAGTATTCACCATGAGATTTTTCCAGAATAGATAAACTGAGGTTGATAACGCACCGAAAACCTTTTGTTCTCGGGTTTCATTCCTCAGAAGGGTCATTTTCTTTAGGTAAAACTTAAAAGTCCTTATAATGATTATAGCTATCTCTACCTACCCTCGTGAGTAGTTTCCTCATGAACAGTTTTTACCTTTCACAGTCGTGCGGCTACCTCGTGAGTCGTTCTACTACTGGTTTATTATGAGGCGATACGAACGTCAATCGAGCCGCTAATGGACGACTATAGGAGGGGGTGGAGAGGCTTTTGTTACCTATCAAAAAATCTTTGTAAACGATAATAATAAAGCCTTTAAAGGGTGACTGGTAATTAGTAACACGAGACTTTACTCATCATTGTGCACAACTTTTACTATGTTCGCATAACTCGTCAAAACGTAGGGAACAGCTGATTTTTTTTCGCGATTTCAGTTTTGGTCCCATAGTAAAAGTTGTTCATAATGATGAGTAAAGTCACGTGTTTAAGTATAGGTCACTAATTACCTGTCATCCTATATAGACAGAGGCTATTGACACGGAAAGAGGAGGGGGAGGGAGAACGGGGGCAAGACTGAGTTAGCTTGGCCTTTTACCTTTACCTCCCTGACCGTTTACCTCCCCCGTCTCACCGTTCACATAACTCGGGTGGTGACTAGTGACTAGCCGACGCGACGCAAGCGGACTTATAATGTATCACTATCACGTTTGAAGATAAGGTCAGTCTGTTCTATAATGATTTTGGTCACAGCAAACATTTGTTATCATAATTTCCTGCTAAGATTCATAGAAAAACAACAGCAAACTACTTTTTTTTTATGTCTTCTAATACAAAGAGTTATTTTTTTTTGTTGTATTTCCTACGTAAATAACCTTACTTTACGAACGACTTTCCAAGTAGGTGACCAACCTACACTTAGGTACTTTTCACATTCAAATCCATCTTACCCACTCTAAACAGCAAAACATTTCCAATGAAAACAAACAATAATAAGAGCTCCATTAACAATATAAATATACGTTAAAACGACTCCATGTATTTTGGTATCTCTCACCGCTACGCGTGAAAAGTGGCCTTGCTCCGCTGTAGAGAGAATGTGTAGTGGTAAAATTGTGTTTATAAATATAGTTTAAATGTCTTTGTCCTTGGGTAAAGGTTTTAATCTAGAAAGGCAGTCAAGGTCCAGCAGCTTTTCGTTCTAATTCCTAATTGACTTGCTTTTTGCGATGACATATTTCCGTAGATATTAGGCCCAATATGGAATTGAGTGATATTTTTTTCGGGATTAATAAATAACTCATTTCTCGGCCTTTCCACATGGCTGCATAACACGACACCTGTATTTCCCGGAGAGACGGACACACTTGTAGAAGCTACCTACCTACATCTACATTTCGGCAGCTATATTTTACTAAAAGTCTCATATAATAGAAGCGAACGTAGCCACTAAGCGGATGCAAATCAAGACACCGGACTGATTCTGATCATTTCTTGACGAGACGACCCCATAAGTTATAATGTATATGTCCTTTGGGAATCGTAATTTGGTCAGACTGGTAGTCACCCTTAAAAATAAGCTTGTGCAAAATTCTAATCGACCCCCGAAAATTCTCGCATAATCATACTCAAAAGTGGTTACAATCACGGAACAAAACCCCAACCCCTCCGCAATCGGAAGTATTTTTCCATTCAATTGATCAAGCATCATTTTTCTAACAATTTGGATTCCTATATCCTCATTGTTGGTTACTCATGTATGCATAATATTGTAATGGGAAATTCTTTGCTTAATGTGGATTTGTAAAAGAGAAAAGTATAAGAAATCAGTGGGGCTGAAGAATGAAGTAATGTGGAGAAGAATATGACGAAATTAAATATTTAATTGGTTTTATTATGATAAAATCTCGTCCGTTGATATGCTAGAAGCCTGGCAAATCGACGATAAACAATCTTAGGTAGGAATTGAATCAAAGAAGTACAAGAACGAGGGTTTTCAAAAGAGGTTTAGATTGTATCCTTAGACATTCGTGAAAAAGCGTTTAAAGTATTATTTCCTGATATTAACGAAGCTGCAGCATCATTTTTTTAACCGACTTCTTCAAAAAGGAGGAGGTTCTCAATTCGTCTGTATGTTTTTTTTTTTTTTTTTGTATATTTGTTACGCGATTACTCTGCCAATTATGAATCGATTTTGATGATTCTTTTTTGTTTGGTAAGTCATGCTTCCGGTCCCATATAAATTTTATTAACTTTGCTTGCGTAATTTTTGAGTTAGCTACAATATTATGTATTTTTCCCACTTAGTTTATCTAGACGATATCCTGTTTGACTCCTTCACTGTTATTTACATAGCAGGTAGTGGTATTCGGATTTGTGTAGGGCAGGTACCACAACTAAAAAGTGAAAAATAAAAACTTTTTACAAAAAAAAAAACAACCGACTTCCAAAAAAACACAAAAAAAGTGAAAAATAACTTTAATTTCGGAAGTCGGTGTCTTTGCTTTTCAATTTCCGTTTTTTGCCACCGACTTCCGAAATTAAAGTTATTTTTCACTTTTTTAGTGTTTTTTTGGAAGACGGTTGTTTTTTTTTTGTGAAAAGTTTTTTTATCACCATGAGATCACCAATCAGTTACACGATCATTGTTGTAACGATTAATATTGACAGTGATTATATCCACTAAATCCATACTATCTTGTAAATATTATAAATTATAAAAATATTATAAATGCGAAAGTGAGTTTGTTAGTTTGTTTGTTACGCTTTCACGCTAAAACGGCTGAACGGATTTGGATGAAATTTGGCACAGGGGTAGACCATGACCTGGAATAGGACATAGGATACTTTTTATCCTAATATTCCCACGGCATCGAGACTTACGCGGGTGAAACCGCGGGGCGCAGCTAGTATACTATAACATACTATTTATTATACCATAATATTATAAATTCGAATGTAACTCTGTCTGTCTGTATGTTACCTTTTCACGCCTAAACTACTGAACGGATTTCGATAAAATTTGGCAAGGAGATAGATGGCATTCCGGGGAAGGACATAGGCTACTTTTTACCGACATACCACGCAGGCGAAGCCGCGGGCGGAAGCTAGTCGTCCATAACTTCAGGATGTTTAAGTTACGTACCTTATTTAACAATACAAAACACGGAAACTTCCAAACAACATCCAATTACAACTCCTGAACTCCTGACCACCCAAAAAAAGGATACAGCACTTTGTCTCCATAAGTCAATCACTCGTCGTTCACATTTATCACAAACATACAGATATTGTATTTTAAAAACACGCGTCAATCAAAGCAGTTTAAACCTTATGGTAATGTAATAAGAGTCACGTGACGCGCGTTGATTTACAATGAGGATACCCCTAAATACATCTACAGGATAAATATAAAAAGCTTTCAGGGTTTGAACAGAATATAAAAATTTACGACCCAAACAAATGCAACTCATTCACAAATTGATGTTAAAAATAAGTTTCATAACGTGTCTGTTTCAAATGGATTTTATTTTTAGATTATTTATTTTTATTGGGTATTGTTATTGATGTAGGTTCAGTGGTATCGGTTTCGTAGATAATGCTTTTACTTTTATTAGAGGCAGTGATTTTCAAAATGTTGGCTCTTTTGATCAAGTTTTGTCGAAGGCTTCTATTAAATTGGGTTGACATGATGTGTTATACATATCAAACGGCATCTAATCTGAAAAGAAATTCAACAAGTTTTAGGATTGGAACTTGTAAAGTTAAGTTAACTTATTAAGTTCAAAGCTACATTGTAAAGTGATCCATTTTTCTCCTTACTAATATTCCCAATTCAATCCTTAACACAGATTTTCATATCCTAGGTAGGAGAACAGTTCTCACCCACACGATTTTACATATACTTCTCATTATGTTCAACTGTATTTTTAACATTACTATAATTCTTTATTAAATCCAGGATGTAGAAAATTTTTAGTAGGTACTTTTAAAAAACTTTGTAGATATGACATCTACCTTAAAAGTCAATAAAGATGACTAGTGGATCAAAATGGAAGATTAGATAGAAAACAACCCACAATTCGCAAAAAAACAAGTATACATTGTTACACAAATATTTATTTCCACGTACACATTGAGTTACACGAAAGTTACGCTAAACAAAAGGAATCACAGATAAAGTACATTAGACTAAACACGTGTAGCTAACTAAACGTACAAAAAATCATATATTACATTTGCAAGTGATATATTTAAATTTAAAATATATATAAAATCACAGTTTCACACCCGTTTGCATTTGGATCTGAATACGTGAACTTGAAACCCGACTCTTGCGTTCGAAACAGATATAGACACACATACACTAATACACGTACAGAAAAGGATTGATAAATTGACTTAAATCTACAAGTACCATAATGATACATTTGCCCCGGTTTTTTATTTTAAATTGTATGGAGTTAATAATGTCATCGGTTATGATCAATTAAAACCTTCAAAAAGGCGGTAGCATTATAGCACTTTACACCAATATTGAAATACTGCTCCCACAAGAGACGAGCGAAATATTACATTCACATCAAGAATAGTATAAGTTCAGCTTACGAATTCCTTACAATGTTCAGTGTTAAGTATATATTTTAAACATCATAAAACATACAAACGGGCTGTTCATAAAAGAAATTTATCACAAAAATAAAATCGGAAAATAGTAAAACTTTAGATGTCGAACTGACATAAGCATTTGATAGCATTGACATTAACTTTCCACCGTTTTCATTTACAAAACTTTTTTATTTCGAAGGAATAAATTCCGTCCTTTACTTTATCACAGTATTCGAATCGTATATAATACTCGAGTCGTTAAAATACCTTGTTTACAAACATTCAAGAAGAGTGTCTCACAAGGCACTCTATTAGCACACACATTTCTTTTTTAACTCATTCCTATGAAGAAATTTTCAGAGCATAATTTTGTTTAGTAAAAGATGAGGTTTTAAATCGTGGCCGTACAGGAAATCTTTAACATAGTAATAACAAGAAAAGTAAATATTTTAAATCTTGCATTAGGAGAAGACCTTGAAAAATAAATTCAGATCTATTGAGAATAAACTATTTTGAGACAAGAAAATAACAATGAAAAGAAAGTGAGTTAAACAACAATAATTAACAATGTATAGATCGTACATAATTGTAAATCAACAAATAAACTAAAAGAGCTCAGTCATATATGAACTACTTTCATAATTATGTTAAAGCATAAAAGAAACTGGAGCAAAGCCAGACATTGACTAGCATAAAACGTTAAATTAACATGAATGAGAACACAATATTTTTGCATAATTAAGTAACATCACTAACCACAATGAATTTAAAACTAAATGCATTTAAAATGGAGTAAGAAGATAAAAAAATCTATGAATAACGTCCACGTTTTAAAACCACAGCCTATAAAATCCAATGCGTAACAAAGTTGTTGTAATACAATTTCTTTCTGTCTAGTTCTAGTCTACAACCATAGAAAAATAGATAAATAGACTCACATCAAAAAGTGTACAGTATATTATATTAACTACTACATATAATGGTCTTCTAAAGCGTTTACTCAAACACTAGAGAACCTTCTATACTAAAAATATTAATATGTGAAGAAATGCAATTCAAGGTCAAAAATGCAAATACCAAATGAAAATACCAACCGCGCGTACGTCCTTCACATAGGTTTTCACGGTGTCATTTTTACAAAATACATTGGCTGTACATGCACACTGTAAAATCTTAATCCGCTCGTCTCTTGAGCGTCTTCTTATAACCTTGACCCCGACTAGCGTCACCATTTCGAAATTTGAAATGTCCTGATCCGGACGCTTATTATTTTTGTAATGATTAAAAAAATTCTCCTAAGTTACAGACAAACCCGGATGGTAAGATGATGATGCGACCAATCGCGTGCCAGCATTGACGTTGAAAGAGTGTGTGTTACGTTGGTATAACTGTCAGTTTTTGTGACTCAATAGGTTTCAAATCAACGCATATGAGAGTTACGTTTCTTCACATATTGTTATTCATAGTTTCTATATTGTTTTAGTAAAAGCTGAAACTAACATTTTTATTATTAAATGATGGATTTTACCGTTAACGGCTGTGCAAACTACGAGATTATTGGTGATGCTAATCAATTGAGTTATTATTCTAAAATACTGTGAATTAAGTTAAAAAGTATTTGACTAGTTTGTTTTTATGATGTATTTTAATTTAGACTTAATATATTGAAATGAATGAAAATTGAGCGTAAGTCCGAAGATTGTGCGCTGACAAAGAATGAATGGAATGAAAATAACCTCGTCCTTTTTGGAAGTCGGTTAATGAAAACTTAGGAATGTTTTACGAAATAAAGGGATAACAAATTAAAATTATTGTCTATTTTATTACTTAACGCAAGTAACCCAAAAAGATATTGAAAGAATAGGAAAGAAACAACAACGACATCGACAAAGAAATTCTCGATGAAAAAGTTTGTCGGGAACCTAAAATACACCACTTTAACAAAGTAGCCAACTGCGGTAGAAAGACTATGTTGACACATAGAAGTACTAGGAGACAATAGATGAAAAAAGTCAAATGAAGAAGATGAATGAGCTAGAATTGGCACAGACATGAATGGCACAATAGGGAGTACATTTACCCTGAATGGATGAGAAGCGAATGACGATATAGATTAAGATGATGAAATAATAGAGAAACAACATGACAACCATCAAAATCAAACTTTCAATAGTTCCAATTATTAAACAAAAAACAAAATAAAATCGAAACAATTGAAATCAAACTTCGAAATGGGAATCATGAATCGCCTTTGTTATACGTATTATATTGGGTTAAGTTCCAAAGATGTGGGATTTTTTAGGAAAATATCTTGAACTAAAGTTGCAATTTTATCACCCCATAATATACAAGTGATTGACAACTGCCATCAATCGATTAGGTGAACAGGAACACACTTAAACATGCAGAATCAAATACGTAAAGAGAATCTTAACAATACAATTAAAATCGTAACCAAATTTCAATTCAAATCAAATCTCCATTGATTAGCAAGACCGTTACATCACCCTATATGATTGATGAGTTACATATGAGAGAAACATCAACATCAAAAATCTAATACTAACTTAGGCCTTCATATAAAGGTCTCCACTTACAAGACCGTACCATATACGACCGTACTATGAACTTATCAGAAATCACGTAGACATTAATATTACATTTGTTTTTGTGGGTGTAAAATACTGGTATTGAACTGCATCAGGTTAGAATGGAAGCTGATCTTAACATAGAAAAGGCTAGGCAGAATGATGTAGTAGTCGGTAACGGTAGTTCCATGTGTGTCCATGGCAATGTAAATTGAGTCGGCCCACAGTTTGACTAAATTCATACAAACAATATGTTTTTTACATATATTAACCGTTCTTTTGGGTGGAGACCTAAATCATTACAGTCCGACATGATTCTAAATGAACGTGGATGGCGCTGCTTGTCTAGGAAGATTTCAAAAACTTGTCAAATTCAGTACATTTCATGTTGGTTCTCTATTTCGCCACGTTCATTTAAATCCGTGTCGCATTCTACACGAAACGTGTTGGATAAAGGTGCAACTTTTCGATCGGTAGCGTCAACCGTTCAAATTGAAACCAGTGTGGTGTATAGCAAACGGATTTCGAAGGACCACCGTCAACTGTTTTTATTCGACGTCGATTATTGTGTAGAAAGAATTGAACAAAATTTGCTAGCATATAACGTCTGCACCGATGGACTGTCGATTTATAGGTCAACTGACCGACTAGTCGACATCGACTACAATCTAGTTGCACCTTTATACTTGGAACTGGGATTATGGTAACCACGACATATCAAGCTATTCATTTCCAGTATATGCTGACCTCGTATTGTATAAGTTTTCTGTACCAAAGGGCCAGCATAAACGGAAATGTGTAACTAGATAATATGTGATTGTGCGAACAGCCGATCAATAACGTCGGCAAATTCGCGTTGAATCTTTACTGGGTTTTTAATTGTTATCATTACTGGATTATGTTGTCATGTCAATGTGTGTCCTTTCTTATGTGCTCGACTTATACAATTAAATCAATCTAGTTTTCAGTCTACTTGTCTTTATTATTCTTACCTTTCTTCGCGCGTCCTTGTTTGATCACTTGCACCAGTTTCACTTTCTGTGCGTCTGGGCTTCTCATGTATTCGTCTAGCATCTGTTGGAGGAATAGATTCAATGAAATCATCTCTTGGAAGCTCTTCCCTCATTATTGGGTTTGATATTGTAATTAGTAGTGATGGTTGTGTATATGTAGTCATTTTAATCAGTGCTATATTTTTTTGGCTATAGTCTACCTAAACTATATAACTGCTTATTGGACTGTGCTTTTTTAAGTAAATATATAAGCTATTGCACTTTAATTCTTTAAAAGGGAAGACTGGACAAATTTTCGGCATCTGTGCCTATATCGTCATTTACTTTAACCTATTTTGCAGACATTGTCAAAATCTATCAGACGTATTTAAATATGGATGTATTCCCACTGGAGTGTTACGCATTGATAGTTTATCTACGAACTATCGAAATGTTCCTATTACCACATTTAACATTTATACTTGCCATTGACAGTCACTCATTTTAATATATATAAATTCTCATACTCATCATTATTTCAATATCATCATTGTCAATTAGTATTTTATTTTACAATATAATAATCTTCTAAACTATTTCACATAAAACCTCGAACAAGTCGAAAATTGAACAGCAACAGAGATACACCTTTTTTTTTTTTTTTTTTTGGGTGGGAAATCATCATATGACTTCTCCCGCTCTGGGCGGAGCGGAAGGGCGTGTCAGACTCTTACTGACTAAAACCCACCCGTGTTCCTTCGGTTGCCTGTTGCCAGGGTCCCGGTATCCCTTTCGGACTATTCCGCAACCCTGGCAGGCATCGGTCCTAACGGACCCCGTCAGGTGTGCTGACATCTCTTTGAGGCGCGCGTGGAACACGACGCGCCAACGACCTGGGCCTAACAGAGATACACCTGAACCCATAATTTTATTTTATCTTCCGTAGACAATATTCTGTTTATTGACATCAAAACCAATAAAAAAATATTAATTAATGCAAAAATGAAGAATAATTAAAGTTCGGCCTTTATAGGACAATGAATAAATAAGCTTGTGATGCCGTCAAAGAACCATCGACGGAGAAACAAGTTAACCACAGAATGACGGTCATTATCGAAATATTAACATAAAACGGTATATTAGGGACGAGTCGTAAAACTTGCTGACACCTGTTTCAACTATACATTGTGAGTAGATGGACGCAGAAGGTTAATTTTATCCAATATGTAAATCAATCGAGGAAGGAATACTCAAAATGCTAAAAGAAGAAAAAAATATTATCATACCATAAAATAAAAAAAACAATGCTTCTCAATAGCTGAATGAAATAGTATTTTTAATAATTCTATGCATAAATAAAGAGCAATACAACCAAGGAACTATGCTAGACGATGAACAATATATGCATACTTATACTATATTATAACCGTTTACTGAAAGCAGTTCTCGAGCGATCACCATTCATATAACAAGCGTTAGACTATACAGTAGCGAACATCAGGCCTTATAAATTTTATTTTCAGTAGTGACAGGGCTGAAGAAATTTATTATGATGCAGTGCAGACTATAAAAGCATCTGTATCCTGCTCTACAAAGTCTGCTTCCCATTGTGACCCTTCTGTGTCATCCTCTACACAAGTTATTTCAGTTGATAAAGTAGGAAGTGCAGCTGCTACCAAGTTGCGAAACAAGTGTAATTCCATCAAATATTCAAACGTACAAATTGGGTTCTTGTTCGCTATTATTACGAGAGCCTGCTACATTGTTGTCTAGGAAATTATTTAACACAGTTAGTTGTTTGTCACAAAGTTCTTTTTATTTGGATAAGTGGTACCTAAATCTAGCTGACAGACGAACTTGGATCTGGTGAATCTACCTACAGGCTTTTGTTTTTGTAACTGTCACCCAAAAACTCTATAGATGTTAGAAAATAAAACTTTAAACATATTTTTGATAAACATCACCGACGAGATATTTCAGTTATAATACACGCACTGTAATCCTATTTCACACACCATAAAACCATAATCCTATTTACAGTACCCGGCCGTATTTAGTTTAAGAAAATGTTCGTCTTTGAAGAGCATTCAATATCTGCCACTCATACTTTTGTGGCAGCATGTTTCTGACGCTCGATGTGTCACATTTACTACTGTTATAATAAGTAGGCTTAGTTTGCTAGTCGTCATTAACCTCAAAAAAACACATATCTAAAAATAAAGTCAAGTTATACTTACAGTCATGCTAAGTTCGGTAGCTATGGCGGCGGCCGCGGCTGGCAGTTCGGCCAGTGCCACGAGTGTCGGTAACAGGCAGTGACTGTGGGTCTTCGATACCAGCCAGTTGGCTGGCAGAGTGCATAGGGTCTTGATCACGCCCCAGCCGTCACAGATTGTTTCCTACGGGAGGTTAGACAAAGGTATATTAAATTTGAGGAGTGACTTACGTGACTTAGTGACTTACTAAATAGCTGGATGAGGTCAATGTCCAGTCTTCTTCTTCAACAAAAGAGAGAGAGAGTAACTACAAGTAGATTTCGATGGGATATATGGAAAGTTGATTAAAGTAAAACTCATTTGGATTTCCAAATATTCAACTATATTATACTTTGTCTAACAAACTGGACCATCAGAAAATGGATACTTAAAAGTTCTTTGTTTTCTCTAGGAGAGACTAAAATAATAAACGTTTACAACATTTTGGGCTGAAAAAAAATCCAAATTAATATTCAGAATCACAAAACACATAAACAACCTACCCTCCAAAAGACAAAAAGCCATCAAGTAAATAATTGACAATGTAACATCAACTTCACTGTAACGGCGACACCGGTATAAATTGTACGGTAATGGACGAAGGGCACTTGGCAGAACAAATGAGACTCGAACTAGCACCTGAGTCCTTCCTAATTTTTAATTTATGGCTGTGTCTCATTGGGCGAGCTGGGTTTATTATTTTAGCCTTTTAAGGGCGGGTTTTTAATCTGATATAGTTTCATTCTTACTATTTGTAGTGTGTGTAATGTAGGACAAAAGAATTATCATGAGTCATTTTTGGGGATCAATACTTACTACGAACGTTCGGTTTTGTTAACTACATAGTTTTAATAATATTCATATCCATAAGTACCAAAACCGATCTACTCCTATGACAACAAACTTTCTTAACCATAACCCATAAAATCAATTATGCTGAAGTAAAAAAACGCCTTCGCATAAATTTTAGTAATGGGCCTAGTACACTTCCTTGAGCAAGTGTGTCCGATGTAATTCGGACACCTGTGTCCGTGAGAACTTTGGAGTGGTAAAACTCGGTAAAAGTGCTGTAATGAGCCGGTGGAATAATTTAAAAGGAGCTAAGTACGTAAATAATGTGTTTAGAATTAAAGTTTGGGTGAAGTTAGGTGAGTTTTAGTGTCGAAGCTATTGGCTAGATCGATAAATTAATTTGTGTGTCATATCAAGCGAAAAGGAGAACAATTATGTGTTAAAATCCGTCTGATCAGGTTCTTGTTGCTAATATTTGTATTATTGTTTTAATAGAAAGATCAAGATACGAGTAAAAGGCTGTCATTTCTGAACAAGGTGTAATAAAAACCTCGGAAATAACTGAAACCTTTTTGACGGGACAAAAACTTCATAAGGTATTGTTGTACTCATTATTATGAACAGTTTTACTATGGGAAAAACCCTGAAATCGCAAAAAACTATCAGCTGGTTCCTACTTTTAATCGAGTTATGCGAATTCAAATTAACAAAACTATAACGACCAAAAAGTCTACACAAATCTTAATTGGAAATAAAAATCAAATTAATAAAAATTAAAATATGTAGGTTATATCGGAACTCTTTCACGTGCATGCGATACTTCCCACCAAACATCTTAATTATTGATACTATCTTAAGGAGCTAACCACACAAAATAATAAAGGATGGCCAAAGAACGATTAAGTTGACCATGTCACCATGCTAATAGTTAATAGGTTACCCGATGGGGTGGAAACACGTGTTAGCGTGCAGGTGTCACCCGCATGGGAACGGACATATAAAACGGACGGATTTTCAAAGACGTTAGAATATCTTGATGGGAGAGGTCAAGTCTATTAGTATTAACAGAAAAGATAACGAATATTTCTAACGAAAATTATATTCTTTGCATATTCCATTTATTCATATTCATGCAGCCGTGAGGCACACACTATTGTTGTAAAAACATTATCTTTCATTTTTTTATTTTGTTACTTGTATATCACGAACTGTGTCCAAATCAACGTTATTCTTACTTTCTTTCTTTTTATATCTACTGTAGCCAAATTTTGTCAATTCAAAATCAACGATTTTACGAACTGTCTTTTTAAATATCTAGTCAGTAGTAGTAGTGTAACTAGTAGAAGTTTAGTGTTTTTATAAATTGTGATATTTTTTTTCTTTTCAAAGTATCGTTTTTTTAATAAATATCTACGTATCTTCGTAGTCCGACGTAGTACTACCTTATGATATAAACCATAACACCTCTTCCAGTTAGCTGTTTTAATAAAAATCAAGATTTTCTTTTACGAAATTAAGAAAGGCGAAAAGTTCTTTCATACCTCCCAGCTCACATAGATTAATATAGAAACATAAACGAACTTACCTGTAGTTGTGGATTGTTGACGACAACGAATCCCACTAGAACGATAAGATCCAACACCATGGTCTCTGAGAGAGTCTGGTCCAGGCGCTGGTTGCTTAGACCTAAAGACAAAACACAATTAATAGAATTGCAGCTTTTAACCAAATGCTTACATTCTACTGCTGTGTTTAAAACCAAAAACTGTAGAGTAAGATTTTTTTTAAAGATGTTCCAGAAATAACCTTTCAAGGGGAAGTGTGCTTAATTTCATTATATCAACAGAATAATTTAAAGTGAATTATTGGAGCTCAATGCATCAGTCCTTCTAAAATAAATGTATGCTTTTCCTTAAAAAATTTAGTACAGTACCCGTCTGTTAATATGGTACGTGGAATTTAAAAATGGCCGCGTTTGTATGTATATATAAAAATTCTATGTATATTATGTACAACTTACGCAAAATAGTGGTCCTCGGTGCTTCTTTATCATTGGGTGCATGCTGTGACAGGAGTCTGGCAACAGCTGCTCTGAATTCCAGAGGCCATCCACCTTCGCCGAAAGCATCCTGTGGGCAAAGAAATATGTAAAGTATTTTGACGAAAATAACTGACATTGACAGGTTAAAACATAGGGCTTTTTAAATTCACGCATCTCAAAGTCAAAGTCAAATCATTTATTTCAAATAGGCACATAAAAGGCACTTTTGAACGTCAAGAACAGAGAAATAGAACTGATTCTAGTTGCCCCTTCCAAAAGGTAGTTTTCGTATGGAGAATAATGGGAAAGAAACTCCACCGTTACTCTTTAAAAAATGTTTTACAATCTTATTTTTAACCCCCGACTGAAAAAGAGGGGTGTTATAAGTTTAACGTGTGTATCTGTGTATCTGTGTGTCTGTCTGTTCCATCGTAGCTGCCAAACCGCTGAACCGATTTTGTTTTTTTTTTGTTTTGTTTGAAAGGTGACTTGATCGAGAGTGTTCTTAGCTATTATTCAAGAAAATCGGTTCAGCCATTTGAAGATTATCAGCTCTTTTCTAGTTGATGAATGGATGTGAGCATCTTTCACAGGTCTAATCGATTGGAAATTTAGAATTCTGTTACTTCAATGATATTAGAAGAATATAGTAACCTTGAACTGATGCTGCAGCATCACCTGGATGCAGGATACCCCAACTCCCTCACCAACTTACAGCAGAGGTATCGTGTTTGGGCTCATTGGAAAGGTCTCAAAAAATTGGTTACAGATGGATGGTGATCAGGGTCTGATGATGGAGTAGGAAAGAGAAATGAGACTAAATTAGAAACTAGCTTCACTGTGGCAAAAGTACGTACAGCTACGCAGATATCGGCGAGCCGCGGGTTGATCATAGCGTTTCTACTAGTAATATAATATGAAATTTAAAAAGCTGGAAATAAAAGTTAAATTTACAATTTAAAAAACCCCCGACAAAAACAAAGCATTTAAAAAGTAAACAAATAATATGTATTGGCCCTTTAAGTTTAATATAAAAGTTGTAGGTAATATTTTGATCCAAGCGTCGTCGCGTCGGGGGACGGCTAATGAAAACGCCAACATACACTAGGAATAATGAATATATGCTATTGTAGAAAGGATAGTTGCTGTTAATTTCCTATTTTCATGAGCCGTCCCCCGACGCGACGACGCTTGGATCAAAATATTACCTACAACTTTTATATTAAACTTAAAGGGCCAATACATATTATTTGTTTACTTTTTAAATGCTTTGTTTTTGTCGGGGTTTTTTAAATTTTAAATTTAATGTATACATGAATTATATAATTATATGTGAAGACGATGCACCTACTACTGGATTACTGTACCACAAAAGGTAAAAAGAATTATAAATGGAGCAATGACAAGTAAATTAATTATGTGGTAGATACATGGTGCTCACATATTTACAAAACATTGTAAAAGTAAACGATATTACAATATTCCTAACATTGATTAACAAGTAATACTAATAGATCAGTGCATGAGTCTAAGTAATCACATAGTGTAAAAATCAAAATACAAATATTACAAAATATACCACTAAGTTAGCAACCAGTTTGATTTTGTCAGACTCTAATTTGTCCTATGGAGCAAGACCAGCATGTTTCCAAGCATTCTTATCTTGGATATAATCATCTAGTTTGTAATATGCTTGTTTACAAAGTGTACTTTTTATATGAGTTTTAAATTTCCTTTCATTTAATTGCATCATCATCGCGAACAGGCTTATATCCAGCAGTGGGTACAGACTGGTGTGAAAATAAATGATAAGATCGTTCTCCAGACTGTAATTCGGCCACGTCGGCCCAATCTCTACGGAGACTAGCCTTCGGCGCGGGAAAGTGCACAAGTGTGTGCGCAGACACAAGAGCACTCTCTCTTCCTCACTCTCATAATCCGATGATTTTTTTTTACTAATAAGCTGCAGACCACCTGTTTTTAAAGAAGCCCAAATATAGTAATCGTCAATCGAACCCGTTTGTCCGTTTTTTACCTATTAAATTGGACCATGGATCTCATTTGCCACTATCTTTTTGTCTGTAAGACAGCAACAGTTTTAGCATGATTTTGTTATGGCCGATTCCTTTAATTGACGTACCTTTCTTGGTTAAAATTAAGACTCTTGTATCTTTACCAATAATAAAGCAAAGACAATAAAGCAATGACAATGGCAGCTGCGTGGATGAGGTGAAACGGCGTATGGCTATGACTAGAGGGGCAATGGTAAAGCTTAAAAAATATGGAGGAATCGCAATATAACTAAGGCCACTAAGATCAGGCTCGTCCGTACACTTGTGTTCCCCATATTTCTGTACGCAGCTGAGACGTGGACATTACGAGAACTGGAAAAGAAAAAAGTTGACGCTCTAGAAATGTGGTGTTGGAGAAGAATGCTTGGGGTATCATGGACAGAATTCCGCACAAACGTCTCCATACTCCAAGAACTCGGCATCAAACAGCGTCTAACAGCATAAGTACAGTCTCGAATACTGAATCTCTTTGGTCATGTCTCTAGGCGGAATAATGACTCCATAGAGCGTCTAGTGGTGCAGGGCAGAGTGGAAGGTAATAGGCCACGCGGGAGGTCACCG
This sequence comes from Lithophane ornitopus, assembly GCA_948473465.1. NCBI lineage: Eukaryota > Metazoa > Arthropoda > Insecta > Lepidoptera > Noctuidae > Lithophane > Lithophane ornitopus. The sequence continues at coordinate 12,970,943 of OX419637.1, read as the reverse complement.
ATGAGATGGACCGATCAAATAAAATTCGTGGTTGGAGGCCCTGTAAATGAATGCGCCAGACTGTCATGTAACAGAACCAGATGGAGAGAGATCGTGAAGCTGGCAACGACTACACCTGCCTACATCATCGTGACCACGACCGCTCTGTCAAGAGCGAAGCGAAGAAGAAGAAAGCAAAGACCTCATAAACTTCGCATAGTTTAATTTTACTTGTGATAGCTACTTACATAAGGGGGTTTCCCTTATGTAAGTAGCTATCACAGGTAAAATTAACTTACGAATCTATTTATATGCCCAGTTTGGCAATCAAAAATGCTACCATTGGTAAGCAGAACGATTCGTTTTTGTTTATAGGAACCGAGCTTTACTCGATGCACAATACCTTTACCTACCCAATAAATTGGAGATTTCCAATCTCACTAGATTTCCCTCAACAACAATATACAACCCACTATACATTCAAAAACAAATCCACGAACCATGACTAAAACACCCAAGTCTAACGAGGTATGACCCTCAAACCAGCGACCGTTGAATCCGTGCGGTAAGTGCAGAGGTCACGCGACCTCTGATTGAGTTACTACAGTCTTGGCAGATGTGTACTGGACACGCTACAAAGAAGTTTGAGGGTACATAATAAAAGAGTGGTCAGACTGAGATTGGATGGTGGAAAGTTGTAAGTGATCTTGGTGAAGTTTGGACGTGATTGAGGTGAATTTTGCCAGACATAGGCCGATACTCAAACGCTACTCAATTGCTGAACCTTCCATCGTTTTTCACGTTAGTAGGTACTGTTTATTGTAATGGCTGAAACACATAAGAAAGTTAGATGGTGTTTTAATCTTCGGGGGTAAGTTTTCTATAACCTTAACTACCTCACCCACGAATGTTGGAAGTTTTATCATGAACCTGAAATGACTGCCAAATCTCTTGGAAGATGCCAGTTTTGGTATCCAAGATATAGAACAACCAAGCTTGACATAAGAAGGCAGATGTTGTGCTGATCAAAGACTTGTTAGAAGCATAAACCAAACATTATTAAAACAAAAGAAAATGGCCACCATAAATGACCCTAATCAAATAGTTCAAGGTGACCCATTTTTTATTTTTTAGTTTGGGAAATGAACCAATTACTTCTCCCGCTCTGGGCGGAGCGGAAGGGTGTGTTAGACTTTTACTGACTAAAGCCCACCCGTGTCCCTTCAGTTGCCTTTTGCCAAGGTCCCGGTATCCTATTCGAACTTTCCCGCAACCAAGCTTTCATCACACCTTTTTCACATTGGATTGGACTATTTCGTTTGTATATATAGAAAATTCTTGATCAAAACTCAAAAGAACTAATAAAGCAAATACTATATTTTAATTTCAGAATAATTTATTATTTATAAACTAACAAAAACCGCAAATAATCCTCAAAACCGACCCATGTGCGTAATAAACTAATAATGATGTTTATCTTCTGCCGTAGCATTACAAACAGTGGTCCCAGGGCGCATCGTTTGCGGACATCAAAGTTTTGAGTCCGCTGGGACGAGGGGAGGATGAGTGGATTGGAAAGAGTGAGTTAATTAATAAATCACTAGTGTTTTGTGTGTTAGTAGAAATGAGGACGTTTCATTCTTATTTACTTTTAAGATATTCATTTCATAGAGCAGTATTTATTAACTATAGACCAGATTGATGAGAAAAGAATGATGCAGAAGGACAAAGATCAAAGAAATTGGTGTAGTTTATAAAAAACACCTCCATTCGACATTAGATATCGAAATGTTGAAGGTGAATAAGACACTTATAATGCACTAGCTGATGCCTTCGCCTTCGCCCGCGTAGATGTCGGTTATTATATACTAAAACCTTACTCGAGAACAACTCTATCCATTGTTGAAAACAGCATGAAAATCGGTGCAGTCGTTTTTGAGTTTGTCGCGTACAGGACAGCAGACAGACGCGGCGGAAGACTTTGTTTTATAATATGTAAGGATACAGCATTCGCAAAACGTTCATTCAGACTTCAGATATATTTGGCAGTAACATTCAAGGAAATCGATAATGATGACATTCTGTTTCAGAAACAGACAGTGGCAAGCATTCTCCTTATAAAGCAAACTAGAAATTGCAGGTAAAACGAAGAAAAGGAGTGACACGATATACTAGTTGATTGGAGATTGGATGTGGCCATCGCCCACGACGTTCCACAAAAGAAACGTGTCACAAACTCAATTCACCAATGAGTAGCCAGCATGTCACTGCACTTGTATTTCAAAGGCGGATCCGTACATGACGCTAAACACAAACGCGTTAGAAAAGCACGGCCACGTCTTTTAAGTAGCGTCATGTACGATGACGTGACGTCTCCAAAAATTACTTGACAACAGGAGCTTCTAAAAACGTATTCAAGTACCTACGAAAACTGCTAAATCTCCCAAAAACATAACTGAAACGAACCCAATACGGAATTTGAAAAAATCACGTGTACAGGCGCGGCACCTAATCCATTAACAGTCGGCAGCGGTATCGATTACGCGGCTACACCTCGAGGGACCGGCCATTAGAAACGCACGACCAGCAGTGGATGGCTATATAAACATTAGTACGGTACGCTTTTAGGGGGGGCTCGGGTTTCACGTCTATTGTTAGGGGAGGAGTATGAATAAAATGTTTTGTTTATGGCGATATGATGATGTAAAGACAATGTTGGCTGTCATAAAATATATTGGTGGACGTTAACTTGCAGTGAACAATAATATAGATCCAAATAACGGGTTTGCAACTGAGGGTCTACTCTCTAAGTCCATCGACAAAGATTCGCGCCCGTCCGAAAGTAGTTCGAAACTTCGGAGAGAAGCCTACACCCGATTCATGAACTATTTCGGACAGATACAAACACAGAGAGTAGGGACGCCTGCCAAATCGTGGTACTATTCATTCTTAAGTCGGGCACCAAACTAGTCTTATGCCCGTAGGTCATACGGAGTTTCTTAGCCCGTAAAATCGGCCGAAAGCACGGTCTCCGTGATTAGGGATTAGACCTCTTGCACCTAAAAAGTTTTTAACCCTAGTTTGCCAAAGTTTTATGAATGACGGTCGATAGAGTTTTAAGTAACGAAAAGGCGACCTTAGATATGGTGACCTTATGTAAGGCCGTTTATGTGACGCCATGAGAGGTTTTTTGTTGACCTTTTCAAATATAATATGGTACCTAGTTTTATTGATATCAAATTTGAGCACACATTAGCTAGGGATTTTGATATTGAATTGATTATTTAAAAAAAAAACAAATCTCGGCCAATGACAGATAATTATGATGCCAATCAAAAACAAGTCGTAATTGACGAAAAGATATTATCAGATTAGCTACCAAATCCATCGAAACGCGAGCAGTAATTAAATTCAGCAATTATTCGCACACACCCACGATTGGCACAATTTCAAGTGATTAAGTACATAGTGCGACACGTGGCGTCGTAACGAGCGTACATTCTACATAAATGAGGGTAGAAGCAAATGTTTATTTTAAGGGTATCACTTGTGTAAACTAAAGTATCATCGTTCTCCCTGAAGGGGTAGCGTTGAGTTGGCGAAAATTGTGGTTGTTTATGGAGAGGCAAACAAAACAAATGCCCATCGTTTTTTGGATAATGGATTGACGACGGCCCGTCATCATCTGCCTAGCCTTTTCCCAACTATATTGGGGTCGGCTTCCAGTCTAACCCGATGCAGCTGAATACGAGTATTGGCAAGACTGGTTGTCAGACTTCCGGGCTTCTGAGGACCCGTAACGACTGTCAAAGATCCACAAATGATAGCCGGGACCAACGGCATTACGTGCTTTCCGAGGCACGGAGGAGTCTCGCTATGTAAAGATGGTCACCCATCCACGGACCAACCCCGGCAATCGTAGCTTAACCTGTTGGATCGACCCGTGCGGCTGTCATTACTTAGCTACGAGCTCCTCATGATATAAAATAGATGTATTTAACTTCATGGTTTGGTGCTTTACCAAGATGTACCTTTTATTTCAATGCTTTGCTGTCGATTTTCAACATACACATAGATGTTGCACTTACATACACCGTGTTACCGATGACGTATATAGAAACTGTAGGCTAAAAACTGTGAAGAAGATAGAAGTTGTTCGCTCAAAGCACTTTCGTCGCCATGAATTTTATTAAAGGCTCCCGCAGACAGGGACGAGTCGACGATGCGACGCGGGTCTGGTGGAAAAATTTCTATGAAAACTTCAGTTATTGTTTTACCGGTGTCACGTCGCGCCTGTCTGCTGTCTCTAGATGCTACCGGCGGCGCGGCGATTCCGTGCTCTGTGGCTTCAAACATGATACAAGGAGGTCTGACTATTGACAGTAGAGACTGCACTCGGTAAACAATTACTATAGTAATGCAAGGCAAACAATTTGTTTAAACTATTGTCGACGGATCGGAGGGATTCAGCACGTGACGTGGAGTATGTATCGGAGTTTATAAGGAAGACTATTTCGTTAGCTGTGTATCTAATCTTAATTGGGTTCTTCTCCATAGGTATCTACCACGCTTTGGAATGGACAACTAGCTTCATCTTTCTGACTGACCGACTCCTTGACAATTCAAAAGTGCCTGTAATTGGTTTAATTGAAATAAATGCTTTGAGTTGGAGATTGAAGTTTAACATCCTAATCCTAACTAATATTATAAATGCGAAATTGAGTTTGTTTGTTTTTTTCGCTCTTTCTCTTTTTTCGCGCTTTCACGCTAAAACGGCTGAAAGGATTTGGATTAAATTTGGCACAGAGGTAGACCATGACCTGGAATAGGACATAGGATACTTTTAATCCCGATATACCCACGGGATCGAGACTTACGCGGGTGAAACCGCGGGGTGCAGCTAGTTTTATATGAAACTGTCATTTTCCATAATAAAAGCACTCGTATGTCGAAATGTCACACCTTCATTCTGACACCTTTTTACACAACTGCCCAAAAAGGAGTGTAATGTTTTCAGGGTTCATGTATGTATGTATGTGAGTTTCTTTATTCCACCATAACTTTAAAATGCCTGAACGGATTTGTTTTATTTTATTTTATTTTTATGATTTTATCCCGAGTGACATAGGCCAAGTTTAAAAAAAAAAAAAACAATATAGCGGCAGTCTGGCTCCATTTTCAAATGTGAAAAATAAAAAAATATTCAATTATTTACAATATGGGTATCCAAGTGAAGACCTTGATGAGCACATTCCAAAACTATATAATTTATTGGCATACATTTTACATAGGTAGGGTGTACATGAAAATAATGAAATAAAAAACATTTCATCTTTGGCTGCGAACGATAATCAGACTTTAGTAACACTGAAAATGTCTAATTGAGTGAATGGTTTGGTAGATGATTGAGTTATTATTAGAATTCATTCATAATCACACAGATTGGTACTGTGTGATTAAGAATGAATTTAGGCAAGTAATAAAAAAAAAAAAAAAAACATTAACACCAACTATTCCATAGCGGTAAACAAAAATGTACCTAAACTACAAAAAAAAAAAAACATACTTGTCACTAAAATGTATAAAATATTTTTTTATTTCTTTGCCAAATTCTATCACAATTGATTCAATGGTTTCATAAAATTCAATTGTGATGCGCCTTTATAATACGGTAATTAAATTACATTGTCTTGTCTTGTTTTCATCTGGCATACATGATTATTTTATTTTGGATACCTACATAATGCTATTTTTCAGAAGCCGGTCCAAATTAAAAACTTAGGAATAAAACAATGAACATAATTAGATGCCCCAAAAAATATAAAGATATAATGAACTAGAAAGCAAAGCACGATTATTATAACAGTATCGATAGATATCGACAATTAGCTAAATGGCCACTGACGTGTGTCCCGTCACCGCTTGTCACGTCTTGTCACAACGCGTGGCCATCAATACTTATCGAAGCGAACACACAATACCGACACGCGACTTTGTGATAGTTGCGATTATCTGCAAACGGTATAGGGTTAGCATGAGTCATATTTGAGCTTATTTACCCACGGTTTCAAGTAACATATTTAATTTACTGTTATTAAATAACCTGTAAATCTTGTGTGTGTTTGTAAATCTGTTATGTAGTGCATGTATATCATAAATAAGTTGGTTAGGACCACTACATTGTCCTCATCAATATTAAATCCAGTTCATAGATATGAATAGAAAACTATTTATCGTATTAGCTCCGTATTCATTGGAAGCTATGTTTCGCAACAAATCCTCGACGTTATTGCCAGTAACATTTGAGGTTGCGAGATGTTCATTTGTTTACCATGAATACGGAACATACGCATGTTGCCAGCAACACTGCGACATTTGAAATTGCTAACAATATTGTTTCCCGGAACACAAAACATGATGCTTAAAGAATGTTACGCAACTTTGTATTCGAATTAATAATATTAACACTAGATTCATAAGTATATATCATATACTGAGAATCATACTGAGAGTCTAAGTGGTTTTTTTTTGGAAAAAGGAAAAAAAAATTCGCTGCATTTCTTTTCAATCGGATACTTTACCGGGATTATACATGGGGCGCGGGCGGCCGTCGTCTAGCGGGTATCTACAAGTTATAACATATGACCTCTGCAGAAAATTTGCTAATTTATAATGAAATTGGGGTCATTTTGGTACTAAAAATGTGAATTTCAAATTGCAACAGGGTTTTTGTTAAATGCTGTATAATAGAAAGACACAGAGATACAGAGAGAAAGTATTTTTCCGCTTTTTTCTTACGTGACGATTTCTATCAGTCAATTCCTACCGCAAGCCGCGTTAAGGAAATTCATTCCAATAAAAAACCAAATTAAAACTTCGATTTTCAACAAACCAAAGTCCCATTCATCATCAAATCACCTATCACAAGACACGATCTCCACAAAACAAACTAACAGTACGTATAAAATAAAAAAGGCGGTCCAACAAATGAGAGGAGGTAATAAAATATTCCGAGCGCGTCTGTTAGAAAGCATATTTGTTCGGTCCTTAATTAACTGGAGTATCATTGCGCTGTTTGTTGAGCACACAGGGTAAACGATGAGTGCGGTGTGCGGTAGCCATAGGAACACGATGTGGTATGGAATGGACAGGGGATTGACGTTAGGAGGAATCCGATGCGATTATTGATTTATTTATTTAAACTTCTCGCACGCAATACGGTACAAAGGCGGACTTAATGCCTTAGGCATTCTCTACCAGTCAACCAAGAGTGATGAAGAGATTAGATGGCAAGTGCTCTGATTGAAAGAAGATAATAATAATTAATAAAAACTTTTTACAAAAAAAAAACCGACTTCCAAAAAAAAACACTCCAAACTGAAAAATAACTTTAATTTAGGAAGTCGGTGGCAAAAAACGAAAATTGAAAAGCAAAAACACCGACTCGGTTCGGGGAAGTCGGTTTTTTTTTTTGTAAACAGTTTTTATTTTTCACTTTTAGTAGTGGTACCTACCCCACACAAATTCGAATACCACTAGCTGATGAAATATTTATATGGGACCACCGCGGAAGCATGACCTTCCATACAAAAAAGAATCATCAAAATCGATTCATAATTGGCGGAGTAATCGCGTAACAAACATACGAAAAAAAAAAAAAAAAAAAAAAAACATACAGACGAATTGAGAACCTCCTCCTTTTTGAAGAAGTCGGTTAAAAAGATAACATAATCCATAAACATATTATAAACAAAGTCCTGCGCCGCGTCTGTCTCTCCGTCTGTTCGCGATAAAAACCAGTGCAGTAGTTTTTTAGTTTATCGCGAACAGTCGCGATAAACTACTGCACTGATTTTCATGCTGTTTTCACCGAGTGGTTCTCGAGGAAGGTTTTAGTATTTAATAACCAACACCCACGCGGGCGAAGTCGCGGGCATCAGCTAGTGAATTATAAATAATTGTTATATAAACAAAATTCATTTTGCAATCTGATCAGTTTCCGACTGTTGCGGAGTTCGGTAACTTGTCCTAAAACAAATAACTTGTGAAAATTCTCAAGGGAGAAATCTTTGGGCACCAAGCTCTTTCTTTAAAGAGGTATTTTATGCTATTTCTGCCATAAGATCTTAATCGATCCCAATTTCAAATTTGGAAAAGAAAAAGATCTTTTCCAAATTAGAAATTGTGATCCACTTTACTCTCTTCTCTGTTTTTTCTCTACTTTCTTTTCTTTTTTAAAAGTATTTTAAGTTATGAAATTAAACATTTTTTTCCCATTTAATACTCTATCACAATTATGCAACATTTTTTTTAAAATTGGTTACTTGTCTGTCTAATGAACGCTTCAATAAGGCTAAGTTCATATGACCGCGCGGTTTCGCGCGGAACGTTTAACCGCGCGAAAGAGATCTTGCGCACGGGACGGACATCTAACCGCGCGGTGCAAGATCTTGCGCACGGGCAGTAGCGCGCCGCACTGTACCGCGCGTTAATGTAGACGATAAATACTATTTAGTTTGATCTTGTATCGCGCGGTTAGTATTTCCGCGTGGTGCCGAGCGATCAGAACTTAAAACTTAATCTAAAGATTATTTTTGAGGTTATTTTAAATAATTTTGTCCCAGATTTCGAAACGCCATATCCATCCTCCGTCTTTACCACCATCGTGCATCGCTAGGTACATAAATTACTCGTGGCATCGTTTCACGTTACTCGTCTCCCCAATACTCTCGCTACTGGACTCTTCGCAAGCCGCCGAACGCATGCACTTTGATTGGGAACCGCGTCGCTTTGTTTGTACTGATATTCAACTGCGTGCCGATCGCTGTGAGTAATCTGTGTGTATTGGGTGTGTTTCGTCCGTCATTCTTTTGTGGAGATTATGAATGAGGGTCTGGAGGAATGTCATGGTTAGTTCTTGAATGGATGATAGTTTCTAGAAGTTTGTGATACTCACCCAGGATCGAATTATGGGGCTTGGACAACAAAAAACTACTTCTGGTCCACGTCAGGTCTTTCACAGTTTGTCTTTATTCGGGAATTGTTGCTATGCTTTGTTTAGTTAGGAAAAAATCTGTAGATCTGATTATTTAAAATTCCTTCCTTCCTTCTTAACACCCATTTCAATTAATTATTTTGTATACTAAACAGTCAGCATTACAGTAACGCATATAACTTACCATTTAATTAAATTATCCTTCCACTAGAACGCCATACAGCAACTACAGCAACGGATTATTCGCATGTCCCGATGTCAGGTGTCGGTATAGCAAGTGTCCCGTTTCAATAAAAATTGTACTGTAGAGATAATGACCGCCAAATGTCAAATTCGATCACGTCATCAGGTCTTTCGATGACTTTTTTTTGAGGGTGGGAAATCCTCAAATGACTGCTCCCGCTCTGGGCGGAGCGGAAAGGCGTGTCAGATTTTTACTGACTAAAACCCACCCGTGTTCCTTTAGTTGCCTGTTGCCAAGATCCCTAAAGAAAGCCTGATATAGCTGCTTCTCCCTTACATAGTAGACTAACCTGAACAATCATATGGTCCAACTCAGCCAGCGCCCGCAACAGATGTGCAGTGCGGGCAGCCCGAACGAAACCTCCACTGTGTTCCAATCCTGCGCCTTGAGCGAACAGCATGCAGAATTCTGCGCGAGAGCCGACGACACCAGTTCCGAGGGCGCAGCGGAGGGATTGGATTGCGCATATGCGTTCGGAGCCCTGAAAGAGATGGTGTGGTTAGTGTTAAGTCGAACCAATTAAGATGAACCAAGGACCATTCCAATCACCACATATTATAATAACATAAATACAAAAAAAAAATGCTTTGTGAATTTACTTTCTTAATTATGCAAGAAATAAAGGATTTTTTTATTCATTTAAGGACTATTCAAGAGGACAGACTACTGCCCTGTTTAACAAAACTTACAAGCCTTGTATTACCATAAATGTCATTATTTAGTTCAGAAGTACTTATATTTTAACACTTTTATACAAGATTTTGTTTATCAAGTAAATATTTGTAAGTTAAAACTTGAAGAAAATCATAACAAATCCTGAGTGTCCGGCGACTCTCTATTCCGTCTTACAAGTTAACAAGTGTCGTGCTTAGTACCGCTATAAATGTTCAATTACGATTTTCTTTTTTAAATGTGGTCAAAAGAGAGAGATGAGAGATGCTCGTGTCCCAGCAGTGGGAACATTAAGGCTGATTATGAATATGGAGATGAGCTATGAATTTAACAAAAATTAACATTCTAGGTAACTTGTGAACGTGTAGACTTGTAACTTTTGATAAACAGGGCCCAGGATATATTAGGTTGCCACCTATGAAATTGGTGTTTTGTATGGGGAATTTTAAAGAAATTGCATTTTTCATACTATCATTTTCTTAATTTATATAACAACCATAAACACTAATGTTTTAAAAGTGAGATAACGTATGCCACTTAGATTAAGCGACAAAAATAAGATATTGATAAATTAAAAAAAGAAATGGTGGTAATTTATGCTAACAAAATGAGGAGTCATTTTTAACCCCCGACTGAAAAAGAGGGGTGTTATAAGTTTAACGTGTGTATCTGTGTATCTGTGTATCTGTGTATCTGTGTGTCTGTCTGTTCCATCGTAGCTGCCAAACCGCTGAACCGATTTTGTTTTTTTTTTGTTTTGTTTGAAAGGTGAGTTGATCGAGAGTGTTCTTAGCTATTATTCAAGAAAATCGGTTCAGCCATTTGAAGATTATCAGCTCTTTTCTAGTTGATGAATGGATGTGAGCATCTTTCACAGGTCTAATCGATTGGAAATTTAGAATTCTGTTACTTCAATGATATTAGAAGAATATAGTAACCTTGAACTGATGCTGCAGCATCACCTGGATGCAGGATACCCAACTCCCTCACCAACTTACAGCAGAGGTATCGTGTTTGGGCTCATTGGAAAGGTCTCAAAAAATTGGTTACAGATGGATGGTGATCAGGGTCTGATGATGGAGTAGGAAAGAGAAATGAGACTAAATTAGAAACTAGCTTCACTGTGGCAAAAGTACGCACAGCTACGCAGATATCGGCGAGCCGCGGGTTGATCATAGCGTTTCTACTAGTAATATAATATGAAATTTAAAAAGCTGGAAATAAAAGTTAAATTAAAAATTAAAAAAACCCCCGACAAAAACAAAGCATTTAAAAAGTAAACAAATAATATGTATTGGCCCTTTAAAGTTTAATATAAAAGTTGTAGGTAATATTTTGATCCAAGCGTCGTCGCGTCGGGGGATGGCTATAATGAAAACGCCAACAAACACTAGGAATAATGAATATATGCTATTGTAGAAAGGATAGCTGCTGTTAATTTCCTATTTTCATGAGCCGTCCCCCGACGCGACGACGCTTGGATCAAAATATTACCTACAACTTTTATATTAAACTTAAAGGGCCAATACATATTATTTGTTCACTTTTTAAATGCTTTGTTTTTGTCGGGGGCTTTTTAAATTTTTAATTTAACTTTTTTAAGGTATTTTTTATGTTTAGAAAACTATAAGTAATAAGGTTTTTTTACTATTGGTAGTTGTCTATGATGGTGATTATTCGATATAATACCAAGCAATTGATGAATATTTTAAATCATAGAAGTGACGAGGTTATCTATGTGTGAGAAAAAAACCCCAATTTCATAGGTGGGGACCCCAATATTTGATTTATCTGGACTATCTTCTCTACCATAATAAAGTTGTACTTACAGCATCAACCTCACAAGGATGGCAGAGGTCTGCGCAGACCGTGAGCAGAGTCTGAATGCTCTCGCGAGCAGTGCCGGCTTTCTCAGCGCGAGTTATACACCCGGTCAGGCACAGGTAGCTGAAACAAGAAGGTATGGATAGAAATTGTGACTATGTTTATCAGCCGATCTATTGTTAGCTTTCGTGAAGTGAGCTGTCGATAGAATCAATCCCCTAGCATCAGGTGGAGTATCTGTTGTACTATTCTGTAAAAATCTCACCGTGAAAAGTTAAGTGAAGTGAACTGTCACTGCCTTAGGTATCGATGACAATGACAGCTCATTCCACGCTCACTTCACATAAGTTTTCACGGTGAGATGGTTACAGGATGGCAATGCAGCTGACTTCAAGGTCATTTCACCAAAATGTTTACGGTGAAAATAAAGGTAATTTAAAAACATAAGACCTGCTTTATATTTAGTTCAGTTATTATGCGAAGTTTCATGATCTAATTTGAAGTATTTTTTGAATACCAGCGGTTTATAGTTCGGTTTAGATGTAACTTTGGATTTTTTCTATAGAGAAAATTTTATGTAATCGTGTTTTCGTCAAACATGGGACCTAGCATACATCCTTAACTTTAACATATATTTATTTCAAAATTAATGCTGCCGTATTTTCGGCATAACGGAGGATAATGCTAAGCAATTTGAGGTAGGGTAGGGCCAACCACCATCAACAGGCCCCGTTAACACATGCTCTAATATTTTTACTACAACACACCTACATCCCTACGTTTTTACCTATATTCTTACAGTGTTAGCTACCACAAAAGTCCAACCACAGACAGGTAGGAGTAAATCCTTATTGAACACAAACAGCGTATGTTGTGTGATTCAACAATAATAAAGGCTTTGGAGAGAATGTTTTGATGGTCAAGCGCACCTTGGGGCTGTGTACATGAGTGTTGTGTTAGGATTGGAACATGGCTTCTGTTTTGTTTAGCAAAGAGTTGGTGTATGTACAATTAATAAGGTAAACGAGTTTTAAAACTATAGCTTGGCTTGCAATTTTGTTTCTAATATGAATTTGCAAGAGAATGAAGCTATTTTGGGCCTTACCACAAAAACTTAGGCACTTGTTCAACGCGTGTTTAATGCTTTTTCAACGCTTGTTTAATGTCAAACTCCATACAGAAATGTCATGTTTAAAAGGTGTGGCTAAAAACTAATATACACGGCTCTATGGTAATAAGGTAAAAGTTTAAAAAATAAATTCATTTTACTGTCAAACTTATATTAGTTAATTGTGATTAGACGACTAAGAGAGAAGCATTGGTGGCTTAGTGGTAACGGCCGCGGCTTGTGAGTTGTAGGTCGCAGGTTCGAATCCTCACAGGCGCTTTACTTTATGTCAATTATTTCATCACCACTGCTCTCAAAACGGTGAAGGAAAACATCGTGAGGAAACCGTATGAAGGTACAGTAGAAACAGGTATTTGAACAATCAACATTTTCGCAGGTTTTAAAAACTTGATAATATTTTGTTCCAATATTGGATATTACCAATCATCTCACGCCTGTATACCCTAACTAAAAGGGGAGAGGAGCAAAAAATTAAAAAATCTCGCTTTGCAAGCATCTTCGTTCGCTGTACATCCAATTATAAGTTGCGTCAATATTTGCGTTGCTTGTAACCACGGCTCGATGCGGTGCTCAAACTTGCTTTACAGTTCGTTATCGGTGTTGTGGGATATATATTTTTAATACTTATATGTTTCCTGGCAGCTTGTTGATGACGAACAGCTTAAAGAAATGTATGGCTTTACTTGACAGGAATGGTCAGCTTCCAAAATTTATTTGAACTAATTGTGGAGTAGGTACGTATCCTCCATGCCTAAGAATCCTTACTAATAATTATTATAAATGCGAAAGTAACTCTGTCTGTGCGTCTATCTGTCTGTCTGTCGCGCTTTCACGCCAAAACTACTGACCTGATTTAAATTACATTTGGTACACAGATAGTCTAGAGCCTGAGAAAGGATATAGGCTACTTTTTATCGACATACCACGCGGGCGAAGCCGTGGGCGGAAGCTAGTACAATATACATACAACCTGTACAGACAACCAAACGAGAATGTGTGTAGTACATGATTGTCCCAACGTTTGAGATGACGATAACTGACAAAAATGTACCGTGAATATGGCTTGTTCACGAATATATGTCTTTATATCGAGTAGACAAACATGGCACTCTAAAAAATAACGTCGGAAAAAACTACTAAGTCAATCGATCGACCAATGTTTCAATCTAGAAGAATCGCTGACGGCTGACCAAACTTTGGGAAAGCCAGTCCTAATCGAATCTCGCGAGGGTAACCGGTAAGTTTGGTTTGAACTCGCGGATTTAAGCAAGTACAGATTTAATCTTCGTAGTAAGCGGTGTTAGATTGGGAGCTGTAGACCAGTAATTGAGATGCAGTTTTTCCAGAAAAGATGCTCCGAACAATGAGTTTTTAATCGTTTTAGACCAGCCCACAACAGAATAGGTTTTTCTGTACTATAGTATTCTAATAAGAGGTGACTCACCGAGTTTATAATATGCTACGCTCGTTAACGTACATACTATCTGAATCTAATTAAATATTTACAAGGCATATAAAACCAATCAATAACAACTTACGAACATATTTTCCGTTCCAGAAAATCAATTTAAAAAATACCGAAAAAAGATGGCGCCGTCGGTACGTCAAGAATTTCAAATTTGGAATCCGAGCTTCGTCTTGTGATTGGTCACTCACGCGCAACGATATGTTTCATACCAACTGTTCTTTACCGTTGATTTGTTGAATTTTAGACTCTGAAGCATTGGGAATAAAAGTTGATATGAGTGTATAAGAATGTCAGTCTGGTTATAAACTTTTTGATAATGCCAGACCTCCTTGTAGAGACGGGTTGAGATAGTGTAATCTTAAATATTTGTGAGACTTTAAAGGTCACAAAGGATGGCTGTTATGGTAAATGACCAGATTGATGGCAGTAAACTGGATTGAGAAAAAATAAAGTTAAATGTAAGTGTGTTATTGGCCTCGTCCGTTTTATTTTACGATATAAAATGATATGGAGTCGCAATTGAGGTCTTGTGTTTGCTAAACGATCTTTATTACTTTGCAACGGCTGATGATACATATTTGTTTCGGTTTTGGTGATAGGACTCGTAGATACGTGACAATGGTAATATGTTCGGAAATCATAAGTATGTGGCGTTATCTACATCGCCACATGCGAACTACGCATCAAAGACCTGACGTCACACAAAAATCCTGACGTCACATAAATCCTGCATCGCGCAATTAAAGTTTACCGTGCAATGGACATATATACAAGAACCCAACATCAATCGTTGGGCAGTTGCCCGCCAGACACAACACCCGTCTGGTCGGAGGATCCTCCCATTTCTATGGTGGATGAGTGAACTTTACACCCTGTTCCTCATATCCCCATCAAAATTGGCTTCGTTCATACTTAAGAAATTATTAGAAGGATTATTAGAAGAATACTGATATGACGGACACAGAGACGTATAGAAAAAGAAGACATGCAAAAACAAATAAATTGGGAGAGATAGAATCACCATCAAACACCAGATTCAAGTGACGTGAGCGTAAACTAGTGCTTGATCAATTCAATTCATAATCCAAAAAAAAATCTTATCTTCAATACATTAATGTCAAACGCCGCCATTCCGACCTACTTCATCCAGTTTTGGCTGCATCTCCAACTCGTGATGTATGAAACAAATAGCGCCGTATTCTATGAATGATGGATGTTACATTTCAACGAGTATGATATAATGACGTGTCACTGTTCAGTACACGCGTGAAGTTTCATGTTATTTTCATACGGGATATACAGGATGGTGTATTTTTGCTGCTGAATCGGAAGCTTCGAGTGAGTAGTATATCAGCATATAATGTTCCCACTGCTGGCACACAGGCTTCCTCTCTTCGAGAAGGAGTGTGCTGTAATCTACCACGCGGGCTCAGTGAGTACCTACCTACTTTTGTGTCGAAGATTTTACTGCTCATGCTGCTTTGTAAGAAATAATTTTTATTAACTGCTCAGTCACTCAAACTACAGAAAGTTTCATGATAAATATTGCTAAAATATCACTTAACAGTTAGTACGTGCCCTTAACATCTAAGCAGTATCATAATCAATAAGAAAAGACTTGTCTTTTAATGCTGAAAGTGTTTAGGCTTCTGAACTGCTTTCTGCCAAAGTTATGTGTCGAATACAAAGCCGCCAAACGACCAAGACAATTATTATTATTATAACATTTAACTTAAAGTTTAATCTAAGATCTCAACACAGCATCCTGTGTATCGTCTCAGCGCCGGCGCCATGATTCATTGCCTCCGCAGGCCAATCGCGGCGCGTTCTAAATCCAAACGCGCTAATGGAAGGCGAGCATATGAGAGGCGCCTGCGCATCTATCCGGATCAGTGTTGCCAGGTGGTGGTGGATTTATTCGTTTTAGGGACAAATCACGTATTAAATATTTCAGAAATTAGTCAGTGTATTTTTGTCTTCGTCATTTTAAGAGAATCTTAGCTTAAAAAGGACAAAATATAGTTGGTAGAGGAATACTGTTCGTTGTTACACTTTGATACCTCCTGCAAACTTTTTACTTCCATAAAAATTGTCCTGAAAGAAGTGAAAAGATGTCCTTTTTTACTAATATAACATATTTTGAATACAGTATATTTAAAACAAATCAAAATAACTTTACCCACAACTTCAAATTCAAAATAAACCCGCAAATTAAACAGCACAGCTGGCAACACCAAAAGAAAGCACTCACCTAAGAAAAATTTATGGCTCGTTTAAAATGTTTTCGTTCTTAATTTCAGTTAGATAAACGACTCCGGCGCATTTCGGCGCCTTTTACAAGGTGAAATACGTATACCCATTAAGGACACTATGTCGCCTTTGATATTCTTCGGGACTTAAAACGTCCATTATAAAAAGACCCGTATGATTTGACAAACATCTTCATTTGTGGGTGATTTTTGTTTGAAGGCAAGGGGCAGGGGAGGTCAAGGATTTTTGGACACGCATTAAAATCGTTGTGGCATTTTAAGTGTGTGAGGTATGTTAATTTTGTGTGTGGATTTATTTTAATTGAAGGAAGTTGGTAATGAAAGGAAGCTTCAGTTAGCCGCTTCAATATGTTCGTGTATTTTATTGTGAGGTTTTTTGTATGAAAATTATTTTGTATCATTTCGAGTGGTTGGTTCGTTTTATGATTGGTTTTGATCTGTGAATTATTGTTTTATATATTGTGCGAAAGATAAGAATTTTAAGTACATTTTGTAATAATTCTTTTTCGTGAGATAACTAAATTGTGGATGAATTTTCTGGAACTTTAATCTCGGTAGAATATTTTTAATCGATGCTGCGTTTTGGTGGGATTTATTCTGGAAGTCTACGTTTTCAGTCCAAATGTCACATCATTCCGAACTAGAATAGTAGGTACATTACTGTCGCGGCCCGCAACATGGGAATTGATGGACGATCGTGAAAATGTGGGCCGAGGCGAAGCCGAGTCACACATACGTGAGTCCATCAATGCCTGGTTGCGGCCAAGGCTTGTATAGTACTTTCTCAAATAATGCGCGGAAATTCAAAATAAGTTAATTAATTATAAATTCCGCAAACAATGACGAACAACCATAATTTTTCACGCGCCAATATATTCATTTGTTTCTCTATTTGCAAGCCAAATCGAAATTTGAATAAAATCTTTGATAAGTTTTACCTCCTTGGCTGCCATGTGCTGAAGTAAAAAGTCCGTTCTATTTTTAAATAACACGACAGATATGAGTTTTCATAGTAATTTATTTGGCCGCTAAACACGACTGATATGGATTTTCATAGTAAGATTACCGGCCGCATCGTCACTTGTTTTTTATCAGTACAGCAATTTCGATTTACCTCGAAGAAGGTTGTTCAAATAATGCTCAAAATTCCAACGATGTTTGAGAAAAAAATAATATTGGAGAGCGATACTAATATTGAAATGCATAATACTCACATAATTATAATCTGGACTGACATAACTTGTTAACTCATTAATTTATTTTTACGACTTACGTAAGAGAGCTAAGACTTACTTATCTTAATTTTAAGAGCATAAAAGAACTATTCTAATTTTAAATCGATGTTTAATGCTTAATTCAATTCCTCCTTAATTTTATAGATCCTAATTTTAAAATAATTTAAAACTTCTTGCTTCATCAAATTCAAAAGTTAACCCTCATTCTCAATTAAAATAACTCCATATTTTAAATAAAAACACTAGCAGGTGTTGCCATCATAAACCAGAATCGCATAAATCCATATGGGTTTCATTTGACGTACAAGGGGGCACATTGAGACATCAAATTTATTTCACTTTAATAAACGCAAATAAATATGTAAATTCAGTTTAAACAAATTCGCGCCCCCAACGAATGTTGGTTTAGTTGTGCGTGAATAGAAATGAAATGTGGGGCTTGAATGGACATTAATGTAGTTGAAAGGGTCTGTGTGCTAATAAAAATATTAAGTCAGCCTTGAACTGATATAGCACAACTTTTATTTTGGAGTGCTGTGACGCACTCATCTAAAGACTGCTGCAAGTTAAACCAGTTTACGTCCTATCAGTTCAGTCGATGACATTTAGGATTTTGTTTCTATACATATACGGTAGCTTATTACACATGTGAGACAATAGTTGCAAAGACGGATAAATATAGATCCTACTACTACGAAATGTCACTAATATTATAATCCTACTAATATTATAAATGTGAAAGTTTGTGTGTTTGGATGTTTGTTACTCGATCACGCAAAAACTGCTTAACGGATTTCAATTAAATTTGACTAACAGATAGTTTATAACCTGGATTAACACAAAGGATACGTTTTATCCCGATATTCCCACGGGATTGAGACTTACGCGAGAGAAACCGCGGGGCGCAACTAGTACAGATATAAAGTAGACTAGACCTATAACTCCGCCTAGGATGAATTTAGGTTGGAAAGACAGAACCAAATTAGAATATTATGATTATGAAAATAAAAGGTGCATTTAAAAAAATCCTATAAAACTAAAAACAAGGTACAAAAGACAGGTAATTGTCGAAAGAAGAAACATAGTAAATACGATTAGGACAATGCAAGAAACAAGGCCACAGAAGGGAGGTCTTTTTCGAGATAGCTCATCTCGAAAAAGAATATAAAGCCAATCGGATTGAACGGATTTATACTATTCAAAAGCCTAGGGGTTATTTAAAAACTGAAACCAGGGGCGGCATGCAAATAAAAGAACAATAAAACTCAAACTAAATAACAATTCTAACGAAAAAACAAAATACAATGATCATTAACATTGCTAAACAAACTTTTACGTCTAGACAAGATTCTAGTACTAAACGAAATGTCAGTATTTAAATGCAAAATGCCAATTAATTGAAGATACGTGTTTTACTAATTAGAGCGATAATCAGTTCGACATTAATCGCTGTAAGTTACGCACTACTTTACATTTTGATTAGAGGCAAACGATCACTCACACTGCAGATGCTAGGACATAGATTAGTTGATAGACACAAGCGTCAAAAGGATGTAAGTGCCTGTCAACATGTGTATCTTATCTAGGAGGTAAAATGCACGTGTATCAGCTGTTTCTCATAGATTTGAAGCAAATAAAGGTACTGACACCAACATGAACTGGAGCATGTTAGGACATAGATCAGTTGATAGACACAAGCGTTAAATAGATGGAAGTGGCTGTCAGTATGTGAATGTTATCTAGGAGGCAAAACGCACGTGTATCAGCTGTTTGTGTGTATATAAATAAAAATGAAATGCTGTTCGTTGGTAAGTGCAATACCTGAACCAATTTGGCTATTTTTAGTTTTAAAATGTTCGTAAGTCCGAGTACGGTTTTTAGGGAAAGAAAAATTGGAAAAGTTGCCCGGAAAATTGGAAATTCGGGAAAACTCAATGTGCATTATCTATGGGAATGTTGTATAAATTATTGAAAATTGGACAACGTCTGTCGGGTCAGCTAGTTCAGAATTAAACAGGAGAGTTTTGATAATATAGAATTATGTTTAGCCTTCCAAGACTATGATAAATAAAATTATTTATCATTGACATAATGAAGGTGTGTAGAAAGCAAGAAAAACAGCCTATTATAAACATAATGTCCTTGGAAAAATAACAATGTCATGATAATAATCTGCTATCATCCTCTCTACTTTGTCACAATGCAGCATAGGGCCACCTGACACTACACTCATGCACAATTGAACAAATAGGGTCGAGAGCGGCTTAAAGCACTCCACAGAGTAATTATCATTGCCATTTTATTTACCCCTCAAAACAGCATGACAACTGTCATTATTAGAAAGAAAGTGTTGTCTATCTGTCTGAATTTGTATACTTGTAGTTTTCTCGACCATTTAAGAGTAAACCCTATTTTTTTGTGATTCCTTCCCGTCTCATTCTGTAAAAGTCTCAACGTGAAAACTTAGGTGAAGTGAGCTGTCATTCGACCAGAATTGCTATTCTGTAAAAATCTCACCGTGAAAAGTTAGGTGAAGTGAACTGTCACTGCCTTAGTATCAGTAGGTATCGATGACAATGACAGATCACTCCACGCTCACTTCACCTATGTTTTGACGGTGAGATGGTTACAGAATAGCAATGCTGATGCTAGGGATTGGCGCTTTTAACTGCTCACTTCAACTAAGTTGTCACTGTGAGATTTTAACAGAATAAATCGGCTGAACTAGTTTTGCTTTGATCCTGACGATGACATATATTGCATTTCATCACCTATCTAAGTTGTACTTGTATGTCGGTTTCATCAGTTCCTCTTGAGTAAGCCACTACTTCTAGCAATGGAAAGCAGCAAGTTAGCTTCTAACAATGCTAAGCAACTATTTCCTCATCTCTGAATCCATACTCTATACTACTTAGTAATTCTACAAATATGCGAAAGTAACTTTGTCTGTCCTTGTTAACCTTTTCACGCCAACGGATTTGGATGAAATTGGCACATAGGTGGTTTGCCTATGTGCCAATTTCATCCAAATCCGTTTACATGGGTTAGATACAGACATTTTTATCCCGGTAGTACGATCCCCTGGGATAATTTCTAGCCTAGACGCGAAGCTGCGGGCAAAAACCAGTCCTGAATAATGGACTCAGAAGTTTTTCTAACCACTTAAGACATTTAACTCTTCATCATCGAGTTGAAAACAAGCAATGAAATGCCAAACACGCTAAACGAGCCATTTCCATTAAATACTGCGGCGAAATGGACACTAAATCCCTAAAATTCTTGCTCCCACACACCAAAACAATTTATTCACATTCACCTGGTATTAAGACTATGTAATCGTCTATTCCTAATTATTATTATTATCAATTAAGAACTAATGAGTGTATGTTTTGATCCAATGATATGCTTTTAACGAATTTTTGGATACGGAATGGCATTCTTATTTGGCAAATGTTCAAATTGTGAGTGATGCATTTCTGTGTTTTTTAGGGTTCCGTAGTCAACAAGGAACCCTTATAGTTTCGCCATGTCCGTCTGTCTGTCTGTCCGCGGCTTAGCTCAGAGACCGTTGGTAATAGAAAGCTGTAATTTGGTATGGATATACATATAAACGACGCCGACAAAGTGGTAAATTTTATTTGGGTTACCTCCCCTACTCCTAAAGTGGGGATGTATTTTTTTTTCTCGTCAATCCCATGGTGTTGGGTATCGTTGGAAAGGTCGTTTAAAAATAATGTGAGTTTGTTGAAACCATGTTTGGATTCAGGGATCCGTTTGCGGAATATTAAGCTTTAAAGTACTAATTTTTGTTAGAGCCAAGTGTCCCCCCCCCTGCCAGCTAAATGGTTGGGTTTGGATATGTGAAAAAATTCATGGCAGTAGTATAAATAACGAAATTAAAAGGAAAACTATCTCCGCTACATAGGCTCCACAAGTTACCGAGTAATAATCTACCAACTTAAATTTGCAGTTGTAAAAACATGTTCTCCCATACATTCTGTATCGGAGAACAAGTTTTTTAACTAAAATTTTAAGTTTGTTTTATAAATTCAGCCCAACTACGGAACCCTTCATTGTGCATGGTATATACGCCTCAGACCAAATAAAAAACCTAGACAGAGCGCTGTCAACAGTGACGTGAGGCCGGTTTCGTAAACATGTGTGCACATATTTTAGTGTAGTTTGATTGTAATTTGATTGTAAGGGCCTTACAGACCAACGACACTCGATCGACGACAAGCGCTGCGGCGTAGTCGCCTTGCTGACGACCGTGGACGACGACGTCGTTGCCGCACCGTCGACGTCGTCGTCTAGTTGTTGGTCTGAGATACCCGCACGCCGGTTGCGAGTACTACGCACCTGACCTTTCTGAGGAACATCACCAATAACGTCACTATTTATGTCCTTCTGGGGCGTTGAGTCCTAGCGTAATGTACACCAATTTACACAAAACACACCAAATTTACTTTCATAGATACATTTCAGTGACGTCATTCGCCGGTAAATTGCAGATACTATGTGGCGACTACCTCTCTTCTAATAAACCGTAGTTTTATGCCATTCTCTCATATATTAAAATCCGGGGGAAAAAACCTAAAGATAAACCATCACCATCAACCACAAAGCTCTTGGATATCCAATACATAAATCCTCCTTCAATCTCCATTCAAAGTAGAAATATTCCCAAAAAAAAACTAATTCAGTTCCTCAGTAGGCGACGTAAACAGAAGTCCATGTACCGCCTTATCATATACTACTCAAAAATTCAGACCTCGTTGCTTATTTACATAGGAAAAGTGTCGAGGGGAGAGCGGGGTATCTGGGTAATCCGGATAAGTAATTCCCTCCCGGTAAGTAATGCGTTGATAAATGAAATTAAATCGCACAAACAAGCGTTGCCGTACGACCCGCCGCTCCCCTTTCATGTGTCCTCTTGAAAGCTTGCGTAGGGATGTGTTAGATTAAGAAAATGTAGTATCGATAAATATTATTTTGGTGACTTATGAAAAGCACAAAAATATATGAAACTTGGTCAAACAATGCTGTCACTATATGAGTTTGTCTGGAAGCTTAGAATTTGATAAAATTACAATAACTTATTTTTCTGTGAATAAATGGTGTTTTTTTTTAAGGAAAGTATGAGCTTGCCGCTCTACTGTTGATTGGCCTTAAAAAGGCCGATAACAATTAAAATTCTATTGTCTCGTTAGTGACAGTTGGAGGTTTATCTATTTCTCTAGTTACTTTTTTAATTACAACAAACTATTTCTTTTTCACTTTGTTGTTTATTACAAGCCTTTAACAAGGCGTGATGTTATGTTTACTTTAACATTTTATGCCATCAGCCACTTACAGATTGCTGAAGTCCTTATCCAACCAGTTATCATTTATATATCCATACTTAACACTTCCAAACCATAAACATCCACAACTAAATAATTTCGACAAAAAACAATCTATCAAACTATCGACACACCACCTCTCACTAAAACACACTTTGCAAAAAGAACATCGCAACTCGACATGTGCGCGCCAATCTGTCGCTGTTACGCGAATGCACTTCAAGCGCATATCCCATCTCTTTCACACACGTTAGTAATAGTATCTCCGTCTCATTCACACGCCCTAGTCAGAAGAATTGCCCCATTCGCGGCTGTCGCAACTACTTAGCGATGGCGGAGCGATAATCGCTTGTTTCGATGTATTGGATTGTCCCGTCCGATTCGATTATTCGGTTAAAAAAACAACGGTCTCGAGTTACGTTGATTTGATTACAGGAGCTTCGTTTTGAAACTAGAGGCGTGCTTTGATTGTTATAGTTTTTGATGGAAATGGTAAAAAAATAGTAGAGAATGTTTGACGTATCGTAAATTCAATAATAGTTTTGATTTGTTCATTTGTCATACAAAAACCTTGTTGAACTTGAAAAATTGAAAGTGTGAATTAAAAGAAAGCTCTAATATCTTTTTTTTTTACTCACGCTCTAATATTTTTATTGCACATTCTGACAATTCACTTTTCCTTTGTCAAAAATGAGATGGAAAGCCGTAAAAAACTTCAAAATGATTATACGAAATTCTATTTTATGTTATCTTGCTTAAGCTTCACAATTTTAATTCGAAGTTGTTCTAAATAACCTCAATTCGATTTGAATAGATTAAATCACCTCCACCAAAATCAAACAATACAAAAGATTATTAATTTATTTACGCCGCTCCCAACTTCACGACCCACAGATCCAAATCAAAACAGAACTTATCAACTAAAATCAAAATAACAATTGAAAATCACTGACCACTGTACCCCACCCCATAAGAAATAATCTTAAAATCAAAACAGCAGTGCACATTTTACCCCCAATTTACTCCCGCAAGTGTGACATATCTCACGTGGGAGAGACAAGGGGCGAGAAGAACACCTGGCTATTCGCACGGCACTTAACGCGGTCGATAAGACCGAGCCAAGAATTCGAGGGTTGATTAGAATTTTTGTTTGGAGAGATGCAAAAAGGGAAAGCCGAACAATAGAAACTTGTGATTCGAATCAAGATTCAGAAAAAAGTGCCTGAATACTGGCACCAGATTTTGGGAATACAGATGACGTATCGGTAAAAGTTAATAACAAATCTCGCGATTCCCAAAATAACAACAAGAAATCATATATGAACATGAGATTTGACAACAAACCAAATTGAACAGGCGCATTTAGAATTCGATTATAAGAATACTAGTCGTGGACGTCGGTTATTATTTACTAAAACCTTACTCGAGAACCACTCTATGCATTGGTGAAAACAGCATGAAAATCGGTGCAGTAGTTTTTGAGTTTATCGCGTACAGGCCGACAGACAGAAGTGGCGGAGGACTTTGTTTTATAATATGTAAGGATTAGATTCTGTTTCGACCAATTAGTCTTTGGTGAATAGGTACGCTAGATTAGAGAACTAAATTGAGCATTTTCATTGACATTATTCCATACTTCAGAGGGCCTAGACAAGTGACAATCGCTTCGAAAACGTTTCGTATTTCTACAAAAACTTTAAACAGGATTGGCATAAGCTTTTCGATAGCTTATGTCAGTCCTATACATTTTTACCTTTTCCATCATCGTTATCGCTGATAGAATGTCACTTTGTCTAGGGCCTCAGACACTACTATACCTACCTACGAATACTTATTTCGAATTCCACTCACCGCCATATTTAAATAACACAACAATAAAAATCCATTGATCAGAACATTCGCTGCCCCAACACGGGCCACACGGGGCGATCTATCAAAGGCATTCGGTAGGCGTAAGTACAACAGCACAGCAGGCGACGCCGCGGGGCGGCAATTGAGATGTTAGCCGATTGTATTATTAGCGTGTTTTGGTTGATTACGCTTTGTTAGATTTGAGAGATTTGGAAGCATGAAGAGAGTTTATGCTACTGAGCGAAATGAAAAAGGAATGCTATCTATGGCCTGTACTGTATCGGAAAATGTAGTTCGTTTTATGTTTTTCGTAAACCGATGAAGTGCTGGTAAACAATACCATCATACAATTAATTGATGAGATGAATATGAGATTTAAAGCCATTGAGAGTATTTACCATTCTAACGCACTTGCGATGTTCTTGGCGCGATTTAATGATATATGTATAATAATTTATTTAGCTACATCAAGGTTTTGCTCTATTAGGCACTTACAAAGTATGCATTATTAATATATGGTGTAGGTACCACGAATTGTTGGATGAATCGCTGCTCTCTTAGCTAGACCACTAAGTTTCTGTATTTAGGAGTAATTCAGTATTATATTATTAATTCAGGCCTAGAAAATACATCAAAAGGCTTCTCAAGACAGAAAGACAGTTTCTCCCATACGGCAATGTAAATTGATCGTTAAAGATGAATAGGCGCTTCGTCACATTTCATCATCATCTGCCTAGCGTTTCCCTAACTATGTTGGGGTCGGTTTCCAGTCCAACCGGATGCAGCTCAAAACCAGTGTTTTACATGGAGGAATGCCTATCTGATCTCCACAACCCAGTTACTGGGTAACACGGTACCCCTTGGTAAGATTGGTTGACAGACTTTCGGGCTTCCGACGACCGGTAACGAATGTCAAAGATCTACAAATGACAGCCGGGACCAACGGCTTTACAAGTAGGTATGGCACGGTATTCTTCAAGCTAATCCTTCGGGAATATGATGACATGACTCAGTATAAAAAGAAAACTTGAGCAGAATTGAATTCACCCGACTGGCCAGATGTTAATAAACTTTCTATTTATACAATTTTGGCGTATAATTTGGTAAGGACGAACATGTGACGCCCCTCGGTGTCAGTGTCATGTGACTGACAGACGTCATTGGGGACTTGGAGTCACTGTCACTACGAATGATTTTTGGAATGATATGTGTATGGGTAGTTCATCAGACGTATCATGAGTAGGTATTAAGGTAACTTTCTTAAAACTTAAAATTCAGATTTGCCAAATAAACACAACTCCACTTGTTTCTTCATTTAAATATACAGAAGAAAGATCCCGGATGCAACTTCATGCTATCAGCTTCTAGAAGATAAACTAAATGATCGTTCGCCAAATAAACGGTTCCTTGATCACGCAATTGACATCTACGGGCGAATGATAGTATTCCCAAATATGTCAATTGTAAGACATACATAGCTACTGCAATAATGATGAATAATAATTGGGATTGATTTCCACCCAATTACGATTATAAACTATAATAAGTCTTGCTCAGAGCTGTGCGAAATCTATCAATAGAAAGGGGAACCTGATATCTTGACAGATTTCGACCAAACTCGGCGCGCACGTGCGGATTCTTTTAGCCCATCACAAAATAGAACAGAAAGTCCCAAACCACACTCCATCTGTTAATAACCTTTCTATTTTTACAATTTCGCATATATTTACTACAAGGACCATGTGACACGACCCTTCGGACGGTGTCACTGTCACACTCCTCACTTGGGAACAACAACGGCATGAGTTTCAACTCACTCCCTTGAGCATACATAGAAACCGCATTTGTGGCACGCTTTATGATTATGAGTATGCGAGTTGTAATTTTTGTGTAATGTTTAGTTTGTTTTGCCTAGTGTGTACTATATGAGCACATGAGAGACTGAACATAAAAATGAACATACTTTAGTTAGACGTTGCACACAAAATTATGAAACATCCAGAATAGTTACAAACTTTTCGTATGGCTCCGAAGAGAGGACACTATATTTTTATCAGTCTCCATCAGTAAAGTAAAACATAATGATAGATGCGGTACATCATTGTGTTGACCCGAATTTGACTTTTCAATATCATGCAACGAACTTTTCGGCAATATTTTTTTTTTTTTTTTTTTTTTTAGTTATTACACAAAATCGGGCTGCGAGTGCCGTCAGTGTTCTTGCGTAGACCTCATTTATTACACACCCCAGCGGTAGCCACTGCGTACAGACGGAACTCGTTCATGTTGAGAGCAAGTCGTATGTACAAAGAAACCTGCCAGCACGCGTAGCATGACGCTTTCTATCTCTACGAAGAATAGAGATAGCTTTTTCTATACAAAGTGACATTTCATTTCTTCATTTTTGACATCGCACCGTAGAAATCCTTCTACAATCTGTCATTTTGTTTTTCGTTTCCAGCGATCTTTGTCTAGGTCTTTATATATGTAGACTATTTCCGAAGAAAGTTTTCTACTCAAACTGTCAAAGTCTGACATTTGTCATTTGTATAGTAGTGAAGACAATTTGATTTTGGAATCGCCAGTAGAAACCTTTCTACTCGACGGCCACAAAGTATAAACGGTTATCTACAAAATCATGATTTTACAATCAATCAATATTTTTATTGTGGATCATAGGTAGGTACATAATACAGGTCTTAAATAGTGAAATTGTGCTCAGCTACGTCCCGCCCTTAGGGCATACAATAGTTACATTACAATAAAAATTATTTTATTCATTACAATAAGAATTATGGTAGGTACCTCAGTGGGCCACCGAACGCATCATGACTGAGGGGGACTATATTGAAGCAGTGATTTGTCTGATAGGAAGTCTTTTATAGTATAGAGTAGTAGCACTTGTGTACTAGCATATCATGGAGATTCTTTTTATTTTTTTTCATTTCGTTAATTATTCTAATAGGCCCCGGAATATTATTAAAGATGCGTGAAGCTGCACAAAATATACTTTCTTGCATTAGATGAGTCTTGCTAGCTACTGGGCGCAATTTGTCCTTACGCCGTACACGCGTGTAGTAATTATACATGTGAATATTATTTTTGACAAATACTGCAACCTCAAATATATAGACACATGGCAGTGTTAACACGTTCATCTTTAAAAAAAATGGCTGACAGGAGTCAGTTTGATGCAAGTTAAATATAGCCCTGATGCAACGTTTTTGAGCAATAAACGCGCGCTCCTTGTCTGTTATATTGCCCCAGAATATTACGCCGTATCTGAGGACTGAGCTAACGTAACCGTGGTAAGCTGTTAGTAAAGTAGTCTGATTTGCTATTTTTCCCAATCTGTGAAGTGCATATGAAAACTGTCCCAGCTTTTTGCATACATGGTCAATTTGAAATTTCCAGTTAAGTTTATTGTCAATATGTAGCCCTAGAAATTTTGTTATTTCAGTTTTCTCAATATCGCTATCTAGGTAATAGATTTTACCCGTACGTCGAGTTCGTATTTTAAAATTCATTCATTTACAAGGGATCCTTTTGAACGCAAAATGTGTCTGTGATACCCCGTGATTTTTTTAGAGCCGGAGGCGCGCAGGGACAGCACCTTCGATGTGTCTTTTTATGGAATTTTTCACATATTGTATGGAAAATAGGCAAAAAAAAAAAAAAACAAACGGGGGTCGAAATTTTCATTATTTTTGCGATAGGACCCACTATTTTCGAGATATAAGCTAAAGAAAATAAAAAAATACAGTACTGTTTTGCAACTGAAGTCGAGGTCCACACATTTGAAAGAATTCTGAGTCGAATTATGTAAAAGAGTGAATTTCGTAAAAAGTGCAGTTGACTCTTTCTACTTTGCTGCCGTCGTACTGTCTACACGAAACATCATGTTTGTCTACTCTTCCGTCGACAAAACGGTGCTCATGCTACGCCTGCAGGAAGCTGATATCGACATTTTCAATACCGGTGTTGCTAGAATGAAGAAAATTCTATATAATAGTTTCTTCGAGCGTAAATAGTCATTTTTCTGTTTTTGTGTTGAATATAGTCTTATCAAAGTCAAATTATTCTCTGTTTCATGTGATTTTTAATACTACTTGTGGAAACTTGTAATTGGACGTATTTTGTTTAAACTAATACTTACTGTATATGCTTAGCTGTACGTTTTCCTAAAAATAAAATAAATAAATATTGGAAAGCACTGAGCTACGCTAAAGAAAACCAGAACTATTATGTTCTAAAATCGCTTGCACACAGTGAATAAGTGTGGTGATCAGTAATGGTTCCTTCCCTGTACGAATTACCCTAAGACAGGATTGTAACAGGCTGATATGATTATGACAAATGTCCATGTTGAACACATTACTACTATCACAAAGAACCTGCCTCGATGAGCACCAAGTCAAATTAAAGGGCGCGGCGCGATGTACCGACAATAATGAACGCACTTCTTTCATTCGATGTTTTGATTTAATTTCACGGGGAACGCCTACGCATAATTATGACATTAAAATGTGATTATTTCTGTACGATCCGTTTACTGTCATGAAGGCTTATGACCTGACCCCTGATAATACATGTAGTATTGTCGTTTTACAGGCTTTAATATCTATATTAACATTTAAAAGAGTGAGTGGAGTTTCTTGTCCGTTCTTCTCCATAGAGATCTACGTTTTGGAATGGGCAACTACCTTCAACTTTCTGACTAATTAACCGACTCTTTGACAATTCAAAAGTGCCTGTAAATTGAAATAAATGCTTTCAGTTTAGTTAAGTAAACTAAACTGAAAGCATTTATTTAAATTTTTTAGTTAGATACAGTTAGTTAGATACAGTCGTTAGTACAGCCGGCACGGAAATTGGCAAGAGTCGTAGTTGTGCAGAATTCGTATCCGCTTGTTTTTGTTAACAGACATGTTCATAAATTAATTATGACAATAACCATAGAATAATGACATGCAATAAAAGTGAAAAC
The DNA here is from genome assembly GCA_948473465.1 of Lithophane ornitopus. NCBI lineage: Eukaryota > Metazoa > Arthropoda > Insecta > Lepidoptera > Noctuidae > Lithophane > Lithophane ornitopus. The sequence goes on along the minus strand of OX419637.1, from coordinate 12,940,947 downwards.
ATTTTTGTTGCACTAAATGTAACATGCGCAAACTTACTCCCAATATGTCAAAACCTTGACAAGTTACGTGCCGGCGAATGTACTGTACGTTATAATAGTCATACCAATGGGTTACGTGTCTAGAATATTGGCTGGAAAAGGCAATGGATAAAGAAAGATGGAATAATTGGAACAGTTTTGGCAAGTGAAAATAAAGCTTAGATATTATGTCATAAAGTCGCAATCATCTCAAAATTATCGTCAAACCTTATGAATTAAAAACTATTGCTATGGTTAAAGATAAGTGTTTTTACAGAAGTTACATTTATTTTTTGGCACTGCTTACCCCAAAATTGGTTTAAAGACTAGCTCCATGAACATCAAGTCCAATTAAAGGGCGCGGCGCAATGTACCGACAATAATGAACGCACTTCTTTCATCCGATGTTTTGATTTAATTTCACGGGCGACGCTTGCGCATATGGCGTCACAAGGACATTTATTTTATTAGGATCAAAAGCTTAATCAAGTGAAAGTGGTCGGTGTTTTTATACGAGGGTGTTAAAAATATGTTGGAATATGGCGAATGTTAGACCTTTTTTAGGAGTACTAATTTATACGCGACTTACTTACGCGTTATTAACTACTAGCTGTTGCCCGCGTCTTCGCCTGGGAATCCAGGATGAAAAGTAGCCTATGTCCTTCTCCAGGCCAAGGTCTACCTCTGTGCCAAATTTCATCCAAATCCGTTCAGCCGTTTTAGCATGAAAGCGTAACAAACAAACAAACTCACTTTCGCATTTATAATATTAGTTAGGATTACGATATTAGTTAAGATTTTGTGATAGGTTGCGTCGTGTATGGATCGCTATTGAAATAGTGCTGTGGCATCCTGGCAACTCATTGGTTATGAGTTGGTACCTAGTTAGTTTTGCGTAAGGTCGTGGTAGATTACAGCCCACTCCCTCTCGAAGAGAGGAGGCCTGTGCCCCAGCAGTGGGAACAATAAAGGCTGATTATGTGATTACGCGTGGACGCCAAGGCAGAGACGATAACATGTCTATAGCCTACTTGTCACAGAAATATTGCAAAAGGTGCTAAACAGAGAGGCTAATGGAGACTTTAGACTAGTAGTGGATCAGCTACAAAAAAAAACCAACAGACTGGATGCTAGTGATAAAATTCTAGCACCTTTTTTTTTTTTGAGTGTTGGAAATCATCAAAATAATAACTTCTCTCGCTCTGGGCGGAGCGGAAGGGCGTGTCAGACTTTTACTGACTAAAACCCACCCGTGTTCCTTCAGTTGTCTGTTGCCAAGGTCCCGGTATCCCTTTCGGACTTTCCCGCAATCCTGGCAGGCATCGGTCCTAGCGGACCCCGCCGAAAAAATTCTAGCATCTGGAACACACTGGCAAAGTCGGAAAATCTTTTAACTGTAATGTCACGGAGAAATGTATAGCAAGGAACTGCTTGGCGGAAGAAATAGGAATTTTGGCAGCTCTTTCCCGAACGAACGAACGAGTTCATTAGAGTGGTTTAAATTAATTTATTGCAGTATGAAAACCGTTACATCCTCGTCACACTTATAAATCATGACAAAACCGTTACTAAACTTTTTCTGTCAGTCCCAGAACATTTACAAAAACTGTTCCCTCCATCTTTATAATAAAGACAAGCTAGCATAACAGTCACACACTAAATCAGACGCGTGTCTATCCTCTTGGGTCACAGGTTCGATTCCCGGTCCAATCCCTAGAGCAAACATTGTCACTGAAACACGTGCCGATGCATTTTGAACAATTTTCTTTTTTCACTTAACAAAAACTGTAAAACTGGCGATATAAGGTTTATTTTGCTGTGTTATGATGGATTTCATTGTGGTTGCAACTGCATTTAGACAAGTTTGACATTTACCATTCACAAGACCTCTATTTGCTAAGATATAAGGTTTATATTACTTTGAAAAGATGTATTATAAATGGTAGTAGCGAATAATTTTAGTTATTGGTCGGGCACGTGTCAGAAAATTATTTGAATTTGTATAATTGTATTAAGTTGTGTGAGATATGATGCGGTAATTATTTTGTGGCTATGGTTATTGATAATAGGAGGTGTATTATATCACCCATAATTATTGGGATATTTGTCTAGGAAAAACACATGTGACCGTGTCGTCGTTTTAAGGGCGTTAATCTTATGCTTCAGCATAATCAGCAATCGAATTGCGTAATACAAGATCAACTACAATCTGAATCGGTTTGAAACAAATTGCTAATCCATGGCTTAACATATCCGAAACAAAAACGTAAATAACGCAATGAATGTTGTTGAACTGTCAAAATGAAACAGCGAAAATAAGTTACGTAATTAGATAGCAGAATCATTTATTTTGCAATAGGTAGGTTATAATTGCAATTGGTACTATTATGTATTGTATTTATCACGTGCTTCAAAAACGGTGAAGGAAAACGAAAATCGTGGGGAAACCTGCCTGAGAGATATTTCTCGACGGCATGTGAAGCTAAGTCGAGGCCTATTGGCGGCCACACGGAAAAGCAGGAGTATAGTTGTAAATAAACCGTTTTAAACCACGGATTTTGGTTTAAAATGGTTTATTTACAACTATAAGCAGGAGGTACAATGTAGGTCTTTGGTAAAGGTTTGAACATGGCAACTACCTATGTGGCGTGGTGATCAATTCTAGTTACTTCTCAGTACAAGAAGTAGTAAATAAATTGAAAAGGATGCCTCGAAGCTGGGATAGCGAATAAAAGTAAATAACGTTATGTTTAAAAAAAGACAGTATTTTGAAATTATATTTAAGTAACATCATTTTCACATGGGTTTACTAAAGGTACACCTCTGCCTTACCCTTCGGGGATCACAGGCGTTATGTTATATGTATTTAAAATTTTATTCAAAACATCTCCCTCACAATTAAACCAATCCATCAAAAAACGTATTCAAAAACACGGTACATGTAGAACAGCCCTATGCCCATCAGAATTACTGTTTAATAGACAGTTTGTGACATACGGACAATGGACACAGATAATAATGTTGAACAAACACGGAACGATACAGATGTAACGCTTGTATGTAGTGCTACTGAAGGGAGAGTTGACACTGATAGCGAAGCAATAAAGAAATAAAACGCAAAAATTAAGAAGTATTATGAAAGTTTACAAATGTAAACAGAGATAAAGAAAATAAATAAATAAAAGACGGAAAGAAACTGCGACTTGGCACAACGATAAAGAAATAAAAGGAAAGAAAGAAAATAAGGACAGGAAATAAAAGAGAGAAAGAAGGAACGAAAGACAGAACGAACATAGAAGAGAGAAAAATATTCAATTTAAACCATATAAAAGCAGTAACATTCACTTTTTGACCAATAATTAATATGCAACAAAAATTACTTAAAACAAAGCCAAATCAAAACATCAATACCAAAACCTATGATTATAGTTCCAATGCGCTTACTACCAACTACCCATCCATTACAAACCAGGGGGCACAAACACAAACTATAAACGTCACCTGCCATTAAATCGAGCGCGCATCATTGACAACACACAAATTGAATGCGACCCCAACGTTGAGCAGTGTGAGCACCCCTGCACCCCTTCGCGTTATTGAATAAATATTGTTCCCAGTATTGAGTTGTAGATGTGACAGTTGGATGGCTGGGTCATGTGCAGATGTTCTGCGGGAGTTTTTGATGAAGAGATTGAGAGCCAATAATATGACACGAAAACTGGTAAATATTTACCACTTTTTGGTAAAGAGGCAGAGCAAAGAAAAGAGGGATGGAATATGAGAAAGTTAGACTAGAAGCCGACCTCGGCAAAGTTGGTAAAAGCTAGGGAAAATAAAGGCAAAAAAAAAAAAAAAATATTAGCTAGCACAAATTATACCTACTAGTCATGTTAAATCAATGTAAATGAGACGGACATTAGTCTAATACAGTTTTAGTAATGAGGCTTGCTAGCTAGCATGCTCCACCTCCAAGGCCAGGACTCCAAAATGTCGGGTGTGGATCACATCAAAAATGTTGTTAAAAACTTTTTACAAAAAAAAACAACCGACTTCCAAAAAAACACAAAAAAAGTGAAAAATAACTTTAATTTCGGAAGTCGGTGTCTTTGCTTAACAATTAACGTTTTTTGCCACCGACTTCCGAAATTAAAGTTATTTTTCACTTTTTTAGTGTTTTTTTGGAAGTCGGTTTTTTTTGTAAAAAGTTTTTATTTTTCGCTTTTTAGTTGTGGTACCTACCCCACACAAATTGAAATACGTGCCTGCTTGTAAATAACAGTGACGGAGTCAAACAATATATCGTCTACATACACAAAGTGGGAAAAATACGTAATTATTGAAGCTAACTCAAAAACTACGCAAGCAAAGTTAATAAAATTTATATGGGACCACCTCTGAAGCATGACCTACCAGACAAAAAAAGAATCATCAAAATCGATTCATAATTGACGGAGTAATCGCGTAACATACACACAAAAAAAATAAAAAATACATACAGACGAATTGAGAACCTCCTCCTTTTTGAAGAAGTCGGTTAAAAATGTGAGCGCTCAATGTCAGTCATGAAGGCCCTATTAAAAAAAAAACCTATGTTAACTAACAAAACTTGTCTCGTCCTTTCAGCTACTAACATTAACAAATAACAACTACCACGAAGTGCAAAGTTCGACGGCTCATCTTGTACTGCCGTCTCTACACGACGCCGGCAGAATAGTCGACATCGGCTCAGTTGCCAAAGTTCGACGGCTCATCTTGTACTGCCGTCTCTACACGACGCCGGCAGAATAGTCGACATCGGCTCAGTTGCCAAAGTTCGACGGCTCATCTTATGCTACCATCTCTACATGACGCTTGCAGAATACTCGACATCGACTCAGTTGCCAAAGTTCGACGGCTCATCTTGTGCTACCATCTCTACATGACGCTGGCAGAATAGTCGACATCGGCTCAGTTGCCGAAGTTCGACGGCTCATTTTGCGCTGCCGTCTCTACACGACGCTGGCAGAATAGTCGACATTTACTCAGTCGCCAAAATTCGACGGCTCATCTTGTGCTGCCGTCTCTACATGACGCTGGCAGAATAGTTAACATCGGCTCAGTTGCCAAAGTTCGACGGCTCATCTTGTGCTACCATCTCTACATGACACTGGCAGAATAGTCGACATCGGGTCAGTTGCCAACACGGAAAAAAAAAGTAGATAAATAAGGTAGTATATGGAAGGCCGGATATAAAACTAATCAACTGAATTCGTCTTTAGTACTAAAATAGTAAGTACATAAGCACCTCATATATTACACAAAAACAATCAGCTACCACAAACACTCGCCGTCCAGATGCAAACAGAATGGACGCTAATAAAAAATAAATATTGACTTTGAATATAAAATAATCATTGGGCTCCGTTTTAATAAATTAAAAATGTCCTTGTGAACTTACAGGACATGGGGCGAGGTCATACTGCAAGCGACAGTTATTTCTGGGATATTTTATATTATGAGCGGTATACCTAATGCCAATTTGTATTTTACTTAGACGTTCGTTTTAATCGGTACGAAAAGGTTAAGGGTGAAACAGAGGAAATTGAAGAAAATCGAAGTAATTTTAATAAAATTAGGTTTATATCTTAATAAATGCCCACAACGCAATTTCAACCAGATTGACAACATTTGTTGTAGCCCAACAATGACGATGTGATTAACAACTAAAAGGATAGAGCCCATTTGAGAAGAAATATAAGACAGGCTGTGGCCAATTCAGATGATCATCCATGAGAGACTAACAATCAGCAAGAGATAAACAGATTTATTCTGCAAAAATGCACATGTACAGCAGTAAAAGCCTTTAGAGACCTATTTGCTGATAAAAGATGAACTACTATTTCATAAGAAATTCCCGCTCCGCTCATGAACCCGCTATCACAACCCCCACAACCTAACACCACGGGGTACGGGGCTGTTTTCATTTACTTAACAAGGCGACTTTTTAATACCAATTGGTGGGCGGAGCTCGGTGATTGGTCGCAGGCGACATGCTGTCTAATTACAAAGCAGCTTATTGGCAGATCGCCAGATTGAAGCGCGTTCTCTTTGCAAACTGTCGTCAAATTAATTTAGGGAGTAATTATAATGAGTGGTTTAGCCTTGGCTTTTGAATTTAATCGTTGCGTTAGTTAATTGCATGTTAAGTTGGAGCGAATTGGGTCAGAATGTTATTAGTATTGAGTGACACTGAAGACATTAACAATTCTTTTAATTATTCAATCTTACAGTGAAATGTCGAGTGTTGAGAAGATTTGAAGTTAATTCGGGCAAAAACTCGAAATGTCCAACAAATGTCCAACTGTGTCCTTAAAATTCAGAATGAGGTTTAAATAGAAAGGTACAGCCTTCGTATGGATCAAGGTCTGAATTAAAGGCTATTTTTTTTACTTTTGAAGAGGTTTGCGTGTCAGCACATTACCATGGGTAGCAAACAAAGATTGGCCCTCGACAGCCCTGGACAGAGAGGTGGAAGGAGAGTAGGGAAGCGTTTGCCCAGCAGTGGGTCAATAGGGACTAGTAAAAAAAGAGACTGCTTAGGATATGATGAAAGCCCATAAGTATTGTCGCCATCAATCGTAGCTACTCTTTTAATAAAACCAAAGTCCCTGAACTAAAAGGATACTTTCATAGTACGTACACACGGCTACACATCAAGCTTATACATTTCCAGTTTATGCTGATCTCGCATTGTGTATGATTTCCATACAATGCGAGGTCAGCTTATACTGGAAATGTATAGCTTGACGTGAAGCCGTGTGTACAAGCGGATGCTAGTTAGAATATGCCGAAAGTCCATGTATCGTCATCATCAATCGTGTATACTCTTTCAATGAACCCTGAAACATGGGAAACTTTTCTAGTTTTTAGTTTTAGTACCTATAGCTTGAGGAGCTCGTGGCTCAGTAATAACAGCCGCACAGGTCGATCCATCAGGTTAAGCTACGCTTGTCGGGGTTGGTCCATAGATGGGTGACCATCTTTACATATCGAGATTCCTCCGGGCCTCGGAAAGCACGTTAAGCCATTGGTCCCGGCTGTCATTTGTGGATCTTTGATAGTCGTTACGGGTCGTCAGAAGCCCGAAAGTCTGACAACCAGTCTTGCGAAGGGGTATCGTATTACCCAGTTACTGGGTTGTGGAGGTCAGATAGGCATTCGCTCCATGTAAATACTGGTATTCAGCTGCATCCGGTTACACTGGAAGTCGACCCCAACATAGTTGGGAAAAGGCTAGGCAGATAGATGGAGTTTTAGTACCTATAGTTGCAAAAACACTACAAAGACAATACGATAGATATTGACGACACGGTTGGCGCAGTGGCTGAGCGATGGACGGCTGCGCAACGTGTCGCGGGTTCGATCCCCGCACGGAACAAATATTTGTATGATCTGCAAGTAGTTGTTCCGGGTCTGGGTGTTAGTGTATGTGAGTTTCTATGTTTGTAAACGCACCCACGATACAGGAAGAAATTCCTAGTGTGGGGCAACGTTTCAAAAAAAAAAAAAGAAAAGAAAGAAGAAAGAATACAAATCAATATCCCAAAAGTACACCAATTTCGAGTCCATTAGAAATCAAAAAGGCCCCATCGGCATCAAATCAAAATCTCAGCATTCCAATGAAGAACATAAAAACGTTATCGAGTACTCTGAAGAGTTTAATTCGATTCTGTTCACTCACAATGTTCTCGATACTCGTAACGAGTGGCCCTTTGATTTGACGAGGAAACCCCTTTATTTAGGGCTGGCAATGGTAGGTGTAAGTATAGGGTATCGAATATGGTGTTTAGGGGTCGTGTTTCTTTGAAGTAAGTTAAGTAATAACAGCCGCACGGGTCGATCCAACAGGTTAAGCTACGCTACCCGGGTTGGTCCGTGGATGGGTGACCATCTTTACATACCGAGACTCTTCCGTGCCTCGGAAAGCACGTTAAGCCGTTGGTCCCGGCTGTCATTTGTGGATCTTTGACAGTCGTTGCGGGTCGTCAGAAGCCCGAAAGTCTGGCAACCACATTATACCCCTTGGTAAGACACCAAGGGGTATAGTATTACCTAGTTACTGGGCAGTGGCGTCCCTAGGGGTCAAAATCAGGGCAAACAGACAGGTTTTTTACGATTAAAAAAAATAGCCAAGTGAGCGATTTATGGATTTTCTATGTTGTTCATGGTAACACCATTATTACATAGTGTTATTTTTATTTATTTATTGATAGGCTCAATTTGGAAGGCAAGCCGCGCTTTTGGGCTTCTATGGAAGGAACGCCACTGTTACTGGGTTGTGGAGGTCAGATACGCAGTCGCTCCATGTAAATACTGGTATTCAGCTGCATCCGGTTAGACTGGAAGCCGACCCCAATATAGTTGGGAAAGGGCTAGGTAGATTGATTGTTTCGTTAAACTAAGTTACTTAGCCCAATGATATTGGGAGGGCTTGTTATATGAGGTAAAATCATATTAGGCATATAGTTAGTGGTTGGGGGAGGCCTATGTCCAGTAGACGTCTTTCGGCTGAAACGATGATGATGTAAGGCAATTTAACTGTCTCAGTGGTTAGGCCACTTGTCTCCCAGACCCAGAGGTCCCGGGTTCGATTCCCAGTAGGGCCAAAATTTCCTGCTCGGTTTGGTTGGTGGTAGGGCTTGTTGTAAGTGCGCCTGGCTAGCAACCACCACCTTATCTAGTCTGTCGCCATAACAACAATGTTAACAGCATTGTTGTGTTTCGGCAGTAAGAGGTAAGATAGACAGTCTTTGCTTGAGGATTTCGGGTGAAGCTCGCTGCCACCTTCGGCCTGATCATCACTTACCATCAGGTGAGATGCAGGCCAAGAGCTAATGCGTAGAGGTTAGAAAAAATCCTACTAATATTATAAATGTGAAAGTTTGTGTGTTTGGATGTTTGTTACTCAATCACGCAAAAACGGCTGGATTGATTTGGATGAAATTCGGCAAACAGATAGTTTATAACCTGGATTAACACATAGGATACTTTTTATCCCGATATTCCCACGGGATCGAGACTTACGCGGGTGAAACCGCGGGGCGCAGCTAGTAAACAATAAATGGAAAATATGAGACATTATTACAAGTACCGAAATACGCATGATGCGTAGAGCAATTTTTCATTAATTTTAATCGTCGCACCATGCTAGGACTATTTCTATGATAGTCCAAATCCTTGCCCCCAGATTTCCAAAGGCAAAGTTACTTTACATTACATATTATCTCAGCGTAAACTACTGCATTCTTAATTTACTCCTTAGAAAACTAGGTTTCTTATCAATAATTTCATTCACACAATTTTACTCTGACTTAAACAGAAGTCATGCTGCATCTAACTGACAAAGATAGTTAATCCCAAAGAAAACACGATAGCAACACACCAAACAAACGTTATCAATCCTCACATATGGCAACAAACACCGTTAATTTATTACATCTTACAACCCTAACTGTGCCGGTATCCGATTGAATCGATAATCGTCTGTAATCTACCGAGTATCGATGTCGCACCCTAGCGCCACAGAGTAGGGTGGTGGGACAGAGAGCACGTGGCGATAATTTTATTTTAATTCATTTGTTTTGTTCATCTGATAATTTTATATCAGCTGTGGTTATTTCTGTACAGGCCAGCTGATATCTTTCCTTTAATACAAGGTCATACAAATACAATCAACTTTTAGATTTTTTTTTATGACAGACAATACAAAAAAAAAATACTGCGAGTTGTTTCGACCGAATTTCCATCAAGTTACAACAGCATTGATTTCTAATGCAACCTGGCCTAATACTATAAATGTGCCGGTATCCGATTGAATCAATAATCGTCTGTAATCTACCGAGTATCAATGTCGCACCCTTGCGCCACAGAGTAGGGTGATATGACAGAGTGCACGTGGCAGTAATTTTAGTTTAATTTAATTATGTTGTCGATCTCATATGATCAGTGGTTGCTGCGAAGGCCAGCTGATGTCTTCCCTTGGGTTTTCGTAAGCTTTAAACTGATTATAAATGTTGAATGTATTCCAACACCATAATTTCATCTCTCTTGCTATGAAAGTTAAAACTTAATCAACACAATATATAAAACGGATGCACTGCGAAAGAACATGACAATTACATTATTAACGAAACAGATCACGAAGATCCGCCAAGGAGTTATCGAATAAAATCTCAACACTATTTTTTACCACCCACTTTAATTTAAAAAACCAAGGTAAATTAAACTTTAGACTCAAAGATCAAGAAGAATATTTTTACCAACTACAATTATCTCCGACAAAATACCAAAGAAGTTTGTATGTACTTAAAAAACTACTCCTGTGAGTCCTGTGACAGGCAAACCAACATCCCTTTCTGTCAATTCTCTACAACATTCCCTACTCTATGTACCAGTACTTAATATGGAGAAAGCAAGTGAATTCGCGGCACATATGGACACAATGGAGTGCCATGCGCTATTGTTGGAAGGCACTGCACTGTTCTGTTGTGTAGGAACAGGTCAAGTGTATTAAATGACGTAGTGTTTAATTAAAGTATGGATGAATGACGTGATTTTTCATTATTTGCGATTTAATTTTTTGTGTTATTTATAACACATCTAGGAGCCACCAAGACGCACCGGGCCGGCGTGGTTGATTATGGCTCACTCCCTGAGAGGAGGCCAGTGTCCCAGCAGTGGGAGCGTTATGAGCTGATTATGCTATGCTTATGTTTTGCATCTAGCAGAAAAGATATTTAAATGTACGTGAGCAGTCAGCCCCGGTAGCGCCTTGCCGCGACATGAGCTTTTGTATAAGTATCGATAGCCAAAAACAATGCTTAATTGAATGAAGGCAATTTTCTCAAGTAAACAATTGAAGATGGGCGAACTTCAGTCCAGTTAGATACTTAGTAGTGATGAATCAGCCTATTATAAACTGGGCAAAACTATGCTACTGCCAGCAGTTCTACACACTCTGCAAATGCAATTATTAGATGGCAAACAGAACCGTGGTGGCCCAGTGGTATCAGCTGCAACGCAACTTACAACTTGTAAGTCGTGGGTTCGAACCCATTTCACAACCACTGCTCTCAAAACGGTGAAAGCAAGCATCGTGAGGAAACCGGTATGTCCTAGAACCAAAAATTCGAATACATGTGACGTCTACTAACCCAACACCAGCCTGGGCCCGCGCGGTGGATTATGGTCCACTCCATCTCACAGAGAGGAGGCCTGTGTCCCAGCAGTGGGAACATTATAGGCTGATTATGGTGGAGATGGAAAATTATCAGACGGCTCATCTGGATGGTACGTGTAAGGGACATCAGCGAATACCAGAGGCAATGCAGGTGCGTTGTATCTTTTAACTAGCTTTAGCCCACCGCCCTCGCCCGTGTGTATGGCGCAAATTATCATGCGGGAACGTACTTCCGGGATAAAAAGTATCCTATGTCCTATTCCAGGTCATGGTCTACCCATGTGCCAAATTTCATCCAAATCTGTTCAGCCGTTTTAGCGTAACAAACCAACTCGCATTTATAATGTTAGTTAGGATGACAGACCCATTTCCCACAACGATATTGAAGTTCTGAAAAATAGCTTCGAAACGTTTGCAAAATGCACGAAAATCAACAGGACCAATACAAAACCCATCGCATTTAATTAAAACGTACAACAAACACGCCCTGGATTCACTTGTTGATGCCGTCAGTGCAGGTTTATTGTTCTTATTGTGACGTGTCGGCTTTTATAACTTATTAAAGGTTTTCGTAAATTACTTTAGACGGGGAGAGAATGTTAGGTGAAAATGTGTAGTTACATATTAAGGCTTGTTGATATGTGGCTGCTACATGCAGTTGACTATTTTTTAACCGACTTCTAAAATAAACGCTTTTTATAAAAAAAAAACAAACGACTTCCCAAAAAAAACACAAAAAAAGTGAAAAATAACTTTAATTTCGGAAGTCGGTGTCTTTGCTTTTCAATTTCCGTTTTTTGCCACCGACTTCCGAAATTAAAGACGAATTGAGAACCTCCTCCTTTTTGAAGAAGTCGGTTAAAAAAGGAGGTTCATTGTTCGTCTGTATGTAAGTTCTTTTTTAAGTTGATCAATATTGTCGTCAATTGTGGACCGATTTTGAAAATTATTTTTAAATAAGTAATCATTTTTTATCGGCTTGATCATTACACAATACATCAACGAGGTCTCGACCCCTGAACTAGGAAATCTTTAATGACAGAGTCGAAGTTTCTCCAGTTACATGGTCCAGCATGAGAAGGCTCATGATGAAACTTTGCATAATAACTGAACTATTTATAAAGCAGGTCTTATGTTTTTTTTTTTTTTTTCAATTACCATTATTTTCACCGTAAAAAGCAATACCTACACTTTTCGAGGGTTGGGAGCCGCTAGCACCCCACCCCGTCTCGCTCTCATTCAGGTCTCGAGTAGTATGGTGCGAGCGAGATAAAGTCTGAAGTAGAGTGCGACTTAAGGCCGCACTCTACTTCAGACAGGTTGTAACAAAACATCGAGGATCGTGTTCGATGTGCGGTTCGTTATAATTTTAAAACGGCGAATGCTCGATGTTCTGTTACAAGTAATTGCTCTAGTCTGTACACAGCATAAGACACCATAACAAAAACACGTCTCCATCATCATCTGCCTAGCCTTTTCCCAACTATGTTGGGGTCGGCTTCCAGTCTAACCGGATGCAGCTGAATGTATTTTACATGGAGCGACTGCCTATCTGACCTCCAGAACCCAGTAACTAGGTAATGCGATACCCCTTGGTAAGACTGGTTGTCAGACTTTCGGGCTTCTGACGACCCGTAACGTCTGTCAAAGATCCACAAATGACAGCCGGGACCAACGGCTTAACGTGCTTTCCGAGAAACGGAGGATTCTCGGTATGTAAAGATGGTCACCCATCCACGGACCAACCCCGGCAAGCGGAGCTTAACCTGATGGATCGACCCGTGCGGCTGTTATTACGTAGCCACGAGCCTCTCCACTATACTATAAAATACGAGCATAGTTTAAGATCGCTCTATCCATTTACTAGAGCATAATCTAATTTGTCTAATGCCTTCCCGCCTCCCCTGTAATTTGGTGGAGGCGCGCGGAGGGCACTACGAAGTGGGTACGTTTTTTATTATTTTTGATGTGAAAAAATAAACTAGTTCGAGTGTTTGCGTTTGTGATGGGAAATGCAGGGAATATTTTGTATGTTTTTTCTTGTTTTTATAAAGTAGTGAAATAAAAATAATGAATGAAACACCAGTGTACCATATAAAGATGGATATTGGGTTTTTAATGTTTTGTTTGGTAGCTTTCAGAGGTGTAGTTTTCTATCTTCTTATTTTCGTGTGGTTAGTGACTAACCTGATGTCTGAGTTTTAAAGCCACCCAAGGGCCTCTGACTTGGCTTCACATGTCGTCGAGAAATATCTCTCTGGCATGCCGGTTTCCTCACGATGTTTTCCTTCACCGTTTTTAAAGCAAGTGATAATTATACAATACGCACATGAATCCGAAAAGTCAGAGGTGCGTGTCTTAGGTTTGAACTCGAGACCTTGACGAGCCGAAAGGTTCTGGAGTGGCGACCGCGTACCGGAAGACGTAGCGTTGGAAAGCCTCCCACAAGGTGGACCGATGAACTGGTGAAAGCGATAGGAATCCGCTTGATGCGGGAACCACAGAACCGGTCGAAGTGGCGGTACTTGGTGGAGGCCTATGTCCAGCAGTGGACGTCATTGGGTGAAATAGTGAAGCCCGTAGTACCATCTATCTCCCTCTCACCTGATGAGCGTGTGTGCTCTGTTCCGTAGAGCGGTGAGAAGTTCCACCTCGTCCGTGCTCATGTCCTGGTGGTCTTCGTAGAAGCGAGTGGAACACAGCACGGAGTCGAGTGCTACTGACAGACAGTCGCTCGCCTGCCTCGCTAGGTCCATGTCCCGTTGTTCTGTGTGGATGTCTTTTTCCTGTTCATGGAAAGATAAAGGATTAGAAAAGAATACTTACAACTAATCTTCGTTCGTGACTCAGTTTCCAAACATATAAACAAAATATATGAAAAATAACTTTAAAGGGACATATAAAGTTCAATTTGAGTAACAATATAAAGAAATATAGTAAAGTTGATAATTGTGTAAGTGGAAATAACTTGTGGTGGTTAATGAAACGTATAGCGCCAAAACGTAACACGTTATGTGTACAAAGCATCTAGCATTTGTTAGATCGACTATGACCTCGCGCTAGAATACAATGCTGGCACTGCACTTGGCGTATTTGTCAATATATTCGCGTTACTTGGGTGATACAAAATATACCTTATACATTTTGAAACAAAGTTAAATTTGTATTAACGAAATAACACGAATATTTGCGCATATACGTGAAGTGAATTATTACACTTCAACAAACTAGTCGTCTACAAATAACATCAATTGGAAACAAGGATTTGAATAGATTGTACTTTGGCTGATTTTCATTCTTAGGTGCAAACGGTTATTGCAGCTTGTCCAAATAAACCGTAGTATATTTAAATCTCCATAAAAGTTAGATTTGAATACGTAATTAATCTCTATCTCTATCGTATTATCTTTTCAACGTTATGTTGTACAAAAGAATAACTGGATTATTTTCTAGGTTCCCGTGACGATGTGATACCGGAAATCGAGAAAAAAACTGACAAGTTTTCTCTATTTTCTACCATTTTATCATGTGGATAGATAAAGGAGAACAAAGAGCAGTGATGACCCAGTGGTATCGGCCCCAACTAACATTTGTATAGGTCGTTGGTTCGAACCCAAGCAGACGCTTTACTTTGTGAATTATTTCATCACTACTGTGGGCCTAAAACGGTCACATTAGCAATTCCTCTAAAAGCATTTCATTGCCTGAATTTCCACCTGTCATTAGCAATTCCTCTAATTTGACACAAAAGCAATTCATATTAAGTGGACCTTTTTACGAATCTCCATAGAAAACTCTCAAACAGATGAATTATTTCGTAATATGAATCGCACGCAGATCATATTATGAATTATCAGTTTGTGTCATTTTACGATGATTCATACTATTTATCCTATTATGATTCTGCCAAAGTGACTGTTTTAAGCCCCCTGCTCTCAAAACTTTAAAGGAAAACATCGTGAGGAAACTAGCATGTCGTAGAACCAAAAATCGTAGAAATGTGACAACTACCAACCCGCACTGCGCCCGCGTGGTAGATTACAACCTACTCCCTCTCGAAGAGAGGAGGCGTGTGTCCCAGCAGTGGGAACATTATAGGCTGATTATGCTTATGATGTAGACAGTACAGTAGTAAAGCAGACGGCGACCATCCATTTATTTTTTTTGATGTTAGGAAATCATCATATGACTTCTCCCGCTCTGGGCGGAGCGGAAGGGCGTGTCAGACTTTAACTGACTAAAACCCACCCGTATTCCTTCAGTTGCCTGTTCACGGTCCCGGCCAAGGTCCCGGTATCCCTTTGGGACTTTCTGCGACAATCCCTGAAATACACTTGCTAAGCGAGAGCCACATAACTGTAGTAAGATTGCTCAGCGTACATCCATCAACGCCTCCGTTGACCGACTGCATGGAGTAACACTGTGGGATTACTATGACGCGTTTGAATGGGCGAGTATACTTGTTCAATTACTAGCTATGCTCAGTAAAAAGTACTCTCTCTCTCTCTCTCTCTCGTCTCTCTGTTCAATCTTCGGGTAAAAACATACTGAATATTGTCAAAAGTATACACCTCTACCTACATGCCCGCCCTACCCCTACCCCTAGTATACTACTACTACTAAGTAGTCTACTATACTATTACTTATCCCTAACTCAAACATAAGGAAATGATGATCATGTCCTACCCTATTTTGTTTTTATGATTTATTATGTCCTACACTTTTTATTTTGTTATCTGCTTATATTATGTATATTGTATGCCTTTTTAGTCTGTGCTGAATAAATGTATTTTCTTTCTTTATTTTATTATTAAGACCATAAAATATCTGCTACTAGAAATCGCCAAAGATGAGAAATGAGAGAGAAAAGAGGTTTAGAAAAAAAAAGGGCAGGCCTTTGCCCAAAGAAGGCTACAAAAAAATAAGATCCCACTGCAACTCGGGTTCCGGATACATTTTCAAACCGATAAACCCAACAAGCGCCTTAGGACCCAGGCTTACGCCCGTGCCCCTTAGATATCGTAAATAACCAAAGTTAAAAAAAAATCGCAACCGAAATGTCGGCCAAAGATGTTATCAACACAATGTCGACCCTAATAAACAACTAGATTTACGAGAAAAAAAAAAAGAATAAACTCCGAATTTCGAAAAAAATCCAAGATGGCGTGAGCGATAACGACCAATTAAAAATGCCGCGAGTGTACGATTCAATAAGCTGGTTTTAATTGCGACTAATAAAATAAATATTTTCGGGTCCAGTAAGTTATGTAAATGGCGAAAATTTAGAGAAAAGACTGACAAAGATAGAAAGTCCACGACTGGACCTCAAATAATAATAAAATTCTGGTGATTTACTAATTATTGCACGTATAACGCATTTACCGAAAGGCCACAGTACTAGCATGATAATAAATAAAAGAGTGTCCATTGACTTTCTTGTCCGTTCTTCTTCATAGAAACCTACTAAACTTTGGAATGGGCAGCTCGCTTTATATTTATGACTGACCGACTCTTTGACAATTCAAAAGTGCCTGAATTGTAAAAAAAATATCTGTTTAATTGTAATACATGCTTTTAGTTTATGATCAGTCTTTAGACCCATGTTGAAACACCCAAAAAACAGCTGCATCGCAAAATAATCAAGCATACTACATCATTTCTTTTACGCTTCACGCTCAAAAAACTGACACAGCCTGGCGACAAAAGAAAACATGTAATATTAAACACAGAATCCTCGTATCTTATTCATTTTATTTACCAGAACATGCGGCAGTAGACCGACCCGCGTTTTATCTGCAAAGCAATTCTGTTACGGAACTGCATAAAATTAAAATTCTCAATTTTATTTTTATTACAAAAATCCAACAATTATTATACTTTTTGGCGAGTTTTTAATAACATTTTTTATTGCGCGAGATTGTTCGTGCAATGGGAAGTCGTAAGGATGGACATTAAAAATGAATCCGTTAATGCGCTTCTTGTGAAACAATGCGAAGTAATCATTAGTGTTTTAAGTAATTTGATAGTAAGGACATTAGTGTGATTCTGTTAGAAAATATCTCAAAAGCAAGTCACTTAAGAATAACACCACGCTCAATGTCAAACATCCATTCTCCATTTCAAAATATTATATTTTCTTGTGCATATTTTACTTTTGGTAGTTTTAGATAGATTTGGCTGACCCTCTTTAAATGGCTTAGTGTCAAAGTCAAAGTCAAATAATTTATTTCAAATAGGCACATTTGAACGTCAAAAACAAAGAAATAGAACTGATTCTAGTTGCCCCTTCCAAAAGGTAGTTTTCGTAGTGTCAGCAAAAAATATCATTTAGGAATTCAAAATACAAGTTTTTAAGAGACGAAGAAAAAGAATTAGCCATTTTCATAACACACACCAATTGCATAGCACAGGATAATACGTTACGAAAAATCGAATATCTGCTCCAAAACCGTGATGGATGGACACTTTTATTTAAGTACAAAATTAACTCTAAATACCTAAAAAAAACATTCTCAATCATCTAAAACCTCAAATTTATGCGTCCATGTTCCCTCAATATCTTAGACCCGTCCCGATAACCGAAGATAAAAAGCGAAAAAAATACCTTTTTTATTTATATAACGACCACAGAATTTGTATCAAAGAGTCGGTAACTGCCTAATTAGAGGTGGGAGTTTTATTTTTTTATTTTATTTTATAACAAACTGTAAAAGCTTACGGTAAGAAAGAATATTCTGGGATTTTTATTTCTGTACACGGTAGCGAATACAGATAAAATCTTTATAGTTTTGCGGAGATTGTATTGTATGTGTCATTGTCTGTGGTTCCTTAAAGTTATAATAGACAGTATTGAGTGCACTTCTCAAGGGTTTAAAATTATTTTTATGACGGTTTATTTTAAGTTATTGGTGTGAAAGGCTACATGAATTTAAAATAAAAACTTACATAAACAGAGAAAAGTATTATTTGTCTGCAGACATGAAGCAAGCTACTGGAGCAAGTATTGAGTCGAGTCCTGGCCATGTGAACGCACCCGAAACAGCGGCGATAATTTCACAAAAAATTACAATACTATATGGGACATTCTTTCTACTTAGTTATTTCTTTGTAAGTTATTTACCTACTTAAATTATAATGTACTAGCGAGCACTACTATAATGTACTAGCATTATAATGTACCCGCTTCTGCTTCGCACCGTAACTAACTTTTATATGTAACTTTAATACTAACGTATTATACACATAAACCTTCCGGAATAAATTCTCTAAACGATGGTGAACACCTCATCAAAATCTGTTGCGTGGTTTAGAAGAATAACGCGGACATACAGCCAAACACGAAAAGCGACTTTAATTTATAACATGTATAGATATAGATTTATAGTTCCATTTATAGTATCATCACTACATCAGTGATAATCCGAGACATGTTACAGTTCAAGCATGAATAAATAATGATTTACATGACAATTCTCTCGCTCCACTACTTTAGATAGAGAAAAGGTCGATCGCATCATCGTTTAATACACAATCATAACCTGAGATACCAGTCAAAAGCCAATAAAATTATGAAATTTCACACTAATAACATTTTACCCAAGTGCTATCTATGTCTATCTTTTCATATTTCTACATTCACACTTACTATCTGCTATACAATTATAGCTACTAGCGCAAGTAGCTAGGCGAGTTATAAAGGGCAACGTGAACGGTCGCGTGAGATGCATTAGCGGCGCTTTTAGGGCGCCCACCCACTCAACGGCTACTGGCGGTAGAGCACAGGGCTGGCACGAGGGGAAAAGTTTTATTCATTTATTTATTAATCACCAACTTGCACTAACAGTAGTAAGACACCAAACATACAAGTTATAGGTTTATTATAAGAGACAATCATGAATTTATATTAATTAAAGTTTATTTATTAGAATTTAAAGAAGTATAAAGAGGACAGCGAAGCTTTTGCTCTACATTGGATATGCAAAGGCTTATAATTATATATATATTTTTTTTTAATTTTTATAGTAAAATATTCCCAAAAAATATAAACATTAAAAAAAAAAGTTTAAACATGGGTATTGTAATATTCACAAAACTATTAAATTGATACGCAAAAGAAACACTCTGTACATGCACACTAGTCAAACTTGTCTTTGTACGTTAAAATACAAGTGTGCGTATACAGAGTGTTTCTTTTACGTATCAATTTAATAGTTTTGTGAATATTACAATACCCATAAACTTTTTTTTTTTTGCGTATATTGACGCTATACTATTGCGGATTAACAGGAACGCCCTTTGTTAGTTAACATACTGTATAATAAATACCTAAATAAGGGATGATAAATAAAATTATAAAAAGAAAACATTACATCTGCAACAACATCATCAACATCACTTCCGCCTGACATCAGGGA
This sequence comes from Lithophane ornitopus, assembly GCA_948473465.1. Lineage (NCBI taxonomy): Eukaryota > Metazoa > Arthropoda > Insecta > Lepidoptera > Noctuidae > Lithophane > Lithophane ornitopus. The sequence continues at coordinate 12,921,297 of OX419637.1, read as the reverse complement.
CTGCCAAACTGTTGCAGTATTTAAAAGAAGAGTGAATGAACACTACCTCTCCATTTCGTCATAGTTGCATAGTTATTTTAAATTAAGTACATTGTAATTATATATATACTTATTATATTTTTTTTTGTGATATTTATTTTAGGAGTATGTATGTAAGTATATTCTCATATTGTATGTTTATATTTAAATTAGTGAATTGTTTCTTATTTTATGTATTTTGTTTCTCTTCTACTCTTACACACGTTGTCTACATCTCTTCTATCTAATTTCCTATCGCAAGTATGCTGGAAGAGATTTCTTTAGAAATAAGCATTGCCTTTGTACGTATTTTTCTGTTCCTTTCTTGTTGTCTGTATTTATATGTGTGTGCATAAATAGTTAAATAATAAATACATTCATATGGCAACACAATAATCTGAATCCAGGTTCAAACACATTTCACAATTATCCCTGCTGACTGGTGTTATTCATACCTACTAGGGTTTTCCCGCATAATTAACTGCCGCAGATCACAATAATTCACATATTCTTCCACGTGACACCCCTTAAAACCACGTTCGTCATACGTCTCATGGCGCGGCGTCTAGTACATACCTACACTATACACATATAGGTCCGTATATAATATAGAAACGTATAGAACCGTCACGACCTCTCCCTGTAAGGGACAAGCTGAGTTACAGTGAGCTTGGACTTACTGAAGGTAGTGGTTGGAAGTCGTGAGTTTGAATTGTTTTTAGATCAATAAGGAGTATAATGGTTTGGTCTTGTATGATAATAAGGTCTATTTTAGGCTGGCATAGCCTGATAAAAAAAATTGTGTCAGTCAGATTTATTAACTACTAGCTTTTGTCCAGGGGCTTCGGCCGCGAGGACCCTAAATTATTTTTCTTAAATAAAATTACTCCTTATAACATCATCGGTCTAGACGTTTCGAAGATTAGCCGGAACAAACAGCACAAAAGGCAAAATAAAAGTTTTTTTTGTTAGAGTACCATAATACTTGCATAATTATGCATTTAAAAGCTGATATTTTGATATTACAAACAGACAGTTCAATTTTATTTATTTGCATTGATGTATAAGTGAGTCTGACTGTTTGTTTAAAACCTAAGAAGGATTCCCAAAACCAACGTCCATGTTCTTTAAAAGTTAGCTCTAGGTTTCTGAAGATTCCGCTCAACTGTTGATTGCCCTTTAGAAGGCCGATAACAATTAAAATTCTATTGTGTCTCGTTAGTGACAGTTGGAGGTTTATAAGAATGGTAGTTACCTACCACTTTTCTAGAAAATTATTTCCATTTACATAACGGTTCGGTAAACTCGACAGTCTCAAATATTTGACTACACCAAATCCAAGATATTTTGTGAGAAGACTACAACCCCTTCACTTCAATAAAAACAACAAAAACACTTCTTCCTGCCTTGGATGGTTTTATCCAAGGCAGGATCCTAGAACATCCCTAAATAATCAAAATTCATAACAAATTTTCCATAAAAAAAACTACCAATAAACCGAAATCAGCCGAGCACTTTCGGAGATTACTACAAAAGTTCGGACATATACATAAAACACCAACCCTTGCGTTGTCACCGTGTAACTGAAAGGGTAACGTTTTCTGCCTAGTTAATTTTGATGTGTTTCATTCTGCGTACCAATCTTGATTAAGTTTGGTAGTAAACGTTTTGGGACTGAACTTTTTTTGTAACTTTGTACTTAGATTTGAAGGGTTACTGATGTTTTTTTGTCAAAGATACGAGGAAGAAGATTCTTAGTAGAATATTTCAATCAATGCGAAAAACTTTTTTTTTTTTGTGACTAATACCCTGTTTCGTTCCGTCCAGATCATTTACAGGTATTGATCTAGCAGATAAATACCTTATAATATAAATACTTTATACTGTTATTTTTTCAATATTTATTTTGAATACAGATAATCGCTGTACTGAAAAGACAAATGGGTAACGTCTCGTGAGCCTGTGATATAACAACAAAAATTATATTAATTTTGTTTGCAGTCAGGGACTAAGAGACTACATTAACTCTGTATCTAATATCTTTTTATCTACCAGACCAAAGTTTTTCAGAAGCACACAGCCAATTATGTATTTTAATTTGTTTAATCATATAAGTATCCCAACTTTCCAAGTGATGCATGTTGCGCCATCTAGTCTTCAGCGGTCGTAAACAATAAACATTTGTAACAGAGCATTCGAACGCATCGCTAGGTGGCGCAGCATTAAATTCTTGTTCCAGGTTATAGTTCACGCTACAACTAATAGATGGCGCGTTTTCAACGTTTCGTATCATCACGACTGCATGAGGTAGGCAAATGGGGTATGTTTTTTACGACTGATACAGATCCAACTTTTTAGTACGTCAAGAACAAAAACCATTTTTTTTTTTTACATTATTTTGTTCTTGACTGCACACTACCGCTTAAGGTTTACGACCAATAAAGATGTAAGGATATTCCATACTTATTAATATTATAGATTTTAGGACTTACCAGCTGTATACTAAGCAGTTTGACGACGTAGACACACGTGCAGGTGCTCATGAAGTATGACGCACTCATTGTGCACGTAGATATTGTGCGGGAAAGAATCATCACTGATGTGTAGAGGGCCCTGGGGGAAAAAACATGGTACAAAATGGTTCAGATATTATCCGGTGCCATATACAGCGTGTAACAAAAACCCTGTCCGTTCCGTGAGGGTTTGTTAGAATCAGCAATACAACTCTCTAAGTTCGTGCATTGAATGACTATTTCGTGAAATCATGACGCTTGGCACTTATATAAACTTAAGGATGTGTATTGCTTATTCTAATGATTATATAATTCTATAAATTCATAATAGTTACGGCCGCAAATCATATTTCGCGGGCTACCTTACCCCTTAATACATGGGGCGTGGGCGGCCGTCGTCAAGTGGGTTTCGCAGAATTTTTTCTAATTTATAATGAAATTGGGGATTTTTTTTTTTCTTGTTTTGTTATTGCAATACCTATGTGCGATCACTGAGCCCAAAGACGTCCTATCAGGCTTCCCCCAAGCATCGTACTATCGACATGTCCCACGCTATAGTCACCCGCACGTAACTTGGCAAGGTTTTGGCGTATTGCGAGTAAGTTTGTGCTTGTACACTTAGTGCAACAATCAAATTGATACTTTTATTGCATTCTATGTCTAAAATGTCTGTTAAGAGAAACAAGCAAAAACGAAGTGTACGCATCCACGACTCTTGCCAAGTTACGTACTTTACGTGTACTTACTTGGTAGTGAACTGCGACGAGAGATCGTCGCGGTCACAAGCGATGGCTAACAGCTCTCCTATCACTTTGATCATGTGAATTTTATGTATCGACGTCTTCTCATAAGGTGCCTGTAACAAAGACAGCATAATAAGTCGATTATTTGCTTTCGATACTCTGGCTTGCTTCGTCTAAAAAAGTGCAATGAAATGAGTAAAACATCGGAGGAGGTAATATATATATATATATATTGCATAATATAAACCAATAAGAGCCTTTTTAAGCCGTGAAATGAGTAGAAAGTTAGATACTAAGGTCCGTATTACAGAAGGAAACTCAAGTATTGATCTCTGTTTAAAACTAGTTTAAATCCGCTTCTAATTTGAGAATGTTGCTCAAGCATAGATTCATTGATCTTAGTTCAACTGAGTTTGGCTTTTTTTTTAGATCGCTACTCAGTTACTCAATCGAACCCAAGCAGTGATCAAATCTGTAATAGCCCAAGTGTAGTCGAGACCGCGCTTGAGCATAGATTGTCATGTCAAATTGTGAATATTTCTTCTGTTCAACTAGGCGAACTATTAAATTTCATTATGCTGACATTATCAGTTTTTCTATTAACTGTTTAAAGTCTTTTAAAATTTCTATTAGTAGTTTTTTTTTCCAAAGTACTAAATTTTTTTCTTCCGTCCTGCCATTTTAAAAGTTTTAAGTATTAGGAATAAAATCAGCTAAACAATAATAATTTAGGGTTCCGTAGTCAACAAGGAACCCTTATAGTTTCGCCATGTCCGTCTGTCTGTCTGTTTAAAATATACAAACAACAAACTAATGTTTTTCACACTGATATTTTGACATTTTAAATAGCATACTTATTTAAGGCCACAAATACAAGTCTTTTAAGCTTGACAATTTTGCTTACAAAATTACTATAGTTCACTTCATAGAGCTTTACTTCAATAAATGGGGCATTTTACTATTCAGGAATGAAATAATATGCTGATTCCCTAAATAACTGGGCTTCTATGGTGTATTTTAATATTTCTAATCCAGTGAAGATCGGATCAAAGTCGGTTATTATAATAAATCGTAAACGAAAACAGGCTGATGCATAGACAATACACATCTCTGCTTGAGGCTCGATTTGAGTCTCGATTCAGCTGCGTATAGATTGATTACCGTTCTGGAATAAGACCGATGCTCAAGTACTGATTCTATACTCAAACAGTGATCAACTGATTGCAGATCAAACTGGACTTGAGGAAGGTTCTGTAATACGGACCTAAGTCTCTTTCCAGCATAGATTCATCACAATGATAATGTTTTTATGGTCCTTAGTGTGATCAAGCAAAATGAGCTGAAAAACATCTTGAAATAATGGTTCTATACAGGTATTAGGAACAGGGTGTAAAGTTCACTCATCATCTATAAAAAAACCGGCCAAGTGCGAGTCGGACTCGCGCACAAAGGGTTCCGTACCATTATCTATAAAAACGGCAAAAAAAACACGTTTGTTATATGGGAGCCCTCTTAAATATTTATTTTATTCTGATTTTTTGTATTTGTTGTTATAGCGACAACACAAGTCCATCATCTGTGAAAATTTCAACTGTCTAGCTATCACGGTTCATGAGATACAGCTTGGTGACAGACAGACAGCGGAGCCTTAGTAATAGGGTCCCGTTTAACCCTTTGGGTACGGAACCCTAAAAAGGGAGGATCCATCGACAAGACGTGTGTCGTGTCCAGTGGGCTACTGCCCGACGATTAAATGTGTACGCGGTAAACTATGCTTGCGCGATGCAGGATTTTGCGTGACGTCAGTGTGACGCGTAGTTCATAGTTCGATGTAGATGCCGCTACAGTTCAAAAGATGTTTGTGTCTGGGTGGTTTGTTTCATCTAAAGTAAAATTGAGTATCGCAAAGGCTAGAGTTTTATTTTTTTGCTAAACCTTTCTGCATTATAACTATAAATTGATGAAACAAAGCCACTAGTTAAGTTTATAAATGAGTAAAAGTCGTACTTTTCGTTGAGTTAGTCATGTATTGTAGCATTTAATCTTACCGCAGTTTTCTGACGCAGGCCGAACCCGGGAGCGAATACACGGCCCAAACCGCCGAGCTTGGCTCGCTGTTGGGTTGCGCACTACATACGAAGATTAAAACAAAAATCATAATAAAAAAAAACAATAAAAAAACGAATGTGTTTACACGAACGCCATGTTTTTACACATTTTTTAAACATACATCGTGTACAGTAGTACCAAAAAAATTATGCGCTTCGGCAATTCGATGTTCAAAAACCAAGAAATTGAAAATAAACACAAATAAAGATTTTAAAAAACAAACAAAAGTATTAATAGAAAGACTGGCTTCGTAATACAGTTTACACTATAAGTGTAAGAGCTCAACTTTGTCATAAAAAAACTATATTCTATTCCAAGGTCAAAGCATAATCGGTTTAAAGTCTGTCTGTTTGTGCACTTAGTTTTTCTAAACTACCCGATGGATTTTGATGCGCTCTTCACCATCATATAGAAAATTTATTCTAGATATACCTTAGATAGAGCTATAGATTTGTCGCAATAATTGTACCCGTGACAAGCAGCGGCGGGTCGCTACATAACTTCTACAAGGAAAACTGGATCTTTTAATACAATACACTAAATACAATATTTTCCCCAATATTTTTAACTTTTTAATATTTTCAATATTAAAAAAAAAAAATTTCAGACTCAGTACAACATGTTTGCAATAAACGATTTGATTTATTTTTAGTCACAAATGAAGATCATAAACAAAGCTTACCGTCTTCTCAACCATCCGATGCAATTCATTCAGCTGCTTCTCGAAAGCTTGTATATCTATGACGCTCCGAGTCTTCTCGAGCTTGCCCGAACCAAAACTCATATCACTGAGAGACGAACAAACCGAATTAGTCTTACTTAGCTTCGGTTTATCTTTATCCCCATTCTTTTTCTTCTTTCTTTTATTATTTGTAGAAGTTACCGTAGTATCTACTTCTCCATTTTTCTCATTATTATTATTATTTTCTGTTTTTTCCTTCACTTTTTCCTCGCTTGGTTGTCTTTCCAAACCGCCATTGATAATTATCTTATTTTTCTTTCTGTTATTTTTCTTGTCTAGGTCGTCGTTGAATCCGCTGATTTCGAATGTCTTGTGAGCGACGTCCCAGGAGCCCATACCGATGGGATGTTCTAGGAATGGTGTCATCATGTGTGATATATTGTGGATCACTTTGCAAGTTTTAGCTGCAGCTGGAGAGAGGGCGTCGATCACATAGTTATTTTCGTCCATTACTATTGTTTCGTTGGCTCTGTTAATAAAACATACAAGAAAAAATATTTTCGGATTGTGTGTACAGTCAAATCAAGTTCTGAGTGATAAAAATAAATAAAATGTTGCATTAAGTTTATCCAATATATATGATACTGACCTCCTTTGAATCAGAGCTCATTAACTCGATTATTCTGAAAACTTATCTGAAGACAGTGACAGTTGAAATGTCGATGTCAGAGACGTTAATTTCGAAGATGTCGAAATGACTATTAATATTTACTTGTACGCTAACGTTACTATCGCTTAACTTAAACAATCGTTGTTAGGTTACTGTTGCTAGACCTGCAATTGGTTGACTTTGGGTAGTCACTCTGCTGTCAAGTTTGTAGTTCTGGCTCTCAGGTTAGCCAACCGGTAAAGTTATTAAATACTAGCTGCGCCACGCGGTTTCACCCGCGTAAGTCTCGATCCCGTGGGAATATCGGGTTATAAACTATCTGTTTGCCGAATTTCATCCAAATCCATCCAGCCGTTTTTGCGTGATTGAGTAACAAACATCCAAACACACAAACACACAAACTTTCACATTTATAATATTAGTAGGATAATTTTCTTCTACTAATACGAAGACATTATGACTTTCCGTGTCGGGAACCGAATAAACCCGATTTGCATTACACGGCTACAATACGAACAGTGCCAGGTGGGTCATCAATTAAAGTCTGTGACTGTACATTGAATTAATATTTGGGGCAGACATGAAAAACTATAGGAAACTAGCTGCACCCTGAAGTCTCACACGCGAACACAATCCCGTGGGAATCGGGATAAAAGGTATCCTATGTCCTTCCCAGGTCATGGTCTACCGATGTATCAAACATCCAAATCCGTTCAGCCGTTTTAGCATGAAAGCGTAACAAACAAACTCACTTTCGCATTTATAATATTAAGCTAGGATAATACTCACGTGCTCAGAAGCTTTTGTTTAATTTTTCGCGCCTTCTTTTTGACAGCTTTCACTTTCTCCCTCTCTTTCCTCTCTTGCTCGAGTCTTTCTGCTTCATCTTGTAATTCCTTCTCTTCTTTAGCTGTCTGGTCTTGGCTTTCTGAGGTTGTCTGTGAGAAATAGCAGGAAAGTTTGAATAGTCGGGCAGATTCAAATAATTTAAACGAAAATAAATATTCTGTAAAAAAAATTCTGTTCGAAAATTATCTGAATAAAGTGTAAACAAAGGGTTGTTCAGGTTAAATTCTGACGCAATCACTCACTAAACGGCTTTAGTGACACATTCATCTATATGAAAAGGTTTCAACTTTATATCACAACTTTGCCAACAATTATTGTTTGAATAACAATATATAATTGTAATATATAAACATTGAGGTTATGAAATTGACCTCAAATTTCAAATGTAAAAACATCTTTAAGGTGTTTTAATATTAGAATTTCGAGTTTAAGTAAGGGGTACAACAAATTGGCATCCACAGGTACGTATTGTGATCCTTTTGTTAACATTTTCACGCGATAGTTTTGGAACAGATCATACACACCGCTAGCCTCGGCCCCGTGGCCTTCTCCCGGATGGCCTGCAGGTGCGACTCCAGGCGCAGCTGGCTGGCGTCCTGCTTGTGCCGGATGCGCGAGCGCAGCGCGGCCGCCTCCAGCGACGCGGCCGCGGCCAGCGCGCACAGGCGGGACTTCACGCCTTGCGCCTGCGGAGCAGGTATAAAGTTCACTCATCCTCTATAGAAAAGGGAGGATCCCCCGACCAGACGTGTCGTGTCTGGTGGGATACTGCCCAATGATCGATGTCGAGACCTTTTTTTTCCTCCTGTGGCAAAAACCGCAGCTAACAGCTGATTTGAATTTGTCCCTTTAATTTTAATTTTAAATAATAGATTTCCTTCTTTTTAAGGCCTATTTCTTTTTAAGGCCAATTTATTAACTAGTTTATAGCATAATTAAGTGTTTTCTGTGTTAAATTTAGGCATTTTGTGGAAATAATCTGTAAAACCTACATTGTGATTCGTTGACAGTTACCGGCTCAACTGATTGTTGCATTTTCATCTCGTTATCAGGTACAATACTATATATTTTACTGGGTAGTAGATTGTTTACGTTCTAATTTTTTGCCTACAATTGTTTGGATCATTTTTATTACGGCTACAAGATGATGCTAAAGACATTAAAAACGTAAACATAACCTTAATTAGTTTGGTGACAGAACTTCTTCTTACGATCTAAATTTAATTTTCCGTTCAACTAATCATCTGTTACTCAATCCACTACTCTTTTCCAACCTTTTCTCTTTCTCTTTAATTATGATTATGACTCGCAGCGCGCGTGCTCGCCTTGAAGAGTCCAAACTCACTCAGGCTTTGAGCGAATTAAAGGTGTCTCAGGAGCTCTGTGACAAACTGTTTAAGGAAAAGGATGAAAATGAAACGGAGTTCCTTGGTGTCCTTGAAAGGAATAGCAAGTTGAAAACAGAAATGGCTCAGTTATAAATTCGACACACTGATGCCATAGCAGCCCGGGACAGGCTCCAAGTTGTTGTGGACGGGTTCAGCCGGTGTAGCAATGAGTATGAACAAGCTCTAAATCACAAATATTTACTACAACAGCAGCTACATGAGGCTCAAAGTCAGATTGAACAACTTGAGACTACTAATCTTAACATCACTGCCTCGTTGAACCAAAGTCTTTTCAATGAATTGGTGCCTCTTGCCCCATCAATGGTTTCTGCAATAAACCCCTATTCTTACACAATAGATTTAACAGGTCTTGATGATTCAAAATTAAGTAAGTCAGTGAGGGTAGTTACTAGTAAAAATAAACTTAAAAAATACATAAAAATCAACAAATATTCTTTAGTAAAAATGTAAAACTTAATAGAGAAAGGTTGCATTTAGGTTTAGATATGTATTCATTAAACTTACAAAAAAGTACTAGGAAATACCAAAATGTACCAAAATGTTATACCAAGCCACAAAGAAATTATAAATTTACTAGATTCTGATCATTGCGGGCAAAGGGTTACTATCCCAATACAAAACAACAAAGTGGCTAAAAAGGATATCACATTTAACCCCAAAACTGCAAGTCGCTTGGACGTTTTTAAAGAAAAACTAATTAATAAATTACCGGTTTTGTCAATTCAAGCTGACCCTAATCATCTTTATGATGAGTTTTTTAATATATACTGTAAAAATTTTAATTCCACCTTTATTCCCAAGACTGGGAATAAAGGTGGTGAAAGAAGTAATGTATCTTTCAGTGATTGGGCTACGATTGGTATTCATAAAAGTAGAACACGGCTGTATGAGCTGTATAATGAAAGGATATATGTAAACACTGCTGAATTTAATTTATTTGTTAAAAATTATTTAAAAAAGTTTGTTGTATGGCCAAGTCGCGTTATTTGAGTTCGAAGATTAAAAACAGTAGTAATGTAATTAAAACGACTTGGAATATTATTAATACTGAAACGGGAAGGTCTAGTAACCGAAATACTGACTACAGCCTGTCTATTAATGACAGAGGCCTTTGAGAATTTCTTTTCAGATATTCCCGTTTCAACTACTAAATCCCTAAACTCATCACCTTCTGTTGCTGAGTCTTTGCTTAAGGAAAATGTTAATTTTTGCGATTCGGAATCTCTTTTTGAACATATTACCTGTAGACATAATTAAAACCTTTCACACTTTAAATGTAAAAAAGACTGCAGATCTGTGGGGTAATTCTGTAGAAGTAGCTAAGTCTATTATTGACATCGTAGCACCTACTTTAGCTCTTATCTTTAATAATAGTATCGACTGTGGGGAGTTTCCTGACCTTATGAAAAATAGTAAAATTTTTGAGAAGTTCATTTTAGAGCAATTGCAAAGATTTTTTAATAGACATAAATTGTTACATAGCAAACAGTTCGGATTCACAAGGGGTCGTTCAACTACTGACCGGTGTTGAGGCTCAAAGTCAGATTGAACAACTTGAGACTACTAATCTTAACATCACTGCCTCGTTGAACCAAAGTCTTTTCAATGAATTGGTGCCTCTTGCCCCATCAATGTTTTCTGCAATAAACCCCTATTCTTACACAATAGATTTAACAGGTCTTGATGATTCAAAATTAAGTAAGTCAGTGAGGGTAGTTACTAGTAAAAATAAACTTAAAAAATACATAAAAATCAACAAATATTCTTTAGTAAAAATGTAAAACTTAATAGAGAAAGGTTGCATTTAGGTTTAGATATGTATTCATTAAACTTACAAAAAAGTACTAGGAAATACCAAATTGACACAGAAGACTTGCAGTATGAACTTGATCAACTACAGGAAAAACTTACTTGTATGACTATTAAATATACAGCCTCTGAAAACCAAATGAGGGAATATGTATTGGCAATGAATGAGCTGGTAAGCTCACAAACTAACAGATGTGAACATTGTCAACCACCATCTATTGAACCCACACCGGCCCATTCATTGACAATATGTGATACCACCATACCGCCGTCTAGTGCCAGTTTACCATTATCAATTACTAACTGTTTGCCTAGACAGAGTGTAAATAAAGAAATAGTTTTATTTTCTGATGAAATTGGAAAGGATCTACGTCACTTGTTGTTAAATAAATATCCGGGACACTCAATAATTAACTACTGTATGCCTGGTTGTACTCTATTTGACATAATGAAAAAAGTTATAAAATGCAATTTTAACCAGGATACTATATTAATAATATTTGTTGGTAGTAGGGGTAATGTGAACAAAGGAGAATTACTCCAATATTATAGATCTTTGTGCAACCTTAGTTTAAGAAAAATTGTGATGTTCACATTCCCTTACAGCCAAAGTTTGCCACAGGAAGAAAACAAATTTAGATCTGAAATTCATATGACATTACACAATTTGACTTATAATAATAATTTATTCCATTTAATTAACACTAATAATTATGTCGGTAATCATTTTTATTTGACAAAAGATAGATTTTTTGTGGATAAATACTATCTTCAAAGTATTGTAAAAGACAGATAGCTGTGTCGCTATCATATTACTTTTCTATTACAGCCAAGAATTTGGCTAAACAAATTGCTTCTATTGAGCAATGCTGTGACATGTTTAATAATTCAGCCAATAATTTGGTATCAAACATTGACATTGATAATAATTTAAATTAGAAATTCAGACAACAGAGGCAACCTCTAGCAATAATGTACAGAATTGCAAAATAAAATCAAATAAAAGTTTAAAATCAATAAATAGTATCAACCTGGTGCATCAAAACATTCAAGGATTTATGAACAAAGATACTGTTAAAATTCATAAATAATTCTACTTCTAAAGTAGAATTATTTATGAATTTTAACAGTATTGATATTCTTTGTATAACAGAACATTGGCTTAAAAGCCACCAGTTCTTGTTCAATTTTGATAATCACCAGGTTGGTAGTTCGTTCAACAAAGTAAATGCAATACATGGTGGCTCATTAATCTTAGTAAGTAACCAGCTGAAATTTAAAGACCGTAAGGATATTGTGAGCTTATCTGTTGAGCGGACAGTTGAAATAGCCTGTATAGAATTGGAGCAGTTTATTGTATTAAGTGTGTACAGACCCCCTTCAGGATTATATGACTGTTTTGAAAAGGTAATGGGTGAAGTGTTACACAAGATTTGTGACTCAAATAAGTCAATTATCAGTTGCGGTGATTTTAATGTTAATTTATTAGAAAATTCAGGTTCTTGTAGTAAAATAATAAGTTTGTTTCAGTCCTACAATCTTGTAAACCTAATTTTGGAGCCCACAAGAATAACCCCTACTAGTGCTACATGCCTAGATAATATTTATACGGATGTTATACCAAGCCACAAAGAAATTATAAATTTACTAGATTCTGATCATTGCGGGCAAAGGGTTACTATCCCAATACAAAACAACAAAGTGGCTAAAAAGGATATCACATTTAACCCCAAAACTGCAAGTCGCTTGGAAGTTTTTAAAGAAAAACTAATTAATAAATTACCGGTTTTGTCAAGACAAGCTGACCCAAATCATCTTTATGATGAGTTTTTTAATATATACTGTAAGAATTATAATTCCACCTTTATCTGTTATATCTTTCAGTGATTGGGCTACGATTGGTATTCATAAAAGTAGAACACGGCTGTATGAGCTGTATAATGAAAGGACATATGTAAACACTGCTGAATTTAATGTATTTGTTAAAAATTATTCAAAATTATTTAAAAAACTTTGTTGTATGGCCAAGTCGCGTTATTTGAGTTCGAAGATTAAAAACAGTAGTAATGTAATTAAAACGACTTGGAATATTATTAATAGTGAAACGGGAAGGTCTAGTAACCGAAATACTGACTACAACCTGTCTATTAATGGCAGAGGCCTTTGAGAATTTATTTTCAGATATCCCCGTTTCAACTACTAAATCCCTAAACTCATCACCTTCTGTTGCTGAGTCTTTGCTTAAGGAAAATTTTAATTTTTGCGATTCGGAATTTCTTTTTGAACATATTACCTGTATAGACATAATTAATCACACTTTAAATGTAAAAAAGACTGCAGATCTGTGGGGTAATTCTGTAGAAGTAGCTAAGTCTATTATTGACATCGTAGCACCTACTTTAGCTCTTATCTGTAATAATTATGGGGAGTTTCCTGAGCTTATGAAAAATAGTAAAATAATACCTTTGTTTAAATCAGGCTATTTCAGTACTACCTACCTTTAGTAAAATTTTGAGAAGTTAATTTTAGAGCAATTGCAAAGATTTTTTAATAACATAAATTACATTACAATACATAACATAAATTACATTACAATTACATTGACATAAATTGTTACATAGCAAACATTTCGGAGTCACAAGGGGTCGTTCAACTACTGATTAAGCCAGTATTGAACTTTTAGGACATATTTATAATGCATGGGAAGATAAATGCGATGCCATGAATGGCGATGCCGAAAACGGTGACATGAATATTTACTTTGTGAAGTATAATATTATTATTATTTTAATAATTGTGAATTTGAGGACTATGTGGATTATATATTTTATTTATCTGGCAGTTTGAGTACTACAGGCGGCCTACCCAAATGTCCTTTCTTTGGTATTGTTCGTCGAGTCGTTGAGCTCCTTAAGTTCTGAGTTGAGCTTCACGATGACTGACAAATGCGTGCACTGACTGGACATGTCCACTCAAATCTGTATGGTTCTTTCCTCAAAAGACCATCTCAGACAAATCTACATGGTCCTCAAATGATCTCACCAAGATTATTTCTGGATTTGATATTCACATTGACATTTTATGTATACCTACAATGACATGAATTATTTACTTTGTAAAGTATTATATTATTTTAATTATTGTGAATGTGAAGGCTATGTGGATCATTCTTTTCTTTTTATTATTTATTTTTCCTTAGTTTTAATTAATCATGGTCTGGCAGTTTGAGTAATTTATGCGGCCTACCCAAATGTCCTGTTTTTGGTATTGTTCGTCAAATCGTTGAGCTCCTTAAATTCTGAGTTGAGCTGCACGATCACTGACAAATGCGTGTACTGACTGGACAGGTCCACTCAATCTGTATGGTTCTTTCCTCAAAAGACCTTTTCAGACACCAATCTACATGGTCTTCACATGATCTGACCAAGATTATGTCTAGACTTTAAAAGACACTGTGACCTCTGAGTTTGTTTCGGCCTTTCTTCTCAAAGTAGTCAGATACGAAACGCCGACCTCATCTAGTTTTAAAAATGTGTTTGACGTGTAAAAGTGTTTGTACAAACCTACTTACATCATTTATCATTTATCATTTGTACCTATATATGCTAGTCGTGCGATAAACCCTGCTTGCGCGATGCAGGATTTTGCGTGACGTCAGTGTGATGCGTTAGATGCGTAGGTCGCATTTGGCGATGTAAATGCCGCCACGTACAGGACTACCAAGTCAAGAATCCATAGCGGCTGTTCACACAACGCTATTCTATACGATATTTTACAGTAAAAAATCGAGGTCACACGACAACATCCCATGGTTCTTCCGGTCATAAACAAATGCAGTAGGAAACTGCCGTGTGATCCCAAAATTATAAAGATAAATATACCATCGCCGTGTGAACGCCGCCATAAGGGACGATTTAATTTGCCACGCTGCGACATAAACTGTAATTGGACGAATTATCAGTAAGTAACGTACGCCAAATTATGATTATTAATACGAATATAACCTAAAAGAAAATAACAAGATCAAATTCAATTTCTTGATGAAACTTCACGTTCCATCACGTGGGAAGTTTTGCCAGCTAATTTAATATGACCTTATATTACAAAATCTTTTTAAACTCACCTTTTCCCTTGCAGCATCATCTCTCTCCTGTTTCTTCAACTCCTTCAACTCCTCGACTCTGGCGTCTCTCTCCTTTCTCTTCTCGAGTAGAGTCTCCACGTGTAACTTCCTAGCTGCCTCTAGAGCTTGTCTGCGAGCGCCCACGGCTGCCTCGCGAGCTGCTTTTTGTTCCTACAAAAGAAGTTAAGAAGTTAGTTATTTGAGGAGATAAAAATGCAGTTCAAAGTATTTAAAGATCTTTGTCTCCTATTTAAAACACAAATATCATTGAATATTATGAAATATTATTTCACTAATCCAGTGTTAATTGATTCAGGCGTGACTCAGACACGCCGAGCGCCAAACGCACAGATTATCGGTGCTCGTGTTCGGGTTCGCGACTGGTCAATCGTCATCCTGAGGATGCCTCGTTGAAAGGTGAAACACGTGTCGATTTCTTACAGGGTTTATGATTTTTGAGGAACAGTTAAGCGGTTACTAAATAATATCTACGTCTATTGTATTTTAATTTATTTAATCTGTTCTTTTGAGTGACACGTCTCAAAACCCTGCCAGGGTTGCGGGAAAATCCGAAAGGGATACCGGGACCTTGGCAACAGGCAACTAAAGGAACACGGGTGGGTTTTAGTCAATAAAAGTCTGACACGCCCTTCCGCTCCGCCCAGAGCGAGAGAAGACATTTGATGATTTCCCAACCTCAAAAAAAAAAAGGTGTCTAAATTGCCTACAGCTAAAATAAAGCTAATATTGACCAGTTTAGACAGGCGATCCCGCCTCATCTGCCTCAGGCGCGTGGTATGCGAGCGACATTGCTCCAAGAACTCGTGCCGACGGTTCTCGGCTTCCAACTGTTTGATGAACGCGATCTCTCGGAGTTTCTCTTCTTCGTCGTGTGCTTTGCGGACTATGTCCTGTGAAAATAATAATAATCAGTTAACAAAAGATGAAAAAGATTTGCTGAGAAGATGATTGGTAATGGAGCTAATAAATGTCAAGATAGCGGCTTATAAAAGCATGAGGAACAGGATGTAAAGTTAATTCATCATCCGAATAAAAGGGAGGAACCTCCGACCAGACGGGTGTCGTGCCTGATGGGATACTGCCCGACGATTGATGTCGGGACGTTGTATATATTATGCTATTCGCTAAGTCATAAACTTAACTTGCGCGATGCAGGATTTGAGTATGATGTTTAGTGCATGTGGTGATGTACAATGCCACACTACCGTTTTTGCGCGACATATACAGGGGAGGGAACAAAGAAAACATCACGTAAAGATAATTTAGATAATATTCCATACCTTGAGATGTTGGTCTCTGTTTTCAGCTGCCTTCTGGAGCCGCCTCTCCATTCGGAGTCGTTTCTCTTCAATGAGTTCATTCTTAGCAACCTTTGGAACAAAACAGAAAACAAAATAAATAAGAGTAACAAGCCAATATCGTCTATTTTACACGCCACATAAGACACTCTCTTATTATGCTCCCTTTGCGCTATCGTAATCACGAAACTATATCATCTTAAGGGTCGGCGCGCACTTGGCGAGGCGCGGTTGTCACTGCCGAACCAATATCGACCTTGCAGCAGTTGAAATAAAGTTGAGAATAAACAAACTTCCATTAGCTCGAGAGTGTATCTAAGCGGGAAAAGTGCGCGTCTCGGGTTATTTATTTCCGACTTTATTTGAAGGCTCGGAATGTTAATATTTGTTTGACAACCACGCTGCGCGGCGCTGAAGCCGCGTTAGGGCTACCTGAGCGTTCCACGAGTGCTCACGCTTGCGCTGTAACATCGACAGATGCGAAGGTAATTAACTGATGATAAACAGGAATTTCCGCTAGAGTCGTAAAAAAAAATCTGGAAAACCCAACTTACCTACTATTGGAACTCAACATATGCCTTTTCCCAACTACGTTGGGGTCGGCTTCCAGTGTAACCGGATGCAGTTGAATACCAGTATTTACATGAAGCGGCTGCCTATCCGACCTCCACAACCCAGTTACTGGGTAATACGATTCCCTTTGATAAAACTGGTTGTCAGACTTTCGGGCTTCTGACGACCCGTAACCACTGCCAAAGATCTAAGATTGACGATCGGGACCAACGGCTTAACCAGCTTTCCGAGGCACGGAGGGTCTTGGTATGATAAAATGGTCACCCATGTACAGACCGACCGCGGCAAGCGTACCTTAACCTGATCGATAGTCATATTTAACATTACGCTAGGACCCCCTATTTTTTTTATTTTTTTGAGTGTGGGAAATCATCAAATGACTTCTCCCGCTCTGGGCGGAGCGGAAGGGCGTGTCAGACTTTTACTGACTAAAACCCACCCGTGTTCCTTCAGTTGCCTGTTGCCAAGGGTCCCGGTATCCCTTTCGGACTTTCCCGCAAACGATAGGACCCCCTAGCATGATCTTAAATATGACTATACTTAGCCTTCCTCAAGAATTGGGCTATCAAATGAAAAAAAATCGAATCCGATTGGTAGTTCCAGAGATTACCTCGGCCAAACCAACAAACAAAAAAGCTCCGTACCTTAACTTCCTCGACCCTGGCCAGCAGCTGGTGTATCCTCGTGGCGCGCCGCGTGTGGTACTCGGTGCGCTGCCGCTCGGCGCGCGCCTGCTTCAGCTGCAGGCGGCGCAGCGCGTCCTGCAGGCTGCCGCGACGCTTGATGCCCTGGGACAGCTTGGCGTGGAGCTGTTGGGCTCGACCTGGTCAAACAAATGATGTTCATAGAATTCTGGTCTTGGATGTTCTATCTTCCCATCAAAATGATAAGGTACCGAGTTATTTTTATGGTAAAACTAGTTGCACCCCGCGGTTTCACCCGCGTAAGTCTCGACTCCGTAGGAATATCGGGATAAAAATATCCTATGTCTAGCCCCAGGTCACGTTCTACCCCTGTGCCAAAGTTCATCCAAATCCGTTCAGCTGTTTTAGAGTGAAAGCGTAACAAACAAACAAACTCAATTTCGCATTTACAATATTAGTTTGGATATAATTATGTCTGTCAATACATAATCAGCCTATAACGTTCCCACTGCTGGGACACAGCCTCTCAGAGAAGGAGTGGCCCGTAAACCACCACGCGGGCCCAGTGCGGGTTGGTAGATGACGTCACATGTCTTCGAATTTTTTATACGGCTTCCTCACGATGTTTTCCTTCACCGTTTTGAGAGCAGTGGTGATGAAATAATTTACACAAAGTTAAGCGCGGTCATAGGTTCGAACCCTGACGGTTCGAACCTACGACCTACAACTCGTAAGTTGGGCCATTATCACTGGGCTACCGCTGCTCTATGTACAAACCAACCAACACACTTACCCATTTAGTTCTATTTACAGTAACTGGGCTATGAAGGTTGAGGCAGTCACTCCATGTAAAATACTGGTATTCAGCAGGATCCGATTAGACTGGAAGCCAAACGCAAGGCTAGGCAGATCTGATGAATCTATCAACTGGCACTGGTCTATTACCTGGATCCCTAGCAACCAACGCTTCCAAAGCACCCAGGGTATCCACTCGTTCTGCCCAGGACATGCCGGCTAAAGCAGTCTCGTACTGGTCTTCAAGACTTGCAGCTAAAGATAGGTTCTCTGTAGATTGGCAGGAAGCACGCACTGATGTGTCCTCGCAGAGAATTTCTGCGTCAGTCTGTTATGAAAAGAATGATTAAAAGTGATGTTGTAGTTAATATGGTTTGCAGGAAATAGTGTCTCAAGCACCCTAATTGCGTTACACACTATCAATCACAATCTGAATAATTTTGAAGGATATGGTTAATCCATTGACTCATATTTTCGAAAAATTTGTCTGTTTAGCAACGTAAATAATGCTATGAATGTTGTTGAACTTTCAAATAAGTACTTGGCTTTCCAGAAAGAAATAATAGATTGATATTATATATTACTAGATGACCCCCCGGCTTCGCCCGCGTAGATGATTAAAATGGATAATATAGTATGTTATCCTTAAGGGGCCTGCGGAGCATCGATTTCAACAACGAATCGAGTGCTACAAATTTTGCGCTAGTGTACCTGTCGGAGCTATACACACAGCTACTGTGAACTGCACGACCACGCACACATTTTCATAGACATGACATTTGCTTGACGCGATAGCACTACTAGCTATTGAAAATTTATGATAAATTTAGATGTGTTCTGTAATACCAAAAATGATGAATGAAAACTTGATGTTTTTCCATATTTTTTTTAATAATTTGTATCTTGATAATATAGGCTACGTATCTGTTGAAACAATATCACAAGTATTGTTGTTTATAATACAGAAAAAACAATGTGAAAACATGCCATTTACGCTGTAAAAATGTGCGAAATTCAATTCGCTACAACTTCATTTTAGTTAGGATTTATGGAAAAAAAAAGATGTAGGAACCTAGATAAATACTGTCTCAATCCGAATAACAACACATTATGGTGGAAATATGCTCAAATTGCAATTGATTTTGGTATTACGTTTGTATGGAGAATTCATCGGTCACCGGGGTCTTAAGAGATAGACATATCCCATCACGGACTTTTCGATAGACCTACACAAGATACACAATTCCATCATACAGCACGTTGTTATAAAGGGTTTAGGCAGCGTTTTCGTTGAAAGCTCCCAGATGGCTTATTTTTTTCCGACACCTCCAACAAATATCATTATACTTTAGCCAATGTATACAAAAACTTGACAAATTATACATTTCTTTATTTATTTATTAATCACCAACTTGCACTAACAGTAGTAAGACACCAAACATACAAGTTATAGGCTAATAAGAGACAATCATGAAATTAAAACAACACAAAACTAAAACCCTATTAAAACATTCGTCGAGAACCACTCTATCTATTAAAAAAACCACATCAAAATCCGTTGCATAGTTTTAAGATCTAAGCAGACATAGGGACAGAGAGACAGCGGGAATAGACTTTGTTTTATATTATGTAGTGATGTTGAATAATTTAATGCGTACCTCAGTATCATCCGTCTCCGTATCCAAATCAATATCAGAAACTTGTTGCAGCTCCATGATCTGCCTGTTCAATAAATCCTCTTCCTCACACAACTTCCTTTGATCGACCTCCGATTGGAAATCCAACGCCCAGCTGATCTTCCTCTCATTCTCCTCAATCTGTGACGTCATCTCCGCTATCTCTGACATTTCTGACGGATCAGCCGATTTGAGTATTTCATTATGATCATTCATTTGATCATCGTCTTCTAAAAATTTGAAAGTCGTCATGAATTCGGACTTCCATTTGTCGAAGTCGAAAGTTTCTTCGGTTTTTTCTTGAGATCTAGCTAGCCCTGTTGTAAGACTTTCTAAGGATGAATGTAGACGGTTTTTAGTCAACTCTGAGCCATCGTCTTTAGGAGTATTCTTGTTTTTCTCCCGTTTCAAAGCTTTACTTCTAGATGAACGGGTTTTCAAACCAGTCACATCAGACTTCTGTCTAATAATCGACAAATCATTCTTTACCGTTTTAATTTGAGGTTTTGGTTTAACGATCTTGGGTTTTTCTGGTGTATTTTGCGGCTGTTCTGATTTAGCGCGATCTAGCTTAGAGGCGGACACTATTTCTTGGACCTCCTGTTTCGGTGACTCTATCATGTTAAGCGTTGGTAGGCTGGTAGTGGCTGAAGGTTGGTGGAATCTGTTAGCCCAGTGTGACTTAGATTGCTTCTTCGATTCGCGGCTTAGACGTCGAGATTTCACAGTAAGCCAGCCATCGTTATCGGTCTTAGCGTTATCAACATTAAGTACTTCGACTGAGTTAGCGAAATCTCCCTCTTCTGGTACTAAAGTCTTTAAACTTTCGCTAGATTCGATACGGGACATATCAATTTGAGTGACAATAGTATCAGAGCTGCTGTATTCCTCACCATCTTTCTTATCAAATGACGGATTGGTTTTCTCTGTTTTATCTCCTTTTTCGTTGATTTTTAGAGTAACTGGTCTTGGAGGGCGTTTCTTTAGATCAACTTTAAGTGTAATCTTATTATCTCCTGAACCCATTTGGGCACGATGGGGATTAGGAGGCTTTTTAGTCACAGTTTTATTGGCGGGAGCATCGAAAAGACTAGTCCTGCCTGTTGTGAGGTTGAAAGGATAGCTGCATTTACTTGTTTGATTTCGTTTGGGAAAAGGCCTTTGGGCTTTAGAAGTGGAGTTAGGACGCATTTCAACAACAGTTTTGCTTCGAGCTATCAACCTGGTTGGAGTTTTAACTTCAGTTTTGGTTGTTGTCACAGGTTTTGGCTTAGCCGCTGCCTGGGAATAAGCCGGTCTTAAGTTCGGCTTTTCAGCTGCAGTTTTGAGATCAATCTTCTTTGAATCGTGATCTTTCTTCGCTTCTTTTACTTCACTGAGTGGAGTTTCTTTGTCTATTGTTTCAACAGCTTTAGTGATTTCAGATTCTTTTATACCATTTAATGGTTGGTCGTTTTTTATCTCCTGCGATAATTCTTGATTTTTGGGACCCACTTCTTGATCTTTGATTTCATTTTTATTGATTTCTGGCGAAACAACAGCTTCTTTAACGTTTTTTGTAGATACAAACTTTACTTTTTCTTCAATTGGTGTAGGTTTTTCATCACTTGCCTTGCAGGAGCTCTCATTAGATACGTCCCCAAAGTTGTCTTCAGATTTAACGGGAGACTCCGTTATTACGCTTTGTTTTTCATCTACAGCGGTATTTTCGTTGACCGTTTTAATTTTTTCAGCAATAGCTTTGATTTGTTCTACAATTTTTACTGTACAATCATTTGCGTCAGCATCTTTTACTGCAATTTCGATTTCTTTATCGAGATTTAGTTGATTCTCGTTCTTAGCTGCATTTTCAGTCAATTGTTTGTCTAAGAATTCGTTTTCCATAGCATCCAGCATGGCAATGGTTGCCTTGGCTTGGCTGGAAATATCTCCATTGGGTACTGTCTTAGCGCCATCTTGTAATACTGTGCGTTTAGGTGATTTTATAACAACCATTTTTGGGCTCGAGTTGGGGCATTCCTTTGCTTTACCTATTTCGACAACGGGTGCTTTGATTAGTTTATCTTTCTCGACAGCTGGTGGTATCACATCTTTCACTGGTTTTGCTTCCTTTTCATCAACTGGTGGCGTTATCACATTTTCTTCGGCTGTATCCTTAACATCCTTTTCCTTTATATCAGAGAGTCTTGACAACTCTTTAGCAGATTTCGGTTCAGGCTTAGCAGTGATTTTCGAAGCGATTTTGTTGCTGAAAAACTCAATGTTAGCTTTAGGACTATTATGTCCTGTAACTCTTGGACTGACTTTTCCGCTTCCAGGACTAGCTTTGCCAGTTAGATTCGGGCTGTTCTTGCCACTTGGGGTGTTATATCCTGATAGCAAAGGGCTGTTTTTGCCAGACACTGACGGAGAACTCTTCACTGAATGCCCTTTTCGAGATTCTGGACGTACAAAGTCAGTCTTTCTGATCTCCCATGCCAGACTCTGTGGTCTTTGAGGTGGTGGCGTGTTGTCGTATTCCCACTTCAGTCGGAACCATTCGCCGAGAGCTTTAAAATCGCGAGTGTAATTCTCTAACACTAGAATGACTTCTTGGCACTCGTTTAGATTCTCGTGAGCCTCAACTGTGTTGTAGATTTCGCCGATCTGTGGACAAATAAGTTTATTGTATTAATAGATTAAAACGATACAAGGTAATAGGCGGATTTCATCGCGAATAACACGTGTAATTTGGAAGAACGTTGGAACCTAATATGTTTTAAAAAACTGTGTGTAAATTCGCTTTGAAAACAGGTAATACTCAGAATTAATAACCGATATTGACTACATAAGTTATCTTCACAATTATAAATTTGATCACTACCGGTACATTCATCACTAAACCATCGAGAAGGATTTACAGGTCATAACGTCGCAAAACAGTAGTCGATAGCAGTTCGTAAAACTTCGACTATCATCGGCAATTTATAACTAAGCATAATATTGCATCAACATAATAAATACAAAAACACAATCCAATTGTTCCCAAAACACGACGTAGCCTATACTATTAAATGAGCAATATTTGTATATGTAATCATCACGTTCTCGAAAACAGATCTAACGATTTCGATGAAAGTTGAAAAATCAGAGGTTTACGGGGGCGGAAAATCGATCTAGCTAGGTCTCATTCTGAGAAAATTCGTTTCTTTATTTTCACAGAGGAGGGAATATGATACAACGATGGTAAACCTGGAAGATATTGGACGATATATTTATTAATTTCATACGAGCAGAGCTCGGTCAACCAGGTACTGTACAAATAATACGTCAAAGAGCTGGGGCCAATTTAATCAAAGGTATCATGTATACATACACGATGCAACGCCATCATATTTGAGCGTGAAGCTCGACAGTAATGGCACAAAATAGATAGAGGTACAGAAGGTCGGCTCCAAACAACAAGCAAAAACACACGCAACGGTTGTAATAAAAATACCATTAACAAAGCCGAGAGTCTCTTATTTATTTATTTAAACTTCTCGCACACAATAAGCCACAAAGGCAGACTAAGGCCCGTATTACTGAACTTCACTCAAAACTCAAGCATTACAAAAGGCTTTAAACGAGTTTTAAGTAATGCTTGAGTTTTGAGTGAGGTTCTGTAATACGGGGCTTACGGGGATTCTCTACCAATCAACCAAGATTGGTAAAGAGATAAGAATGATGGAAGGTCTTTATCGTCATTGTGGTTAATTTATTTGTACTCGATCATACCTGGGAACCTTCCGGTTACGGAGATATTGAAAATCTAACAATTTTTTGTACTTTTTTCCATGAAAATAATTTTTAAACGTTTTAACTTGACTTACATCCACACAATTCCTATACCGTTGCATGCACCCAAAAGCACAATGCTGCCGTAAACAGCGACTTTTCACAACAAAAATAAAAGTCGTTTCTCAGCAATAATTTTTGCTTAATGTTAATTAGTTTGTTGTATAGATAAATGATAAATGATTTATTTCTGTAAGTAGGTTTGTATATAAACTTTTCACATTTTTTTAACTAGATGAAGTCAGCGTTTCCTATCTGACTACTACTCTGAGACTGCGTACATAAGGGCTATGCGATTGGTATCACCCTGTAGACCGCGTCTACGTACTTACAGCGAGTGCGCTCGCGACTTACAGTACGTTTTACGTATGCGTCTGTGTGCGTGCACCTGCTACCGCTCGCTCGTTAAACGCAGCCAGCCTTCTGTAACTATCCATTTTGTGGTCCCAGAACTACCGGGCATTATTGATTTTGTCTCGCAAAGGGATGTTATTTCTAGAATGACGCTGATGTCAGCACAACTGTGCTATAATCTATCTATGTGTTGCACTGCATTCGAGAGCTTTCGAGAGGTTGGAGGTTGGTTGGTGTTTTAAATGGGATACGGGATACGTTTTAGGAAACTGATTTCGATTAATGACACCTAAATAAAAGCACGCTTTTGTATTTTCAACATTAGGTGTTGTGCCCAATAATGCGCTTTTTTGAGGCATGTCGCCTAGCGCTAAGCCAATAGTTATAATATAGTGTGAATAGGCGAGCGACAGTTTGTAATTGTGAACCCCGACCTTTACACTACTGACGTCAGTTTAAACTCCGCCCGCTGCACTTGACGTAAGTTCACTTCCAGCAAAACCCTCTTTGGCGTAGTTAAAAAAAACAGAAAGAGTAGTAATGTACTAATCAATTTGCAATAAATATGATAAAATTATGCGGTGTCGTTTCGATACCTGGGTTGGTCCCGGCTGCCATTCGTAGATCTTCGACAGTCGTTAGAGGTAGCCAAAATTTCAAAATTTCAAGCAGCAGTTCAAAATTTTGACATCCAGTCTTACCAAGGGGTATCGTGTACCCAGTAACTGGGTTTCGGAGATCAGATAGGCAGTCGCTCCATGTAAAATACTGGTGAAATTCAGGTGTTAGACTGAAAGCTGACCCCAACGTAGTTGTGAAAAGGCTGGACAGATTAATTGAGGAGAAAACAGGAATACTACGCTGTATTTCCACAAGCTATTAAACTTTTAAGACCATGTTGTGAGGAGAGAGGCAACACAAAATATTAAATATTTACTATTTGTAGTCGCAGCAGTCCAAGTTCAATAGCAAATCGATCAATACGTAATAGCCGTGGCATTACAGAGGCCATTTAGTAGCTCGATGTATCTAGAATAGAATTCGATCGATACAGGTGTCAGTTGCAAGAGCAGTGGAAATACACGAGCTAACTCCGGTGCGTCGTAACTGCACACATTAGTACCCCTTTGCATCATAGTATAACAGGCAGTCCTCTGTGCAGTGCGTGCATGGAGGCTGAGGAAACCGTCGCGCACGTGCTTTTTGAATGCACAGGCATCACCCAGATTACAACAGAAACCCTCGGGTCACCCAGATCTTTCGCAGATGTTCTGAACAGACTAGGAGATTTAAATAACTCCTGGAGTGAGTAGGCTGGTTGGAATAACCTTAGACGGCCGCCATGGCCCACGCACAATGGTCCACCTTAGGGACTAAGTGCGGAAATCAAACCCCATAACATAACCCCTTTGCATCTATAAGTAGGCACAAGTACTCGCGTACCGGCACAGAGGAGCACCGATTAGGGTAGGTAGATCCTTTTGAATTTTGTAGATACATTTAAATTTTTACGTCAACAAAAGTCGTCTACTGCGTTGTCTTCTCCGAAAACCATGCTTGAAATACACAAATAATAGAAAAACAGCAACATACATCAGCGGCCACGTTAAAATAAAATAGTTTGCCATTGCAATGCCGCGCAAAAGCCGTTTCGCATGATATTTTCTAACTTTTTTTTTCTACACATCTAAACCAAATCAAGACCAAATACACGATGTATACTCATTACTCACAGCTATGGATAGATTATGTGAAAGATAACGGAAAAGGGGTGCCTACTCAGATACCGGCTAAAAACGGTCGGCCAGAGGGACGTGCGGCGTAGACGTGCTATGCCGTCGCCAAAGAGATCGGGAGGTAAGGATAGGAGGATATCACCAAATATAGTGCCGTGCCTGTGTTGATTCCTGCATACTTACAGGAATTGATAGACGCTACTGATGGCGTCAAACTCGTAGCTAAGTTCTGGGCCGACTCAGTATAGATTGCCATCGACACGCTACGAAGAATAAGGGTAGGAAAATAATGATGATGACAAAGGTATACTCACAGCTCGTTGCAGATCTCCGAACAGCAATGCCCAGTATCTCGCACGCAGTTCTGACCGCTTATCTCGGCCGGCTGAAGCTGATCTGAGGCGTGTGGGGCCGCGGGGCGCAGCGCGACGGGGCGGCGGGGCTCCGGCGCGTGGCGGCTTGCGGGAGATACGATCTGTGTAGGCGTGACCGGGGTATACGTTAAAATGGGTACAAAATATCTTAGTTCATAGTATATGTTCTGGATGCGACGTTAGCTGTATTTGCTTAGGTGGTAAACATTTGCGTATGAACAATCGTGGACCCTGGCTCAGCTTGTGAATGAGGGTTCATGTATAGTCCGAAAGTAATATTTTTACGTGGCTTAAGCTGAAAACAGTTCCTGGACTTGGGGGAGACAGTGTGGGACAATAAAGGCTAAGTAACAAACAAAACCTGCCAAGTGCGAGTCGGACTCGCCCACGAAGGGTTCCGTACCATCCTAACTAATATTATAAATGCGAAAGTGTGTTTGTTTATTTTTTTGTTTGTTCATTTGTTTATTTGTTTGTTTGTTACACTTTCACGCTAAAATGGCTGTACGGATTTGGATGAAGTTTGGCACAGGGGTAGACTACGACCTGGAAGTAACCAGGGGTAGACTAGGACATAGGATACTTTTTATCCCGATATTCCCACGGGATCGAAACTTACGCGGGTGAAACCGCGGGGCGCAGCTAGTTATCTATAAAAACGGAAAAAAAAATTGAAATATTTATTTTATTCTGTTGTTTAGTATTTTTGTTATAGGGGCAACAGAAATACATCATCTGTGAAAATTTCAACTGTCTAGCTATCACGGTTCATGAGATACAACTTGATGACAGACGGACAGACAGACAGACAGCGGAGTCTTAGTAATAGGGTCCCGTTTTACCCTTTGGGTACGGAACCCTAAAAAAAGCTGTGTGTACCTACATTCATATTCTGAGTTTCTATATAGACTAACGCAAGTTTCAAATTACTAGGTATTCCTTTTGTGTTCGCCGCTCGTGGTCGTAACCGTAACGTGTCTCCGGAAATTGTCTAGTTAGTTGCAGGATGGATTGTGTTCTACATAACGTTATACTTGCTGGTATCATATACACTGCATCATCATTCTCCTGCACTTATCCCAATTTATTAGTGGCTGGCGGAACATGTCCCTTTCTTACATACTTCTCTATTAGCCGTCATCTCGGTAGTCACCCCGTTTCCAGCCATATCATCTTTCACACAGTCCATCCATCGCTTCTTTGGTCTTTACCCTACTCTTATAGCCTCTAATCACTGCAATGGTACTGGCTTAAAATTATCTGAGGGCCTAGACAAAGTGACATTCTATCAGCGATAACGATGGTGGAAAATGCAAAAATGTATAGGACTGACATAAGCTATCGAAAAGCTTATGTCAACCCTGTTGAAAGTCGTTGAAGAAATACGAAACGCTTTGGAAGCCATTGTCACTTGTCTAGGCCCTCTGGTATCGTATAAACAGCACTTGCATGTGCCAAGCTAGGACAGAGTCACGCTATTATAAAGAGGCTCTAGCTTGCTATTCTAGCATTGAAAAAAAAGCCTCGTTTATCTCGGGCATAAAGGATGCCCGGATGGCGAGGTAGTTCGCTCCCGCCCCGCACGAGGTACGTATATAGGTACGAGGTAGGTATATTTGACCTAGATATTGCAGTGTTTACATCAACTATCACCTTTACTTTGTGAATATCCACACGCAATCATTTTGCTCTGTGTTGTTTTCAGGCCCGAATGAATAAAACGATCTCATTTTAAAAGCTGGCTTTATAGGTATGCGTAGTCGCAGCGGAAAAATGTCGTTTTAAATGAAGAAAAGTGAATGGTTCATATACTTTGTGCATAGTATATTACTGAACTAATATTTTTGTTTTGTAGATCACATAATTGAAACTGGCCCTATAATTGATCCTTGTAGTACTCTCAGATTTATTTCAAATTAGCTGTGCCCCGCGGTTTCCCCAGCATAAGTCTTATCGGCACCAGCTGGGGATCGCGGAAGGCGCACAAGATCCCGGTCCAAGTGTGTGAAGGGAACTCCGGTGTTGTTTTTAGTCAGTAAGAGTCTGACAGACCCCTCCGTCTGTGTCTCCTCCTCCATCAGATTGAGGACATCGATGAGGACTTAAAAAAAATATTGTAGGATACTTTTAACCCAATATTCCCACCGAATTGAGACTTATGCAGGCGAAACCGCGTGACGCAGCTAGTTACTAATGACTATCCTAACTGATACTATAATTATATCAGTTAGGATAGTCATTAGTAACTCTTGAATAAAAAGATAAACTAAAGCATTTCTGAATATAATACGTTAATAAGTTCTACTGATATTGGGAGCACAAAAACCATTGTTGGCTAGTATGAAATAAATCTGGGAGTACCACAAGGATCAATTGTGGGGCCAGTTTCAATTATGTGACATACAAACAAAAATATTAGTTCGGTAATATATTGCGCACAAAGTATATATGAACCGAGTATGAACCATTCACTTTTCTTTATTTCAAACGGTAAGTTATAAGCGCCCATACAATATCGTCCCAATGGCTGGCGATGCGTCTCGATGTGCCTCGATGCGTTACCGATACCCGTAGAACGAAATGGATAGAGCTCAATAAACTTGCGATTGGCGAGAATTCGAAAATTGGGAGAATCTTTTCATTCTGTTCTCTCACTGCAGGGTAAAGGCATCCCTACTCTCTTTACATTTGTCTCTATTTAGGCCAATAAAGGTTTGAAGAAGTCGAGTTTAAAATAGGTATAAAAATAACTTGCAGTCAAGATTTATAAACCTACATGAAAACTTGAAATAAAGCTCGGTATTGACAAAGAAGAACAAACATTCCACCACCTTGCAACAAAAGGGTGAAGTCACGAGTTCACGAATCGTGATCACCCCGACAAAATTGCACAAGCAAGCGACAACAACATAGTACGCGTGGGATTTTGTCGCCGTGGCAAAGGCATTCTTTAATGCCTTTGATGCTCAACTCGTAACATTTCTCGTGTTCGGCGACGGCAATAGCGTGACGTTGCCAGCTTGAACGCAACATGCAGGTGTGGCGTCTGTCGCCTTGTTTTGCAACGTTGCTAAACACAAGCTGATCCGTTGTTCTGTATCATGTTGCGCAACATGTCGCGTATCATGATGCTATAACATTTCGTAACGTACGTACGTTCAGAGTAAAATTTGCCGGGGTTTAAGCATTATTAGGTGTACTACAACTACAATATAATTACTTTAGCATACTGTGATATTGGACCTATGGGAATATACATATATGTATAGGCACTTTTAATTGATAATCTAATGCAATTATTTGATTTCATCAAAAACCATCAATTCTTATTGAAACAATTTAGAATATAAGATGAGAAGTAATGAAAGTGAACTGTGGGATTATAAATGAGAATGAAGCTGTAATAAATATAACGTTATTGACTTTGATGACATATTTATGTGCTTACATCATCAACAAACTATCTTGAAATAAAAGATATAATTTTTGAATATTCTTCTCACAGGACAGTAAATAAAAACTGCAGAATCCAGAAAACCAACTGATGCAGGACCAAATCTTCTTTCCTATCTTCAATCTCCCTCCAGTATTTTACAATAGTCCAAAAACCCGGAGAACATACTGACATTTATCTATCAATATAACTGTCTGGTACTGTATTATAATGAAGAGAAGCATGGAGTTAGTAGTTACTCTAATTTCACACAGATGACTAATCAACAGAGCTGATAACAAATACAAGACACAGCTGTCTAAACTTGTCCCATTAGCATTAGTCAACATTATTCTAAGAATTAGTATGTAAATGTAAATCCATAATGCCATATTTGGAGCATAATGTTTTAAGTTAAATAAGTGGGTATAAATAGATGCTGTTGTAATGTATGGCGAGAAAAGCTGCATGTGGACCTCCCCTGATGGTTTGCGATTATTAAGGCCCTACCCTACCTCAAATTGCTTAGCATGATCCTCGGTTTTGCCTAAAATACTGCAGCATTAATTTTGACATAAATATATTATGTTAAAGTTGAGGATTGATGCTAGGTCCTATGTTTGACGAAAACATGCTTACATAAAATATTCTTGATAGGAAAAAAATCCAAAGTTGCCTCTGGTACTAAAAAAATACTTCAAATTAGATAATTAAACTTTGCATTGTAACTGAACAAACTATAAAGCAGGTCTTATGTATTTTAAATTACCATTATTTTCACCGTAAAAAGAAATTACCTAAACTGTATACCTAGTTTCATCACATTACATAGTTGGTAACAGCAATTGCTTTTAAAAGACTTCTGAAACTTTCTAAATTTTTTTATGAATTCCAGAAGAAATTTATTATAGGATCTCAAAAAAATTCTTGTCAATTTACAGTTAAAACAGTAAAATGCTTGAAATTTCAATAGATTGCATGTCAGGAAAATGTGTGCACAAAATAAGTTAATGTAACATGTATATATAAAGTATATTGTTTATTTTTGATTATGTAGCCAAGTGATAAAAAATAAATTTAAATGTATTATTGGAATAAAAAATGGCTAATGGTGGATTGATAAAGAAGGTTCCGTTTTATGGAAGCTTTTGTACTTGGAATTCAATTGGAGGAGCTTATATTCAGCACTAGACTGCATTAAAGATAATGAATATAATGATGTCTGGGTTTCCATATAGGACAAGGGGGAAACTGTTTATGATATTGTTGTATATTCTGGATATCTCACAGAATAGTCACAATTAAACAAAAAATTACAAAGGTTTCACAAAACTTAACAGATGTTCTGCATTTAACTCTCCACTGACGATTGTTTACATTGAAATCATAATATAGGACTGTGGCCAAACATGTTATTCTTAAAAATTACATTAACATAAATAAAAAACAAACGTCTCATACAAATTACAATCACACAAAGGTCTCCTCTCATTCTGCCTATTATTCTAAATGAACACACAAAGACGACATTCTTAACAATGTTTACGTTTAAACCGCGCTTTAGTACCTGCGGGCACTCCTCCACAGCCGCTTTCCGAAACAAATAAGTACTACCGCCCACAGGCGAGAGATTTTGACTTGCGTACATAGGTACATAAATAAATAAAATGCATTTACTTGGTGTGTCGACGGCCACATGGAATGCAACGAGGTTTCGAGCCTCCCGGCCTTCTTCTTGCACCAGCTGCCTCACTTCCTCCATCGCAAATCAACCAGAAATTTTAATTTTCTGGACAAAACAAAAAGGAAAAACTCGATACATCACTCGCGGATACTAGCCACTTTGTAAACATCTGAATGCAGTTTGAAAGCGAAATGTAAAGTAAAAAATGCAATAAATCAAATTTCAAGAGTTTTAACGTTATCAAGTGGCGCAAAGCGCAAATACGAAAAATAATTTAGCGAATATTTTCATAACAACTCGTATTCTGACAGTTTCGTTTATGAATGTTACCAGTTCAGTTTAATTCAGATTTTTTTTTTTTTTTTTTTTTTTTTTTTTTTTTTTTTTTTTTTTTTTAATAATTTTTTATTCATGACCATAGATACAAGTCTTTCAGTCGTATACATAGATGTTTGTAACTTAGGTGTAAAAAATTAAAATAGGATACAAAGACGCCACATGTTCACATCACATCAATATTTTGCATTATCAACTTACCCTTTCGGGTTGCGTGATACATCTCAGTGAGTTATCGTTTAAACATACTAACTATTACAATTAATAACTAACATACATATATGATTACAAAATAAATTAAATTTTTTCTACCGTATTACAGATATATTTATACAAGACACTAAAATATTTCTTATTTTTTAATAATTCCTGAACACTGCGGGGAACACTTTGTTGACGTTCACTAACACTTTCGATGTCACTGTCATTTATTTCATTCAATTCAGTAACTAAAATTAACCGTTGAATATTAAAACTTGAACAATTTATGATAATATGATCTAAATCAGCATCTTCTGCTCCACAATGATGACATCTGCTATTGTTAAATATACGCATCCTATTCAGGTGAGCTGGAGTTTGGCAATGTCCCAATCTCATGCGTGATATAATAGTTATAAATTTTCTTGTGATGTATTTGTTGAAGTCATGATACCAAGGTTTATTCTGTATTATATTTTGTATTGCAGCATACCATCTGCCTTTCGATTGTAGTGTTATGTCCCAATACTCTTTCCACAACTGTATATTACGTTGTTTAAACAGGCTGTAGTAATCGGTGAAGGGCACCTTCAGCAAGTCGGATCGATCTTCATCATGATCTGAACGGGCCGCAGTGTCAGCTACTTCATTACCACGAATGCCACTGTGCGAAGGTACCCATACTAATTCTACTTGAATAAATTTATCTAATAGTTTTTGGATTCTATGTCTAATATTATAAATAATATAATTTAATTTAAATGAAATATTTACATTATGTAGCACAGACAAAACGCTTTTAGAATCTGTAACTATTAAAATATTATGTACATTATTTACAAGACTATTTACATGTTGTAGTGCACAATCAATTGCATAGCATTCTGCAGTGAAAATGCTACACACCCTGTTTAATTTAATACATTTAGTGAAGTCTAACTGTGGATCATAGAAAGCTGCATTTACATTATGATCTGTTTTAGATCCATCTGTGTATATAACATAATGTTCTGGTCTATTGTCTTTAAACTGTAAAAAATCAAATTTATTGTGCACCGCGTCTAAATATATTGCAAAGCTGTTAATAATACCATTATAAGGAATTTTGTATATAGGCCAAATATCATTTTTAACAATATCTTTTGAATTATTATTTACATGTTCAAATATTGTTGGCATTTCAGGTAGAGTTCCACCAACCAAAGAAGAAGCAGAGATGGCATTGGAAGCAATTGACTGTGAGATTTCAGGATGTATTTTTAGTTTCTTAAGTAAAGGATTATCATTTAATGCCAAGACTTTTAATAAAAATCTCTCAGCCAACAACAACCTTCGTAATGTCAAGGGAGGTATACATGTCTCAATTTCTAATGAATTAATAGGTGTGGAGCGCATAGCACCACAAATAAGTCTCAATCCCATATTTTGAATTACATCTAATTTTCGTAATAAGGTGCTATTGGCATTCATATAAGCTAAACTGCTGTAATCAAAATGGCTTCTCACTATACTTTTGTACAGCATACTCATAACTTTGGGGTCAGATCCCCAAAAACTTCCTGCTAAATGTCTCAATAGATTAATACCATTCAGCGCTTTGTTACTTATGTGTTTAATATGTTCATCAAACTTTAATTTATTATCAATAATGACGCCGAGGAATTTATGTTGCTTACCCACAGGAATTTCTACATTATTGTATGAAATTTTAACATTGCTAAGAGTATTTACATTTTTACTGATAACTAAAACTGAACTCTTTTCTGGACTTATTTCTAATTTAAGTTTACTATGGTAATAATTGTATAATTGAGACATAGCCTTATTGATATTAGCCATTGCTATATCTATGTTTTGATTTATGCTGTACAAAAGCAAGTCATCTGCAAATTGCAGGATTTTTACATCTGGTACATCTACATATTTTAATATTTCAGAAGTATACAAGTTATAAAGTAAAGGAGACAAAGTTGCCCCTTGCATTGTGCCTTTGTTGACAGTCCTAGGTCCATGCAATTTATTATTATATTTAACAAATACAGTTCTATTGTTTAAAAAAGAATAAAGCCATTTTAGGATATGACCAGGTATACCAATATCGTGAGATACTTGAATGAGTTCTTCTATATTTACATTGTCAAAAGCACCTTTTACATCTAGAAACACGCAGATTGCATTACAGTGACTTAATTTAACCTGTCTTATATCTGATAATAAAGATACAAGGCTTTCAGAGCAACTTTTACCTTTTCTAAAGCCAAACTGAATAGAAGGAATTAAGCTTTGTGATTCAACAAAATAATCTAATCTTAACTTCAACATATTTTCAAAGAGTTTACCCAAACAAGATGATAAGGAAATAGGCCTATATGAAGAAGCATTATTTACAGGTTTATTAGGTTTTAGAATTGGAATGACACACTGTGTTTTCCAAGACTCAGGTATTGCTAATTCATCCCATAGTTTATTATAAATACTAAGTAATGTTGTTTTTGCATTTATATGTAATTTTTTTATTAACATGTAAGGTATGTCGTCCAATCCCGGTGTAGTATCTTTCCTACTGTGTAAAGATGTTTTCAACTCCTCTATAGTGAAATTGTTCTTGAGAAATTCATTAACTTTATTTTCGGTAGCGTTTTCGAACAAATACTCAAGCCTATTGTCATCTATTTCAGTAGAATCTGCTAAGTTATCTAAAAAACTTGGAACCCATTCATCATTGATATTTTTGTTTCGATTAGTTCCAATTTTTTTAAATTTTTTAATGTATCCCCATATCCTAGAAACTGGAGTTAACCTATTGAAGCTACTACATAATTTTTTCCAAGAAGACGAATTTTCTTCCTTCAGAATTCTTTTCTTTTTTGCATCTAGCTTTTTATACCTTATCCAGTTTTCAATGTTGGGTTGAGAAAAATAATACTTTAATGCATCTTTTGATTTTTCGACAGCATCACTACATTTTGTATTCCACCATGGTACTGGTTTTTTTATAGCTGTGTTTGCACTTAATTTTCGTTTTGGAATTGTTTTATTCCTTAAATCATTTAATGTTTCTATAAAATTATTATAAGCATTGATAGGGGAATCATTTGTTAAGTCCAAGTGGGAAAAACAAGTTTCTGATAGACTATAATATTCGTCCCAATCTGCCTTACTATAAATATATTTTTCTTGATCCACAGGAGATGACGTGTCATACATACATGGTTGAATGTTGATCTCAAGTAAGGTTGGAAGATGATAGCTACCCATGGGATCGTCATGAACATACCAGTTACATAAATGAGCTATTGAAGAGCTAACAAGGGCAAGATCTATCGCTGAAGCTTGTCTATTAGGATAAGGAACAGTTGTTGGTGATCCATCATTCAAAATACATAAGTCAAATTCATCAATTATATTATATAAACATCTACCTCTATTATTATCACTATGGCATCCAAAGGCTATGTTATGAGCGTTAAAATCACCCATAACTATACAAGGTTTTGGTATGTTATTGATTAAGTCCTTTAACTTTGCTGAGTCAAACCTGATACTTGGAGGACTGTATATACAAAGTATTGCCATTGCTCCAAATTGTGCTTCTATAGTGATACATAAGTTTTGAATAGATTCTGAGAAGTGTGTATTAACTATTTTGTACTTTAAACGATGGTTCACCAAAATGGCTACTCCATTATGAGAATTTATGGAATTTTTGTGAATTAAATTATATGTGGGAAAGTGTGGGATTATAGAATTAGATTTTAGCCAAGTCTCATTGAGAAGACAGATATCTATATTTTTTTCCATTAATAGATTTTGTAATAGGCTCTTTTTACTCTGTAAACTCTGTATATTAAACTGTAAAATATTTAGATAATTGTCCATTAAATTAAATTTGATAAAAATATATCTTTTATTTTCTTATGTGTGAGTGGTCCATCAGAGTCACTCTTGTTTCCTAATGCAACCAACGATTTAACAATTGCGTTAATTATAATATCATTATTTGCTACTTGTTTAATATCTAAAATATCATTAGTTTTAGCCTTAACAGTTACCTTGGGTAAAGCAGGGAAAGATTTATCATTAAATGTAAGGGATGGTTTCACAACAGTGGCATACGGTTGCTGCTGAAATTTGGCCTTTTTCTCTTCAATTTTTTGTTTTTTAATGGGACAGTCTCGTGAAATGGCAAGATGATTACCTGCGCAGTTGATGCATGTGATCTCTTCGACATCGCATTCTTTGTAGGAGTGACGACCAGCACAAGAAGAGCAGTGTTGCTCGCCTCTGCAAGTCTTAGCAGAATGGTTAAATTTAAGGCACTTATAACACTGCAATAATGGTGGTATGTATGCTTTCACCTCGTATCTAAATAGTTTTATATAAGCATATTGCGGTAAAGATGTTGATGCAAAGGTGACAGCAACTGTATTGAGAGGCACTAAATTTCCCTCTACTTTACGCATGAATCTTTTAATTGAAATTACTTCAGAGTCGCACACAATATTTTTATATATTTCCTCATTGGAGAGTTCTTTGGGCACAAACCTCAGTACACCAATCCTTTCTGTTAAGTACGATGGTATAAAGGCTTTAAACTTATTTTTCCATAAGAAGTCTTCCATCTTTAGAAAATTGTTGGCTGCAGCCGCCTTTCTGAATGTTATTCCTATTTTATGCGCATTTAATCTATGCACTCCTAAGACTCCTTGAACATTATCTGATATTAAGTTGGTGAGCATGATAGGATTTTTATTCCCTACCTTCTCCTGTTCTGTTGACTCGACGTATACTACATACTCAGAATTTGTGTTTTCTATGAACAGTCTTTTATAATTTGGTTTAGTAAAAATGTTATACTTATTAATTGACTCAGTATTTCTTCGAGTATTACTGTACTTTCTTTTCTTCTTTTCTGCCACGTCTGGCGGCTCCTCACCGCCACTGGTGACACTCATGGTTGTTGGAGGTCTTACCAGATATTATTTATATGGTATTTCTGTACAATTTTATAATAATTAAACTTTTTGCGAAATCAAAATTACCGCCTTGTTTGACTTCCCGCCAAAAAGTCTTCGTTTAATTCAGATACACGAACGAGTTGCAACTGCAACGAATTTTTTTTATTCATTACAAAGTAAAATCTACTATAAGTTTACTTACTTTAGATAAAAAAGTATCAATCATTTTTGATGCACAGGACTAAGTTCGAAAATATTCAATTCATTCAGGAACAATTCACATTGTGTTTGAAATCATAAATAAATAAGAAAAACACGGTCATTATTTCATTAAAGATATAAAACGAACACATTCATAATTACAATAAAATATATAAAATAACAAAAAACTCAATAACATTATAAAATTAAACATTCAATACAATTAAAAATTCATTAACAATAACCGTGCGTTTGCACTGGCGAAACATTCAAGACAAATCATGTTGAAATCTCTATTTTCTGTCAATGTTCCATACAATTTTTGACAGGAACTAGAGATTTAAACATGTTTTGTTGTAATGTTTCGCCAGTGCAAACGCACGGTTAGCGGGTGATAGACGTGCGAGCAAGTCCGCGTACTTATGGTTCGGCGAGCTTACTCGCCCGTGTGTCATGCTATGTACGTGGACTGTAAAACCACCGAATAAGTTCGTCGGCGATCCAACAGGTTTGAAATTTTGCTCGTAGTCCATTAAAATCACCACAAATAATGTTTTTCCTATTGTACAAATATTCCAACAACTCCTCCATATTTGTTATATTAGGTCTTTACCTATGAAATTGCCGTTCTGCAGTACTGGCCATTTCAAATCAAAATAATTTTTGTTTGGCTAAGAATTCTAATTTCAAATTAATTTTATTTTAAAAACATGGTTTTTTTTTTCCAAAAGTAGTCATTTCTTTATTGATTAGTGTTACATTTTCATCGCATTTCAATCTTTTTCGTCATCATGGATACGTTAAAAATTCGAGTAATTATGGAATATGAGTACCGTCGTGGCAGCAACGCGGCACAAGCGGCACGCAACATCAACGACGTTTACGGAGCTAACACTACAAACCAACGCACCACCTGTTATTGGTTTGCTCGCTTCCGTTCTGGAAATTTCGACCTGAAAAATGAACCTCGTGGTCGTCCGAAGACTTTGGTCGACAATGACGAATTAAAGGCGATTGTGGAAGCTGATGATACACAATCTACGGCTGAATTAGCAGCAGCTTTCGACGTTAGCGTCAAAACAATATTGGTCCATTTGCGTCAAATTGGCAAGGTAAAAAAGCTTGACAAATGGGTGCCCCACGAACTCAATGATCGCCAGCGCGAAGTACGCGTCGAGACGTGCCTTGCACTGCTCAACAGACACACAAATGAAGGAATTTTGAACCGCATTGTTACCTGCGATGAAAAATGGATTCTGTTTGATAACCGCAAGCGCTCAGCAAGTTGGTTGGATCCTGGTTCAGCACCTAAACAATGCCCTAAACGAAAACTTACCCCTAGAAAAGTGATGGTCACTGTTTGGTGGTCTAGCGCCGGTGTGATTCATCACAGCTTCTTACCAAACGGGGTGAGCATTACTGCAGATGTGTACTGTGAAGAACTGAACACAATGATGGAGAAGCTGGCGCATCTCCAACCAGCATTGGTCAATCGCTCGTCTCCGCTGCTCCTGCACGACAACGCGCGACCTTATACTGCACAGCAGACGGTCTCCAAGTTGCAAGAACTGGGGTTGGAAGCTCTCCGTCATCCGCCCTACTCACCAGACCTTGCGCCTACAGACTACTACTTTTTCCAGAATTTGGATAACTTCTTGGCGGGAAAAAAATTCAATACCCGAGAGGCAGTACAAAATGCCTTTGAAGAATTTGTTGCCTCCCGTCCAGCTGACTTCTTTAAGAAGGGCATCAATAAACTGCCACTGCGATGGCAAAGATGCATTGATTGCATGGGTGATTACTTCGATTAATACAAATAAAAAATTCATGAAAAAATTTCGTTTAAATTTTTTCATACAAAACGGCAATTTCATAGGTAAAGACCTATTATTATGAAATGCAATAAATAATATCGTAACACCGGATATTTAGTTTTAGTTGTAAAAAAAGGATTTGGAAACTTTTCAAATGCCTTTTTTAAACCTAAAACCGGTTAGGTGCAACTTAAATTCAGTTTTATAATTTATTGCAATTCATTATTATTATTCTAGTAAGTTAGTTAGCGATATTTCATAGTTCCTTATAATATTATTGCCAAAATAATCAAAACCAAGGAACTTATATTTCTTTTAAACTTATACGTTCCTTGATCAAAACAGGTAAATATTTGACAGTTATTTGCGACGTTGCCAACTTTTAGAATCAACGCTCATATCGAGAAATCTGTTTGGACACCAACATAACATTGTTACGCGCTTCATTTGTTTGCAATTTGCTAGTGATTCTTATATTTTCGGTAGTTGTTCATGTATTTCACCTTTAGCACATGTCTAAGAACTAGTCTGCATGCATGTAATTTGTTTATACGTTACTGACTTACCGAAATTGGAATCTAGCTGAATAAAAGTTGAGTTATCACTATTACAACACACAAAATTAAGAAAGCTGTTCAACATTTTTACACTTATAAAATTATTGTAATAAATTTTTCCTATCATAACATTAGTATTACTCAACTGACACAACGTTGTAAATACGATTGCACCACCATCGGACTCTTATCGTTAAAGCCAGCCAGTATCAATACAAAATCTGATTTAGTAAGTCTTAAATAAGAATGTAATGTTTTTTTTCACGCTAAAACATGAAAAAAGTTGAGAACTACCTATAAAGTAGGTGATAGACGTGCGTACTTAAAGTACGCGGTCTTTAAGGGGGATGCGCTAAGGTGGCCCGCGAAATTCATTTTTTTTCAATTCGAATTGTACTGACCTACAAATTGCAGGTCAGTACAGTTCAATTCAAACTTAATGGCGGTTCGAAACACGAGGCGAGTCGCTGCGCACTCGCAGTAACAATTTCATGTGTCAGCGGGGGTGAGGGGCGGGGTACTGCGCTTTCACTACCGTGAAAAACTAACTTCCGAGCCGCCAAAGTTTGAATCGAACTGTATCAGGTTGTATTTTGATCTAACCGTACGTTTGCACTGGCGAAACATTCAAGACAAAAACATGTTGAAATCTCTAGTTCCTTCCTGTCAAAAAATGTATGGAACATTGACAGAAAATAGAGTTTTTAAACATGTTTTGTTTAAAAACTCTATTACCCGTAACAAATATATATTTACAGAATTATAAACATTCGAATCAGCAATACAACTCTCTAAGTTCATGTAAGTGCATTGAATGACGATTTCATGAAATAATCATTCAATTATTATTTGGCAACATTCTATTTTAACATCGTAGGAGATTTCAGTCGCTATTAATTTGCAACACCACCTTCTTTTCGTTGTCAAGCAAGATGGCGGATCAGGTACGTGTTGGTTTTCTGGCTAAAATAATTACAATTTTGGCTAAATCATTATGAATTTGTTTCAAAAGTGACAATAATTTCTTCAAGCTTCATCTGACTAATATGTTTCAAGTGTAAAACAAGTGTTATTGTGAAAATGTGGTTCCGAAGTTGGTGCACGTGGGAATCGGCTTTCCCGATAAAAATCCTGTCAAAATGTGTTCTAAATTGTAACATATACGCAGTTTTCTTAACTAAATGGTGCTTTAAAATGAATTAACTTCAGTATCTTTAAATCATCAAGTTAAAATTCGATCAAATTCATCATGGAAGTGTGTTCGATCGATAGGTTAGTTCCGTTGTAATAATGCGTTCAGTTTGGTCAAAACCATGCTAAAAATGTCCAAGCATTGTGATTCGCCCCTAAAATATCTAATTTTTTTAGAGATATAATTAGTAAAACGATAAATGATAAATTACTCCCGAGTTGATAGGTTATGTTTACATCTGAACTTCAGTATAATCAGGAACTATTTCGCCCATATCCCTAAAAAACCCTTTTTATAAATAATGAACTAGTTTTCGATGACGACAAACTAGGTCGTTTTTATTTTAAAATTCTAAGAACGAAACTAGAAAAATAAAATGCTCTGAAAAGAATGACCACAATGCACCCCTTTGGTATAGAATCTGCTACAACTGACAAATAAAAGAACTTGATTGTATTGACTGAATCTATTTGATTCAACCCACAAAAATATATTATAAAAGTGATTTTATGTGATTGAGGACACTTGCATAGACTTTTAAATGATGATACCCACACGACGGTCTTCTGACAACCAAGTGACGAAGAACGTGTTCTAACCCAAATTCTGATTTTAGTCAAACAAGTGATCTTAATTTTTGAAATTCAATAATCCCCTGAAATTCATGAAATAGATGTATAAAAATAATTATTATCAATGATATCAGATCAACTAGTCATACAGTTGCTATTATTAGTTCCTTGTCTGAAGACGGCTCCGTATATTAAACTTTTAAATCATAAATAATTAAACATCAATTTAACTCCGCCCCTAAGACAACCCACTGATCGGCTAACCCAATACTTCAAAATGTATAAAATATTGGGTTATTGAAGCCATTATTATTTTCAAAGCATTAATTTTTTAAAGTGTGCCATTATATTTCAGCTGTAGTTTGTTTGTAGTTTTGCTTTAACATTAAGTTAATTAGTTTTACTTTCCATCCTCTTTCCACTCTTCTTTTACCTACACACTTTCTGTAGTTAGAAAACCTTAATCTTTTATCAATAACAAAACTAATGCATTGATAAAATTACAGACGGAACGTTCTTTTCAAAAGCAACCAACGGTTTTCTTGAACCGTAAAAAGGGTATTGGTGTGAAGCGTAGCAGGAAACCACTGAGGTACCACAAAGATGTGGGACTCGGTTTCAAAAGTCCTCGCGAGGTAATGCATGATGTGTGAAAACTAACGTGTTTATTTTTCCGTAGACAGAGAAAGCGTTTCAGAAGCAGGCGACGGTCTTCCTCAACCGGAAGGGGGTGATGAAGAGGAAAGACATGAGACATTCTAAGAATGTCGGTCTTGGTTTCAAGACTCCACGTGAGGTGTGGTACTTTAAGTTATGGTCGATGGGATCCAGGCTTGCAACGGTGGTGGCTACTACGTTGTTTGTTTGATGTGCAATGGACTGTATTTATACATTCGGTTTTAAAAACCACAACAGTTCTTTTCAATAAAATCCAAATTAATTATTAGTATGGTGCTAAAACAATATATTTATTATTGTTTTGTGCAAAGATAACGAGATAGAAAAAGATAGAACATAACATTCTTTCAACAAATTGATTGTGAAAACTAGAAACAGGTCCTGTCTGAAAGATAAAAGACATTCTCAAAGTGTGACCTAGAAGTGGTGTTCCAAAATTCTAAATAGTCCATTGTACATGAAACAGTTCCATGTTGGTCAGAGGAGGAGCTTGCTTTAACATGTGCATGGCTGGAGTCGTCCAGTGAATTCAACAAACAATGGAGCTGATCATTTTGATACTTTATTTATACTATAAAATTTGTCCTAGATAGTAGTTGTTTCTATCAATTATGTAAAAGTCACATTATGCATGTTCATGATTGGTAACAAGTTCTGCAGATATACTTAGATATAATTTATATTTCGGTCATTATAGGACTTAACTGATATACTAACCCCTAGTTAAAATATTTCAAATCCACTTTTAGAAATTAATTTCAACAACAACATAATTATTACAAAAGTTGTCAAATTCTATATTAAAACAACAGTTAATTAAATAATAATTCACAAATTCACCTAAAAATACCAAGTTACAATACATAATGAACCTTATCTTCTGCATGTCAGGTATCAAAATTATCTGCTCCAATGTCATCAGGTTATGGTCAGCATTGTGTTAACATATCAAGCTAGGTGCTATCAGCCCATTTGAAGGAAGGTATGGTATGCATGCTGCTCTCAATGTAACTGTGTTAATAATATTTAGATATAAGGTCATAAAACTAATTATTTTAATTAAAGTGAATTTATACAGAAGAGATTGTCTTAGAGTATATTAACAACTATCTCTTCTGTAGCAATTGCATCATAGAATAAGATATCATATAACTTCATATAAAATACTGGTATTCAGCTGCACCCGGTTAGACTGGAAACCGATCCCAACATAGTTGGGAAAAGGTTACGCAGATATTGATAACTTCATATTATTATTTGTTATTCAATGTGAATAGGGAAAGGGATGAAATTAGTTGGTAAATTATGAACTTATCCTTTCGTTTTGAAGGCCCTTTTTTAGGATTTCTAAGTTGCAAAATTATCTGCAACTTCGGGTGTAAATCATTCTTAGGGTGAGCGCAGATAGAGAGGAATAATCCCCGCGCGGTCTCGGGCATTTTCTTTACGGATCGCGTATGCCGCGCGGGGATTCCCGCGTATTTTCGAGGACGCGCGATCATTTTTTGTCAGGTTCACTTTATTTTAATAATTTTAGTTTA
This sequence comes from Lithophane ornitopus, assembly GCA_948473465.1. NCBI lineage: Eukaryota > Metazoa > Arthropoda > Insecta > Lepidoptera > Noctuidae > Lithophane > Lithophane ornitopus. The sequence continues at coordinate 12,877,918 of OX419637.1, read as the reverse complement.
TTTTCAAATGCGTTAATAAAATCCTCTCCGCTGCGCTCCGTTCTGTCTGCGCTGACCCTTAAAGAAAAGTACAACTATAGCGAATGTAGTCAACCTTGTGCAACCAACTCACACCATGGAAACCAGTGGATTTCACGAAATTAAATAGAGCTAAAATCCCAGAATGCTTTATTGCTGTTTCCACCAAATTAGTTGCTTGCACACGTTTTACTTTCGCACTAAAGTGGAGCTACTTTGGGATTTTAAATAATAAGCAAGAATAAAAGTAATATTGACTATACCTGTAACAAAAATCTATTATTATTTCTGATATAATGGAAGTTTCAAACACTTGTAAACCCTGCTAACATGATGATACCCACACGACGGTCTTCTGACAACCAAGTGACGAAGAACGTGTTCTAACCCAAGATCTGATTACAGTAGAAACAAGTGATCTTCCATAATATACAATCCTCAATTCTTATCACTGGTGGAGGTCATAATTGCAACCCGTTTTGGAAAAAGATGTAGCAGTGAAGCTATGTGCTCGCTTAAAAATTCGCACTATTTGGGCAATACAAAATATACCATAGAACTACTACAGTAAAGTTTATTTTATAGTAGCGACATAACGCGATTATTTGCAGAAAAACGTAGAGCCAGCATAAAAACATATGCTAATTTTGTCTTCGATCGAAATAGTTTATTTTTACATGCAGCTAAGTCTACTACTTTCAAAACGTTGCAATAGTCTCTCTATTATGAGTTTTTGAATTATTTGACAAACAAAAACTAGACGAGACATCAAAATTCTCAGCTTTACTGCTACATTCCTACTCAAAACACCCATAGCAAGGGCAAATCACTAAACTATACAACCGGGCGAAGGACCTAAACCGCTTCATAATACACAACTAACTTTTCCAACCACCATTTTGAAAATACTTACACTCACTTTTCCAAAACAGGCGATCGAAGGCACATACATCGACAAGAAGTGTCCCTTCACTGGCAACGTGTCGATCCGTGGTCGTATCCTTACCGGAGTGGTCCAGAAAATGAAGATGCAGAGGACTATCGTCATCCGCCGCGATTATCTGCACTACCTGCCTAAGTACAACAGATTCGAGAAGCGTCACAGGAATATGTCTGTACACTTATCGCCGTGCTTTAGGTAAGGATTTTTCTATAGATTTTTTGTCTCCATTTGAAATAAGATTAGAAATTTAAACAAACCTTTTTACAGTCCGTTCAACCAATTTTGACTTCTATACCGTAGGCATAAGAATGGCATTAAAAGCAAAAAAACGTTACACAATACCAACTGTCTACTGCAGCTGCCATTTATCATGCCACCAACGCAATAGAAGTCAAAATCGGTTCCATTGGTCCAGTTTATGTGCACCCATTTCTTGAACCTATAGAGCTGTAATATGCTTGTGTAAAAAAAAAACTTTATAAACATTTCAGCCTTTATTTGAAAACATATGTGTATGAAAACTAAAAACACTTCACAGCTTAGTTTTGACAACTATCAAGCTATTTGGTATACAAGCAAAATATATTAATTTTCCGCTACACTGCCAAAATCCGTTTTGATTGTGTGTGTAATTTAACTTTTGAGCGTATTGCTTAGGAAAGTGTCCTGAAAGGATTGGTTACTACTGAAAACACTCGCAAAATTGTTTAAAGTAGTTGCAAGTTATCTGCCTGTATACCAAATCGCTTGTTAGACTGTACAAAAAATTTGATAATTGTGAACCTAAGTTTGACTAAAACTTGGTTTCAGTAAAAGCAATGATGATTAAAAGGTTCTACCAAATAAAACACTCCTGTATTTCTTTTATTAAAATGATGATACTCACACGACGGTCTTCCGAACAACCTATTGACGAAAGACGTGTTTGTTAACCCAAACTCTGACTTTATCGCATCTACAATCTCAACTGATATGTATAGAACATTTCTCTAGAACTTTCCATCTTTATATTTCCAGGGACGTGGAGCTAGGAGACATTGTAACCATCGGCGAGTGCCGGCCGCTCTCCAAGACTATCCGTTTCAACGTACTCAAAGTCACGAAGGGCAAAGGCTCCAAAAAATCCTTCAAGAAGTTCTAATAAACTTATGTTATAAGTATTTTGGTATTTTTATTGAGAAAACATCCTAATATTATAAACAAGCGACCCGCCCCTGGCTTCGCACGGTTTTTACGACTTGACAAAACATCGATATTTCTTAATTATAATATGTAACTTTAATAAGCTTTAACGTATTTAATTAATCCTTCCGCAAAAATGACTGAACAGATTTGAATGAAATTTAGCACATGGGTAGACCATGACCTGGAAAAGAACAGGTGAAACCGCGGGAAGCAGCTAGTTATTTTATGAAGTGCACCCACCACAATCATTTAAACCACTGTTGCCCAGGAGCTTTTAATCGAGAATGGTAAGGTTTTCTTTATTTATTCAAAACAACCCTTTTTGAATAGGTAAATAAAAAAAACTTACCATAGTACCAGTTTCATTTTTTTTAACCTCCGTTCCGTGCAGCATGAAACTAAGGGCATTAAAAATGATAACACCAATTTGATATATTTATTTGTAAGTAAATATTTTGAATTTGATTGGTACCGTTTCCACTCTTCTTTTTTTCTGTTACTTCCTGGCTAAGTTGTGCATCTTTCTCGCTATCTCCTCGGGAGGTGTATTAAACATTTCGGTTTTAATTGATTATGCATTAAATTTGTTTTGACGCGGTCTTTATGGTGTTTCATTTTTGTTCAAAATATTGGAATGTGATTCTTATCTGCACAAGGTTTGCTACGTAACCAACGTCATGGGTAAAAATAAATTGAGCACAACGCCATCTTGTTGAAGTTGGTAGTGTCTTAACTAAATATCGTAGACAGAAATATATTTTCCCGTAGCAGCTGAAAATGACAGATTTGTCTTGTCAATTGTCTACGGAATGCGTTCATAATTTTTTAAATATATGTATAGTAGTTAGTAGCATAGTTTGTAATAATAATAAATAAGTCCCTAGATTAACCTATCAGGCGTTATTATTTATTGTATATATATTTATTTTGTCGTCATTTTATTGCCAAAATCACGGGGGTGGAATACAAACGAAAACAAAAGGTACATGTCGAATATCATCACTTTCATATCAAAACGTGTAATTATGCACGGTACTTTTTCAGAGTATCAGCAGACTACTGTTACAGTTACAAGGTCAATTCTTCTGGGAATAAGCCTGTACCTGGAACATAAAGCTAGTATTTTTTTTTTATCCTTTTTGAAATTGAACGAATGCATCTGTAACTCCATAGACAAACTACGGGAAAATAACAAGCTCCAACAAAACAAACATGTCCGACTTGTGACTAGAAATCAGTGGAACACAATTTATTACCACCAACGATATGATATCGTTCTTCTCAAAACTCTCTTTGAATAACTCACAAAAACCACCAGTGGAGCTCGCGAAGCCAGCTTATATGGACAAAAGTGCGACACTACAGGAGTTAGGGTATAGAGATGAGAACGACCTGAAAGAGACGATTTACGGTTTGTTTTGATCAGTTTTCGTGTTGTTTTGGACTTGTTGGGTTGGTTGTTTGTGGCTCTAACGTGTGTTGTGGTGTTCTAGACTTTTTGCGGACGATACGGGATCCGGAAAAGCCGAGTACTCTCGAGGATTTGAAGGTGATTTACGAGGAAGGAATTTTCGTGAAGGAGCCTACCGCTGATAACATTCCTGTGTTACGAGTGGAGTATAATCCTACAGTGCCTCATTGTTCGCTGGCAACGCTTATTGGATTGTGCATACGGATCAAGATACAGCGATCGATACACCATCCAGTTAAATTGGACATTTATATTAAGAAAGGCGCACATACCACCGAAGATGAAAGTAAGTACTTAGTTCCACTTATCTTCGCACGTAAAAAACCTCAATTGGGTGAATTAGGAGGGATTTGCCATGTTTTCCAAACAAATAAAGTATTTGACCTATTACATGATGATACAACCAACTATGAAGGAAGTATAAATAAATTCATTCAATTTCTACGTCACAGATACGACATTTGTGTTACCCATTGTTGTCAAACCAAGATTTAAAAAAAAGTTTCCTCAGTCAGTTAGTGAGAATAACAATAGCCTACAGATGCTATCTGGTTTTCTCAGCACAATAATGCACTCTTGTAGAATATTTTGTATAACTACCTACTAAGTTACTGCATTATGTTTTCCTTGCCTTGTTTGTATAATATTTGTTCTTCAGCTGGCAGCTGAGTGTTCTTGAGATACTTAAACATATTCAGTAAACAACACACTTTATGGAATCATTTTCCTACCCACTTAGGTACCGGTTTTGTTTTGTTGTGTAATAGAGAAACCATAATTTTTTTCACTTTGTTATTAATAATGCATTAAAATAAATGAATGTAGCACATATTTCAATCAAAACTACATAAATTCGATTCCTATAAAAAACGAATTGTTTTGCTTACCTATGTTAGCTTTTTTATGGCCAAACTGGGTGTATAAATAGATTCATAAGCTAATTTTACCTGTGATAGCTACTTCCATATGGGAGGGTCTACTATGCAAAACTATAAGGTCTTTGCTTCATTATTGGTAAAGATACAAGGCCATTAATGAAATGCATTTGCATTCATTAGAATGTTTCACTGAACTATCAATATAATATATTCAATAGGTCACAGACTAAGTAGTATTGATTTAGAAAGAACGTTTTCTAAATAAATGTGTAAAACTTCCAATAATTAATTATAAAAATTAATAGATTTACATAAGCATGATTTGAGTCGAGTTCACTGATTACCAGACATATCAACTATCTGACTCATTTAATGGTTCAATAGTATCAACATATGAAGTGCACAAAGAAAAAACATTGTTTTATTTAACAATTGAATACCTACAATAACTATCTTACAATTGATTACTGGCCAAACCCCGGCTGCAGCATCAGAATTCCTCTACTGAATAATGCATTGTCATTGAAAAAAAAGTAACTTTCAACTTGATAAGCTAAGATGAAGTTGTCTAAAATTAGCTTGTCCATACACCAGTAATTCCGAATAACTAAATAACGCCACTGAAGCTGCGATGAGCGTGGCCACCTATGAGCCCAACTCATCTAACTTAACAATATTTTACCCTTGCCATTGACTTGTGAAGAAGAAGCTGGCAAAATAACAAAAACTGAACAAAATCTTGTAAAAAAACATGTTTTGATTACATAACTAACCATGTCTATAATATGCCACTTAAGTGTGAACAGATAATAATGGAATTTTCCTATCTGTCTATTTGTTCATTCATGTTCCAAAACAGACCAGATATTGAACGGATGAGTCATTTGTCATTCAAGTTAAGTTAACAATGGATTTTGTACTCCCAATATCAGTATTATCTTCAGAAATGTATTAGTTTATCTTCTTATTCAAGAGTTATTAATGACTATCCTAATCCTAACTGATCTTCTGATACCTATAAACATGCTGCGTCACGCGGTTTCACCCGCATAAGTCTCGATCCCGTGGGAATATCGGGATAAAAAGTATCCTATGTGTTAATCCAGGTCAATTTCTACCCATGAGCCAAATTTCATTCAAATCCGTTCAGCTGTTTTAGCGTGAAAGCGTAACAAACAAACAAACTCACTTTCGCATCCTAACTAGGTATAATATTACTAGCTGCGCTCCGCAATTTCACCCGCTTAAGTCTCGATCCCGTGGGAATATCGGGATAAAAAGTATCCTATGTCCTAATCCAGGTCATGGGATCTAGACCTATGCGGGTGTAACCGCGGGGCGCAGCTAGTTTTAACTACATAATATAAAGTGAATAACAACTGAGCTGGTGATTGCTTAGTGGGGTAAATATTATGTCTCATATGTTTGATAATACTTACATTCACATGACTTTATTGAACTTTATTATCAGTTGGTAACTGTGCAGGCAGGAAAACATAGACATTGTGTGGTCAAAAATTATATTAGTAATAGAAGAAATAGAATATTTAGATAAACATACAACCTGATACTGGCCTCCCCCTTACGATAGACCAGACCAGTCCCGTCGAGGGTTACCATCTATCTGGAAATAGTCTGGATATGTCCGGCTTTTTTCCCGCCGCCGCGAGTCCGCGACTGTCTCCGGACTTTACGTAATATTGAAGCTAACTCAAAAACTACACAAGCAAAGTTAATAAAATTTACACTGGACCACCTCGGAAGCATGCCATACCATACAAAAAAAGAATCATTAAAATCGATTCATAATTGGCGGAGAAATCGAGTAACAAACAAAAAAGAAGTCGGTTAAAAAAGGTTTTTATTGAGTACTGAAAAAAGAAAGATTAAAAAGTAAAATGTCCGGACTATTTTGCAAATATCTGGCTTATTGTAAATTTTGTTAGCCTACACTGTTCCACTGCTGAGCAAAGGCCTCTCCAAAATCTTTCCAAACATCCTTTTCCAGGGCCACCTCGATCCAACCCTTGCGGTACACGTCTAGATCGTATCGCCATCTCTTCCTGGGCCGGCTTCGGCGGCGCCGTCCATCCTCAGGCACCTACCGTGTGGAGACTGTTGTCCAGCGGTCGCAACGCATGCGGCTGACATGACCCACCCAATCCCATTTTAGCTTGGGTTATTGTAAAGACTTTTAAAATTTCGAAATGATAACCCATAGTATTTAGGTCATTTATCCATCTAGAATTCTAGATTCTAGCCGGTGGACGTTCCACAAAACATTTGCTGATCGATAAACATAATATATTAATGGATAAGTTACTAGTAAACAATGCAATGTGAACTCAATACAATATTATTTCGTCATGTTGTTTGTTTAGTCTGCACAGGCAGCAAAATGGAAGTGTGTTCTCCAAAATGGTAATAAACAACTTTGTTCTAGATTTTACACTTGATGCAACAGATTGTAATAAAGGCTTATTTGTCAGAATAATATTATTAAACTAGGACCCAACATTCACTTCCATATTTATGCGTAGGTACAGGAGGCCACACGTCAGTAGTAACTAAACCAGTATTAGCTGGCCTCTTAGGGATCTCGCGCGGTGGAATGGATCTCGCGCACTAGAGACAGCCACGACCAGTAAACCGCAGCAACCAGGTAAACTATAGAAACCCATATGAATCTCGGGCTTGATCTCAACAGCCAACTCAACTAGCCGACCAAGTCCACGATTCCTACCGATTTTATAGTTGGCGCGCGAGATCCTTGACTCTATTGAAACTCAGTACTACGCTCGGCCAGTTCAAGGTTAAAGTCTTACCACTGACGTGCTGTCTACTATACTAGCACACCATTGTGGATGCTAGCCGAGTCTAGATCTGAAATTGAAACAGAAATTTCAAGACTTGCTGACAGTCGTTTGTGTAGGTCAGTTCCATTAGAACAATTGATTTATTTGCACAGTATCTATATGTATAAAACCAATTGAGATAATTAAAGAGAAGTGTCTTTTATAATGGCTCTCATATTGATATCATTTTATTCAATCCGTCGAAGACTACTGCTGAACTTAGGCTTGTCCCAATTTGCGCCACAGCAAGGAGTTACCGACATAGCTTGCAAAATAAGCCCACTGAGATGGAAATTCCAGAATACATAAACATCGATAAAGACAAAAGGCTAACAGTTTGTTTTTGTAATAACTTGTTATTGAAATTATCTAAGTGCAAGATAGTAGATATCACTGTCACTGTACAAATATGTATAGTGTAACGTTATAATATATTGACTAAATATATAATTATCTAGCTAAGGTTCTTGAAAATGATGATTACTAAGATATTACACATTATGTGATCGTTTGAATTTGCTTGATTCTAAAATTGAGTTAAAATACGGCGCCCAACAGGGCCTCAGAGTCTAAACGTTTATTTTCTTTCTAAATTCTAGATTTCATAACACATAAGTTAGTCAGTCCGCCGCGCCTGTCGTCATATACTTGTCCCAAGTTTCAAAACAAACTTACTCATTATGAAGTGAATAGGATGATGCAGTTACTGAGGTTACTGTTGCGATAACAACTGTCATGTCTTTCTCCCATACATCTCTATCGACTCTATCAATCGTCATTCTCATCGTTTACTGTTTTCTTAACCCTTTCATCGCTCACTCTATCCATCCATGAAGGTTTTAATGGACGTCACAACCTAGCTTGTTTGCTTTGTTTAGCTGAGAACCAAGGCTTTATTATATATTTAAAGCAAGCTTCTGACCGAACAACCGATTAAAACGATAATATTATTGTGTTTATGCTGTACTTGCCTGATAATCAGGTTTCTTGATAACGACTTGTTTATTTGCATATATCGAGAATTTCTAGATGTTCTTGTTGCTTAGGTCTGATAATTCAGTCTATATATTAACAGCGTATTTGTCTACTACCGAACATGTGCTTAACCTTTACCCTTTTCTATTTATGAAACATCCTAGAATAATATCCGCTCAATGCCCAGATTGTATGCTTTCTTGCTAGCCTCGACAGTGTTTCTACTTACGTTGCAAGGTTATTTCCCATATCTATTTCTACCGACAAGCAACGTTGCTGTGTTCCGGTTTCAAAGTAATAAATGCCACATAATATCATACTTGTTCAGGTCCACACACACATTCGATTCGGCATAATTTGTTGAACAACAAAGCAATTACTACATTAATATGCGATTTTACCGGCTGGCTGTGATGAATAATGCCGACCCGAACAAATGTGTAGCACACCCTGTGGATGCAGTGTGATTACGGGGACATTCGACATCTCAGTTTTGTCTATGGTATAGCAACGTACCTGCGATGGCTCCTGGTATTGCAAATATAGGCGGCGGTAACCATATTATACTATTTGAAAACTTGTATGTTTGAGAATGTTTTATAGGTGAAAAAGTGTTAAGTATGTCTACATATAAGTACTAAAAAAAGAAGCTGCGTCTACCAAAAAATTGCTGTGCAGTTTGGCAGAGGTAATATTTAGGTGGTAAGGAATTATTTCTGCGAATAAACGCTTTTTCTTTATTTTTTCTTTTCCCATTAAGTCGGCCGCGTGTTTTCGCCACTCAACCATAAACTTGGGATGCAAGCCGTGTTTACCACATTAGAAATGAAAAACTAAATTATCAGTAGCTATTCATAGCTAATCGTTTTGTGACCTTCCAATATTTCGGGCCAAGGTCGGATCTCTTTGTATTTAAATTTATTTCGCTAATAATTAGTTTTACACTCATGTCAATTTCGGCAAGTCATCAGTAATTACGTAGGATGGCTAGCATCTCTATCTGCAACGAAAAACTGTTCACAAGAAGTTTGTTTAGATACGTTTAAAGGAACTATAAGAAAGTAGGCTTATATAAGATCGAGGACTGGGTTGATAAGCATCTGTTTAAACCGGTCTAGACGTCTTTCAGTCTCGTTGCATTTATAAACAGTGACGGTCACGCTAGCGTGGCTTTAGGGCTTACTTACGACTTGCAGTTTAATTATTTCGTAGGCATTTAAACGCTTCACTGATTTTATTATTTTTCCTTCCTGTTTGGTAGAAAGGTTCCACCAACCCGCACTGGGCCCGCGCGGTGGATAATGGACCAGTACCTCTCACAGACAGGAAGCCTGTGTCCCAGCAGTGGGAAAATTATAGGCTGATTATGCTTATGTTGGTAGAAAGGTTGAGGTTTGTCGATAATACAAAATTTTAGTATATTCGGGTTCACACTTAATCTATAGAGAACAAATCATACTGCCTTTTTGTCCTTAAAAAAGCTAGCGGTCTGTGCTGACGTCATCGTTAATACTCTTTGTATTGTTGGGACACCTTATCTTTACCTGGTGTTTGCATTTTGATTAATAATTTCTCCATTTCTCTTGTTACAGTCAACAAACAAATCAACGACAAAGAGAGGATTGCAGCCGCTATGGAGAATCCGAACTTGAGGAATCTCGTAGAAAACTGTATCGCTGACGAAGAATAAACTCTAACAACAATGGCGCCAGACGCCGCTTTCTCGAACATAAGCGACAAAAACGAATTCACAAAGTTCACCAAATTCTTAGCTTATAAGGGCGTCCAAGTTATAGTAGAATCCAGGAAAGGGGTAAAAATAGAACCAAATAGTAAACCACAATCGTCTGATACTGATTGGTTCAACCTTCAAATACCTGATACTCCCGAAGTCAACCAAGCAACCAAAAATGCTCTCCCATCTGACAGAGTCCTTGAAACCATCAGATCTCAACTACACGTTGAAATCTCGGTACAAACTGAGGATGGAGACGAAATGGTACTCGAATTATGGACCTTAGAACTAGATGAGACTCAGTTCGATACTTCTTTGAAAGCAATGAACACAGTATACTTTCGAATGGGGATCTTATTGAAGTCTCTTATCACAGTAACGAGAATAACTCCAGCATATCATCTCTCAAGGAAGCAGAGGACGGAATCTTTCACCATATTCTATCGAGTCTACAATGGAGAACCGAAAATGAAAGCCTTAGGCGAATCTGTTAAGAAAATCCAAGCTGGCATGTTAAAGACTCCTTTAGGAGCTATATGCTTCTCAGTTTCATACAGAACGAACTTTTCCATTTCCCCGAATAGAACGGAGAAAAATAAATTACTATTATTAAAGAGTGACCATTTCGAACTGAGTCCGAAACACGTGATATTTGAGTCAAAGAAAAAGAAGGACCAGAAAAAGGAACCAAAACTTTTTGGTCCTGTTGACTTGAATAGACCCTTACGATTAGCTGCCTTTGTCGACGAAAACGTCATCAAGCAAGCATTCGATGACTTCTTTACTAAAATTCCTATCCCTAAATGTAGGAAGCGGCCTAAAACTCCACTAAGAACAAGTCCTATAGAGCTCAAAAGTACTCAAGAGTTGGATATTACAACATTGTCCAAAAGTCCGACATCTTTGGAGATGCCACCAAAAAAATTCACAGGGTTCCGAAATGAGAATGAACCGCCATTAAAACTCCTTCATTTTCCTTTTGCCGACCACCATCCTATAAGAGAACTCGCAGAGTTTTACAAGGATTTTTTCAACGCTCCGCATTTGAAATTGGCCGACGATCTTGTCCGATCAAAGTCGAGGAGTCCCGAATCAATGAGAGAAATGGAACTGGCCAGTGAGGATTTGTCAAAGGACCTTGTGTTGTATGAGAATTCTGTTCTGGAATTTGATGAGTTGCTTGCTGATATGTGTAGATCGGCTGAATGGAGTGGGAATTGAGGGAACAAATTATGGCCACAAAATCGGTATAGAACAACCCATTTCAAGGATGCATTATGAGACGCTTACGCACATATTCAGACAGTGCGGCTACTGTTGCAACTTATTCTACATTGGGTCGAAATTGTTCCATTTTACCAATTTCGTTATGATTTTGGCGTCCAGCGTTCTTAGGACCTACCATATTTTGTGGCAAATTAAAGGTTGAAGACTGATTTATCTGGATGATTTTATAGTTTTTGCAAATAAGGTATGGGATGATTGACAAATGGACTATGAATGATTTGAACTTAATGAACTAGACTACAAAGTGATTATCTATGTTGTGAATAGTAATAGCTGGACTAATTTGTTCTTATACGTAAAAACTATTCTGCAATGTTCAATGTCTGTGTAAACAGTAGTATTTTATTCAATAGACGCATGAAATAATAATTCTATTAATAATTAAGATGCCTTCAATGTTTGATAATTTATGAATATAAATCTAGTGTGTATTGCACTGCTCTCCGTTATTGTAATGTATAGACATTATGTTCTCATGAAATTACGCAAATATTTGTCAATTTTCGTTAATTTAAATTTTGATTCGGTGTAAGGTTCCAAATATGCAGAGATGCTGCTCAGTAGTGTTTTTATCTATTTATTTACTTAATTATATATTTTAGTTTGCCTCGTTTTCCACTTATTTTTAATTTTACCTTAAACGTATTTTTAATTGCCTTACAAGGCCACTTTAATCATAAATGCGCTTATATACAATATCCAACTCTCTCCAGAATTCTCAAACGTAAGTCTATCTGTCGCTACACCCTAAAGTTACAGAGACAGCATGAGACATAACGGTCACTTTAAAATCATTACGTATGAGAATCTGACTAAAAGAATCGCCGTTTTCAGGCGTGCGACGTTGATGCCCGTTTTCACTTACACTAGATGACAACTAAATTAATTCCTAAATAAACACGCGCTGATGGATTTACAACGCTCGGCTCGGCGCCGAAACTTGAAAATCCAACAGCGGGGTTAAATTTAGGTGTCGCCCAGTGTTAGCTATAGACCTGCATTAATCCACATTGGCAGCTAAAAGCCCGACTGTAGGCGCCGTAATATATTCTTCAGACATTGGTCTGATAGAGTAGGGAGAGACTCCTGGTCCTGTCAAGCAAGTCTGTCAAAATTTTTTGCACATGAAGACTTGATAGAAACAAAAAATGTCGCAGGGATGCATGCGCCTTATTTATTAAAAAAATAAATGTCAAGTAATGTTTGTTCTTAACGGTAAAGCAGAGATAGGTACATCTTAGGCTATTTGCATTTTCTTTCAAAAGTCTATCAAGAAATGTCTATATTCCTCGTCATCGTCATACGCAGTCCGACTTCGCCCACTACTGGGCATGCGCCTTTCCTTGCTTGAGCCAATCTCCGCGCTCCTGCGCCATTGGGTAGACGACATTGGTGCCATTGGGGTAAAACCTGGATGGTCTGGTCTATTCAGTTGGACACAATTCCCTCTTACTGCTTCGGAATAAAGGCCCTGTCAAAGAAAAATTGTAATCATGGACGTGCGGTTGATTGTATCATGATAACATTTTTGGCTAAGAAAGTATCGCTCATACCTTACCCACTTATGTTTATGACTAACTTGATCTGATTAGCATAATCATTATTATTCCGCCTAAATCTCTGCTGACCCCTATTAGCACAAGCGCTGACTTACGAGTTATAAAATGTTTTGTATATGTAACTAACTTGGGCATTATTCCTAAATAATAAGTTAGAGTTCGTTATTTCCCATGATTTTATACTTGTAAATACTTAGAGAATTAAATATACTTACTTATTAATTATTATTTTAAACGAATATTTTTAATTTTATATTCCTATAACTTGTGGTACAAATTTAAAACCTACTGATTCTGTTTATTTATTAGAATTAGATAGCATGAAAAATCTGAAATGTTTTAAAAGAAATGATTTAATAATTTAGTTTATAAATCGTAGAAATAATTTGCTCGTCTGATTAAAGATATTTACCGATGATACGTTTTCGTTTTTTTTTATATGGCATAAAAATATTTGGAACTGAAGAACTGCAATGAGTAAGATATTTTGAAATAAAATGAAACACAAATGAATCAAACATAATACATTTAGTAGGTACATTTACACACAATATCAACAATTTTAATTGCATAGGTAAAGATAAAATAATGTAAGTAAGTACGTAAGTACTTACTTACATTATAGGTAGGTACTTATTTATTAAAATAAAAATAAATCTTTACTTTTTTTTATTTATTCTTTGCTTGTTTGTATGTACTTTTTATATAATGTGGACATTACTGTATTTCAATGTGTATCACCCCTAAAGTACAAACGTATTTCAAGTTACGGGCGAGATAATTCATGCGAATCAACCAAAAAGTGTGGTGTAAGTTCGTGGTCCCCGGTCATTTTTTGAAAACTGAGTAACATACTACGAAGTCTGTGTAAAAAAAAGTTTGTTAAAGGAGGTGGAGTGCAGCCCTTGCCTTATTTATTTTGGGAAAATAATTATTATCTGTGCCTGTTGGCTGATTTCCTGTTGCGTTCGAAAATATGGACAAGTATATCCAAACATGGTTTAGGTATTAATATCTTAAAACAAAATAAAGGCAGGTGGTTATAAACATTACCTTTCCTCTTAAAAAAAAAAACAGTTGTAGATACGTTCACATAGAGAACGAAAATATTTTTTATCATTTTGACTTCATCTCACTACGGTTCAGATTTCGGAACGCTCACTATTTTGTTGAAGTGTCAAGCGACGCAACGGCATCACAAATAAACAATTGTAAAATGCGATCAATTCTCAATGAAATGCATTAACAATTCCATTAAATATGTGAAAACATTGACTAAAAGTGCTTAAGTATCTATAGTTTCAAGTTTAAGTGTTTGTAGTTTCAATTTTAAAACATAACCTAGAAATCTATACGATTGGAAAATGTTTTCGATCTGCCGGCAAACGCACCCTGCTACGGGGATTGAGCATGCCGTGAGCTGCTGTTTCTTCAACAATGATGATACGTGTCTCATTACCGCTGGAGCCAATATCCTCAAGGTTTTCAGGTTGTTACCTGAAGGCCAGACCAAGGAGGTTAATGCCGGTAAGTTTTATCCACGATCTTGTCTAGAAGTTGCAATTTGTGGTTTCTTTCAATTTTGTAATGCATCACCTTTCTAACCCTTGGTCATTTCTTTCAATGCATTTTACTGATCGATTTACTTCAATAATGCCTTGATATATGTACGACATGAGACTAAAGCCATTTACGATTCATAATTATGTTTTCCTTTCTGGAAAACAAAATAACTAAGTTCTAAATGGTATTTATTAGATCCAGAACAATAATTATCAACTTCTGGAGAGTTAATTTATCTTCACTGTTAATATAACACTATGAAAAAGATAACTAACTAACCTGTAATCACTGGTTTCTATAAGCTTGGTCAATCCTTTGAACAGGAAATCTGTTAATTTATTCTGATTGATGGACCAAAATAACTGCAGCCATTCAAAACTTTAAGCAATAAGTATATTTATTTCCATTAAAACACAAAATATAAAGATGGTAAAAAATATTATTCTTTGATATAACTAAAAACAAATTTTAAAGTAAAGCATACAAAAATGAAAGTTAACTCTAAAATATGTACTTTTAAAATATTATGTACTAGCTGCGCCCCGCGGTATTACCCGCGTAAGTCTCGATCCTGTGGAAATATCGGGATAAAAAGTATCCTATGTGTTAATCCAGGTTATACACTATCTGTTTGTCAAATTTCATCCAAATCCATTCAGTAGTTTTTGCGTGAAAGAGTAACAAACATCCATCCATCCATACTTACAAACTTTCACGTTTGTAATATTAGTTAGATAAGTATATGTATAGACAATGGTTTAAATTAAACAGGCTTTTGGGTCTTAATAACCAAAGTAAATAGATATAAAGGGGTAACTAGTCTTCACTCTGTGATAAAACAAATTCCTGTACCTATACTGTCAACTGCCTCATTGGTCTATTTGCAAGGGCATGAAGTCCTAGGTTTGATTCCTGGGTCTGGTTTAGTGTTATTGGGTTTTTCCATCTAGAATTTCTCAGTAGCAGCCCGGAGTCTGGATTTGTGCCTGGTTGGTGGCAATAAAAATCATACTCACTCACACTGTATGCCAAAAAAAAGTATCTATCTATTTTACTGTGTGTACACATGGCTACACATCTCCAGTATAAGCCAGACCTTGCATTGTATGGAAATTTATTTATTTAAACTTTTCGCACACAAAAAAGGTACAAAGGCGGACTTAATGCCTTAGGCATTCTCTATCAGTCAACCAAGGGGGAAATCATAAATACAATGCGAGATCAGCATAAACTGGAATGTAAAGCTCGATGTAAATGAATCATTAAATAAATTAACAAAGAACTACATCCCCAAATTGTTTTAGCTGGCCAGCCAATCCCTCCAAAGATGAAGCTAGAATGTCTAGCCACCTACACACTATGGGGTAATGTAATGTCACTGGCATCTGTCCGCTGCCCCAGTGCCGGTAGAGATCTGTTGCTTGTATCATTCAGAGAAGCAAAGCTGTCCGTACTGCAGTATGATCCACAGACGGATAACCTTATTACGTTGAGCATGCATTATTTTGAGGAGGATGATATGAAGGTAAGTGATGATTGGATGATGTTTTATATATTGATCTAAAGCCTCTTTGTTGTTGTTGTATTATGCTGTTGTATTGGAAACTTGAGTTATGAATAATCTGAATTAGCATAGCTTTAACTTCGGAATGACCGGGGATGTACTTGTACCATGTATTTTGGTTTACGGGTGTACCAGCTGGTGTCTCGGAGGTTAAGCGCAGGCCACACCACGCCAAGCTAGCAAGCGGGCGAGCCATCGTTTCGGTCAGTGGGTTATCTTGGGGGCCTTTTCATATTTCAGTTCACATCTCGAACAAACACTACAGAAATAAGCTAAGTCAGTATGAAAAGAAGTGAAACAAGCTCTCTTGCTAGCTGGCGGTGTGGCCTGCGCTTTAATTGGTTGTAGAACACTGAACGAGACTCAATAGAAATTATATTATTACACCAGTAGAATTAAACTTTAGATGGAAATTATGGACGGCACTGTACTTTTGGATAACAGTTTCAATAATAAAACATGTCTGACACACAATAAAAATAAAAAAATTCTGTATAAGGAATACTGTATGTTTCTGCATGTTGTATTTGTGCTAATCAGTGCATTCACAAACTATTTAATTGTCTTCTTCTTTATAGAGAAGATTTCATTGTATTAAAATCTTGACTGTGATTTTAAACTCCTCTGCCTCTTCCAGAATGGCTGGACAACCCACCCCCACATTCCATGGATTCGAGTAGACCCTGAGTGCCGATGCGCAGTCATGTTACTGTATGGCAAGAAACTTGCTGTGTTACCATTTAGAAAAGATATAACCAATGAGGATGGAGATCCTTTGGAAGCTAAACCGCTTGATAGCAAGAAATCTGTAAGTAACTTCCGTTGATATAAGTACTGAAAAAATGTGGTCTATACTCGATATAGATTGCCAATAAAATAAAATTAAATTTCAGCCTTTATTCAAAATACCTAACTAGCTTCTAAGTGCGGATTTCACCAATGAAACTATTCGTGATCAGCATGTCTGAACCGTGTTCAAGAACTGTCAGTATCAATATTCCACAGATAATAATGACACTGACAGTCTTAAACGTGGTTTAAGTGCTAATCGTGTTTATTTTCATTGGTCATCTGTGGTGCATAGTATTTAGAATCTGTAGATTAATTCAAGATCCAATAAGGAAAATAAGGTGTGATACTAATTTCCTTATTTTGGTACATACCTTAACAGAGGCGCCTGGCAAAAGAGTCTAATCTATATTTAATAAACTTATTTTAACATACCTTATAAAATGTTGTGAACAACAACAACAACAACAACTACTACATACTCTATTTGAAATAAGATTAGACATTTGAATAAACCTATTTCACTGTCCGTTCAAACGATTTTGACTTCTATTGCGTTGGTAGCATGAAAAATGGCAGCTGCAGTAAATAGTTGGTTTTGTAACCACTTTTTGAGTTTTAATGCTACCCTTATGCCTACAGTATAGAAGTCAAAATCGGTTGAACGGACTGTAAAAAAGGTTGAGTATAGTGATATAGTTCTAAACCTTGGAAAAAAAACTTGGAATCAGCCCTTGAAACTACAGACAAAATAAAATGTTAACTAAGCCTATCTTGACAAATATTTTACTTTTTTTACAGCAACCAACACAACCAATCAACCGAGCTCCCACCCTAGCTTCTTACGTCATAGTGCTAAAAGATCTAGACGAGAAAATAGACAATATTCTAGACATACAGTTCCTTCACGGTTACTATGAACCTACGCTGTTGATACTGTATGAGCCTGTCAGGACTTTTGCTGGGTGAGTTGTGTTATATAATAGTATGTTATTTTAGGCTAAGGAATGATGTGATAAGGCAACAGTGTGGTTAAAAAGAAGGTGTAGTGACATAAATTGAAAACAGTATGCAGGCAAGGCAGATGTGAGGATACAGGGTAAAATTTAATTCATGGGCATCCTCTTAAGGGGTCATTGTACTAATCATTATGAACAACTTTCACTATGAGACCAACCCTGAAATCACGAAAAAAAATCGGCTGTTCCCTACATTTTGACGAACAATGCGCACATAAGTAGGGAACAGCAGATTTTTTTTTCGCGTTTTCATATTTGGTTCCATAGTGAAAGTTAAAAGCCGAGCAAAAAGAAACAAATCAGAAGGAACGTTAAGCGAAAACGGTGTAATCGTGCGGGCGAGGGATGCGATGCGACGCGGTGGGTCGGGGGGGTTTTTAGTTTTTATACAAATGTGGCCGTTATTTTAGTGTATTGTGTATCTTACGACTTCCACGCGAGCGAAGGCGCGGGCCGAAGCTAGTAACTAATAATTATTTATTTATTTTCAGTCGCACAGCGGTCCGTAACGACACATGCGCGATGTGCGGCGTGAGTCTCAACATGAGTGCTCGCGTGCATCCAGTTATTTGGGCAACCGCGCATCTGCCCTTTGATTGTCTTAGAGCTGTTCCTGTGCAGAAACCACTTGGTAAGTGATAATGATTAGTAATTACTTACTTTTGCTGAACCTCAAAAACTACATCTAATTAAATCTCTAATTTATAGGAATGTTCTTAAATTGGTATAAAGCCAGACGGGATACAGAAGCCTATGTTATTTGAACACCAGGGGGCCTACATTAGCAATTGCTCTAAAAGCAGTTCATTAACTGAATCCCAGCAGTCATTAGCAATTGCTCTAATTTGACATAAAGGCAATTCATAATTTGTGGTCCATTTTACGAATCTACATATAAAACGGTCAAACAGATGAATAATTTCGTAATATGAATTACACGCAGATCATAATATAAATCGTCAGTTTGTGACATTTAACGATGATTCACAATATTTGAAGTTAAAGATCTGCAGTTCTTTAAACCGGCTTCTTGACAAAGGAGAAGATTCTCAATTGGCCTATTTTTTTTTACATCCCATATTACAATGGTCAGCTCATAAAAAGCTTACCAGAGACTAATTTCTGCTAGTGGTTGCCCACTGGTTGGTTGACCGGTGTTGCCCAATTTGCATCAATCAATCTTCCAAGCTTTTTCCCAACCATGTTGCGGTCGGCTACCAGTCTAACCGAATGCAGATGAATACCAGTAATTACATGGAGCGACTGCCTATCTGGCTGGGTAATACGATATCCCTTGGCGAGACTGGTTGTCAGACTTTCGGGCTTCTGGCGACCCGTAACGACTAGCGACTGTCAAAGATCCACGAACGATCCACGTGTTGCCCAATTTGTATACAAAAGAAGTGACTTCTTTTTTGGAGGATTTATAAGATATTATGTAGTGCATCCACGCAGACACTATCTATAACTGATTTTGTTTTGTTCACAGGTGGTTGTCTGATAATGGCTGTGAACTCCCTGATATACCTGAATCAGTCCGTACCTCCGTACGGCGTATCGTTGAATAGCGTAGCCACGCATACTACAAATTTTCCGCTCAGTAAGTATCCTATTAACGCGTTTAGTTTGTTGGGCGTTTAGTGTCCATCAAAGTGTTAAAATACATAGAGTAAAATAAGCTGAGGACCTTGTCTTAACTCTTTTCGGTTTAGTGGTTAGTGTCACTAACAACCTCTTCAGTATTTTTAACCGACTTCTTCAAAAAGGAGGAGGTTCTCAATTCGTCTGTATGTTTTTTTTTGTATGTTTGTTACTCGATTACTCCGCCAATTATGAATTTTGATGATTCTTTTTTTATTTGGTAGGCTTCCGAGGTGGTCCCATATCAATTTTATTAACTTTGCTTGCGTAATTTTTGAGTTAGCTTCAATATTACGTATTTTTCCCACTTAGTTTATCTAGACGATATCCTGTTTGACTCCTTCACTGTTATTTACATAGCAGGTAGTGGTATTCGGATTTGTGTGGGGTAGGTACCACAACTAAAAAGTGAAAAATAAAACCTTTTTACAAAAAAGTGAAAAATAACTTAAATTTCGGAAGTCGGTGGCAAAAAACGGAAATTGAAAAGCAAAGACACCGACTTCCGAAATTAAAGTAATTTTTCACTTTTTTAGTGTTTTTTTTGGAAGTCGGTTGTTTTTTTTTTTTGTTGTTAAACCGTTCGTCACCATATCGCGCGGATCTTAATTTAAAAAAAAAACTGAAAGAGGCAAACCACTAACGGCCGAACCCAATAACCTGTTGTCAGTAAAAGACAGATCGCTGTTGATAGAAGGCAGTATAATTCTATCTGTCATTGTGTCACATTCCTTATGATTTCTAGTCTCTGACAGATTATTGGTACGTTAAAACCATAGATAAATAGGTTTTTCTATTTTTAATATGCCAAAACTGGTGATAGATATGTTATTGGGTTCGGCCGTAAACCGGAAAGATTTAAATATTATCGCTGATACCCCAACTTGAGGCTGTGTTAGCCGACGACTCAAACTCGTTTATGGGCGTAGCTTAAAGGTATGCTGTTTCACCCAAAGTCGTGTGCGATGATTTATGCCAAAAAACGGTGTAGGGTTTTTGTGAAAAAATACTGTACGTATTAATTAAAAGAAAGTTATTTGAACTCTGAAAGTCTGTAATAAAACCTGTCAGAATTTTGTTTTGGAGATTTTGGATTTCCCAACTACGTTGGGGTCGGCTTCCTGTCTAACCGAATGCAGCCGAATACCAGTATTTTACATGGAGCGACTGCTTATCTGACCTCCACAACCCAGTAACTGGGTAATACGATACCCCTTGGTTAGACTGGTTGTCAGACTTTCGGGCTTCTGACGACCCGTAACGACTGTCAAAGATCCACAAATGACAGCCGGGACCAACGGCTTAACGTGCTTTACGAGGCACGGAGGAGTCTCGATATGTGAAAATGGTCACCCATCCACGGACCAACCCCGGCAAGCGTAGCTTAACCTGATGGATCGACCCGAGCGGCTGTTATTACTTATCCACGAGCTTTTGGAGATATCATCCATCTTTTGTTATTTATTCAAGCCAAAAGTTACGTTAAATTGGTGTTGAAATACGGATGTTTTGAGGCTCATAAATAACTTATAAAATTATTTTTCATTTAATCATTCTGCTTATGTAAAATGCTGACTAGCGCAGCCTTATGTTGCGGCGTTCTATGAATGGCGTCTGATATAAAAACAAAGGATTTAAGAAGTATCTCTTAAGTCCACTTGATCGTGATCCCTATACATCGAAGCCATTCATCATAATAAGTCGAAAGACGTCCATTGCTGGATACAAGGCTCTCCCAAGCATCGCCACAACAACTGGTCCTGAATCTGTCAAACAAAAATTTTCATAATTTCAATATATTTTTTGTGACACTTGTTTGTACTTCAATACTTGTCTCATTGAACAGGAATCCAGGAAGGCGTGTGCGTGACGCTAGACGGGTCATGCGTAGCCCCCTTAGGGGAGGGTCGACTGGCGCTGTCCTTACGAGGAGGGCAACTGTATGTGTTGACTCTACTCGCAGACTCCGTGCGAACTGTGCGGAGCTTCCATCTGGACAGGGCCGCCGCCTCCGTGCTTACTACCTGTGTATGTTAATCGGTTTATCCTAACTGTATTAATTAATATGATAAATGCGAAAGTGAGTTTGTTTGTTACGATTTCACGCTAAAACGGCTGAAAGGATTTGGATAAAATTTGGCACATGGGTAGACCACGACCTGGATTAGGACATAGGATACTTATGAAGTGAAAACTTCTTTAGGCGTGTTGAGCACTTTTTGGGTGAACAACAATCATGGAACTCGCGTCATCGTCACCGAACGCTTGAAGAAATGAATGAATGTTACTTAGTTTTCACTTCTATCGGCAGTCCCCAAAGACTGCGACGCATGTTTTTTAATTTTTTTATCCCGATATTCCCACGGCATCGAGATTTACTTGGGTGAAACCGCGGGCGCAGCTAGTTTACGAACCACAATCTTTGACATAATTAAAGATCTTGCTTGTATCTCAATTATAGGAAAGCACGGCATTGTTAATTTGCATACTCTTGTACCTTATATAAAATACATAATATAAAGAGAGAGTTTGTGAGTTAATGGGTGACTAAGTTAATGGGTTTGTGAGTTAATAAGGTTTTGAGTTATTGGGGTTGTGGGATGATAGTTCATGAGGGTTTGTGAGTTGATATGTTTGTGAGTTAATACGTTCGTGTGTTTGTGAGTTTATAAGTTTATCGGCTTTTGTTTAGGCCAAACTATAATCGCGAAGCTATGAAATAAATTACAATTAATGTTTTATCCTGAACTGAAAATAATAAATGTTAATGTAATAATGATATAATAATAATAATGCATGTAAATTATGTGTAAATTATTTGTAAATGCATGGAATAAAAGGCTTTTTATTTATATTTATTTTTATATTAATGTTTTATCCACAGATGTGCGTAATTGAAGAAGATTTTCTATTCCTGGGCTCTCGATTGGGTAACTCTCTCCTACTGAGAGTGACTGAGAGGGAGAACAGAATGCTGTTCTCAGTAGACAAGCCGTTAGAAGCTACTGTGGACCTCACTTTGTCTGAGAGTGGTATGTACCATCTTATAGTTTTTAACAGAGGGAGACTTCTTATTCTGGGCTCTCGACTGGTCAACTGTCCTGCTGAGAGTGACTGAGAGAGAGACGAGAATGTTGCTGTCAGTAGGTAAACCTTTAGAAGCTACTGTGTGGTAGTGGTATGAATCATAGATTATTTAAAAAATATTATACCACACATGGGTTTCACTTTTGTCTCAAATATATATTCTATATATTTGTGGGTGCTTTTAGAAACCAAAGTCACTTTGCAAACACCAGATTTTAAATATTAATAATACTTGAATTCAAAAATTAGGGAGCGGCGTTGAAAAACTATACAATCGTGTTAAAAAAACTTATTATGTTACCCTGAATTCGCAAAAAAAGCTACTCAATAAATTTATGTTCACATTATTAAACAAAATATTGGTAACAGTTAATTTGGTTTTTCGCGATTGCATGGTTGTTCTCACAGTAAAAATCCTAACAAATACTATGAATGCGAAAGTGAGTTTGTTTGTTTGGTTGTTACGCTTTCACGCTAAAACGGCTGATCGGATTCGGATGAAATTTGGCACATGAGTCGATCATGACCTGGAATAGGACATAGGATACTTTTTATCTCTATATTCCCACGGGATCGAGACTTATGCGGGTGAAAGCGCGGGGCGCAGCTAGTGTATATAAAATAACGTTAGATAATTTGTCCCAAATAGAACAACAACTTAACAAAGAGCAACATCTGAGGGACCAATCAGATCCTTTAGCGAAGAAGCGACGTTTGGACACAATCAGCGACTGTGTGGCAACCAACGTGATAGAGATCAGCGATAAGGACGAACTAGAAGTGTACGGCTCTGATATCAGGACCTCGACGCAGCTTACTAGCTATGTTTTTGAGGTAGGTTAGGTCCACATTTTATTTATTTAATTAATGTATTGGGTGTATGGGTACAGACTAGGGATGTTGCGGATATCCGCCGCAATAATGCGGATGTTTATGCGGATGCGAGTCTAGCGCAGCGCGCGGCGCGAGCCGCACGCACGTGCTCATTGACCGAAGATTTCGTTCGGTGACAAAATTCGACGCGTTTGTTATTGTTCAAATTCGTTATAACGTGTTTAGTTGCGCTTATTGTATGAACATTTCAGTTTTCGAGTGTTATTGTGAAATAGAGAATATGCATGTATTTTTTTATTCGATAGTTTACAGCGCAAAATAATAGTTAAAAAAAATTCGAGACAAAGGCAATTTAAAGTACTTAAAAAAAATGTTTAAAAATATACAACCGGTCCGGGCTATTTACACGCCTCCATTTGGCGCGCTTGGTGTGGTGACGTTACATTCTATGAAAACAAACAAACAAGTGTCCAGTCAATGTCAAACATTCCTACAAAACACATTGACATTTTGATTGTTGTCACAGATTGTTACGTCACATCCGCTCTGACCAATAGCGTCGCTTTTAAAGTATTTGAAATCCCACTGTTTTTAGGCACTTTAAAATAATAATTTCTCGCTCAAAAATAAATATTATTCAAAAATATTGATGGAGGCATAATTCTGAAGTAATATAGTTTATAAAAAAAAATACTTGACCCTTATTTGAATCACATGCATATTCCCTATTGTGAATACACAGTGAGCATTGTGTGGTACCTAAGCGAGATTCCTGCAGCTAATAGATTATGTAAAAAGTGAATTTACAATGACCGGCATCGGCGCAAAGTGACATTTGGAAATAAAAACTAAAAAATCTGCAGCCTCAACATCCCTGGTACAGACATTCAAACTGAACAACGTTCTCCATGGCAACATCGTGATCGAGAAAAATTATCATTACCATACTACATTTGGGTCGACTTGGTATTTTATTTTATTTTAATTTTTTCATTAAATAGGAAAAACAAACAGCTACACTATACAATATTACAATCAGAAAAACATAAATAACTAATGTAGCCCACAACGCTGTTCACAGATTACCAGTAATGAATAAAACCTTACACTAGGAGGTGAAACGTTCATGCATGACAGTTACACTAATAATATAAAAATATCAATCTGCCTAGCCTTTTCCCAACTATGTTGGGGTCGGCTTCCAGTCTAACTGAATATCAGTATTTTACATGGAGCGACTGCCTATCTGACCTCCACAACCCAGCAACTGGGCAATACGATACCCCTTGGTTAAACTGGTTGTCAGACGAGTCGTCGACTGTCAAAGATCCACAAATGACAGCCGGGACCAACGGCTTAACGTGCTTTCCGAGGCACGGAGGAGTCTCGATATGTGAAAATGGTCACCCATCCACGGACCAACCCCGGCAAGCGTAGCTTAACCTGATGGATCGACCCGAGCGGCTGTTATTAGTTAGCCACGAGTTCCTCCATCCTCTAATATTATAAAAACATGTAAAACAAAAAAAAGAAACACCAAACAGTTAGTCTAAGATCTCAAGCGTCTCATGCAAAAGGTTACGAAACCTATTCAAAGAGCATGTAAATATGTATATGTGTTCGAATGCGTCATTGTAGGTTACTGCCATTCGCCGAACTGGTGAACGTAGACCAGTGTTCGATCTGCAGGTACCTACTGCAAAGAGATAAAGAGTTTAGGGCAGTTCTGGGGACTGCATAGCACAATACATTATTTAAATCTACACAGTCAAAATTGCCATTAACAATATTATACAATTTATTTATTTATTTACAATGTCATTCCTTCTAATTGTTTACGTCTAGTGCTGACCGTCAAAAGCTTGTATTTACGGAGCTACTGGGGGCCTAAAACGGCCACATTAGCAATTCCTCTAAAAGCAGTTCATTTCCTGAATCCCATCTGTCATTAGCAATTCCTCTAATATGACACAAAAGCAATTCATATTATGTGGACCATTTTACGAATCTCCATAGAAAACTGTCAAACAGATGAATTATTTTGTAATATGAATCGCACGCAGATCATTATTATGAATTGTCAGTTCGTGACATTTTACGATGATTTATAATGATTTCCTATTACGATTCTGCCAAATTGGCTGTTTTAAGCCCTGATTATACTGTAGATAAGTTTTGTGACATCTGTAGTGCATTGCACGAAGAAATCTACGTTGGACGTTTTCTATCATGTCAGTATATTTGCCATAGTATGGGTTCCAAATGGATACGGCATATTCGAGCTGGGAACGGACTAGGGGGCTAGGGGTATTGAAGTTTTGTATCCCGCATTTGGACGGGGTAATTAGTTAACAGGCCACAAGGCTAAAAAAGGCTCACCATTAGAAGGCCGAAAAGGTATTTAGAGGATCGGAAAAAGGCGATCATCATTAGAAGATCAATATTTTTAGAGGATCAATGAAATGTTTACCCCATAAACCTCAGGTTTGTGACTCCCTCCTAAACATCTGCCCAATCGGCGACGTGTCGATGGGCGAGCCTCAACTGCTATCAGAAGAGTACAGTCGGCAGCAAGACAACCCGGTCATTGAGCTGGTCACCTGCAGCGGGAGAGGCAAGAATGGGGCGCTGACTGTACTGCAGAGAACTGTGAGGCCGCAGCTTATTACGGCTTTTAATTTACCAGGTGAGTTTACAGTTTATTTGGTTAAGTTTTAACAACAGTGTACTAAATATTTGAAAAAGAAGAATCATGAAAATATACTTAGCGCTTAGTGTCAAAGAATCAACAGTCGTTTCTCCCACAATTATTTTGACAAGGTCACAATTATTTAAGTAAAAAAAAACATTGCCTTTAGTTGATTAATATCCATAAAAAAACAATCACACCGTCGCATTTTCTTAGCTTTAAGTTTGAATGAAAATGATTTACTCGTACTTATCAATAAAACTTGATACACGCATCGAGAGTAATGTTACGACAAAAAATGAAAAATAACTTATATGCCACTTGATTCTTTGACATGGTCAAAATCAAAATCAAAATCAAAATATTTTATTTTACATAAACCTACTTGGGAACTTATGAAACGTCAGAAGCTAGGTGCACGGTTCCAATTGGTTGTTTCCTATGGAGAAGAGCCGGCAAGAAACTCCACGGTTACTCTTTTAAATGACGTGATTGCTATTACAACTGTAACAAATTGAATAATTATCATGTCCACAAAAGCCACTAGGATTTGAAATTAAATTGGAGGTGTATAATGTCATTAGTCTAGAGTTATCAAAAGTAATACGTTGTATATTTTTTCGAAATTCCATGTAAACTTTAAACGGAATCTCGTCAACCGCTAATAAGTAATAACAGACCTAGTAATCCATGCCATAAAGTCTATTCTTAATTGCTCCTATGACTAAACTTTTGCATATTGGTATCAAACAGCTCTTCTTCTGTTTTATCCTATCCGATTCAAAACTATGACAGACTCACGTAGGCTACAGCTTAAGCAATAATAGACCTAGTGTTTTATGTCATAAAGTCTATGTCTATTTACGTATTTTGTGTATTGGTCTCATAATAGTTTATCCTCGTTACCTGCAGGCTGTATCGATATGTGGTCGGTGCTGGGCGAGGGCGCGGAGGGCGCGCGCGAGGCGGAGGGCGCGCACGCCTACCTGCTGCTCACGCAGGAGGACGGCAGCATGGTGCTACAGACTGGTGCGTACTGTCGACATGTGGTCGGTGCTGGGCGAGGCGCACGCCTACCTGCTGCTCACGCAGGAGGACGGCAGCATGGTGCTACAGACTGGTGCGTACTGTCGACATGTGGTCGGTGCTGGGCGAGGCGCACGCCTACCTGCTGCTCACGCAGGAGGACGGCAGCATGGTGCTACAGACTGGTGCGTACTGTCGACATGTGGTCGGTGCTGGGCGAGGCGCACGCCTACCTGCTGCTCACGCAGGAGGACGGCAGCATGGTGCTACAGACTGGTGCGTACTGTCGACATGTGGTCGGTGCTGGGCGAGGCGCACGCCTACCTGCTGCTCACGCAGGAGGACGGCAGCATGGTGCTACAGACTGGTGCGTACTGTCGACATGTGGTCGGTGCTGGGCGAGGCGCACGCCTACCTGCTGCTCACGCAGGAGGACGGCAGCATGGTGCTACAGACTGGTGCGTACTGTCGACATGTGGTCGGTGCTGGGCGAGGCGCACGCCTACCTGCTGCTCACGCAGGAGGACGGCAGCATGGTGCTACAGACTGGTGCGTACTGTCGACATGTGGTCGGTGCTGGGCGAGGCGCACGCCTACCTGCTGCTCACGCAGGAGGACGGCAGCATGGTGCTACAGACTGGTGCGTACTGTCGACATGTGGTCGGTGCTGGGCGAGGCGCACGCCTACCTGCTGCTCACGCAGGAGGACGGCAGCATGGTGCTACAGACTGGTGCGTACTGTCGACATGTGGTCGGTGCTGGGCGAGGCGCACGCCTACCTGCTGCTCACGCAGGAGGACGGCAGCATGGTGCTACAGACTGGTGCGTACTGTCGACATGTGGTCGGTGCTGGGCGAGGCGCACGCCTACCTGCTGCTCACGCAGGAGGACGGCAGCATGGTGCTACAGACTGGTGCGTACTGTCGACATGTGGTCGGTGCTGGGCGAGGCGCACGCCTACCTGCTGCTCACGCAGGAGGACGGCAGCATGGTGCTACAGACTGGTGCGTACTGTCGACATGTGGTCGGTGCTGGGCGAGGCGCACGCCTACCTGCTGCTCACGCAGGAGGACGGCAGCATGGTGCTACAGACTGGTGCGTACTGTCGACATGTGGTCGGTGCTGGGCGAGGCGCACGCCTACCTGCTGCTCACGCAGGAGGACGGCAGCATGGTGCTACAGACTGGTGCGTACTGTCGACATGTGGTCGGTGCTGGGCGAGGCGCACGCCTACCTGCTGCTCACGCAGGAGGACGGCAGCATGGTGCTACAGACTGGTGCGTACTGTCGACATGTGGTCGGTGCTGGGCGAGGCGCACGCCTACCTGCTGCTCACGCAGGAGGACGGCAGCATGGTGCTACAGACTGGTGCGTACTGTCGACATGTGGTCGGTGCTGGGCGAGGCGCACGCCTACCTGCTGCTCACGCAGGAGGACGGCAGCATGGTGCTACAGACTGGTGCGTACTGTCGACATGTGGTCGGTGCTGGGCGAGGCGCACGCCTACCTGCTGCTCACGCAGGAGGACGGCAACATGGTGCTACAGACTGGTTCGGTTTACGTTATTACATAATCAGCCTTTAATGTTCCCGTTGCTGGGACTCCCGACGCCTCTGTGAGACGGAGTGCGTTTTGCAGTTATGCCACAGGAATCGTGTCTTAGGCCAAGGAAAGATACGATAGTTTTAACATCGGTGACATATAGTGTATTCTTTCGCTTGATACAAAAAGCGATCGAGAGAAAATTGACAAATTTTTATTGCTTTCGAACTCAAAGAGTCACTAAAACGCGATGCAGCATCGATGTAGTTGCAAAATAACCGACCGCGGATGCTATAAGCGTCCCTGAAAAGGCTTGTTGCGGCATCGACATCGCCACATGCAAATAACATTTCCTCATGCCTCTATAGGCTCATAAGCTATCCATACTATCCATACTAATATTATAAATTCGAAAGTCTGTCTGTATGTTACCTTTTCACGCCTGAACCACTGAACGGATTTCGATAAACTTTGTCATGGAGATAAATGGTATCCCGGGGAAGGACATAGGCGACTTTTTATCGACATACCACTCGGGCGAAGCCGCGGGCGGAAGCTATTATGAGATATATGCTTAACTAACAACTATAATTATAAGATTCTCAAATAAGAAAATAATATTAGAAATCTTAAAACTATACAGAGTTACAGACTACCGCAAACCGAAGTAAGACAAAAGTTTTCGTACTACTTGCCCCTTACACCTTATACTGAATTATTTACTTTATATCCAACAGGTCAAGAAATCAACGAGGTAGACAACTCTGGCTTCATGACAGGATCCCCGACCATCTTCGCAGGCAACCTGGGCAACAACAAGTTCATGGTGCAGGTCACTACCACGGGCATAAGACTTATTAAGAGTAAGTAGGTTTTAAGGACTTGGGCGACAAATAATCTCCTGCACGCGTAGCACGAGACGGAGGAATAGACAAAATTACAGGTTTTGATTGTTTATCTGTCATTTTGTCTATTCTTCCGTCGATAAAACCCGTTTCTCTACGCGTGCTGGTGTGACGTCACACATTTTGCTATTTTTAATTAAACCGTAGAAAAAATTAATGTGTTGGTGGCATCTACATCGCCTACTACAAAAACTACGCATCAAAGACCTGACGTCACACAAAATCCTGACGTCACACAAATGCCTTACGTCACACAAAATCCTGAAGTCACACAAAATCTTTACGTCACACAACATCCATACGTCCATACTGCATTGCGCAACCTGGGGGCACAGGAGTGCCCCCGCCAAGACGTTAGAGTTTACCGCGTGATGGACAAATATACAAGGTCAAAAGCCCGAAAGTCTGACAACCAGTCTTAACAAGTAACTTAACGCTCCATGTTAAACTAGTATTCAGCCGCATCCGGTTAGACTAGATGCCGACCCCAACATAGTTGAGAAAAGGCAGGCAGATGATGACGATGTTTTGTTAAGTCGTACAAACCGTGCGAAGCAAGTGCGGGTCCTTAGTTTAGAATAAATAAAGAATCTCTTATCTCATTTATTTCGCATTTCCCCATCCACAGACGGTGTCAACCTGCAATCGATCCAGTTAGAATGGACAGCACAATACGCGGCCACAGCCGACCCGTACCTGTGTGTGATGTCTATGTGCGGGCGAGTACTAGTGTTAGCCCTCAGAGAGTTCCGAGGGAAGGACGGCGCGGTGAGTATTGACTAGACATGAATCGAATATCCGCCAAGTATCCGGCCTGCCTCTCTTTATTTCGCTATCCCTCCTGATACAGAAAAAAGTAGGTCAATATCCAGCCGAATTCAAGATATCTGGGCTCCAACTATGCGACTATCATGCTTATACAATTGCCGGATATCTGGTATACGGTATCTGTATCTGGTCAAACCGTTACCGTTTTAAACCTGCGATCGATCCAGTGTACCGAATCCAACATGGATAGCACAATATACGGCCTCAGCCGACTCGTATCTGTGTGTGATATTTATGTGCGGACGAGGACTAGTACTCGCCCTCAAAGAGTTCAAAGGGAACGATGGCGCGTTCAGTAAAATATAATACATTTTGGCCGTGCAGGTATTGCACGGTTGTATGAAATAGCAGATTTTTATTAATAACCGACGAACAATTTCAACGATGGTGAGTCTACCTATGGAAACAGTTTGCGCTTCGATGTCCCATTCACCGTGTAAATCTCTGCCTTCTATTTCAGAGATTCTAACCTGATGTTTTAATACTAGACCAACCTAAAGTCATTATGCCATGGCGCACTATCAACTTTTCGTCCTGCATAATGATTACTCAAAAACATTTCGTGCTCGTCTACGTACGTATCGAGATGATTACGTACGTTATCGATATATCATACGTACGTTATCGAGATGACTATAAACTCCCTTATGTACCAATGGGCCATACAGGGTGGTAGGGTAAACACCGTTATCCTTGCAACCAGTGGTTTGGTTTCATTTATAGAACGTAAAACGCAACTTTTTTTTTTTTTTTTTTAATCTACGCTTTACCACAATATACGCAAGTTCGTTGCCCTATGCGCTAGGGCAACGAACTTGCGTCTCAACACGGGCGGGGGGTGACCTGATCGGCCGCGGGCGCGACCCCTCCCTCAGTCAGTCAGCTGTTTCGCAAACGGTGTCAGATAGAAACTTTTAAAAATCTTTTAATGAAAATAACGTTTTTTTTTTTTTGTTTTCGGTCATTTATTTAAGCCAACCATCCATGGTTTGAATAACAAGAGTGTTTACGCTTACACCCTGTATAATAGATTAAATAAAATAAAATAAATCGTCATCAGTCTCCTGCTCTTATCCCAATGTATGTGTGGTCGGCGCAACATGACCCTTTCTTCCATACTTCTCAATTAGCCGTCATCTCTAGTCACCCACTTTTTAGCCATATATATCATCATTC
The DNA here is from genome assembly GCA_948473465.1 of Lithophane ornitopus. Classification (NCBI taxonomy): domain Eukaryota; kingdom Metazoa; phylum Arthropoda; class Insecta; order Lepidoptera; family Noctuidae; genus Lithophane; species Lithophane ornitopus. The sequence continues at coordinate 12,846,349 of OX419637.1, read as the reverse complement.
ACACCGTCCATCCATCGCTTCTTCGGTCTTCCCCCACTCTTATAGCCATCGACATTTATACTCAAAACTTTCCTCACGACAGCGAAATTTTCCTCGTACCTTCGCATCATGGCATTTCCGCACAAATCGGTAATAAAAAATAAAAAGATGTTATAACCCCGCAGTCGTCCGGGCGCCTGGCCCCGACCCGCCAAGCCGTCCCGCACCGCCCCGCGCTGCTGCGCGCGACCGTGTACCGCGACCTCAGCGGCCTGTTCGCGCCGCCCGACGCCGACAGCACGCAGGTACCTACTGGAATCATAATACATTTCGTTTATTTAAGGTAATTTACAAGAAAATAACCAAAATAAAATACACAATGTACACGCTCTCACACAACGAGGCCATTATGTTATGTAATAAAGATCAATCTGCCTGCCTTTTCCCAACTATGTTGGGGTTGGCTTCCAGTGTAACCGGATGCAGCTGACTACCAGTATTTACATGAACCGGCTGCCTATCCGACCTCCACAACCCAGTTACTGGGTAATACGATACCACTTGGTAAGACTGGTTGTCAGACTTTCGGGCTTCTCACGACCCGTCATGACTTAAGAATGAAGATCCACGAATGACAGCCGGGACCAACGGCTATATATATATCTTATATCTCGATATATAAAGGTGGTCACCCAGCCATGGCCCAACCCCAGGCGTTGCTTAATCTGAAGGGTCGACCCGTGCGGCTGATATTACTTAGCCATAATAAAAATCGTGAAAACTACCCTTTATAGAGGTCGGAGGGCCTGTTAAACTTCGTAGTGTACGAAATCTTGTATACCCTATATGACTCCAGGTGAAAGGCGAATTTAGCGGCAAAATGAAAGGCAAGAAGAACGTGAAAGCTGAGGGTTTCAAGCCGGGCGCTATCTACGAGCTCAACGATGAGGACGAGCTGCTGTACGGCGGAGACCAGACCCCGGCGTCCATGGCTAGCGTGAGTACTTGCTCATCCTAACTATATCATCATAGAGATATCATTTAGTATAGAGTGCGCGCATCAACTTATGATCAGAAGACACAGGTTAGATCAACGCGACGTTCCCGCCGCGAGCGCTGGTAGTCGTGGTTGAGTGCTAGCAGTGTGCGTTACTCCTGAGATTTTTTAAATATTTACGCATCAAAATGGTCTAATGTGCAGTTTGATCTTGCAAAAACCATACTAGGAAATACACAAAACTGAAATCCAATATTACATTTAATCGGTAAATTGATTTTTATACTTATTTTTATGAAAACAAATCACGTATCGCGGGGGTGAAGGAGACGAGAGAGGCACGCACAGGCCCGCCTCCCCGCGTGACACTGTAGTGATGTGACGCGAGTTGACGCGACCAACGCTGTAGTCGATATTTAAAATATTGTTTAAATGTTTGCTAGGTGACAGAACTACATAATGTATTTATGTATGAATACTCACAATCTTATAATCTTTATTTTGTTATAAATCAATTTAATGTGACTTTTGAACGATATACTTTCTATTTTGTAATGCGAAACTATTATAGCGTAAACGTAAAGTATGGAATATTACGATATCACATCTAAACTGCTTAATTGATTTTGAACAATTACAAAAAAGTATAATTAAATCAAGAATAAAAAATTAAAATGGATGATTTATTTAATTAAGTCTATATTTATATGTCTATATTTTCTAAGTTTGTTTGTTCTATGTAAATTTAGTAAAAAACAGAATAAACAACAAGAATACTCGTGTAAAACTAAAAAAACTGAGTGAGTTTCATAAATAAAATAATATCTATAAATATAATAATGACTAAACACAACCTGCAATATAACGATCACAGTCACAGCTTATCGACAAAACTTATCGATAGCTCGTTGCCGATTGGCACGTCATTGCACATCCCTATCTGTCATACACTTATCAATATAAGTATCTATAGCTCACTTGTCTACGATCTGCACGAAGCGATTTGTGCAATACGCGCTCTCTATACTATATTATATCTCTATGTATATAATATTATAAATGCGAAAGTGAGTTTGTTTTTTTTGTAACGCTTTCACGCTAAAATTTGGCACATGGGTAGGTTCTATTCCCGGTTGGGGCAGTGTATTTTCAACCAAGAAATTTCGTAGTAGCGACCCGGAGTCTTAATTTGGCTTTGTGAATAGGCTCGCCCCCTATTCAATTGAACATAACTGGTGAAATGCGGGTGTACAGTCACAAGTACTAATATGTATACACTAAGCAACTTTTAAAATTGATTTTCTCCTACTGTATTGATTGTAATTTTCTGCTATGACGAACCAAATTGGAACCCATATTATTATGAAATAGGTATCATTTCAAAGTTTCACGAGAATTTTGCTAAGTGTGTACATATTTTTGTTTGTGGCTGTACTATAGTTACTTCTGCCTAACCCTTCGGGGAGTACAGGCGTGATGCTATGTATCCACAGATAATGTTAGCGGAACAATCCAAGAACCCAGGCGTCCCTCGTCGTATCTCTCGCTGGTGGAAGAAACACCTCGTAGAAGTGAAGGCCACCTACTGGCTGTTCGTGCTGCGACTGAACGGCAACCTCGAGATATACTCGCTGCCCGAGATGAGGCTGAGCTTCCTCGTCAGAGACGCCTGCGCTGGCAACAGGGTGAGTCAATAGCGTTGAAAAACATTTATATTTTATTTACTTTAATTTTAAACCCAGACACTCATCTCGCAGAACTCCAGACATACCGATATGACGGTCTTCTATTTATATTGTGGCGGCATCTACATCGCCACATGCAAACTACGCATCAAAGACCTGACGTCACACAAAATCCTGACATCACACAAAATCCTGACGTCACACAAAATACTGCATCGCGCAATGAGATTTTACCGAGCGATCGACATACTAGATCTCGACATCAATCGTCGGGCAGTAGCCCACCAGACACGACACCCGCTGGTCGGAGGATCGCTTTTCTATGGAGGATGAGGGAACTTTACACCCTGTTCCTCATACCCCTAAACCTCTAAAACTCTAAACAGTATTGAGTAAAGTTTTCATACGTCTTTAATGGATAGTTCGCATGTGGCGATGTAGATGCCGCTACAGCTGTAACATGTCTTTACTGAGCAACTTTAACCTAATTGCATTTAAGTTGCCATAATAAATGTTTGTGAGGAACTATGGATCCCTAGATACAAGTTAGGCTTGTCTACTCTGAAATGTCGCGCCCCAACTGCCGCATTACCGTGTGCGGGAAATGGGGTCATGGGGCGCGTCATATCAGAGTGGACAAGCTTTATCTTTTTATCCGACTACAGCGAAACAAAAAGGAGGGATACAGGGATTTTGACCGGTATGTATGTTCATGTGTTCCTACAAAACTTTTAAACTACTGATTATAATTTTACAAATTAGATGTCGTTGGAAGCGTTTAGATCGTCCGCGGTTAATAGGCTATGTGACGTCACATTAAATTGTATATGGCGCCCTCTAGATGACATAGTCATTACCAATTTTTTTTTTATCATGCCATTTTGGATATCACTTGAAAAGGCTTGATAACATTTCAAAAAGATATATAAATATTATAACCCCAAAAATTGAAAATAAAACTAAAAGTTATAAAACTAAAACCTAACTACGAGAAAAAAGTCAATTAAAAAAATAAAAACAAGACATCACAGACAGACAAATAAAACAGTCACACGTAATTTGTTTAATTAATGTCCTAACACGTGTGACTCCGGTTTTTTTAGTTGTCTGTGATTTGTGTGTCAGCTGTTCAATATGTTTTTGAGTACTGCTTGTACAAGCATGTTAAGTGTATGTTTCACTTCGTGTTTTTCATCTTAGTACACAAGGCATCAAGCTATACATTTCCAGTATAAGCTGACCTCGCATTGTACGGAAATCCTATACAATGCTAGATCAGCATAAACTGGAAATGTATAGCCTGATCTGTAGCCGTGTGTACAATTAAAATTATTATCCTTTATTTCATTTTCAATACTTCTTATTTATTTAGCTCCCTACCTTTGAAAAGAGGCCTTTACCCTACAGTAGAACATAGTATACTGGCATTTTTATTTTATTTTAAACATAAAACATAAGCAATAATAAACAAATTTGAGTGGAACTGCTTTAACATTTATAAAGGTAATTAAACAATTATGTAACAGTTGAATGAATACCAATCTTTAGGTAAAACTCGATAAAATAGTAACATCAACCACAATTACATTAGAATAGTTTAGTAGAATTAGAGTAGTACTCTGTAACCTAAATTAACCACATCAATTAAGGTTACGGACTGTAAAAAAAATTTTTTTTTTAAATCACTACATATTATAAAACAAAGTCCTCCGCCGCGTCTGTCTGTCTATTTGTTGTTGCTGTTGTTTTTACCAATGGATAGCGTGGCTCTCTAGGTTTTAGTATACAGGGTGTTAGGGTAAAAACCGTTATCCTTGAAACCAGTGGCTTGGTGTCATTTATAGAACGTAAAATCAATGGGAAATCACGACTTTTTTAATTTTTTTAAATCTTTTAATGAAAATAATGATTTTTTTATTGTTGTTACTCAGTAATTCATTTTTATATTTAAGTCAACTACCCATGGTTTGAATGACAAGAGTGTTTACCCTTACACCCTGTATAATAACCGGCATCCACGCGGGTGAAGCTGCGGGCATCAGCTAGTTAAATATCATCATCTGCCTAGCCTTTTCCCAACTATGTTGGGGTCGGCTTTCAGTCTAACCAGATGCAGCTCAATACCAGTATTTTACATGGAGTGACTGCCTATCTAACCTCCACAATCCAACAGCTACTTAGTTAAATATAAAACATTAAAATTAATATTGACAATATAATACATAACACAACTAATTATTTACATTAGGTACTTAATTAAATGACTAATTAAAAGTAACTATACGAAAAGATAATTAACTAAAATATGACGTCGTAAAAACAATTATTTTTACAATTCCGACACTTGCAGACTAACTAAAACAAAGGCACTTTCTACTTCCTACTTTCAAATATTTCTCACACCCGTCCTCCCGCTCCCCCGACGCCCAAAGACGCGTTACGAAGAGCAGGTCACAATATCAGAGTAGTCTGTCAATGGTACGCAATTGACCATGGTCGCGGCAGTACGAGTCAGCACACTGTATACACTCAGTAGGAAAGTCAACAAGTCAGCCTCCTGTTACACTCAAATGTATACAGCATGACGCTACAATGGCGACATTAATTTAACATACGGGTAGGGCTGGTGGCCAGTAAACATAAAAATTATAATAAAATAAAATAATTCGAAAATTGACAAATTTAAATTTTCAAACAAACTAAATAACAAAAACATAATCAAAATTGAGATCACTCTGTGTAAAAGATTCATTCATGAAGCTACCTACCAGCTGGCTTACGTTCTATCGGTACTATGCTTTGTCGGCGTAATTTCTGAGAAATTGCGCGGCTTTCCTCTATTCGCCTACCATATGATCCGTGACCCCGACCTCTTCTCTACAGTTCTTTAAGTACAGGTTGCTCCAGGATGGTTATTTAGAAAATTGTAAATAAATCAGTAAATAATAATGTTTAATGAAATTAAAAGATTTTCATAAAACGAATACGCGAAATCGTTTACGTGTGGTAAATTAATGTCGCCATTGTAGCGGCACGTTGTATAAGACAATCTGTCCCTACGTACACGTTACGTTTATCAAGATCCGTCAGTCGGCTATCATCAAGGCTCCAATAATGCGACCCGAGTCAGGTAGAACAATTTTCATCAAGTTTTCATAGAAAAGGTTCTATTAGCCCGTATTTTTGGCGGCAGCAGGCAGCGAGGCGGCGCATTCAAATGCATAGTTTTGTTTCGCCACGTCGCTGCCGGCTGCTGCCATTTCTGTATGAATTGAGCCTTAGAGTAGCATCACGACTGTCTGCGGGATGGAGCCTTCAGGTTCACGAGTAACATTCTCATGCATCACAATATTGTGATCCCTTTGCCTTGCTGATAACGACAGACGATTTAATTTATTTAAATAAAATTCATACCACAGTTGTCGATTTCTCTTTACAACAACCAAATAAACGTTCAATAGTAATGGGCTTAAGTTATAAATTAATATATGTAGATAATGTATTATTTTGTTTCCAAATTCTTTATGGAAAGAAAATGTTAACTCGTAAGTATCGTCCCTTTGTAAAACCATACTTATGCTTATTCCCCACGAATGCATTAAACCGTACCCCCATTTTCGGTCCATGTGAGTCATAAACGAAATAACATGAAAAGACAACAATAAGATGTCACTCAATATAAATATTAAAGTGGCGATGTACAAGCGACGCCATTTGTTGATAGCTGTAAGTACGATCGCGGTCGAACTACGAAAGAGTGAGTATACAATTAAAATGTAAAGTAGACAATTTAATGTCATAGTTAAAATAAAAATAATAAATCCTACATTGCTTGGATTTATGTCAGATTTAAAAAACACATCAGAACTAACCAAAAAATGAAAAAGCGTTGTTATTAAAGAAACAACCCAACCAAAGGTGCCACTTTTCAAATATCTCCACCGTAGCACATTGAAAACTTTTACAATGTCTACGTAGAACTTGTGGCATATAACTATCAGCCAGTGATGCTTGACTGTTACTAAGTACATTAATAGATATAGAGTGATCGTGGAAAACCAACAACCTTGATTCATTGATTTAAATCTTTTACCGAAATAGTTGAAACCAAACGCTGCTAAATAAATTGAACACAATTTGTCATTACTCTGTAACTTAATTATTATTAACTAATAATCCTAACCTAACCTATCTTACAAACTACTATTACTTGTAAATTATAAATAGCTATTCACCATGATCTCCTTAGTTTTGCAACTATATTAGGATCGGCTTCCAGTGTAATCGGATACAGCTGAATACCAATGTTTTACTCGAAGCGGCCTATCTGACCTCTACAACCGAATTACTGGGTAACTCGATACCCATTGGTAAGACTGGTTTACAGAATTTCGGGCTTTTATCCGTTATCGTAAACGTTGTCAGTTTAAACGTCATGTGGAGTATAGTGATCTGGAGAGCAACCAATAGTTACTCAGTGTCTTCACTCGCTGCAGAAGCACGCACTCTAATGCCGTTGTCAGGCGAACGTCACTTGCACAGTTTCAAATTTTCAATCAATTCACGTTAAAATATTTGTGTGAACACTTCACTTAAAGCACTGCCAAGTCCGTTGATGCGCGTTGCCCCACGGGGGTCTCGTCGATGCGTGTTGCCTCACGAGGGTCTCGTTGATGCGCGTTGCCCCACGGGTGTCTCGTTGATGCGCGTTGCCCCACGGGGATCTCGCAACAGTAGTTGCTTCCGAAACTGTCGATGAACCAATAGTTTGTAATTGTGTCATTCAATTCGCGTTTGTAACTCGTTCCGAAAGAGCAAATTAATTTATATTGATAGCGAGTTTTTATTGATTCACTTTTCGTTTAAATTTATCTGTATGTCAGTCGATGCGCGCTGCACCCCGAATGCTCGCAACAATACTCTATTGAATCTTATTAGTCAACGCTTATAAACATTTTGTAAATGCTGCAAAACGACGAAAACTGTTTCACTGAATTCCAAACTTGTTTATCCTTTTCTAGGTTTTCCTGTGTTCAATGATAATGACGCACAAAAACCTAATGAGTCATCATGAGGTTTCAATTTTTAACCGACTTCAAAAAAAGAGTGTTATATGTTCGTCTTCCTCTTTTTTTTTAATCATCGATATTGACGTCAATTGTAGACCAATTTGGGAAATAATTCTTTCATTGGGTAGAGGAAACTTGCTCGATGGTCCCGTATATATTTGACTTTAAAAAAATTATAACTAAAAAAATATCCCCATTTTACGAGTAGGAGAAAACCAACAATTTTTTTTTTACATTATTTTATTGTAACACTTTGTCGGCGTGATTATGTATACCTATGCCAAATCAATGCTTTCTAGTACTAAGAGTCTCCGAGTTAAGCCGCGGACAGACAGACGGTCATGGCGAAACTATTATAAGGGTTACGACTAGTTGAATACGGAACCCTAAAAATGTGTGTTATTCAACTTTAAAAAATCAGAAGTAAAAAAATAAGAGTTTTTGTTTATCTGTTGCTTTGATCACCATTTTTAAATATTACAGAGGTTTGGGGAACCTTTTTTTTTATTTTTGCGAAGCTTTTGTTGAGCGAACTTCTCATGAGAGTTCGGTTTGGATCATGTCATGTTTATTTTATTTTTTATTTTATTTTAATAAGTACAGTTGACAGACTACAGACTAAGACAATCAACACAGTTAGTACAAAAATACAGTACATAAATCTGAAATCCAATTATTACTGTACATAGCATTCAATGCTTAATATGCTTCATTAGTGATGGTGAAAGTGATGTAATATGGAGAAGTAATAAATGAAACTAATGTAATTACAATTTATACAAACAATTTCTAAATTCGTTAAAACTGCTCAAGAACAAGTCTTCCTTAAAACATGTTGCATTATATGATTACACATTCTGGATAACGGGTTATTCTCAGATACATTATTGTTACTAGAGGAAATACCAAATAATTGTGGAGTGCGCACAGATCGAGTTGGTATCCTAAAGTTTAACTGGCCAAGTAATTTAATGTCAAAGGAACCATTAGCAATTTTATGCAATGCACTTAAATCACTAACCCATCTCTTTCTCTCAAGACTCTTCATGTGAAAGTGTGTGAGTCGCTGATTGTAATTGGGGAGTTTACGTCTGAGGCCACATATCGCACTTAAAACTCCAACAAATCTTCTCTGTACAGATTCTATGCGATCTACACGAGTGTTATATATTGGAGACCACACAGAGGAGCAGTACTCCAATATAGATCTTACCAGGGAATAGTACAGTATTAATAGTGTTTGCGGATTTTTAAATGGTTTAGCATTACGTAATATGAAAGACAGCAAACGGATGGCCTTATTACAAATGTGATCATAGTGAGGTCTAAATGACAAAACCGAATCAAACATAACACCCAGGTCACGTACCGCTTTAACCCTATCTATTACTACTCCCCTGATAGTGTAGTCATAATTAATTATGTTTTTACTATTTTTTGAAAACGTTATAACCTGACATTTTTTGGTGTTTAGTGACATCGAGTTCCCATCACACCATTCAACAATTGTGTTAATATCTGACTGAAGGACCTCGCAATCCTGATTATTTGATATACGCCTGAAATTTTTTATATTATCTGCGTAAGCTAGGCATTCGCTTTTAATTTTACTTAGCAGATCATTAACGAATACCAAAAATAACAATGGGCCCAAATTCGAACCTTGGGGCACTCCAGATGCTGCTTCATACGGTATAGAATCGTACCCGCTTAGCGCAACTAGTTGTGTACGATTTAACAGATAGGACGAGAGCCATCTATAAAGATTCCCGTGAATCCCGACATGATGTAACTTTGCAAGTAATATAAAATGATCAACCCGATCGAATGCTTTCGAAAAATCCGTGTATATTGAGTCTACCTGAAGCTTACAATTAAATGAATCACATAGATATGTGGTGTAGCACAATAAATTAGAACTAATTGATCTACCAGTGATAAACCCATGTTGTCGAGTATCTAGTATGTGCCTTTTTTTTTTTTTTTTTGGGTGGGATATCATCATATGACTTCTCCCGCTCTGGGCGGAGCGGAAGGGCGTGTCAGACTCTTACTGACTAAAACCCACCCGTGTTCCTTCGGTTGCCTGTTGCCAGGGTCCCGGTATCCCTTTCGGACTATTCCGCAACCCTGGCAGGCATCGGTCCTAACGGACCCCGTCAGGTGTGCTGACATCTCTTTGAGGCGCGCGTGGAACACGACGCGCCATCGACCTGGGCCTGGTCCTTATCGGACGGCGAGCTGCCCATTGCTCGCCGTCCGCAAGCCCACGCCTATGGTGGCCGGGAATCCGCCTGGGATTCCCGACGCCCAGGGTGTCTCCAGCGGCGGCGGTTAGGGGCGTGAGGGCGCAGGCTTTGCCTCTCCCTCACGCGTTCCGCCTCCTCCTTCGCGAGCATCACTGCTTCGCAGAAGGAGGTGACCGCCTCCCATGCCCTCTCGCTCCGTACCATGGCCTGGACCAGGGCCGGACGCGAGAGGTCAGTGCCGCCAATCGCCTCCACGAGGACACGGCGGTGCTCCGCCCAAGCAGGGCACACCTCCACCGTATGCTCCACCGTGTCCTCCGGACGATCCGCACAGTGGTGACACCCAGGCGTTTCCTCCCGCCTAATCCTGCACAGGTACCTCCCGAAGCTGCCATGTCCGGTGAGGACCTGTGTCAGGCGGAAGGTGAGGACGCCGTGGCGCCTCTCCAGCCACTCCTCAAAGAGGGGACTTATCGCCGCAATTGTGGCGTGCCCAGCACTGGGATGCGACAATCGCACTCTCCATGCCGCCATGAGATCCTGCCGGAGCTCTGTCCGCTGTGCCGCGATTTCTCGCGGCAGCGGAGTTACGCCCCGGCGCTTCATCTCCTCGCGCCACTCCCAAATGTGCGCGAATCTAGTATGTGCCTAAGGTTTGATCAAGTTTGCTTTATCCAGCAACAGTAGTCAATTAACATACTAATATTCTACTGTCCTTGGTCCTTGCGCTCCATTTCCTTTAAATCCTGATGAAATATTTGTCCTCACTTGTGAAAAATAACTTTAATTTCGGAAGTCGGTGGTAAAATCCGAAAATACTAAAGACACTGACTAAAGCTTGTCGAACAATTGTTTTCTCTTCAAGAATTAAACAAACCTCAAACTCGTAGCGCAGTTGACAGCGTCGCGTCGCGGACGAATTATTTAATAGGTTTTGTTCGTCTTCTTCGTGGAATTCACCATTTATGCTATCGGAAAATGCCATCGGGCACACTCGTCACATTTAACCAGTCAAACGATCGTCTACTAGAACTTGTTTCCATGTGAGCGGCGGTTTTCACTAGTATATTAAACTAGCTGCGCCTCGCGGTTTCACCAGTTGCAATAGAATTTTAACTTCGCATGTATGTGTGGCGGCATCTCCATCGCCATCGTAATGCTTACTTTGAAATGTCTCGCCCCAACTGCCGCATTACCGTGTGCGGAAAATAGGGTCGTGGGGCGCGTCATATCAGAGTGGACAAGCTTTATCTTTTTACCCGACTACGGCGAAGCAAAAAGGAGGGATACAGGGATTTTGACCGGTATGTATGTATGTTCTTGTGTTCTCTCATAACTTCTAAACTACTGATTATAATTTGACAAATGAGGTTCTCGTCCTTTTCCATTTATTTATTTTTTATTTATTTTTTCGTTTTTCCATTTATCTTCATTTTTTTTTCAACCTCTTCTTGATCGTCCGCTATTTATAGGCTATGTGACGTCATATTAAATTGAATATGGCGCCATCTAGAGGACTCTTACTGAGGAGGTTTTTTTTCTACAAGCATGTTTATTGTAAGTTTCACTTTGTGTTTTTCATCTTTTTGGTACACACGGCTACACATCAAGCTATACAGGGTGTAAGGGTAAACACCGTTATCCTTGAAACCAGTGGTTGGTTTCATTTATAGAAAAAGAACCTTTTAAAGAAAATAACTTTTTTTTTTGTTACTCTGTCATTTATTTTTATTTTTAAGTCAAATACACATGGTTTGAGTGACAACGGTGTTTACCATTACACGCTGTACATTTCCAGTATAAGCTGACCTGGTTCGTAATCCTATACAATGCGCGATCAGCATAAACTGGAAATGTATAGCTTGATGTGTAGCCGTGTGTACAATAAAATGCTTATCCTTTATTCCATTATTATTTATCTTGTTTCCTTAGTTTGAGAAGATCCCTTTACCCAACAGTAGAACATAGTAGACTGACATTTTTATTTTATTTTAAACATTAAACATAAGCAATAATAAACAAATATTTAGTGGAACTGCTTTAACATTTATTAAGGTAATTCAACAATTATGTAACAGTTGAATGAATACCAATCTTTAGGTAAAACTCGATAAAATAGTAACATCAACCGAATCATCAATTGTTTGAAACAACTTATTACATTAGAATAGGTAGCAAAATAAAATCTAAGAAACATTAAAAGTAGTAGTAGTCCGTAACCTAAATTAACCACATCAAATAAGGTAACGGAATGTAAAAAAAAACATGTAATTAAATCACTACATATTATAAAACAAAGTCCTCCGCCGGGTCTGTCTGTCTGTTTGTTGCTGCTGTTGTTTTCACCAATGGATTTAGTGTACAGGATGTTAGGGTAAACACCGTTATCCTTGAAACCAGTGGTTTGGTGTCGTTTATAGAATGTAAAATCAATGGAAAAATCATGACTTTTTTTATAATTACTTTTTACCACTAGAGTATTTCACCCTTTCACCTATGCGCTAGGATAACGAAATTACGTGTCAACACGGTCGGGGGGCGTGGTACGTGACCTGACCGGCTGTGAGCGCGACCACTCTCTCAGTCAGTCAGCTGTTTCTCTAGAGAGCACGGTGTCGCATAGAAACTTTTTAATATCTTTTAATTAAAATAATGTTTTTTTATTGTTGTTACTCAGTAATTTATTTTTATATTTAAGTCAACTACCCATGGTTTGAATGACAAGAGTGTTTACCCTTACACCCTGTATAATAACCGGCATCCACGCGGGGGAAGCCGCGGGCATTAGCTAGTTAAATATCAGCTCAATACCAGTATTTTACATGGAGTGACTGCCTATCTAACCTCCACAATCCAACAGCTATTTAGTTAAATATAAAACATTAAAATTAATATTGACAATATAATACATAACACAACTAATTATTTACATTAGGTACTTAATTAAATGACTAATTAAAAGTAACTATACGAAAAGATAATTAACTAAAATATGACGTCGTAAAAACACCGACATTTGCAGACTAACTAAAACAAAGGCACTTTCAAACTTCCTACTTTCAAATATTTCTCACACCCGTCCTCCCGCTCCCCCGACGCCCAAAGACGCGTTACGAAGAGCAGGTCACAATATCAGAGTAGTCTGTCAATGGTACGCAATTGACCATGGTCGCGGCAGTACGAGTCAGCACACTGTATACACTCAGTAGGAAAGTCAACAAGTCAGCCTCCTGTTACACTCAAATGTATACAGCATGACGCTACAATGGCGACATTAATTTAACATACGGGTAGGGCTGGTGGCCAGTAAACATAAAAATTATAATAAAATAAAATAATTCGAAAATTGACAAATTTAAATTTTCAAACAAACTAAATAACAAAAACATAATCAAAATTGAGATCACTCTTTGTAAAAGATTCATTCATGAAGCTACCTACCAGCTGGCTTACGTTCTAACGGTACTATGCTTTGTCGGCATAATTTCTGAGAAATTGCGCGGCTTTCCTCTATTCGCCTACCATATGATCCGTGACCCCGGCAAATGACCTCTTCGCTACAGTTCTTTAAGTACAGGTTGCTCCAAGATGGTAATTTAGAAAATTGTGAATAAATCAGTAAATAATAACGTTTAATGAACTTCAAATATTTTCATAAAACGAATACGCGAAATCGTTTATGTGTGTTAAATTAATGTCGCCATTGTAGCGGCACGTTGTATAAGACAATCTGTACCTCCCTACGTACACGTTACGTTTATCAAGATCCGTCAGTCGGCTATCATCAAAGCTCCCGCAGTGCGACCCGAGTCAGGTAGAACAATTTTCATGAAGTTTTCATAGAAAAGGTTCTATTAGCCCGTATTTTTGGCGGCAGCAGGCAGCGAGGCGGCGCATTCAAATGCATAGTTTTGTTTCGCCGCGTCGCTGCCGGCCGCTGCCATTTCTGTATGAATTGAGCCTTAGAGTCGCGTCACGACTGTCTGCGGGATGGAGCCTTCAGGTTCACGAGTAACATTCTCATGCATCACAATATTGTGATCCCTTTGCCTTGCTGATAAGGACGGACGATTTAATTTATTTAAATAAAATTCATACCACAGTAGTCGATTTCTCTTTACAACAACCAAATAAACGTTCAATACTAATGGGCTTAAGTTATAAATTAATATATGTAGATAATTTATTATTTTGTTTCCAAATTCTTTATGGAAAGAAAATGTTAACTCGTAAGTATCGTCCCTTTGTAAAACCATACTTATGCTTATTCCCCACAAATGCATTAAACGGAACCCCCATTTTCGGTCCATGTGACTCATAAACGAAATAACATGAAAAGACAACAATAAGATGTCACTCAATATAAATATTAAAGTGGCGATGTACAAGCGACGCCATTTGTTGATAGCTGTAGGTACGATCGCGGTCGAACTACGAAAGAGTGAGTATACAATTAAAATGTAAAGTAGACAATTTAATGTCATAGTTAAAATAAAAATAATAAATCCTACATTGCTTGGATTTACGTCAGATTTAAAAAACACATCAGAACTAACCAAAAAATGAAAAAGCGTTGTTATTAAAGAAACAACCCAACCAAAGGTGCCACTTTTCAAATATCTCCACCGTAGCACATTGAAAACTTTTACAATGTCTACGTAGAACTTGTGGCATATAACTATCAGCCAGTGATGCTTGACTGTTACTAAGTACATTAATAGATATAGAGTGATCGTGGAAAACCAACATCCTTGATTTAGGTTCATTGATTTGAATCTTTTACCAACATAATTTGTGATGTGCATCATTAAAGAGATGAAGAAGTTTGCTAATATTGCGTTGAGGCACACATAGTTTCTGTAATTACGGAACTTCTTAAACGTGCACCATGACGCCATTCCGTAGATCAACGTAGCCAGGGTCAGCACAAACATAATGTAGTATGTAGAAAACTCTACACTTTCGTACAAATCCCGAGCATAGGACATCCGCAATATCCATAGAGCAGTCGTTTTTATTCGAGGACCTTCCTCTTCATTTCTGGCACACATAGACATACTGTTTTTTATCGCTGCAATAATAGAGTCTCTTGCCCGCCCCATTCTTAATAATTTTTAGTTTTTGGTGTTACTCCAAAAACTGATGGTGTAACAGTAGTTGCAACCAAACGCTGCTAAATTTACTTTGTTATTACTCTGTTACTTAATTATTATTAACTAATAATTAACTACCTATCTTACAAACTACTATTACTTGTAAATTATAAATAGCTATTCACCATAATCTCCCTAGTCTTTTTGCATCTATACTAGGATCGGCTTCCAGTGTAATCGGATACAGCAGAATACCAATGTTTTACTCGGCCTATCTGACCTCTACAACCCAATTACCGGGTAACTCGATACCCCTTGGTAAAACTGACGACTGACAGATCGTAAACGTTGTCAGTGCAAACGTCATGTGGAGTGCAGTGAACTGGAGAGCAACCAATAGTTACTCAGTGTCTTCACTCGCTGCAGAAGCACGCACTATGGGGCCGTTGTCAGGCGAACGTCACTTGCACAGTTTCAAATGTTCAATCAACTTACGTTAAAATATTTGTGAACAGCTTCACTTAAATCACTGCCAAGTCCGTTGATGCGCGTTGCCCCACGGGGTCCCGTTGATGCGCGTTGCC
Organism: Lithophane ornitopus; assembly: GCA_948473465.1. Taxonomy (NCBI): domain Eukaryota; kingdom Metazoa; phylum Arthropoda; class Insecta; order Lepidoptera; family Noctuidae; genus Lithophane; species Lithophane ornitopus. Next base: position 12,830,693 of record OX419637.1, on the reverse strand, counting down.
CCACGGGGTCCCGTTGATGCGCGTTGCCCCACGGGTGTCTCGTTGATGCGCGTTGCCCCACGAGGGTCTCGTAGATGCTCGTTGCCCCACGGGGGTCTTGTAGATGCGCTTTGCCCCACGGGGTCTCGTAGATGCGCTTTGCCCCACGGGGGTCTCGCAACAATAGATAATTAATTGTACCTCAGTAGTTGCTTCCGAAACTGTCGATGAACCAATAGTTTGTAATTGTGTCATTAAATTCGCATTTTATAACTCGTTCCGAAAGAGCAAACTAATTTATATTAATAGCGAGTTTTTAATGATTCACTTTTCGTTTAAATTTATCTGTATAAGTATGTCCGTCGATGCGCGCTGCACCCCGGATGCTCGCAACAATACTCTATTGAATCTTGTTAGTCAACGCTTATAAACATTTTGTAAATGCTGCAAAACGACTAATACTGTTTCACTGAATTCCAAACTTGTTTATCCTTTTCTAGGTTTTCCTGTGTTCTATGATGATGACGCACAAAAATTTAATGAGTCATCATAAGGTTTTAAATTTTTAACCGACTTCAAAAAAGAAGTGTGTTATAATGTTCGTCTTCCTCTTTTTTTTAATAATCGATATTGGTGCCGATTCCCTTGTACACAAACTAAACTAAATTTAAGTTCAGTGCATCTTTTTCTTTCTATTTCATTATGAAAAGGACAGAAGATAAATTTTAGTTTAGTCCCGTCAAATTAATCAGCGCCTGACATAATTGACGTAATTTTAGTAGGCAAGTTTTTAATCGTGTCTAAACTTGTTTGGAGTAGTGACAGTTTGACAGGCCTAACTAAAATTGATCTTCTGTTCTTTTCTTAATTAAATAGAAAGAAAAAGATGCACTGAACTTAAATTTAGTTTAGTTTATGAACAAGGCAATCGGCACCATTGGCGTCAATTGTAGACTAATTTTGAAAATTCTTTTTTCGTTTAGGGAGGAAACTCGCGCGGTGATCCCGTACATATTTTACCAAAAAAAAAATATACCTAAAAAAAACATCCCCACTTTACGAGTAGGAGACACCCAAAAAAATGACTGCTTTCTAGTACTAAGAGTCTCTGAGCTAAGCCGCGGACAAACAGATGGACATGGCGAAACTACTTATAGTTGTTCCTAGTTGACTACGGAACCCTAAAAATGTGTTATGCAGCTTAAAAAAATAAGGGTTTTTGTTCATCTGTTTGTTTGATCTACATTTTAAAATATTACAGAGGTTTGTGGAACCTTTTCTTATTTTTGCGAAGCTTTTGTTGAGCGATTTTCGCTCAACAAAGCAGTGCGGTGCGCCGTCACTCAGGACTCGGCCTTATTCTTACGCAATCACATACAATTTTCACTGTTGGACATTACACCCCAACACAGTCATTTCTTCATCTTCTTTTCGTGTGGTTAGTGACTAACCTGGCATACCTCGTCAATTAAGGGAATTATTAAGACATTCACCTGTATTTATAAGGTTTTAACTTTATTTCCCACAACTTTTTCCAACAATCATTGTTTTAAAGTGTAATTGAAATATTATTGACAAAAATTTAGGTACAAAATTAACCTCAATTGTCAAATGAAAAACATCTTTAAGCTCAAAACACACACAAAGCGGGTGCGGGGCGGGAGCGATTCGGGCGCGGGAGTACGGCGGGTATAATAAATTGTAATTCAAGGAATTATATGGACGTCAACACAGAACGCGTGCGCGGGGCGGGCGCGGAGTGAGCCGGGAGCGGGAGCCGCGCTCGCCGCCCGCCAACACAAACTGCGCGGTTCGGGAGCGTGTCGGGCGCGGGAGTACGGCAGGCATAATAAATTGTAATTCTAGGAATTATATGGATGTCAACACACAGAACGCGAGCGCGGGGCGGGCGCGGAGCGAGAGCCGCGCCCGCCACCACTGACAGTGCGGGTCGGGAGCGGTTGTGCTATTCTGTAAAAATATCACCATGAAAACTTAGAAAATTCAAACTGAGTAAATTAAATAAAAAATCATTTCATGCGCCAATATGTTCATTTGTTTCTTCTTTACTTTAAATAGTTCTATTTGCAAGCCAATTTGTATCGGGTTTGTATATTTTTGCACTCAGTTTAATATGTAAATGTTCAAAATTTGCCCTAGACATGTGGAAATATTTATAAAACCGTTCCTCGTCCGTTTCTAATTCTCTTCAAAGTCGATGATATTCTCCATATTGATGTCTTTGTTTATTAATGTCATGAACCCACAACCTGTTCCTTTTTTGCGTTCTTCTTTTTAAAATAAGTAAAAATAATAATTCTTCGTCCGTGTATGAATCACCCGACATTTTGACACTGCAACCGCTGCCGCCTGACAAAGTACGACCGCGCCCGACCCGCTGTCGCCCCGCGCCCTACTCGCTGCCGCTCCGCGCCCGCGCTCTGTGTGAACACGATGAACAGCGCGGCTCACGCGATGAAAACGACCCGACCCTCTCTCACCCCGCACCCGCCTTGTGTGTGTTTTGAGCTTTAGGGTGAAATTGGTGGAATAATAAATGAGAATTGCCGCTTTAATTATTCAGATAATCAAACCGATTTGACGAAACGGTTGGCGCAGTGGCTGAGGAATGGACGGCTGCGCAACGTGTCGCGGGTTCGATCCCCGCACGGAACAAATATTTGTATGATCTGCAAGTAGTTGTTCCGGGTCTGGGTGTTAGTGTATGTGAGTTTCTATGTTTGTAAACGCACCCACGATGCAGGAAGAAATTCATAGTGTGGGGCAACGTATTAAAAAAAAAAAAAACCACTCAATTTATAAATTTCACTACAAATTGGCATCAACAGGTACGTTTTCTGATCGATTTGCTTACATTTTCATCAGATAGTTTTGGAACAGAGCACAGCCTTTCAAAGTCAATTAATTTATTTTAAATAGGCACTTATGAATGTCAAAAACAAAGAAATAGAACTGATTCTAGTTGCCTCTTCCAAAAGGTAGTTTTCGTATGGAGAATAATGGGCAAGAAACTCCACCGTTACTCTTTAAAAAAATGTTTTACAATATTTTGTATACATCAATTATATGATTAGAATTACATGTGAATACGATGCACCTAGAATACGATTACTGTACCACAATAGGTAAAAAGAATTAAAAATGAAGCAATGAAAAATAAATAAATAAATTATGTGATAGATACATGGTGCTCACATATTTACGAACATTCTAAACGTGTACAATATCACAATTTTCCTAACATTTTTTACAAGTAATACTAATTAGACAGTGTGTGAGTTTAAGTAATCACAACATGTGTAAAAATCTATTTTCACACTTTTTCAGTTCCTCAAACTTCCTCTTTTCCACAGATCCTAGCTGACAGCCTGGAATCGGTCCCCATTCCCAGCAGTGGTGTCGAAGATGAGGAACTGAGCAGTGGTGGACAAAACACTGATGCCGATAAGTGCAGGGAACTGCTGGTTGTAGGGGTAGGACATAAAGGAACCAGGGTCCTGATGCTCATGAGATGCGAAGACCAGCTCATGATATACCAGGTAAGACGAGCAAATAACGGGTTTTAAAAGACGCTTAACGTAGCCGAACGAAGTTTTTTTTTGGCACTTTGCATTCCCCCTTGGGCGACGACTAACTCTCATTCTGATGATTTTTGAAGAATAATAAACAACTCAATCTGCCTAGCCTTTTCCCAACTATGTTGGGGTCGGCTTCCAGTCTAACCAGATCCAGCTGAATACCAGTATTTTACATGGAGCGACTGCCTATCTGACCTCCACAACCCAGTAACTGGGCAATACGATACCTCTTGGTAAGACTGGTTGTCAGACTTTCGGGCTTCTGGACGACCCGTAACGACTGTCAAAGATCCACGAATGACAGCCGGGAACAACGGCTTAACGTGCTTTCCGAGGCACGGGGGAGTCTCGGTATTTAAAGATGGTCATCCATCCACAGACCAACCCCGGCAAGCGTAGTTTTAACTGTTTAAATCGACCTGCGGGGCGGTTATTACTTAAACACGAGCTCGTCCGAGAATAATAAACAACTACTAGCAATTTTTTGGACATTATTTTTACTGCAAAAATCGAGCAGTAGCTCCGCTAGTATAACCCATTTGGTCGGGGTGCGCTAGCAAAGTTACTCCGGCCAACTTAGAGAAAAAGCCAAAAATTAAAAAGAGGCACATTTAGTTTAAAAAACCTACATCATTAGGTCAAGTTTTTAGGATTGATTAAATATGTTTTAACGTATCTCAGGACCTTGGGGTCCCAGACCTTTGGAAGGCGTACGAGGGGCCAAAGCCAACTCGCAGAGGCCCGTTAGACTATTTTAAATGAAATGAGGCACCAACTGACGATTATCCCTGTTCGCACTATGCAAGTGCAGCCAAGGACATGGGTTTGGGTGGCTTAGTGAAATGGTTATATTGAACTATGGAAAGACTATGGCCCCTGCCTGATCAATGTTATGGTATACACGGATAAAATGGCAGGGGGTGACTTGCACACTCAATAATGGGCCCCCAAAATCGGTCACTAGCACGTTTGTTGTTATTTTCTTCTCCACTGCCAACATCTTATTTAAACATTCCTAGGCTTACAAATATCCACGAGGAAACTTGAAACTCCGCTTCAGTCGGTCGCGCGTATCGTTCCCATTCGGGTACAGCGCGGCGCCTCTGACGACGCCTGAGGACTCCTACGAGACAGCACTGCTGAAGGAGAATGTGCGACAGTGCCGATATTTCAGTAAGTCATTTTTATCATCAGTGATTGGAAAAGGGTGAACTAATATATCTAAACTTCAAAGAACCGAGACAAAAAAAGTGGAGATTTCTTTAAGACTAAAATATTTTTTCCGGTCTAATGTCGGTGTTTCGAGACATCACTTAAGTACAACCAAAATTTATAAAGTAAAACAACTATCGAATTCATTTCCTATTTCTGTTTAAAAAAAAGAGTACGCACGATTTATTGTTTTCAAAAAATAAAGTATCTCCTTATCTTCGTTTGACCGATGTACGTAAGCGCGGAAGCTAATGCAATTTACATACGAGCTTTAATAATATTATATAATTTAATATTATTTGCTTTATTTTAATTAATTATTATATTTTGTCGTAAGGCGTCTCCACTATGTTCTTTTTACCCGACTACGGCGATGAAAAAAGGAGGGTTATGATTTTGACCGGTATGTATGTATGTATGTTCATCTGTTCCCTCATATCTTCTAAACGACTCATCATAATTTGACAAATGAGGTATCGTTGGAAGCGTCTTCATTGTCCGCTGGTTATAGGCTATGTGACGTCACATTAAATCACAGATAGAGTCTGTCTGTGGTATCTTGTTTATACCATTTTAGCTTATTGACTTTCTTGTCGTAGTTGGGTTTTAGTTATTATTACTTTAATTTTTTTCGTACTTTAGGTATTTTAGCTCACCTTTTTCCGATCACTGTTTATCATTCAGCTTTTCAATATTTTAACGAGAAAGTGGAACAATTTAAAAAGGGGTTTAATTATTCCATATATATTATAATTTAGCTGTTACCTGCGACTTCGTCTGCGATCCAGGATGAAAAGTAGCCTTTGTCCTTTTCCAGATCAAGGTCTACCCATCTGCCAAATTCCATCCAAATCCGTTCAGCCGTTTTAGCGTGAAATCCTAAAGTCAACGTCAAATAATTTATTTCAAGTAGGCACATTAAAGGTGCTTTTGAACGACAAAAACAGAGAAATAGAACTGATTCTAGTTGCCCCTTCCGGTAGTTTTCGTATGGAGAAGAATGGACAAGAAACTCCACCGTAACGAAACGGAAACGGAATTTGATGCGGTTTTCATCATCATTTAGAGAATTTATTTCGGAAGGTTTATCTGTATCACACAGTACCTATTACTTTACTAACGTATAATAAAGAAATCTCGATGTTCTGTCAATTCATATGATATAGGTTAGTGGCGAAAGGTCCATAGAGCACGATTCCTACCGGCTTCCCTTTAGAGGTTCGCATCAGCAAGTCTACCGCTATTGAACAATGGCACAGACAATAGCGTCTACTATTGCCAAAAAATATAGTTACAGGGTATTTAATTCACCATAACATTCAAACAACAAAAACGCCTATTTCTGGCTTTGAATTAGCAAACAACAAAATATGTCCTAAAATAACCCGGCGCCAAAACGTCAGAATCGGGAACTAAACATTCATACAATAGCGATCCCGTCATGACGTCACGTAGAACCGCTTGATAAGGACGATAGCAAGCCGGTGTTTATCGGGTTACGATAGAGACATATAGAAAATGCGTCACCAAGAACGAGATGGAGGAATATTGCACATTTTATTTAGTTTTCACCTGTTCAAGTGTATTTTATAAACTTCTTTATTAATTTCAAAATGATATTTCAGTTTATTTCTGTAAAAAATTGAAAGTTATGATATGCGTACCTATTTTTGGTTCTGCTACTTTGGCGATAGATGGTGTTAAATTCAGTTACGGAAAGACTTTTATTTTTTAGTTAATAATTCATGTTTACTTTATTCATAAGTAAGTAAGTTAAGAACAGCACTGCTTCGGCTTCCCTCTCATAAAAATTGACCCCTCGCCGCTGATATAGGTAATAGTAATAGTATAACCAAAACAGTGAATATAGATTTTGCATTTTTCTCTCGAATTATATTCCCCCGGCTTCGCCCGCGTGGAGGTCACATTATTCCACGGGAACGTACTACCAAGATAAATAAGTATCCTATATCCTAACCCAGGTCTTTGTCTATACGCGTGCCAAATTTCATCCAAATCCGTATTATTTTAATAATTATTATAGTATACTAGCTGCGCCACACGGTTTCACCTGCAAGTCTCGATCCCGTGGGAATTTCGGAAATATAATAGTATCCTATGTCCTAACCCAAGTAATGGTCTACCTATATGGGTAGACCATTACTTGGGTTTAAGAAACGGCTGAACGGATTTAGCCAAACAACAAACATTATCAACATTCAGCATAAGCGTAACAAACTAATTAACTTTCGCATTTATAATATTAGTTAAGACTAGGTTTTTCCTGCGGCTTTGCCAACGTGGAGATTGGATATTATTTTACAGGAACGTGCTCCCGGGATAAAAAAAGTATCTTATGTCCTAACAAGGTCCAATCACAGTTGTGTGCCAAATTTGATCAAAATCACCCATTCAGCCGTTTAGGCGTACACTGATTGACGGACAAACAGACAGTCTGCTTTCTGTCGCATACATAATAATAGTATATATTATAGAATTGTATGAATATTACAATAGTTCTCACAAGCGCGCATGAACAGGTTTTTTACTAGGTGACATTTAAAAATTAATAATATGACAAAGATTTATTGATTAAATAAAAAAATAAAAAATATAATAAAAACCAAAAAACGGGCGATACCGTCACTGATACGGGTTATAACGGTCATCTCTTTGACGACTCGCATGCTTTTACGCATTAATATTATAAATGACTATAAAAAATCACCTTTATGCTATCGGACTGACTGACGTCAATTTGATGGTTTAATTCATTTGACGTTTACGTCTTTTTAAAATAATAATAACCCACCGCGGTATCTCTACGTTGATTTCATGGCGGGGCTTGCGCGCTCCTGAACTAGTTAGTTGATTTTTTTATTGTAAAAAAAAAACATGCGGCGCAGTCTTTGGGGACTGCCGATAGAAGTAGAAAACTAAGTAAAATTCATTCATTTCTTCAAGCGTTCGGTGACGATGACGCACCGCGAGTTCCATGATTTTCGTTTACCCAACAAGCGTTCGGCGACGATGACGCGAGTTCCATGATTTTTGTTCACCCAAAAAGTGCTCAACGCGCATAAAGAAGTTTTCACTTCAAAATAATCCCCGCCTTTGTTAGGTAACGTGGGCGGCTACAACGGAGTGTTCATCTGCGGCGTGTCGCCGTACTTCCTGTTCCTGTCGGCGCGCGGCGAGCTGCGCCTGCACGCGCTGTGCCCGGAGGAGGCGCCCGTGCCCACCTTCGCGCCCTTCAACAACACCAACTGTCCGCAGGGGTTCTTGTATTTTAATGCTAAGGTAAGTGTGTCAGTAGCCCCAAAAAATAGGAAAATAAGTCCCATGTTATAGGGGGCGAGCCTATTATCATCACCATCTTTCTGCCCTTCTCCGATGTTACTTGGGGTCGGCGCAACACGTTTTCTTCTTCCATTCTCCCCTGTCAGCCTATTGCCATCGACCGGGCACAAATCTGGACTCCGAACTGTTACTGAGAATTCTCAAAATTGCCGGGTCAGATTGTGATGCCCCCGAGTTCTCACACTTGTCCCCCCAGTCGTCCCTGCGCATCAGCGCGCTGCCCACGCACCTGTCGTACGACGCGGCGTGGCCGGTGCGCAAGGTGCCGCACTTCTCACACTTGTCCCCCCAGTCGTCCCTGCGCATCAGCGCGCTGCCCACGCACCTGTCGTACGACGCGGCGTGGCCGGTGCGCAAGGTGCCGCACTTCTCACACTTGTCCCCCCAGTCGTCCCTGCGCATCAGCGCGCTGCCCACGCACCTGTCGTACGACGCGGCGTGGCCGGTGCGCAAGGTGCCGCACTTCTCACACTTGTCCCCCCAGTCGTCCCTGCGCATCAGCGCGCTGCCCACGCACCTGTCGTACGACGCGGCGTGGCCGGTGCGCAAGGTGCCGCACTTCTCACACTTGTCCCCCCAGTCGTCCCTGCGCATCAGCGCGCTGCCCACGCACCTGTCGTACGACGCGGCGTGGCCGGTGCGCAAGGTGCCGCACTTCTCACACTTGTCCCCCCAGTCGTCCCTGCGCATCAGCGCGCTGCCCACGCACCTGTCGTACGACGCGGCGTGGCCGGTGCGCAAGGTGCCGCACTTCTCACACTTGTCCCCCCAGTCGTCCCTGCGCATCAGCGCGCTGCCCACGCACCTGTCGTACGACGCGGCGTGGCCGGTGCGCAAGGTGCCGCACTTCTCACACTTGTCCCCCCAGTCGTCCCTGCGCATCAGCGCGCTGCCCACGCACCTGTCGTACGACGCGGCGTGGCCGGTGCGCAAGGTGCCGCACTTCTCACACTTGTCCCCCCAGTCGTCCCTGCGCATCAGCGCGCTGCCCACGCACCTGTCGTACGACGCGGCGTGGCCGGTGCGCAAGGTGCCGCACTTCTCACACTTGTCCCCCCAGTCGTCCCTGCGCATCAGCGCGCTGCCCACGCACCTGTCGTACGACGCGGCGTGGCCGGTGCGCAAGGTGCCGCACTTCTCACACTTGTCCCCCCAGTCGTCCCTGCGCATCAGCGCGCTGCCCACGCACCTGTCGTACGACGCGGCGTGGCCGGTGCGCAAGGTGCCGCACTTCTCACACTTGTCCCCCCAGTCGTCCCTGCGCATCAGCGCGCTGCCCACGCACCTGTCGTACGACGCGGCGTGGCCGGTGCGCAAGGTGCCGCTGCGCGTGACGCCGCACTTCGTGACGTTCCACGTGGAGTCCAAGACCTACTGCCTCGTGGGCTCCACGCACACGCCCACCACCTCCTACTACAAGTTCAACGGGGAAGATAAGGAGAAGAGCAGCGACAATAAGGGGGACAGGTGAGGGTTTATGTCAATTTTTACTGACACACCTAGTGTGTCATTTAAATTAAAAGCCTAAATCACCAAATAACGGGTGTAAAAAGACTCTTAACCGTTTGAATGACGTAATTACAGAAATAATTATGAAAAAGTCAGTTTCTCGCGTGGACCCACATTCCGAACGAAGGGTTAATGAAGCTGAGAGTAATTTGTACTTCCTAGTCATAGTGATTACTTTTTGTACTGGGTTATACCTGGGAACCTTCTGGTTACGAATCAATATTTCTGTAACCATAAGGTTCCCATCTCCTACTACAAGTTTAAGACAAAGGGAAGCGCAATGACAATAAAGGGGGCGGTAAATTAACCCTACAATACGATAGTACAAACTTAAATCTTTATGGCCTATTCAGATATATTATAAGCGATATCGCTATCGCGCGAGGTAGCGATACAGAGGCCCTAGACAAAGTGACATTCTATCAGCGATAACGATGATGGAAAAGGCAAAAATGTATAGGACTGACATAAGCTATCGAAAAGCTTATGTCAATCCTGTTGAAAGTCGTTGCAGGAATACGAAACGCTTTGGAAGCGATTGTCACTTGTCTAGGCCCTCTGGTCCGCCTTCTGATTAGTCACTCACGACACCGATATCAGTGTGGACTTGCTTAATATCGCTTATACCTCAATAGGCCTTTAAGCAAGTCTATAAGGAGAAAAAGCTTAATTTATCTTTCTATACAACAGACAAAAAATTTCAACATAGTACATTTGATGTCATTGGCCCGAAGTAGCTCTACCTATTACAAATAATTAATTATTTTGTATGAATTCCGTCACTCCTATAACTGATTATAATATTAAGTTTGTTATCCGACATAAACTAGTTTTATATTTAAAAAGAAAAGGTCATGCTTGATACTAGTTTAACATAACATTTTGCTCGTCATGGATCCCCCAAAGTAACACTAGATTTCAATATTGTAATGTCACGCTACTTATATTATTATATTAGACTAGCTGATGCCCGCGGCTCCGCGTGGATGTCGGTTATTATATACTGAAACTTTCCTCGAGAACCACTCTATCCGTTGGTGAAAACAGCATGAAAATCGGTGCAGTAGTCGAAGTAGGACGGCATGTCGTAATAGGGAATATGCATGTATTTTTTTAATATTTTTATTCGATAGTTTACATCGCCAAATAATAGTTAAAAAAAATTCGATGCCAAAAAGGCTATATCAAGTACCTATTTAAAAAAAATATCCAACCGACCCGGGCTATTTAAACGTTTGGCGCGCCAATAGGCGCGCTTGCTGCGGTGACGTCACATTCTGCGAAAACAAACAACTGTCAAGTCAATTTCAGACACTCTCACTACAAAACACGATGACATTTTGATTGTTGTCATAGATTGTTACGTAATATCCGCTCTGACTAACAGCGTCGCTTTTCAAGTATTTGAATTTCCCGCAGTTTTTTGGGCACTTTAAAAAAATAATTACTTGCTCAAAAACAAATATTATTCAAAAATATTGAGGCATAAATCTGAAGTAATATAATTTATTTAAAAAAAAAACTTGACCCTTATTTGAATCACATGCATATTGCCTAATATCGAGAGCGAAAAAGAGACTGGCATATTATTATGTTGCATCAGTCGACGCCGTCGCGACACAGTTCAGGGTTGCTAACTAGCCAAGTTTAAACGCCTCTTACCCGACTACAAAGACACGATTATGTTTTTCTTCTTACAATATCATTGATTCCATTGAAATGTACTTTTCTTCCAGATTCCCCTACCCTCTACAGGATAAGTTCTTCGTGACCCTGTTCTCGCCTGTCTCCTGGGAGATCATCCCCAACACGCGGATAGAGCTGGACGAATGGGAACATGTCACGTGCCTCAAGAACGTCTCGCTGTCTTATGAGGGGACTAGGTAAGAGTACTTAAAAGAAGTGAGAGAAAATAAATTTATTTGACCCTCTTTCTTTAAATGTATTTCACGTGTACCCTCAAGAGTCAGCCCTAATTCAAAATATTTTATTTTATTAAAAAAAATATGTTTGTTGTTTTGTTGTTGTTTGTTTTTGTGTGTTGTTTATTATATGTTTTATTTTAAAAATATGCGATAAATAGAATGGGACTGAGTTATCACAGTGACTAATTATGGTGAAGAATCCTAACTAATATTATAAATTCGAAAGTGAGTTTTTTTGTTACGCTTTCATGCTAAAACGACTGAACGGATTTGGATGAAATTTGGCACATGGCTAGACATGACCTGGGTTAGGTCATAGGATACTTTTCATCCCGGTAGTACGTTGCCGTGGGATAATTTACGATATACACGTGAGCGAAGCTTTGGGAAAAAGCTAATTTACACGTATAAAGGGTGAATTTTTCCATCTTGCGTGGAAATCCAAAACAGAAACGATAATAATTTTAAATAAACTTGAGCGTTTGCAAAATATCTGTATTCGTTTTGTTTTTAACCTTAAAACGTATGATCACGTTTCTTACACTCCTTAAGTCCGACACTACTCTACTCCGACAAAACGTTTCTTCGACATGACTTAACTACGAAATGTTATGACTTCGACGAGATACTACTTCGACAATAATGCTAGTTCGACATGATTCAATTTCGAAATAATCTACTCCGACATGCTTTACTTCGACAATATCTTAAATTGACGTGATGCATCTCAGACACGATGCTAATTCACAATTATTCTGCGACGTTGGGAAACAACTGAACTTGTGAAAGATCGCTACTGCACTTTGTTTATAATATGAGTTCTCTCTAATTCAGGTCCGGACTGAGAGGTTACATAGCGATAGGAACAAACTACAACTACAGCGAAGATATCACTTCAAGGGGAAGAGTAAGTTCATTATTATTTTTTCTTTTATTTCATTTTCAATACTTACTATAACATTTTTAAATATTTTTATAAAAAACAAAAAATTGTAGCCCATCGGCATCAGAATCACGGTCCAAGCTTTCGGTGGTCAGGGTATAGAGAGTAACCTCCTCATTATGAGTGCCGTGTCCAGGAGTACTGCTTCCTGAATCAAGCCCTGGAACCAGCCGCGCAATGTTTTATTATTATTATTATAAGTAAAAAAGAAAACACGGTTCTTTTCGTGGTTTCCCAATATTTAAAAAACAATCTATTTCCTCTTATTTCCAGATAATAATCTACGACATAATAGACGTGGTTCCGGAGCCCGGCCAGCCGCTCACTAAGAACCGCTTCAAGGAGTTGTACGCGAAGGAACAGAAGGGCCCCGTCACCGCGCTCACACAAGTGCTCGGCTATCTCATATCTGCTGTCGGACAGAAGGTACACGAGATACATACATAAAGAAAGAAAAGAAAGAAAGAAAATATAATATAATAGTTGGAGTTGGGGTTGGGTGGGGGTTGGGATACTAAATACATATAAATAATCTCGAAAACACATACTGTTTGCGGATAGTTCGACTAGTTTCGGATTCAAACTGAGTTAGTTATAATTATGTGTGAGTCGATAAGTAAAGGACAAGAAATGAATTTCGCGGGCTACCCTAGCGCATCCACCTTAATGTTACTAACTTAATGTTACTACCACCATTTTTTTTCTTTCACAGATCTACATCTGGCAACTAAAAGACAACGACCTGGTCGGCGTGGCGTTCATAGACACGCAGATCTACGTACACAAGATGCTGTCGGTGAAGAACTTGGTGCTAGTAGCGGACGTGTACAAGTCCATCTCTCTGCTGCGCTACCAGCACCAGCACCGGACACTGTCGCTCGTGTCGCGGGACCTGAGGAGCGCTCAGGTATGGGACGATACTAATACAACGTGTATTAATGAGATTAGAAATAATATTAAAGGTTTACACTTTAAAAAAAAATTGTCTGCGCTTTTGCAAACAATATTTTTTAGAATACAATAGACGTAGATATTTAGTAATCTATTCCGCTTAGCTATTCTTCAAGAGTCATAAAAACCCTGTAAAAAATCGACACGTGTTTCACCTCTCAACGAGGCGTCCTCAGGATGACGATTGACCAATTGCAAACCAGAACACGACGTATTGCCACTTCGAGCGCTGGAAAAAATTCTTGCTCCTTTCGACGTCGAAATAGTCAGACATACTTATTCGAAATAAATACTACGAAAGTTTTTTATTTGTTACAGATTTTAGACATGGAATTCATGGTTGACAACACAACGCTAGGCTTCTTAGTGAGCGAGTCTGAAGGAAACCTCGCGCTGTTCATGTACCAGCCGCAAGCGAGGGAGAGCTATGGAGGTACATATTACATATTAATATAATTTACAACTAAGATGTTATTTGCCGTCAAGGACACTGTGTTTATGTTATTAAATAGCTTTTTAAAACACTTCAATATAAAAAAAAAACAACACACAAAGTAAGTTTATTCGGGCCATTTATAAAAAAATATCTTAGGCTTGCCTTATTTAGTTTTATGACATTCAAAAATAATCCTTATGATTAGTGTTTCAAAGATCAAACGACTAACGAGACACAAAGTGCCGTTTTATGATGTCTGCGTCGATGGGCATACAGCTTTGCTCCTTATGACATTGGAAATAAATTGTAGATTCGAATACATCAGAAAAACATCGACCTTGTTCTTAGTCGGAGCCTTAGTTGTTGCAATTTTATAAAATAATTACGGGCATTCTGCATTATTCATATATTTGTAGGCCCTCATAACTTTTCAACATTATTTTGAGAAGAATTCACCATAAAACGTACGTTTATATTTCAGGCCAACGCCTCATCCGCAAGAGCGACTACCACCTGGGGCAGCAGGTCAACGCCATGTTCCGCATCAACGCGCGGCCCGTGCCCACTAGCGCGCACAAGCGACACGTTACCATGTTCAGTGAGTTATTACTGTCATTATAATGTTCCGCATCAACGCGCGGCCCGTGCCCACTAGCGCGCACAAGCGACACGTTACCATGTTCAGTGAGTTATTACTGTCATTATAATGTTCCGCATCAACGCGCGGCCCGTGCCCACTAGCGCGCACAAGCGACACGTTACCATGTTCAGTGAGTTATTACTGTCATTATAATGTTCCGCATCAACGCGCGGCCCGTGCCCACTAGCGCGCACAAGCGACACGTTACCATGTTCAGTGAGTTATTACTGTCATTATAATGTTCCGCATCAACGCGCGGCCCGTGCCCACTAGCGCGCACAAGCGACACGTTACCATGTTCAGTGAGTTATTACTGTCATTATAATGTTCCGCATCAACGCGCGGCCCGTGCCCACTAGCGCGCACAAGCGACACGTTACCATGTTCAGTGAGTTATTACTGTCATTATAATGTTCCGCATCAACGCGCGGCCCGTGCCCACTAGCGCGCACAAGCGACACGTTACCATGTTCAGTGAGTTATTACTGTCATTATAATGTTCCGCATCAACGCGCGGCCCGTGCCCACTAGCGCGCACAAGCGACACGTTACCATGTTCAGTGAGTTATTACTGTCATTATAATGTTCCGCATCAACGCGCGGCCCGTGCCCACTAGCGCGCACAAGCGACACGTTACCATGTTCAGTGAGTTATTACTGTCATTATAATGTTCCGCATCAACGCGCGGCCCGTGCCCACTAGCGCGCACAAGCGACACGTTACCATGTTCAGTGAGTTATTACTGTCATTATAATGTTCCGCATCAACGCGCGGCCCGTGCCCACTAGCGCGCACAAGCGACACGTTACCATGTTCAGTGAGTTATTACTGTCATTATAATGTTCCGCATCAACGCGCGGCCCGTGCCCACTAGCGCGCACAAGCGACACGTTACCATGTTCAGTGAGTTATTACTGTCATTATAATGTTCCGCATCAACGCGCGGCCCGTGCCCACTAGCGCGCACAAGCGACACGTTACCATGTTCAGTGAGTTATTACTGTCATTATAATGTTCCGCATCAACGCGCGGCCCGTGCCCACTAGCGCGCACAAGCGACACGTTACCATGTTCAGTGAGTTATTACTGTCATTATAATGTTCCGCATCAACGCGCGGCCCGTGCCCACTAGCGCGCACAAGCGACACGTTACCATGTTCAGTGAGTTATTACTGTCATTATAATGTTCCGCATCAACGCGCGGCCCGTGCCCACTAGCGCGCACAAGCGACACGTTACCATGTTCAGTGAGTTATTACTGTCATTATAATGTTCCGCATCAACGCGCGGCCCGTGCCCACTAGCGCGCACAAGCGACACGTTACCATGTTCAGTGAGTTATTACTGTCATTATAATGTTCCGCATCAACGCGCGGCCCGTGCCCACTAGCGCGCACAAGCGACACGTTACCATGTTCAGTGAGTTATTACTGTCATTATAATGTTCCGCATCAACGCGCGGCCCGTGCCCACTAGCGCGCACAAGCGACACGTTACCATGTTCAGTGAGTTATTACTGTCATTATAATGTTCCGCATCAACGCGCGGCCCGTGCCCACTAGCGCGCACAAGCGACACGTTACCATGTTCAGTGAGTTATTACTGTCATTATAATGTTCCGCATCAACGCGCGGCCCGTGCCCACTAGCGCGCACAAGCGACACGTTACCATGTTCAGTGAGTTATTACTGTCATTATAATGTTCCGCATCAACGCGCGGCCCGTGCCCACTAGCGCGCACAAGCGACACGTTACCATGTTCAGTGAGTTATTACTGTCATTATAATGTTCCGCATCAACGCGCGGCCCGTGCCCACTAGCGCGCACAAGCGACACGTTACCATGTTCAGTGAGTTATTACTGTCATTATAATGTTCCGCATCAACGCGCGGCCCGTGCCCACTAGCGCGCACAAGCGACACGTTACCATGTTCAGTGAGTTATTACTGTCATTATAATGTTCCGCATCAACGCGCGGCCCGTGCCCACTAGCGCGCACAAGCGACACGTTACCATGTTCAGTGAGTTATTACTGTCATTATAATGTTCCGCATCAACGCGCGGCCCGTGCCCACTAGCGCGCACAAGCGACACGTTACCATGTTCAGTGAGTTATTACTGTCATTATAATGTTCCGCATCAACGCGCGGCCCGTGCCCACTAGCGCGCACAAGCGACACGTTACCATGTTCAGTGAGTTATTACTGTCATTATAATGTTCCGCATCAACGCGCGGCCCGTGCCCACTAGCGCGCACAAGCGACACGTTACCATGTTCAGTGAGTTATTACTGTCATTATAATGTTCCGCATCAACGCGCGGCCCGTGCCCACTAGCGCGCACAAGCGACACGTTACCATGTTCAGTGAGTTATTACTGTCATTATAATGTTCCGCATCAACGCGCGGCCCGTGCCCACTAGCGCGCACAAGCGACACGTTACCATGTTCAGTGAGTTATTACTGTCATTATAATGTTCCGCATCAACGCGCGGCCCGTGCCCACTAGCGCGCACAAGCGACACGTTACCATGTTCAGTGAGTTATTACTGTCATTATAATGTTCCGCATCAACGCGCGGCCCGTGCCCCCTAGCGCGCACAAGCGACACGTTACCATGTTCAGTGAGTTATTACTGTCATTATAATGTTCCGCATCAACGCGCGGCCCGTGCCCACTAGCGCGCACAAGCGACACGTTACCATGTTCAGTGAGTTATTACTGTCATTATAATGTTCCGCATCAACGCGCGGCCCGTGCCCACTAGCGCGCACAAGCGACACGTTACCATGTTCAGTGAGTTATTACTGTCATTATAATGTTCCGCATCAACGCGCGGCCCGTGCCCACTAGCGCGCACAAGCGACACGTTACCATGTTCAGTGAGTTATCTTATTACTGTCATTTAGTTAGCTAGCGATGGGTCGTTGAAGGTTTTTCCGTTAACGAAACGTCAACGTTGATTTACTATTAACTAGTTGATCAACTAGTTAAATTCGTCAACGAATTAAGGTGCACTAATGTCAACTTACAAAATAAACCGTCTATTCATTCAACGGTTTTTATTCAACGCCGCGACGTTCAGCGAGTTGAACTAGTCTGTGAACTGTTACTATAAACATTAACTAAAAAGTCTATTATTATTTACTATTATTTTATTATTGTCACAAACTGAGTGAAATAAAAATTAAAGAAAGTGAACTTCGTTTATGAACCGAAGTATTTTAATTTGCTCAGTTCGTTGCGTTTGCGTTCTCGAATTTAATTGAATAATAAACGAGTCAAATTCATAAACGTCGTTGACGAATTCAACTAGTTGATTCTTATACAGTTAACGTTAATACGTTGACAGGATATCAACGGTTGATTCAATTAGTTCGTTGATTCAACGACCATCGCTACATTTTACTCATTATTATTCGTGACTTTGACAGTAAGATTTTTTTTTCGCGATTTCAATGTTGGTTACACCCAGTATATAATTATGCGGGGTTTCGCTAGTAAATTTTATTTGACCTTCTATATTAGAAAGCATCGTACTGATCATCTACCTCGTACATATCTTCGATTTAAAAAAATATGATTGTTATTTCTTTAACAGCGACCCTGGACGGCGGCGTCGGCTACGTCCTGCCGATAACAGAGAAGATGTACCGGCGACTGCTGATGTTGCAGAATGTCATGAACAACTACTGCTGTCATATAGCAGGACTGAACCCCAGGGCCTTCAGGTCAGTCAAACTAAACGAAAGGGCAATAGGAGCACCCTGGACTTAATAGACTTTTAAAGGTTTGAGGAACAGGGAACAGGGTGTAAAGTTCACTGATCCTCCATAGAAAAGGGAGGATCCTCCGACAAGACGGGTGTGTGTCTGGCGGGATACTGCCCGACGGATGATGTTGGAATCTTGTAAGCGGTGTTAGGGTAGACACCGTTATCCTTGAAACTAGTGGTTTGGTGTCATCTATAATATACTTTTTCTATGGGACCAACATTGAAATCGCGGTGTCTACCCTAACAACCTGTATGTGTTGATGGCGAGGTAAACTCTAATTGCGCGATGCAGGATTTTTGTTTGACGTCAAGTCTTTGATGCGTAGTTCGTATTTAACCTCTCTGCTCGACAAGATTTTGACACGTGACACATCAGCTAACTCGACGGGGTGTTGCGAATTCCGTCATGAAAATCAGGAATTTACATGAACTTTCTGCATTCGAATTTATTTAAAAAAATATGTTACCGCAGCTATTTTATTCAATAAGTTTGTGGCAAATATCATTAATTTTAAGTTGAGGTCGGTCAAACCGCACCAGTCTCCTGCGAAACTTGTATAAAATAGGTATTAATACACCTAGCCAAAAAGTAGGCAACTTAGATTTCCTGAAAATATGTACATAAACAATCTTCTCTCTTGCTGAAAATACGCTAAAAGACCAAATAAAGATATTATCGTTCTCTGCATTCTTACTTTTATCATTTTTCATAAATAAACTATGTAAAAACACGATAAACAAAAATTACTAAAAATTGTGGTACTACGTGACACTTCTTAGTGCTGACCGTTCACCCATTTTTTTTATTTCGATTCAAAAGTTGCATTCAGTCTAATCGATACTCGTAATAAAATCAAACTTGAAAAAAATTGTAGAAACTGAATTAAATAAAACTCTTTGGTATATTTTTCACGAATTATTTTATTTTTGTTATTAATTTTATTAGTACTTACATACACCTACAATGTGGATAGGGGTGTAATTTTTTAGGGTTCCGTATGTCCGAATGAAGAAACGGAACCTTAATAGGATCACTCGAGTCTGTCTGTCGGTCTGTCACATCCAATTTGCTTCGAATGTACTGGACCGATTATATGAATTTCTGTGATCCAAACACGCAAGTGTAACGTAAATAAATGACATTTTGAATAAGGGGTCACTTTTGGGGGGCAAAATTAGAATATTGAAAAAAAAAAGTTTTTCAAACTATACCGTGTGACGTATCAAATGAAAGGGTTTGTTGTGACGGTCTCAAATTTATTTTTAATTGTTCTATAATATTTTTGGAACGAAATTCTTTAAACGCGGCTTGCTGTAGAAGTAGACTGGCACAACTCGTCACGCGAAAAAGCGTTCATACTTGCGACTCACCATCATCTGCCTAGCCTTTTCCCAACTATGTCGGGGTCAGCTTCCAGTCTAACCGGATGCAGATGAATACCAGTATTTTACATGGAGCGACTGCTTTCCGAGGCGCTGAGGGGTCTTGGTATGTAAAGATGGTCACCCATCCACGGACCAACCGCGGCAAGCGTAGCTTAACCTGATTGATCGACCCGTGCGGCTGTTATTTCTTAGCCACAAGCCCCTCCGCGCGTTCGTACATACTTGTGAATGTCTTCTTATTTGATAGAGAGAGAAAGTGTGTATTGAATTTTCACATAATTTCATCATGGGTGTCATTTACATAGTTTTCGAAAGTACTAAAGCCGATCCGCGGTGAGGTCAAAATGTAAATCCAAGATGGCCGTTGCGAAAATTTTATTTTTTTTGTCAAGTGTGTCGGTTTATCGCTTTCGGGTGATAGTGCTGATACCAAATAAGATAAATAATAATATTGTTAATCAATTCTCATAGACATCCGTCTCATTCCGATTGTAAACTCGATAGACAAAATCCGTAAAAAACGGACCTCTTTATTATTTCGTCTCGTCCTTGTGAGCATGCGTCTGGATGTCACACTGCTATTTTACTCGGACACTATTTACACCACATAATATCGATGAAAATTTGGAAGAAAATAACCCGTACAGGGTTATTTTCGGTTAAAACCGCAGAATTAACTTTGTTTTTCATGCTTTTTTCAATAAATACAAACTTATTTTTGCAGTCGATAAAATTACTACCAACTACGGAATCCTTCACTGTGCGTGGTCCGACATACACTTGGTCAGTTTTTTAAATCTCGTGCAACTACCACAAAAAAAAACAATTTCTATTACTCAAATAACCTGATAAAAACAAAAACTACTAAACTCATACAACTAACAAAAAATATTGACATTATTTAAAAATGTTTGCGGAACACCTACCAATTAAAAGAATTAATTTATCAACATTTCTAAACAAAATAGCCTACCTAAAAAATGTATACTGGGCATTCTGTAGCAAACTATCAAAAATAAAATCAACATTAAATAATTGACCAATAAATTAAAATAATTTTGAACAGCGAGCGCATTCCGAATTTAAATTCAAATATAGAAACATTTCGGCGCGAAAGTCAATAATAGGTACCTATCCCGGTTCTTTATGTCCTGTCTGTTGAGTCAATATAATTAAAAAGATTTCAATATTATTGTCAGAAAAACTATTAAAATTACATTAGAAAAGTATAAATCATTATTCTAAACAGTGCAATGCTTATTATATTTAAATTTTCAAGTATCGATTTTGACATTCGACTTATTAATTAATCGAGAAGAACGAAATATAAAAAAAAATCGTTTGGCATAATCGCTTTCGGACATCATTACAATAAAAAAAACAATAATGGTCGGCGATTTTGAACACAAATTGAGTAGTGGTAATGAATAATACGTGTTATTGGACCTGTGTTCGTGTATTATATTATGATCTGGACATTGTCTAGTTATTTATAATATTTGGAATAATATTTGTCACATTTTAAATCGTATCTACATGTGTATGAGTGATATTTGTGAAAAGTAAAAATGATAACACTCACGATTGGCGCGAAACTTCGACTTAAGATAACACAAAACTTCATTACCACTATTTATTTAACTTGAACAATGGATGAATTCATCAAATAATTAGATGATGTATTATTGACTGCCCTGTGGTGGAGTTTGGATGTTAG
Source organism: Lithophane ornitopus (assembly GCA_948473465.1). NCBI lineage: Eukaryota > Metazoa > Arthropoda > Insecta > Lepidoptera > Noctuidae > Lithophane > Lithophane ornitopus. Next base: position 12,809,261 of record OX419637.1, on the reverse strand, counting down.
AAATCTCCATTTTTTATGTTTTTTAGCCTTGACCACCACTGTCATCAAAATGGCGATTATCGTATTTACAGTTAAGAATTATTTATAGGTAAATTAGTTAACTTGCGCGCTAATTAAGAAAGATTGAATGGCGTTAACATAATGAGTTTTTATCCAACTCTCTTAATTAACGCACATTCATATGATTTGATGGGTAGCATATTCAATATTTACATAATGAAGTTAGGGTGTCGTATGATGTGGTCTTTCTGGGGTCCAATTGGACGCGCTACTGTAGTGTGCAGCTCACCTAACCTTATTTATAACTGCACACACTTATTATTGGTATTATTACACGAATCGTTGAATTGAACAGTTCTCTTTAATTTGCCTACATCACTCCAATACACTACCGAGCCAGCGGAGGTTTGTGTGTTCGGGTCCAATCGGGGGCGCTTCCGAACTATACGGTTAATCACTTTGTTGTCGATTTTAGTCGCTACAGACTAAATTCGCCAACACAGTGATTAAATATAAAAATTGTAGTGCTTAAAAATCGAAGATAGAAGGTTAAGCTACGCTTGCCGCGGTTGATTCGTGGATGGGTGACTATCATATCGAAACTTCTCCGTTCCTCGGAAAGCACGTTAAGTAAGCCGTTGGTCCCGGTTTCATTTGTTGATATTTGGCAGTTACGGGTAGTCGGAATACCAAAAAGTCTGACAACCAGACTTACCAGGGGGTATAGTGTTATCCAGTAACTGGGTTGTGGAGGTCAGATAGTCGCTCCATGTAAAATACTGGTAATCAGTTGCAATCTGGTTAGACTAGAAGCTGATGCTAACTTTTATGGCCTGTATTATTTCTCCTCAAGGCCTCATTTATGACGTACGTTTTTTGTACGTCGTTTTTACTTGACCTTTTTTATTTTAACTTGTAACGTCTCCTGCCCGCAGGACGTACCAGTCGCGGCGCGGCGCGGGCGGCGCGGCCGCGCGCGGCGTGCTGGACGGGGACCTGGTCACGCTGTACACGAGCATGCCCAACGCCGAGAAGCTGGACGTGAGTGGACGTGGCTGTTCATAGTTGTTTTAATAACAGCAAATAATTGCCATTTTGCTGTGAATGCTAAATAGTCAACTCTGGTGTAGTGCTCGCTCCGTCTGAAATTTGAATATCGCGGGCTACAATTATTAAATTTTCTTACGTTTTTTGCAATCTCAGGTTGTATGTTGATCAACATAGGATTCGCGACTATAACAAATATGTATTTACTTAATTATAACGATAATAATCATCAATACATCTCTCTTAGAATTAGTCTCAAATGTCATGTTTTCATGAAAAAATCATTTAATAGGTTAATTTAGACAGAGCGTTTTATTCTGCTCCAATACCCAATCTTTACAAACTTAAGGAGTTGTAGTAATGATTTTAATTATGATTTTTCTATAAATACATAGGTGCGCTCGCGAATATATTTTTATCAACATACACCCTGATAATGATCTAAAAACTTACAAAAAACGTATGAAAAGAATTTCACAGCTTACTTTTGCGCTGCAGCTATAACAGAAAAACTCTAGTGAAGTATTTATACTAAAGCGAATGATGGCTTGAAATTCAAATCAAACAATTAGTCTGTTTCAAAATGTATCGAATATATGAATGGTCCATTTTGATTGATAAACGAGCGACATGTTTTGAGACGATTTTTAGTTAAAATATTGATCTAGACTTTCACCTTTACACAGTCGAGAATCAAAGTACCTGCATGTTGCAGTTAATTAAAAACAAGCAGTTATTCAAATTCCAGTTAAATACGATGTGAATACACGACAAGCCAAATCAAAATCACTTCAAGTACCACGCAAAAGTAACTTCTATGGCAGGCGTACCGCTTCTTTCATAATACCCAATTTACTAAACCAAATACCTGTAGACATTAGAGACTCAATGAATAGCAAAAATATAAAGCGTAAGTTGAAAGAGCATTACATCAACTCGATTATAACGTAGCACGTTGATCAAATCTCAGGCCATGGCATGCTAAGACAGACCCCAGAGGTCTAATTGTGTCACATCATTTATTAAATAAATAAAATAAATAACCTTTTTGAAGGGGGTTAATTAATTATACTAATATTATTTCTTTATTTCAGATTGCCAAGAAAATCGGCACAAAGGTTGAAGAAATAATGTCTGACTTGTACGAGATAGACAGACTGACTGCTCACTTTTAGTTTATATAATAATTATAATTACTTATAATTTAGTTTTAATGTTACGATTAAACAACTAGTTTACGATGTACATACTTTGTAAGAAATAAAAAAGTATTTGAGTTTTGTAAGACCATTATTTTATTTGACTTTTTCCCTGACGAATGTGATCTGGAGTATTCGGAAGGTGCTGGGTTTGATTTCCAAGACGGTAACGGTTACTGGGTTCTTCTGACAATATTTTTTTTAAGGTCTTTGGTAAGGTAAGGTATGATATCGTATTGAACTCATTATATCTTCTAAACCAGCCTTTCCCAAGGTGGTTGAGAACGCCCCCTTGTGGGCGCTGCAGGCCTAAAGGGGGGTGGTAAGAGACCCAGAAAAAAAAATGGGAGCGTTGTGTAGAGGCTTGGGGGACGATTTGTAATTTAATCTAGGAGGACTCTTAGACACCGACTGAGCTCTCGACTCTCAACTACAACTTGTGAACATCAACTATCTCGGTTCGATATTTCTCTCCGCGTAGTTCATATATCTTGAATAAATAAAATAAAAATCATGTCAGTCGGTCGCTCCGTTTCGAAATGAAAGTAGGCACAAACAAATAAAAAGGCAACAGACACATTTTCGCATTTTAATAGTTTAGTGTTCCTAGATAGGTCATTTTCGCTCCCTACTGCGCTCAGGTCTCAAGTTAACTCTTGCGGGTTATAGTAAAAGTCTCGTTTATAATGAATGTTTAATCTCGGCTAATATAGCTCACAATTGTGGCGGTATCTACATCGCCACAGGCGAACTACGCATCAAAGACCTGACGTCAGACAGATGTCACATAAATCCTGCATCGCGCAATTAAAGTTTACCGTACAGTGGACATATATACAAGAACCCAATATCAATCGTTGGGCAGTTGCCCGCCAGACACAACACCCGTCTGGTTGGAGGATCCTCCCTTTTCTATGGTGGATGAGTGAACTTTACACCCTGTTCCCCATACCCCTAAATTGGTGACCCCGAATATGAACGTCAACGCAGCCTTCGTGCAACTACTCCAGCGTGACGTCATCATCATCACTCCCGAAAGCTTTCAGTGAGGCGAGTCATACAGCCAAGCCAACACCCGAGGCGTCAACGGGTATCCTGACCACCAGCATGCAGCGAACGCGCATTCCTGGTCATCACCCTCAGCCTCATCACCCCGACCCACTGGGGAATCACCTCAATCACCTCATCACCCCGACCCACTGGGGAATCACCGCTATCACCTCAATCACCACAACCGCCGCAAACAGTTCCGACCCACCGCGAACAATGCGGCACCCGGTTCCGACTCACTGGAACCACAACTGGCACTGGCAAGCATCGCAAGATACAAGACTCAGCCCACTATCGACCTCCGGTCTCCGGAGGGGAGTGATGTGGCGGTATCTACATACCCCTAAACAATAATTAATTTAATTTGAAGTTATAGTGGTTTTTAAGTAAGTGAAAAAATGGGGGCGCTAAAAATAATTTATTCTCAAATTGGGCAGTAGACAAAATAAGTTTGGGAACCCCTGATCTAAACTAAGACCCGACTAAATCTGTGACTTGGCTAAAAAATACGACTAATTAGCGAAAAAATTTGGAAGAAAACTGATTTTCGCTAGGTGCCATAGCTTTTTCGACCACGTCAGACACACACCAACGCACACAACATTTTTAAAATATCCTAATTAATATTACAAATGTGAAAGTGAGTTTGTTTGTTTGTTACGCTTTCACGATAAAACGGCTGAACGGATTTGGATGAAATTTTGCATGTGGGTAGACGACGACCTGAATTAGAAAATAGGATACTTTCATCCCGATATTCGCACGGGATCGAGACCTGTGGGTGAAACCGCGGGGCACAGCTAAACAAACAAAAAAATAAAAATCTACTTGAATTACGTTATATCATAAAAACACACTAGTTTTTATGATATAACGTAATTCAAGTAGTTTTTTATTTTTACACGGAAATGAAGAAACTAGACACACTACTGATTGATGTCATTGTCTTAAATATAATGGAGCTAAAACAAAAGCGCTATTAACTGTACCGAGGAGGTACAGTCACCGCTAATGAATGTTCTTATATTTAGATTATTATTATTTATTTTTGTAGGAATCAAAGCTGTAACCCTGTAGGCTGTAACCCATATTTTTATTTTACTTCGATGGTCCTAGTTTATCATTTATAACTTCCAGTTACTGCTATATGAATGCGGGGACGCCCTTTGTGCCTGGAGGATTTTATTTAGTTAATTTATGTTTACATTTACTTTTTATTTCTGCTTGAGTAGTTCTCGATTTTATTATTATAATTATTTTTTTGGTTTGTATATTGGCGTGTGCTAGCCGACATATGGCTAATAATTGGATTTATGTTTTATGTTGCGTAATGTAAATGATGTTGCATACTTTTGTATACAATCAATTTTTTCTAACTGAACAGACAGCTGTGCTGCTGGGGAGTTTGTTGCGTGACTTCTTCCCAGCGAAAGCACTAGGAAGTGGTGAAAGGCGGGCATTTTGGGGGACCCTTCGGGGATTACAGGTGTGATGATAAAATCGCGAATTAAGATACAATTGTACGTCATCGGCTAATGAAAAAGTGACCGTGGCTAAGTAGTCGATTCATCCTGCCAGGGTTGCGGAATAGTCCGAAAGGGATACCGGGACCCTGGCAACAGGCAACCGAAGGAACACGGGTGGGTTTTAGTCAGTAAGAGTCTGAGACGCCCTTCCGCTCCGCCCAGAGCGGGAGAAGTCATATGATGATTTCCCACCCAAAAAAAAAAAAAAAAAAGGCTACTATTTATATGAAAGTGACGATGTAATCTTTGAATCACAGATTACATTATGGGGGCACGCACAGAATCCCATTCACTTTCCTAAAATAAGCTTTATCAATCCATACTTAATACATTATTAGAAAATATGCGAAAGTAATGAAAGAATAATATTTTATTTAGGACACGCACAGGAAATTATGTATTAGGAATATATTAAAAAATATAAAAACTTTTTTACACAAAAAAAAACAACCGACTTCCAAAAAAAAAACCCCAACGTGAAAAATAACTTAAATTTCGGAATTCGGTGTCTTTGTTTTGTAATTTTGGTTTTTGCCATCGACTTCCGTCTTTTAGGCGTCGGGGGCGAAACCGCGGGCAAATGCTAGCGTAAATTCTAAACATGTAAAATAGTTTCTTCGTTTGACTGAATTGACCGGCAAAATAAAACTGTCAAACTGACAAATAAATCAATGGAGCCTATGGAGCTATCGTGCATTAGTAAGGTAGGTACCTACCTATTACTTTGGTGCAGAGGGATAGGAACCTGGGTACTGTACTTAAGACAAGCATCAAGACTTCATCAAAACGCTGTTTAAAACTAAAGTTTGTTCGGGAGTAAAGCCGCGTTCAACAGCTAGTTTGTCCTAATAACAGTAAGTAAATTATATCATGTTATTATTACCCGTAAGATATGCGCACACGCTTCCTCGCAGACCTACATTATCTAGTATTACATGCCAGCTGCGACTGTACTCAAAGTTTCCGGTAAGAGGCGAGCATTACCTAACTTGCATACTGCGCTTTTTGTTTATTTTTATTATACTGTACATATTCTTTATTATGTATTACTCCTATGCTTTCACCTATTGGTTGATTTTTTCCTTTTTAACCGACTTCAATTTTTTGTTTCTATTTTATAGGTAGGACCGACTTCAAAAAAGGAGTAGGTTATGCATTAAATTTTTGTCGTCATGTATATACACCGATTTCTCCGTAATCACTTTTTGTAAGTAGTAGATACAATAAGAAAAGTATTTTATTGGAAAATAGTATTTTTTGTAAAAAAAAAAACACCAAAAAGTTAGACATACCTAACTTTAATTTCAGAAGTCGGTGGCAAAAAATTAATATAAGTACAAAACTATATGCACCTACTTCGGAAATTGAAGTTATTTTTCAACGTACCTATTCTACATAATATTATGTATCCCTCTATGCTTTCACCTATTGGTTCTTTTTTCCTTTTGCTGTACGATTTGGTCTGAAGATAGTATGAAAGTCGTCGTGAGATTTTGATCAGGCAATTCTTTTGTTTCGTTTTTGTAGCCAGTTGCTGTTTTGTGCTAGTTATTGTGAATGGATTGAGTTCTCGAGCAATTCGACTGTACGAACTGTTTTTTTGCTGTTGCAACTTAGGTGCAAATATATTTTTGGCACATTTCACCTTATTATATATTATATTATATCTGAATTCGTCTGTAGGTATTTTTTTCTTGAGTTCCGAAATTAAAGTTATTTTTCACTTTTTTTGTGTTTTTTTTTTTAAGTCATTTTTTTTTTGTAAAACTCTTTTTTAATATCAGTAAGAAATCCTTTTCGGAACTTTCCACATATGGAAAGTCCTTAGCAATGATTAACAAGGGGGGTTTATTAGGATATAATCAAATTATTATTTTATTGAAAGCAAACGTTGCTTTACATTGAGATTACTAATTATCGTGCATACGAACGCAAGTCATGTATGCATAAGTTTTTGGTCCTTACGGCATTCGTGTAGTCGACGAAGCGCTAAACCACTCGACTCTAGTCACGTTACTAACTATGAATCATAACATAACTAGCTTTAAATTGCAGTTATTTAGCTGACCTGAAATCTAGCTCTCATTAGACTGTGAAAGTCTAGTACTTAATAAGATAGTGTTTGTATGCAGACGACATGCAATGTTTTGTGTCGTGTATCATGGTTGTTACATCTTTACGCTTTGTTTGATGTGAGGATGAGCAGAATTAATTTGTGTCATCATGTTAGTTATGGGGCTTTGGTTTAAAAGAACCAGAAATAAGAGTTTAACTGAACCCTATCTATTTCAAAGTCTTAACTGCTATCTAATTGCGTAACTTATTTTTTGACAGTTCAACAATTTCATTTTGACAGTTCAACAATTTCATTTTGACAGTTCAACAATTTTATTTTGACAGTTCAACAATTTCATTTTGACAGTTCAACAACATTCATTGCGTTATTTACGTTGTTGAGCAGATTTTTTTTTCGAACTTTTCATTCAAATGGACATTTGTTTCAAACCGATGACAATTCTGATTGATCGTATATTACCCAATTAGGGTGCTGGGTACCTGTGTCTAATTATATCGCAGGTTCAAATCATTTACATAATTATAGATTTTACGTACATTTTCAAAGGTCTTATTTATTCCCGGGTTGCACAAAATACTTTATTGTTTGACGGCTTTATTTTTGGCGTGATTCCTGATTATCATTTCGAACCCGATTTTCAGATGTGGACATATTATTTTGGACTGAAAACATGCTGATGAACAGCGCCCATACAAGTAATACGAATAGCCGTGTCATAGGTTTCTTTTGTCATGAGTTGTTTGTGAATAATTCAAGTCGTGTTAAAAAGACTGTCTCGTTGGTCTAGTGGTCGCAGGCGCTACTGCTCAGCATGAGGTCCTAGGTTCGATTCCCAGGTCGGGCGAAATGTTAAGGTTGATTCACACATATCAGTGAAGCCATAGTTCCGACACAGTTCCGCCACAGTACCGGCACGCAAAATATTCTTTCATACATTCTCTATGAACGCATCCCCACTTGTCAGTGTCAGTGTCAGTGCCGACACCGAATGAGAATGTATGAAAGAATATTTTGCACTGTGCCGTGTGTCGGAACTGTGGCTTCCCTGATATGTGTGAATCGACCTTTATTGGGCATTGCCGTCAGATTTTTTTTTGTAGCGGCCCATACTCTGGATGTGTGCCCGGTTAATGGCAATTGGCCCGTAATTACATGGGACTTAAACATAGCTGGCGAAATGTGGGTGTACTACAGGTACACCTGCCTAACTCTTCAGGGATTACAGGCGTGATGCGTGACGTGATTACCAGTCAGCAAGCCTCGTAGCGGGACTAACCGCTTACTCACCGGACGTACGTAACACGTATATAGCATGTAATCCTATCCGATCGAAACCAATCCTGTACCGCAATAACATTACAAAAAAGTTTTTTTTTTGTTGTGAAAATAACAAAGTTATTACCTTTTAAAATTCACGTTTTTAGTACAGTCACGGACTTTAATAGATAAGCCACAGTTTCATACATTCACGGGATTACACGATTAAACACGAACTCAAACCGCACGCTCATAAACAAGATGACAAATAAATTACTTATTATCGGAAATAGTCTTATCCATAGAGGTTGACTAATAAGTTCTCAATGATAAAAATAAATAAAATATTGCATTTAGTTTATCCAATCTATTTGATACTGACCTCCTTTGAATCAGACCTCATTAACTCGATTATTCTAAAAACTTATCTGAAGACAGTGACAGTTGAAATGTCGTCAGAGACGTTAATTTCGAAGTTGTCGAAATGACTGTTAATATTTCTCCGTACGCTAACGTTACTATCGCTACGCTTAAACAATCGTTGCTAGGTTACTGTTGCTAGACCTACAATTGGTTGACTTTGGGTAGTCACTCTGCTGTCAAGTTTGTAGTTCTGGCTCTCAGGTTAGCCAACCGGTAAAGTAATGAAATATAATTTTCTTGTACTAATACGAAGACATTATGACTTTCCGTGTCGGGTCCCGAATAAACTCGATATGCATTACAAGGCTAAAATACGAACAGTGCCAGGTGGCTCATCAATTAAAGTCCGTGACTGTATCTAAATTACCCCAATTTCATTATAAATTAGCAAATTTTCTGCAGAGGTCATAATTTTAAGACTTGTAGACATCCGCTAGACGAAAGCCGCCCACGCCCCATGTAATAACCCGGAAACATACCCCATTGAAAAAAAATGCGGCGTATTATTACCAATTTTTTTATTCCAAAAAAAACCACATAAATATACTCAGTATGATTCTTAACAACACCTCACGGATCAGACGGGGTTTTTTACACGCTGTATAAGTCTCATCACTGGCGGAGGCTCTAAGTGCAACAATCTTTGTATGATAGCATCTCTTCCTGATTCATTTCAATTCGCAGCTGTGATAGTAAGTTATGTCGGTTTGCGTAATGTCTTACTTCCAACTTTGCGTAACGCAGGCTAAGCCAAAAAGAAAAAAGAAAATACAGTACCTATCTACCGGGTTCCGGTGTAACTAGCTACAGGCACATGCCACATTCTTGTGGCTAAGTAATTTTTATTTATTTATTTATATCAGACACAGTGATCCATATTTATGTTAGTACCTACTGTTAAGTTATGTTATGTTAGTACTACACGCAGAGGGCATACAGCGCCCTGCGTGTTCAATACAATAATGCTTTAGGGGTATGAGGAACAGGGTGTAAAGTTCACTCATACTCCATAGAAAAGGGAGGATCCTCCGACCAGACGGGTGTTGTGTCTGGCGGGCAACTGCCCAACGATTGATGTTGGGTTCTCGTATATATGTCCACTGCACGGTAAACTTTAATTGCGCGATGCAGGATTTATGTGACGTCTGTCTGACGTCAGGTCTTTGATGCGTAGTTCGCATGTGGCGATGTAGATACCGCCACAATGCTTTCAGGGTGCTGATGGGGTTACCGTGCTACTGCAGTGCTTCTGGCATGTTCTCAGAGGCGAGAATAGATGGCTTTCACGCCATCATGCGCAAGCGTTGCGCTTCCATTATGCGCAGGGTACGCGCCAGCCCCAACAGCATCCTGAAAACTATAGCTGATAGGTGGGACAGCCCCATCCATACTGGGACATTGGATACGCCTACATGACACTGTGGCGTAGTAATTAAGCGTTTGTATTGTATTTCTGGTAGGTGTAAGTACTAACATTAGTTTCTAAGCCGTGTGTATACTAACCAAATGAAATATAAGGTTCGAAAAATAAAAGTTTTAATTTAAGTACGACTAAGTATGTTAGTAATCAATAATTTAAAGTACAAACAAAATATATTGAAAGTCAGATGACTGCCTTAATGAGTGACTTCCAAAGCGGGGATAGAAGTAATAACAGCCGTACGGGGTCGATCGATTAGGTTAAGCTATGCTTGCCGCCGTTGGTCCGTGGATGGGTGATCATCTTTACATACAAAGACCCCTTCGTAGCTCGGAAAGCCGTTAGTCCCGGCTGTCATTTGTAGATCTGTGACAGTTGGTACGGGTCGATATGAGCCCGAAAGTCTGATAATTACAGTCTTAAAACTCAATCTCAAAGCATTTATTTCAAATAAACCAATTACAGGCACTTTTGAATTGTCAAGGGGTCGGTCAGTCAGAAAGATGAAGCTAGTTGCCCATTCCAAAGCGTGGTAGGTTCCTATGGAGAAGAACAGGCAAGGAAACTCCACGGACACTCTTTTAAGGCTACTAAGGGATATCGTGTTACCCAGTAACTGGTTGTGGAGGTCAGATAGACAGTCGCTCCATGTAAAATACTGGTATTCAGTTGCATCCGGTTAGACTGGAAGCCGACTACAACATAGTTGGGAAAAGGCAGACAGATGATGATGCTAAGAGATATTTTAGCTTTGTTTCTGGGATGGCAACACATCTACGATGTCTCTGGTAATGCGGCGTTGACTGTACTTACTTATTATTTAAGGGAAGTATGTACAGTTGAAAAATCTATTTGTTAAACAGGAAAAATATATTCATTTTCCGCTACACTGCCAAATTTTTTTTTGATTGTGTGTAATTTCACTTTTTGAGCTTATTTCAAAATCAAAATCAAAATATATTATTTCACATAAGCCTACATGGGCACTTATGAAACGTCAGAAGCTAGGTGCACGGTTACAATTGGTTGTTTCCTATGGAGAAGAGCCGGCAAGAAACTCCACTGTTTAGGAGAGTCACGTAAAAGGTTTGTTGACTATTGAAAACACTCACAACTTTGTTTAAAGTAGTAGCAAGTTATCTGCCTGTATACCAAATAGCTTGTTCGAGTGTATCATCAAGTAGGCAAGTATAGTAATGACCCCGACTTACGTCATAGCTCTTGGTTGCGGACCCAGCCAGGCACTTCCTACTTTTTAAAATTAATGTCATCACCACTGCTCTCAAAAACGGTGAAGGAAAATATGGTGAGATAACCGGCATGTCCTAGAACCTAGAAATTCGAAGACATGTGACATCCACCGTCCCGCATTGGGACCACTCCCTCTCACAGAGAGGAGGCCTGTGTCCCAGCAGTGGGAACGTTATAGGCTAATCATGATTATGATGCTTATCAAGTGGGCCGCTTGTCTGCCACCCAAAACGGAAATCGATCTATTGACTCCCGCGCAGCGTACAAATTGTGTTGACTTTACCTTCATAGTGAATGAAGGTACCAAATTACCAGTATAGTTATGTACCTTACAATAGACACGCTCTCGAAATACTCTCATTCAATTACTATACCGAATCGAAGTGAAAAATAGACCAAAAAGTCGTATAACGGAACTGAATACAAACATCGACAGTCATGATTTTTTTTTTTATCCATTGCTGTTTAGAAACGGAACGGTGAAAATGTATTTCGAACAAAATGAGCTATGTAGTTTGAATTCAGACAAATACTCGTCGTCTTTTGTTTTCTGTAGTACCAGCAGATTCGATGATATAACTTTCCAATTTATTCAGACCTATCTGTGCCCACATTTTGTTCGAATGAAAGTGTCAAGTAAAGTTGGTTAAATATATAGAACAAAATAAAAGATTTTTGTTTCTCATAGACACGTCATTAGGAGGTATGGTTCCGTACAAAAAATGTTTTAATGATGTCTGTGGTAGTAATGAGAGTTTTTCTTGTTGTTTCTTTGGTTTTTGGTATAGTTTGTTATAAAAGGAATCTTGTTTTTACTTCGAGTCTGTTCGCATTTAAGTAATATGAATAGTTGGGGGCTATCTCGATCAGACCGACAAAGGCAAAAAACATTAAGAAAAAAATTGATAGCGTTTTCTGTACCTACTTAATTCCTTAATTGTCTTTTTTGTAAGTATTCGTGATAATTATCACTTTGTTACTTTGTCTTCAAATATTTTTTTAACTACTTAATTGTTTTTCGGTAGGTTTTTGTGTCTGGAGAGGTAACAATTGCTGTAAAAATAATAGGCATGTATTAGATAGTTGTTATGTACTTAAATTGCATCTTATTACTCCTTAATTTATAAACAATTGTTTCCTCGAAAATGTTTTTAATCCTATATATACAGGTGTCAAACAGTGAAAAAGATCCAGGAAGGAAGGTTTCCTTTAAAAAAAGACCATCCCATAATGTCGGTCCACTTTAGCGCAATACGACAAGTAATTAGCCACAATTAACGACGATCGTACCAAAGGACCATTTTTTTATTTCCTGCCCACGGAACCCTAAAAACGCGGCAGGCTTCACAAAACTAATAACAGCCGCCTGCCCGTCACCTGACTATAAAACTGCACCTCACTTTATTGTGACATCACAAACACTTGTGCAACGGTCTGCCTTACATCAAAATGTGCACAGTGATTTTATATGTGAGTTCTTTTAAATCATATTTTGTGAAATATTTTTTTAATAAGTGAAATAGTGAATACATTTTATAGTTTTAATGGTGGTGGATTCCTGTTAGGAAGTTCTTAACAGGACGGATTTGGATTTGTGCATAATGCATGGAGATAGGTTCGACCCTATCATCGTTACCGCTAGGATTTTAGCCCTGCGTAACACATGATCAATCTGTTTCATTTTGACAGTTCAACAACATTCATTGCGTTATTACGTCAATAACGTACATTTCTTAACAGACACATTTTTCGAGCAAACTGAACGATGGATTAGCGATATCCTTCAAAATGATTCAGATTGTGATTGATAGTGCGTCAATTAGGGTGCTGTGTGCTAGGACCACTAGCACACAGCACCCTAATATATATTCTAGTTGTCCCAATACCATTGAGCATTTTGTGTAAGTGCATGGTGGATTCAGTCTTAGCCAGGAAATTGTGGAGCCTTTTCTGATTCCATTGATCCTTTCGATTTTACATAACATAACATCACGCCTGTATTCCCCGAAGGGCTAGGCAGAGGTGTACCTATAGTACACCCACATTTTGCGAGTTATGTTTAAGTCCCATGTAATAGATGTCACTGTCATTGCCTAGTTAGGGGTCTGTACCCTAAAGGAACCCAAACGGAACCCTATTACTAAGCCTCCGCTGTCCGTCCGTCTGTCTATCAGCAGGCTGTACCTCATGGACCGTAATAGATAGACATTTGAAATTTTCACTGATTGTTTTTAATAAAATAAAATAAAATCTGACATCCAGTCGTTACGGGTCGTCAGAAGCCCGAAAGTCTGACTACCAGTGAGACTAAGAGCTATCGTATTACCCAGTCACTGGTTTGTGGAGGTCAGATCGGCAGTCGTTCCATGTAAAATACTGGTATTCAGCTGCATCCGATTAGACTGGAAGCCGACCCCAACTATATTGGGTAGAACTGATAGAAGTATCAGTCAGTTCTACCCAATATATCTATTTTCTATCTTGGTAGTTGCCCCTTGTTGTTCTATTAATATAAAACCTCGACAATAACAACAGGTACATTTTTTCCATAATGGCTGATAACACACAAGGTTTATAATAGGTAAAAGTTTATGAAGGTTATTATCACACAGCTATTTCTCATCCCCCGCCGCAGTGACAAAGCATCTTTTGTTATTTGTTCATATCGTTAGATTAAACCTAAAAACTGGTTTTATCTGTAATAAATAACAGGCGGGGGCTTGTTGCTGCGGCCGTGTATCATCGCAAGCCATTGGACACATTTCATACTGGCTTCTTAGGGTGGCTTTTAAGGGGGAGTTTTGTGTAAGAAAACGCGACATTCTGAAAACTTTTTTTTTTTTAAATAAAAAGAAGTTTTATTAAAAAAAAAAAAGTTTTCAGTATGTCGCGTTTACGGATGCAGCTGAATACCAGTATTTTACATGGAACGACTGCCTATCTGACCTCCACAAACCAGTGACTGGGTAATACGATAGCTCTTGGTCTCACAGGTAGTCAGACTTTCGGGGTTCTGACGACCCGTAACGACTGGATGTCAGATTTAATTTTATTTTATTAAAAACAATCAGTGAAAACAAATGTCTATCTATTACGGTCCATGAGATACAGCCCGCTGATAGACAGCGGAGGCTTAGTAATAGGGTTCCGTTTGGGTTCCTTTAGGGTACAGACCCCTAACTAGGCAATGACAGTGACATCTATTACATGGGACTTAAACATAACTGGCAAAATGTGGGTGTACTATAGGTACACCTCTGCCTAGCCCTTCGGGGAATACAGGCGTGATGTTATGTTATGTAAAATCGAAAGGAACAATGGAATCAGAAAAGGCTCCACAATTTCCTGGCTAAGACTGAATCCACCATGCACTTAAACAAAATGCTCAATGGTATTGGGACAACTATTGCGAACACAATCAAGATCTGTTGCTTGAAAGAAAACTATCAGTCTAGACTCTAGACTTTTTTTATAGGTAACGATCTGTAGGTAACGCCGAATCATGTGAATAATTAGGTGTTTTTATTACGTCTGTAAGGACCACTTCATAGAATTATAATAAATCTTTCAGAGGCACTTTGAAATCTTTCCACCTTTATATCTGATTACGGAAGTCTGTCACTTTATTGTTTTAAAATCTCAGAAATATTCCAAAGCGGACTTGTTTGACCTTAAAAATCTTTGTTCTTAAGCAGATTTTCAGGTTAACAGATACTCAATAACTCATAACAATATGATATAAGTAATTGGCTTGTGAAAGATCCAGACGACTACCTAATAGGTGTCTCATTTCCGCAAAATATTTCTTCGAGTACGTAAAAAATGAAGGAAAATCACTCTAGCGGGCGCGCTCCAGTTCATCTCCCGTATCCTTCCACCCCCAGTATATCAGGCGCATGCTTCTAACAGCGCTAGATACACCTGATCTATCGCCACACTGTTCATAACGTATATTTTGCTCCCACACATAAACGTTATCCGTTTGATTTTAGAACATCGTATTCTGGGCCAATGAAACGGAGTGCCGATCGTTTCCGAAAGTCATTTTACGATTCTGTAGATCTCAGAATTCCCTTTTTGAAAACTGTTGGAATGTAGACTCTTTTATGAACTTTTGATATTTCAATTTTGAGTATAATCATCTTTAGATTAGGTAGGTAAATAAGTACCTATAAAATATGGTCAGTTAATTAATAACCAACGCTAAAGATATTTTGGTTAAGTATTTTCATTCGCTTTGCAGTAGGTATTTCAGGAATTTGTGAATCGGCTAATTGACTTTCGGAAACATGAACACCGTCAATAAAATCTATTTTTAGACTATGTACCAAACGTACATAAAAAACTTTCACAATTCAGAACATTATTTTAAAATAAAAACTGATGTTGGAAGCTTCGTCCAATATACTCGAATGACAACAAAATATTTTAGAATAGTAACAAAAATAATAGTGTACAGATTTAGCAGCAGCACAAAGAATATTGGTTTTCATTCTCACCTTTTATAAATTATTTTAATCTGCGAGTGCGCAGCATTTTCTTTCTTTACATTCCACCAATCCTCCTTCCAAGTTAGTGTTTGAACTTAGGCGTGTACGCACGAACGAACAAACCATGGTGAACACCGACACGAACTTCGAACACGGCACATTTGGTTCGTACGTGTGGACGTAAATTAGCGAAGCGAACACGAACATCGTCTAACGAACACAGTTCGACTTAATTGTGTTTGTGCTCAACCGCCCCGCTCTCTTTAGTCACGGATTCGAAATTGGATCGCTACGAACATTTTTGACGAACTCAGTGTTTGATGTTCGTTAGTGGTACGCACATGCGAGCAAAATGTGCGATGTTCGTGTTCACCATGTTCTTGTGCGTTCGTGCGTCCACAACGTCACCGTTTCAAACTAACTCCACTGCCAAGATATATAACTTCGGATCATCTTTAAAACGCTACATACATATTTCACTATTTATTGGCTCTCTTGCCCCACGGCAACATATAATACGGTATTCCCTTATCTTCTCTTATAGCATTGAATAGTCCTTCGTAGCTAGCTACTAAAAGCTCAAGAAAGATTTAGGATTTTGTAAGATCGCGTTTTATTTTTGTTTATAATGTTACCTATATTATTATGTTGTTACGATCTTGAAAAACATTTATGTAAGCCTATCTTTCATAGTAGTTATATAGAATCGAAGTCAAATACAATTGTAACACTAATGACCTCTCTTTCAGCTATTGTAGCTAACATAATTTGGGTCTTGTTTCCAAGAAGTGAAAGACCATTTTTTCTTGAAATAGCAAGATTTTCACCCAAAGATGTATCAAGTTTTCTTTCGCCGAATCCTTTAAAGTCCCGAGATGAGATTGTCACAGATATCTTTCAGTAGCTTTACTGAAATTGTTACCCGAGCCTAAGTTGACTGTTAACGTGAGTGTGGGTAGATCCGTTGTCACTTCCAGAAATAAAACTTCTTCATGGTTGTGACCTTTATAAAGGTGAACGCCCACTAGTCCGCACCGACCGGCCGCACGGCACGCAACGGGTTTTGGTTTGCTTTGCATGAATTCATATAGCATTGCATCCACTATCCGTACCGCCTGCACCGAGCGCATAAATTAACAAAAAATGCGTTGTCTGCCGGTGACGTCACATGGATTAGTTTACACGGTTTATGGCTCACTGCCGCACGTTGAATTGTTTATAATTAAGTTGAAAACCGCCTAAAACATGGAAAATGGATGAATCGCTTTTAATTGTATTAGTAGAAAGATATGAAGAATTGTATGATCTGAAACATCGACATTATTCAAATGGAAAGAAGAGATAATAACCGGATAAAGTGGACGCATGCCTTCGACAAATCCAAAGTCAAAGTCATTTGCTTTAAATGCGTTAATACAAACGTGTTTGATAAAATTGTATTCTTGTGCGATGAAACATTTCGCTATATTTTGGCATGCAAATATTAAAAGTAAGGGTTATTTAAATAAGTAATTATCTAACTATAGGCCATTTTTTTTTTTTTTTTACATCTATAATACCTATATTAATTAATCCGTTCAATACATGCGTGCCGTGTGTCCGTTGCGGCCGGTGCGGACCAGTGGACGTTCACCTTTATACTAAGCTCTCGGTTTCTGAAGGTCTAGGTAACTATTCAGTTTATTCGTTTTCAAATCTTTATATTCGAGACATTTGGTAGGTCGTGTTTGAAGTTGAACAACATGAGATGTGACAGCAGGAAATTTGAACGGTTTTTGACAGCTTTTCGTGTTACCTAATCTCTGGGGTGGAGTTATTTGGGATAGCACTTGACTTATCTATACTAATATTTAAAAAAAATAGAGTTAAAATATGTATTGGCTTGGGTAAAGTAATAACAGCCTCACAGGTTGATCAATCAGGTTAAGCTGCGCTTGACGCGGTTGGTCCGTGGATGGGTCCCGATTCGGGACGACATTCACTTGTGTCGAATAAGTTAACTAACTTGTACTTGTGTTGAAAGTTGTGCGAGCAGACGCGGGAATTATTAAAAAAACATTACACTCCTTTTTGGGCAGTCGTTTTTTTCTTTAAACACCTCGTGGAAGCTCTTAGCCTACATCTCACCTGATGGTAAGTGATGATCAGGCCGAAGGTGGAAGCGAGCTACACCTCAAGCACAGAGGAACTGGCTATCTTACCTCTAACTGCCGAAACACAACAATGCTGTTCACATTGTTGTTATGGCGACAGACTTAGATAAGATGGTGGTGGCTAGCCTGGCGGACTTACAACAAGCTCTACCACCAACCAAACTGATCAGAAAATTTTGACCCCACTGGGAATCGAGCCCGTGACCTCTGGGTCTGACACAGAGGTGAGGAGAGTGGTAGACCACAGAGGCCGTAGTGAATCTTTAGCAACAAGCCATTGAAAAAGCTTGTGGCTCATAGAGATCTACATTAGTGAGCCCAAAACCTCTAGCTAGGAAGACCCATGGCCCGAAGGACCACAGGCCTACACTACTAAGGCCTTTGGTCCTGTGCTGTGTGTGAACATGAGCCATCATCCATGTCAACAACTTCTTAATATCTCCTTATTTATAACCCACTTTTTGATTCCAGTGTGTGAGCGCGCTGCTGGTCGCCACCATGGCCGCGGCTGAGGAGATGCAATGGACACAATATAACAACCTCCTGCAACAGTACCAGCAGGCTTCATCGCCCTACCAACAGGCGGCTTCACAACACGATCAACAGGTGAGGAAACAATATACAGGATGTTTGGCAGAACGTTGAACATACGAAAATGGTGGATAGGTGGGGTCATCTGCTACTTACTCAGCCCTAATTTATTTGGCCCTGGACCCCTAGATAACTTTTTATTAAAAATGGGTAAAACAGGCAATATTTCTTTTTTAATTTTAATTTTTAATTACACTTTAAAGTTAAGAAAGTGGTGAAACTAGAAGAAAGCAAAAAAAAAAAATATATCCAAGGGGCCAGGGCCAAATAAATTACTAAGTAACTAGCAGATGACCCTCCACCTATCCACCATTTTCGTATGTTCAACGTTCTGCCAAACACTCTGTATTATCGTTGTGAATAATAGGATAAGAAATATGTTTTCTTTGATATTGAAAATGTCAAACAGTAATATATACTTACCTCTTCACCGTATCCATTGACGGCGACCCAGAATAATTTTATTTCCTTCGTGAGCTCTTTGATGACAAACAACAATCGTATCTATATCTGTAAGCATAATTATAAATTAAAGTCGCTTTTCGTGTTTGTCTGTATGTCCGCGTTGTTCTCCTAGAACACGGAATAAATTTTGATGAGGTTTTCACCATCGTTTAGAGAATTTATTCCGGAAGGTTTATGTGTATCATACGTTAAAGATTTATTATTTTTTTATGACACATCTTACTCGTTATCTTAGCCTGTTATCTAATTGCGTAACACATTTTCGTAAGCGATTGAGACTAATCTGTTTCATTTTGACAGTTTAACAACATTCATTGCGTTATTTACGTTGTTGAGCATATTTTTTTTATCGAAGTTATGAAGCAATGGATTAGCAATCTGTTTGAAAACGAATCAGATTTTGATTGGTCGTGTATTATGCAATTAGGGTGCTGGTCTTTACCTATGGTTTCTGCTCAACTACTACTAAGTAAATACTTCTGATTTTCACGTTAATAATTGGGCGAAGTTATGACAGGAACCTTTTATTTAGCTCAAACTCAAAGCATTTATTTCAATTAAACCATTTACAGGCACTTTTGAATTGTCAAAGAGTCGGTCAGTTAGTCAGAGAGTTGAACCTAGTTGCCCATTCCAAAACGTAGATCTCTATGGAGAAGAACGGGCAAGAAACTCCAACGACACTCTTTTACAAATGGATATAGATATTACAAAATCTTGGGTACAGTATTCTTGTTGCTTCTATATGTGAGAACAATGTAAAACAAAAAATAATCAAAAACAATTCAAAATTTAAGATTAAAAATAAGCTCTGGCAAATAAGAGGTGACCAGTCTCAACTGGCGGCGCCCGTTCACCAACCATTTTTAGAAAAGTAAACAACCTTTCTATTATATGGAACTGCTGTTTTACAATAAAATTCACCCCTAAAAATTCCTTTTGCACCTGTTCCATTAAAAACGGGTTAGTCTAGTAAGCAACAACAGATTATTCTTTATTTTAACACCTAAAAGAATGAACATAATCTTGAAAATTGGGACCAAATAATGTAGTAATACAAAAAAACCTCAGTTTTATCATTCTCTTGGAAATGAGGGGCGATATTATTAATCCAGTACTTCGGTCTTTGATGTTACCGCATAAAAAAACATCCCCTTTGTACGTACCGTACTTATATTAAAAAATTCAACGGTAATACATTTGGGGCGGCCTATTTATTTCCTAGCTACGTTGTGTGTTTGAACCGAAAATTTGATAGAGGTTCCGTACCGTCTATTTTCTTTTTTCACTTTGGTCCTAGATTTTCCTCTACTGGTAATATTTTGGTCCTAAGACACATTTTCGTGTTAAATATTATCATCTTCCGTTTACTCACTTCGAAAATAAAGTCTGTGCCCAAACAAACAAACTCATTTTCGCATCCTAACTTAATATTATAAATACAAAAGTGAGTTTTGTTTGTTAACGCTTGCACACTAAAACGGCTGGACGGATTTAGATGAAATTTGACACAGGGGTAGGGTAGCCTATGACTTGGAGTAGGACAAAGGATACTTTTTATCCTGATATTCCCACCGAATCGAAACTTACGCGGGTGAAACCGCGGGGCGCAGCTAGTTTATAATATTTATTTCATTTCATATACTTACCTCCTTCCTATAGTGTAGGAGGAACCCCAAATACTAAAAGTGTAATGTATATTTTCTTTAACAGAAATATATAAAATGACATAAAAGCATATTATATGTGTTTTCTTCCCTTATTTCTTTTTTTATTATGTTTTCAAGGCGCTGTAGACCTTGGTCGCGTATCTTGATAGACCTTTATTGGAAAAAGAGTCTTGTAGATTTTACTTTTTATGGTCCTTCGGTCGGATCCTTATGGTACTTTCTTATTTAAATACGGATAGAAAGATTATAAGACGTCCTTAGCAAACAGCACTATTATTATTTTATTATTTTATCATAATGTTATTTTGCCAAAACTTTTACAAACTCCATAAATAATATTGGAGTAGATTTGATGTCTAACCAGATAAACCTTAAAGAATGCTTTAAAATTCCATTAAATTAATATTTTTTTATAGTTATCTACAACACTTTCACTAGGAGAACATTCAAGAACTGTGCTTATGGCCATTCATAAATAAAGTCTGTGCCCAAACAAACAAACTCATTTTCGCATCCTAACTTAATATTATAAATACAAAAGTGAGTTTTGTTTGTTAACGCTTGCACACTAAAACGGCTGGACGGATTTAGATGAAATTTGACACAGGGGTAGGGTAGCCTATGACTTGGAGTAGGACAAAGGATACTTTTTATCCTGATATTCCCACCGAATCGAAACTTACGCGGGTGAAACCGCGGGGCGCAGCTAGTTTATAATATTTATTTCATTTCATATACTTACCTCCTTCCTATAGTGTAGGAGGAACCCCAAATACTAAAAGTGTAATGTATATTTTCTTTAACAGAAATATATAAAATGACATAAAAGCATATTATATGTGTTTTCTTCCCTTATTTCTTTTTTTATTATGTTTTCAAGGCGCTGTAGACCTTGGTCGCGTATCTTGATAGACCTTTATTGGAAAAAGAGTCTTGTAGATTTTACTTTTTATGGTCCTTCGGTCGGATCCTTATGGTACTTTCTTATTTAAATACGGATAGAAAGATTATAAGACGTCCTTAGCAAACAGCACTATTATTATTTTATTATTTTATCATAATGTTATTTTGCCAAAACTTTTACAAACTCCATAAATAATATTGGAGTAGATTTGATGTCTAACCAGATAAACCTTAAAGAATGCTTTAAAATTCCATTAAATTAATATTTTTTTATAGTTATCTACAACACTTTCACTAGGAGAACATTCAAGAACTGTGCTTATGGCCATTCATAAATTAAAGTCACACGTTAAGGGAGAGGGAGGGGTCGACACAGTGTGACATAAAGCTTAAGCTTCTTTCCGTCACATGTAGTTATAAATCTGAAGTATCAAAACTATTATTTTCAACTCTAACGAAAAACTTTAAAATAATTGACAACTCATAAATACTATTATAACGGTATAAAAATCATTACGTAATTTATGGATGAACCCTAAGTAGGCCAGAACTCAAACGCCTTATTAACATCTGCACCTCTCCGAATTCAAAAATAAATTGACAATCAATTTTTAACAGCGATTACCTAACACTTAACTATACTAAAGGTTCCGCTCTGATAATTTGATTTCCAGACGTAACGAACCGATTGGATAACTGTTACCGAACGAAACTAAAAACGTCAACGCAAAAAGTAATACGGACCACAGACTGTGAAAAAAAAGAAAAAAGGAACCACAGACTAAATAGCGGGCATGTCGTTGCGCCGGAAACGCTTGCTTTTTTATTTGCATTTTTTTCAACGTTGTCCTGTTATTAAATTGTCGAGTAACTGATTCCGGTGAATTTTGCTGTGAAAAGTGA
Source organism: Lithophane ornitopus (assembly GCA_948473465.1). Lineage (NCBI taxonomy): Eukaryota > Metazoa > Arthropoda > Insecta > Lepidoptera > Noctuidae > Lithophane > Lithophane ornitopus. The sequence goes on along the minus strand of OX419637.1, from coordinate 12,786,836 downwards.
GCAGTTTTAGCTGAAGGCTCTATTTACGTGTGTAGTTTGATGTTGCATAGAACATTTAACTTTTGGAAATAAGGTGTGAGAGAAGTCTAGAGTTTGCCAACCAAATAAAGCGGTCGTCAGGAATTCGCTGGATGCGAAACAGAGAACCGGTCGAAGTGGCGATGCTTGGGGGGGAGGCCAATGTCCAGCAGTGGAGGTCTTTCGTTTGAAGTGATGATGGTTTAAAGGGGCCATTATAAACGATATTGCATTAGCTTTAACGAGTGACCATAATAAAAGTGTGTTAAAATTAAAATGGCTGTGCCAGGCGCGAGCTTCAAAATACTGCCCATTCATTTAATTTCGATTTCATTCTGTTTTTACCCGACTACGGCGAAGAAAAAAGGAGGGTTATGATTTTGACCGGTATGTATCATATCTTCTAAACGACTCATCACAATTTGACAAATGAGGTATCGTTGGAAGCGTCTTAATCGTCCGCTGGTTATAGGCTATGTGACGTCACGTATAAACAAGACACCACAGACAGATAAATTAAAAATCCGGAGTCACACGTGTTCATAAATCGAACAGATTACGTGTGACTCCTTGTTTATACCTTTTTAGTCGTAGTTGGGTTTTAGTTTTTATTACTTGAATTGGTAGCCATTGTATGAATTGAACACAGCCAAGTAAAATTAAAAAGAAAACTGTTACAAACACCAGTTAGGCAGGCATGTAGTTAATTTAGTTATCTATCAATGAAAGCAAACTGTGTCGAATTTCAGTCTAAAAAAATTTTTTGTTTCATTTTCGATGTAAAATAGAAAAGCCCGCCCCGCGGTTTTACCCGTATAAGTCTCGATCCCGTGGGAATATCGGGACAAAAAGTATCCTATGTGTTAATCCAGGTCATAAATAAACAAAGTCACTTTCGCATTTGTAATATTAGCTTCCGCTCGCGGCTTCGCCCGCGTGGTATGTCGATGAAAAGTAGCATATGTCCTTCCCCAGGATGTCATCTATCTCCTTGCCAAATTTTGTCGAAATCCGTTCAGTGGTTTAGGCATGCAAAGGTAACATTCAGACAGACAGAGTTACTTTAGAATTAATAATATTAATATGGATAGTGAGGATGTGGATTTTAGGCCTTCTTTTTATTTATCCAAAAGAAATGGACGGCATTTTTATATATGACATGTTATGGTTTCATTGCTGATTAATAGGTTCAACTACCTTCATCTTTGGCAGTCTTGTTCCGCCCACTGATACAGGGCCTTTGGCCACATGCTTTCCTGGTCTGTGTAAATCTCATCCAGGTCTTACCCGCGATCTTTTGTAGGTCATCCACGCATCATTCTAACTTATGAATTGCGAGTGTGTTCGCGACTTTGTATCTATTGGTTTTACTGTCACTTATACTCCATTTGAAATAAGATTAGATATCAAACAAACCTTTTTACAGTCCGTTCAACCGATTTTGACTGCTATACCGTAGGCATAAGGATGGCATTAAAAGCAAAAAGGTTACACATACCTACTGCAGCTGCCATTTGTCATGCCGCCAACGCAATAGAAGTTAAAATCGGCTGAACGGACTGTAAAAAAGGTTGATTTAAATGTCTAATCTTATTTCAAATGGAGTATAGTATCTACTCGAGTTCGTGAACTCATGAGCGGTGCGTTTGGCGCGCGCGTCTACCGCGCTTCGTAATTTGTTACGTATCGCTATTCGTTTCGGGGGCTGGGGTAAGCTTTGAATACCTACTGACCTTGGAAAAACCCGGCTTTAAGTTGCTCTGACACACATAATTTAACATATTTTTCTTTCTTTCACAGTTCCAAGCCAGTGACTTTTCCGGTGGTTCTTACGACTTTGGCGGGAATGGTGGAGGCTCCCACGACTTCGGCGGACATGGTGGAGGCTCTCACGACTTTGGCGGAGGAAGCTCAGGCGGAGACTATGGAGGTGGTGACTATGGCGGCCATGACCTTAAGTCTCACGTCTACCCCGTCCACCAACACGTCGAAGAAGAGAACCCTGAACCTATCAAACACTACAAAGAAATAATCGTCCCTCTTCCCAAGAACGTAGAATTCAAAGTCAATCAACCCATTATCATCCCGGTACCACACCCGATCCCAATTCAGGTACCAGTACCGAAAGCAGTCGTCATCCCGATTATTAAAGAAGTAACGGTTCCTATAGAAAAGTCTGTACCTTACCCTGTAGAAAGGATCGTGCATATACCCAAAATCAAGGAAGTACCTTTTGAAGTTATTAAACACATTTTAGTACCGGTAGAAAAACCAGTACCGTTCAAAGTTCCTGTTTATGAAACTATTATTCATACTAAGAAGGGTGGACAGCACAAGATTTAAATTAAGAATGTAATTTGAGTTGCTATTGACAGATCTGGCCTTAGACATTGCCCAATGGAAGTTATTTCATTGGAGATATTTCAACTTTCTTTTGTCTATCCAATAATAATTCTTAAGTTTCAAACCTCGCATGGTTGGTCTTTGTCGAAACTATTGGTCCTTTATCTCCAAGATATGCAAATGGAAAATTTTCTTTGAGACCGATAACATTTCAAAAATTTCATTGACTTATTATATTCTTGTCATTGCCAAGCTTCTTCCCACCTTTAAAAGGGCAAGTTAAATCTCTGTTTTATTGATAGCTAGCAACTCCTATTTACGAATTGCAAGGCCAGAGCTCGTATTATGTTATGGCAACTATAAATTGTCCAAGCTTTCCCAGGCCAATTTGAGGCCAAGACTTTTACAAATGTTATAAAATGTACGACTTTTATTTTTAACCCTACCGCCTTATTTTAATTGTTGTTGATTGTTATTAAACTGTTGTTATGTTGTTGTTGTTGGTTGTTTGTGTGTGACTGTGTTGTAAATATTGTTGTTATTTAGTTTTAAGGTGTATTAAAGATTTTTTATACAGTTTTTGTGATGTTTTATTCGATGTCTATCTTGAAACTTTACGCCTGAGTCTCTACAAAGGATTAAGCAGAGGCGTGTCTATACCTAGTAGTTATCAACACCCACATTTCACCATGTAAAAGGAGGCGAGCCTATTGTCATCAACCGAGCACGAATCCAGGATGCTACTGAGAAATTACTTTCCCTTCGACCATGAGACTTGAACATAATTGGCGAATTGTGGATGTTATATTTAATTCTAGCGCCTGTGAAAGTTTTCAAGGCAATGCTATATTATATAGTACTGCTCTGTAAACTTTGTCAGGCGTCAGTGAAGTATCACGAGCACGGAGGAACCGCAGGCTAATTGCCATAATGTATCACTATCAATGTCATCATCTGCCTAGCCTTTTCCCAACTTTGTTGGGGTCGGCTTCCAGTCTAACCGGATGCAGCTGAATACCAGTATTTTACATGGAGCGACTGCCTATCTGACCTCCAGAACCCTGTAACTGGGTAATACGATACCCTTGATAAGACTAGTTGTCAGACTTTCGGGCTTCTGACGACCCGTAACAACTGTCAAAGATCCACAAAAGACAGCCGGGACCAACGGCTTAACGTGCTTTCCGAGCCACGGAGGAGCCTCGGTATGTAAAGATGGTCACCCATCCAAGGACCAACCCCGGCAAGCGTAGCTTAACCTGATCGACCCGTGCGGCTGTTATTACGTAGCCACGAGCTCATCCACTATCAATGTGTAGTTACAATTAAGTAGGTACCCAATATGTTTTGTGGCAACATAATTATCTTACCCTTATATCCCTTTCACACAGTCCATCCATCGTTTCTTTGGTCTTCCCCTACTCATATAGTCATCGACATTAATATTCAAAACTTTCCTACCGACATTTTCCTCATTGTACATTGGTATTGATATAATATTATTGAACAAAGATTTTACATAATCAAATGAATTCTAATCGATGTATACTATTCATCTTTTGACTGTAGAATAGAATACTTATGTACACCATATAAATGTATGTATATATGTATGTACTGTATTTATTAACAAAAACTCGGATGATTGAAGTACGCAAGGGTTACCTGAAAAGTGTGGGTACTTTTTTCAGTACCTACCTCTAAATAATCCTTTGCTACGTCTAACGACATATGAATAATGAAATAAAAAAAACAAATGACAGCTGACTTATTTAAAATGACTCAGACGTACAGTATAATCATATTGATGATCTTAACACTCGTAAGGTCGTAACATCATCAGTGTTTTCCTGACCTACAAGGCAACTATATGGACTATTGTTTCATTCTGCGCATAACCTGCCATATTTGTGACCTATAATGATCCTATACAAATCTAATGTGGATAATATACATTGTTATATTCAAAGCTAGTATAGATTTGAAGTTCGGTACAGTATCACTTGTGGTGGTCTTTGCGCGAATTATCCAGTGTTTTAAGAGGTTGCTTTTTAATTTGAAAGATTTTGCTTTGAAGTGAGTGACAAATTAGACAAAGTGCCTAGAAACTTTAAATATAGTGGTTACCCTGCGAAATTGTGTTGTTATTTTAAAGTACTGGAAGACTTAACTCTTCAAGATGAAAATATCACAGTCGTCGACGAAGCTAATCATAAAAACGCTTATTTTAATGATTTTATTCGTAATAATGTTCATGATATCATCGTTACTTTATAGTGCAAGATACTGGCCTGATGTATACAATTACATAAACGCGAACATCACTATCAAAAGGATACCTACTATATCAGAATTAGAATTAACTGTGATAGAAGTGGATTTTACTACAGAAACGTATAACACTACTGATTCAGATTACCTAGAGGTATCAACGTTTGACGGTCTTGATATTGACGAATTTATGAAAGACGAGATCGATTTCAAGAAGAAAGTGAAAAGAAATATTGTTATCGAACAATTAAAAGACTATATTGAATTACCTCCTAGGCCCATATTTGTTGACTACATTTTTCTTGAAGAACCGATAAAAGAAGATACAAATAAACCAAAAAATATAGCTGGAGTTGATACTTCACCCAAAGAAATAGAAGAAGATGTCGATATACCTAAGACTTCAGTTACTGGAATAATTATAGATGACGAACAACCAAAAACAATGGTCAGTGAAGAACCAGCTGTAACTAAGAAATATTATACAGTGCAACCTCCAAAACTTAAATCAAAAAGATGTGTTGACGAAGAGCCAAGTGAACTAGATATAACAGAAACTACAGAAATGGCCACAGAAAAGTATATACCTGAACATAGTACTACAAAAGAAGGTTATTTGGTTGGTGACGATCCCAATTCAAAAGTTGATGAGGTTACTGAAGAACCAGTGGTACTAACGACAAAAGCGAACGAAAACGAGCTGGTTGAGGATGAACAAGATACAAAGTTGATGAGGGATTCAGTCGATGTGAGCAAGCTAAGTACTAGAGGATCAGAAGACGTTGAAATGGTGACTGGGAAACCTTGGAAACTACAGATGATGGTGAGTTTTTTATAAGCTTTTATTTAACAAAAATGCGACCATGACCATGCGAATGCGATGACCATTGGAAAAATAATTAACAGGTACATAATTAAGTCTACATGAACAGGGTCAAATCAAATTAGTTAGCAAAACTATGCACGATATAGAAAAAAAAAGATGTTTTTTTTTTGGGTCATAAAAGTTATCAGATTTAATGTACAGCTCCTAACTCTGGCTTGGCTCAAAATCTGATAATTTTTTAACAGTGAAAGTGTTATGTGAGTCTTGGCAACCTACTTTACATTTTAGGGGTATGAGGAACAGGGTGTAAAGCCACTCATCCACCATAGAAAAGGGAGGATCAATGTCTGGAGGGCAACTGCCCAACGATTGATGTCGGGTTCTTGTATATACGTACATGTCCAATACACGGTAACGGTAAATGTTTTTGGTGGGTTATAGTAGTTTACTTAATAAGCTACATAGATTAGAGAATTACTCATCTTTTGTTACTCATATATGTAAAATTTAAAAATTTGTAATCCATTGTTAAACGAGAACAACTCACAACTGCCGACAAACTGTTATGCAGTTTGGCAGAATGTATATTATGAATAAATCCTAACTAATAATAAAAATGCGAAAGTAAGGTTGTTTGTTTGTTACACTTTCACGCTAAAACGGCTGAACGAATTAAGATGAAATTTGGCACATGTATAGACCATGACCTGGGTTGGGACATGGGATATCTAGAGGATATCATAGTTTATCCCGATATTCCCACGGCATCAAGACTTATGTGGGTGAAACTGCTGGGCGCAGCTTGTACATAAATAGAATAATGTTGAACTCACAGCACAAATCTTGGTACAGAAACGGTTATGTTGTACGCGGAACTAGGGTATACCTAACCCATCATGCGTGAACATACAGCGTGCATCAGAAATGTGTGGTCATATTTAAGTATAGACCATCAAACTGAACAATATTCTCCACGTGACCGACAACGTGATCACGAAAAAATTAACTGAACAATATTCTCCATGTGACCAACATCGTGATCACGAAAAAATTAACTCAACAATATTCACCATGTGAACAACATCGTGATCACGAAAAAATTAACTGAACAATATTCTCCATGTGACCAACAACGTGATCACGAAAAAATAAACTCAACAATATTCACCATGTGACCAACATCGTGATCACGAAAAAATAAACTGAAAAATATTCACCATGTGACCAACATCGAGATCACGAAAAAATTAACTGATCAATATTCTCCATGTGACCAACAACGTGATCACGAAAAAATAAACTCAACAATATTCACCATGTGACCAACATCGTGATCACGAAAAAATTAACTGAACAATATTCTCCATGTGACCAACATCGTGATCACGAAAAAATAAACTGAATTCTCCATGTGACCAACATCGTGATCACGAAAAAATTAACATTCTCCATGTGACCAACAACGTGATCACGAAAAAATAATCTGCCGTCCCATACAAAACTTTGTTTGTATCACAAGGAATTTTAACTCTTGATACATGCTGTATTGCTGTACATAGTTTTTGTGCACTAATAAGTAAGTTAATACTTATAACATCAATAAAAATTTAGAATAACAGGTCTTAATTGGTAATAACCGCATGTTCCGTGATCCATTACGTCTTATCTTTGATCAAATGACTCAACTATGAACATTGACTGCATTGTTACGAAACTGGCCAAATTCTCATGACTTTTTACTAAGTTTACTTCATCATAGAGAATTTTTTGTAATTATGACTTCACAATTAAGATTTCGATTGTAATTTGGGAAGTGTTATGTGGAAATTAATTTGTCTAACTCGACTGGCGAAATGTAAGTCAAACCCCGCTGTCCCGTCACTGCGACCGTTAGTTTACGGCCATTCTTTAGCACTATTGCTTTTCAAACCATATTTATTTCACCATCAATTCCTTTGGGTGTTGAATGTATTCTAAGCGGTGCCACTAATCTTATGACGGGGATTAGCCTGTTGGACAATTGCACAATAATAATCCACTGGTTTAAGCTGTGTGGTGATAATGGAATTTGCAAGCACAATTTGTCTTCAAATTCCATCTGAAATTGCTCAGTAGCATCCCTGAGTCTCTATTTGTGCCCGGTTGATGGCAATAGGTTCGCCCCCTGTTACATGGGACTTAAACAGAACTGGCGTAATGTGGGTGTACTATAGGTGCTCCTCTGTCTAGACCTTGGGGGAATCCAGATATTATGTGATGTGTAATTTGTCTTCAAGAAGCCTCTTAACCTGATACGATGATGAGGATGACACATAACATTTAAGAATATGAAGTAACAGAGACGAACTGTGATGAATAACAAACAGATGACATATTATGTTTGTCGTGTAATATTGTGTCAACATTATTAATAATCAAGGAGGTAACTACTATATGTACGAATGAGTTTGTGGTACTAAGATGAATGAAGCTCTGTATCTCAGTTCTACATCATCAATTATCACCATGCCGAAAATGGAAATTATACTGCCGAGGTATTATAGTATACTTTTGTTTCATAGTGGCACTGTTTGTAATACTACTATCATGTGTATCAGAAAAGGCCACAGGGTCGTGGAAATCTCAGAATATTGTGGAAGTGTCACACAACAGGCAGTCTTTTATTTTTACTTATCTTTATCACAGATCGCTTTTGGCGGACGTTGGCTCTTTAGTTAGCAAGCCACTTACCCTGAATTGGGACTTTTCTACATAATAATGTTTATCCTACATTTTGTCAGGATTTAAGACTGATAAAAGAAACAGTTCCGGCAGAGAACCAAAGTTGTTGACATAGCTCACAGAATAAGCAAGCTGAAGTGGCAATGGGCCGGCCATATTAGCCGTAGAACCGATGACCGTTGGGGTAGACGTGTTCTTGAGTGGAGACCACGAATCGGCAAACGTAAGGTAGGCGCTCAGGCTAGGTGGAGCGACGATCTTCGCAGGGTGGCTGGTAGCACCTGGATGAGAGTTGCCGAGAATCGAGCTGAGTGGCGTGCAATTGGAGGGGCCTATGTCCAGCAGTGGACTGCTATAGGCTGATGATGAAATGAAACGTTTTCTTTATGGCCCTAGCAGGCGCCCGACTCGCGCGTTTTTTAGGCTGCGTTTTGGGCGCTCAATGTTTTTTTAACATTTATATCAAGCGCTACCGTCCAAGGGCGCGCGTGTAATTAATTTAATAAAATTTAATTGAGCGCCTAAAACGCAGCGTACAAGATGTGCGGCTCGGGCGCTTGTTATAATTAGGGCCTAAAGTTCGTTTTTTTATCCATTATACTAATTTGACAATTCAAATGATTGTTGTTTGTTTTTTCAATTTGGAGTTTGACATTTGCGCCTGTTAAATTAATCTACAGGATAAAAAAAGGAACTTTAACAGTTCACATCAACCACAGGAACTCAAAATGGGCCCTATTAGCTACCAAGCCATTAAAAGCCTATTAACACACAAAGTTCTTCGCCCATCAATACCCATCAATGGCCACATTGAGCCTCTAATCACAATGACCAAGTAATTGGCCAGGGACAATTAAAATCTTACAGTTCGTGATCGTGACCAGACTGTCAAAGCTTTGATCTTTAAGGCCACAACCTCAGTGAAGCCTCAACTTTATAAGAGATTTATTATGTCAATAAATTAGGTATTTGTTTATGGTTTTTTGCTAAACGAATTATGTTTATGTTAGAGGAGCTCGTAGCTAAGTAATAAAAGCCGCACGGTATGTAAAGATGGGTGTCCATCTTTACATACCGAGACTCCTCCGTACCTCGGAGCACGTTAAGCCGTTGGTCCTGACTGTCATTCGAAGATCTTTGAGTCGTTACGAAAGTCTGACAACCAGTCTTACCAAAGGGTACCTTGCACCCAGTAACTGGTTTGTGGAGGTCAGATAGGCAGTCGCTCCACGTGAAATAGTGGTATTCAAGTGCATCCGGTTACACTAGAAGCCGACCCCAACATGGTTGAGAAAAGGCAGGCAGATTGATTTAACACTGAGATTTCTATGTCAAAAATTGCTCTGTAGTGCTACAAAAATACGTCTTGATTTTTAACAGGAGTTAGTAAAACAATTGGTGGACCTAAGTAATTTGTGTTACTTGCATGGTAAGTTATTCATATACTTTAAACACAACACATACATCCAGATGCTAGCTTTAATGTATGTTGAACAATAACAGCAACATAAATGTGTCAAACTCGATAAGTCACACGAAGGAGGTCAGTGTAGCATGTCAATATATAACCCGCTTTCCGCTCCTCCTATCAATAAATCATCTGAATCCTCACTAATTATTGTGATCGTCCATCAAAGTCAACGAAGGCACGAAACTTCAAGGTGAAGACATCTTTCCCAAAATAAAACAAACAATCGACTATATACCTTAAAATAAAGAAGATAAAGTCCATAAAGAATGTATAAACAATATTTTTACGTACAGTAAAACAATTCATAGTATGCATTTGTATAACATCTCATGTAGCGCGTTCACGTATGTTTGGTAAATATGAAGAAAATTATACTCATATTGTTTTGTGGAGTGTTCTTCAATAGTGCTAATAGTGAATGTGATAATTCAAAATGTGCTTCTGAAATTATTGACGATATTCTTAAAGACACAGCGATTCTTGAAAATATTGATATTAAATTAGAAGTGCCTAAGTTCAAACAAATTAAAAACGTAGCAGTTGAAGATTTGAATCAAATACTACGATATTTAACAAGTTGGTTTGAAAGCAGATTGAATGATACCGATTTTGTTTTTAAACATGTCAGTAATAAAACTAAAATATTTGTTAAAAACTTTGACTTCAACGTGGACTTTGAAAAAGGGAACGCTAAAATTGATGTCGATTTGACTGAACAACCAAAGGATAATAAAAAACAAGAATCCACAACTAATAATGAAGAAACCACAACACCTGCAATCGCTACAAGTACAGAAAATCTTAAACAGAAATCTATAGATAAGAGTAAAAATAAAACAGAACAAATTAATAAACTCATAGCTAAACTTGGTAGTGAAAACGAGAATGAAATTTTTAAACTTGAAGAATTCGACACTTCGTATTATGATTCGAATGAGGACAATTCTACTGACTACCCTATCATAGATTATGTGGATATATATAAAGATACAACTAATGAAGAAAATGTTTACATTCCTACTACAATATCGCCAGCAATTGACGATAGTACTGAAGTTATTGAAAGTAAACTAAACTTTACTGATATTATTAGTGTTCCTCAGCCTACGAGTGATGTAAGTGATAGAATATTTCATTTATCTAAATTATAATTAAAATAGAAACTTAAGCCCGACTGAACTGTCAAAAAATAAGTTACGCAATTAACTCTTCTATATTATTATAAATTAAAGTTGCTTTTCGTGTGACCGCATTGTTCTTCTAAACTACGCATCAGATTTTGTTGTGGCTTTCACCTTCATTTAGATAATTTATTCCGGACTAAAATACAATAAAACAATCAATTTTTTTTGTCAAATCATAAACCACGCGATGTAGGGACGGGTGGCTAGTGGTCTTTATAAAATAACCATTGAATTAGTAAGTTCTATATAGTGCAACATAAAATCTTTAAAATTACCAATCCACTTATTTCCCACTGCTATTCTTGCAAAGACTTTCAAAATATTTAGGTGTCCAAGTCTGACAACCAGTCATACCAAGGGGTATCGTATTACCCAGTTACTGGATTTTGGAAGACAGATAGGCAGTCGCTCCATGTAAAATACTGGTATTCAGCTGCATCCGGTTAGAGTCGTCTGGAAGCCGACCCCAACATAGTTGGGAAAAGGCTAGGCAGATTGATTGAAGTGTCAGTGCCAGTGAATTTTTAACTGTAGGATTGTTTCATTGGGAGATTGGAACTTTTTATTTAAATAAATCGCGATCCTCAGTCACTTTTTACTGAACAGGGCTTCAAGATTATAAAAGAACAGAAGAACATGGATAAGAATCATATTGGAAGTAAATGAGAAAACCTTTTTTTACTGACAGCGGAAGTCTACTTCATATAAACACAATGACCACTTTAATTAGGATACAATACACATCATATGTGCTTAAAAACGTGCAATTTATACAAACTATACTAATTATAAACTTGTAACAGATGTACTTGCATGAATTCGCGCTTAGTATGTAGGAAATAATTATCATCGCAGACGAGTTGAGCTTGTAATTGTTACACTACAGGCCAAATGCCTCTTCTTATGCACAGAAGGATTCAGATAACGTGGTAACGGTCTCTCAAATCTCCAGAGAGCCTGCCAGGGTTGCGGGAAAGTCCGAAAAGGATACCGGGGCCCTTGGCAACAGGCAACTGAAGGAACACGGGTGGGTTTTAGTCAGTAAAAGTCTGACACGCCCTTCCGTAGAAGTCATTAGATGACATTCCACACTAAAAAAAAAGGGCTCCAGATAGAGGAACCTCCTAACAATGCGAGCCGAGCCAGAAGTACTGGTTTCTGATTTAAGCCCTTAACCCAGCTGCCCAACGAGAGCCTTCTCAGGCTTCGCAGGTCGAAGCTTTTAGCTGTTAAAACATTGGCTGTCACGACTATCGGCTCAATAATCACTGAGTCTACATCTTAAGATATAACTTGATTTGTTCTTGGTTTGTTGTATCTTTCTCGGCTTTCAGGAGTTTTCCGTCATGCAGGACCATTATGTCAAGGATCTTTGCGCACCGCTCTATTAGATCCACCACCACTATATCAGGCTTATTGGCTACAATTTAATAGTCCTGTCAGTGATGATGGAGCGATCATTGTGATATTTCCAAAAATTAAACATACATTCTCGCTTGTACTCCTGAAAGGTTCCTCCTGAAGGGGGGGGGGGGGGGTGACCTACTAGTATGTATACAGTATGTTAACTAACAAAGGGTGTTCCCGATAACCCGCAATATAGAGTTCTTACAAGATAAAGAAAATATTACCATTAAAAAAAGAATTTAAACATAAGTTGTGAAATATTCACAAAACTATTAAATTGATACGTAAAAGAAACACTCTGTACACGCACACTTGTATTTCAACGTAGAAATACATGTATGCGTGTACAGAGTGTTTCTTTTCCGTATCAATTTAATATTTTTTGTGAATATTTTGCTATAAAAAAATTAAAAAACCTTTTTTTTTTTCGTGGGTATATTTTTTAGCATATACAGGGTGTAAGGGACAGCCCTCCGCAAATTAAAAGGGGCCATTCAGCTCCTTATTTTGAATACTATTCCACCGAAAGTTTTCTCAATTTTTTATTTACTACTTGGCTTGCTATACTATTGCAGGTTAACGGGAACGTTAACCTGCAATAGTATAGCAAGCCCTTCGTTAGATAAAATACTGTATAAACATTGAGCCTATTGCTATTAATAATAATAATAACAGCCTATTACTGTCCCAGTGCAGGGCAAATGCCTCTTCTCATATAGAGAAGGTAGGAACATAGGACACCACGCTTGCTCAGAGGGCTTACAAGTGACAATCGCTTCGAAAGCGTTTCGTATTTCTACAACGACTTTCAACAGGATTGAAAATCAAAATCAAATGTCGTTTATTCAAACTAGGCTGAGAATCAGCAATTTTCGAACGTCAAAATTACATATGACAGTCTCCCAAAACGCCCACTCTTCACCACTTCCTAGTGCTTTAGCTGGGAAGAAGAACTGGCGGAACAAACTCCCCAGCAGCACAGCTGTCTGTTTAGTTAGAAAAAAATGATTCTATATAATAGTATGCAAAATCATTCACATTACGTAACAAAAAAAAAAACATAAAATCTAATTATTAGCCATATGTCAGCTAGCAGTAGCACACACCATTATACCAACAAAAAAAAAAAAAACGAGATCTGTAAGTACTCAAGCAGAAATAAAAAGTAAATGTAACACATTGTTGACATAAGCTTTTCGATACCTTATGTCAGTCCTATACATTTTTGCCTTTTCCATAATCGATATCGCTGATTGAATGTCATTTTGTCTAGGGCTCAGAACGGAATGTCCAGACATCGTAATTATAAATGCGAAAGTGAGTTTGTTTGCTACGTTTTCACGCTGATCTACCCATGTGCCTTTCACACATGGATAGACCATGATCTGAGTTGGGATACACATTAGGATACTTTTTATCCCGATCAGTGCGGGTTGGTAGATGTCACATGTCTTCAAATTTTTGGTACTAAGACATGCCGGTTTCCTCATAATGTTTTTCTTCACCGTTTTGAGATTAGTGGTGATGAAATAATTTACACAAAGTAAAGCGCCTGTTTAGTTTCGAACCTACGACCTACAACTCGTAGGCAAGTCGCGGCCGTTACTATTGGGCCACCACTACTCTTCAAGAATGGGCGATCAAATTGAACTCGTAATAGCTCCTATATTGACACAGGATAACTGCCTATTTCATAGTGTTGGTTTATCCGGTAGATGATGTGTGCTCAGACTTCTATCAGTAATCTGGGATTTTTACGAGAGAGACTTTATGGAGCTAAAATCAAAGGCTTGATATTTTTACCCGACTACGGCGAAGCAAGGGGGTTATTATTTTGACCGGTGTGTATGTATGTTCATCTGTTCCCTCATAACTTAGCATAATTTGACAAATGAGGTATCGTTGGAAGCGTCTTGATCCTCCGCTGATCGTTTGTCTTATGTAATTTTAACGTTCGAAATGTCCTGATTCTCAGCCTAGTTTGAATAAATGACTTTTGATTTTGATTTAACTTTGATAAAATGATAATTTACCTGACGATTGAGGTAACAGGCAACTGAAGGAACACGGGTGAGTTTTAGTCAGTAAAAGACTGACACGTCTTCCCGCTCCGCCCAGAGCGGGAGAAGTCAACTAATGATTTCCCATACACAAAAAAAAAACGGTTTAGGTTAGTTTAAGGGTAGTAATATTATAAATTACGTACGCTGGGAGGCGGTGAAGACTTGTAAATATTACGAGGAGAAAACATGTCAAAAATATGGTATCTAATTTAAAAACCTATGTGATGACTTACGGCCCACTTCCTTCACAGCCTGCGTCCCAACAGTGGGCACTCTTTAGGCTGGTGTCGCATGCTTGGCTAACCTATAAATCCGGCAAGCCTTTTCCCAACTATGTTGGGGTCGGCTTCCAGTGCCAGTATTTTCAGTACTCAGTATGGAGCGACTGCCTATCTGACCTCCACAACCTAGTTACTGGGTAACACGATACCACTTGGTAAGACTGGTAGTCAGACTGTTAAAGATCGAAGAATGACAGCTTGGACCAACGTCTTAACGTGCTTGCCGAGGCACAGAGGGGTCTCGGTATGTTAAGATGGTCACCCATCCACGGACTGACCGAGGCAAGCGTAATTAACCTGATCGATCGACCCGTGCGGCTGTTATTTCCTAGCTACGAGGCAGGCCTTCCTAACCCCTTCTCTTCGATGCTAACTTATATTTAATAAAAATAAGATTATTTCAAAACTCATGCGCCGAACAGCGGTAGATTAAAGTAGAAACCATCTATATTTATTAAAAAGTAAGTACTTCCTCTCAGATATGAATGCAGCGCGTAATGTTTTATGAGGGAACGGCTAACAATAGCTTCACGGCTGGCTGACACACGGGCGATATTATTGGCGAACTTGTTGGGTAATCTCAAGCCGCGTCCTATTTAAAAGCGATCGTCGCGCGAATACGCGGTCGGTCACGTGCATAATGTCACTGTCACTGTGTCGCTGTCATCCGGAAACGTGCCCGGAAGACTGGCAGCATTGCCAAGTTGAATGTTTTTAGTGCAGCCTATCTCGTCTAGGCTACTTTTTAAAGTTATAGATGAGGCGCAGTTTGACTTCGACAAAAAGGATCATCAAAATCTTATTTTTTCTTTTATCGTGATTAAGTCTGCTGAGTGTCGCTAGTTAATTTAATTTGGCCCTGTATACAGGGTGTAAGGGTGAACACGTTGTCAGTCAACCATGGGTAGTTGACTTAAATATAAAAATAAATGACCGAGTAACAACAAAAAAAAACGATATTTTCATTAAACGATTTTTTAAAGTATCTATCCGACACCGTGCTCGCAAGCGAAACAGTTGACAGACTAAGGGAGGGGTCGCGCTCGCGGCCGGTCAGGTCACGTCACGCGACCCCCACCCGTGTTGAGACGCAAGTTCGTTGCCCTAGCGTGAAAGGGTGAAATACTCGAGTGGTAAAATGTAATTTTAAAAAAAGAAAAAAAAGCCGTAATTTTTTCATTGATTTTACGTTCTATTAATACATTCTATTCTACACCAAACCGGCTGCCCAACCCAAACGTCAGTGTATCTCAATCGTTCAGTTCAACAACAGTTCAAATCAATCATTCTGTAGCAAAAATACGAGCTGTCGGGGGAAAAAAACGCACTTTTTGAACGCGTGAAAAACAATTTTCCATTGGCCTTTATAGGGGTTGGTAGGCTTTTTGGCGCTTTTTCGATGGTATTGTCCGTTTGTGGTCTCTTTGTGTGGTCGCGGCCATTTGATGAGGATTGATGTTTTGTGGTTGGTCTTTATGTCAAGGGATGTTCTGTATTTAGGATTTATTTATTCACACAAAAATACATAACAAAAAATAAATCAAACTCTACAATACAACCATGGGGACATAAAATGGGGCTGTCGTGTCGTGGTGATGGGTATAGTAATGTTAAGCATAAAATAGATTGTCATAATTTACTTCGGCATAACGAAATTCAGCATAATAATCATTACGCATAATATTATTATCTAGGCATAAATGTTTTGCCATAATGTTAATTGCCATAAATACTGTTGGCATAATAATAATGCAGCTAATGTTATAAAGCATAATGTTATAAACGCATAATGATATTTACACATAATGTTCTTTGGAATAAAAATATTAACTCCAAATATAACTCACTCCTTTGGTTTGTATTTTTGGTTTATTATTTATTTTATTTATATGCCATCAACTTTCGAAATTTAATTTATTTTACACTATGTAGTGTTTATATTTCTCGCTTTTTAGTGGGTCAGTTTGTAATTTATCTAAGTTACAATAGCCTAATGTCAACTGCTCACCACCATTACAAAATATTGCTTTTTCTGATGCAGGGACGTTAATCGTTGAAGTTCACCATATCCATTGTGACGAGCATAACTTACTTGGCAACCATAAAGTAATCGAATCGCAACCCGTGAAATACTTATTATTGAGTAGTTCCGGTGTCAATCTGTGGTCTTCATCATCAGTTCCACTTCACCAAATGGTGCTTTCTGAGAGTAACTGCACGAGTTATTATAAAAAATAGAATTTTGCAAATCTGTTTATACACGACGTATGCCCGAACAAACATAAAAAATACCTCCGAATTGACAACCTCCTTCTCTTAGAAGTCGGTTAAAAAACAAATATGTTCGTCTTAACCTAATCCAATAGAGTAATTCCCAAACAATAATAAATAATGTTTATATTTATGGCTTACGATTAAAAGACGAATAAATAAATTATTCCTTAAAAAATATAGCAACTCCAAATTATGCTTAAACAAATTAGACCAAATGACAGTTATGCTAACCTTAGCATTATGCCAAGGTATTATTATGCCACAGTATTATTATGCTAAAAAAAGTTATGAGAAAACCCGGGATTCCCGTGGGGATGCTGTGAATATATAGGTATGGTATGGTATAGGAATTTTTGAAGGTCAAAGGTAACACACAAAGCACGTGGTCGCCTCGCCACTGCTAGAGGCGGCTTTCTCAGTACTTTCCATACGTCGTCATTTTTCGTCGTTTCATTTACGTCATTAATTGTGTCATAGTGATACAAAAAGACGTATACAAACTGACGGCTTTGAACGGCCTCCGTGACAGAAGTTGTGCGCTCAAGGCAGTGTAGACGCCACTTTCATGCTTCCATCTCTAGACGGTACCCGTGGCGATTCCGTGGTCTGCGGGAAAATCACAAAACCAAAAAAAAAAACAACTGACTTCACAAAAATACAAAAAAAGTAAAAAATTGGTTTAATTTGGGAAGTCGGTGAAAAAAAACGAAAATTGAAAAACAAAGCCACTGACTTTAAAGTTTTTTTTCACTTTTTTTTGGAAATCGGTTGTTTTTTTTTTTAAGTTGTTTTTAGCTGCGGTAAAAAAATTCGAATACCACTACATGCTATGTAAATAACAGTGTCGGAGTCACATAAAATATCGTCTACATAGACTAAGTGGGAAAAATACGTAATTATTGAAGCTAACTCAAAAACTACGCAAGCAAAGTTAATAAAATTTATGTGGGACCACCTCGGGAGTATACCCTTTTGAACTAAAAAAGATTTTTTTTAATCAGTTCACAATTGGCGAAAATATCGATGAACACACAAAAAAAAAATACGTACAGACGAACATAGAACCTCCTCCTTTTAGGAAGTTCGTTAAAAATGATATAAGATTTACAAAAAAAAAAAATTTTTTTTTTTGAGATGAACATAATATAAATATACAAACGAGGACAGACAGACAGTCATCGTATGATAAAAGTAATAAAACTATTAAATACTGTACAATTTTGAGCTATAAAAGATAGTATTTAACTGGCAATTATTATGAGAATTAATTGCTTTTAAAGTAATTTTAATTTTCTTTCCGTATATGGTGACAGAGTTATTAAATAAGACAATTATTATTATTACCAATTACATGTAGTAAAAGAAGAAATGACTAGGCTTGGCAGACTTGGAGTGCCAAAACCATTCATAAGAACCTCAAGGTCTAAAACCCATTTTCCTCTCTCTTGCATGTACCTCTTTCTTGTCTCGTCTTGCATGTAAGAAAGAAAGAAAGATAGGTTTATTTGTCACAGAAACATTGAGCCGATCGGTATCACGCGATGTGCGTCATCAGCCCTTTTTCTATATCATTGAATAATCCTTGTCGAGTATATTTAGTTCCTCGGAGTACAGTCAAACAAACTATTTTGGTATACAGGCAGCTAACTTGTAACTATTTTTAGACAATGTTGTGACTGTGCCACGTATTTGGTCAATTCTATGACATTAATAAGGCGGTAGGTAACCCTATTTCTCTCTCTGCAATTTTCCAATTGGTTTTCACATTAATCGTTTTAGCAGGAAAAAATATATGTTTTACGAACCCAAGCGGGCACTACACTTTGTGTATTTAATTGCATCACCACCGCTCTCAAAACGGTGAAGTAAACATCGTGAGGACATGTGAAATCAACCAATCCGCACTGGGTCCGCGTGGTGGATGATGGATTTATGGCCCACTCCTTCTCACAGAGAGTTATGAGAGCTGTGCTAAATATGCTAAGTAGCTTCAAACTCAAAGCATTTATTTCAATCAAACCATATACTTTTAATTTTCAAAGAAGTCAATCATGCAGACATATGAAGGTTAGCTAGACTAAAACGTTACTACGTACAAAACGAATATTTTTACCTGTATACCAAATAGCTTGTTCCTCTTGTACTCGGAGCTGATAGCCGGTATCACGCGATGTGCGTCATCAATCACTCGCACAAAGGACTACGTGCGTTCTTGCGTTACCCCGAACTAGAATGTTCTGATATGGTTTAGGTATTCAAGATATTTCTCCCCAGAATGTATAGTATAATGTTGTGTATTTAAGAAAGGAGACAGTGCCTCGGTCTGTTTGCTTGCTTGTTGAAATGAAGACTTCTTTAGGTCGTTGAGCGATTTTTGGAAGGGGGTAAACTTATTGATTTGCGTAGTGTTGGGCTATAGAATATAGATGGCGCTAATACCAGTTTTTAGTTTTCACTTCTATCGGTAGTCCCCATGACTACCTATTTTATTAAGAAGATAAAGTTTATTTAAAAACCATGCGAATGATGATCTTTCTTTGAACCTAAACCTAATGCAGATCTAGTGTTTCTAATAAAATCATTAATTTAAACGCTACTAAACGTGATACACTACCGGCGTTCAAACTTATAGATTTGTATTTACATAACTTCCGTAGCTACCGACACATCTTATATAAAATATCGATTTCATAGAAATACATAGAAACCAGTAGTGTCGCGACGACACGTCGCCTGCTGCTGCAATCTGCAGTCGGTAACAGTATCGTAAAAAAAAAAAACACATTTTTTGCACACTCCACTCAAAATTTTCAACCATAACTATAAATGAAAAAAAAAACAATAATTAAAATACCGCATCTAACTTCCTTGATCACAAAGTCGTAACTCTGTGTCCTTCAAGGTTGTAATTATGTTTGAAAAAATATCAAGTTTTTCCTCCCATGGTTTATTTACCGCAATTAGATCCCGATTAACGAGAGAGTGAATGAGTGAGGGAATGACTGAATGAAGAAGCTCTTAGATCTGTTTCCTTGTTCGTTAGGAGAGGGAAAGTTTGGGGGAAAATGTTTAGATTAAGAATCGAAAGATAACAGTAGGTAATTACTCCTGTCGTATTATCCTTTTAAGATTAAGGTCATCTCTCTTGCCTTTTCCCAACTATGTTGGCGTCGACTTCCAGTCTTACCAGATGCATGGAGCGACTGC
Organism: Lithophane ornitopus; assembly: GCA_948473465.1. Classification (NCBI taxonomy): domain Eukaryota; kingdom Metazoa; phylum Arthropoda; class Insecta; order Lepidoptera; family Noctuidae; genus Lithophane; species Lithophane ornitopus. The sequence goes on along the minus strand of OX419637.1, from coordinate 12,766,770 downwards.
TTATCAGGCCTCCATAGCCGTTACTGGGTAATATCACCCTTTGGTAAGACTAGCTGTCAGAATTCCGGGCTTCTGATGACCCGTAACGACTGTCAAGGATTCACAATGACAGCCGGGACCAATGGCTTAACTTGCTTTCCGAGGCATGGAGTCTGATATGTAAAGATGGTCACCCATCTACGGACCAACCGCAACAATCATAACTTAACCTGATCGATCAACCCGTGCGGCTGTTATTACTTAGAGCGAATAGTTAATGTTTTTAGCTATCATTGTATAGTTGTATACCTATGCTATAGCTATGTGGCATTTTTTCGTTTGAAAATCACTTGGTTTCTGCAATATTCCACGGTGTGCAATGTAATCAATGCAGAAAAATCATAATTACGCAGAGAGAATAAAACAGTAACCGCTACTGTACTTTTAAAAATGGACGCTTAAAATACTTAAGTAATCAGTAAGTCGCTTTTCGAGTCCGTCTGTATGTGCGTAGTTCTTCTAAGCTACTCAACGGATTTTGATGCGTCTTCACTATCATGTCCAGAATGTATTCTGAAAGGTGTATTTTTTTTTTTTTAAGTTTTGACATGCCGCTACATCAGTAGATCGCACCCGTGTGAAGCAGGGCCAGGGTTGCTACTCTGTGTAGATGTTAAAATGCTAAACAGGCATCTAGGTACAGTCGAACAAGCTATTTGGTATACAGTCAGATAACTTGCAACTAATTGAAACAATTTTGTGAGTGTTTTCAATAGTCAACAATCCTTTCACGTCACTCTCCTAAGCCATATTATATTGATTTTGATTTTGAAATAAGCTCAAAAAGTTAAATTACACCCACAATCAAAACGAATTTTGGCAGTGTAGCGGAAAATGAATATATATTTTGCCTGTGTACCAAATAAGTTGTTCGACTGTACGTTCCGAAAAGAAAGAGAAGATGATGATTTTTTAACCGACTTCTTCAAAAAGGAGGAGGTTCTCAATTCGGATGTATTTTTTTTTTTTGTTTTTTTTTTTGTTTGTTACCCGATTTCTCCGCCAATTATGAATCGATTTCGATGATTTTTTTTTGTATGGTAGGTCATGCTTCCGAGGTGGTCCCATATAAATTTTATTAACTTTGCTTGCGTAGTTTTAGAGTTAGCTTCATTAGTTAGTTTTCATTTACTCCTTCACTGTTATTTACATCAGCTAGTGGTATTCGAATTTGTGTGGGGTAGGTACCACAACTAAAAAGTGAAAAATAAAAACTTTTTACAAAAAATAAAACCGACTTCCAAAAAAAACACTCAAAACTGAAAAATAACTTTACTTTCGGAAGTCGGCGGCAAAAAACGAAAATTGAAAAGCAAAGACACCGACTTCCGAAAATAAAGTTATTTTTCAGTTTTGAGTGTTTTTTTTGGAAGTCGGTTCTTTTTTTTGTAAAAAGTTTTTTTGCAAATAGCATTCATCCGAACGAGATAAAGCGACCTCCACTTCAGTTCACTAACGTTCTCGTACTAAGTCGCACGCATCCATAATTTGACCATCCATGGGCATATGGCATATAAGTGGGGTAAATATTATATTAAAATCTGGCTAATCGACAGTTTCAGGGTTATCAATTATTTAAACCACACCCTGTATACAGGGTGTAAGGGTAAACACCGTTGTCACTTAAACCATGGTTAGTTGACTTAAATATAGAAATAAATGACCGATTAACAATGTAAAAAAAACGTTATTTTCATTAAAAGATTTTAAATTTTTCTATCCGACACCGTGCTCGCTAGCGAAACAGCTAACTGACTGAGGGAGGGGTCGCGCTCACGGCCGATCAGGTCACGTCTCGCGCCTCCCACCCGTGTTGAGACACAAGTTCGATGCCCTAGCGCCCTAGGGTAAAAGGGTGAAATACTCTTGTGATAAAATGTAGATTTTATTAAGAAAAAAACAGGTTTCATTGTCCATTGATTTTACGTTCTATAAATGAAACCAAACCACTGCTTTCAAGGATAACGGTGTTTACCCTAACACCCTGTATACCATCTCCTAGTCATCTGCATACTTATTTTCTTTGTTCACCGTACGACTACCTTATAAACCCCTAAGGGCAACCTTGAGACGTAATCTCCTCCATCTCAAATCGGAGCGTCAGAATTAAATCACCAACATTAACTGAATGTTTACTCTTAAAACACATCGTTGTCGCGAAGTGTCTGACTTTAACATATGACCTGCTTCTGGGTGTAAATGTGTGACTATTAATAAAAGGGAAGATTTAAGGAGTTCTGTTTGTGTTATTAAAGTCAGCCTTTTGGGTATTTGAGAGGATTGATGAGGATGGTGAGGGAGCTCGTGGCAAAGTAATAACAGCCGCACGGGTCGATCCTTTAGGTTAAGCTACGCTTGCCGGTGTTGGTCCGTGGATGGGTGACCATCTTTACGTACCGAGACTCCTCCGTGCCTCGGAAAGCACGTTAAGCCGTTGGTCTCGGCTGTCATTCGTAGATCTTTGACAGTCCTTACGGGTCGTCAGAAGCCCGAAAGTCTGACAACCAGTCTTATCAATGGGTCTCGTATTACCCAGTCACTGGGTTGTGGAGGTTAGATAGGCGGTCGCTCCATGTAAAATACTTATACTATTCAGCTGCATCCGGTTAGATTGGAAGCCGACCCCAACATAGTTGGGAAAAGGCTAGGCAGATTGATGAGGATGGTGAGGGATTTGTTTGGTTCATTTAACTATTTATTGACCTTATTTATCTATTTATTGTTAGCAAAAAAGGCTAGGTTATGAGCTTTTAGCATATAGATATAGAATATAAGAAGTATGCAGAGGTAGGTAACCACCAGAAGTAGGTGCAGAGGTAAGAGGTAGGTACCTAGAGTAAACGATAATAAACTTAACAGTATTTTGAAATTTCGTATTATGTAATTTCGTTTTCGGGTCTTTAGCACAATAAATCTAGCCTTTTCCCAACTGTGTTGGGGTCAGTCACTTCCAGTCTAACCAATCAGATGCAGCGGAATACCAGTTAGATACTTACATGGGGCGACTGCCTAACGTTATAGGTACTGGGTAACACGATACCCCTTGGTAAGACTGGTTGCCATACTTTATGGCTTCTGACTACCCGTAACGACTGTCAAAGATCTACGTATGAGAGTTGGGACCAACGGCTTAACGTGCCCTCGCCGTATGTTCCTTGAACGTGCTTTTCGAGGCACGGAGGGGTCTCAATATATAATGGATGGTCATCCATCCACGAAACAACCGTGCAAAGGTAGCTTAACCTTCGATCGACCCGTGTGGCTGTTAATATTTAACCACGAACCCCTCTCAGATCTTTAGCACAGTTGACAGTAATTAGGAATTCAACCGACACATTCCGAAGTTACTTTACTTACAAGAATATAAACTTTACTTTACAAGACTTTGACAGTAGGAAGTGAAACCCTTTGGAAGGAAACATTTGAACAAAAGTTGTAAGTACCAATCCTTGTGCTTGTCATCTTTTGTGCAATCTTCAAAGTTGGCGTAATTCATGGCTTTGTGCAAACTCGAGCAAAGTTTATAACTTTAACTAATTGGGAAAGTCAAAATACGGTTTAATTAGTAAGTTTTTTTAAAAATTGGTAATGAAGCATTATGCGGGCCATAAACGTTTAAATAATTTGATCAAACAGGCTGGTTCAAACAGTTTGATCAAATAGAAATACGAAAATTCATATTTTTCCATGCCATTTGACAACTTATTTTGATCTTTTCCCACACATATTCATGTCAATTTGATAAAACTGTTTGAACCAGCCTGTTTGATCAAATTACTTGAACGTCTATGGCCCGCATTAGGCAAAATTCGCACCGAGAAAAAGTTTTTTTTAACAAATAAGTTTAAAAGATACCAGGGCCATATACTTACCACAAAACTTTGTAAGTCTACAAAATTGTTAGATTGTTGAAAAAACTGCATAATCAACCTATAATGTTCCCACTTCTAGGATACGGCCTCACCACGCGGGCTCAGTGCGGGTTGGTAGATGTTACATGTCTTCGAATTTTTGGTTCTTGGACATGCCGGTTTCCTTCACTGTTTTGGGAGCGGTGGATCACCACCGCTCCCAAAACAGTGAAGGAAACCGGCACATTATTACTTCGTGTAAATAATTTCATCAGAAATTATTTACACGAAGTAATAATGTGCCTGGCTGGGTTCGAACCCACGACCTACAAAATGTAAGTCGGCCGTTACCGTGGCTCAAAAAATTGCGTTACACAGAAATCACAAATATTTATGAGTATTATTCTTAATAAGAATAAGAATAGTTTATTTGTGCAACATTGGTAATTACATACAAAGATCTTAAACATTAGCTATTATTAGTTGCAACAATCTACAATTCTTTCGCATTTTCAAAAGCGTAACACAAAGCATGAGGTTTATGTATATAGTTGTAACTTGTAATTGTAAAGTTTTACGGTATATATTTATTAATAAAGCGCAATTCACTTTTTCCTGTATTTAAACAATAGTTTAACCAATTAAATCGTAGTTTAAAATCCGACATTCCTCTGTCTGTTTTTTATCGCCCGTTAGATGGTAATAATCAACCATTATACATAATTTATCGCTATAAACATCATACCAGAATGGTCGCTGAGGAAATTTGAAATTTTAATTTTTAATTTGAGTGCTTACCGCGTTTTGAATTATGGAAGGGATTCGCAAAAAAATGGTATTTATTTTTGTAACTCTTATTTTTAATAATATATGGTAATATTTTTGTGGGTTTATGGTTTGGGTATTTGACTAATGATTGAGGAGCTCGTGGCTAAGTAATAACAGCCGCACGGGTCGATCCATCAGGTTAAGCTATGCTTGCCGGGATTGGTCCGTGGATGGGTGTCCATCTTTACATACCGAGACTCCAGGCTATGCCGTTGGTCCCGGCTGTCATTCGTGGATCTTTGATAGTCGTTACGGGTCGTCAAAAGCCCGAAAGCCTGACAACCAGTCTAACCAAGGTGTATCGTATTACCCAGTTACTGGGTTGTGGAGGTCAGATAGGCAGTCGCTCCATGTAAAATACTGGTATTCAGCTGCATCCGGTTAGACTGGAAGCCGACCCCAAGAGAGTTCAAAATTAATAAAGTAAATAGGAATTAGAATACTGTTATTATTAAAAGATCTTTTAAAAATTACAATAAATATTATTAGAAATAATCAATTAATTTAAAATAAATAAGATCAAATTAACTACCCAAATAAAAATAAAAATTATAATAATAATATGTGAAAATAGCAGAGTTAATCGAATTTTTTTACTGATCGTAATATTCAACTCAAGTTCCTTACCACCACCTTCTTCTCTACTTCTTACCTTATAAGAGATCTATGCTTCTCGTCCACAGCCGGACCCCATCTGTCACAGCGACGCGTCCTGCCAAGACTTCACGAGCACAGTGTTCCCATGGATCGCGACCATCTTCGTCACCAATAGCAACCAGAAGAACCAATTCAGTTACCTCTGCGATGGCGTGCTGCTCACTGAGAAGGTTATTGTTACTGGTAAGTAGAGACAGAGAGATATAGAAAAATTTAAAAAAAATCTGCTGTTCGTTAAGTACATTTATCTTTGTACTCGTCAAAAGGTTTGGTCCTCTAATAAAAGTTGTTCTTAATGATGAATAAAGATAATATCGGTCACTTATTACCAAACACCCTATATACTCGACGCGCGGTAAATACTGCTTGCGCGATGCAGGATTTGTGTGACGTCAGGTCTTTGATGCGTCCGCCTGACGCAGGTCCTCACCGGACATGGCAGCTTCGGGAGGTACCTGTATAGGATTAGGCGGGAGGAAACGCCCGGGTGTCACCTCTGTGCGGATCGTCCGGAGGACACGGTGGAGCATACGGTGGAGGTGTGCCCTGCTTGGGCGGAGCACCGCCGTGTCCTCGTGGAGGCGATTGGCGGCAATGACCTCTCGCGTCCGGCCCTGGTCCAGGCCATGGTACGGAGTGAGAGGGCATGGGAAGCCGTCACCTCCTTCTGCGAAGCAGTAATGCTCACGAAGGAGGAGGCGGAACGCGTGAGGGAGAGGCAAAGTTTGCGCCCTCACGCCCCTAACCACCGCCGCTGGAGACACCCTGGGCGTCGGGAACCCCAGGCGGATTTCCGGCCACCATAGGCACGGCCTTGCGGACGGCGAGCAATGGGTAGCTCGCCGTCCGATAGGGACCAGGCCCGGGTCGATGGCGCGTCGTGTTCCACGCGCGCCTCAAAGAGATGTCAGCACACCTGACGGGGTCCGTTAGGACCGATGCCTGCCAGGGTTGCGGGAAAGTCCGAAAGGGATACCGGGACCTTGGCAACAGGCAACTGAAGGAACACGGGTGGGTTTTAGTCAGTAAAAGTCTGACATGCCCTTCCGCTCCGCCCAGAGCGGGAGAATTCATTTGATGATTTCCCATCCATAAAAAAAAAAGGTCATTGATGCGTAGTTCACCTGTGGCGTTGCGCGTTGTAGATGCCGCCACAGTAGTAACTGTCAACACCCGTATCTTCGATGTTTGCCTGTTGGTTAAATGACTTTGTAATACACGGGGAATCGAAATCACAACGCATGCCTAACTGATGATCTTTTCTCGCTTATTTCATGGGTGTTCTCTAGAACTGAGTAAATGAATGTTGTAGATAGATAGATAGATAAAAAGTTTATTTGGTGCACACAAAAAATATAACACAACATACAAAAGCACGGATAAATAACAACTAATTAGATTAATAAATTGCCACAAGGTTGTAATATTACATAGAATTACTTTGTGACTTTTACTGAAAAACTTTAAGAAATCGCCAAAAACGAGCCAAGTCTATAACTTCACTTTGTTTCTAATTATTTATATGATCTACTTTCTAACTCTCCAGCGTAACTGATTAATAAATGCATCAAATATACTCTTCGTTAAAGAAAAACTTCATCATCATAATTTAACCCTCTCTCGCCTTGCCTTTTTATATTTTTTCCCATTGCCTCCCGAACAAGACGAGGCGAGGCACTAATTTGATTACAGACCTCCTTCCGTTGGTATCCTTTGCCTTCTAATGACATTTCCGTGTTCTTCAGTAAAGATATTCCGAGAGGAAAAGAACATGTAGGTATAGTCCTTGTGAACATCACTCGGTTTTAAATTAGAGAGGTTGAAATCGGCTGCATTAGTTAAAATGAGGCGCTGCGTGTATTCAGCTGCATACCGGTTAGACTGGAAGCCGACCCCAATATAGTTGGAATGTAGATCATAATCTGTCTAACCTTTTTCCAACTATGTTGGGATCAGCTTTCAATCTAGGACCCAGTGATAACGGCCCCGACTTACGAGTTGTATGCCGTGGGTTCGCACCCCAGCAGGCGCGTTACTTTGTGTTGTTTATTTCATAGCCACTGCTCTCAAAACGGTGAAGGAAATCATCGAGAGAAAACCGGCATGTCCTAGAACCAAAAAATTCTAAGACGTGACATCTAGCAACCCGCACTGAGCCCGCGCGGTCGATTACAGCACACTCCCTGAGGAGGCCTGTGTCCCAGCAGTGGGAACATTATAGGCTGATTATTGAGCTGACTTCAGAATCCTAGTGATTGTGCTGTAGGTACCAAAGTCACCTTTCCAGTCAGTCTCTGAACTGGTTAAGGTTTTTACGGTTTTCATTTAGCATAGCTTAGCATTAGCTTTTCCGATAAAACTTGAATCAACACCAAACAGAAACTAAATCTTCGTTAATTTAAACTATAGGCTTTGGATTTCCTCTTTTAGATTCGGTAGAAGATGTACCTACTTCATGTATTAAATGAGTTTGGCCCAGTGGGCTTTGGTTTGCAATGTTAATTGAATGAAATAACTATCTTTCCAGATGCCAGGTGTTTGCTCGCCGGCAACATGAGCGACCCCGACAACATATTGGTATTTCTTGGAAAGGTGAACCTTCAGTCTTTTGGAGGCAATGAGAAAATACATAAGGTAAGACAATATTTAATCCAGGAAGTGCCCGCTGCCGGCGCCGGTTGCTGAATTGGCTGCCGGCGCTAACTTTGGTTGTCAGTTTGGCGTATGGAGTAGATAGGCAGGGTAGGCATCATCAAAAAAAAACATGTAATAGATTTTTATTTCCATTTTTTTCCATATTCCAGTAATAAAGTCATAAAGTACTACACGAAACCGAACTAGTAAGATTAGGTCTAATACTTTTAATCGCAAAAAAGGTTAGGTTAGGTTAGGTTAGAACTGTGACCCCCTACGTGTGGCCAAAAACGACTAGAATATGCAGAAAAACATATTTTAGTTAGGGTTAGTTAGTTGGTGTTCTGAATACTAGAAGGGTTTCTATAAACGCCGGCGGAGGTCCCTTTAATCTACATACCTACCTCATCATCTGCCTAGCGTTTTCCCAACTATTTTGGTCTCAATATCCAGTCAGACTGGACGCTGAATACCACAACTTTACATAGGTACATGGAGCGACTGCACTCCACAACCTAGTTATTGGGAAACACGATTGCTCTTGGTAATACTGGTTGACAGCCTACAATACTACAAAACACCAACACGCAGAGAGCAAGCATGCATGTATAGTGTTCCCACTGCTGGGACACCGGCCTCCTATCAGTGAGAGGGAGTGGGCCGTTACCCACTACGAGAGCCTGGTGCGGGTTGGTAGATGTCACATGTCTTCGAACTTTTGGTTCTAGGACATGCGGGTTTCCTCACGATGTTTTCCTTCACCGTTTTGAGAGCAGTGGTGAAGAAATAATTTAAGGTTGATGCGCTAGGGTGGCCCGCGAAATTCAAATTCTCTTACGTTTTTTGCAATTTGCAGGTCAGTATCAGGTTGTATGTTGATCCAAATATTATTAGCGGCTTTAACAAATATTATTTTATACAGAATTATAAACATTAGAATCAGCAATACAACTCTCTAAGTTCATGTAAGTGTCGTGTTCATTAAATTTTCATTCAATACACTTACATGAACTTACCTCATTAGATACCTCATTTGTCAAATTGTGATGAGTCGTTAAGAAGATATGAGGGAACAGATGAACGTACATACATACATACATACCTGTCAAAATCATAGCCCTCCTTTTTTCTTCGCCGTAGTCGGGTAAAAATTATGAATCATCTTAAAATGTCATACTGACAATTCGTAATATAATCTGCGTGTGATTACGAAATAATTCATCTGTTTGACAGTTTTCTATGGAGATTCGTAAAATAGTCCACATAATATGAATTGCTTTTGTGACAAATTAGAGGAATTGCTAATGACAGCTGGAAATTCAGGAAATAAAATGCTTTTAGAGGAATTGCTAATGTGACCGTTTTAGGCCCACAGAAGTGGGCGTCTATTTATTACCTCCAAATACGGCGATATTTTAAGGAAATGTCCGAAGCACCTGGGACCCTCTCGGTATCTGTACCACGAAGTGACCTGATCAAATAGTTCACAACGAAACGAGATTAGCAGAAAATGTAACAGATGAAAATATAGTCAAGTAGACGTGGCGGCGACTCGACGTGAAGGGAACAAATCGTATAATAATATGGTATTGTTTTTCTTACAGGTATATTCAATAGTAATCCACCCGAACTTCACGGTCTCAGAAGAAGGAAGGGTGACCAACGACCTGGGTCTCCTTGTATTGGAGGAAGCTGTGGAGTTGAAGGAGAACATTCAGTCTGCCTGCATTCACCAGGCGAACAGCATTGCAGAAGCTGCAGTGAGTTAACATTATCATTTAAATCGCGGTATGGTAGGGCGCGGTGAAAACTTAGGTGAAGTAAACTCAAAACATTTATTTTAAATTTATTATATGTATAGATAAACCAAATACAGCGTGTTAGGGTAAACACCGTTATCCTTGAAACCAGTGGGTTGGTGTCATTTATAGAACGTCAACATCAATGGAAAATTACTTTTTTTTTTTTCTTTTTTTTAATTACATTTTACCACTCGAGTTTTTCACCCTTTCACCTATGCACTAGGGCAACGAACTGGCGTCTCAACACGGGCGGGGGTCGCGGGACGTGACTTGACCGGCCGCGATTTATATTTAAGTCTTAAACTACCCATGATTTGAGTGACAACGGTGTTCACCCTTACACCCTGTATAGGCACTTTTTAATAGTCAAGGGGTCGGTCAGTCAGAAAGATGAAGCTATTTGCCCATTCTAAAGCATAGTAGGTTCATATGGAGAAGAATGGGCAAGAAACTCCACGGACACTCTTTTAAATCCGAATATTGTTACAAAATATTGGTTATATCATTCATGTTGAAATTATTTATGTAAATTAATTAATTATTTATAAAGGCGTGTACGTTAAAAGCGTCCGTAATATAATATATTAAAAAAAAAAAACAAAAATTTAAATAAGCCGTGTCAGCTAAGAAATGACCAGTCCCTTCTGATGGCGCCCGTTCACGAACATGACGCATGAATATGCAACATTCAGCTCAACCATTCTTAGATCCGTATTACAGAACGATCCTCAAGTCCAGTTTGATTTGCAATCAGTTGATCACTGTTTGAGAATAGAATCAATACTTGAGCATCGGTCTTATTCCAGAACGGTAATCAATCTTTACTCAGCTGAATCGAGACTCAAATCGAGCCTACTAGGTTTAAAAGTAAAAATGGGTGTTCCACAAGGCTCGATTTTGGGTCCTTTCCTCTTTTTAGTGTACATTAATGATCTACTCCATTTATTAAAAAATCAGCCACACATGGTGTTATTTGCTGACGATACTTCCTTAATTTTTAAGGTAGATAGACGTGCTACAAATTTTGACGAAGTAAATAACGCCCTACTGCAGGTCCAAAATTGGTTCACTGCTAATAATTTAGTATTAAATGGAAAAAAGACTAAGTGCATAAAATTTTCTTTACCAAATGTCAAAAGTAGGGATTGTGAGATTATATTGAATCAAGAGAAACTAGAATTCGTCGATAAAACTGTTTTCCTGGGGATCACGCTCGACTCAAGGCTACAATGGGGTCCTCATTTAACATCTCTTGCAGGGCGGCTGAGTTCAGCAGCATATGCTGTCAGAAAAATCCGTCAATTTACTGATGTAGATACCGCGAGGCTAGTCTATTTTAGTTACTTTCATAGCATAATGTCTTACGGTATTTTACTATGGGGACGGGCTGCAGACATCGAGTCTATCTTTATTCTGCAGAAAAGAGCGATCAGAGCCATTTATAATCTACGCAGGCGCGATTCTTTAAGGGAACTGTTTAAGGATATTAACATCATGACGGTACCTTGTCAATATATATATGAAAACATCTTGCACGTAAGAAAAAATTTACATCTTTTTAGTAAAAGAGGCGATAGACATAATTATAGTACTAGAAATAGGGACTTATTAGTTCAACCAGGTTTCAGACTGGCTAAAGTAGACTCATCTTTCATGGGGTACTGTTTAAAATGTTACAATAAAATCCCTCCCCACATACTTCAACTGAATGAGACGAAATTCAAAACTTGTATAAAACGCACACTATGTAGGCAGGCATATTATAAGTTGGAGGATTACATCTCTGATAAAAATGCTTGGCTTAATGCTGGTCCTGCTCCACAACCACAACTAACTAATTAACATTCGAAAATGCTGTTGGAGCTGCTGAAGATTGTAAGACTATCTTTGCATTGTATAAACTCAATCTCTCCTTTGTATTATATAATTGCACAGGTGTGAGTACTATGTACTATAGAGCTACCATTTACCGGGTATTTTGTCTTTCATTGACTTGAATGTGCCCTGGCGGCTGGGAATGTCATGCTCACTCAAATGTCTCGCTGGTGGTGGCGTATGTGTTGGATCATTTAGCTCCCTTCAAAATGGTTGAGCTGAATGGTGCTGATCCATGCGTCATGTTCGTGAACGGGCGCCGTCAGTTGTGACTGGTCATTTCTTAGCTGCCATGGCTTATTTTAATTTTTGAATTGTGCTTATTTTGTAATTGCGGACGCTTTTAACGTGCTTTCTACATTGTTCTCACATGTATAATTTCAACATGAATAATGTAACCATTATATTGTAACAATATTTTGATTTAAAAGAGTGTCCATGGAGTTTCTTGCCCGTTCTTCTCCATAGGTACCTACTACGCTTTGGAATGGGCAACTAGCTTCATATTTCTGACTGACTGACTCCTTGACAATTCAAAAGTGCCTGTAAATGGTTTAATTGAAATAAATGCTTTGAGTTTGAGTTTGAGTTTGAGCCTCAAGCAGAGATGTGTATTGTCTATGCATCAGCCTGTTTTCGTTTACGATTTATTATAATAACCGACTTTGATCCGATCTTCACTGGATTAGAAATATTAAAATACACCATAGAAGCCCAGTTATTTAGGAAGTCAACGATATTGTTTCATTGCTGAATAGTAAAATGCCCCATTTATTGAAGTAAAGCTGTTTGAAGTGAAGTATAGTATTTTTGTAAGCTAATTTGTCAAGCTTAAAAGACTTGTATTTGTGGCCTTAAATAAGTATGCTATTTAAAATGTCAGTATGTCCAAGCATCAGCGTGAAAAATATTAGTTTGTTTTAAGTTTGTTGTTTGTCAACTTTAATTATTTGTTTAGCTGATTTTATTCATATTACTTAACACTTTTAAAATGGCAAGACGGAAGAAAAATTTTTGTGCTTTGGAAAAAAAACCTACTAATAGAAATTTCTCTTCAAATATATCCATTTTGATTATGATTTTGATAGTAGGTACCTAATATTTAAAAATATCAACAGAACTCGACAATGTACTATTCGAACAGAAGAAATATTGACAATTTGACATGACAATCTATGCTCAAGCGCGGTGTCGACCACACTTGGGTGATTACAAATTTGATCACTGCTTGGGTTCGATTGAGTAACTGAGTAGCGATCTAAAATAAAGCCAAACTCAGTTGAACTAAGATCAATGAATCTATGCTTGAGCAACGTTCTAAAATTAAAAGCGGACTTAAAACTAGTTTTAAACAGTGATCAATACTTGAGTTACCTTCTGTAATACGGACCTAAGGGTGAGCTTTTAATAGTGTCACTTTAAGCTTACTTTACCTAAGTTTTCACGGTGAATTTTTTGCATTTGAGACAGGTTGATACTTTTCTGTTGTACCTCATCTTTTCAGATGACTCCGTTCTAAGCAAAAACACACATACACTACACATACAAACACACACCAGACAACACCAAACACACACACACACACACAACAAACACACACAGAAACACACCACCAAGACACATACACACACATCATCATACATCTATGTCAAATATTTAGGATAGTACACAAACCATATCATAATATCACTCTAAATACGGCAAAACTTGGCTGGCCGCCATTTTGATATCCCGGTATGAATCGTATTTGATGCTCATTTGAGATTCTTGCCACGTGCGATAAAATTAATTATTTTGACCACCGCTTTCGAGTTTAAATGGCTGAATTTTGTGGCGTCGGAAATATAATAAAGTAGTTTTTATCTGTTTTATGTGACGGTAGCACTGAGTGTAGTTTGTGAAAATGTAATTAAATGGGATCTTTGTGTTGTCGAATTTTGATAGTTATTTAAGGTGTATCTTTTCAAACAGTGAAAGTTGTTCATAATGATTAGAACCTACAATGACTCCTTAAAATATTTCGTATACGATAAGATACACCTTATATATTGTCGTATTTAATTTATCATAAAATCACGCCTGTATCATCATTAACATAATTATTTTCAACAAAACATTATAATTATATGAATAATAACTCACCCATTATGCTAAAATGTCAGCACCCTAAATGTGTAAGCAGGGGGTGTGTCTCCACATTTCACCAGTTATGTTTAAGCCTCTTTTAAAGGGCAAGCCTATTTTCGAATCGAGGCTCCAAGCAGTTATTAAGAATTGAGAAAAAATTGTAACATATTCTCTCCTGAATTTTTGGTGTGTTCAGAGATACAAATTCCATAATGGACAAGCACTATTTTGTAGCTATTTCGAATCATTATCATCTACCCTCATTTGGTCTGAGCATCTACCAAGCCTTTTCCCAACATGTTGGGGTCGGTTTCCAGAGGGCCTAGACAAGTGACAATCGCTTCGAAAGCGTTTCGTATTTCTACAACGACTTTCTACTGGATTGACATAAGCTTTCGATAGCTTATGTCAGTCCTATACATGTTTGTCTTTTACATCATCGTTATCGCTGATAGAATGTCACTTTGTCTAGGGCCTCAGACTAACCGGATGCCGTTGAATACCAATATTTCACATGGAGAGACTGCTTACCCAACCTCCACATTCCTGATACTCGGTAAAATATGATACCCCTTGGTAAGAGTGGTTGCCAGACTTCTGACTACCCGTAACGACTGTTTTTCTAGGTACAAATGACAGCCAAGACCTACGGCTTAAACATGCTGTCTATTTTGAATACTGAGATTAATTTTATCTTTACAGACCACAGCATGGGGGTTGGATGGAGCCCTGGTTCCAATATTCTTCAACAGAGAAAAAGGTGATCACTGCTTTGACGCAGACGAAGACGTATTCTGTGCTACTTACGGGAATGGTAAGCTCTTCTTTTAAACTCTCTTGTCAAAACAATCTTTTTTCTTTTTAACCGTCTTCTTCAAAAAAAACATACAGACGAATTGAGAACCTCCTCCGTTCTCAATTCGTCTGTATGTTTTTTTTTTTGTGTGTTTGTTACGCGATTACTCCGCCAATTATGAATAGATTTTGATGATTCTTTTTTGTTTGGTAGGTCATGCTTCAGAGGTGGTCCCATATAAATTTTATTACCTTTGCTTGCGTAGTTTTTGAGTTAGCTTCAATATTACGTATTTTTTACCACTTAGTCTATGTAGACGATATATTATTTGACTCCGTCACTGTTATTTACATAGCAGGTAGTGGTATTCGAATTTGTGTGGGGAAGGTACCACTACTAAAAAGTAAAAATAAAAACTTTTTGCAAAGAAAAAAAGAACTTCCAAAAATAAAAACACAGGAAAGGGAAACATAACTTTAATATCGGAAGTCGGTGTCTTTGCTTTTCAATTTTCGTGTTTTGCCACCGAAATTAAGTCATCATGACCTGGAGATGGACATAGGCTACTTTTCAACCTGGATAGCAGAAGAAGTCGCGGGCAATAGCTAGTAAGTTGCCGGTCTCTGGACGGGTACAAGTTCCTAATGGGAAGATATAATCAGACTTAACTCTATTCCCGTCCGTCCTGTGGAGTGAATCCAGGGCCGCACGCTCAGCAGTCGTGTTTGCGCCCACTAGACAAATGAGGCAGTTTTTTTAAATTTGTTCCGTCTGGTGCTGGTATAAATATGACATGTGTATTCTAATTTCGTATAAATATTACCTGGTTCTATTTCTAAATTATTCGTCCGCTATGCAAATCTGATGTTTGCGACGACTCCTCGCGGCGCGAAGGGAAACGCGCTGCACGCAGACACTGTTCATTAAGTACTGCCGTGCGCCAGCTGGTGGCGGCGGGACCGTAACAACATTGTGAAGTTTTAATTTATATAATAATATTTTCCAGAAGTAGCATTATGCCCTAGCTACGGAGGTATCTTCGCATCGCTTCAGGAAGACCGCTGGTGCCTTGGTGGTATATTCTACGGCGACCCAGCTGACCGAGGCATTTGTTTCACCAAGAATGTCCACTATACCTCGCTGACAACGTACCTGAAATGGATCGATGATACTGTTGAAATGTTTAAAAATGGTATTCTGTACATGTGTGTTTCATTTATTGTTTATTCCGTTGGACCTTAACAAAGCAATTTGGCATAGCTAGAGGGCCTAGACAAGTGACAATCACTTCCAAAGCGTTTCGTATTTCTACAACGACTTTCAACATTATTGACATAAATAGTTACCATACTAATAATATTCGGGATGTATTTAATAGCACTTTAAATTTGATGAAAACAGCTCTAAAATTGCTAGCACAACAATTCTGCGAGCAACCTGGAAGTAGCGCTCGCCGGCGTTACCGCAGCACCGCTCGCTTCGCTCGCTTGGCTCGCGCGGGTTTGGTCATCGTTCTAACCTAACCTAACCTATTTCACCCGGTTCAAAATGACGAATCATACAATCTGGTGCAAAAATGTTTTAACTATTATCTAATCATCTAGTCATCCAATTAATTTTAAAGCTAAGCATATTTGAAGTGCAAACCATTAATTTTATAGTTCATTTAATTTTAAAGCTAAACATTTTAGAGTGTGAAACATTATTTTTAACGTGCGTTTATATATTCCCCATAATATTCTACCGAGTGACGCGATCATTTGATTTTTTCCCCCGAATTCATGTGTGAAAACTACATTTGTTTAAGGACCGGTCATCTATGATGTAACCCAACTCTTATGTGTTCTAGGAAGCATATTGTAGTGATGTTACTACCTAAATAGTTGCCAACTGCCAATACATGATACGGTTGTCAGTCATTAGATTTGGCTGATGTCCAGATATGGCGGGATTTCGCTCCAAATGATACGGAATTAAAGGCAATGGGAGAAATAAACATGCTGTGTTGTGTACGATTATCACTTGGGGGCGCCGGAGTGCATCGGTGGAGCAAATTGGTTGCGTGTTTGCGCATTCGAAGATAAACAATTGACTCATTTGATGTTAAATGTGTGGTGCCATCTATATCGCTATATACGAAACATCGCCATATACGAACTATACAGAGTATTAGGGTAAACAACGTTATCCTTGCAAGCAGTGGTTAGGTTTTATTTATAGACCGTAAAATCAATGGAAAATTACAACTTAAAAAAAAAACATTTTACCACAAGAGACGCTAGTTCGTTGCCCTATGCGCTAGGGCGTATAAAAAATATTTTTTATAACTATATTTTTGCACCGCACTATTAATTCAGTGGTACATGGAGTAGAAATATTAGCGGTGTTGACCACGAGTCCGCTCCCCAATTTCCGCCTCAATTGGGAGCATCGGCAAAATTCGTAAAACCGATCACCATCCGAACTGAGTGCGCATTCAAAATCTCCAATCTTTATTACTACTTTACGTGAAAATGATCTTTACGCAAACGCAGTAACTTATAAAATCATGTAACCAAATAGGTGCATTCGTAAAATTGAAATTAATTAATGTAAATGTTCAATGCCACATCTAAATTTTGTCGTACTGTAATAATGAGTCTAACCCACATCTGTATATTAAGAGCGGATACTACCTCAGCTCAAATTCACTCTTTATCTCGCTCGCTCGAGCCTCGAATAGTTTATGTCTCTAATTGCTTTTTGCGGTGAAAACAAAGGTAACTAAAAAAAAAACATAAGACCTGTTCAAATCAAATCAAATCAAAAAAATTTATTTCACATAAGCCTACATGGGCACTTATGAAACGTCAGAAGCTAGGTGCACGGTTCCAATTGGTCGTTTCCTATGGAGAAGAGCCGGCACGGTTACTCTTTTAAAAATAATTGGCTTTTACAATATTTTCAAATTACAGTGTTAGTAGGCATGGGAGGACAATTAAATAAATAAATTAAATAATTCTTTATTGACATAGTTTTTTTACATACAAATTATTTGAAGCCTCTGACTCCTGAACTAGGTGTACCTGTATGTCAGGAGTCAGCGCCCTCTCCCATTTTATTTCGCTTAGATATTAGTGTCAACAAGAATAGACAAACACGTGTGCTAGAAAATACACATTTAAAAGAAGTAAAAACAAACTAAAATACAATAACATAGGTAAATGAAAAGTAGGAAAAAATATTCAAAAAATATCAAAAATGAAATTTATTCTAAATTATATATGTCGTGCTGTGTGTTTGTGGAAAGTGTGTAGGTGTGCGTGTGGGTGGGTTCCCGTTCGTGTATGTGTATGAGTAAGTGTGTGAAAGAAGGCTTTGTTCTACAAGGCCTTTCAACAAGTAAGTACCAGGTACTTAACAAAATAGAAGATGTTCAATAAATCTACATTCCAATAAGCCTACCCTGTTGACCTGCAAAGTTTCATGATCTAATTTCAAGTATTTTTTTAATACCAGCGGTTTATAGTTCGGTTTAGTGGTAACATTCGAATATTTTTTTTATCGAGAAAATTTTATGTAATCTTTTTTTCCTCTAACATAGGCCCTAGCATCAATCCTCACCTTTAACATAATATTTATTTCAAAATTAATGCTGCAGTATTTTCGGCATAACGGAGGATCATGCTAAGCAATTTGAGGTAGGGTAGGGCCTTAATAACAGATATTTGTATGACTGACTCTCTAAAAGGTTTTAATACGCTGAAATTTGAAGATTGGCCACCGTCCGTGAACTGACCGCGGTAAACGATTCTTGACCTCTCCTAACAATATATAAAATATCCCTTAGAATAAATACCTAACAACGTTGTTTACATTGTAAGAATGTTGTACCTATTTGAATGTAAATAGGTAAGTATGTTTATGTAGGTACTAGGTATCTAACGAAGGATCGATTCATACTACACTCCGGAGTCGAGAGAATGTATTTCTGACACATGTCAATCATCTGAGTGAAAACCTCGGCAACCTCGTCAAATGTTAAAACCTCCTATATGATTTTTGCTGCTAAGAATAAGAAAATTCAAAATTTTGCGCCTTTAACTATAAATAACAATATAATTCATAGATCACGACAGGAAAAATATCTCGGTCTGCATTTGGATGACAGACTTACTTGGAAAGCACACATTGAGTATATCAGAACCAAACTGAGTTCAGTCTTGGGGGCACTCCGGAAAGTAACTAATTGCATACCAGGGAAAGTACGTGGTTTGATATACAATTCACTTATAAAAACGCATCTCGAATACTTGATAGAAATATGGGGATTGGCTACAAAAACTAATCTAAAACAACTACAAACCACACAAAAAAGAATTATTAAAACATTATTCCATTACAATTATCTAACACCTACAAAGGAGCTATATACTAAAACTAAATTATTTTACATTACGCAATTATATACATTCAACACTTGCAACCTAGTTAAAAAAATAATCACAGGCAACATCCACTCAAACATTACATTAACTCAAAAAACACAAAAACATTACTTAAGAAACAGATACAAATTAATGACAACTCGACCACGTACACTGACTTACGGCAAAAAAACCATACTGTTTGAGGGAATACAACTTTACAACAGCCTGCCGAACATAAAAATGTGTGACAATTTAAATATTTACAGAAACAAACTAAAATGGCATATTTACAGTCACTATTTCTAAAGAGATGCTGCTGAACAGATTGTGAAATAAATAATAGTTGTAATAGTATGAAAATTGTCGCCCTAAGCTAAAGCTCAAAGCTGTATTTTAATTTAAGATATTTTTGTTAATCTCATTTTAAGTGAACAATGTTCTTATGAGAAATAAAGTTCTTTAAACCTAAGTGTAAAAGAAGTAACTTGTCAAGAGGAAGAAAAATCGGCCAAGTGCGAGTCGGACTCGCGCACAAACGGTTCCGTACCATTATCTATAAAACGAGCAAAAAATCACGTTTGTTGTATGGGAGCCCACTTAAATATTTATTATATTATGTTTTTTTTTGTATTTTTTGTTACAGCGGTAACAGAAATACATCAGATAGGTACATTTCTATCGAGATAAAATAGAGATAGATTGACGTTCGCTGCGCATCGACTCTGCGCTAGTATAAATCGACCCTCAGTTAATAGATTAGGTACTATGATAATGTGACTAGCTCATCAATTGTTTTTCTTTATAATAGTTTTGTTATGTCTGACTAGTGACATTGAACATGGGTTTTCCTGCTGCGTTTTATATTTGTAATCGATTCCGATAATAGTTTAGTAGGTGTGTGCGTAAACTTAGTAGGTTTAATGATATCACCGCTCTTGGTAAACATCTCACTCGCAACACTCAACGGATTTGGATGAAATTTAGGACATGGGTGAACCATGACCTGGAAGAGGACATAGGATACTTTTAATTCCAATATTCCAACGGGATCGAGACTTAAGCTGGTGAAACCGCGGGGAGTTAGTACCATTATACAGGGTGTAAGGGACAGCCCTCCGCAGACAAATGGGATGAATTCAGCATAAATCATACTAAGACGACGACATGAAGTGATTTCAGGAACGTTATGGGAAACTAATAAACCTTTTTTGTACTATTACCTCAAAACCCACGTAGCCGTAGCCGTATTTTAACATGCATTGCTGTTTTTTTTTTAATTTTGCTGTTTTATTTACATAAGTGGAGTGCTGCGTACAGATAATGTAATTTAACATTGAAATAAAGGAATAAAAATTTAAAACGATAAAAAAAAATGTAAACTTTCCTGAGAAAATTTCCGGTGGATTATGATTAAAAATAAGGAGCTGAATGCCGCCTATTAATTTGCGGAGGGCTGTCCCTTACACCCTGTATAAGCCTCTTCCCTATACACCATTTCTCCATGTATTGCGCACGTTAGTCACAAAAATATTAGGAAAACGAGGGGCTGAATACTAGTAACTACATAAATAGTAGGAAGTGTTTTACGTTTGTTGTGTGTTGCGTCTATTTGCAGAACCCGCATGTCACTAACTTAAACTCCAATGCCTACATGTGTATTTTTACATTAGAATTTTTGAATGTCCTTGTTTTTGCTTTAGGCAGTTAAATAGGTAATACAGCCCGTATTACCTACGTTTCCGCAACTCCGCGTCATAGCGAATTGTTAATAGTTGACATTAACTTTATTATTATTATTGAACGATTGGCTTCGACGAATTGAACCTAAGTTTTTAATCGACTTCTTCAAAAAGGAGGAGGTTCTCAATTCATCTGTATGTTTTTTTTTTGTATGTATTTTACTCGATTGCTCGGCCAATTATGAATCGATTTTGATGATTCTTTTTTTGTTTGGTAGGTCATGCTTCAGAGGTGGTCCCATATAAAATTTATTAACTTTGCTTGCGTAGTTTTTGAGTTAGCTTCAATATTACGTATTTTTCCCCACTTAGTGTATGTAGATGATATATTGTTTGACTCCGTCACTGTTATTTACATAGCAGGTAGTGGTATTCGAATTTGTGTGGGGTAGGTACCACAACTCATCATCATCTGCCACAGTAGGTACCACAACTAAAAAGTGAAAAATAAAAACTGATTTTTACAAAAAAAAACACAAAAAAGTGAAAAATAACTTTAATTTCGGAAGTCAGTGGCAATAAACGAAAATTGAAAAGCGAAGACACCGACTTCCGAAATTAAAGTTATTTTTCACTTTTTTTGGAAGTCGGTTGTTTTTTTTTGTAAAAAGTTTTTATTGATAAAACATTTGTCTTTTCGGTTGTCGTGAGTGATTCTTGGGGGACGCCTATATCCAGCAGTGGACGTAATTTGACTGATGATGATAATTATTAAATTAACAGCAACAATATTGGTTTAACTCTTTGTACATGGGCAGATGATCTAGTTAAGACTAGAGAGATAGGAATTAGAAATCATTGATCAAAGGTTGCTGATATAACTCACACAATAAGCAAGCTGAAGTGGCAATGGGCCGGCCATATTACCCATAGAACGACCATATTGCCTTGATGATCGTTGGGTAGACCGAGTTCTTGAGTGGAGGCCGCGAATAGGCAAACGTAAGGTAGGACGCCCTCAGGCTAGGTGGAGCGACGATCTTCACAGGGTGGCTGGTAGCACCTGGATGAGAGATGCCGAGAATCGAGCTGAATGGCATGCCATTGGAGAGGCCGATGTACAGTAGAGGACTGCTGTAGGCATGACTTTCAAGGGGTGCATTAAAATTGTCTCCACGAGTTGCGATGCTCCGGCGCACCCTGGACAATCAGCCTCGCTTAGTACCATATTTCGAACTGAGTGATATTTTTTACTACGACTTTTAGGGTTCCGTCCCCAAAGGGTGCGAAACTATTAAAAAGCCTCCGCTGTTGGTCTGTTAGCGGGCTGTATCTCATGAACCGTAATAGCTGGACAGTTGAAATTTTCACAGATTGTGTATTTCTATTGCCGCTATTACAACAAATAATAAATTAAAGGGGTCGCAATACAAGAAACGTTTTTTTGTGCGTTTTGCTAAATATTTTACGGTGGTACGGAACCCTTAGTGTACGACACCGTCACGCACTTGGCCGTTTTTTTTAACTATGAGCTCTCCTTACAGTTCATAGTAAAAAATCGGGCAAGTGCGAGTCGGAGTTTGGGGGATACGAGAAAATAAGATATCCAACTTAGAAATCAAATTACTATTGATGTTGAAAGCCAATGCCTAGACAGGCTGGGCAGGTGCTCTGGGTGAGACGTTCAGATACAGGAATTAGAAAACTGTTCTCAACAGTGTATAATAATGAAATTATTATGCATTACTTATTTTCTATACAGTTACACACTTGATTCTTCACTCGATTTGAGACGTAGTAACGTAAGTAAGAAATAACATCGCTACAGTTTCCTACATCAATCATTCTGAGATTCTGATTCTGAGAATCTGAGAATTAATAACTATTAAAATGTTAGTTGTGATTATTATAATGTGACCACAGGACGTACCTATACCTACACAACAAACTTATTTATATATTTATTTAAGGATTACCAACGAGATACATTACAATTATCTTTTACAATAATAAAACTAAATTATCCCGTAATGCACTCAATTACAGGTAACCACAGCTTACACATTATTAACTAAATAATATATACGGAGTTAATAGAACATAAACTGGCACACATATGTATTGCTGTGGCCCAAACAAGGACGTGTAACGCAAATAAATGAATTTTGAATATGGGGTAACTTTTGGGGGCAAAAAAAAAGTTTTGCAAAACTGTAGCGTGTGACATATCAAATGAAAGGGCTTGTTACGAGGATCTCAAATACATTTTTTTAATACTTTTAAAAAAATATAAGAAAAGAAAAGAGAAATTTATGAAAATTTTCCATTCCTCCCCCCCTTATTTCTGAAACGAATGAGCCTAAAATTTTGAAAAAAAAAAACGAAATGGTTCTATACTTATAGATTATAGGAAAACCTATAAGAAGTCTATGGTCTTAAAAAAACATGGTAAATCTCCCAATATTGTGCGTACAAAGGATATAATTCATTTTGGGCTAAATTATGAAAGTACGGTTTAGTAGTAGTAGTATTAAGTAAGTAAACAAAAAAAATGATATATTCCGTTAGAACATGTTATTCTCTTCACTTTTCACTATCAGACCAAATCTGTAGGGCAATTCCCTGCGCTGTTATACGATTTTGAAAAATACTGTTTTCAGTATGTTTTAGTTAAAATAATTAATAGTAATCTAATTAAAATAATAGCTTGTAGTAATAAAAAATGAAGAGAAAAACGTACTCTTTTGGAATATACCTTTTTTTTGTTTGGCCGGCACTTTTACACATATAGCCCAAACATGTATGGACAGTGAATGATCTCCTTTACATTTGCAGTTGGAACGTATAACTACGGAACACTTCATTGTGCGTGGCCCGACACGCATTTGGCCGGTTTTTTTAAATAAAATCTACCGTTTCAGTGATTGCCTCATCGTTGCAAGAAATTCGATAATCTTGGACTGAATACCACACAGGGACAAAAAACAAAGACTTATGCAAACACCCGGAACAGTGAAGATTCTACAAAATATCTTCCTCATATCCTTCCGTATAAACAACGGCTCACACTTTTACCATCAAGCCATTAATATGCATTGGGTGTAGGCAGACACGTTTGAAATATGGCAGACGTGCGCATAGTGAATACAAATGGTACAAACCATGCTTCATTTATTCCGAACCTGATATTGAAGACGTCAATAGTTTGGGTAGACGAGCGATTGGATGCGATTAAGCGCTGCGATTTTTTTTTGGTAAGCAGTAAGAGCTATGTCGGTGTAAGGTGTCAGTAGTAGATATATAGATTAAGAATATTTTAATTTGCCATACAACGTGGCAATGCTGTCAGCCTTTTGGGCACTTTTCGTGCTGACAGCGATACGGACGAATTTTTTGATGCACTACAGTGATTATTTTCCTTATATTTGTACACATATTATCATTATTTTAGTGTTAGATGTATATTATTGAATTATTGTTATAAATGATTTTATAATTTTGCTGCTGTAAAATATTCCCACCAAAGTACAAG
The DNA here is from genome assembly GCA_948473465.1 of Lithophane ornitopus. NCBI lineage: Eukaryota > Metazoa > Arthropoda > Insecta > Lepidoptera > Noctuidae > Lithophane > Lithophane ornitopus. The sequence continues at coordinate 12,742,541 of OX419637.1, read as the reverse complement.
AGTTATAGAGATAAAAACAAAAAAGGAAAGTTTGTAGAACATGAAACAACTGCCGAAAAAGTAAATGAAGGCATTGCTAAACTGAAAAGTGCCATTATGCAATTAGCGAATGCAAGAACGAGATACAATAAAAGTTTTATTGTTACCTATAACGTATAGTGTCCTTCACAGTGTGAAGTTTTGGACATAAAATAGTATCTACCATCAGCTTCATCATCATCATCAGCAGTCCACTGCTGGACATAGGCCTCTCCAATCACACGCCATTCAGCTCTATTCTCGGCAACTCTCATCCAGCTGCTACTAGCCACCCTGCGAAGATCGTCGCTCCACCTAGCCTGAGGGCGTCAGCTTAGAGCAGTCCATTGCTTATTCAACTCAATCCTCATTCCTCAGAAACTTTTATCGAGCTTTTTTTTTCTTTTTTTTTTGTGTTTGGGAAATCATCAAATGACTTCTCCCGCTCTGGGCGGAGTGGAAGGGCGTGTCAGACTTTTACTGACTAATACCCACCCGTGTTCCTTCAGTTGCCTGTTGCCAGGGTCCCGGTTTTCCTTTCGGACTATCCCGCAACCCTGGCAGTATCGTAACTTCATAGAAGAGAATAAAGTAAACCCTATAATTTTTTATCGTGTACATAAATTGCGCATGATTTTTGTACAATCAACACAATTAAGAATCAAAATGAGACAATAATACCTATTATTACCAGATAATATCTATATATATATATAGATATTCTAAATTAAAGTCGCTTTTCGTGTTTGTCTGTATCTCCGCGTTGTTTTTCTAAACCACGCAACAGATTTTGATGAGGTTTTCACCATCGTTTAGAGGATTTATTCAGGAAGGTTTATTGGTATAATACGTTGATATTAAAGTTACATATAACTAAGAAATCTCGATGTTTTGTCAATTTGTAAAAACCGTGGGAAGCAGGAGTAGGTCGCTAGTTTATAATTTATTTTTATCTAATAAAGGAATATAATATCCAGCATCTAATTCCGGGAAGTTCTTCTAAGGAACATGGATTCGTTCAGGGTATTAATAGCTTAACATCGCTATTACTGGCCAAAGATCAGCCCCGTTGATGGGGAAAATAAGTAAATCATTCAATTATTATCTCTTGAAGAGATTTTCTTCTTCTTATTAATGTTTTTTTTTGCAGATTTTCCTGTTGGAGGATTATTTGAGATCTTTTCAGAAAATAGATAGTTGATTTATTTTAGTTTTGGTGATAGGGAGTATTTTTATGAAACAGTTGTGAATATAACTTATACTCCATTTGAAATAAGATTAGACATTTAAATAAACCTTTTTTACAGTCCGTTCAACCGATTTTGACTTCTATTGCGTTGGTTGCATGACAAATGGCAGTTGCAGTAGACAGTTGGTATTGTGTTGGTTAATGATGATATTTATAATGCTACTTTAAAATGATTAAATATAAGATTTGGATGCCCATGTGACGGCAAAGCATAGAGAACTTACCTTATGACAACAACTAACCCAATTTACCCAAGTTTGCAAAGGAATAAATGATTTGATTTGATTTGTGTAACTTTTTTTGCTTTTAATACCATCTTTATGCCTACGGTATAGAAGTAAAAATCGGTTGAACGGACTGTAAAAAGGTTTGTTTAAATGTCTAATCTTATTTCAAATGGAGTACAGTTATTGATAGATAAATAACATAACATCACGCCTGTGATCCCAGGAGGGTTAGGCAGACGTGTACCTCAAGTACCTACACCCTTATTTCACCAGTTATGTTTAAGTCCCTTGTAATAGGGAGCGAAGCTATTGCCATCAACCGGGCACATTCGAGGTTCGGGCTGTTACTGAGAAATTCCTTATGAAAAACCCAATAACACTTTGGCTGACCTGGGAATTGAATCCAGGACCTGATGATCGCCAGTAGCGCTTGCGACCACTAGACCAACGATGCAGTCAGTGGTTTATTACCCGACTACGACGAAGCAAAAAGGAGGGTTATGATTTTATTTAAGTACTAGCTGCGCCCCGCGGTTTCACCCGCGTAAGTCTCGATCCCGTAGGAATATCGGGATAAAAAGTATCCTATGTTCTATTCCAGGTCATGGTCTACCCCTGTGCCAAATTTCATTCAAATCCGTCCAGCCGTATTAGCGTGAATGCGTAACAAACAAACTCACTTTCGCATTTATAATATTAGTTAAGATTATAATAATGAGTATTCTTATGAAACAGTTGTGGATGTAACAAGAACTTATTGGCAGGCTATTATTATGTGCTGTGCATGTTTTTACGTCATTTTATCAACCGGCAATTATTATCTATGTCTATCATCGATAGCTATGTACCTACATAGATAATAATTGCCTTTTCATAGATAAAATGACGTAAAAACATGTTTGTTTTAATTTACAATTAACTGAGAACTTATTAATTTATTTATAAGTTCACAGGTTTCAAATAAAATATTTGTAATGTTTTACACATACACTACTTTATATTTTAGGGTTTTATAAACAAAACTTTATTTTTCTGAGAAGAGAAAAGAAAAAAGAAAAATTGTTTATTCTGCACTAACTAAACGCACATTACATAAAAACTTTTTACAAAAAAAAAATCAACCGACGTGGAAAAAAACGGAAATTGAAAAGCAAAGACACCGACTTCCGAAATTAAAGTAATTTTTCACTTTTTAGTGTTTTTTTTGGAAGTCGGTTGTTTTTTTTTTTGTAAATAGTTTTATTTTTCACTTTTTAGTTGTGGTACCTACCTCATACAAATCCGAATACCACTACCTGCTATGTAAATAACTGTGAAAAGTCAAACAGGATATCGTCTAGATAAACTAAGTGGGAAAAATACGTAATATTGAAGCTAACTCAAAAATTACGCAAGCAAAGTTAATAAAATTTATATGGAACCACCTCGGAAGCATGACCTATCAAACATAAAAAGAATCATCAAAATCGATTCATAATTGGTGGAGTAATCGCGTAACAAACATACAAAAAAAAAAAAAAAAACGTACTGACGAATTGAGAACCTCCTCCTTTTTGAAGAAGTCGGTTAAAAATAAAAGAATGTCATTTACACCCAAAGGCCTCGTGTTCAGAGGCTACTTAGTCGGTGGCACTTTTCAGTCTATGTTTTTTAGGGGCAATCCACAATGGCTTGTCAGCGTCATCATAAAACAAAAGATAATGTTGAAGATATTCATACCATGAGTAAAAGCAAGGGAATTTATAAAAATTTTAAAGTCATCATCTGCCTAGCCTTTTCTCAACTATGTTGGGGTCGGCTTCCAGTCTAACCGGATGCAGCTGAATACCAGTATTTTACATCGAGCGTCTGCCTATCTGACCTCAACAACCCGCAGTAACTGGGTAATACAATACCCCTTGGTAAGACTGGGTGTCAGACTTTCGGGCTTCTGACGACCGTAACGACTGTCATAGATCCACAAATGACAGCCGAGACCAACGGCATCACGTGCTTTCCGAGGTACGGAGGAGTCTCGGTATGTAAAGATAGTTACTCATCCACGGACCAACCCCGGCAAGCATAGCTTAACCTGATGAATCGAGCCGTGCGGCTGTTATTACTTAGCCACGAGCTCCTCCGTTAAAGTAACAAGTAAAAAGTCGTAATTATTTTTCTGACGACAAAAAAAGTCGCACGTCTGCCAAACCAATACTCAATAACAGAACAATCAGCGTATTACGATTTTAAATAAGCATGACACTCAGTACACTTACGTCTTTGTCACCAAACGGTACCATGTGGCTTAGATTCCTCACATTCTGCGTACTAGTGTCACTTGTCTTAGTGGCAGTATTAAGTGCTATTTATGGCCGACCAGTCATAAATGTGTTCTTTCGAAGATGCTGTGATGACGACATAGAAAATGATCAAACGATTTTTGCCAATTTAAACGATAATTTTCTTAGAGAAAGACTCGTAAGTGACGGTTTGTTCAGTTACGATGACTATGTTGAGATTAGAGAAGTGAATTCGACTGACAGTGAAGAAAATATTGATTTGATTGGTGATAGAACTAATGTGACTGCTAATAGCGATAATGTGACTACAAATGAGAAAAATATGACTAAAAGTGAGAAAAATGTGACTCTAAGTGAAGGTGAATAAGACAACGTGAAGTGTTAAAGTGAAAAACAGGAAATAGTGATTCATCATCATCTGCCTAGCCTTTTCCCAACTATTTTGGAGTCTGCTTCCAGTCTAACCGGATGCAGCTGAATACCAGTATTTTACATGGAGCTACTGCTTATCTGACCTCCAAAACCCAGTAACTGGATAATACGATACCCGTAAGGCAACAAGAAATAGTGATTGTATAACATAATTAGGGAACAAAGGAAATAATGTGAGTTAATTCCGAAATAGGGAAAATAAAACTAGAACGATGTTGCTATAATGGATGAGGGTTTTAAAAAGTGAGTTCATGTGTGTGCTATGTATACTTAAGTATAGTTTGATTTGGAAGATGGCATACCCTTTTGACCGACAAAGCACCGACATGCTATCGAACTAATACATTACCGAACTAATGAGCAATCGCTGTAGGGTTGTTCGCAACAGGATTTTTCGCACAAACGTTACATCGCACCAATAAAGCATCGATGGAATAAAACATCGTACAACTGAATTATCGACACAGCGTGTTCGATATAATCGAATCATCAACTTTCGAAATCAAATAGGGGACCCGTTTTTGAGAGCTTCGAGATTATCTTTTGATATTGTTGTCTTGAAAAATATTGAAAGGAGAACCGTAACTAAAGAAGGCTATTGGAAGATGTGACTGAATCAGAGTTAAGAAAAAGCTACAGTAAAAGAAGTTGAACATCACCTGCTTCCCAACTACGTTGCGGTCAGCTTCCAGACAGACCGGATGCAGCTGAATACCAATATTCTGTTTGTAGAACAAGACGGCCGTTATGAAGTTAAGTTGCATTGCAGATGTTTGAGCAACTCTATGCGATGAAGAAGTATCGGGTTTCTACTTCATTTCCCTTGTCATATGTACAGCCACGGACTTTAATTGATAAGCAACCTTCAAACTTGTCAACTTTACAGTTTCATACATTCACGAGATTACACGATTAAACACGAACTCAAACCGCACGCTCGTAAACAAGATGACAAATAAATTACTTATAATCGGAAATAGAGGTAGACTAATAAGTTCTCAATTATAAACATAAATAAAATGTTGCAGTCAGCTTCCAGTGCGTAGTTAAGTTTATACAATCTATTTGATACTAACCTCGTTTGAATCAGGGCTCATTAACTCGATTATTCTGAAAACTTATCTGAAGACAGTGACAGTTGAAATGTCGATGTCAGAGACATTAATTTCGAAGTTGTCGAAATGACTATTATTATTTCTCCGTACGCTAACGTTACTATCGCTGCGATTAAACAATCGTTGCTATGTTACTGTTGCTAGACCTGCAATTGGTTGACTTTGGGTAGTCACTCTGCTGTCAAGTTTGTAGTTCTGGTTCTCAGGTCAGCCAACCGGTAAAGTTATTAAATATAATTTTCTTCTACTAATAGGAAGACATTATGACTTTCCGTGTCGGGAACCGAATAAACCCGATTTGCATTACACGACTAAAATACAAACAGTGTCAGGTGGCTCATCAATTAAAGTCCGTGACTGTACAAATGAAAATAAATATATAATATACGATATAAATATCGTATGCCATGATGAAGATACTCAGCGCTTCACTTCCTTTATTTATTATGCGCAGAGCCAAAGCATGGAACTCTCTGCCAGCGACTGTTTTTCCTTCCACATTTAACCCGTCTGCCCTCAAGCACGCTCATTCCATTATGGACCTCATGCATCGCGTTCCATCAGGCCAGATCAAGATATAGCAGGCGAATTATGCAATGAAAAATTTAAAAAAATTATATGTTTTAAAGTCAGCAGGGCTGACATCTTAGGATACGCTGGCGTATTTACCGGGCAGAGTCCCATGCCTATTACCAAGTGGATTACAAAAGGTTGAATTTATTGAAAGATAATTTGTGAACGTCAATGAAAACCTTTATTGTATCCAAAGGTTCAGTACTGTTAAGGTTGTTTGTGATTCATTGTGATCATGAATCAAGTGTTAATGAGTCAATGGATTGTTCTTTACCATTTTAGTGATGATATATGATTTTATTGTATCTGCTATTGTTGTAAGTACTAGCCGTTCATTTCGAGTTGGCCGCATGCTCCCTCCGCGCTTCCCCGCACTACCTGCTTCCATGCATCTATCACAAACTGTTTTAAATTCTTTTTTTTATTATTAAATGGTTAAGTACAGTAAAAAAAAAATTGACAATGTTGTAGTACATACTCGAAGTGAACGACTTTTACTGAATACGACTGAATTTTAGAATCCAGTGGTCTAATGTCTATTGTATTTTAAAAACAATATTTCTGTTAATTTTTTCTCCATTTAAAGACTTTCATGTTGAAGAAAATAGTTTATAATCTTTGTTATTATATAATTTACTTACTGCTGTTACTGTGGTACTGTTTATCCAAATAAATTAACGTGGCCATATTTTAATTATAGTGTTTCATATTACTAATTAAAATATGTAGGTATTTTAATTTTAAAATGGAGGCTTAATTTTCTCTGTTTTTGTTTCAAAGTTTGTATCATTTTGTTAGATTAAGTTATAGTAATTGTATTACAGAATGCCAAAGACTGTTGTATTAATTCACTGAAGTTTAGCTGATTAGAAAACAAAATAATCCTAGTTTGTTAACTTTTACTGCGTCTATAGGTCTATATGCCTACTTACATAAGAGAATATTGGGCATATTATGGTATTTTGTATTTATGTATCTATTATATTATACAACAACATCATCATCATCATTTTAGCCGAAAATTGCTGAACAAAGCACCGCCAATTCGCCCGGTTCTGTGCTTCTCGCATCTACCGGATTCCTACGGTCTTCACCATATATTATTATATTATAAAGCATAATGTATATATCTTTGTATCTAAGTATATTGTTTTTATATACTTATAGTACCAATAACAAACCCAATTTGTGTCCAGCCGATTGCTGTCAATTCCAAGGTTGCCTGGAAGAGATCGCAGAAAGCGATAAGACCGCCCATTGTATGTTTTGTAGTAGATAATTGATTTATTTTTGTTATGTATTTTTCTGGTATACATATAAAAGTGTATATACCTGGCAATAGTTGGCAATAGAGACTTTCTAAGAAATTGTCAAATGATTGAACCACCGTTTGTATAAAGTAACCATTTCAAAATTACAGATTTTTTGTTTATTTCTTGTTTTATTAGTAAAACTCTTAAAATTAATCGATTAAGGGCGAATTTCACCAATAAAGCCGAACGCGATCAGTGGGCCTAAAACGTCATTTCGTCTAAAAGCATTTCATTTCCTGAATTTCCAGCTGTCATTAGCAATTCCTTTAATTTGGCACAAAAGCAATTCATAAATTATATGGACCATTTTACGAATCTCCATAGAAAACTGTCGAACAGAGGAATTATTTCGTATTAGGAATCGCACGCAGATCATATTATGAATTGTCAGTTTGTGACATTTTACGATGATACATAATATTTTCCTATTATGATTCTGCCAAAGCGGCTGTTTTAAGCCCCGTGCACTTCTAAACCGCATGACGACGACACATTGCCAACAGCCACGTGACGCTACATGAAGGACTACAATTCAGAGGCCCATGAACGACTTATCTTCGCAAGATATTTTCAGCTCATGATTCAACGGGGAAATAATCTAGTCACTAGTTAGATGAATAAAAACTTTTTACAAAAAACAAAACCGACTTCCAAAACAAAACACTCAAAACTGAAAAATAACTTTAATTTCGGAAGTCGGTGTCTTTGCTTTTCAATTTTCGTTTTTGCCACCGACTTCCGAAATTAAAGTTATTTTTCAGTTTTGAGTATTTTTTTTTGGAAGTCGGTTTTGTTTTTTGTAAAAAGTTTTTATTTTTCACTTTTTAGTTGCGGTACCTACCCCACACAAATTCGAATACCACTAGCCGATATAAATAACAGTGAAGGAGTAAATGACTGACATCGTCTAGATAAACTAAGTGGGTAAAATACGTAATATTGAAGCTAACTCAAAAACTACACAAGCAAAGTTAATCAAATTAATATGGGACCACCTCGGAAGCATGAGCTACCATACGAAAAAAGAATCATCAAAATCGATTCACAACTGGCTGAGTAATCGAGTAACAAAAAAAAAAAACAGACGAATTGAGAACCTCCTCCTTTTTAAAAGAAACAAGAACCGCGCTCAATGGAGTCATAGTCAGAAGAGTCATAGTCAATATATCACAACAAAATATGACACTGATAGCTTTTGAACGCGGTTTAGATGTGTTGATCGCATTCAATTTTGTTGGTGAATAAGGGCCGACACACATAAAGAAGATTTTCTTTGGAAATGCCCGAAGCTTCTGCGATGCTACGACGTATGTGAGGTACCAATAAAAAGAACAATCGTCAATGAATGCCTACTTCCAAAAGATCACCAGTTGAATTTAACTTGGAATAAGTACCTTGTAACAAATCACATAACAACTAGAATCCTTTATCAAAACATTTACCTTACCACAGAGCAATTCCCAGCAAAAATCCTTGAACTACACAATACACAATCTTCCTTAGACATTGTTTAAAGTCTTCGCATCCACGTAATTGGAAACAAATTGTTAGTTAGTACAGAGATGAGGCTGGGAGGCAGAAGGCACAGAATAGATACCTACAGAAGGTCGGCTCCATACGGCGCGTGAAAACGCACGCACACAGACACGCCTCACGTACCTACAGGTAAACCAGAAAAGATTTAGCATAAAGCATAATCAGCATATAATGATCCTGCTGCTGGAAAACAGGAGGCTCCTCTCGGTGAGAGGGAGTGGGCCGAAATCCACCACGCGGGCCCAGTGCGGGTTGCTAGATGTTACGACGTACAACTCGACGGTTCCGCCAGTAACGCTTTTACCACCACTGCTCAGAAAAGGTATGCGCTTCGGTAATCTTCGTGTTTCCGAATTAGCACGAACGCAGCCGCGCCGCCGCAGAGAAACCACCACAGAGGAAATGCTTCTAAGTTGATACTGCCGCGGTTTGTAGTAGTGCACGTATAATTGCGCGTTTGTATAAAGTTTCCTTTCCAATTATATTATAAGTAATAAAAAAAAAATACAAAAAAAAAACAACCGACTTCCAAAAAAAACACTAAAAATGTGAAAAATAACTTTAATTTCGGAAGTCGGTGTCTTTGCTTTTCAATTTCCGTTTTTTTCCACCGACTTCCGAAATTAAAGTTATTTTTCACATTTTTAGTGTTTTTTTGGAAGTCGGTTGTTTTTTTTTTTGTAAAAAAATTTTATTTTTCACTTTTTAGTTGTGGTACCTACCCCACACAAATCCGAATACCACTACCTGCTATGTAAATAACAGTGAAGGAGTCAAACAGGATATCGTCTAGATAAACTAAGAGGGAAAAATACGTAATATTGAAGCTACGAAAACTACGCAAGCAAAGTTAATAAAATTTATATGGGACCACCTCTGAAGCATGACCTATCAAACAAAAAAATAATCATCAAAATCGATTCATAATTGGCGGAGAACCTCCTCCTTTTTGAAGAAGTCGGTTAAAAAGAGGTAGAAAGGATTATACACGCGTCGCAAGTGGTTCGTCAAAATTAGGCTAATTACTTAATAAAATTTTCTTCGTCTTGTCTCTTTTTGCTCTCGATAATTGCAACATGCCATTCTAGTGTAATATAATAGTGTTCCATAGAGCCGTTTTTGAAGATCGAATGTTAAGTAGGTATCTATTTACGTCTATTTACTTAGAATACCGGGTTACCTCCTCGGGTCATTTGTCACTCAAAAGCTTTTTGGAATTGCATAGAGTTTTTAACCGACTTCTTCAAAAAGGAGGAGGTTCTCAATTCGTCTGTATGTTTTTGTATGTTTGTTACGCGATTACTCCGCCAATTATGAATCGATTTTGATCCGAAATTAAAGTAATTTTTCACTTTTTTAGTGTTTTTTTTGGAAGTCGGTTATTTTTTTTTTGTAAAAAGTTTTTATTAATCTTTCATTATGTAACAGCTCATCATCGCATTTTTGTACTTCCGAAGATAGCGATGATCCCCGAAGCGCATATATATTTTTTTGGATAGCTGTAAAGACTCGCTTTACAGCAAGAGCACTCGCGACGGGCATTAATTGTTTGATTGGCACACGTCCGCGTCTATGTGTGCGAGCGCCTATTTTCGCTCGTTGTATGGAGCCGACCTTCTGTGGCTATACTTATCTATTTCGTGAAGAGGGGGTGCGAGGGGGGGAGACGATCACAATCAACGAAGATCTCGAGTATTGAGGATTTATCTCAAGGGCCTATCTGACGGTTTCTTATTGTGAACTAAGTTTTGCAAGCGGGTTTGCCCGTGCCTTGTTGTTTTCGTAATGTTTAATTGGTTTCTGGTTGGTTGTTGGTTGTTCAGTCGTTACGGGTCGTCAGAAGTCTTACCAAGGGGTATCGTATTACCCAGTTACTGGGTTGTGGAGGTCAGATAGGCAGTCGCTCCATGTAAAATACTGGTATTCACTGTATCTGTTTAGACTGGAAGCCGACCCCAATATTGTTGGGAAAAGGCTAGGCAGGTTGATTTTGAATGTTTAGTTGGTTTCTGATCCTTCGTGTTTGAAACTTCGAGTGGTCAGCCTAATTTGAATTTAATTTTCGTTGACTTTTGATTTCTTCACTCATTTTTTTTAGTTTGAGAGTGTTCTTTTTGTTACTTAGCAGAATTACATATTCTAGGTGATTTAGATTCTTGTTGCATAATCAATCTGTAACGTTCCCACAGCTGGGACACAAGCATCTTCTCTGTGCAAAGGAGGGGCAAAGGAGTGCACCGTAATCCACCACGCGGGCACAATGCGTGTTAATTTTTGGTTCTAGGACATGCCGGTTTCCTCACGATGTATTCCTGCACCATTTTGAGAGCAGTGGTGATGAATGCACATCACTTTGTCTAAAGTATTACACAAGTGAAGTACCTGGCTGGGTTAGAACCTATGACGTACGAGTAGTAAGTCGCGGCCATTTCCACGGCTCTCAAAACGATAACTTGGTGACGAGTTGGTAAATAAAAGATGAAGATTCATCCCAACAACATATACTTATTATCTACAATAATTACATTAACATATTTAAAAATGAATTCTACTCTTTGGAAAAACAGAAAATATGGTTTGGAAGAGAGTAGATGCTTATACATAAGTTAATATTCAAGATAATATGAGTTACTTATATTAACTAAATGTATTTCAGAAATACGTCTAAGTATAATGTTAAGTGAAGTTACACGAACGAGTAGAGTAAACGTTACTCGAACAACTCATATCTATACGTGAAATTAATAATTATTGTGCTTGTCGCAACAATTTAAATAAAAAAGCTACAGAATAGATAGTTGTACTTTAGATAAATCGTTCTATCGTTCGAATTTACGACGTTGCGTTTACGTCGCGCATTCGTCGAAATTCGGTGTGCTTACGCCTACCACAGACAATAATACATCCTACAATGTTTTTTTTAATTACCTAAAAAACCTCTCTGCACTTACCAAGCGATCGTCAGGCGAATATACATCGTTAGAACTTTTGGTTCGGTGAATCTGAACGCGTGGTCGCGCCGGCAGAGGGCGCACTCCGGTTTTCCGAACAAAAAGGGACATGCACGCGACCGATAGCGTATTCGCGCGACGATCGCTTTAAAATATCCTTGCATAGCACACCGCTCTGCTTTTTGCATCACTTCCGCAGTTAATCTTCTGTAACATTTATTATTACATTATCATAGGCTGTAGATTAAGGAAGTTTATAGAAATTAACTAACTACTTAAAAAGTTAAATCTAAGCTGCTTTGGTTTTAACATATCCATTCTGGTGTTCGATTCCATTCTTGTATGGTTCTTTGACTGGCTGTGTACTCTTAGACCTGAAAAAATATAAATAGCATTATGTATTATCATCAACATCATCTCCCTAGCCTTTTCCCAACTATGTTGGGACGGCTTCCAGTTTAACCGGATGCGGCTGAATACCAGTATTTTACATGGAGCGACTGCCTATCTGACCTCAACAATCCTTTTGGGTGTCTGATGACCCGGTACGACTGTCAAATATCCAAGAATGCATTGTCATTGTAAGTGTGTTAAGTGAACGAGTGAGTGAGTGAGTGAGTGAAGAAAATACGGAATAGGTACTTACTTTCTTAACAGGAAATGGTTGCTTATATTGATTAACGGAGCTTCAACCAACAGCCACATCGCAAGGCTAAGTCCAATTGCTGTGGTTAATGTCGCAATACTGTCAAAGCCCTGAAAAAAAGTACAGGAAGTTTGTAACTGATGTTATTCGCGTAGCAAGTGTCAAATTGGACAGATGATACAGGATATCTGGACAACCACTATCAGGATTCGTAAAATTCGGGGGCTTCAAGTCCTTAATAAACAACCTTGTTTCAAAATTACACATAAAAAATCTGACTTAATTATAAAGCAAACTGATACTCACAATAGAAAATAAACCAAACTTCAATGGCGATCGCAGTGCGAACTTATCCCGTTGTATTAGGAGAGGATGGATCATGTAGATGCCGTAGGAGAGGCGGCTTAGAGGCGTGAAGTAGGAGAAGCTTAGGATGTCGGTGACTACAGCTGGAAAAATACAATTATTACAATGCCTAAAGCTATTATTTTTTTTTTTTACAAATTTCTTCCGTTTGTGGTTTTTAGGACAATTTATTATCTATAATAACACCAAGGAATCTAGTCATAGTTGCAGACTCTATTTTAGTCCCCAAATAGTTAATGTCAAGGTTTTTATTAGGAATGCTTTGATAAAAGTGCATTATTTTAGTCTTTTCTAGATTTATAAGATTGTTAATATGTAGCGAAGTAATTATTTTATTCAATGTCAAATTTATCTCTGCTTCGTATGTATTGGGATCGTCACATTTTACTACTACCGCGCTGTCGTCAGTAAATAGTACCATAGGATGCTTTATTTCTCTAGGCAGATCATTTATATAAGTTAAGAATAGTGGGGGTCCTAACACACTGCCTTTTGGAACTCCGTATTTATCCTATTGCTAGATCTGTATCTTCTTTCGTTCCCGGTGCATATTCGTGTTATTTCTAAAATCTGCTTTCTGTTGTGTAAGTAAGATTCAAGATGTTGCCTCTTATACCATATTTCTCTTATTTATTTAAAAATATCTTATAATCTACATCGTTAAAAGCCTTTGTGAAGTCCATATATACCTATAGTACATACTGCATTTCTTTCATCCACATTCGATAAGATAGGTAGTATCAGATCATGGATAGCCATGTTAATTGTTCTGTTTTAACGTTTTTACTTTGTTGCTTTGTCTTGGAGATGAAGAGTTATGTTTAACCGCCTCTGTGGTCAAGTGGTAAGACCACTTGTCTCAGACCCAGACGTCCCGGGTTCGATTCCTAGCGGAGGGGAATTTTTCTGCTCGGTTTCGTTGGTACCTATAAGTCAATCACCTTAACAAGAACATAGCTAGTTCCTCTGTGGTTGAGGATTCCGGGTGAAGCTCGCTTCCACTTTCGGCCTGATCATCTATTTTTTTCGGCACTACCATTTGGTGGACTGGGTAACATGCTTGTTTACAAACCTATAATAAAATGAAGTCGAGGTATTACTTACGTACAGTCCCATATTCACACAACCCAATAATGACGCAGATAGCCACAGCCCATGCGATCCTATTGGTGGACGTGATCACGGCAGCTTCAATAGGGTTGTACTCGCGGTACATATAGTACTGTCCTAATGACAGCACGTACAGCATTGTAGCTAGAGATACTGCGGTACCGACGATGGACCAAGTCTGAAATGAATAAGTAAGTAACAAATTGTGAATAATTTGGTTGTATAATTAACTTATTGAGATAGTAACTACAACAGTAAATTGTTACGTCAAGAAATCCCAGCCTATAGAAATCTTGCTGTAAAGTGCAGACGGATTGTGGCGACATCTACATCACCACATGGGAACTATACATCACGATGACGTCACGCAAAATCCTGCATCGCGCAAGCAGGGTTTGCACGGCGTGGGCAGTCAATGTATATCTGCAATAGAGGGTTTCGGATTTGAACTCACCTTAGAAATAGTATTCCTATATTCAGAAGGTTTATACAAAGTCATGAGATATCCCATAGCAACGCCTACAAGGTACGCGCCGGCGCGACTGTAGCTCGGCGTGTACGTGTAGCTGATCTCCCAGTAGCCGCGGATATCACGGAGTAACTTGCTGGAAAAGGAAAATTTGGGAACAATGGTATTATATTTATTTTAATATGTTTCAAACAAAAAAAAAAACAAAATCAAAATATTTTATTTCACATACGCCTACATGGGCACTTATGAAACGTCAGAAGCTAGGTGCACGGTTCTAATTGGTCGTTTCCTATGGAGAAGAGCCGGCAAGAAACTCCACGGTTACTCTTTTAAAAATAATTGGCTGTTACAATATTTTCGAATTACAGTGTTATTAGGTATGGGAGGCCTTTCAAAAAGTACCAGGTAAGTATTTAACAAAATAGAAAATGTTCAACAAAACTAATATAGTCCACTAAGCCTACATCGTTCTCACATTCACAAGATGAAAAAGAACGTATACAAGAGACCTATTCAAACCAAATGTCCTGATTGCTATTACAACTGTAACAAATCTAAACAATTATCATGTCCACAAAAGCCACTATTATAGACTTGCAACCAAATTGTAGGTATACAATGTCAAATAATACGATAATTCAAGTGTCAAGGTGAATGTAAAAAAAAAAAAAAAAACATGGTAATTTGTTTGTAATTTTTTTTGTGACAAACTGATGAAAGGTCGAAATGGGAAGACCTGTGTAAGAGATTATAGGGGTGCATAATAATGGATTTTAACTTCTATGGAGCTGTAATCATCATTCTCCTGCCCTTATCCCAATTTATTTGGGATCGGCGCAACATGTCCCTTTCTTCCATACTTCTCTATTAGCCGTAATCTCGGTAGTCACCCCCTTTTTAGCCATATCATCTTTCACACAGTCCATCCATCGTTTCTTTGGTCTTCCCCTACTCTTATAGCCATCGACATTCATACCCAAAACTTTCCTCACAAAATTTTCCTCATTCCTTCGCATCACGTGCCCATACCATGACAACCGATTTCCACACAACTTTTCAGTCACCGGTGCCACTTTCAGACTTCCTCTTATGTACTCATTTCTTACTTTATCCATTCGTGTAACACCACACATCCCTCTTAACATTCTCATCTCAGCTGCATGCAATTGCCTTTCATTCATCCCTTTTGTGGCCCAACATTCTGATCCATACAAGACAGCAGGTCTAACCATTGTTTTATATATCTTCCCCTTAAGTTTAAGGGGAATACGGGAGTCGCAGATTGTTCCCGTGACCTGCCGCCATTTCATCCATCCAGTGTTAATTCTGTGCTTAACCGCCCGATCTATTTAGCGGTCGCTTTGCACTAGTGAACCGAGGTACCGAAAGTCGGAGCAGACTGGGAGAAGTGCGCCATCAAGCGTTATGGCTCCAGAGCTGGAGAGACCGCCGAAATTGCAGAACATATACTCAGTTTTGGTTCTGCTGATTTTCAACCCAACATTCTCCAGCTTCTGTTGCCATTTCTCCAATCTGCTCTGGATCTCAGGAGCTCTGGCAACAGGCAACTGAAGGAACATGGGTGGGGTTTAGTCAGTAAAAGTCTGACACGCCCTCCAGCTCTGCTCAGACTGGGAAAAGTCAAGTGATGATTTGCCACCCTCATAAAAAAAAAGCTGCTAAGATCGTCGCTCGACCTAGCCTGAGGGCGTCCTACCTTACGCTTGCTGTTTGTAATTTGATTGGAAATTATAATTTACAAGAGTTTATATAAGACTAGCCGGAAGATATGAAACCACCCTTTTCAGTTTTCTGTCTGTTTATTCCTTCAACACGAACCAGTTCTGCATTAAAAATCTATTATAATTAAAGTGATCCATGAAAATCCACAATTTCCCCGAGCTCAAAGCTGAAAATCAGGTCTATCCCAAAGTAGGTTGTATGTCCTGCTTGCCTTGACACCTTGATAGGAATTGATGAATACTGACGAAAGCATCGTTCTTTTGGAACATGATTCATGACATTGATACAATAGAAGGTGAAGGATTTTCTTACCCTAAATCCAGAAAGTGAACAGCAGGCAGCTCGTACCAATAAGTCAGAACTCCTGGTATGATCAGGGATAATACTGCAGCGGTACCGAAGGCGGCAAACCCTACTCTTCGATCTTTCTGGTAGAAGTAGAAGAGGAGGGTTCCCAGAATCGCGAGCTGGTAGTCACATGGTACGTACCAGGTGACTGCGTGGCACTGAAAAACAACATTTAGTGGGTTATGAATTTATACCAGCTAATGTTATCCGATTACTGGGTTATTTGCCTCGGAAAACACGTTAAGCCGTTGGTCCCGGCTGTCATTCGTAGATCTTTCATAGTCGTTACGGTTTTTACATCTTGATAATGTTCTACTCACAATATATTTCGGGTCAGTGTTGAGCATCAGGAAGCTCAGTCTCCAAGTCTTGAGGCACACCTCTGATTCCTTCTCGTTGCTAAATATCCAGAGCGGACCAGAACCAGTGTACTTTGATACCGATATCAAGTAGAAAATAATTAACGCGTGGGGTCCCATTAACCTGAAATTAAAACATATAATTTGCCCTTTAGGTTCTTTTTAGGGTTCTGTATCCAGAGGGTACCAACACCGGGACCCTATTACTAAGGTTCCACTGTCCGTCCGTCTGTCACAGGGCAATATCTTTTGAACCTTAATAGGTAGATACTTGAAATTTTCACAGAGTGTGTTTTTCTTTTGCCGCTATAAAAAAAACAGTAGCGCTTGCGACCCCACTATACTCCATTTGAAATTAGATTAGACATTTAAATAAACATTTTTTACAGGCCGTTCAACCGATTTTGACTTCTATTGCGTTGGCGGCATGACAAATAGCAGCTGCAGTAGACAGTTGGTATTGTATATATTTTTTTGGTTTTAAACCATATCTATGCCTACGGTATAGAAGTCAAAATCGGTTGAACGGACTGTAAAAAGGTTTGTTTAAATGTCTAATCTTATTTCAAATGGAGTTTAAACCAACAAAGCAGTCTTGTATAAAGACTTCAAAAATAATAATATTAACTTGGACCGTAAGATTTTACCTCACATATCGTTTCCATAGAACGCTGAACAGATTCTGCTGCCTATTGGGGTCGCGCAGGAGACCCTTAATGTGGAGAAGACCAGACATCGCGAAGAATGTGTCGACGATCACATCGAGGTGGAGACACATACCTCCCAGTCCTTCAATATACTGAAAAACGATAATTAATTTAAGTTTAGACATGAGCTGCAGACGAGCTGATAGAATCACGCCTGTATTCTCCAATGGTGACAGATTAATACAGATTCTCTCCGCAATAATTAGCCATTATGTCAGCTAGCATACGCCAATATACGAAACAAAAAAAAATGTGGACTCTGCGATCATTATGCCGATAGTCATATCAGCTAATGGCTTAATTGCCAAGAGCCTCGACCAACATCTACGGAGGCTTTCGTTGGGCAGCTGGATTAAGGGCTTGATTCAGAAAGCGGTACTCCTGGACACGGCCCGTATTGTTAAGAGGTTCCTCTCTCTGGAGCCCTGAACGCCGGTAGCTTGGACCCTGTTCCCGATACCGGTGGGCTACTATTTTATATTTTTAAATGTTTTTATATTCTAATATTTAAAAATGTAATTAATAAGTGACTTTTTTTTTTTTTTCCTAGCCTCCTCTGTCCCCTCCTGGGCAAAGGCCTCCATCCACACCTTCCATCTTTCGCGAGCCCGCGCGTCCTCTTTCCAGTTTTGACTTTATGAAAAAAAAAAACGAACTACCTACTCAAGCAGAAATAAAAAGTAGATGTAAACATAAGTAAATTAACCTTCCTTTATATTTATTTTTTTCCCTTTGTACATATTGCTAGACTTAGATCGTATACTTATTTTATTTAAAATTGTAATTTTTTTGTTGTTTTTTTTTTCGTTTGTTTTCTTTATTTTTTTTTAATAGTAGTCCACAGCTTGACAAAACTTCTCCAAAGTCCATACTACACTTTGTCATATCAATATCAAAGAGCTAACTTTTTTTTTTTTTTTTGATTCCACCATTTCCATTCATTATAATTATTATACAACTAACTATTATTTAACTAATTAAAGAAAAAAAAAAATAACAAATATAGAGGAGGGGCTCATTGGGCATCAAAGAATTCGTCCGCATCGCTGTCAGTGGGATTGTAAATTAAACATCGTTTTAATGATTTTGTATTCTCAAAGATACAAACAGGAAATGAAAATACAAAAAAAAAAAGTTAATCAACTAAATATAAAAGCATCCAGGCACAAAGGGCTTAAATATAGCTGTAACAGGAAGTTATAAATGATAAACTAGGTAAAATAAAAGTTAAATAAATAAAAAGTTAATTACTAATAACATTAACAAAACCGAGACGAGATCAGCAAGACGACCAGTCACCACAAGCAGCACCCGTTCACGAGCATAACGCAAAGATCAGCCATTACCCCCCTCGCCATATTTGATGGAAGGAGGCAACCCGACCCCCGACGCTACCGCAAGCAGTGACATCTAAGGGAGCATGACGAACCTGCTGCCGGTTGCTCAGGCAAAAATAATAATTATCAATTGTTGAGTTCGCAT
The DNA here is from genome assembly GCA_948473465.1 of Lithophane ornitopus. NCBI lineage: Eukaryota > Metazoa > Arthropoda > Insecta > Lepidoptera > Noctuidae > Lithophane > Lithophane ornitopus. The sequence goes on along the minus strand of OX419637.1, from coordinate 12,723,615 downwards.
TTAAATAAAAAAACATTACCCTCCTTCTGGGGCAGTCGGGTAAAAAGCGACTCTACGACACAATAAAGTGCAATAATTAAGCGTTAATTACCTACAGATATATTCACCTAGAATTTGCCTCTCATTCTATCGCGTAATTCTTGTAACTTCAAATCAAATCAAATTATTTATTTGCTTACATGTAGGTATAAACAGATGTTACAGATAAATACTCTGTATCATTACCTACTGAGGTGTGCAAATCTTCTGACCACGTTACGCTCACTGAATTGGTCCGATAAGAGGAGCCCACCGCGTATAGCATGGCCACTCCGAAATGACGGGCCCCACAACCACATTACCCATTGAAATCCGCATGACCGTGTACGTAATGCGGTAGTGGGACGCATCATTTCAGAGTGGACAAGCTTTAAGTACTTGTAGCTTCATACCTAAAATGCGGGGTGCGCTATCTGTACTATTCTATGCAATGAGGCAGATTTGGGTAGAAACATAGGATTTTCATGGCTGAAACATTCTCTAGTCAAAATAATCTCTGTAGCTGTCCCGTTGGTCTCGTGGGTTCGATTCCCAGGTCGGGCGAAGTGTTATTGGGCTTTTTTCCATTAGGAAGCCAAGAAAAGGTGAAAAATCGGAGACCTACTGATTCCTGGAGAAACTAAGTAAATTCCCGGAACATTTTTGGTAACAAGATATAATTCCCACCAACCTTACAGGAATTTTATCATATCAGCCGAAACATGTCCACTGCAGGACACAGGCCTCCCTTAAGCACCGCTACTTCGACCGGACCTGTGCTTCTCGCATCCAGCAGATTCCTGCAGCCTTCACAAGTACATGGGTCCACCTTATCTGGCAGGCGGGGACCTACCTTATCAAAATCCCTGGAATTGATAACTCCAGACATAGCCATATAGAACATTTCATGTACAGAGATGACAGTTGCTGCTGTGAGGAACCTCATGCCGTTCATTACTTTGATCTCTTCTTTATTATCCTTCACCAGGTCTTGGCGGTTCTTGATGATGCAGAATGATTTTGTTATTATTTCTGGAAAATAAGGTTTTTTTATTAATTTACAGCACTGATGACAGCAGTGTTAGCCCAGTAGTAACGGCCGCGACTTAAGAGTTGTAAGTCGTAGGTTCGAACCTGGACAGGCGCTTAACTTTGTGTTTTTTTATTTAAATTAAATTTATTTCACCACCACTGCTCTCAAAACGGTGAAGGAAAACATCGAGGGAACCGGCATGTCCTAAAACTAAAAATTTGAAGACATTGTGACATCTACCAACCCTCACTGGGCCCGCGTGGTAGATTACGGCCCACTCCCTCCCACAGAGAGGAGGCCTGTGTCCCAGCAGTGGGAATATTATACTTATTAATATACAGTTATCACCTATGTCTTTTCTACGTTTATTTTAATTTTCACTTCCCTTCAAGTAATTATGTCATTATGTGGTGACAAAATAAAGCCAGTCAGCAAGTTATGAAGATTTAAAAACCGGCCAACTGCGAGTCGGGCTCGCATATGAAGGGTTCCGTACCGTATTTAGATCGAGCAAAGAACGCAAAAAAAACACGGTTCTTGTATGGGGCTCCCCCTTTAAGGCTGCGTTTCCGCCAGAGTTGAGCGAAGATGCGTAGCGAGGGATGTGTGTGAAACTAACCAATAACATAACAAACAACATAATACTTCACTGTTATAGCGTGAGCTAAGCTAGCGTTGTTTCTGGTTAGTTTTACTGGCATCCCTCGCTATGCATCCTCGCTCATCTCTGGTGGATACGCACCCTAATTATTAACTTAATTTAATTTTTATTATTTGTTGTTATAGCGGCAATAGAAATACACAATCTATGCACATTTCACCTGTTATGGTATATGAGATACAGCCCGCTGATAGACAGACAGACGGACGGACAGCTGAAGCTTAGTAATAGGGTTCGGCTTAGTACCCTTCGGATACGGAACCCTAAAAAGTAATGATATAAAAACTGTCTTACCTAAGCTATTTGGTGGTAGGTCATCACTGGCTGTATGAAGCCGATAGTAAGTTGAAGCCGCAGCCATCACTACCAGCGATACTATCAAAGCTCTGAAAATAAACCAAATCATTCAATCGTGAGAACGGTGTAGGCTGTAGACTGTAGATTTATAGACCAATTTCTATTTTTAACCCCCGACTGAAAAAGAGGGGTGTTATAAGTTTAACGTGTGTATCTGTGTGTCTGTCTGCGCCATCGTAGCTGCCAAACGGCTGAACCGATTTTGATTTTTTTGGTTTTGTTTGAAAGGTGACCTGGTCGAGAGTGGCCATAGCTATAAAAAAAATAGTTTATTAGATGCTTTGTATTTGTAGGCTGCTTTGCTTTGTTTTAAATTTTAAATTTAATTTATCTTGCATTTAGTACCTGGTACTTGTTGACGGGCCTACACTGTCCTGTCCTATGCCTAATAAATAACACTGTAATTTGAAAACATTGTAAATACCTTCATGAAAACATACTTCAGTAATGTAGCTTTTGAAAATGTATGGAAATGGGCAGATAGGTTTTATACGGTTAATAGGATACGATTCTAAAATATAGAAAGCGTTTTCCAATATTGCAAACGTAATTTTTTTTTTTTTTTGTAAAATTGGACTCCACTGAATGTGTGAGAAGTAGAATTTGACTTTGATTAAGTAGTCAGATTTAGAACAGAATACTTGATGCTTAGGAAATTGGCCGTCCGAGCCGGTTGTGTTTTCTGCGAGTATTATGAGCGTTGAAAGCATGGATCCACTTTCGGCTACAACAATTTTTATGCTAACTAGGCATAACCGCGTCCAATGGAGTGAACCGTGGAGTTTCTTACCGGCTCTTCTCCATAGGAAACGACCAATTGGAACCGTGCACCTAGCTTCTGACGATTCATAAGTGCCCGTGTAGGCTTATGTGAAATAAAATATTTTGATTGATTGATTGAATGGTCCAATTGAAGGACTAAGTGGGGAAATCAATACCGAAAGAATAGCTATCTAATTGCGAAAATTATTTTCGTAACCGAATAAGACTAATCTGTTACATTTTGACAATTATAAATAACATTCATTGCGTTATTAACTTAGTTGAGCAGTTTTTTTTTCGAACTTACGAAGCAATGGATTATCAATATGTTTCAAACCGATTCAGATTGTGATTGATCGTATACGAAATAAGGGTGCAGATGCTGATTGAAGTGAACGAAGCTCATTGTATTAGGTATTGTATGAGCTTGTGTAGAATTTCTCAGCCCGGGGTCTGGATTCCCTCCTGGTTGGTGGGAACAGGCTCGCCCCCTATTAAATGGGACTTACACATAACTGGCGGTATATCTATGGGGTGTAATATAAACCATACTCTTCGGAGAATATAATCATCATGTCATGTATACATAACAAATTAAATAAAAAAAGTACTTACATAAATAAATAAAACCCAACTCCATACTGCACTTTGTCCCCAGCGACCTGACACTGGTCCACCGTGATGTTAGGAGCCTGGACACCGAAGGTAGTCAGGTCATACATGGACCTGGTGATCTTGACGATGGAAGGTGGATCGCAGGCTGCGGGGACACACATCCCCCAGAGAAGGTGGTTGACGGGCAGCCCTGATGTTGTTGGTGACTAAATAAACGTAAAAAACGCGTAAGCGTAAGACTTATACAACATTAGTTTTATTTCATTTAAAAAAATCAGCTGTTCCATACATTTTGTCGATTTAAGTGAACACAAATGTATGGAACAGCCGATTATTTTTTCGCAATTTCAACGTTAGTCCCATAGAAAAAGTTGTTGAAAATGATGAGTACAATAACCCCTTTTCGGGTTTAGCGTAAACAAAAACTAATTAATTAATTTATTATAAGGTAGCTTCACAGCTGACAGTAAGTACAGCATTATTATTAATGTTGTACAGGTTGAATTTTAATTCATGGGCATCCTCTTAAGAGGTCATTGTACTCATCATTATGAACAACTTTCAATTAAGGACCAACCATGAAATCGCGAAAAAAACAGCTGTTCCCTACATTTTGACGAGCTATGCGAACATCAATGGTTTGATGATTATTTTTTTATTAATATGCAAAAGTTACTCTGTCTGTCTATTACGTTTACCCGCCTAAATAGCTGAACGGATTTGGATGAGGCGTAGACCATGACCTGGACATAGGATATTTTTTACTCTGGTAGCTCGTTCCCGTGTTTTTTCGCTCACTACCCGGACAAAAGCTAGTCAGTCATAAATGTTGCCTGACGGATACGTTAATCAATTAATTTAGGACCCATCAAAAACCCAATTTTTCTGTAGAAATAAAATACACAATCGTAATTATGTGGGAACATTATGGGAACATGGACAGGTTTATTTATAACTTTATTGATATAATTAAAAGTTTTAAGGTCAACAAAGGCAAAAGGTGAACGGTTAACGAAGTACTATTAAAGTAATTGGTACCTACTTGTCAACAACAATGTGTGAGCAGTATAATTATTATTTTCAAAGAGCCAGTCATTATATGCGTGTATCTACACATATTATAAATTAAAGTTATAGTGTATATATACAAAGTGGAGACGACAATACAACAAAAAATAACACTCCGTATATCTAATGACGTTCTCGGTCTATATACAAAAAATTAATCAAATATATCCAATAGGTTAGTTACGATAGCTAGTCAAAGATCGGCAAACCCCATAGTCGGCCCAGCACTACTATTTAGTTTGTTTGAAAAATAGACTTTTTTAATTTCCATGTTAGGATTTATTTGATAGTTCCAAAATACCTACTCTTATGCATTAGTATTGCCAGTGTTTTTATTTATTGTTGTGTTGTCGTCTCCACATTGTATACCCAAACCCATAGCGTTACCAACCGGGGTTTGTCCTTGGATACACTTGCACAGTGTGTACAGGGCATAATCGTCGGGTGATACCTCATTTAATTAGAGGAGCTCGTGGCTAAGTAATAAGAGCCGCACGGGTCGATCCATCAGGTTAAGCTACGCCGGGGTAGATCGGGGTACTCCTCCGTGCCTCGGAAGGCACGTTAAGCCGTTGGTCCCGGCTGTCAATCGAAGATCTTTGACAGTCGATGATCGTTACGGATCGTCAGAAGCCCGAAAGTCTGACAACCAGTCTTACCAAGGGGTATCGTAATACCCAGTTACTGGGTTGTTGAGGTCAGATAGGCAGTCGCTCCATGTAAAATACTGGTATCCAGGTGCATCCGGTTAGACTGGAAGCTGACCCTAACATAGTTGGGAAAAGGGTGCCTCATTTAATTAAATGCGTCTAAAGGGACTCTGCGAGTTGGTTTTTAAAATTAAAGTCAATAATTTATTTTATTTCACATAAACCTATAATGTGCACTTATGGAACATCGGAAGCTAGGTGCACGGATACTCTTTAAAAAATTATTGGCTTTTATATTATTTTCAAATAACAGTGTTGATAGGTATGGGAGGACAGTATAGGGCTTTCAAAAAGTACCAGGTACTTAACAACAAAAATAGAAAATGGTCTTTCTGGGTTGGGACTTTAGGACCTTGGGGTCCCGACTTATCATATCATAGACATTAGACATACATTTGTTCGTTTGTTTGTTTATTTATTTACTCTTCACCAAGGCGGTTGTTTGGGTTTTTACTCTACAACTGTAGAGTAGAAACCAATCGCAGTCACTTTGGCAACGAGTTTCGCCGTGAAAGGCGATACAGACCGTTTTTGATCCAATGGTAAAAGTTTTTTAAATGGTTCATACAAAGAACCCCCCCCCCTTTCCCTCCTCATTTCCCCCTCCTTTACTTCTTATCCCTTTTCAGGTGAAGGGTAAACACAAACTAAGGCTATGTTTTACTATATACTCACATTAAGATATTCTTCCGTAGAGCCATAAGGATTATATTCAGCTTTCTTCTTTGGATTATCTGACAGCACCAGCTGTGCCAAGCAGTATTTGGTCCTAAATTGTGGATGAGTTTCCAGCCATGGTGGGTTCATGCACTGGTCGAAACTGCCAAAGTTAGCCCAGGAGCCGTAGAGATTGCCCATGGGGACAGTGTTGGCATTCCAAACTGGAATAAAATGAAATGGAAGGAGATTACAGAGTGATCGACTACTGAGCCTCAGGTCCTGGGTTCGTTTCCTAGTTCAGGCAAAGTGTTATGAGGTTTTCCGACAGGAATTTCTCAGTAGCTCCCCGGAGTCTGGAACTCTGGATTCGTGATCGCTTGATGGAAATAATCCCCATATTACTTGGGACGTACACATAACTGGTGAAATGTAGGTAAACTATGTGTACACCACTGCGGTGGGGATGTTATGTTATGTTATATTAGAAGAAGATTTCAAGACATAGGTACGTATATAAACGGATCCTTAGCTGCTCATTTAATCCAGTTGTTGTGTCCAAAAGGTGGTAGATTAAAAAACACTACCAAGTGAAAAAAAAACTTTACTTTCGGAAAAAACCCTTTTTGTAAAGAAATTTTTTTTTTTACTCGTTACTCAGATTTGAATTGTTAACATTTTAGTAGGAAATACAAATAATTCTTACAATCAATCCTTGTACGCATTACCAAAAACATAATTATTTGTTTTACAATTAATTTTAAGACCACTAATACTTAGTTAAGGAAATATTGACTTATTGATGCAAATAACCCTGACCTGAAAAAAAACCATGCTTCATAATAGTTGTTTTGTAAGATTAAACAGTTACCTAAGTACTTCGATTCTAATTATGTTTTTTTTGTCTTAACGCAGAGATCAAACACATGGCCTAAACTGTTATTACTACAGACTCACTAATGAGAAAATAATTATTATCGAAAACCGGCGAAGTGCATGTCGAACCACGCACAATGAAGGGTTCCGTAGATGGGATGAATTTATAAAACAAACTTAACATTGTAGTTGAAAAACTTGTTCTCCGATACAGAATGTATGGGAGCCATGTTTTTAAAACTGCAAATTTAAGTTGGTCGATTATTACTCGGTAACTTGTGGAGCCTACGTAGCGGTGATAGTTTTCCTTTTAATTTCGTTATATATACTACTGCCGTGATTTTTTTCACATACCCAAAACCAACTATTTAGCTGGCAGGGGTTATTTTGTTCCTGCCAGGGTTGCAGGAAAGTCCGAAAGGGATACCGGGATCTTGGCAACAAGCAACTGAAGGAACACGGGTGGGTTTTAGTCAGTAAAAGTCTGACACGCCCATCCGCTCCGCCCAGAGCGGGGGAAGTCATCAAATGACTTCTCCCGTTCCGGCACCTCAAAAAAAAAAAAGAAGGATGCCTCACTCTGCAGTCAATCATTTGCGACATTGATTTATATTATAGGGTTTGTAAACTTTTATTTTACCCTAATACAATGAAACAAATAATAATTAAAATGGTACATAAATAATTCATTTCAATTTAGAAGCCAAATAAATCTTCGGTTCGCCCTTCGGACGAAGAAGTTTGAAGCAATTTTTTTTTCAATTTTATATCAAAATTAATTTACCTAGATTAATATAAATCCCAATTTTTTTTACTGCAATTTCACATACTGACAAAACTAAAAATAAATATCACATAACGCGTTTGCGATATTGAATTATACCAACAAAGTCAAGTTTTCCACTTTCTTGGTCAACTAGGCTACTAGGTTAAAAGTAAATAAATTAGGGGAATCTATAAACGCACTTTAAAAATAATGTTTCACACTTAAAAATGTTTAGCTTTAAAATTTATTGAATGAACTATAAAAATAATGGTTTCCACTATAAATATGCTTAGCTTTAAAATTAATTTGAATGACTAGATAGACAATGATGGATTGATGTGATACACTATTCAACTTACCCCAAGTAGCCCATAGCGTGAAGTTCTTCACATTCTCCAATAGCGTTAGTGTTTTCTCCAAACATGGTGCTTCTTCCTTCTCCCATTTTTCAAGTTTTAATCTTTGTACAAATGTATCTATTGCTGTGTGGTGTTGTGTGCGGGACACATGGTGTGAGGATACTGAGGCTGTAACAAAAAATAAATGAAATATTGGCCCCCGACCAACTGCGTCGCATAGAATCGCCCGCGCTTACTCCGTTTTCGCTTAGAGATCTTTCAGACGTAATTTTTTTGCTAGACTGGTAAAGGTTGTAGCGTGATAAAAAAATAATTATAATTATTACAATTTAGTACATGCATGCATACGTACGAACTAAATATCTATTTCACAAAACTGCAACGAACTTTTTTAACTATCCTACCGGCCCATAGTCATGTAACTATAAGGAACCATGCAATAGGTTTTATTTTATTACCCAAATACAATGAAACAAATAATAATTAAAATGGTACATAAAATAATGTAATTTAATGGTATTTCAATTTAAAAGCCAATTAAATTTTCGGTTCACCCGAAGAAGTTTGTACCATAAAAAAAATAAAAAAAAAAATATATTTACTTAGATTAATATAAATCCCAATATTTAACAGCAATTTCACTTACCGACAAAAATAAAAACTAAAAATAAATACCACATATTGCTACCAAAGCCTTAAGGCGCCCTGATCTCATGACGATTGACACTATAGTAAACACCGAGAGGATGTCAGAATTAATTAATATACACCATCTCCATAGAAGCTATTCTCAGTATTTGTTTATTTAAATTATCAAGAGTATACGAACGTAACGCAGTGGCCTTTGAGTCGCTCAAAATGAGTCAAGGGACTCAAAGATTATAATTTATCGCTCAAACTAAACCTAGGAATATAAGGGGGAATACATAAACACACTTTAAAATATGATTTCACACTTTAAAATTAATTGAATGAAATTTGAAAATAATGGTTTTCACTATAAATAATAATGCTTAAAAATTAGCTTTAAAATTAATTCAATGACTAGATAACTAATTAGTCATAGGTATGTTCCACGAATCTGGATAGTTTTCGAGTTAATATATACATATTTTTTTTAAATATTATTTGGTAACTTATTTTTTTAAATCTATCTTTATTTTTACACGACTTTTCACATAATTGTTTGGCAAATTTCCGTGTCATCGAATATTCTTTCAGAGATAAAATAATTATCTTCCTAAGATACAACGTAAATTCCTGCTTTTCGATCAAAATTGTTGTATCTTGAATTAATCTTAAATGATTGCATGACCTTAAAAAATAATGATTTTTTCTAATTCATTCTTTGGCTCCCATTTACCTACATTAATACCTAAAATAATAATTGCATTATTGCAAAAAAAAAGTAACAAAACCAGATACAATAATGAAGAATTACACCATTGTGGGTGTAATTAAAATAGTTAGATATTGATGATGTTGGATGGAGGGGGAGGGGAAGGCCAAAGAAAAGATGGATGGATTGTGTGAGGAATGATATGAAAGAGAAGGGAGTGAATGATAGCGTGACGTTTGACAGGAGAGTGGAAAAAGAAAACGTGTTGCGCCGACCTCAAGTAACCTAGGACAAGGGCAGGGACATGATGAGGTATTAATGGATAGACTCGTGAAATTATTTTTCTGAAGAGAAAATGAAGTTAAACAACAATATTTTTTTATTTTTTTAAATTCTTGTGCTTAAATTCAAGAAACTTAGTTTTGTTAGAAAGAGTGCACCGTAATCAATATATAAAAAATGACGTACTTACACATTTTACAAAAAATAAAACCGACTTCCAAAAAACTAACTTTAATTTCGGAAGTCGGTGTATTTGCTTTTCAATTTTCGTTTTTTGCCACCGACTTCCGAAATTAAAGTTATTTTTCAGTTTTGAGTGTTTTTTTTTGGAAGTCAGTTTTTTTTTTTTTTTTTTTCATCAATTTTTCCAAACATATCCAGATGTGTAAGTACAAACCTACCATTTCTTTCTGTCATACACGCACTAATATTATTAATAATTTGCCTCTAATCCATAATCGCTATTATTTAGGTCATGCAACACAGACCACACATTTCATAAAATATTATAACAATGTCTGTAAAATCCTATGTCGCACATTAAACCTTTATAATCAATGGCTAACTTAAATATTAACTTTATAATAATAATTAATAACTTAGCATATCTATATCTTTTAAATGTGTACCTCAAACCTGTTTGCAATATATTACAGAACCAAATAACGGGTGGGCGCTCCTTGCGGTGCTCCACATCGTTGTCAATGCGGTGAAGGAGTCGACTGCCTCGGACACCACGGCCTATCCTGCAGCAAGAGCGCTGGTAGGATGGCACGCCACGCCAGCATTAACGACATTATCCGTCGGGCTCTTGTCACCGCCGGGGTGCCAGCTGTTTTAGAACCCAACGGCTTGGCACGCGACGATGGGAAGAGGCCAGACGGAATGACCATAATGCCTTGGAAGTTGGGTAGACCTTTGGTGTGGGACGCAACCTGTGTCGATACTCTCGCGCCATCCCATCTTCCTAGCACGGCGTGCCGTGCTGGAGCAGCTGCTACAGGAGCAGAAAACCTCAAACGGCGCAAATATAACAACCTTATTGGGAGCTATATGTTTGAGCCGTTTGGGGTTGAAATTGAAACACTAGGGCCGTGGGGTCCGAGTGCTCATCGAGTATTTCGGGACATCGCTAAGCGATTGGTCGACTCTTCACGTGACCAGAAGGCTGGCCTATTTTTAGCCCAAAGAATCAGCATTGCCATTCAACGTGGCAATGCTGCCAGCCTTTTGGGCACTTTTCCCATTGACAGCGATGCGGACGAATTCTTTGATGCCCAATGAGCCCCTCCCCTTTATAATTAATAACGGGTTAAAAATATTACATACTAGCTGCGCCCCGCGGTTTCACCCGCTTAAGTCTCGATCCCGTGGGAATATCCGGATAAAAACTATCCTATATGTTAATCCAAGTTATAAACTATCTGTTTGCCAAATTTCATCCAAATCCATTCAGCCGTTTTTGCGTGATTGAGTAACAAACATCCAAACACACAAACTTTCACATTTATAATATTAGTAGGATAGTAGGAATAGTAGGAATAGTAGGAATAGTAGGAATAGTAGGAATAGTAGGAATAGTAGGAATAGTAGGAATAGTAGGAATAGTAGGAATAGTAGGAATAGTAGGAATAGTAGGAATAGTAGGAATAGTAGTTAATATACGTAGTTTAAACAAAAACTTTGACGAAATTGCAGTTCTAATGAAGCTTCTAGGGTTTCAGTGCGATGTTATCATTTTAACTGAATGCTGGCTGAGCAAACTGGCGAATCTGCCAATCTTATCTAATTCCTATTCCACAAAAAATAATTACAACCAAAATGACGGATGTTTATATGTTAAATCCACTATCAAATGTGAAGTGATAACGTTAACGTTAACCACACATTGTTAACGCCAATTGCCTAACGTGCCACATAGGCGATATCTCAATTATTGCTATATATCGGTCTCCCTCCTTCAAAGATATTAGTAACTTCATAGAAAGTTTGGAACATGTTCTTAAAGTGCCCTCTCAAAGAATAGTCTTGATCGGTGATTTGAATATAGATATTAAAGATGGTAATAATGATGGGAACTCTGACGAGTATTTATCCTGCACTGCAGCCAATGGGCTTCTTCTCGCTCATCTTTTCCCCACTCGACTCTCCAACTGCTTAGATCACATCCTCCTCAAAACGAATAAATCTGCAACGACTGTCGTCATTGAGTCATCTATAACTGATCACGATCCACTAGTCCTATTTTTGCAAAATAAAGGCAAGTATAATAAAACAGCACAAACTTCTCACAAGGTGGACTACAATTCAGTTATAGATGATATAAGTAACAATGATTTGTCACCTATTTTAGAAATACTGGATCCTAATGAGGCGGCAGATACTTTGATAGGATACTTGTGTTCTAGTATTAAAAAGCACTCGCGGGAATATAACGTACCCAGAAGGCAACGAATCCTTAAGCCTTGGATTACTCCTGGATTATTGCGTTGCATTCGCCAACGTGATTGTATGAATGCTAAACTTAAAACAGATAAAGATAATTACTTAAAATCACCTACTCCCGTTACCGAAATCACTGTAACTCATTGCTAGGAAAGCTTAAAAATACATATGAACAGCAAGAATTTTATAAGGCAAAAAATGATATGAAGGCAACTTGGCATGTGATTAAGAAAGTATCTGATATACAATCAAGACAGGCTCCTCCCACGGAACTGCTGAATCTCACTGTATCACCTAAATCCTCGTTAAATAAGGTCAATGATTTTTTGCCAATATTGGTAAAAATCTGGCATCGAAATGAACTCCGACATCCATATCTCCTGAAGTCCCCCTATTGAACCTTGTGGTTCAATGGTCCTCCTGATGAGGTAAATGAAAATGATGTTGAAGACATAATCATGAGCCTTAGATCTGAATGCGCTGCTGGTTGGGACGGTATCCCGGCTTCAATAATTAAGAATACCAGACATGCTCTGGTTCCAGTAATTACACATATTTGTAATAATTATATCAATTACTACTGGAATTTTCCCTAATGCCTTTAAAAAAGCTAGTACATCCGGTTCACAAGTCTGGGAGCAGAGACGATGTTAATAATTACCGGCCAATCTCGATACTTACTACCTTATCAAAGATCTTGGAACGTATCCTGAATAATAGCCTCAGCAGCTTCCTAGAAGCGAACAATATTCTAGCTCATAACCAATTCGGCTTTAGAACAAAGCTGAGCACTGAAGATGCGGTAATGGACCTGTCTGAGCATGTAGCTAGGAGTTTAGATAAGAGATTTAAATGTCTAGGTATTTTTCTTGATCTATCGAAGGCCTTTGATACCGTCTCTGCGCCTGCCTTGCTGAGGAAGATGGAGAACATTGGAATTCGCGGTCCCGTTTTGGAATTTTTTTCTGATTACCTAAGGGGACGGACTCAAAATGTTAAAATGGGTCAGCATGAGAGCGAGGTTTTACTTATAACCTACGGCGTGCCCCAAGGCAGCGTATTAGGGCCCACATTATTTCTCATCTATATAAATGAGCTGTGTAAAATGCCCATTCAGCTTTGCAAAATATTTACGTATGCTGATGACACAGCCCTAGTAATAGATGGAGCAGATTGGAGCCAATGTTATTCCAATGCCGACAATGCAATTAAACAAATTATGAATTGGTTAACAAATAACTTGCTCACCCTAAAAGTTCAAAAGACGGTATAATTATGTTCCTTTTGCCATTCGGTCAAATCTCTCCCCACCGCTATCATTATTAGTCAAAGCTCACACCTGTGGCAATGGGTCTGAATGTGACTGCCTCAACATGTCCAGGTCTAGTGGTGTAAAATATTTCGGCGTTCACATAGATCAGAACTTGAACTTATACTCTCAGGCAGAACCCGCAAACTGATCTATGTATTTTAAAAAACTGCGTAGATCTGCTAATAGTTATACCCTGAAACTAGTCTATTTTGCCCTGTGCCAGTCGGTTTTATCTTATTGTATTCCGGTTTGGGGAGGGACAACTTCGAACGTATTTATTAGGCTTGAGCGTGCACAACGGGCGGTCTTGAAGTTCACGCTGTCGCGTCCACGTAGGTATCCCACATTACAGCTTTATACCGAGTGTGATCTGTTGACTGTCAGGCAACTTTACATCCAACAAATGATAATCCGTAAACACTCTTCCCGCCCCTTTGCGGAACCAGCTGGTAGAACAATGCATAGGCATAAGATTTTTCCACTAGAACCCCACAGAACATCTTTTGCCAGGCGCCAATACTACATCAACAGCATAACAGTTTATAATTATTTAAACAAGAAATTGGAACTATTTGCAAAAACGAAATATGAATGCAAACATGCATTATTCAAATATTTGTCGAAATTAAGTCATGAAACCATTGAGGATCTCCTTTTAGGCCATCTACTTTTTAATTAGTAATTAAAATTAAGCATTACACATTGCACTTACAATCGTCGTTGATAGTCCAATTCCGCGTAACTAACATTGTTAAATACCGCGGATGTACACTTTCCAAATTTTAAAGGAGGGTCAAAAAACAGAAGTTCTAAAAACTAATCGGCCGTATTTTGATATGATTATGGGGAACGAAAGGGTCCTAGACTCAAGTTCGTTCAATATTCGGCCGATTGGACTATCAACGACTCTATACGCTCCCCCCCTCACACGTATACACACCCACATTGATAAACACACACAACCAACATACACCCCCCTCACACCCACACAGTGTAAATGAGAATGATATTCTGGTATTTTATTTACTCACTTTTATTTTTTACTTTGTCTTATAATTTACAAAGGAAATTGTGTTATGTTACAAATATTGGCTTGTGACATTGCTGCAGAGGGACACTGATCTCTAAGATACAGGGATACCCCTAGTTTGGAGATCAAGGTTTAAACGGACTGTGCATAGCTTAAGCCCCGCAGTTTAAAAAATAAAAAAAAATACACGCAGTGCCTGACTGGGTTCGAACCTGTGACGTACGAATAGTAAGTCAGGGCCGTTTCCACTGGGCCACCACGGCTCTCAAAACGATAACTTGGTGACGAGTTAGTAAATAAAAAATGAAGATTCATCCCAACAATATATATTTATTATCTACAATAACACATTACATTTACATACTTACAAATAAATTCTACTCTTTGGAAGAACAGAAAATATGGATTTTAAATAGTTTATACTCAAGATAATATGAGTTATTTAAAATTTTCTATATTAAGGGGGATGCGCTAGAGTAGCCCGCGTATTTCAAAATTTCTTACGTTTTTTCCAATTTGCAGGTCAGTATCAGGTTGTATGTTGATCAAAATATTATTGACGGCCGTAACAAACATGGATTTACGGAATTATAAACATTAGAATCAGCAATACAACTCTCTTAGTTCATGTAAGTGCATTGAATGACGATTTCATGTTTTTTTTTACAACCTGATACTGACTTGCAAATTGCAAAAAACGTGAGAAAATTTGAATTTTGCCGGCTACCTTAGCGCACCTTAACTAGATGCATTTCAGAAATACGCATTATACGCCGCTGTGCTTTTCGCTTCACTTCCGCAGTGAACCTTCTGTAACATAGGTATGTGTAGGTGGTAGGCTGTGGAATATGGAAGTTTATAGATTAACTATAGTTAGTTAATCTCTTATAAGGTTAAACCTACGCTGCTTTGGTTCTAACATATCCATTCTGGTGTTCGATTCCATTCTTGTCTGGTTCTTTGACTGGTTGTGTACTCTTAGACCTGAAAAAATATAAAAAGCATTATTGTATTATCGTCAACATCATCTCCCTAGCCTTTTCCCAACTATGTTGGGATCGGCTTCCAGTTTAACCGGATGCGGCTGAATAACAGTATTTTACATGGAGTGACAGCTTATCTGACCTCCAAAACCCAGTCATTGGGTATACGATACCCCTTGGTGAGACTGGTTATTAGACTTTTGAGTGTCTGACGACCCGGTACGACTGCCAAAGATCCAAGAATGCATTGTCATTGTAAGTGTGTTACGCTGAAGCTATTTCATTAAAATCTCTTCATCAAAATCCAGTGAGGTTAAGCTGCGTTTGCCGAGTTCAGTCTATAGCTGGATGACCAAGGCCATATTAATTTTTATGATATCTAGATATTGTACATGATTTTCGTGGGCGTGGCCTATGAGGCAATCCAGATGTAATAGACAAGGGAGTGCTTGACTTGTGGGTGACGGTTCATCCACCGCGTTTGGCTCTCCGATTGGCCTTTCACCAGTGAAGGCCAGTGAAGGGCGAATCGGAGCGCCGAACGCGGTCGATACGTAAAGTCGAGATGGTTAAAAGAAATTTGCACTAGGGCCTCTGTTCCATCACCTATTCGAATGAATGAGTGAGTGAGTGAAGGAAAAATGGAATAAGTACTTACTTTCTTAACAGGAAATGGTTCCTTATATTGAGTAACGGAGCTTCAACCAACAGCCACATTGCAAAGCTAAGTCCAATCGCTGTGGTTAAGGTCCCAATAGTGTCCAAGCCCTGAAAAAAAGTACAGGAAGTACCTGTTGTTATTCGCGTAGCGAGTGTCAAATTGGACAGATGATACAGGATATCTGGACAACCACTATCAGGATTCGTAAAATTCGGGGGCTTCAAGTCCTTAAATAAACAACCTTGTTTCAAAATTACACATAAAAAATCTGACATAATTATAAAGCAAACTGATACTCACAATAGAAAATAAATCAAACTTCAATGGCGATCGCAGTGCGAAGTTCTTCCGTTGTATGAGGAGAGGATGGATCATGTAGATGCCGTAGGAGAGGCGGCTTAGAGGCGTAAAGTAGGAGAAGCTTAGGATGTCGGTGACTACAGCTGGAAAAATACAATGATTACAATGCCTACAGCTATTGATATTGGATCTCTCAATGGCCATACGAAGGGCCTTATCACACTAACGATTTGCGAGCATGTTACAAGCGGTTGTACAACGCGTTCGCAGCATGTGCGTAGCGACCACGCTACGTGTGCGCAACGTGTTCGCTGCGTTTGAGCGATTGATGTGAGAGAGCGAGACAAGCGAGTGTACAATAATATTGTGAAAACACGGCGTATACGTCGCGT
This sequence comes from Lithophane ornitopus, assembly GCA_948473465.1. Lineage (NCBI taxonomy): Eukaryota > Metazoa > Arthropoda > Insecta > Lepidoptera > Noctuidae > Lithophane > Lithophane ornitopus. The sequence goes on along the minus strand of OX419637.1, from coordinate 12,706,989 downwards.
AGCCGTGGTTAGCTAGATTTGTACCCGCGGAGGGCACGATCAAAAATCGTCTCGCTGGAAATACGTTGGCAAATGGACAGTGTGATAACCATCTTAGAACAGTCAAAGGTAACATTGCCATAATCTCATCGCTTAGCAGAAACTTTATGACAAGTATTCAGGGGTACTTAGCTGAACACGATGGAAGAAAAATCCAAGATGGGAGAAGACCCATTGATAGACAAGATGACCCTGCCCCTTCCCCATTGAATCGGCTAATTATGTTAACAATTTTTTTATAAATATTGGCATGCAAGTGTAAATAATAATGGCCTCTCAGTTCACCCAGTATCAACACAACTCAACTCTTTTGTACTTTTGGACACTGACCCCAATCAAGTGGAAAGAAAAATGATGAGCCTAAAGCCAGATAGTGCTCCTGGCTGTGATAATATCTCGATAAGATTTTTAAAGTTCATAAGCAAGGAATGTGTTCCCAATTTAACCCATCTTGCAAACCTCAGGTTTAGAGATGGCATCTTTCCGGACCCTCTTAAACAATCGACTATTACTCCGGTTCACAAGGGTGGGTGCAGAGACTATGTCAACAATTAAAGGCCCGTATCTGTCCTTCCAACTATTTACAAAATACTAGAAAAAATATTAAACATGAGGCTCCTAAAATATCTAAATAAATTGAATCTACTGTCCCCGATGCAATTTGGTTTTAGGCAAAATGTATATTCACTGAAGATGGTGTTACTGTAACTATTTATTTTGATAATGGGCGCAAGTGTCTGATCATCTGCTTTGACCTTAAAAAGGCATTTGACACCGTCTCTGTCCCAATCCTGGTGAACAAGCTTGAGAAAACCGGAATAAGAGGAACTCAATCTTCTGAAAGGTTAACTTTCAAATAGGAAGCAGAGGGTTAGGCTGGGGCAATATACCAGTGATGATACAGTAGCATCGTATGGCGTGCCTCAGGGTAGCGTTTTGGGTCCCAGCCTATTCCTAATATATATTAATGATTTATATAACATGAGTCTATATGTAATAAACAGTTTGTTTTATAAATTGTTGCTAAGATCTGATTTATTTATTTATTAGTGTTAAATTATGTAAAAAACATAAAAACATTTTCAATTTTATGATTAAATTTTTTCCTATTTATTTTTATTTGACGGTATATTGAAAAATATCCCCTTCCCGTCAGTTTACATTAAAATTAACAACATTTTACATTTTAAAACTTTATTTATCCAATTGTAATAAACCAGCTTATCTGATTCAGATTCCAACGACATAGGTTTTGTAAACATCTCCGATATAAAACTTAACACATAACGTAGTTATAATCTCAAATGGTCCCATTCGGGTATCAGATTACAGACCACCCACCGACACACGTGCGCAAAGCGCCCGCGCGGGCCCGACCGCGCAGAGGATAACAAATTAAACAAAGAACTACATTTATACACCAAAAAATATAACGAACGCAAAAAACTTATAACTAAATCGATTAAACTACTTACACATGAGGAAACCATTGCAGCACGCATTGTAATTCTGTCATCCTCACGATCACACTTTTGTGAGTGGGTGGGTATCCACTCACAAAAACATGCTTGTTTATAAACCTATAATAAAATGAAATCGAGGTTTAACTTACGAACAGTCCCATATTCACACAACCCAATAATGACGCAGATAGCCACAGCCCATGCGATCCTATTGGTGGACGTGATCACGGCAGCTTCAATAGGGTTGTACTCGCGGTACATATAGTACTGTCCTAATGACATGACGTACAACATTGTAGCTAGAGATACTGCGGTACCGACGATGGACCAGGTCTGAAATGAAAGAGTAAGCAACAAATTGTAAATAATTTGGTTGTATAATTAACTAATTGAGAGTCGTTACTAATATGAATTTTGTTCAGTAAGGAGGCCAAAAATTTTCATAGGGGATAAAAACGTGTGTATTGTTATGTTAAGAAATCCCAGCCTATAGAAATCTTGTCGTGAAGTGCAGACGGATTGTGGCGACATCTACATCGCCACATGGGAACCATCAGCACACTGACGTCACGCAAAACCCTGCATCGCGCAGGCAGAGTTTGCACGGGAGAGAGCGTGAACAATAGAAAGTTTTGGATTTGAACTCACCTTAGAAACGGTCTTCCTATATTCAGAAGGTTTATACAAAGTCATGAGGTATCCCATAGCGACGCCTATGAGGTACGCGCCGGCGCGACTGTAGCTCGGCGTGTACGTGTAGCTGATCTCCCAGTAGCCGCGGATATCACGGAGTATCCGGCTGGAAAAGGAAAGTTTGGGACCAAGGATAATATATTTATTTTAAAATGTTTCGTGACAAACTGACAAAAGATCGAAATGGGAAGACCTAAGAGAATATAGGGGTGCATAATAATGGATTTTAACATCTATGGAGCTGAAAATAGCAATTTGATTGGAAAATATAATTTACAAAAATTTTGGCTAGCCAGAAGTCGGAAAGATGAAAATCGGTTGTCATGGTATGGGCACGTGATGCGAAGGAATGAAAAAAATGTTGTGAGGAAAGTTTTGGGTATGAATGTCGATGGCTATAAGAGTAGGGGAACACCAAAGAAACGATGGATGGACTGCGTGAAAGATGCTATGGCTAGAAAGGGAGTGACTACCGAGATGACGGCTAATAGAGAAGTATGGAAGACCGCACACCCAGTGGTGGGGGGGGAGGGGAGACGCGGTTCACGCGTCGCTATAATATTTTAACATCCATTGCTGGTTTTTTTATTTTAACTGTTTTATTTACATAATATGGAGTGCTGCGTACAGAGAATTTAATTACATTAAAATAAAGGAATAGTAATTGAAAAAACAATTTAAAAAAAATGGTGGAATATGATTCCAAATACGGAGCTGAATGCCCCTGTTAATTTCCGGAGGGCTGTCCGTTACACCCTTTATAGAAGGTGAAGGATTTTCTTACCCGAAATCAACTAAGTGAAGAACAGGCAGCTCGTACCAATAAGTCAGAACTCCTGGTATGATCAGGGATAATACTGCAGCGGTACCGAAGGCGGCAAACCCTACTCTTCGATCTTTCTGGTAGAAGTAGAAGAGGACGGTTCCCAGAATCGCGAGCTGGTAGTCACATGGTACGTACCAGGCGACTGCGTGGCACTGAAAAACAACATTCGGTAGGTTATGAATTTATACCAGCAACGAGTCTTACCAAGGGGTAACATGATATTACCCAGTAACTGGATTATGGAGGTAAGATAGGCATTTGGTCCATGTAAAATACTGGTATTCAGCTGCACCCGGTTAGACTGGAAGCCGACCCTAACATGGTATGTAAAAGGCTAGGTAGATTGATTGTATTCGTCGTTTAGTGTCATAATACATGTATTCAGTTGGCTGAGGATATTTAGGATATGCTCTTGTGGCGGTATCTACATCGCCACATGCGAACTACGCATCAAAGACCTGACGTCAGACAAAAATCCTGACGTCACATAAATCCTGCATCGCGCAATTAAAGTTTACCGTGCAGTGGAGTGGATATATACAAGAACCCAATATCAATCGTTGTAGGGCAGTTGCCCGCCAGACACAACACCCGTCTGGTTGGAGGATCCTCCCTTTTCTATGGTGGATGAGTGAACTTTACACCCTGTTCCTCATACCCCTAAATTGGACGTCAGGTCTTTGATGCGGAGTTCGCATGTGGCGATGTAGATACCGCCACACTCTCTTAGAGAACATGAGCAAAATATACTTTTTCTGTGTCTTTTAAGAAAAGGCACGAGCTGTACGACAGTATTCCACTGTTAGGGTTCCTTCCGTTCCTGCCAGGGTTGCGGGAAAGTCCGAAAGGGATACCGAGACCCTGGCAACATGCAACTGAAGGAACACGGGTGGGTTTATTATTACGTCTTGATTATTAACTGTTCTACTCACAACATATTTCGGGTCAGTGTTGAGCATCAGGAAGCTCAGTCTCCAAGTCTTGAGGCACACCTCTGATTCTAGCTCGTTGCTAAAGACCGTGAGCGGACCAGAACCAGTGTACTTTGATACCGATATCAAGTAGAAAATTATTAACGCGTGGGGTCCCATTAACCTGAAATTAAAACATATTAATTTAATCTTCAGGTCTTTTTATAGGGTTCTGTATCCAAAGGATACTAGCGCCGATACTAAAGTTCCACTGTCCGTCCGTCTGTCACAGGGCAGTATCTTTTGAACCGTAAAAGTGTCTACACACTTGGAATTTTTCAGAGTGTGTATTTCTATTGTCGCTATAACAAAAAATAATAAAAAAAGCTAGTAAAAATTAAAAAGGGGTACAAACAAAAACCTTTTATTTTTACTAAAGTAGTTTAAAAAAATATGTTATGTTCAATATTGTATGGTACGGAAGTTACGGAACCCTTTCGTGTACGACCCGCATCTGGCTGTTTTTTTTGACGTATCGAATCGTCACTCACTTGCCGTGGGTAAGCAGACAGTAAGGTGGTGGTGGGCACTGTATTTGAACTGAGTATCGTTACTGCATTAGGTACAGAATACAGAGAAATTATTAAATTAGCAGGCGTACTTATCAATGCTCATTCCTACTCTGCTTGAGAAAAGTAATGAAATGATTTTCAAGTTAGTACAGCACAATATACAAGGCCGAGACGACAGAAGCCACCTAGGCTCTCCCAACCCCGAAGAGTTGGGCAGAGGTGTATTTAGAGTACACCCACATTTCGCCAGTAAGTTTTAAGGGAGAGTCTATTGCCATCAACTGTGCATAAATCTAGACTCCGGGCTGCTACTGAGAAGTTCCGGATAAAATCAAAATCAAAATCAAAATCAAAATATTTTATTTCACATAAGCCTACATGGGCTCTTATGAAACGTCAGAAGCTAGGTGCACGGTTCCAATTGGTCGTTTCCTATGGAGAAGAGCCGGCAAGAAACTCCACGGTTACTCTTTTTAAAAATAATTGGCTTTACAATATTTTCGATTTACAGTGTTAATAGTTATGGGAGGACAGTGTAGGCCTTTCAAAAAGTTTCAGGTAGGTTAGGCTAAGCATACAATGTTCTCACATTCACAAGGTAGAAAAGAATCTATATAAAAGATAAATAAGATACTAAAGATAAAAAAAACTATTTAAACCAAATGACATTACAACTGTAACAAATCTGATTAATTATTATGTCCACAAAAGCCTGTAAAGTATATAAATGTCAAATAATATTATGATTATGTCTGTTAGGGATGAATGTAAAAAGAAATAAACATGATAATTTGGGAGCAGTTAATAGATTCTTACATAATTATGCCGTTAATGAGGTACCAGGGAGGCCACATGTGCAGAAGGAATTATACGTCAGCTGCTGATCCCCACAGCAGAACGCCATAAGACATAATACTGTGGAAATAAGCAAAGTATACTAACCTTGCAGTGGCTATATCAGTCAACTGCCTTATTTTTCTTACTGCAAATGCAGCTTAATCTGCCTGAGAGAGCTCTAATGTGGGCGCCCCATTGCAATTTCGAATCTAGAGTAATTCCTAGAAATACAGTTTCCGTAATAGCATCTAATTTCTTGCCATCAAGTTTTAAATTTAGTCCTACTCGAGGAACATTAGGTAATGAGAACTTAAGACATTTAGTTTTGTTCACATTAAGTAAAAGATTATTAGCTGCGAACCATTTCGAAAGAACTGCCAGACTATCGTTGACATCCGTATCTTTCCTATCTATTTTAAAAATGAAAGAAGTGTCATCGGCGATCAGTATTATATCCGATAAGTTAGCCATCATGTAAGGAAGGTCATTAATATAAACTAGAAATAGAAAAGGGCCAAGAATCGAACCTTGCAGCACGCCCATCTTAACCAGAGACCCCGAGGACGTCGCCCCGTTAACATTTACTTTTTGCTGCCTGTTTGATAGATAGGAAAGTACAAGATCAGCAGCTTGTCCACGAATTCCGTAGTGGTGTAATTTACAGATCAGTGTATTGTGGTCAATGCAGTCAAACGCTTTTGAGAGGTCACAGAAAATGCCAAATGCATCCTGGGACTTCTCCCAGGATTTAAAAAATGTCACTGGTGAGTTTTACTCCTGCGTCAGTCGTCGACCTACCTTTCGTGAAACCAAACTGATGACTATGTAAATTCCCATTTGAATTAAAGATAAAGATAGAAAAACCCATTCGCCTAACCTGGAAATCGAATCCACGACCTCATGCACAACAGTAGCGCTTGCAACCACTTCACCAACAAAGCAGTCTTGTATACATCAAAAATAATAATATTTAACTTGGAAAGTAAACACGAAAGAACGAGATGCCTTTTACCTCACATATCGTTTCCATAGAACGCTGAACAGATTCTGCTGCCTATTGGGGTCGCCCAGAAGACCCTTAATGTGGAGAAGACCAGACATCGCGAAGAATGTGTCGACGATCACATCGAGGTGGAGAAACATACCTCCTACTCCTTCAATAAACTGAAAAACGATAATTAATTTAGGTGGTGTAGGCTCCGCTCGCCCCTTGGATCTTGCCCCTAATTACCTTAGTGTACCCACTCGCCCCTTTGAATATTAGATACCGCCAGGCGCCCCCGATTGTTAGTAGGTTAAAAGTACCGACAGCACTCGTAAGTTTTTAAATATTAAAATAAATATTGTTTTCTTAAAACTTCAATCAAAACGTAATTAAAATAATAAAAAACGGGGCGAGTGGATCATTTTAATCGAAAGAGGCAAGATACAAGGGGCGAGTGGAGCCCACACCAACTATTAAGTTTAGACATGAGCTGCAGACTAGCGAATAGAAACACGGCTGTATTTTTCAATGGGGACAGGTTGGTACAGGTGGTTCACATCGCAAAATAATTTAAATAAAAAGCGACTCTTGCTACAACACAATAAATTCAGGTCGCACAGCGCTAATTACCTACAGTTATATTCACCTAGAAATTGGCTCTTTTTTATCGCCACAAGCCGAGACTGCCGCGTATAGCTTGTCTCTGAAATTACGCGCCCCATTACCGCATTACCCATAGAAATCCGCATTACCGTGTACGTAATGTGGTAGTGGGATGCGTCATTTCAGAATGGACAAAACGTTAGGTACTTGTAGCTTGCATCTAAAATGCGGAGCGCTTTCTGTACTATTACAGGTACTGTAATGAGTCAGATTCGAGTAGAAGCACAGAATTATTGGGAACCGATCACATTTCCGTTTTTTTTTGTTCAAATTTCATTTTACGACAACTATTGACCGACGTCTGTTTTGCTATAATTATGCATTATTTGACATATTTTTAGATGATCGAAGTGTCATGTGTCAAAGATATTATTTTACCGAACTATATTTCGCCGATTTACAAAATAACTTTTTAACTAACAGGAATCTTATCATTTTAGCCGAAACTTGTCCACTGCAGGACACAGGCCTCCCTCAAGCACCGCTTCTTCGACCGGACCTGTGCTTCTCGCATCCAGCAGATTCCTGCAGCCTTCACAAGTACATGGGTCCACCTTATCTAGCAGGCTGGGACCTACCTTATCAAAATCCCTGGAATTGATAACTCCAGACATAGCCATATAGAACATTTCATGTACAAAGATGACAGTTGCTGCTGAGAGGAACCTCATGCCGTTCATCACTCTGATCTCTTCGTTGTTATCCTTCACCAGGTCTTGGCGGTTCTTGATGATGCAGAATGATTTTGTTATTATTGTTTCTGGAAAATAACGATTTTTCATTAATTTACAGGTACGTACGTTTATTTTTCATTTTCCATCAAATACACGCCTATGAAGATTCGAATAACGTAGTTTCGACGTACGCTAATTCTAAAACACGTTGACTCGAAAAACGCTGTATCGATCGAATGCCGTTATCGCGAACACGCTGATCCGAAAAACTCTTTGAATGGTACGCTAGTATTGAAATCCACTGTTGCGTTTATTTGTCTAGGAATCGAACTCACGATCCCGATGAGACACAGCAGGCCTCGTCTTTGGATTGGGTTTGGGAAACAAGGGCAATGAAAAGTATTATTTTGTTTTAATTATTTAATAAATAAAAAATTAAGCAATTCAGAATCAGGTGGTACCACTGACAGACATACGAACAGACATACATATTACACATACATATATAATATATATACCCTTTGGGAACGAAACCCTAAAAGTGGAATATCCTCGTACAACTTATAGCTTTTCACAAAAGAGACACAGAACAGTATTTTTTAAAGAGATCACAACCATATTCTGAACCAACAGAATACATTTTTAATCCTATACTAAGCTTAGTAATAGTGTTTCGTTTGGTACCCTTCGGGCACTGAACCCTTAGAAGTGATGATAAAAACTGTATCTTACCTAAACTATTTGGTGGTAGGTCATCACTGGCTGTATGAAGCCGATAGTAAGTTGAAGCCACAGCCATCACTACCAGCGATACTATCAAAGCTCTGAAAAAAAACCAAATCATTCCATTGTGAGGCCGGTGTAGGCTGTAGACTGTAAATATGTAGACCACTTTCTATTTTGTTATGTACCTGGTACTTTTTGAAGTCAAAGTCAAATAATTTATTTCAAATAGGCACATTAAAGGCACTTTTGAATGTCAAATATAAAGAAGTAGAACTGATTCTAGTTGCTCTTCCAAAAGGTAGTTTTCGTATGGGCAAGAAACTCCACCGTTACTCTTTAAAAAAATGTTTTACAATACTAATATTATAAAGCTGAAGAGTTTGTTTGTTTGTTTGTTTGAACGCGCAAACCTCAGGAACTACTGGTTGGAATTGAATTTTTTTTTTGTGTTGGATAGTCCATTTATCTAGGAAGGCTATAGGCTATATAACATCACGCTACGACCAATAGGAGCGGAGCATAAATGAAAAATGTTGCAAAAACGGGAAAAATTATTCCTTCTTTAGAGCTTCCGTTGCGTGCGCTGCGTAAACGGTTTAAGTTACGCAAATATCATGTATGATGGAATTGTTCCTCTTTAAAAGTTCAAAAAAAAAGTCCGCGACATCATATGTCTATCTTTTAAGATTGACTCACTATAACCTTTTTTATGGTAATCAAATTTTTTCAAGTTAATGCATTATTTGCGAAGGAGTTTTATCGACATAATATTAATTTTATTCTTATTTAAATAAATAGTTTTAACATCAAGGGTATTTATGTAGCAGTAATAGTTATTTGTGCAACAAGAGAGCAAAGTTGTTTTTTGGTGCGAGTGTTGATTTTGAATCCCGAGTAAGCGAAGGATTCTAGGTTAGAATCCTGAGCACAGCGAGGGATTCAAAGGCACGACATACAAATAACTTTGGTCTCGTGTAACACATACAACTTTTCACCTGAGCAGCGAGAACATATGAGATATTAGAACATATTAGGGGTTTAAATATGAATTTGCCGTATTGTACTGAAGAACGGAAACCATTTTTTTCTGAGGTAAAATATATTTATTTAATCAAAGTATTTTCCCCATTGTTTACACATTTCTGCCATCTCCTGGGAAGGTCATTTATGCCTTTGCGGTAGAAATCTGGGGACCTGGACTCAACAAACTGAGTGAAGGCATTTTGTATTGAAACCCCTTCATTTTTGTATAGGTTCAACAAGGTAAGTAAGGCAAGCTTCAACACGCGGTTCTCTCTGCAGATTAGTCAAATCATGATGATGCCTGCCAGGGTCGCGGAATAGTCTGAAAGGGATACCGGGACCCTGGCAACAGGCAACTGAAGGAACACGGGTGGATTTTAGTCAGTAAGAGTCTGACACGCCCTTCCGCTCCACCCAGAACGGGAGAAGTCATTAGATGATTTCCCACCCAAAAAAAAAAGATTAGTCAAATCATGGGGCCACCTATTTTGCAAGCTTTTTGTCTCACCGATTGATGCAAATTGGTCATTATTTTGGATATGCTTAAGCTAACATCAAACCGTGCCGCTAGTTCCTTGGTAGTTTGATATGGAGCGGCTTCTACCATCGCATCTAATTCATCGTTATTTACCTTAGAGGCTGGTCTTTCTCGGGGTTTAATCTTCAAATCGAACTTTCCACTACGAAAGCGATTAAACCAAAAACGCACGGTGCTTTCATTAGCCGTATCCTCTCCAAACACAACATTGATATTGCGAGCTGTTTCCGCTGCGTTAGTTCCACGTTGGAAATCATATTCAAAAAATACTCTAATTTTCAATATAAGTACAGTACGACACAACTCATATGTAGCATCGGCAATATTCGTAAAACCGATCACAATCCAACCTGAATGGGCCTTCAAAATCACCAATCTTTATTACTGCTTTAGGTGAAAATGATCTTTACGCAAACTTGTAAAGTTATATAACCAAATACATCCGTAAAATTGAAATTAATGAATGCAAATTTTCACATTTATGCTACATCTAAGTAAATAGTTTAGTCGTACTGTAATTATCTTTACTGTTAAAAGCTGAATGCAAAAACAAAAATCGAATCTTGTGAAAAAAATTTCACTCTGGAATCTCACACCGTGATGCAAGTTTAATTTTAATTCAAAGTGGCCAGTACGTTACTTATTACATTAAAAACCTGTATGTTCCGTGTATCCGAACGTTTTATTGTTTGTTTGTTTTTTGGGCCTACTAGATATCGAAATTAAAATCGAACTTCGAATCGACTTGTTTCTATCTCTCGCTTTTTTCGTATCGAAGTAAAAGTGACAGAACAAAGTGAAATTCAAATATTTCAAATTTTGTGAGTAGACCCATGACATGTTCTCGGAATTTAGAAAAAAAAAAAATTCAAAGTTTCTTTGTCTCACGCTCGCACCAAAATTGAATTTTGCACACTGTCTGTAGACAGCAAAACCTGCTTGTTTGAGGTGCTGAGGTGAAAAATACTTTTTAATTCATTCGAATCGGACATTTAATTTCGAAGATATCACGATATAAAAATGCAATACGCGAACCGTTCGACGCCGGGCGCCGCGCCTCCGCGACGTTCCCTACTTTAGAGAGGAGAGGATGAGCACACGGGTAGACATGACCTGGAATAGGACATACGATACGGAAAGTAACCGTGGAGTTTCTTGACGTCTCTTAGGAAACGACCAATTGTAACCGTGTTCCTTTATTCTGACGTTTCTTATGTGCACATGGGCACTTAAGTTTATGTGAAATAAAATATTTTGATTTATGGTAAACTTATGGATTCGGTAATGCTTGTGAATATAGATTTCGCTAATACCAGTTTTAAGTTTTTTAATAGTATTGTTTCTTTGACAGGGGAACAGATTGATGATGATAATGATGATGAATAATAAATATATCTATACATAATATTATAAATTAAAGTCACTTTTCGTGTTTTTTTTTTTTTTGATGAGGTTAGAGAATTAGCAATGGATTAACAATTTGTTTCCAACCGATTCAGATTATGATTGATCGTGTATACGTAATTAGGGTGCAGATACTGATTGAAGTGAACGAAGCTAATTGTATTAGAATTTCTTAGAATTTTCCAGAATTTATAATAAAGTACCTGATGTCATAAGAAGTATGCCAATAAATAAATTCAAAAAGTGTTTTCATAAATTATTAGCTGAGAAATGTTACTATGCCCTAGATGATTACTTAAATGATAAAACACTGTAACTATTGTACCTATTAGTGCATTGCATGTAATGTATTGCATGCATTGTATTTTTTTCTTTTATTTCGATACTTTTTGTTTGTTTTTCTGTGGTAAATTTTATTTATAATCCTCATTGATATTTGTATGTCATCAGTGACAAAACATAGCGTAACATTTTATTATTAATACCTTGACCCTTAAGCTATGTTTCACAAATAAAATATTCTTATTCTTATTCTTATTCCTATTCCTATTCCTATTCTTATTCTTATTCTTAGTATCAGCCCGGAGTCTGGATTCCCATTGCACCCAGTTGATGGCAACACGCTCGCGAAATATCTATAGAGTGTACTATAAATCCTTATACTATTATGTCCTCCCATACCTAATAGCACTGTCATTCGAAAATATTGTAAAAGCCAATTATTTTTAAAAGAGTAACCGTGGAGTTTCTTGCCGGCTCTTCTCCATAGGAAACGACAAATATGAACCGTACACCTAGCTTCTGACGTTTCATAAGTGCCCATGTAGGCTTATGTGAAATAAAATATTTTGATTTTGAATCTCTCCCCTATCCTTCGGGGAATTCAATCATCATGTCATGTATAATCAGCCAAGTAAAAAAGAAAGTACTTACATAAATAAATAAAACCCAACTCCATACTGCAGTTTGTCCCCAGCGACCTGACACTGGTCCACCGTGATGTTAGGAGCCTGGACACCGAAGGTAGTCAGGTCATACATGGACCTGGTGATCTTGACGATGGAAGGTGGATCGCAGGTTGCGGGGACACACATCCCCCAGAGAAGGTGGTTGATAGGCAGCCCTGATGTTGTTGGTGACTAAAAAAACGTTAAAAAAATGAAAAAAAAAACTAATACAACATTAGTTTTAGTTCATTTAAAAAAAAAACTGCTGTTCCATACATTTTGTCGATTTAAGTGAACACAAATAAATGTATGGAATAGCCATTGTTTTTTCGCAATTTCAACATTAGTCCTATAGAAAAAGTTTTTGAGAAAGACTTATACAGAGTGAATTATACAATTTATACAATTAATTTAGGACCCATCAACAACCTTATTTTTTTCTGTAATTATAATTCCCACATAATTACGATTGTGTATGTGGTAATATTTTTGTTATGTGGGATGGATATTTGGACTTAGATCAAAAGGCTAATGGTTCACGAAGAACTATTAAAGTAATTGGTACCTACTTGAACACACGGCCACACATCAAGCTATACATTTCCAGTACTGACCTCGCATTGTACGGAAATCCTCCTACACAATGCAGCATAAACTGGAAATGTATAGCTTGATGTGTAGCCGTGTGAACTAGTCTAATTTGTGAGCATTATAAGCCAGCCATTTTATCAGTGTATGATATACAAAACCATCCATTTCTTGTAGGTAATCAGTCCACTTTAGTCACCCAAACCCATAGTTAAATATCTTTGTTTCCATATGTATTAGATATTAGTTGCGCCCCGCGGTTTCACTCGCGCAAGTCTTGATCCCGTGGGAATATCGGGATGAAAATCCTATATCCTATTCCAGGTCATGGTTTACCCCTGTGCCAAATTTCATCCAAATCCGTTCAGCCGTTTTAGCGTGAAAGCGTAACAAACAAACTCACTTTCGCATTTATAATATTAGTTAGGAAGTTAGAATTAGGATTTGTATGCCAGTCCATGGCGAAACATGTCATCAACACCTTAAAAATTTACCATGTTTTAAGCAAATAAATATATTCTATTATATTCTATTCTATCCCGCAATAGCCCTACATCAACTGAGGGTTGTTCTTGAGTACACTTGCACAGTGTGGATAATCGTAGGTTGGTGACTCCTTTCAAACGGGCCTCCGCGAGTTGGTTTTCTAGGTCTGGAAGTTGGGATCCCGACTTATCATATCATTACAATAATTTGTTTGTTTATTTATTTACCCTTCAACAATGAGTGTTGTTTATGTTTTCAACCTGCAACTGTAGCGTAGAAGGCCATCGCGTCTTTCGCCGTGAAAAGCGTTACACTGTTTTTGATCCATAGATAAAATGTTTTTAAAATGTTTAATACAAAGAACCCTTCCCCCCTCGCTTTCCTCCTCCTTTCCCCCTCCCTTACTTCTTATCCCTTTTCAGGTTAAGGGTAAACACAAACTAAAGCTGTTTCACTTTATACTCACATTAAGATATTCTTCCGTAGAGCCATAAGGATCATATTCAGCTTTCTTCTTTGGATCATCTGACAGCACCAGCTGTGCCAAGCAGTATTTGGTCCTAAATTGTGGATGAGTTTCCAGCCATGGTGGGTTCATGCACTGGTCGAAACTGCCAAAGTTAGCCCAGGAGCCGTAGAGATTGCCCATGGGGACAGTGTTGGCATTCCAAACTGGAATAAAATTATATAGAAGAGTTAGGTACTAATTGCTCGACTGCTGAGACTATGGTCCCGAGTTTGATTCGGGAAAACTGGTATGAGGCTTTTTTGAATTTATCAGAAGCTGCCTGGAGTCTGGATTCGTGATCGCTTGATGGAAATAATCTCCATATTACATGGGACGTACACATAACTGGTGAAATGTAGGTAAACTATAGGTACACCTCTGCCGAACCCTTAGGGGAAACAGGGGGCATGTTATGTTATATTAGAAGAAGATTTCAAGACGTAGGTACGTATATAAAAGGATCCTTAGCTGCTGGTTTAATCCCGTGTCCAAAAGGTAATATAAAAAAAAAACACTACATTTCATTTATTTTGTATTTTTTTATTACACTTTGTTCAGATTTATATTGTTAACATTTTAGTAGGAAATACAAAAATATTTCTCACAGTCAACTTTTGTACGCATAACAAAAAAAAAAAATCTTTTACTATTAATAAAGACTATTGTTAGTAGTTATACGTAGCTAATGTAATATTGACTTAGGGTTGATTTAACCAAAGCCAGATGACCTTTTATTCGGGGAATAAAATTGAAGTCTGACAGTTTTTGTTTAGAAAATCTGTCATTTTTTTTTTTTTTTTCGCTGTATTTGACTTCTATCAGGGATAAAAGTTTGGTCGAATTCGCCCTTATTCATGCAAATAAGGCTGACCTGTGCCCTGTTTATCAAAACTTACAAGCCTTGTATTAACAAGTGTCATTATTTAGTTCACAAGTTTTTATATTTTTACACTTTTATTCGTGATTTTATTTAGCAAAAAATTCTTAGTAAGTTACAACTTGTAGCAAAATCATAGCAAATCCTGAGAGTGTCCTCTATTCCGTCTTACAAGTTTACAAGTGTCGTGCTTAGTACCGCAATAAATGTTTAAATTCGATTTTCCTTTTTTAAATGTGGTCAAAAGAGAGAGATGACCTGATGCCCGTGTCCCAGCAGTGGGAACATTGAGGCTGATTATGAATATGGAGATGAGCTATGAATTTAACGAAAATTATCATTCTAGGTAACATGTGAACGTGTAGACTTGTAACTTTTGATGATGGCTAGTTTGGCCTGGCCATGCTTCTTAATAGTTATTTTGTTAGATTAAACAGTTACCTACCTTTTTTAAGTACTTCGATTCTAATTATATTTTTTTGTCTTAATGCAGGGATCAAACATTATAACTAAAGACGCAGTAATGAGAAAATAATATCGAAAAACAGCAAACCAATAAAAAAAAATTAAGGGGTGGTAGTAGTACCTATTGGTATTGGAAATGTAAAGGAAAGGAAAAGGCGCTGGTTTTAGGTAGAAACAAAAGTCTAATATGTCAATCAAACAACATAGACAAAGATAAAAAAAGTAACAAAGACAATGATATAAAAAGTCAAATATTATAATACCATATTTCGTCAGTTATATTTATGTACCGATTTATATAATTTACTTTTTTTTTTTTTTTTTTTTCTATTTATTTCAAATTTATTAGTACTCACATAATTACAGGTAAATATAACTACTAACTAATTTGTAATAAGTATCTACTTAATAATAATAATTATGTACAAGGGGAAATTATCAAAGGGCATCAAAAAATTCGTCCGCATCGCTGTCAACAGGAAAAGTGCCCAAAAGGCTGGCCGCATTGCCACGTTGTATGGCAATGCTGATTCTTTGGCCAAAAAATAGGCCAGCCCTCTGGTCACGTGAAGAGTCGACCAAGCGCTTGGCAATGTCTTGAAAAACCAAGTGGGCAATCGGACCCCATGGCCCTAGGGTTTCAACCCCAAACGGCTCGAACATATACGTCCCGATAAGATTGGAGTATTTGCGTTGTTTGAGGTTTTCTGCAGCAGCAGCTCCAGCACAGCCCGCCGTGCTAGGAAGATGAGATGGCGCAAGGGTGTCGACACACGTTGCATCCCACGTTGTTTTTAAATTAATTATTTCAATATACGTAGGTACTTATAACGTTTTTGTTTTTCCAAAATTTATGGAAAAACACTACTTAATTTTATTTCAAATTATGGGATTTATATAAACGCACTTTAAAAATAATGTTTCAAACTTTAAAATGTTTAGCTTTAAAATTAATTGAATGAACTATAAAAATAATGGTTTCCACTATAAATATGCTTAGCTTTAAAATTAATTTGAATGACTAGATAACGAGACAATGGTAATTCGTCATTTTGAACTGGGTGAAATAGGCAAGTTTAGGTTAGAACTGTAACCAACCGCGTGCGAGCCGTGCGAGAAATACATATAACGTGAGACTTAAACAAAAACATAGCTAGCGAAATTTGGTTGGAATGTGGTTAGCTCTATGGACCAGCTACACGCAACGAGCCTACAACGCTCTTCGCGTACAATATAACAATGCCTACAGAATTCTGGTGGGAAGAATTCCCACGTTTCTGTAGCGCTTCAGGCATGCTTGCTGACGTAAGGGTCGACGATTTTAATGCCATTATGCGTAAAAAACAGCATCTCTGATGTGTAGGATACGGGGGAGCGCCAACGGAATTCTGAAGATTGTGTCTGCAATACTATGAGGCTTATTGGGCTTCACGTGGCGAGATGACGCAATATTTTATTTTGTGTATTATTTATGACATTAATTGGATTTTTATGGGATTTATTTTTATTTTTACCCGACTACGGCGCAGAAAAAAGGAGGGTTATGATTTTGACCGGTATGTATGTATGTATGTTCATCTGTTCCCTCATATCTTTTTCGAAACGACTCATCACAAATTGACAAATGAGGTATCGTTGGAAGCGTCTTGATCGTCCGCTGGTTATAGGCTATGTGACGTCACATTAAATTAAATATGGCGCCCTCTATAGGACATAAAGCCATGAACTAAAACACAAATATTTTTTAATCATACCTTGTTAGGTATCAAATGAAAGGGCTTAATTAGCACATTTCAAAAATATATATATATTATAACCACAAATAAAATTAAAGTAATAAAAATTAAAACCCAACTACGACAAGAAAGTCAATCAACTAAAATGGTATAAACAAGACACCACAGACAGACAAATTAAAAATCCGGAGTCACACGTAATCTGTTCGATTTATGCCCTAATACGTGTGACTCCGGATTTTTAATTTGTCTGTCTGTTGTGTCTTGTTTATAAATTTTTTTTGATACTCGAGAATGCTAAAATACTAACAAAGTTGTTTAAGACCTTTGTTAATAGCATTATAATTATGGAAAACTTTTTAGTCTGGAATAAATGAATTTAGTTTTAATTTTATAAACTTCTGTCTATCAACAACACATATAACTTCACGCCTGTATTCCCTGAGGGGTAAGGCAGAGGTGCGCCTATAGAACTACATCCACATGAACCCAGTTATGTTACCTTTCCCTTTGGACAGTACAAGCGTATTGATTTTTGTGTAAATGATGGATTGATGTGATACACTATTCAACTTACCCCAAGTAGCCCATAGCGTGAAGTTCTTCACATTCTCCAATAGCGTTAGTGTTTTCTCCAAACATGGTGCTTCTTCCTTCTCCCATTTTTCAAGTTTTAATCTTTGTACAAATGTATCTATTGCTGTGTGGTGTTGTGTGCGGGACACATGGTGTGAGGATACTGAGGCTGTAACAAAAAATAAATGAAATATTGGCCCCCGACCCACCGCGTCGCATCGCATCGCCCGCCCGCGCTGTTACTCCGTTTTCACTTAGAGTTCTTTCAGACGTTATTTTTTTGCTAGACTGCTAAGGGTTTTAAACGCTACAACCCATAAACCGCTATTAAAAAATTATTATCATTGTTAAAATTTAATACATGCATGTACCAACTAAATATCAATTTTACCTATAATAGTTGTTAACTAAATAAGGAACCATGCAAAAGGGTTTGTTAATTACTCTTCTTTTATTTTATTACCCAAATACAATGAAACAAATAATAATTAAAATTATACATAATATGGAAAAATAACAATAAAATACAAAATACATACATACACAATGTACTGGGATCGATCCATCATCACTGACAGGAATATTGTTGCCAATAAGCCTGATATAGTGGTGGTGGATCGAACAGAGCGGCGCGCAATGATCATTGACATAACGGTCCCGCATGACGGAAACCTCGTGAAGGCCGAGAAAGATAAACAAATAAAGTATCTTGACTTGGCTCATGAGGTTCTCGACATGTGGAATGTGGACTCTGCGATCATTGTGCCGGCCTCGACCAACATCTACGGAGGCTCTCGTTGGGCAGCTGGATTAAGGGCTTGATTCAGAAAACGGTACTCCTGGACACGGCTCGTATTGTTAGGAGGTTCCTCTCTCTCTGGAGCCCTGACCGCCAGTAGCTTGGACCCTGTTCCCGATACCGGTGGGCTCCTATTTTTTATATTTTTAAATGTTTTTTTTATGGTTGTAAAAAATATTTAAAAATGTAAATACATAAGAAACAAAATAAATAAACGAAAAATACATTTCTTAATAAAAGCCAAATAAAATCTTCGGGTCACACTTCGGACGAAGATGTTTGCACCAATTACCAATTTTTATATATAATACTTTTATTTTTATATTAAAATTTATAAAATTAATCCCTATTTTTTATAACTATAATTTCACTTACCGAAAAAAATAAAAACTATAAACAAACACCACATGTTGCTACCAAAGGCAGCGCCCTGATCTCATGACGATTGTCACTGTAGTAATCACCGAGAGGATGTCAGATCAGAACTAATTAATATACGCAATCTCCATAGAAGCTATTCTCAGTATTTTTGTTTATTAGAATTATCAAGAACATACGCAGGTAACGCAGTGGACTTTGAGTTGCTCAAAATGAGTCAAGGTACTCAACGATTATAATGTACCTATCGCTCAAACTATAAAAATAATGGTTTCCACTGTAAATAATAATGCTTAGCTTTAAAATTAATAGATAATTAGTCATAAGTATGTTCCACGATTCTGGATAGTTTTCGAGTTAATATAATATAAATATTTTTTAATTTCTTTAATATTATAAGCGAACTTATTTAAAAAAAATCTATCTAAATTACACGACTTTTTCACATAATTGTTTTGCAATTTTAAACGTCATCGAATATTCTTTCAGAGATAAAATTATCATCTTCCTAACATTAATTCAGCAGCAGTGCGCCGACTAAAAGCGTTAATAGCTTGTGGTCCTGACAACATACCGGGTTTCTTAATAAAGGATTGCTCGTCGGCCTTAGAGGAGCCTTTACTATATATATATAATCTTTCGCTTAGACAGTGTTTATACCCTGGTAAATGGAAAGTGTCCAGAGTGACTCCAATACCTAAATGCGGGTCGTCCGTGTGTATTTGGGAAGATATTTGAATCTATTCTTAATAACGCTATTTGTAAACAAATCAAAGGACAATTGAGTGATTGCCAGCATGGGTTTCGTCCTGGGCGCTCCAAGGTGACTAATCATATAGAATTTGTTGATTATATAAATAGTAGAGTTAAGTCTGGTTGTCAGGTGGACGCCGCATACTTTGATTTCAAGAAAGCCTTCGATCTTGTAGATAATGATGTGCTTTTAAATAAATTTGCATTACTAGGATTCTCAACTTCTCTCTTAAAATTCATGGCCCACTACTTAAAAGATCGTAAACAGTTTGTTAAGGTAGAAGGATATAAGTCGGAAAAGTATTTTACTAGATCAGGGGTAAGTCAAGGTAGTACCATTGGTCCTTCACAATTTTTAATAGTGATCAATGATTTACCTACTGTTATCTCTAACGCAAAATGCCTTATGTTTGCTGTTGATTTAAAATTGTACCTCTCTGTAACCGACGCTAAGGATTGTGAGGCGCTACAACATGATATTGACGCTGTGGTTGAATGGAGTATAAAAAATAAATTGCCATTTAATAATTCTAAGTGTAAGACTGAATAGAAATGATTATAATCTTGCTGGCGCGTCAATGGAACGTGTTTTCTCGATCCGGGATTTGGGAGTAATAATGGATAGCAAATTTTCACGAGCCTATTCTTAAAGCTTGCAAAGACGCTGATAAATTCTTGGTTTCATCATTAGATTATAGTAAGTAAGTAAGTAAGTCGTTTATTTTGCAAATATGGGTACAGTAAACGGTGATAATTTTTAAACAGATAGGTTCAGCCATATCTTACCGACAGGCATGCAAAACTTAAATAAGAGTTTCACGCTAAAACAACAACAAAGGCAATCATACTATGATACATTGAAGAGAACTACTACAAAAATGAATTTAATTACAGTTTTAGTGATGATTACAGCCTTACAAGTCTTGTTATTGAGTACTTACATGTTTTGCCATTATGGCGTACAAAATTAGTCTCAGTAGACAAATAAATAATAAAAGTATGAAATCACAATGTCAAAAATTTAAATTAATTTTAATCAAGGCACAATTTAAAGCAAATGTCAATATTTAAAAGTAGAGTAAACAAATATAAAAATAAAATAAAGCAAATCAATTTGGAGAACAAACAAATTCTTTCTCCGTAAGGAATTCGCTGATATTATAATATGCTTTATGCGTTAAAAAGCGTTTAAGCCTAGTTTTGAATATTGTTAATGGTAGTTCTTTCCATTGCTTAGGTAATTTATTATAAATAACCGGACCCATGCAATAGACACTCTTGCGCAGTAGTGCCGTTTTGGCGGGATGGGAGCATACTTGGTTATTGTCGCGTCGTATTACGTGGGACTACGTCGGCTAGACGTTTAAAACGATTTGGGTTTGACTTCACAAACACAGCTACCTCCATTATGTACAAGCTAGGAAGTGTTAATATTTTGTGTTGTTTAAAGTATGGCATGCAACTATCAGTGGATTTAAGCTTAAACATAGCCCGTAAACATCTTTTCATTATCATAACAGTTTAAGAATACTCAAGTTGTAAAACAATTATATAATGCCTATGTCCGTAGTAAATTAGAATATAATGCAATCGTTTGAGTCCTCAAGAGTCATTGTACACTATTATGATGGAAAAAATTCAACGTAAATTCTGTAGGTACCTATACAAACAATATGGATACTACCCGTTACTATATCCTTCTTTGTTCGTGTCAGGAATGGTGGGTGAATTTGAGACACACTCAAATTCAGGCGAGAATCCACACATATAATTAATTATTGTCTAATATCGTATAATAAAAAATGATTGACTCTTATAGAACGGGACTATCCATCTTACCTACTAAGGTAAGATGGATAGTCCCGTTCTATAAGAGTCAATCATTTTTTATGTTCCTGACCAGTATATGCGTGGCGTTGTAAGACGACAACATAGACTCCTCTGCTACCCACCCACATGGCGTGCTCCCCGAACTAACACCACTCCCACTGCTAGAGCAATTAAGTTAATAAATGACTTTCTAAAATATATTCCAGAAGCAGATTTATTTTTTGACTCTCAAAGGACAATCGCTAAACATGTGTATATTTATTTAAATATCAAGAAATAATTGTTGTTTAGTCTAAGAAGTTTTAATAAAAAAAAAAAAATGTTTTGTAGAATTAGCATAAATATAAGCGATTTGGTGTAAACTGTTAGCTTATATTTGATGAATAAATGAATATTGAATTCAAGATACAACGTAAATTCCTGCTTATCGATCAAAATTTTTGTATCTTGAATTTATCTTAGGAAGATGATGACCTTCAAAAATAACGCATTTTTCAACCTGCATTAATACGAAAAAAATAGTTAGTTAATGATCTTGTTGGAAGGAGGGGGAGGGGAAGCCCAAAAAAAATAGGAGGGATTGTGTGAGGAAGGAGATGAAAGAGAAGAGAGTGAATGATAGCGTGACGTTTGACAGGGGAGAGTGGAAAAAGAAAACGTGTTGCGCCGACCACAAGTAACATGGGACAAGGGCAGGGACATGAGATATTAATGGATAGTCTCATGAAATTGTTATTTTTTTCTGAAGGGAAAATATTGTGAACTGACAATCTTTTTTTTTTTTTCACCCTACTACGGCGAAGCAAAAAGGAGGGTTATGATTTTGACCGGTATGTATGTATGTATGTATGTTCATCTGTTCCCTCATATCTTCTAAACCACTCATCACAATTTGACAAATGAGGTATCGTTGGAAGCCTCTTGATCGTGTGACGTCACATTAAATTAAAAATGGCGCCCTCTAGAGGACATAAAGTCCGGAACTTGAAAAAATAAATTGTTTAATCGTACCATGTTAGGTATCAAATGAAAGGGTTTAATGAGCACATTTCAAAAATATATATATTATAAACCCAAAAGAATTTAAAAAAAAAAAAAAACCGGAGTAACACGTAATCAGTTCGATTTATTAACACGTGTGACTCCGGATTTTTTATTTGTCTGTCTGTGGTGTCTTGTTTATACCTTTTCGTCGTAGTCGGGTTTTAGTTTTTATTACTTAATTTTTACTTTTAGAAAAAATCAGGAATCTTCGTTTTTTCTTTGAATTTGTTTTCCACATCCGGTTGTAAGGTTTACCATCTCATCACCTGCCTGCCTTTTCCCAACTGCGTTAGGGTCAGATTCTAGTCAAACCGGAAGCAGCAAAATACCATTATTTTACATGGAGCGGCTGTCTATCTGACCTCCACAACCCAGTTACTGGGTAATACGATACCTCTTGGTAAGACTGGTTGTCAGACTTTCGGCTTCTGACTACCTGTAAGGACTGTCAAAGATCTACAAATGACAGCCGGGACCAACGACTTAAAGGGCGGAGGGTTCTCGATATGAAATGGATGGTCACCCATCCACAGACCGACATTGACACGATTAAAAAAATGCTCAATATTTTGTGGCAAACACAATAACACAATTATCCGGAAAAGAACCGCAGTTACCGACATAGCTTGCAGAGTATGCGGCCATGTTTAACGAAGGACCGATGGACAGTGGAGCAGACGAGTCCTGGAGTGGATACCGCGTATCGGCAAGCGTAGTGTGGGACGCCCCCAGCTAGATGGACCGGCAACCTAAAAATCAAAATCAAAAGTCATTTATTCAAACTAGGCTGAGAATCAGCACTTTTCGAACGTCAAAATAACATAAGACAGTCCCCCAAAACGCCCACCCTTCACCACTTCCTAGTGCTTTAGCTGGGAAGAAGAAGTGGCGCAACAAACACCGCAGCAGCACAGTTGTCTGTTTAGTTAGAAAAAAATGATTCTATACAATAGTATGCAAAATCATTCACATTACGGAACACAAAAACATGAATCTAATTATTAGCCATATGTCAGCTAGCACACGCCATTATACCAAACAAAAAAAAAAAAAAATTAAATCAAGAACTATATGTAATTTAAACATAAATAATAGATAGTTAATTGATTCAGGCGTGACTTTGCGGAAATCCATTATAAAATACAATAGACGTAGATATATTTAGTAACCTATTCCGCTTGACTATTCTTCAAGAGTCCTAAAAAACCCTGTAAGAAATCGACACGTGTTTCACCTCTCAACGAGGCATCCTCAGGATGACGATTGACCAATTGCAAACCAGAACGCGAAGTGTTACCACACCGAGCGCTGGACGCAAAGTCTTTGCGTCCAGCCCTGCGAGAGGATGCCTCGTTGAGAGGTGAAACACGTGTCGATTACTAGGTTAGGCATAGGTTACTAAATATATCTACGTCTATTGTATTTTTTTTAACATAAATAATATCTAAATAAAAGCCTCCAGGCGCAAAGGGCGTGCCCGCTAAGAAAGTGGGGCCAGACACTGGATGCGGAAGGCGGAGGACAGGGTGTTGTGGCGCAGCTTGGGAGAGGCCTATGTCCAGCAGTGGACTGCGATAGGCTGAGTTGATTGAACACATAACAATTATGTCGGTAGAGGCTGTACTAGAGTTTACCGCCCCTGGATCCACTTAAAACCAAATTATACCAGCTTCCACTGCATTGTTTTCAGAATAAAAGTGATTGTAGTGTTTCGACAAAGGTACAACTTTTTACAAAGATATTGAATAACTGAAAGAGGCACAGGGACTAATGATATACATACTTATATCGAGTTAATCAGTTAATCTATGATACATACCAGTGATGGCTGACATATATCGACGCATGAAAGACACAAGATTTTCTTATATAACGAGGGTGAGTACCTACCTAATCAGCAAATTCGTAATTTTGACCCACTTTTATATATCTGCTCGACGTCCGTATGTCACTGCAGGGATCCAGCAGAATTTCAGCGTCAGGTATATTTACCTGACACATGCTGAGTTGGACTCCCATTTGGTGCAACTTTATCTTATGTTTCGTTATTTTTTTGAGTGTGTCATAGACATTATTGTCTGCATTCAGTCCGTGTCCAGTTTTATTTTATTGTTTTTTTATGTTGGCACCTTGTAGTTATTTATTACTGTAATTAGTTATTATTTAACCGTTTTTTTGTATGTTGTGCTGTCTTTTGTGTGCACCAAATAAACGTTTTATCTATCTATCTACCTATTTGAAAATTCATTCCCTAAAGCTGTGAAATATCATGTCTGCATAGGAAGTTCGTCATTTTTGTCGATGGGAAATTCCATAGGGCGGACGATTCGTAAATAAATATAACAGAACTCAATCAATCTGCCCAGCCCTCTTCCCAACTGTGTTGGGGTCGGCTCCCAGTCTAACCGGATGCAGCTGAATACCGCTTTTTTACATGGACCGACTGCCTGTCTGACCTCCACAACACAGCAACTGAGTAATAAGATACTCCTTGGTAAGACTGGTTTTCAGATTTTCGGGCTTCTGACAACCCGTAATGGCTGTCAAAGATCCACGAATGACAGCCAGGACCAACGGCTTTCGGGGCGTAACTCCGCTGCCGCGAGAAATCCCGGCACAGCGGTCAGAGCTCCGGCAGGATTTCATGGCGGCATGGAGAGTGCGATTGTCGCAACCCAGTGCTGGGCACGCCACAATTGAGAGAGTGGCTGGAGAGGCGCCACGGCGTCCTCACCTTCCGCCTGACGCAGGTCCTCACCGGACATGGCAGCTTCGGGAGGTAACTGTGTAGGATTAGGCGGGAGGAAACGCCCGGGTGTCACCACTGTGCGGATCGTCCGGAGGACACGGTGGAGCACACGGTGGAGGTGTGCCCTGCTTGGGCGGAGCACCGCCGTGTCCTCGTGGAGGCGATTGGCGGCACTGACCTCTCGCGTCCGGCCCTGGTCCAGGCCATGGTATGGAGCGAGAGAGCATGGGAGGCGGTCACCTCCTTCTGAGGAGCAGTGATGCTCGCGAAGGAGGAGGCGGAACGCGTGAGGGAGAGGCAAAGCCTGCCCCTAACCGCCGCCGCTGGAGACACCCTGGGCGTCGGGAATCCCAGGCGGATTCCCGGCCACCATAGGCGCGGGCTTGCGGACGGCGAGCAATGGGTAGCTCGCCGTCCGATAAGGACCAGGCCCGGGTCGTGTTCCACGCGCGCCTCAAAGAGATGTCAGCACACCTGACGGGGTCCGTTAGGACCGATGCCTGCCAGGGTTGCGGAATAGTCCGAAAGGGATACCGGGACTCTGGCAACAGGCAACTGAAGGAACACGGGTGGGTTTTAGTCAGTAAGAGTCTGACACGCCCTTCCGCTCCGCCCAGAGCGGGAGAAGTAATATGATGAATTCCCACCCAAAAAAAAAAAAATATATATATATTTGCCTGACACATGCTGAGTTGGACTCCCATTTGGTGCAACGTTATCTTATGTTTCGTTATTTTTTAAAGTGTGTCATAGAAATTATTGTCTGCATTCAGTCCGTGTCCAGTTTTATTTTATTGTTTTTTTATGTTGGCACCTTGTAGTTATTTATTACTGTAATTAGTTTATTGTATGTTGTGCTGTCTTTTGTGTGCACCAAATAAACGTTTTATCTATCTATCTACTTATTTGAAAATTCATTCCCTAAAGCTGTGAAATATCATGTCATAGGAAGTTCGTCATTTTTGTCGATGGGATATTCCATAGGGCGGATGGTTCGTAAATAAATATAACAGAACTCAATCAATCTGCCCAGCTGTCTTCCCAACTGTGTTGGGGTCGGCTCCCAGTCTAACCGTATGCAGCTGAATACCGCTTTTTTACATGGACCGACTGCCTGTCTGACCTCCACAACACAGCAACTGAGTAATAAGATACTCCTTGATAAGACTGGTTTTCAGATTTTCGGGCTTCTGACAACCCGTAACGGCTGTCAAAGATCCACGAATGACAGCCAGGACCAACGGCTTAACGTGCTTTCCGAGGCACGGAGGATCAGTCTCGGTATGTAAAGATGATCTGGTTGGTCGGTGGATGGGTGCATCCACGGACCAGCCCCGGCAAGCGTAGCTTAACCTGTTGGATCAACCCGTGCGGAAGTAATTACTTAGCCATGAGCTCCTGAAATAAAAACAACTGATTTCTAATAAAAAATCCGTTCCTATTTGCACTGCTGCCATTTCCAAGAACTATTTTATTATTTAAATCAATTTCATGGTAAATCTTCAGTTTGCGCGTTGTCTTTCGTCAGTCAGTCCCGGAAATGTTTTATACGAACGTCTATACCTTCCATTTCCGCTCTAAATCTGTGTCACCCGTCACTTCCGCACGAATCAAAATGGCGGCGCGAGCATAAAGCGTAGAATAGAATACTTTAAATGTGAACGAAATTAAAAACCGTGCCCTCTGTGTTTATGGCTTGTGTTGAATTGTTTCAAAGCGTGAAAAGTTTTAATTTTAATTCTCTAAATGAAAACGTGTCTAGTAGTGAAAACATTCATGATTTTGTATTCAGCAACTCTGAATTATTAATAACTAGCTGCACCCCGCGGTTTCACCCGCGTAAGTCTCGGGCCCGTGGGAATATCGGGATAAAAAGTATCCTATGTGTTCATCCAGGTTATAAACTATCTGTTTGCCAAATTTCATCCAAAGCCATTCAGTAGTTTTTACGTGAAAGAGTAACAAGCATCCATCCATCCATCCATCCATACTTACAAACTTTCGCGTTTATAATATTAGTTAGATTAATAATATTGAATAATTTATTTATTACATAACATACATTAAATGCAGAAGAGAAAAAATAAGTGTTCGTTCCAAGTGTTAATGCAGTTTTAATTGGCAATACTTGATTTTCAATTAAATCTGAACCTATTCAAGCATGAAAAAGACTATCCGTGAAAAAGACTGTTTGATTTTATTTATTACGTTCTTTTAGGGTTCCGTAGATAAGTGACAAAAACGAAACCCTTACAATTTCGTTATGTCTGTGTTGTTATGAAAATTGGAAAAAAGGTGTATTCTGTGCACCGCTAAACAATAGTGTAGTAGAATTACGAATTTAAAAAAATTGGGGTGGCACTTTCCATGCAAGTAAAAGAAGGATGAAAAAAAAATTGAGCTGCTTGCGCGATGCAGATGCCGCTATCAGACCATAATTAAAAAGACTATGATGTTTCCAAGTGACTTTTTTATTTAAGGGCGCTTCTTACCTCAGCTCAAATTCAAATTTCGCCCCCACTACCCCGCGCCACCTTAACGTGCTTTCTACATTGTTCTCACATGTATAATTTCAACATGAATGATGTAACCAATTTTTTGTAACAATTTTTATTTATTTAAAGGAGCTACCACCGTTCACCATCTTATCTAAGTCTGTCGCCATAACAACGATATTAACAGCATTTTTGTGTTTCGGCAGTTAGAGGTAAGATAGCCAGTTCCTCTGTGCTTGAGGATTCCGTACTAACCATCGGGTGAGATGCAGGTCAAGAGATTCACCGTTAAGGTTAAAGAAAAAACATTTTGACAGTGTAGATATATGAAATAGTTGTTTTTTTTTATTATCTGATGAAAAAAAATCTACCCTGGGGGACTCTAGACTCATGTTTGCGCTGAATTCATGGTAATTTGCGTCGATATGTCTTGAAACGCGTATAGGATACACCACAACTCTGCCTCCCCCATATGAGCAAACAACCGTGATATTATATTTACGCTGACTCCAACAAAATACCACAAAACAGCTTATTTAATCTTTAATCTGCAGTTTCCAGTGGTTTACAAGCTCCGTTTAACTTTGAATCAGTAGTAATTACACGCGCGACGGCTCTGGTGGTAACTGTCGCATCAAAAAGTTGTTGCAATCTGTGTATTTTCAACGTTTAATTTACGTTGGGGAGTTTAAATTTGTCCGTCAGTGTTGGATGCTTGTGTTTCTTCTGCAGTGTTGGTATGAACTGAAGTAAAATAAAAACTTTTTACAAAATAAAAACAACCTTCGACTTCGAAGTCGGTTGTATTTTTTTTTTTGTAAAATGTTTTTATTTTTCACTTTTTCGTTGTGGTACCTACCCCACACAAATTCGAATACCACTACCTGCTATGTAAATATCAGTGACGGAGTCAAATAATATATCGTCTACATAGACTAAGTGGGAAAATAGGTAGGTACGTAATTATTGAAGCTAACTCAAAAACTACGCAAGGAAAGTTAATAAAATTTATATGGCACCTCTTCGGGAGTAGGTATACCTTTTCGAATTAAAATTTTTTTTTTTAAATCGGTTCATAATTGGCGATGGGGAGGCGAAAAATATCGATGAACATACACAAAAAATATACAGACGAACATAGAACCTCTTCCTTTTTGGAAGTCGGTTAATAAAAGAGCCCAACATAAGTGGCGTGTGTGTTGGATCATTTAGCTCCCTTCAAAACGGTTAAGCTGAATGGTGCTGATCAGATTTTTATATTTCTATGGTGCTGATCCATGCATCATGTTCGTGTACGGGCGTCGTCAGTTGGGATGGTCATCTCTTAGCTGCCATGGTTTATTTTAATTTTTGAATTATTGTTTTTTGTTTATTTCTTTTTATTACGGACGCTTTTAACGTGCTTTCTACATTGTTCTCACATGTATAATTTCAACATGAATGATGTAACCAATATTTTGTAACAATTTTGTGGAGTTTCTTGCCCGTTCTTCTCCATAGGTACCTACTACGGTTGGGGATGGGCAATTAGCTTCATATTTCTGACTGACCGACTTCTTGACAGTTCAAAAGTGCCTGTAAATGGTTTAATTGAAATAAATGCTTTGAGTTTGAGTATGAATTCCCCAATGCGAAAATCCAATAAGACCTTTCCTAACCGACCATCAGACAAATGAGAAAGTCTAATGGTTACCTTTTATAATGTTCCTCATTAAAACACAGAACATCCTTTGTATAAAAAAGCAGCTAAAGTACTAAAGTAATCTATCAGCTGCTGTTTAACGAACACCCTTTATAACCGCTATTAAGCTGCTCTCGGCACCGCTGGGCCACGAAACTCGCGTTTTGACGCGAAAACAGGGTGAGCCCTGTTATGTACATCAATATTCGGGAACGGTAAGCGCTTTGAGTGATAAGCTGAAGCGGTTAAAGATTTGCTTTATATGTGTAGCGAGACTTTGATAGCACAGCAATTGTACCTATTTGATTCGGCTGGTTTGATTTGTACTCAAATCAAACCGGCCTGCTACTCAGCAATTCTTGATGGAAAAACCCAATAACACTTTGCCCGACCTGGGAATTGAACCTAGAATCTCATGTTCAGCAGAAGCGCTTGAGACCAAAAAGGCACTCACCAGTCACAGAGGGAAGATCAGTGGCACAAATAAAAAAAAAAAAAAAAACAAAATCCGACTGCAAAAATACATACCTACTTAACTTAAAAGAGCATTATAATCTATAGAATTCTGGTATCGCAGGTGTGGAAAAAAGTTACACCATATTTCTGGTTATTGGTTTGTCCCGCCTACGATACCAAAATTCTCCCCCTCCTGGGGCAGTCGGGTAAAAAGAAAGTAGATTCTAGAATAATAAAGCCGCTTGTCGCTTCTTCCTTGGACCTCACCCCACAGCTATTAATATTCATAGTGTAATTAATTTCAGTGCGTCACTGACACGATATTTATTTTAACCCAATAATTATAGCCACTGATTGGCTGGCGCGTTGTCCTGCTAATTTGTACCATTTGTTTGTAAAACATTGATTTTAATCAAAATAAATGCAAGCTGGTTTTAATTTGACGCTTGCATATGTTAGAACTAGCTGTTGCCCGCGATTTCGTCTGCGATCCAAGATGAAAAGTAGCCTATGTCCTTCTCCAGGTCATGTTCTACCCATGTACCAAATTTCATCCAAATCCGTTTAGCCGTTTTAGCGTGAAAACGTTACCAAACAAACTTACTTTCTTATTTACGTTGAAACACGTAACTCTTTATTTATTACCAAAAGCATTGAATTTTCATAGTCTTAATTAGGAAATGATAGGTTTTCCATACAAATTTTCATCCCCTACATTCAAACCCCCTTTGTTTAAAAGTAGCCTACGTCCTTCCCCTGGATATATCTAATCTAATCTAACTAATATTATAAACGCGAAATTTTGTAAGTATGGATGGATGGATGTTTGTTACTCTTTCACGCAAAAACTACCGAACGGATTTGGATGAAATTTGGCACACACATAGTTTATAACCTGGATTAACACATTGGATACGTTTTATCCCGATATTACCACGGGATCGTGCCTTACGCAAATAAATTACCAAATGGAATAAAGGACTTAAATATTATTCAATTTAAAAACAAATTAAGACATTTATTATTGGAAAAATGTTACTATACTATTGACGAATTCCTTATTGATAAAATGTAAGATATTTGACATTGATATTAATTTTTTTGACAAATCAACAACAATTTGACATCAATAATTCCATTCAGTATTTAAACTCAATTGTTAATGTTTTTTTTATTTTTTCTGTCTTAAGTTATGTTGTGTTTCATTGTAATTATTTTATTTTAATATGTTGACTATTCTTTTTTATAATAATTAATAGCAAAAGGTGTACACCTTTAAGGTAGATTTTTGAGGAACAAATTATTTATTATTAAGATCTCATTGTAAAATTTACCAAAAATCACACTAATAAATGAATTTTGAATTTACGCGGGTGAAACCGCGGGGCGCAGCTAGTACATATTATATCTTCTTGCCAATTTTTTTCGAAATTCGTTCAGTGGTTTAGGCGTGAAAAGCTAACCTACCCACAGACAGAGTTACTTTCGAATTTATAATATTATTATGTATGTTTTGATTTGTTTGAACACCACTCTAAGAATGCTCCTTTCTGAACCCACCATAACGTTCCAACTCAGGAAACAATTTCTCTACATTCAATCTAAAATCTTGCAAACCATTAAGCATCTTCCCACACATAATTGGGGACGTCCTATTCCCGTCGATTTCCCCTCCCGATGCCGGCAAAAGGCCTTCCCGCATCCTACGGATATGTGAAGGAAGTAATATCGAACTGTATGATTAAAATTTCTTCCGATCAAATATATTTTCAATCGATGTCTTATGAAAAGAATTACTCATGTTATGTTTTCAATTTCCTTAAAAATAATGGTGGAAACATGCAGTTTATGAGTTTGTTGGAAACATGCAGTTGTTTCATTTATGTGAAATACAGAATCAGAATCGACACTATACTATGGACTGGAAGTAGGAGGAGCTCGTGGCTAATTAATAACAGCCGCACGGGTCGATCCATCAGGTTAAGCTACGCTTGCCGGGGTTGGTCCGTGGATGGGTGACATCTTTACATACCGAGACTCCTTCGTGTCTCGGAAAGCACGTTAAGGTGGTGGTCCCGGCTGTCATTCGTGGATCTTTGACAGTCGTTATGGGTCGTCAGAAGCCCGAAAGTCTGGTTGTCAAACCAGCCTTACCAAGGGTTATCGTATAACCCAGTTACTGGGTTGTGTTACTAAGGGGTGACTCTAGTATTTGAAGAAAAAAAAAAGATTGGTAGTGAAGAAAAATAACATGAGCGAAATTATTCTACAATTCTTCAAAATTCTCTAGATATTATTTCCTTGCAGTTCCACTTTGTATAGGCGCCTCTCACGGGAATAACTATTAATAGGAGAATGATAAAATACCCCCAATGATATCAAATTCAATACTCACGTATTTGTGTTTTGGTCTAACTGAACAGACAGCTGTGCTTCTGGGGAGTTTGTTGCGCCACTTCTTCTTCCCAGCTAAAGCACTAGGAAGTGGTGAACGGTGGGGTGTTGGGGGACTATCTTATGTAATTTTACGTTCGAAAAGTGCTGATTCTCAGCCTAGTTTGAATAAATTACTTTTGATTTTGATTCTATTAAATAATCCAACCGTTATTCCGAAGGTACAAGGTAATAACAGCAGATTATAATTACACGAATTTATTATAGAAATTTTCGAATAATCGTGGGAAATGGATGATAATTTTGAATGATAATATATTTTTTTTTTAATTGGAAGTAATGGGACATTGTATTTAAATGTAGGATGTTAATTGCTACATAAGGCAATAAACAGAGCCTAATATTTCGGTAACTTTTGGTTTGTCGAAAAAGTTATTTTCACTCGGTTTACGAATCGTCATCGAGTAGCGCATCATTTCTAACGGATGACTACGCAGATAATTGTTGCTTGATTAGCAGTATTAGTTTCAGTGAGGATACAGTACTTAAAGCACTCAAATCTCTGGACTCTACTAAGGGTCCTGGACCTGATAGCCTACCTGTTATTTTTCTCAAAAAGACAGCATCTCGTCTATGTGTTCCCTTGCAAATAATATTTAATAAATCGTTACTGGAAGGAGTTTTTCCTGCATTGTGGAAGCAGGCAAATATCACTCCAGTTTATAAGTCGGGTCCTAGGGACGATGTAGAAAACTATCGCCCTATATCTATATTGTCGGCCTTGTCGAAGCTCTTCGAGAGATTAGTCCACAATGAATTATACCCAATTCTTAATAAAAATATCACCCATTATCAGCATGGTTTTGTAAAGAAAAGGTCTACAACCACCAATTTAGTAACTTTTGTGGATTATCTATTTAACAGCATGGACTCTCGTACTCAAGTTGACTGCGTGTACACTGATTTCCGAAAGGCATTTGACAAGGTCGATCATATACTACTATTACAGAAAATTGCATACAATGGTATACGTGGAAACCTACTCAGGTGGTTTTCCTCATATATTTCTAACAGGACTCAGAGGGTTGTCGCCAACGGTTTCCAATCACCAACGATAAATGTAACTTCCGGAGTCCCACAAGGGTCTATCCTAGGACCCTTACTCTTTATTATATTTATTAACGACATACACACCTGTTTCAAGAACTCAAAAATTCTTTTATATGCCGATGACCTTAAAATATATAGACAAATTAAAAGCATCCAGGACAGTTATCTTTTTCAAGATGACCTTAATAATTTTTCGAACTATTGTGTTAAAAATAAACTCCAGCTAAATATCTCAAAATGTTGTTGTATGAGCTTCACAAAGAAAATGAATGTTGTAAAATATCCTTACTCTCTAAATAACATAAACCTCAATAGAGTGTCAATGGTACGTGATCTTGGCGTGTTACTACATGAGAAGTTACACCTTGATACTCATATTGCTAACATCGTGGGTAATGCATTCCGAATGTACGGCTTTGTTATGAGGTCTGCAAAAGAATTTAAGAGTCCGGACACTTACCTGTATCTTTATAAATCTTTAATTCGATCACAACTTGAGTACGCAGTTTCAGTGTGGAGCCCTCATTATAACAAATACTCTGAAATTATCGAGAGAGTTCAAAGAAAATATTTAAAAACTATGCACTACCGATGTTTTCGATCTACTTTGCCTTACGAAAGCCTACTTGAAAGGTACAAACTCATGGAATTAAAAAGCAGACGCTTACAGCTGGATGCAATGTTTTTGTTTGATATATGTAATAATTCCTACGATTGTCCAGATATTACCAATAAGTTGTTTTATGTGGTTCCTAGAAAAGCGATGATGCGTAGTGTACGTGAACGACCTATATTTATATCGTCATGTAAGACAAATGCAGGACTACGTGCGCCATTGCGACGACTTACAAGTAATTTTAATACGTATTTTAAGAATCTTGACTTGTTTGCCGATTCTGCTAGGACATTTAGAAAACGTGTAATAGAAATAATAGTCTCCATAGAATCCCCCTGAATTTACCTAACATCGTTGATATTTTATTTAACTCAAAAGTTAACCAATGTATGTTTTGTTTTTTTTTTTTTCTTGTATTTTCTCCTCCTTTTTGATTGCTTGTTTTTAACTGATAATTATAGTTATAGTAGATAATGATACAAAACCAGCATGACGTAGTTTTAAGGATTACAATCTAGATATTCTGTGAATAACGTAGTTGGATATACATTAGTAAAACTGTCTTATTGTAATTCCATATTTGTTGTTCCAAATAAATAAATAATTAAAAAAAAAAATAATAATAATAATAATAACGAGCTTTTTTTAAACATTTGTGGATTGTCAATTTTGACGTCATCGTACAGAATATCAATCTGCCTAGCCTTTTCCCAACTATGTTGGGGTCGGCTTCCAGTCTAACCGGATGCAGCTGAATATCAGTATTTTACATGGTGCGACTTCCTGTCTGACCTCCACAACCCATTAACTGGGTAAAATTACCCCTTGGTAAGATTGGTTGTCAGACTTTCGGGCTTCTGACGACCTGTCAAAGATCCCCAAATGACAGCCGGGGCCAACGGCTTAGCGTGATTTCCGAAGCACGGAGGAGTCTCGAAATGTAAAGATGGTCACCCATCCACGGACCAACCGTCTATTCTAGTGTAATACGGTTAGACCAGAATACGGCAGTAAAAATATCAATAGCCAACTAGTCTGTGAGATTGGTAGCGGTATTGACTGTCCAAAAGTTATAAAACTAAAACCCAACTACGACAAAAAAGTCAATCGGTAATGATTTACATTTTTTCGTGAAAAAAAATCAGCTGTTCCATACATTTGTGTTCACTTAAATCGACAAAATGTATGGAACAGCAGTTTTTTTTGCGATTTCAAAATTGGTCCCAATGAAAAAGCTGTTCAAAATAATGAGTACAATGACCCGTTTTCGGGTTTAGCATAAAGAAAAATAATGTTGTATATATTATAAATTAAAGGACATCATTCATTTTGGGCTAAATTGTGAAAGTGTCGGCCAACCAAAAAAATTGATATATTCCGTTAGAGCATACGATTTTGAAAAAATACTGTTTTCAGTATGTTTTAGTTAAAATAATTAAAAGTAATCTAAATAAAGTAATAGGTTGTAGTAATAAAAAAATAAGAGAAAAACGTACTCTTTCAGAATATAGCTTTTTTTTTGTTTGGCCGGCACAAATTAAAAATCCGGGGTCACACGTAATCTGTTCGATTTATTAACACGTGTGACTCCGGATTTTTAATTTGTCTGTCTGTGGTGTCTTGTTTATACCTTTTTTGTCGTAGTTGGGTTTTAGTTTTACAACTTTTGGACAGTGAATACCGCTACCAATCTCACAGACTAGTTGGCTATTGATATTTTTACTGCCGTATTCTGGTCTAACCGTATTACACGAGAATAAACGGTTGGTCCGTGGATGGGTGACCATCTTTACATAAGGAGACTCCTGCGTGCCTCGGAAAGCACGTTAAACCGTTGGTCCCGGCTGTCATTCGTGGATTTTTGACGGTCGTTACGGGTCATCTTACCAAGGGGTAATCTATCAAGAAAGAAAATACATTTATTTGGAGTACTTAAACATGACGCAATAACGAAAAAAACACACAGAAAAAAAATAACAAAAGGTTGGGGGAAACATGGTTTTTTTTATTTTATAAATTGCTTTTACATTCTTTTTAAAATTAAAGTGTTAATAGGTATGGGAGGACAGCAGAAATGCAAGGAAAATCAAAATAGGGAACAGAAAATAATCGCATTTGGTTCAAATGGAAAGCAATCAAATCCTTTGTGACCCACTTTATATACACAATTCAAACTGAAGCGACGCGACGTTACATAGGAATTTAATATACTACTGTCTTGACGCATAGCAGGGGGAATTTCTCATTGTATGAACATACGAATGAATTTTCTTAGAGTAATATTAGGGAATGTACTGAATTGTCCGTGACATAGTAATAACAGCCGCACGGGTCGATCGATTAGGTTAAGCTACGCTTGCCGCGGTGAGTCCGTGGATGGGTGGCTATCTTTACATACCAAGATCCCCCGTGGTGTGCCTATAGTACACCCACATTTCGCCAGTTATGTTTAAGGTGGATGCGCTAGGGTAGCCCGCGAAATTCAAATTTTCTTACGTTTTTTGCAATTTGCAGGTCAGTATCAGGTTGTATGTTGATCTAAATATTAAGTTCATGTAAGTGCATTGAATGACGATTGCATGAAATACTCATTCAATGCACTTACATGAACTTAAGGAGTTGTATTGCTGATTCTAATGATTATAATTCTGTAAATCCATATTTGTTACGGTCGCAAATAATATTTAGATCAACATACAACCTGATACTGACCTGCAAATTGCAAAAAACGTAAGAAATTTTGAATTTCGCGGGCTACCTTAGCGCATCCCCCTTAAGTCCCATGTAATAGGGGGCGAGCCTATTGCCATCAAGCGGGCATAAATCCAAACTCCGGGCTGCTACTGCTACACTTAGCCCGACCCGGGAATCGAGCCCAGGACCTCATGCTCCGCAGTACCGCTTGCGACCACTAGAACAGCGAGGTACAGTACTTACTCGTACCTTAGAATTTGCATTCATTAATTTAAATTTTACGAATGTTTGGCTGTATGATTTACAAGTTATTGCGTTTGCGTAAAGATCATTTTCACCTAAAGCATTAATATAGCTTGGTGATCTTAAAGGTGCATTAATTTCGGATTGTGATCGGTTTCACGAATTTTGCCGATGCTACATCTGAGTCGTGTCATACTGGACACAAAATAATTATTACTAAACCAACATTATCAGTACCAACCATGATTGTTGTGACGTAATAATAATTACAGCCGTCGTTAACCCATCGACGGCGGTACACATCGTTATTTGGGATAACAACGTGATATTGGAAGGGTTGGCTCTTAATCGGTATGTGAATTAGAATTGAGCATGGAGTAAGTAATAATGCGTGTCTTGAGTTTTTTTACCTTAATTAAAATAAACCAGCCAAGTGCGAGTCGGACTCGCGCACGAAGGGTTCCGTACTATATTATCTATAAAACGGCAAAAAAATCATGTCTGTTGTATGGGAGCCCCCTTAAATATTAGTTTTATTTTAATTTAATTATTTATTTTTAAAGTGAATAAATATTCTGTGAATATTTCAAGCGTCTACCTGTTGCCGTTATCAGTATCGAGCAAAAACGAGAAAAATAATCACGTTTGTTGTATTGGAGCCCCCTTAAATATTTATTTTATTCTGTTTTTTAGTATTTGTTGTTATAGCGGCAACAGAAATACATCATCTGTGAAAATTACAACTGTCTAACTATCACGGTTCATGAGATACAGCCTGGTGACAGACGAACAGACAGAAAGACAGCGGAGCCTTAGTAGTAGGTTTAACCCTTTGGGTACGGAACCCTAAAAATGATAATAAAATTTTATATTTTGCAATTTAAACTTTTAAACCCGTAAGATTTACTTAAACTTAGTTTAAATGAAGTTGATGATTTACTTGAACACTGTTTATAGATGCACTGGCACTTGGACCAATTAAAACTTTAGCATTAACTGTTCAAACTTGGTTCAAGAAATCTAGAACTTATCTAGAAGATTCTGTTTGTCTTTGTCTGCTCATTAATCTTGAGTTGACTAGTTACGAATTTCAATCTATATCTACAGGATAAAATGCAATTAGCTAGGAATTAGAATTAGAGAGGAGCTCGTGGCTAAGTAATAACAGTGCAGCCGCACGAGTCGATCCATCAGGTTAAGCTACGCTTGCCGGGGTTGGTTTGTGGATGGGTGACCACCATCTTTACATACCGAGACTCCTCCGTGCCACGGAAAGCATGTTAAGCAGTTGGTCCCGGCTGTTATTTGTGGATCTTTGACAGTCGTTACGGGTCGTCAGAAGCCCGAAAGTCTGACAACCAGTCTTGCCAAGGGGTATCGCATTACCCAGTTACTGGGTAGTGGAGGTCCGATAGGTAGTCCCTCCATGTAAAATACTGGTATTCAGCTGCGTCCGGTTAGACTGGAAACCGACCCCAACATAGTTGGGAAAAGGCTAGGCAGATTGATTGAAATGAAATTAGCGAGCGAAACTCCGCAGACGCGATGGATATCTACACAAAACAAAAAAAAAAAAAAAAGATTTAACAATGTTTTTTTGTTAGAATATGTTGTTCAGTTTTTACTTTAAGTTTGAGTTGAGAACATCTGTTTATCGAGCAATCAGGTTAAGTTGTGGCGGTATCTACATCGCCACATGCAAACTACGCATCAAAGACCTGACGTCAGACAGACGTCACATAAATCCTGCATCGCGCAATTAAAGTTTACCACGGATTGTGATCGGTTTCACGAATTTTGCCGATGCTACATCTGAGTCGTGTCATACTGGACACAAAATAATTATTACTAAACCAACATTATCAGTACCAACCATGATTGTTGTGACGTAATAATAATTACAGCCGTCGTTAACCCATCGACGGCGGTACACATCGTTATTTGGGATAACAACGTGATATTGGAAGGGTTGGCTCTTAATCGGTATGTGAATTAGAATTGAGCATGGAGTAAGTAATAATGCGTGTCTTGAGTTTTTTTACCTTAATTAAAATAAACCAGCCAATCAAAGACCTGACGTCAGACAGACGTCACATAAATCCTGCATCGCGCAATTAAAGTTTACCGTGCAGTGGACATATATACGAGAACCCAACATCAATCGTTGGGCAGTTGCCCGCCAGACACAACACCCGTCTGGTTGGAAGATCCTCCCTTTTCTAAGCAGAATGAGTGAACTTTACACCCTGTTCCTCATACCCCTAAAAAGTTACGCAGTTACGATTGGTCTCTGGGTGGGTGACCATCTGGTGATGTTTGCAAGTAATTTGTGCTCTGGAAACGAATCAATTTGTCATTTTAAAATAATAACATTTAATGCTTCCTGTAGTTCTTCTTCTGATAGAAAGTTACTTATAACAGGAAGTTTTTTACAAATTCTAACAAATCTCAACACATAAGCTACGGAACGAACAAGTCTTAAATAATTAGAGAAACGCTTAAAATCTATAAATGAGTTGCTACTTTCTACAATAGCGCTCAATGAAACTTGAGGTCGCGTTTCGGGCAATGTCTCGGATTCTAGACATTTAAGGTGAGATGGCCAGTTGGACTGATCTTCCTTCAAAAAGTCAGGACCACACCACCACAGATGTAATCCTTACAGAGCATCAATATCCACGCCACGAGATACAATCTACAAAATAAGAAGCGACTTCCATAATATAAATACACGTAGTAAACATGAAATTGTGATACCTAAATTTAGATTAACCAAAACTAGTAAGTCATTTGTTATAAACAGTATCCGCTTTTATAACAAGTTCGAGAACCAAAGTCTGTTACAGAACATAGTGATCGAAAGTTCAAAACCCACATTCCCGGAGTCCTTATCAAAAAAGCATATTATAAGATTAAAGACTACGTTGAAGACAAGGAAGTTTGGCAATAATTCCTTCTGCACATGTGGCTTCCCTGGTACCTCATTAACGGCATAACTATGTACGACTCTATTAAGTGCTCCCAAATTACAATGTTTTTTTTTTTTTTTTACTTTCACCTTGACATAATTATCTTATTATTTGACATTGTATACCTACAATTTGATTTCAAGTCTATAATAGTGGCTTTTGTGAACATGATAATTGTTTAGATTTGTTACAGTTGTAATAGCAATCATGTCATTTGGTTTGAATAGGTCATTATTTTTATTATCTTACTTATCTCTTGTATAGACTCTTTTTCATCTTGTGAATGTGAGAACGATGTAGACTTAGTGGACTGTAGTAGTTATGTTGAACATTTTCTATTTTGTTAAGTACTTACCTGGTACCTTTTGAAAGGCCTACACTGTCATCCCATACCTAATAACACTGTAATTCGAAAATATTGTAACAGCCAATTATTTTTAAAAGAGTAACCGTGGAGTTTCTTGCCGGCTCTTCTCCATAGGAAACGACTAATTGGAACCGTGCACCTAGCTTCTGACGTTTCATAAGTGCCCATGTAGGTTTATGTGAAATAAAATATTTTGATTTGATTTGATTTGAGATATCAGATCTGCTGGGTTCTTGGCAGTTGGGACATGACGCCAAGTACAGTTTCCTGTCTTATCCAAAATTTCAGCAACGCGATTGCGTACAAATGGCTGAAGTTTAGAGGGCAACATTTGTAACCATCCCAACACAATAGTCGAGTCTGTCCAACAGTAAACGCGATCGAACTTTGCTCGAAGTTATTTGACCACCTTCTCACACACGCGAGCTCCCACTACGGCACCACCACAGTTCCAACCTCGGAATCGTGGTAGGTTTAATCGGCGCCACACGACTTTTGCCTATGAATAAGCGGACCATGCATTCACCATCACTGCGGACACTACGGACATAGGCACACGCACCGTACGCGCGCTCAGATCCGTGAATACATGGAGTTCTAACGTGTGGTACGAATCGGACATAATGAAGCGTGGGATACGCAAGTTATTCAGAAGAGGGAGATCTTTAAAAATAGCTTTAAAAGTTGTGTTGAGTTCCAGAGTCAACGGTTTGTCCCATGAAAGGTTGTCAAACCACATTCTTTGTAACAACATTTACATGGTCACTACAAAAGGAGATAAAAGACCTAAAGGGTCAAAAATGCGTGCAATTGCAAATCACGCTTAGTGCTGCCATTAGAAGGCATCTCAGAACTCATCAAGAAACCTAGTTCGTCAGAGTCAGCAAACCAGTCATGCCCCAACAGTTTATTGGGCTGACTAGATCCCATACCTAAATCTAAGGATGACGGAGAAGTCCCTGAGAGTAGAACAGGTTCGTTTGACTTCCACTTTCGGAGTGGCATGCAAGCTGATCTGAGCGCATTGGTGCCTTCATTGCGAATTACCATTACTTCACTTAAATCATTGCCACCCGTGAGTAGATCATCTACGTAAAAATCATGCTTGATAATGGTGGCAATCTTATCATCAGTGCACTCAATACCTAATTGCCTAAGGCAGCGCGTCACAAGAAACGGCGCACTCGCCGTACCGTATGTGACGGTGTTCAGTTTAAATACCTTGACAGGACTACACGTGTCTTCACGCCAAACTACCTGTTGCAAGTGCCTATCAGATGGATGGACTACTATCTGTCCATACATCTTTTCAACATCGGCTGACAAGACATACTTATACTGTCGAAACCGAGCAAGTATAGACAGGAGGTCGTCCTGAACCGTAGGACCCACCATCTGTAAATCATTAAAAGATATTCCTGATGAAGTAGGGCAACTAGCATTGAAAACTACACGTAGTTTGGTAGTGGTACTAGATTCGCGTAGTACTCCGTGATGAGGTATGTAATAGGCATTTAAATCTGATTCCTTATTTACGGTCACATGACCTAACGACTCATATTCTGCCATAAATTCGTGATATAACTTACTAAAATCAGGTTTAGCCTTAAGTCTGCGTTCCAGGGAATATAAACATTTTGAAGCCCTATGAAATGAGTCACCTAGAACAGAAGGGTTCTGCTTCATTGGTATACGGACACAAAAACGACCGTCCTCTAAACGAGTCGTATTTTTAATAAAATGTTCCTCACACAATTTTTCCTCTGGCAAATAATTTGAATGCTGCGAGGTAACCTCTTCAAGGTCAAAATCGCGTCAACTCATCACGAATAAATCTTGAGTCGTGATCACTATAAGAACTAGTTTGAGTAAAATGACAACTTACACTGTTACTTGATTTACTATCATTATATAAAATGGGACCAGAGACGATCCAGCCTAATCTGGTTTCACATAACACTGGCTTCCCAACACCTAGCTTTACTCTTTGCGAACCTAACAGGTCCCAGAATAGATCAGCACCAATTAAAATATCTACATCGGAGGGCTTGTAAAAGCTAGGGTCTGCCAAACAAATATCAGCGGTAACATATATTCGTACAACGATTCAAGCTTGCCCATACGCAGCTGTAATTCCATGACGTCACAACTACTTAATGTCTTGTCAATCGTTGCGTCCAGGTAACTGATGAATATAGTTGAGCGGCCCCTATATATGCCCTATATATTGACTGACGATTTCATGAAATTTTCATTCAATACACTTACATGAACTTAGAGAGTTGTATTGCTGATTCTAATGTTTATAATTCTGTAAATCCATATTTGTTACGGCCGCTAATAATATTTAGATCAACATACAACCTGATACTGACCTGCAAGTAGCAAAAAACGTAAGAAAATTTGAATTTCGCGGGCCACCCTAGCGCACCTTAAAAGGAATTAAGGTTGATGCGCTAGGGTGGCCCGCGCGTTCCTCGGACATACTGGGACTCGAGTGTTGTCGACCTGGAATATACAATAACAAATACGTTTATAAACTTACAAAAAAGTTATGTAGCTACTAAGTTATACGATTGATTATAATGTGATGTTACAATGTAATTAGATAATCTTTAATGCAAATATCTGTACATAATAATAAATCTGATTACTAATGTGAAGGTGCAAACTTTTTATTATAAATTCCTCAATACCTAATGGTGAAGTTATATTTATTAGGATATAAGTAAGCAACAAATCTGAAGTACACTACGGTTTAAAACCTGACACTGTAGTCAATAACTGGAAATAATATCTAACACTAATCAGAATAAACTATGGCTGATGAATACCTACGCATCAAAGTAACACTTAAATGAATAGTTATCGCTCTAATGCAACAATACAAATTATTTAAATGTAGTACTAATTCCTACTATACTTCAAAGTATTATACAATAACAATTGTCGCTGATTGTACGCGTAGCACACAAAAATAATGAAACCATTCAAAATGCAAAAAGGTACCTACTCAATGAACATAATTTATATTGATACAAGTTAAAAATGCACTAACCTTTAGTAACTTATAATTAAAGTTTAATACAACGTGTACGAGTGTTGGGTGACGATATTATCCAATATAAAACTTAACACCGTGAAATAATATTTTC
This sequence comes from Lithophane ornitopus, assembly GCA_948473465.1. NCBI lineage: Eukaryota > Metazoa > Arthropoda > Insecta > Lepidoptera > Noctuidae > Lithophane > Lithophane ornitopus. Next base: position 12,663,719 of record OX419637.1, on the reverse strand, counting down.
TCAATCCAAATTCCACGCTGGTGGCACCGGCGTATAACCTCTAGTCTAGTCTAGTCCAGGTTAATTATTATATAATATTCCGTCGTTAAATATAGCTGATTTCATTAATCTTCGAATCAACTTGATGAATACCACAATCCGGCTCGAAGGACCATGACATGGTCCTTCGAGCCGGATTGTGGTATTCATTGCTTCTATACATTGTATAGAAGCAACCAGGACTCGGGTAAAATAAAACGAGGAGAATTTGGAATTAATTAAAAAATGTTACTTCTAATTATTACATAAAAAAAACTAAAACGTAAACTTAAAAAGAGGACGCATCGTCGCTCGCTGCTTTGACGAATCCATCAGGCGCTCCAACAATATTTATAAAAACGCCTTCTTCTAACTGGAAGCGGCCTTGATAAAACCTACCTCATTACTTCAATTCTCAATTGACATTCAAAATTAGAAAGTGAAAGTTGCCGGCACCATTCTCATTTCCTCTTTCCATTAAAAGCTAACTTTGTACCCCATTATTTCACCCGTTTTCCTCACTATTAAGTACACACAGTACACAAATACACAAATAATACAGAAGTACCTACACAAATAGTACACAAGTACACACTGCCGTACTACTGTGTTCACTCGTTCCCTCTCTTAATGACGTTTGTGTTCGCAGCAGTTTGAAGGCAAAAAGGAAGTGTAGTGGGTAGTACAAATGCATTCAATTCCTGTTCTGTAGTTTGAAATAATATGTTATCTGTATAGATGTTTGTCTGTAATCGGGTCTTGGTAAATACAACGAATTGGCAGCAAAGTCGTCTTGTTTGTTAAATGAACTATAATTACCTATACTTTTACTAAGTGTGGGGATACTAGAAATACCTATTTGTTTGAATAATTTTCAAATATCGACCACGCGTAGCATGACCACCGTAGAAACAGATTTTGTCGACGGAAGAATAGACAAAATGACAGATTGTGTTAATCTGTCATTTTGTCTATTCTTCCGTCGACAAAACCCGTTTCTTCGGTGGTCATGATACGCGTGCTGTGGGGGTTCACGAAATAGGCGGTCCCTTTTGAGTACCTATCGAAAAATAATAAATGCCAAAAAAATTCGATCTCGATACGAATGATCCATTTTTCAATAATGGTGTCAATTATCGTTAGTTTTCTATCCTAAACTAATATTATAAATGCGAAAGTGAGATAGTTTGTTTGTTACGCTTTCACGCTAAAACGGCTGAACGGATTTGGATGAAATTTGGCACAGGGTTAGACCATTACCTGGAATAGGACATAGGATACTTCTTATCCCGGTATTCCCGCAGGATCGAGACTTACGCGGGTGAAACCGCGGTGCGCAGCTAGTTTGTAATAATTGCCCCAAGGTTTATGCGACTCCTTTTGTAAATGTTATGTCATAAGCTCGCGGCAGACCCCGTAGAAGGCGGGACGAGCTGGAGAAAACAAATTACCAGTGGACCATACTAGCTGTGGATCGAAAAAGCTGGAAGTCATGGGGCTTTTTCCTAGCAGTGGGATGATGCAGGCTAACGGTAACAGTATGTTATAAGGTTAAGCAATAGGGTCTGCAGCGTCTTCCAGTCTGGAAATGATAACAAACTGTGATCATCAATCTAGACAAGCGTGGTGATTGTGTAAATATACAATAATGGTCAACCAGCCGTTAGCTATCGTATCGAAAATCGTAGTGTGACGACCTCAAGAAAGTGGCTGGGCCAGACTGGATGCGGAAGGTGGAGGACAGGGTGTTTTGGCGCAGCCTGGGATAGGCCTACGTCCAGCAGTGGACTGCGATAGGCTAAGTTGATTGATTGAGTGAGCTAGAGTGGTGATCAATCCTCATTCCACCTTCTCTCTTCTCGGCAAGTAGACCATGTCTTCACACAAATATTTCAATACACTTACAAAGGTAGTTAAATCCCCATTAAACTAAAGCTTTCTACACTGAACTTCTTCTTTCTGCACTCCACTCTGAACACATAATTTACTGGCCAAAGAATTATTTAATTTCTGTAAGTTTTTACATGTAGGTAATTGGCCTAAACATTATTTGAATTTTTTGTAAAGGCACGTAGGCGCAAAAAGTTATTGTTTGTCAACTGTGATCACATGGCATCTCCGAGCATGACTTACTCGCCGTAACGGAGACAAATCTGGACAATTCAGTTGAGGATTCAGAAATGTCATGCGGTGATTGGAGCATCCTGCGTAGAGACCGAGTAACTCTGGGTGGCGGCGTATTGCTTGCTTTGCGCCATGTTTGCGCTTTGTTACCATGAAAATGCGGCTAGATTTAGAGACTGACTGTGGCGAAGACCTATGGGCGACGATTACAATTTCCGGCCTAAGCATACATGTGTGTGTTGTCTACGTAAAGCCCACTGCAACTGATGACCATTATATGACATGGTTCTGCAAGGTTGAGAGCATCATCTCCAATTTGAACGGAACGATAGTGATTTTGGGCGACCTTAACTTAAAAAGTACATCTGTGAATGTCAACAATTATTACTGTTATTTCTTTAGCTTTTGTAGTCTGGCAGAGATGAACGAAGTGGTGAATATGCGTGGGAGTAAGTTAGACGTAGTGTTAGCTCGGGAGGGTACCGAGGTAAACTGCGAGCATGTCAAAGGTACGGAGCTGGTTCCAATCGACTATTATGCCCCTCCTTTAGATATTACGATTAATATTACAACGCATAAGGTTAAGGAAAAATTGGACCCTAGCAACATTGATCGTAGTAGGGATTGTAACTTTGTCAAAGGGGACTACACTCTTTTAAGAGATCAAATTCGTTCTGCTGCTTGGCGATAGCTCGATTTATTTAAAAGAAATTCCTTCATAATGGCTATTAAGGTATACAATAAATTACCAAACGCCTTTAAAGAACTACCTTTGCTTATGTTTAAAAAAAAGCTGTTTCAGTGGCTTAAAGAAAAATGTTTTTACACTGTTAATGAATTTCTATCACATGTCGAAGAAAGAAAGTAATGTCAATATATTTTATTTATTTTGTAATTTGACAATTACTTACTAATATTGTTTTTATTTTGACACTAGCTGTGCCCCGCAGTTTCACCCGCGTAGATGTCGATCCCGTGGGAATATAGGGATAAAACGTATCCTATGTCCTATTCCAGGTCATGTCTACCCGTGTGCTCAGCCTCTCCTCTCTAAAGTAGGGAACGTCGCGGAGGCGCGGCGCCGGCGTCGAACGGTTCGCGTATTGCATTTTTATACTCGTGATATCTTCGAAATTAAATGTCCGATTCGAATGAATAAAAATTATTTTACTGCTACATAAATACCTTTGATGTTAAAACTATTTATTTGAATAAGAATTAATGTTATTTCGATAAAACTCCTTCGCAAATAATGCATTAACTTCGAAAAAAAATTATTACCATAAAAAAGGTTATAGTGAGTCAATCTTAAAATATAGATGATGATGTCCCGGACTTTTTTTTAGAACTTTTAAAGAGGAACAATTCCATCATACATGATATTTGCGTAACTTAAACCGTTTACGCAGCGCACGCAACGGAAGCTCTCAAAAAGGATTTTTTTTTCCCGTTTTTGCAACATTTTTTATTTATGCTCCGCTCCTATGGAGTGTTATTATTTTGGCGCGAATAGGTAAAGGTTAATTTAAAATGCAAAAATGCATTGCAAAAAGTTTGAGCTCGCAAGGTGTACTGTTCGCAGAACTACTAGTATATTAATTAGTTCTGACATCCTCTCGGTGTTTACTATAGTGACAATCGTCTTGAGATCAGGCTGCCTTAAGCCTTTGGTAGCAATATGTGGTATTTATTTTTAGTTTTTATTTTTATCGGTAAGTGAAATTGCACTTAATATAATTGGTATTTATATTAATCATCTAGGTAAATTAGTTTAGATAGGTATAAAAATAAAATCACTTATTTTTTTTTTAATGGTGTAAACATCTTCGTCCGAAGGGTGAACCGAAGATTTATTTGGCTTTTAAATTTAAATTTCATTGTATTTGGGTAATAAAATAAAAGTAGAGTAATTGACAAAACCTTTTGCATGGTTACCTATTCAGTTATTAGCCACCTTTACACGACACGCGCTTTCACTCGCGATCGGAGTGTGCACGATTGAACGCGGGAAAGCTTGCACGCGCAATCGTGTGAGATTGTTTTTATCCAATTTGATGTGCCTTGAATTATGCTCCAAACGCACAGACTTGAACGCATGAAAACGCGATAGTTAAAAAGGTATATATATTTAGTACATGCATGTACAGTCACGGACTTTAATTGATGAGCCACTTTTAAACTATTCAATTTTGTAGTTTCATACATTCACGAGATTATCCAATTAAACACGAACTCAAATCGCATGCTCGTAAACAAGATGACAAATTTACTAGTAATCGGAAATAGTGTTATCCATAGAGGTTGACTAACAATTTCTCAATAAAAAATAAATACAATGTTTATCGAATCTATTTGAAACTGACCTCCTTTGAATCAGAGCTCATTAGCTCGATAATTCTGAAAACCTATGCGAAGACAGTGTCAGTTGAAATGTCGATGGCAGAGACGTTATTTTCGAATTTGTCGAAATGACTAATTAAAATTTCTCCGTACGCTAACGTTACTATGGCTACGCTAAAACAATCGTCGCTACGTTATGGTTGACCTGCAATTGGTTGGCTTTGGGTAGTTATTCTGCTGTCAATTTCGTAGTTCTGGCTCTCAGGTTAGCCAATCGGTAAAGATATTAAATATAATTTTCTTCTATACTACGAAGACATGACTTTCCGTGTCTGAATGTACGAGTATAACCGAATAACCCCGATTTGCATTACACGGCTAAAATGCGAACAGTGCCAAGTGGCTCATCAATTAAAGTCCGTGATTGTACTAAATAAAAATTATAATTATTATTTAGCCAATAGGAGCCAAGCAAAAAAAGAAGTCTGAAAGAACTTTAAGCGAAAACGGAGTAACAGCGCGGGCGGGCGATGCGATGCGACGCGGTGGGTCGGGGCCAATATTTCATTTGTTTTTTGTTACAGCCTCAGTATCCTCACACCATGTGTCCCGCACACAACACCACACAGCAATAGATACATTTGTACAAAGATTAAAACTTGAAAAATGGGAGAAGGAAGAAGCACCATGTTTGGAGAAAACACTAACGCTATTGGAGAATGTGAAGAACTTCACACTATGGGCTACTTGGGGTAAGTTGAATAGTGTATCATATCAATCCATCATTTACACAAATTCTCCAAAGGGATGGGTAACATAACAGGGTTTATGTGTCATGTGCCAAATTTCATCCAAATTTGTTTTGTCGTTTTAGCGTGAAAGCGTAACAAACGAACAAATAAACAAACAAACTCACTTTCGTATTTATAATATTTAAGTTAAGATAGTCCAACCACATTGCGCCAGTTATGTTTTTGGTTCTTAGGGATCTTTTATCAGTGGAATAAATGAATAACCCTCGTTTTAGTGGGTTAGTTATCGGGGTTTGAAAGTTTATTTCCAGAAAAATATCTAGTGTTGTGATTACACCGTTACAAAAAGTGGCTGTCAATGTAAAAAAAAAACCTATGGGCGGGAATACAGCAATCGATCGAAATCTTACAACGCCATCTAGTGACAAGTAATCAACAACTTTTCAACCTCAGACATTGTCTCTGTGCGGCTAAACAATAAAAGTGTCATCTGACAGTTTTTGTATAGAAAAACTGTCCAAAACTCAAAATTTATTCGCTGTATAAGACTTATACTCAGTATAAAAGTTAAGTAAATGTCGCCCTTAGTCTCATGTAATAGGATCATCATTAAAATGATTAAAAAATTGTTATTTGTGCAACAAGAGAGCAAGTTGTTTTTTGTTGTGAGTATTGATTTTGAATCCCGATTAAGTGAAGTGGGGTGTGGGTTCTAGGTTAGAATCCTGAGCACAGCGAGGGATTCAAAGACACGAGATGCAAATAACTTTGGTCTCGTATAACACATATAACTTTTCACTTCAGCAGCCAGAACTTACCAGGGGTTTAAATATGAAATTGCCGTTTTGTACTGAAGAATCATCCTAGCCTTTTTCTAACTATGTTGGGGTCGGCTTCCAGTCTAACCGGATGAAGCTGAATACCAGTATTTTACATGGAGTGACTGCCTATCTGACTTCCACAACCCAGTAACTGGGTAATACGATACCCCTTGGTAAGACCGTTTGTCAGACTTTTGCGCTTCTGACTACCCGTAACGACTGTCAAATATCTACGAATGACAGCCGGGATCAATGGTGGCACGGAGGTGTTTCGATATGTAATGGATGGTCATCCATCCACGAACCGACCGCGGCAAGCGTAGCTTAACCATTAATCGACCAGTGCGGCTGTTATCGTTTAGACGAGACTTCAGTAGCAATTTAAACAGTCGTGTAAAAAGAGCAATCTCACATAATTTTTACTCTCTTGACCTCCTCCTCCTTTTCTCTTGTTGGTCTCATTCAATGTCGCAAACGATTGACTGCAGAGTCAGGTACCCTGGGTTGGATCTCCAGATGAGGCAGTGTTATTGGTTTTTTCACGGCAATTTGCGCGCCCGCGCCCCCTGTAACTCGGTACATAAATATAACTGGCGAAATATGGGTATACTACTGCCATCTCTTGTTTTTAGGGTTCCGTAGTCAACAAGGAACCCTCATAGTCTCGCCATGTCCGTCTGTCCGCGGCTTAGCTCAGAAACTGCGTTGCTACTAGAAAGCTGTAATTGGGTATGGGTATACATATAAATCACGCCGAAAAAGTGGTAAAAAATTGTTTTAGGGTTGCTCCCCTACACATAAAAGTGGGGATGGTTTTTTTTTTCTCGTCGATCCCATAGTGTGGGGTATCGTTGGAAAGGTCGTTGAAAAATAATGCGAGTTTGTGAAAACCATTATTGGATTCATGGATCGAAATATTAAGCTTTAAAGAGCTAATTTTTGTTAGAGTCAAGTACCAGGTAAATGGTTAGTTTTGAGTATGTGAAAAAATTCACGGCAGTAGTATGTATTACAACGAAATTAAAAGGAAAACTATCACGGCTACGTAACTTGTGGAGCCTACTAGTAAAAATCGACCAACGTAAATTACAATGTTAATTTTGTTGGATAAATTCATCCCAACTACGGAACCCTTCATTGTGCGTGGTTCGAAATGCACGTGCATAAGCATAAGCATAATCAGCCTATAATGTTCCCACTGCTGGGACACAGGCCTCCTCTCTGTGAGAGGGAGCGGGCCGTATTCTACCACGCGGGCCCAGTGCGGGTTGGTAGATGTCACATGTCTTCGAATTTTTGGTTCTAGAACATGCCAGTTTCCTCACGATGTTTTCCTTCACCGTTTTGAGAGCAGTGGCGATGAAATAATTTACACAAAGTAAAGCGCCTGTCAGGGTTCGAACCTACGACCTACAACTCGTAAGTCGTGGCCGTTACCACTGGGCCACCACTGCTCTTGACTGCTCAAATGCACTTGACTGGTTTTTAATTAGTTATTTTGATATTATTTCTCTGATGATACTATTTTTAGATGTAAGTAAATAGTTCAGGGTAAATAGTTATTATTTTTAGTTGGAAGTAAATGGTTCAATCATGGATTTGATCCCTGGGTTGACAAAAAATATATATTTAGAAATGAGGTACGTAGGTAACTGTTTAATCTAACAAAACAACTTAGCAAAAAGCATGAAACATATAATTAAGCAACTAAGTAAGAAGCTAGGTCAGTTCAGGTCAGGGCTATTTGCATAATTATATAAGTCAATGAATGTCAGTGAATATGAATACTTAAGTTTTTTTGTTTATGCGTACAAGGATTGATTTAAGAATTATTTGTATTTCCTACTAAAATGTTAACAATAGAAATCTGAATAAGGTGTTAAAAAAACTTTTTTACAAAAAAAAATCTTTGTTTTTGTAAAATTATTTTTCAATCTACCTCCTTTTGGACACAACAACTGGATTAAATGAGCAGCCAAGGATCCTTTTATATACGTACCTATGTCTTGAAATCTTCTTCTAATATAACATACAGGGTGTTTAGCAGAACGTTGAACATACGAAAATGGTGGGTAGGTGGGGTCATCTGCTACTTACTCAGCCCTAATTTATTTGGCCAACAGGAAATAAAAAGTATTCTGTATTTGCTTTCTTCTAGTTTCACCACTTTCTTAAAATTAAAGTGTAATTCAACAGAAAAAAGAAACCAGTGGGCCAGGGCCAAATAAATTAGGGCTAAGTAAGCAGCAGATGACCCCACCTATCCACCATTTTCGTATGTTCAACGTTCTGCCAAACACCCTGTATAACTTCACGGATGTTTTCCCCTAAGGGTTCGGCAGAGGTGTACCTATAGTTTAATAGTTTTCCTACATTTCACCAGTTATGTGTACGTCCCAAGTAATATGGGGATTATTTCCATCAAGCGATCACGAATCCAGAGTTCCAGACTCCGGGGAGCTACTGAGAAATTCCTGGCGGAAAGCCTCATACCACTTTGCCTGAACTAGGAAACGAACCCAGGACTTGAGGCTCAGCAGTCGAGCAGTCGATCACTCTGTAATCTCCTTCCATTTAATTTTATTCCAGTTTGGAATGCCAACACTGTCCCCATGGGCAATCTCTACGGCTCCTGGGCTAACTTTGGCAGTTTCGACCAGTGCATGAACCCACCATGGCTGGAAACTCATCCACAATTTAGGACCAAATACTGCTTGGCACAGCTGGTGCTGTCAGATGATCCAAAGAAGAAAGCTGAATATGATCCTTATGGCTCTACGGAAGAATATCTTAATGTGAGTATATAGTAAAACATAGCCTTAGTTTGTGTTTACCCTTAACCTGAAAAGGGATAAGAAGGAATGGAGGGGGAAAGGAGGAGGGAAGGGAGGGTTCTTTGTATTTACTATTTTAAAAACTTTTACCATTGGATCAAAGACGGTCTGTAAAGCTTTTCACGGCGAATCTCGTTGCCACATTGACTGAGCGATAGGCTTCTACCCTACAGTTGCAGGTTGAAAACACAAACAACCACTCATTGTTGAAGGGTAAATAAATAGGGTCAGGCGTAGCATGAGCACCGTTTTGTCGACGGAAGAGTAGACAAAAATGACGTTTCGTGTAGACAGTACGACGGCAGCAAAGTAGAAAGAGTCAACTGCACTTTTTACGAATTTCACTCTTTTACATAATTCGACTCAGAATTCTTTGTTTTGTCATAGGTTTTTTTTTTCTGTTTGATTCTGAATTTTTCTCAAAGTGTCGAAGTACCGTATTTTGGATCAAAGAATTTTACAGTAATATTGGCCTTATTAACTAAATGATGTAAAATAGGAGAAGATAGCTTTGTTCTTCTATTCATTATCACAGTTTTGCGTTCAAAACGCTCCCTTGTAAAATCATGATTTTGTAGATAATGTAGATTTTGTAAATACTTTGTGGCCGTCGAGTAGAAAGTTTTCTACTGGCGATTCCAAAATCAAATTGTTTTCACTACCTCAGACAACTGTCAGTTTTCAGTGTGATTTAGACAGTTTGAGTAGAAAACTTTCTTCCGAAATAGTCTGCTTCAAAAAAGACCTAGACAAAGATCGTAAGAAACGAAAGACAAAATGACAGATTGTAGAAGGATTTCTACGGTGCGTTGTCAAAAATGAAGAAACGAAATGTCACTTTGTATAGAAAGTGACATTTCGGAAAGCGACATTTTCACAAGTTATGTTTATTCTTCGTAGAAATAGAAAGCGTCATGCTACGCGTGCTGTGATAACTGGGCCCGTGTCAACTCAAACCGATTAATAATACAAGATACTACGTCGTCAAAACGCCTAAAAAAGTGGTGTGTACCGTCGGCATGAAAAGTATCGACCTCTTAAAACATTGAAGATTTTTAATTTATTGATTTTATTTAGGTACCTACTTATTTATTTTTAACCCCCGACTGAAAAAGAGCGGTGTTATAAGTTTAACGTGTGTATCTGTGTATCTGTGTGTCTGTCTGTTCCATCGTAGCTACCAAACGGCTGAACCAATTCTGTTTTTTTTTGTTTTGTTTGAAAGGTGACTTCATCGAGAGTGTTCTTAGCTATGATTCAAGAAAATCGGTTTAGCCGTTTGAAGATTATCAGCTCTTTTCAAGTTGATGACTGGATGTGAGCATCTTTCGCAGTTCTAATCGATTGGAAATTTAGAATTCTATTACTTCAATGATATTAGAAGAATATAGTAACCTTGAACTGATGCTGCAGCATCACCTGGATGCAGGATACCCAACTCCCTCACCAACTTACAGCAGAGGTATCGTGTTTGGGCTCATTGGAAAGGTCTCAAAAAATAGGTTACAGATGGATGGTGATCAGGGTCTGATGATGGAGTAGGAAAGAGAAATGAGACTAAATTAGAAACTAGCTTCACTGTGGCAAAAGTACGTACAGCTACGCAGATTTCGGCGAGCCGCGTGTTGATCGTAGCGTTTCTACTAGTAATATAATATGAAATTTAAAAAGCTGGATATAAAAGTTAAATTTAATATAATAAAACCCCCGACAAAAACAAAGCATTTAAAAAGTAAAAAAATAATATGTATTGGCCCTTTAAGTTTAATATAAAAGTTGTAGGTAATATTTTGATCCAAGCGTCGTCGCGTCGGGGGACGGCTCATGAAAATAGTAAATTAACAGCAGCTATCCTTTCTACAATAGCATATATTCATTATTCCTAGTGTATGTTGGCGTTTTCACTTACTTTACTTATTTATTTTCATGAATAAATGTAATAAATATTATTATTTTAAATGAAATTGAATTCTAGAATTTGTTCTGCAGTAAAGTATTTTTTTTATTTATTGAAATACTTATTCATATAAGCAGAAATCAGAATCGCCGAAATCGCCTTCTTGTCTTTTATGTTCTACTAGACTATTATAAATTTGATGTGCAAGAGTGACATAGAAAACTTATCTTTTGTCATCAGATCGTCACATAGTGAAAGTTGTTCATAATGATGGGTACAATGACCCCTTAAGAGGATGCCCATGAATTAAAATTCACCTGTATAAGTCTTACGCTTACACTTTTTTTACGTTAGTCACCAACAACATCTGCACTGCCCGTCAACCACCTTCTCTGGGGGATGTGTGTCCCCGCAGCCTGCGATCCACCTTCCATCGTCAAGATCACCAGATCCATGTATGACCTGACTACCTTCGGTGTCCAGGCTCCTAACATCACGGTGGACCAGTGTCAGGTCGCTGGGGACAAACTGCAGTATGGAGTTGGGTTTTATTTATTTATGTAAGTAATTTCTTTTTCTTTTTACTTCGTTAAATATGCATGGCATGATGATTAAATTCCCCGAATGGTAGCCAGTATTGTTGAGGTCCCATGTAAAAGGGGGCGAGCCTGCCCCCATCAACCAGGTGGGAATCCAGACTCTGCGCTGCTACTGAGAAATTCTAGATTAAACGAGCTTAGTAACACGTACTACAATGAGCTTCATTCACTTAAATCAGCATCTGTAACCTAATTGCGTATCAATCAATCACAATCTGAATCGGTTTGAAACAAATTGCTAATAAATTTCATCATAAGTTCGAAAAAAAAATCTGTGCTATCTTTTTGATTGAAGAGTTCCTATGGCCAACTTCCGGCTCCGTCATCAGACTCTGGACACCACCTAGTGTAATAGCACTTGTCAATGCATATTCAACGAGTCCAAACACGATGGTGCCGTCTTGTTTGGTTGAGGAGTTTCTATGTAAAATATTATAATTAAAAAAAATTAAAAAATATATATAATTAGGTAAATAAAACTAGGTTGAAAACAAAAACCAAAAAAAAACATTAACCGCAATAACTTTTTAACCCTGAGACCGATTTTTATTTTTTTATGTATACATTTTTGCAAGTAATATAACTGTAACTCCCCACTATAACTATTTGGAAGCACTCCCATGTCTGGGCAGCATTTGGTCCAAATCGGTCAATATCCTTTGAATTTGGGGCTGTATTCAAATACTCAAATCGAAGCGTACGTATGAAGGTACGTTTTCTGACCCATTTTATTTTGTTTGCTTTGTACTCTGTGGCCGGCACTCGGCGTGGCAACACGTCGTGTTCGGGTTCGCGACAGGTCAATCGTCATCCTGAGGATGCCTCGTTGAGGGATGAAACACGAGTCGATTTCTTACAGGGTTTTTATGACTCTTGAGAAATAGTTAAGCGGAATAGGTTACAAAATATATCTACGAGGACTGCATGTTGTGGCGCAGCTTGAGAAAGGCCTATGTCCAGCAGTGGACTGCGATAGTTTGAGTTGATTGACTACCTCGTTAGTCTAGTGTTCGGAAGCGTAACTGTTGAGCTCCTGGGTTGAACCCAGGAGCTCAACAGTTACGCTTCTGACCTTTCGACTTTTCGACTTTTTCCCGAAATGGGAATTGGGTTTTTCGATCAGTTATTTTCTCATAGCAGCCCGGAGCCTGGATTTCATCATATGGCTTGACCAAGATTATGTCTGGACTTTAAAAGAGACTGTGACCTCTGAGTTTGTTTCGGCCTTTCTTCTCAGAGTAGTCAGATAGGAAACGCCGACCTCATCTAGCTTATTTTTAATATTTTTTAATATGACGTGTAAAAGTGATTCCAATATCCTATTTACAGAATAAACAATTTCATTTCATTTCATTTTTACTCGATTTATGTATTTACTAGCTGCGCCCGCAGTGTCACCCACGTAAGTCTCGATCCCGTGGGAATATCGGGATAAAAAGCATCCTATGTCCTATTCCAGGTCATGGTCTACCCATGTACCAAATTCCATCTAAATTCGTTAAGCCGTTTTAGCGTGAAAGCGTAACATTAACAAACAAACTCACTTTCGCATTTATAATATTATAGTTAGGATATATTATTATACAGTTAGGATTAGGATTATGTGGGGTTTGAAAATTACTGGTGATATGAGGGTGTACTCTCCATCGTGTTCCTCATACTACTATAATAATAATAGGTCGTCAAGCAATGAAACGAAAAATACTTAAAATTATCAGTCAATTATCTAATGGTCTGTTCAATGGTTCTAGAAGACGATTAGGGAACAAACTATCACATAATATTATGTACCTACTTATCGCTCACGTTACGGTTAAATGATCAGTCGGGGATAAATATATAGATAGATAGATAGATAGAATACTCTTTATTATGTACACCATAAAAATTACAGACATAAATTTGAAAATTTTACATAGGGTGACACAATGGGCGGTCTTATCGCTAAAAGCGATCTTTTACAGACAACCTTTTTTTTTTTTTGCAATTTATTATATAAGAGATATAATAAATAACTTTCTAGATTTTAGATAGATTCGTTCATTTTAGCATTGTCTGTTTCAGGACGTTCATATATTTTGCTCGAAAGGGTATTGCTAACTAATACTTCTCCGGATTTTTGTTAGTCTCGTCCACTTTCAGAGCTTAACCCAGTGGTTACGGCCCCGACCTTACGAGTTGTACGTTGTGGGTTCGAACCCAGTCAGCGCTTTAGTTTGTGTAAATAATTACATCACCACAGCTCTCAAAACGGTGAAGGAAAATACCGTATCTCTGAATATTTTCAAATTACAGTGTTAATAGGTAAGGGAGGACTACATAACAAAATGGAAATTGGTCTACAAATCTACAGTCTTCAGCCTACACCGTTCTCACGATGGAATGATTTGGTTTATTTTCAGAGCCTTGATAGTATCGCTGGTACTGATGGCTGCGGCTTCAACTTACTATCGACTTCATACAGCCAGTGATGAACCACCACCAAATAGTTTAGGTAAGATACAGTGGATTGTAAATAAATCAATAAATAATAACGTTTAATGAAATTCAAATATTTTCATAAAACGAATAGGTACGCGAAATCGTATAAGTGTGTTAAATTAATGTCACCATTAAAGCGGCACTCTTTGTAACAAAATTAAAAGGAAAATTAGCACAGGTAAGTAGGCTCTACAAGTTATCGAGTAATAATCGCCCAACTTACATTTGCAGTCGTAAAAACATGTTCAACTACAATGTTAAGTATGGTCTTGGGATAAATTCATCCCAACTACGGAACCCTTCATTGTGCGTGGTTCGACATGCACTTGGCCGGTTGTTTAAAATCTTCATAACTTGCTGACAGGCTAATCTTGGGGCCTAAACCGGCCACATTAGCAATTCCTGTAAAAGCAGTTAATTTCCTGAATCCCAGCTGTCATTTGCAATTCCTCTAATTGACATAAAAGCAATTCATAATTTGTGAACTATTTAACGAATCTCCATAGAAAACTGTCAAACAGATGAATTATTTCGTAATATGAATTACACGCAGACCATATTATGAATTGTCCGTTGGTGACATTTAACGATGATTCATAATATTGTCTTAAATGATTCTCCTAAAGTGACCGTTTTAAGCCCACATAATGAGCTCTTTTCTAACATTTTTTATTTTATTTTTCCTTTTTATTTTTTATTTACCTCTTTATGTTTAAAGTCGGATAAAAAACATTTGATGGGACATGAAAATAAAAATGAACGAAACCTGTAAATTAATAAAAAACCTAAATTTCCAGAAACAATAATAACAAAATCATTCTGCATCATCAAGAACCGCCAAGACCTGGTGAAGGATAACAACGAAGAGATCAGAGTGATGAACGGCATGAGGTTCCTCTCAGCAGCAATTGTCATCTTTGTACATGAAGGTTTCTATATGGTTATGTCTGGAGTTATAAATTCCAGGGATTTTGATAAGGTAGGTCCATGCCTGCCTGATTAGGTGGACACATCAACTTATAAAGGCCGCTGGAAAATGATTATGCGGAGTGAACCATCTGTATGAAATTAAATGTAATTGTTTATTCTGTAAATAGGATATTGGAATCACTTTTACACGTCATATTAAAAAAATATTAATAATAAGCTAGATGAGGTCGGCGTTTCCTATCTGACTACTCTGAGAAGAAAGGCCGAAACAAACTTAGAGGTCGCAGTTTCTTTTAATGTCCAGACATAATCTTGGTCAAGCCATATGAGGACCATGTAGATTAGCGTCTGAAATGCTCTTTTGAGGAAAGAACCTCAATGATTTGGGTGGACCTGTCCAGTCAGTGCAAGCATTTGTCAGTAATAGTGGAGCTTAACTCAGAACTTAAGGAGCTCAACGACTCGACGAACAATACCAAAGAAAGGGCATTTGGGTAGGTCGCATAAAATACTCAAATTGCCAGACCATCGTTAAAACTAACTGAAAACGAAAAAATAAAATAAAAATCAAAACATAATAAAAATCCACATAGTCCTCACATCTGTATATCTCCCTATTTGAGAATACAGGCGTGATTCTATCAGCTCGTCTGCAGCTCATGTCTAAACTTAAATTAATTATCGTTTTTCAGTTTATTGAAGGAGTAGGAGGTATGTGTCTCCACCTCGATGTGATCGTCGACACATTCTTCGCGATGTCTGGTCTTCTCCACATTAAGGGTCTCCTGCGCGACCCCAATAGGCAGCAGAATCTGTTCAGCGTTCTATGGAAACGATATGTGAGGTAAAAGGCTTCTCGTTCTTCTTTCGTGTTTACTTTCCAAGTTAAATATTAGGCAGTGCCTCCGATGCCGGCGCCGGCTCCCAAAAATAACATTGCTGGCAGCCGAGATTAAAAACATCGGTTACCGGCACCTACGGCTTCCATAATGGACACCGGCGGCGCGGCGTTTATTGAAACCCTTCCAGTATTCAGAACACCAACTAACTAACCCTAACTAAAATATGTTTTTCTGCATATTCTAGTCGTTTGTGGTACTCGCCAGCCCTCCAAATACACCTCTGCCCAACTCTTCGGGGTTGGGCAGAGCCTAGGTGGCTTCTGTCGTCTCGGCCTTGTATATTGTGCTGTAGGTACTAACTTGAAAATCATTTCATTACTTTTCTCAAGCAGAGTAGGAATGAGCATTGATAAGTACGCCTGCTAATTTAATAATTTCTCTGTATTCTGTACCTAATGCAGTGACGATACTCAGGTACCTCCTTATACAGATAATTGTAATCTATTTCGCATAGGCGTACTTTATAATCTACAATACCAGTAAAAATATGCTTAAATACTGTATTTTTATCGACTCTGACTTTGTATTGAATCGATTCCTGCAACTTCAGCATTCTCTGAGATATACTATAACCTCCCCCAGCCTCTCCCAGGTGAGGTGCTAAAATTTTCGAGCTCGCTTCGCTCGCTCTTGCATCTTTTATTGCATCATCCTTCTCAAACTTTTTTGCATATTAAGTCGATAAAGTTACTTCTATTTCTGTATTATCGGTCAAAGAGAAAGAAAACCTAACTTATTCGAAACTGGATGCTAAAAATTTCGAGCTCACTTGGATCACAATCTTTTTTTTAAGATGTCCGAAAAAGAAAAAAAAACTCTTTAAAAAAAAATCTATATTGACTATTTTTCTACCCTCTCTGAAATCAGAAATAAGTACATAATTTCTTTAAAAAAAAGTTTGCAACAACCCCCCCCGAAATGAATTCCTGGCTACGGCCCTGCCCACCACCACATTACTGTCTGCTTACCCACGGCATCGGTATGAACCTTTCTCATGAAGTGAGTGACGATTCGATACGTCAAAAAAAGCAGACAGATGCGAGTGGTACAAAACAGGGTTTCGTACCACTACCACCGTACAATATTGAACACTACCTTTTAAACTACTTTAGTAATAATAAAAGATTTTTTGTTTGGACCTCTTTTAATTTTTTAAATTTTATTACAGGCTTTTTTTAGGGTTCCGTAGTCAACAAGGAACCTTTATAGTTTCTCCATGTCCAACTGTCTGTCTGTCGCCTGTCTGTCTGTCCGCGGCTTAGCTCAGAGACTGTTAGTGCTAGAAAGCTGTAATTTGGTATGGCTATACATATAAATTCAGCCAAGAAAGTGGTAAAATGAAATCGTAAAAAAAAAAAAATTTAGGTTACCTGCTCTACACGTAAAGTGCGGATGGTTTTTTTTTTCTTGTCAGACGTACGGACAGTGGAACCTTAGTAATAGGGACCCGGCGTTGGCACCCTTTGGATACAGAACCCTAAAAATATCTAATTAAAGGTTCAATTAATATGTTTTAATTTCAGGTTAATGGGACCCCACGCGTTAATAATTTTCTACTTGATATCGGTATCAAAGTACACTGGTTCTGGTCCGCTCTGGATCTGGCAACGAGAAGGAATCAGAGGTGTGCCTCAAGACTTGGAGTCTGAGCTTCCTGATGCTCAACACTGACCTGAAATATGTTGTGAGTAGAACAGTAAATAATCAAAGCGTAAAGAGCGGCCAACTGCGAGTCAACTCGCACACGAACCGTTCCGTACCGTATTTGAAATCAAGCAAAAAAACTTCGAAAAACACGTTTCTTGTATGAGGACCCCTTTAATTGTTAACTTTATTGACTTTTTATTAGTTTTTGTTATAGCAGCAATAGAAATACACAATCTGTGAAAATGTCAACTGTCTACCTATTACTGTTCATGAGATACAGTCCGATGACAGACCGACGGACGGGCAGCAGAGACTTAGTAACGGAACCCTTAAAGTGGAAAATCTGCCTAGCCTTTTCCCAATTATGTTGGGGTCGGCTTCCAGTCTAACCGGATGCAGCTGAATAGCAGTATTATACATGGAGCAACTGCCTATCTGACCTCCATAATCTTACTGGATTATGGATACTGGGTAACATGATACCCCTTGATAAGACACGTTTCTGGTATAAATTCATAACCTACCGAATGTTGTTTTTCAGTGCCACGTAGTCACCTGGTACGTACCATGTGACTACCAGCTCGCGATTCTCGGAACCGTCCTCTTCTACTTCTACCAGAAAGATCGAAGAGTAGGGTTTGCCGCCTTCGGTACCGCTGCAGTATTATCCCTGATCATACCAGGGGTTCTGACTTATTGGTACGAGCTGCCTGTTGTTCACTTTCTGGATTCTGGGTAAGAAAATCCTTCAACTTCTATAAAGGGTGTAAGGGACAGCCCTCCGGAAATTAACAGGGGCATTCAGCTCCGTATTTCAATGTAAAATTACATTCTCTGTACGCAGCACTCCATTTACGTAATGACTGCAATGCAATGACTGTTAAAATACTATAGCGAACGACGCGTGAACCTCAGAATGTACATGATAAACCACGTGCGCGCTCCCCCCGCCAAGGAAAGCGGCTACGTGCGTTTTGCCACGGTAACGATACATTGCGCGTGAGGTAATAACACAAATCAGATTTGTTAGATTCCCATAACGTTCCTGTAATAATTTCATGTACCTTAGTATGATATGCTGAATTCGTCCCATCAGTCTGCAGAAGGCTGTCCCTTACACCCTGTAGTATCAATGTTCAATGAACCAAAATGAATACAATAAAAATAATATATATAGGATAGGCTTGATTTTCAGTTTTGTGCTCGAGGAAAATGTGGATTTTCATGGAGCATTATATTCTTTAGAAGGAATAAACAGACAGAAAACTGAAAAAGGTGGCTTCATGTCTTCCAGCTAGTCTAAACCCTTGTAAAGTGGTGTAAAGTGGTGGTTCATTAGAAAAGAACAGAAGATAAATTTTAGTTTAGTCCTGTCAAACTGTCACTACTCCATACAAGTGTAGACGCGATTAAAAACTTGCCTACTAAAATTACGTCAATTTCAGTCAGGCGTGATAAATTTGACAGGACTAAACTAAAATTTATCTTCTGTCCTTTTCATAATGAAATACAAAGAAAAAGATGCACTGAACTTAAATTTAGTTTAGTTTGTGAACAACAGAATCTGCACCATTATATTTTCCAATAAAATTGGTACACACAGGGAATACGATATTCCAATGGACGCTATTTTCAGCTCCATAGATGTTAAAATCTATTATTATGCACCCCTATATTCTCTTAGGTCTTCCCATTTCGATATTTTGTCAGTTTGTCACGAAAAATTTAAAATAAATATCCTTGATCCCAAACTTTCCTTTTCCAGCCGGATACTCCGTGTTATCCGCGGCTACTGGGAGATCAGCTACACGTACACGCCGAGCTACAGTCGCGCCGGCGCGTACCTCGTAGGCGTCGCTATGGGATATCTCATGACTTTGTATAAACCTTCTGAATATAGGAATACTATTTCTAAGGTGAGTTCAAATCCGAAACCCTCTATTGCAGATATGCATTAACTGCCCACGCAGTGCAAACCCTGCTTGCGCGATGCAGGATTTTGCATGACGTCAGTGTGCTGTTGGTTCCCATGTGGCGATGTAGATGTCGCCACAATCCGTCTGCACTTTACGCCAAGATTTCTATAGGCTGGGATTTCTTAAAATAACAATTGATTGATAACGCACACGTTTTTATCATAATTATATAAAATGTTCGGCCTCTTTACTGAACAAAATTCTTTATTAGTAGCATCTCAATAAGTTAATTATACAACCAAATTATTCACAATTTGTTACTTACTCTTTCATTTCAGACCTGGTCCATCGTCGGTACCACAGTATCTCTAGCTACAATGCTGTACGTGCTGTCATTAGGACAGTACTATATGTACCGCGAGTACAACCCTATTGAAGCTGCCGTGACCACGTCCACCAATAGGATCGCATGGGCTGTGGCTATCTGCGTCATTATTGGGTTGTGTGAATATGGGACTGTGCGTAAGTAATACCTCAATTTCATTTGAATAAAGATTGGTAAACAAGCATGCTACCCAGGCTACCTGATGATGGTATGTGGTCATCGCCTCTTCTGATACCAGAAGGCCAAGTCTCGTACTTAAAAAACGTTCACATTCAAGTCGCAATCTATCAAACATGTTGGTTATTTGGTCTGAGGGTAAGTATTTTTGAAGGATTGCGAAAAAGATGCATGATAACAAACGTTCTTAAAAATTTTGGGGATTGCCCCTCAGAAGATACACTTTTTTTTTACCACCACGGGGAAACTCTTGGCCTTCATCTCACCTGATGGTAAGCGATGATCAGGCCGAAGGTGGAAGGGAGTTTCACCCGGAATCCTCAACCACAGATTAACGTGTGTGCGATGAATTACCAAAAGTATCCAAGCCAATCATCACGCAGACTTGTGCAAGTCTAAACTTGCGTAAGTATATGGTAACATGTATGGCTACCACTAAGTTAACGATAAGATTAAGTCAAAAAAATCGGCAACAGGGTTGTCTTGTCTACCAACGCCTCCCAATTTTGGAATTTTCTTGCATCGTGTTCAGCTAAGTACGCAGGAATACTTGTCATGAAGTTTCTGCTAAGCGATGAGATTATGGCAATGTTACCTTTGACTGTTCTAAGATGGTTATACACACTGTCGATTTGCCAACGTATTTCCAGCGAGTCGATTTCTGATTGTGCCCTCCGCGGGTACAAAGCGAGCTTACCACGGCTACGCGACGTATACGCCGTGTTTTCACAATATTATTGTACACTCGCTTGTCTCGCTCTCTCTTCTACACTCACATCAATCGCTCAAACGCAGCGAACTCGTTGCGCACTCGTAGCGTGGTCACTACGCACACGTAGCGTGGTCGCTACGCACATGCTGCGAGCGCGTTGTACAATCGCCTCGCTTGTAACATGCTCGCAAATCGTTAGTGTGATAAGGCCCTTCGTATGGCCATTGAGAGACCCAATATCAATAGCTGTAGGCATTGTAATCATTGTATTTTTCCAGCTGTAGTCACAGACATCCTAAGCTTCTCCTACTTCACGCCTCTAAGCCGCCTCTCCTACGGCATCTACATGATCCATCCTCTCCTCATACAACGGGATAAGTTCGCACTGCGATCGCCATTGAAGTTTGATTTATTTTCTATTGTGAGTATCAGTTTTCTTTATAAATTAAGTCAGATTTTTTATGTGAAACATATTTCCTCTCGCTTTCCTACAATCTGTGGGAGTTTTTTCGTGAAAAGCGACGGAAGTGTGTAACAGGAAGCTGGGGAAGCGCGCGCTATTTGGTTTGACCAATGAGCGCGCGCGGTGCTAGTGTTGGCCGTCAGAAACGAGCTTGTTGAGGCCCCGCCCTTTACAACGGTAGCACACCTCCGCCGCGAAATCATAGCAGCGAAACTGCAGTAGTTCAATTGTACTGAATCGCGTCATGTTCCGCTACTCTGTTGTACTATGTTGCGTATTACCAAGGTACACATAATAGGCGACTACTGTAAGGCTAGCTCGTTAGACAGGGATTTCTGGCTAATGCTAATGCAAAACCTTCATTGGAAGCGTCCATCAAAAACGTAGTTCTTGTAAACTTGTAGGACCTAGCATCAATCCTCAACTTTAACATATATTTATTTCAAAATTAATGCTGCAGTATTTTCGGCATAATGATGATCATGCTAAGCAATTTGAGGTAGGGTAGGGCCTTTAGAGGCTTTCAGTTTTTGCATAATACACCTCGTATAAATTGAAAAGCAGAAATCTTGCATAATAGCAGATAAAGTATGAGAGTACAACTTCTCCTGACCAAGTCTCTTATAAACAAAGTCGTTTATTTAATGACTTGAAGCCCCCGAATTTTACGAACCATGATAGAGTGTGATTTGACACTCCCTACGCCAATATATATACAAACTTCCTGTACCTTTTTTCAGGGCTTGGACACTATTGGTACCTTAACCACAGCGATTGGACTTAGCTTTGCGATGTGGCTGTTGGTTGAAGCTCCGTTAATCAATATAAGTAACAAGTTCCTGGTAAGAAAGTAAGTACCTATTCCGTTTTTCCTTAACTCACTCCCTGGTTCACTATTTTCATTCGACTATTTGACGGAACAGGTGAATGAACCGTCACCCACTGAAAGCAATAACATGTTTATTACATCTGCATCACCTCATATATCGTGAACAACTACTAAAACCGGTCAAGTGTTACTCGGACACGCACACGAAGGTTTCTGTACCGTAATAAGATCGAGAAAACACGTTTCATATAAGTGTACCCTTTAATTACTAAATTAATTTAATTTTTTGTTGGACAAAACCAAACTGGTTGCTAATTTAGTTGTATATTTTATTATTTGTATGCCATATAAAAATGAATATGGCTTTCCAGTCATTGGCTGAATGCAGCACGCGCAGCTTAACCTCACTGGATTTTGATGAAATGGTTTTAATGAAGTAGCTTTGATGAAGTATTCGCGTAACACACTTACAATAACGATGCCTTTGTTTTTGAGAGTTCAAGAACATTCATTGCGTTATTTACGTTGTTAAGGCGGGTAATAGCACATATCAGCAGCGAAACCGCAGTAGTTCAATTGAACAAACTCGCGTCATGTTCTGCTACTCGCATCCGATTCGAGTAGCGGAACATGAAGCTAATATGGTTTCGCAGCGGAGGTGTGCTACCGGCGTAAGGTGGCGATTTTTTTCTTTACATATCGACAAACGTTAAACCGGTAGTCCCAGCTGTCATGCCTGGATCTTTAAACGTCGTACCGGGTCGTCAGACAGCCAAAAGCCTGCAAACAGTCTCACCAAGGACAAGGAGGTCAGATTAGCAGTCGAACCATATAAAATACTGGTATTCAGCTGCGTCCGGTTAGACTGGAAGCCGAACCCAACATAGTTGGGAAAAAGCTAGGCAGATGATGTTGATGATAATACATAATGCTATTTATATTTTTTCAGGTCTAAGAGTACACAGCCAGTCAAAGAACCAGACAAGAATGGAATCGAACACCAGAATGGATATGTTAAAACCAAAGCAGCGTAGATTTAACCTTATAAGTAGTTAGTTAATCTATATAAACTTCCATATAATCACATACTTACATATTAATCTATACAACAAAAACTTGTGTTAATAAATAAGGCTTAGACTATGTTAGTATCACTTCACTTAGCACTAGCTAGACTTTGTGCTGTCCTGAGGAACTTGTCCGCGGAAGCGACGGAACACCACGTCCTGCGGCCAAAAGTCTTCTTCCATGACGAGGGGCAGATAACAGTCCGGTACACGCACGACGAACGCCTTGAAGTTGACGTTCCGGCGCGATTCCAGTAGCTGCACCCTCGGCGCGTACCTCGTCTTTTGGCGCACGTACTCCACGATGTCCTCCACCTTAGTGCTGTAGTGCAGGCGGAAGGTATCTATTCTGTAGCTTTTTAGTTAGTAGAGTTAGCGTCAATATTACGTATTTTTCCCACTTAGTTTATCTAGACGATGTTTTCATTTATTCCTTTACTGTTATTTTCATCAGCTAGTGGTATTCCAATTTGTTTGGGGTAGGTACCACTACTAAAAAGTGAAAAATAAAAACTTTTTACAAAAAAGTCTTTTGGTAGTCGGTTTTTTTTTTGTAAAAAGTTTTTTTCTTTTTTTAGATTTTAGAAATGGTGAATGGCGGGAACGTTGCATCTTGGTATCAGGTTTAAAACTTATTATGGGGACAATTAAATTAAATTAGTGGCAGTACTGCCCCAAGAACTTTGAATTTTTCAAAAAGAAAGAAAAGACTAGGTCTATTGAAAACTAAAATTGATAAAAAATCCACGGAATATTTTTTAACTAAAATTATACAGTTTACTGTTTATCAAGATGTGAGGAAACTAAAATAAAAAATAAATAATAATTATTATTATTAGTTCTTACGACATGGAATTGACAAAAAAAGAAAATTTATTCACGTTGTTTTGAACGAGGGCATAACGCATACGAAACCTAATTATAAATATTATATTTTTCATGGAGTCGTTTGGGAACTCTTTTTGGAGTAGGTACCTACTTTGGGAATAATCCATTCTAACTGGAAGCGGCCTGGATAAATTAGTTTAAAAAACCAAACTCATTACTTCAATTCACGTTCAATTAGAATGTGAATGTTGCCAGCACCATTCCGATTCCCTCTTTCTATTAAAAGCTAACTTTGTACCTAATTATTTCACCCGTTTTCCTCACTATTAAGTACACACAGTACACAACTACACAAATAATACACAAATAGTACACAAGTACACACTGCCGTACTACTGTGTTCACTCGTACCCTCTCTTAATGACGTTTGTGTTCGCAGCAGTTTGAAGGCAAAAAGGAAGTGTAGTGGGTAGTACAAATGCATTCAATTCCTGTTCTGTAGTTTGAAATAATATGTTGTAGTGGTCTATCTGTATAGATGTTTGTCTGTAATCGGGTCTTGGTAAATACAACGAATTGGCAGCAAAGTCGTCTTGTTTGTTAAATGAACTATAATTACCTATACTTTTACTAAGTATGGGGATACTGGAAATACCTATTTGCTTGAAGAATTTTCAAGTATAGACCACGCGTAGCATGACCACCGAAGAAACGGGTTTTGTCGACGGAAGAATAGACAAAATGACAGATAAACAAACACAATCTGTCATTTTGTCTATTCTTCCGTCAACAAAACCCGTTTCTTCGGTGGTCATGCTACGCGTGCTGTGGGGGTTCCTGAAAATAGGCGGTCCCTTTTGAGTACCTATCGAAAATTTATAAAATGCCAAAAAATTTCGATCACGATATGAATGATCCATTTTTCAATAATGGTGTAAATATTATCGTTCGATGTTTTCTATCCTAATCCTAACTAATATAAATGCGAAAGTGAGTTTTTTTGTTACGCTAAAACGGCTGAACGGATTTGGATGAAATTTGGCACAGGGGTAGACCATTACCTGGAATAGGATATAGGATACTTCTTATCCCGATATTCCCGAGGGATCGAGACTTACGTGGGTGAAACCGCGATGCGCAGCTAGTTTGTAATAATTGCCCCAAGGTATATGCGACTCCTTTTGTAAATGTTATGTCATAAGGTCGCGACAGACCCCGTAGAAGACGGGACGAGCTGGAGAAAACAAATCACCAGTGGACCTTACTAGCTGTGGATCGAAAAAGCTGTAAGTCATGGGGCTTTTTCCCAGCAGTGGGATGATGCAGGCTAACGGTAACAGTATGTTATAAGGTTAAGGAGTAGGTTCTGCAGCGTCTTCCAGTCTGGAAATGATAACAAACTGTGATCATCAATCTAGGCAAACGTGATGATTGTATGATACATCGGATCACATTCGGATAAGGATCTACAGTATGGTCAACCAGTAATGAGCTAACCTGTTCTTGAGTGGAGACCGCGAATCAGCAAACGTTTGGTAGGACGCCCTCAGGATAGGTGGAGCGACGATCTTCGCAGCGTGTCTGGTAGCAAGCTGGATGAGAGTTGCCGAGAATCGAGCTGAATGGCGTGCAGTTGGAGAGGCCTATGTCCAGCAGTGGACTACGACAGACTGAGCTGATTGATTGAGTGAGCTAGTGGAATGATCAATCCTCATTCCTCCTTCGTTCCTTGTAAGTATAAGAAAAAGGCCATTTCTTCACACAAATATACACCTACAAAGGTAGTTAAATCCCCATTAAACTAAAGCTTTCTTCACTTAACTTTAGCTCCAAATCCAGACATAGGAATTCAGGAGAGCTTCACGAAAACAATTAGTACAATCAGACGGATTCCGTGGGTAGTTTCGGTCTAGTGGCGCCCTCTGCACGCGCCATTGGTTACTTAACGACCCGCTAAACAGCGCTGACGACATCTTCCAAGGAATTGATAGCAGATGAAGTTATTTGGGGTTTTGTTAGGGAAAAGATGACCTGTGAAGGAAAATTAGTATGCACATAGCATATTATTATTATTACTTATATCTGAAAGCCTTTAGGGAATTTGTTTTCAAATCGCTGCGATTGGTTACAATATTTAATAATAACGGTAATTAAATGCAAGGCAACAGGAACGTAAGTCGTGGCCACTACTTACGAGTTGTAGGTCGTAGGTTCAAACCCCGACAGGTGCTTTACTTTGTGTAAATTATTTCATCGCCACTGCTCTCAAAATGGTGAAGGAAAACATAATAAGGAAACCGGCATGTCCTAGAACCAAAAATTCGAAGACATGTGCCATCTACCAACCCGCACCGGGCCCGCATGGTAGATTACGGCCCACTCCCTCTCCCAGAGAGGAGGCCTGTGTCCCAGCAGTGGGAAAATTATAGGCTGATTATGTATGTATGAAATAGTAGCCCAGTTGTCAGGGCGCGAACTGGCAACGGAGAGGTCCTAAGTTCGGTGGTAACCCGTTGCATTTTTGGCGTGCGCCCAATCTTAGTTCAAAATGTCTATTTTATAGACGGAGAATTACAAATCTACTTTTGCGTTATTATAATGCATGATATAGCTCCAGAATCAGTAAGAGTCTACGTAATCCCTAAAATCAGATCAAGAAGTTTTTGAGCTACGATCGAACATTCATACATACATGAACATATTTAAACTCATCAGCCTTCGTTTTTCCAAAGTCACGTAAAATAATCTCCTCCTTTTAGAAGTCCGTTAAGAACTTTTATCAAACTAAAACACCACAATCACCAAACCTTCAATATCCAAAGGTAAATTTTATAGTTTTCCTTCCAGTTTTAGCGCAATGATCGAACAAGAAAATAGCTGAGACAAGATACATAAATTCTATAAATTATAATGAGGTCGCGTAAGAGCGCCAACGTTTATTTAGAAGTCTTTATTTATTAATGTTATATAAGTACTTACTGTAATATTGCCCTTTGCACTTAAAAATAGGTTTAGTTTTCATAATTCGCATTCATAAATAAACATGCAATCATCACTTTTTGTTGACACGGTAAACAATTTCAGTACCTAAGTATAAAGTAAAGACGACCTTTTTAAAAATGTTAAATTGCAATAAATTATAATAGCACATCTTTGCAAAAATGTCTTACGTTGATGTAAAAAAGTAGCATAGTTAATATTTATTTCTTAATTTTTATGAAATTAATTATATTTACTATAGTAGATAAATCATTTTACTATTTGTGAAATCATAGATCACACTTATGTATTAGTACTTGAGTGAGATACCTGAGATACAGGTTTATTCATAGTTCAGGTAGAATCAAATTATTATGTACCACCTCTAGTTTAAGGCCCTATTTTGTAAAATATTTATGTAAATCAATTATTTCAATAAACAAATTCAATTTCAATTTCAACAATTTCAATTCATACACATTGAACGCATTATGTCAAAAATGTCCTTCGTTTTCTCTGGTAAAGGAACGATATTCAACTAAAAAATAATGCAATCTCCGAACAATCAAATATTCTTTTAACGAAAGTCTGTTTTTTAATCTCGTAGGTTGATTGACTGATTTGACATTTCAAGTGATTGTTGTTAGTTTTTTTTGGAGTTTGACATTTGCAGCTGTCAAATTCGTCTACGAGATTTAAAAAACAGACTTTAAAAAATATGGAGAGATTCCTTACCTTCCACTTTTTAAGCCACGATATAATTATAGCCATACATTCATATCCTTTGTTTTCCCGACTTCAGGTAAAAGGAACGTTAAACGCACTCTTCAACAAAAAAAAATTTGAAAGATTACTTACAAGACAACTTTACAACTGAACTCAACTCCTGTTTGCCTCCTCAATAAGTTCAAGACGAAGTGAAATCAGGACGTTCAGATTTACGAGAGCACGCCGACGGCGACGTAATTAGCCTTCTGATGGATTCTGAATTTTTAAGCTTTGAGCTGCAAACATCTTTGGGGGAATTACGTGTGATAGGAACCTTGTAACTATAAGATCTTAATATAGAAACCCTTGATAATGAAAAAAATTTCATCATCAGTACTGCTATTCTGTAACCATCTCACTGTGAAAACTTAGGTGAAGTGAGCTTGAAGTGAATTGTCACTGCCTAAACATCAGCTGATCAATTCTGTAACAATCTCACCGTGAAAACTTAGGTGAAGTGAGCTTGGTGTGAACTGTCACTGCCTTAGCATCAGTAGGTATCGATGCCAATGATAGCTCAGTCCACGCTCACTTCACCTAAGTTTTAACGGTGAGATGGTTACAGAATAGCAATGCAGTAGGTATCGATGACAATGACAGTTCACTTCACGCTCACTTCACAAAAGTTTTCACGGTGAGATGGTTACAGAATAGCAATGTCGATTGGTTCTTGTTATCGTTAAGATCAAGCAATCACGAAAATTAAAATATTAATTTGACTGCAGATCAAACTCAAAATGTTTTTACACATTGACATTGTTGAATATTTTATACAAAATGGCATGATTACTTTGTAAAGTATAATTTTTAATTATTATGAATGTGAGTACTATGTGGATCTTCTTTTTTTCTTCATTTGTTTTTTTTCTCCGTTTGTTTTATTAAGTCTGGCAGTTTGTGAAGACAGATGAACATTACATTTTGTATAGAGTATCCTGCCCAGAACTCTAGATTCATATTCTCAAATACCACAATATTTGTTAAAATAGAACAATTTTTATCAAATCACCGGAACACCTTACTCCATTTATAGAAGCTACAAAAATAAACCAACCAACAGAGAAATCTAACATAAAAGCTAAAATTACATAAGAATCAATATGTATACCGTTGGGGGAACACCGGAGGAACTAACGAGGTATGAGAAAGATTGGCAAAGTCCCCAGGGGGAGCACTGGTACGTTTCTTAGACCCTGAACATTGTGTAGGCTTATGTAGCAGGTTCTGTAGTAGGTAGATAAAGAAAAACCGACCCAGTGCCCGTGTCTGACCACAAACAATGAACGAACCTTAGTTGGGGTGAATTTATACTAAGCACAACATACCATCGTAGTTGAAAAACATTCTCCCATACATTTCGTATGGGAGAACATGTTTCTGCAACTGCAAACGTAAGTTGGTCGATTATTACTCGATATCTTGTAAAGCCTACTTAGCTGTGATAGTTTGCCTTTTAATTTCGGTATATATACTACTGCCGTGATTTTTATTCACATATCCATAACCAACCATTTAGCTGGCAGGAGGGGGGAGGGACACTTGACTCTGACAAAAATTAGCACGTTAAAGCTTAATATTTTGCAAACGGATCGCCGAATCAAAAAATGGTTAACTTGGCAACCACCCACCATGGCATAGACGAGAAACAAAACCTCCCCACATCACGTACCCTAAAAAAAATCAGCGGTTCTCAACATTTATGTTCGCATACCACATCAAAATTTATGGAAAAGCAGATTTTGTTTTTGCGATTTCTTTGATCCCATTTTAAAAGTTATTCAGTTTGATGGTCTAAAGAACCGCTTAACGTTTGTAAAGTTATTTTTGAACACCCTATACACAACAGTTATACATCTGTTATAGCTGCTGGTATAGCTTGGCCACTCTGAAATGACAATTTCAGAGTGGCCAAGCTATACCCACCACCGCATTTACGCACAAGGTAATGCAGATTTCTATGGATAATGCGGTAGTGAGGCACATGGTTAGGGGTTAAAAAAATAACTTTACAAACTGTAATAACTTTACAATTGAACTTTACAACCTGTAAATAAATAATTTATATTTCATCGTCACTTCCTATTGCTATGACACGTTACTGTTGACCCAGAAAATAGCTTATTGCGCTTTTAGTTTCAAAGAAGCACGAGTTTTGAAATGAAAATGAAAGATGATACGAGAATAACATGGATATGGCAATTTTGACTTACAATTTTTTTCGTATCAGGATTAAATTATTTTCGGTTTCACGATTCATTATAGGCTGATTATTTTATGCTATGCTACTTACTGATCTCAAGTCTTGGCCGATCGACCCGCGCGTCGTTTTACTACTAATCAGAATCAGAATCTTTATTTGTTAAACATGGGTATTTACTGAATGGTGTTAGGTTAAGATATTTGAGCGCAATGTTTTGCCGCGAAGGCATACTTTAATTAAAATGTAATAAAAATAAAAACAAAACCAAAAATAAAATAAAAAAATATTAAAAAATATCATTTATAAAATATTGAAAAGGGTACATTTTTCTATTAATAGAGATGTGAGAACTTTAAAAAAAAAAAACCGTGGCAGCTAAGAGATGACCAGTCCCTACTGATGGGGCCCGTTCACGAACATGACGCATGGATCAGCACCATTCTGTTCAACCATTTTGAAGGGAACTTAATGATCCAATTCCCACCACACACGCCACCACCAGCGAGACATTAAAGTGAGCATGACATACTCTCTGCCGCCAGGGCACATTCAAGTCAATAAAAGACGTACCTAGTAAATGGTAGCTGGTTAGTACTTAATACTCAATACTCAATATCTTTATTGCTTTACCATAATGTGTACTTAGGTGGTAACTATATATTTAGATCATTATGGACCCTGTAGGGCATAGCAAAAGGGTAGGAGAGAGGAAGCCCTGTTTAAGGAGATTTCGTTTCATTTTGTTTATGTATTGTTTTATCTGTAAAAGTGTACTTAAATATTTTAGATTATTTCGATATGTATGTACATATCTATTATAATTCTGTTTATTAATTTATATAAATTGTTTATCTTCGAATAATTATTATTGCTATATTGTTTAATTTATTATAATTGCTAATTTATTTAATTATTATTTTTGTTACATATTTATATATTAAAAAATTCCGTATCATTAATATATTATTTTTTTTTTTTTTTCATATTTTGTGTATCATTTAAATATTCATCTAAGGAGTAATAGCATTTGTTTATCAGTAATTTTTTAAGTTTATTAATAAATATATTCAACTTTTCTTCTTTTTTTAATATGTCAGGTAGTTTGTTATATATTTTTATAGACATTACGTAGGGACTTGTAGAATGCATTTTTAATTTGGATGTTGGTATGTTTAGTCTAGATAATGTGTCTTACATAATGTGCACACGTATGTGCTATGCAGTTATACAATACTAGGAGATTGAATTTATACAATGTCTGTCTGATGCTTGATGTTCGTGCTTACTTAGTAAACTTCAAACTAAGATGCAAGGCCCCAACCAAGTTAATCAAATTCGCATTAACATTCATGCATGCCACAGCTTGCCTCACAATAAATTCTAGATTACTAGATATAGGTCAAACTAGTACTTAGAGGATACCGTGGAGCAATTAGCGTTGGATTGTGTAAGATATCATGTAACTGTTATATAGCAAATGGTATTTAAATAAGATAGCATGTTTGGTAGGGTTTACAATGTTGAGATGGCCTGGAGTTTCAAGGTCTTCTGAAGTACGTGGTTGTGAGTTCGATCCTGGCAACGGCTAATGAGATTTTCTCAATGTTTCATACTTCGCTACGATTTCGTACGAATTGCTTAAGGCAGGTTTATACGAACCCAGTAATGTGCCAGTACAGTCGTTGAGCTCCTTGAGCTCTGAGTTGAGTTCCTCGGTTACTGACAAATGCTTGCACTAACTGGACAGGTCCTATCAAATCTGTGTGGTTCTTTCCTTAAAAGATAATTTTAGACACTAATCTACATGGTCCTCATATGGCCTGACCAAGATTATATCTGAACCTTAAAAAGAGACTGCGACCTCTGAGTTTGTTTCGGCTTTTCTTCAGATAGGAAACGCCGACCTCATCTAGCTTATTTTTATTTTATATGACGTGTAAAAGTTCAAAAACAATTTCATTTCATTTCATTTGATTTCAGTACCTAAGTCAGTCCAGCGCTGATTTGCTACTGGGCTCGTGTAAGCACTAGTTTCATCCCAGTCCAGTGCTGACTTCGCATCCTCAAATCAGTCCAGTTGGCTAACGAACCCGTCCGTCCATTTTCGGGCCCAGTATCTTCTCCTGCCTGACTTACTGCTGATCTCGCCTTCATGAAACTACTAACTGGGTCCGAAATTCCAAGTTACTGGGTCCAGTCACTGCCTTCTTGAATACCTATGTAAACTAGGCGTTACTTACTAAATCTTGGACACTTCTGATATTACGTTCCGTTGAGCGGAGCGTTTAGAAACACGTTATTGAACCAATCATCACTATCGAATGGATAAACTCCGTTTGAAAACCTCAGAAACCGCTGGGCTTTACTAAGTCATTTTCATCATCACCATCATTTCAGCTGAAAGACGTCCACTGCTGGACATAGGACTCCGCCAAGCACCGCCACTTCGACCGGTACTGTGCTTCTTGCATCCAACGGATTCCTGCGGCCTTCACCAGGTCATCGGTCCACCTTGTGGGGGGCCTTCCAACGCTACGTCTTCCGGTACGCGGTCGCCACTCCAGCACCTTTCGGCCCCATCGGCTATCTGTTCTGTGAGTAATATATGTGCATTCATTTTTAACCCCCGACTGAAAAAGAGGGGTGTTATTAGTTTAACGTGTGTATCTGTGTATCTGTGTATCTGTGTATCTGTGTGTCTGTCTGTTCCATCGTAGCTGCCAAACGGCTGAACCGATTTTGTTTTTTTTTGTTTTGTTTGAAAGGTGACTTGATCGAGAGTGTTCTTAGCTATTATTCAAGAAAATCGGTTCAGCCATTTGAAGATTATCAGCTCTTTTCTAGTTGATGAATGGATGTGAGCATCTTTCACAGGTCTAATCGATTAGAAATTTAGAATTCTGTTACTTCAATGATATTAGAAGAATATTGTAACCTGGAACTGATGCTGCAGCATCACCTGGATGCAGGATACCCAACTCCCTCACCAACTTACAGCAGAGGTATCGTATTTGGGCTCATTGGAAAGGTCTAAAAAAACACGTTACAGATGGATGGTGATCAGGGTCTGATGATGGAGTAGGAAAGAGTAATGATACTAAATTAGAAACTAGCTTCACTGTGGCAAAAGTACGTACAGCTACGCAGATATCGGCGAGCCGCGGGTTGATCATAGCGTTTCTACTAGTAATATAATATGACGTCGCCGTGAGCCGTCCCCCGACGCGACGACCGCGACGCTTGGATCAAAATATTACCTACAACTTTTATATTAAACTTAAAGGGCCAATACATATTATTTTTTTACTTTTAAATGCTTTGTTTTTGTCGGGGGTTTTTAAAATTTTTAATTTAACTTTTATTAAATGCTTTGTTTTTGTCGGGGGTTTTTTAAATTTTAAATTTAATTAGTCAAAAATAAACACAAGGCTGCATATTTCTTTGAACTCCAATTTTCTATACTATTCCGACATATACAAACTCATTACTAGTTCCTCGTTGACCTCAAAGGCATAGTCGGCTAAAAAAAAAACTCGTTTGGTTCCCACATCTGAGCCCGAAGAAATCCATTTAGCTCTTTAAAGGCTGCTATTGAGTACTAAAGCACTGGGAAACTAGTCTATTTTAGGGTTCCTCAATGTGAATACAAAACCTTTTGTTTTAAATGATTTTTAGATTTGGACTCAAAGTAAAAGATGGTCGTTGTCATGAGTATGACATTCCCTTAATGTATGTTCATTTAAACTAACACCCTGTATAAAGAAAATCCCGTTGAGAAATCTTTACTAGAATTTGTTTATTCAGCAAAAATCTTCATGCTTCTTAGCTATACCTAACGTTATACATACAGGCTACTATCCTAAGCCAATTTATAGGTACGGAACTCCGACCAATCTCGCCGACACAATTTGAAATCTGCAACCGATTTTAGTTTTTTAAATCCCCCCTATTTAGAACCACATCATCCCCCACAACTTGAGGCTACCCTTAGCAATTCAAAGGCAGGATGGTTTTAGCATTTAGATTAAAAATAGCTTCCATCCCCCTTATAGTGCGGCGGCAGGAATTCTAATCCATTTCCATCAACCATGGTCACGGGACGTGCCGACGAAATAGATGCATAATTGTTGTTAGTAAACATCACGCCCTTCTGCCCCAAAGGGTTAGGCAGACGGGCACCTCTAGTCAAAGTCAAAGTTTTATTAATACACCGGGTACATTTCGCCAGTTATGTTTAAGTCCCATGTAATAGGGGGCGAGCCTATTGCCATCAACCGGACACAAATCCAAACTCCGGGCTGCTACTGAGAAATTCAAGATGAAAAACCCACATTATATTTACCAATATTCAGTATCGTTGTTATTTATTTGTTTAATTATTTATTTATTTATTTATTTAGGCAAACCAACTAAATACACACAAGGACATTCAAAGTACATATAATTAACAAATACAATAGAATTGCATGCATCTAAATTATAGGTACATTGTTTTGATTGCTAAAGAATAACCAACAGATGCTATTTCTACCATTTTTGGAAATTTTATCTGTTTATCAATTTGCTTACTCTTATTTTGATATAGGCAAGTATTGTTTACATTCGTACCTAAAGGTTTTATAACACTGTCCGACCCGGTCGATCGAACCCAGGACCGCACGCTCAGCAGTCGCACTTGCGACCACGAGACCAACCGGGTTTTTCCATTAGGAATTACTAAGTAACAACTCGGAGTTTGGAATTTGGCGGTGTGATACCCCCGTGCCTCGGAAAGCACGTTAAGCCGTTGGTCCTGCGCCTGATCTCTCTCCGGTCGTGATGGATTGCCGTCCCATCGGACTATGAGAATGAGGGAAGAGAGTGTGCACCTGTGTCCGCGCACACGCTTGTGCACCATAATATCTCCCGCGCCACAGGGTTGTCGCCGTTGAGATTGGCTGCCGTAGACGAAATACGGTCTAAAAAGGTTTTCTTGAAACCCACTATAATAAGCTTGCTAAAAATAGACCTGTCAATAATACGCGACCCTGAAACAGTTTAACCTCGTAGAAAATCGAACGAGAGAGTTCAAGGGTACGTACGACTGGTTGCCAAACAGCTGTTTGTGTGTATATAACCTGCCGTAGAATATAAACGAGTGTCCTAGATTATAAGACAGGAATACGGCCAGGGCCAGGGGGGGAGGGGCTTGTAGCTTAGAAATAAGAGCCGCACGGGTCGATCAATCAGGTTAAGCTACGCTTGCCGCGGTTGGTCCGTGGATAGGTGACCATCTTTACATACCAAGACCCCTCCGTGACTCGGAAAGCACGTTAAGCCGTTGGTCCCGGCTGTCATTTGTAGATCTTTGACAGTTGTTACGGGTCGTTAGAAGCCTGAAAGTCTGACAACCAGTCTTACCAAGTGGTATCGTGTTACTCAGTAAATGGGTTGTGGAGGTCAGATAGGCAGTCGCTGCATGTAATATTCACCTGCATCCGGTTAGACTGGAAACCGACCCCAAGATGGTTGGGAAAAGTCTAGGCTGATGATGACGAATACGGCCACTGATCTAACACATATCATATAACATCAAACTTGTATACCCCGCAGGTTTAGGCAGAAGTGTAGGTACCTATAGTAGGTACTTACACCCACATTTCGCCAGCTATGTTTTAGTCCCATGTAATAAGGGGCGAGCATATTGCCATCAACCGGGCACAAATCCAAACTCCAGGCTGCTACTGAGCAATTCCGATATGGAAAAACTTAATAACACTTTGCCCGACTCGATAATTTCGATTATCGGGTCGGGCAAGACCAAAAACCAAAACCTCATGCTCAGCAGTAGCATTACCAACGAGGGAGTCCATTATGGAAATTGATTTTATTTAAAATCAAATACTACTACATAATATGTATACATGTATGAGAGCAGTGGTGGCTCAGTGGTAACGGCCACGACATATGAGGTGTAGGTCGTAGGTTCGAACCCTGAGAGGCGCTTTACTTTGTGTAAAATATTTCATCGCCACTGCTCTCAAAACGGTGAAAGAAAACATAACATCGTGAGGAAACCGGCATGTCCTAGATCCAAAAATTCGAAGACATGTGACATCTACCAACCCGCACTGGGCCCGCGTGGTAGATTACGGCCCGCTCCCTCTCACAGAGAGGAGGCCTGTGTCCCAGCAGTGGGAACATTATGGGCTGATTATGATATGAATATGTATACATAGTTATTATGTAAACAAATAGAAAATAATAATTCATTCGTCATATTAACTATCTT
The DNA here is from genome assembly GCA_948473465.1 of Lithophane ornitopus. NCBI lineage: Eukaryota > Metazoa > Arthropoda > Insecta > Lepidoptera > Noctuidae > Lithophane > Lithophane ornitopus. The sequence continues at coordinate 12,627,779 of OX419637.1, read as the reverse complement.
TTAAACAATGCAACATTATCTTGTTGTGCAACTCGTTGCTAGCAAGTTATTGTTAGGCATTTGACTGTTTTTTTTTTCAAAATCTTTGATTTTGTAGCAAGATGATGATCGTTTGTTATAAAATTATTTATTTTAATTTAAAAGTACGGTCATGATGATTACTTTAGATTGGGGGTGGGATCAATTCGATACTTAGATTGTAGCAACAACAAGAATATAACCGCTACTAGATAGTTGTTTGTAGTGTGGGCGTTTCTAGGATAAAACCATATGAGGTCATAATTAATCCACTCGATCTGTTATGACGGCTGACTGATACTTTGCGCGAGAGCAATCTACTAAAATAAAATAAGAAATGGTTCCCCCTATGAAATGTTATGAACAGCTGAACCCAACGCATAGTAGGTACCTACTTAGCTGGTTTTCTGCGACCTAACGTAGACCTAGGTAGTACTTCAGTAAAACAACACGAAAAATAATTTCGCAATGAACATAACTATGTAGGTACTTAGTCTATGATTACAAACTTCTTATCACAGCGATGAATTTGATGCATTTTTGTTTCTCCCGGCTGCCAAGTTGTCAACGTTCGGTCAAACGGTGCCAAAGGAAAAACGCTCATAAAACAATCTCGATACGTTTGATAATTCGATTCTGCGACCGCGTGACTGTTAGTCGCTCAGAATCTAAAGAAACAAATTGAAAATCGCGGCACTAATCATGTCCTCTCACTCGCTCACTATCCTGTCTTGTATGTACGAGCGAGAAGGCATGATGTGCGACGCCATTTTACAAGCAGGCAACTAGGCGGTGAGTGAACGAACACTTTGGCGTACCTTTAGTCACCGCGTGTTTACTAAACTTCAAACGCGGGTTACAATTTCTTTAAATAATTATTAGGTAGTGTAATACATAGTGTATTTTAATAAGCAATGTCGTTAGATTCTTCAGATGCTCAACTCGATACAATGTTATTAATACAAGCAGTGAAGTCGCGACCATGTTTGTATGTAAGAGACCATTTGCGATACGGTGATGTGAGCTACAAAAGAGTTGAATGGGAAGAAATTACCAAATCATTATTTGCAGACGTTTGGCCGAAATATAATGACGAAGAAAAGGCTGAAAAAGGTTTGTTTATTATTATATTTTTAAGGTTATTATTATGTTATTATAGGAATGTGACAGATGTCAAAGACCTGTGACATAAACTGAGTGACATTGTTTGATTGAAAGGTTTATTCGATTTATCTGTTGTAAGCTAAATAATACGAAAAATGTGTTTAAAGATTCAAATCAAATTACTTAGCGAAACTCTGCAGATGTGCTCGATATCTAAACACGATAAAAATAAAAATAAAGATTTGATGTTTTTTTGAGGTGGTCAACGACCGCTTGTAATTTTGAACAACAGTACAAGTACTTCACGCAACATTGCGTGAAGTATGAATTGAGAAAAAAAATTTTTTTGACACAACGTCCGGTTAAAATGTAAATCCAAGATGGCAGCTGCCCTGCCAGGGTTGCGGAATAGTCCGAAAGGGATACCGGGACCCTGGCAACAAGCAACTGAAGGAACACGGGTGGGTTTTAGTCAGTAAGAGTCTGACACGCCCTTCCGCTCCGCCCAGAGCGGGAGAAGTCACATGATGATTTCCAACCCAAAAAAAAAAGATGGCAGCTGCGATTTTTTTTCTAAATCATACTTGAGGATGAACTTAATTCCTGACGGCGTCCGACCGGATTTTATTTAAACTGGTATTATTTCAAGTGACTACAGTAACTGCGGTCGATGTCTCGAAGACATCACAAAAAATGTCATCATTTGTTTTTTGTTTTATCATGTTTAGATAACGATTCCCATCACGTCGGCGGAGTTTCGCTAGTTAATTTAATTTGACCCTATCCGTGTTGTTTTCGTAGATGCTACCTAAATAAGTTTTAGACGGTATTGAAAAGTTAGGAACTAGTTTCTTATAACAACAATACCCATAGAAATATAAAAAACAACTTCTTTCTTGTAGCTATGATGATACCCATTATCCGTGATGATACCTAGATTAGACGTATAGATAAGCCTTTTTTACATTCCGTTCAACCAATTGTGAATTCTATTGCGTTGGTGGCATGACAAATGGCAGCCTCAGTAGATAGTTGGTATTGTGTAACTTTTTTTTCTTTTAATGCTATCCTTATGCCTACGGTATAGAAGTCAAAATCGGTTGAACGGACTGTAAAAGGGTTTGTTTTAATGTCTAATCTTATTTCAAATGGGGTATAGTTTCTTATAACAACAATACCCATAGAAATATAAAAAACAACTTCTTTCTTGTAGCTATGATGATACCCATTATCCGTGATAATACCTAATCCAAGCTGGTGATTACTTTTTATGCAATTTTTGCGCTGTACCGAACTTGTCACCCTTAAAAATCCATCCTGTGTATACCCCATTTGAAATAAGATTAGACATTTAAATAAGCCTTTTTAACCGAATTCTTCAAAAAGGAGGAGGTTCTCAATTCGTCTATATGTTTTTTTTTCTTTTGTATGTTTGTTACTCGATTACTCTGCCAATTATGAATCGATTTTGAATGGTAGGTCATGCTTCCGAGGTGGTCCCATATTAATTTGATTAACTTTGCTTGCGTAGTTTTTGAGTTAGCTTCAATATTACGTATTTTACCCACTTAGTTTATCTAGACGATGTATTCATTTACTCCTTCAATGTTATTTATATCAGCTAGTGGTATTCGAATTTGTGTGGGGTAGGTACCGCAACTAAAAAGTGAAAAATAAAAACTTTTTACAAAAAAATAAAACCGACTTCCAAAAAAAACACTTAAAACTGAAAAATAACTTTAATTTCGGAAGTCGGTGTCTTTGCTTTTCAATTTTCGTTTTTGCCACCGACTTCCGAAATTAAAGTTATTTTTCAGTTTTAAGTGTTTTTTTTGGAAGTTGGTTTTATTTTTTTGTTTACAGTACGTTCAACCGATTTTGACTTCGTTGGTGGCATGACAAATGGCAGCTGCAGTAGACAGTTGGTAGTGTGTAATCTTTTTTGCTTTTCATGCCATCCTTATGCCTACGGTATAGAAGTCAAAATCGGTTGAACGGACTGTAAAAAGGTTTGTTTAAATGTCTAATCTTATTTCAAATGGATTATAGTTGTTTCACAAACTGGTGTAACTACACTTTACTGACTGCCTCGTTGGACTAGTAGACGCGAGCACTACAGCAGTGCGTACGGTCCGGGGTTCCTTCCTCAGGTCGGGCAAAATGTTATTGAGTTTTTCATTAGGAATTCTTAAAGGCAGAGATACGATACTGGTAACATTAAATATAAACAGAAAAAACCGGACAATGAAGGGTTCCTTATTTAGGATGAATTTATCCCAAGAACAAACTTAACATTGTAGTTGAAAAATCATGTTCTCCCTTATATTCCTACTGCAAAAAGCCCGGACGGCATATAAGGAATTATTTTTTCATAGAAAACGTATGGGAAAGTGTGTGTGTGTGTGTGTCACGCGTGCATGAATGGGACGGTGACGTTGGCACCTGGGAAAAATATCGTCGGTGACGATGTTTATCGCACGTCTCGCCCCGCGTGCGCTACGTCACGTGGGTACGTGGTTCCGTTGCGTATACAGTCGCTCCGGTCGCAGTCCAGGTGCCGTATTATGAGGTATTATTGCCACCATTTTTCCAGTGTGAGCAAGAGACGTAGCTAGACAAGGCCTATAGCACCATCCCGTTTTCGCAGTGGAAAAATGATGGCGTTAATACTTCATAATACTACCCCAGTCCATCTGTTCTTATTCTCCACAGTAGCACGTTAGTTTCGCGTCTACTGCGATGCGTATATGCATTAAACACCTGTTGATGTTTTCATTACACCACGTTCCGTCTCCGCCTCGTCCTCATCCTAACAGGCAACAATTGTTAAACATTTTAAATGATTAAACTAAGCCATTCTTTTTTCTTTTTCAGTGGAACTAGTACTAAAAAGATGGAAAAACCTTCGAGCTTGCTTCACTAGGGAAGTTAAACGCCAGAAGGAACCGAAATGGATCTACGGAGTCTCCTACAAAAGGCGTCCATACTTATATTACAATGATCTGTTATTTCTAAAACCTGAATGTGAAAATGCAGAAGAAGATATCACACACGACATTGATCTACCAGCAAATAATGAAGCTGACAATACTACTGTGATAGTAGATACCAATATTGAGGAAATACCTATACCAGAAGCAATGCCAGTACCAAAATCTAAGGCTGAGCCAAACAGAATTAGACCTCCAACAAATTCTGGCAAAACCAAATTACTATCTAATACTGACAATATCAAAACGTCACCAAATTCTGACAATACTGGATCCTCATCAAATCCAAACACGACTACTAAAGCGAATGATCCAGATAGTACACATTTCGCTTTATCATTAGTTCCAATGCTAAACGTGATACCAATAGATGAACGGATTGAAGCTGAAATTAGCATACTGTCAGTTTTGCAACCGTTTTTAAAGAGATGTAGGGATAATGGTAAGAATTCTAGACGGGATGATAGAAAGAGAAGGTTGGTTCGGTCTCAACAAACGTACGAAATTAAAAGTGAAGCGAGTAGTGACGATGACGATTTGTACGCTTATGAAGATTTATAGGCATAATGTTGTAGTATGAGGTACACACGGCTACACATCAAGCTATACATTTCCAGTAGGTATAAGCTAATCTTGCATTGTATAGTATTTCCGTACAATGCGGGGTCAGCTTTTATTGGAAATGTATTGCTTGATGTGTAGCCGTGTGTATAAAAATAAAGGTACACAGTTCTCAAGAATGAGAACAATTTTCACTACGGGACCAACTGTTATACATTTTTTAGCTGCTTTGTGCATCTGTATGGATATTTTTTATTGGGGTTCTGTACCCCAAGGTTGCCAAACAGAACTCTGTTAGTAAGCCTCAGCTGTCCGTCCGTGACGTCTGTCTGTCAGTGGGCTATATCTCATGACCCTTAAAATTTTAACTGTCTACCTATAGACAGTTGAAATTTTCAAAGATTGTGCATTTCTATCTCTGCTATAACAAAAAATAAAATTTAAATAAAGTTAAACACAGCACACACACGCACACATACACACACACACACACCCTTACACACACACATACACACACACACACAAACTCACTTGGTTACCACAAGTAAAGCGCGCGTCGCTTCGTGAGATAAAAATATTATACATCTAATACTAAAGCCGCGTTTCCACTAGGCAACATTTGGCGCGCGACACGTGACGCTCAACATGTACGGCAACGCTGCACAACAGCGCGCGACGTTGCCAGCTGGCGCGCAACATGACGCGCGGCTTGTTGTTTGTTAGAAGCGTAGACGGACAACGTTGTTCAACAAAAGTTCCGAGCTGACTTTCAACATGTTGGGCAACATGTTGCGCGTCAATTGTTGCCTAGTGGATACGAGGCTTAAAGCTACCAGCGGTAGTTTTTTTTTTGTTTTACCATGTTTATACATATAGGTATTGATATTTATCACATCTGTAAAGTTGCGCTAGGTAATTTAATTTGACCTTCAACAACAACATCCATAATATAATTCTGTATAAATAATCCCTGGGTTCTATACATATTAAACCAATGGCTTCTCGTCCACAATTCCTTTTCTATGCCCCCACTACATTCACGCATCCTCTATACCAATTGTTTTATTTTGTAAGTTGCCAGGTTTAATGGCCAACGGAGCTACAAGCTAGGGAGTAAAATAGCCTCTTTGAAATTTATGAACCTATTCATTTAGTGGGCTACTGTAAACTTTTCTATTTTTCTAGTTTATTCCTCGAATAAGTCCATTTATAAGTCTGGAACGTTTTAACACTCCGAAGTATGTGTGTGTAGGAATAAAGTTTTTAAAGTGATAACCTTTTTATATTGTCTGCCTCGTTCGTCTAGTGGTTGCTAGCGCTAGTGCTGAGCATGAGGTCCTGTATTCGATTCCCAGGTTGGGCAAAGTGGTAAGATTGGGTTTAAAGTGGTATTGAATTTTCCATCTGAATTAGTGCCCGGTTGATGGCAATAGGCTCGCCCCCTATTACATGGGATTTAAACATAATTTTAATTGGCGAAATGTGTACTATAGGTACACCTCTGCCTAACGCTTCGTGGAAACAAGACGGGATGTTATGTTATTCTTTTTTAGGGTTCCGTAACTCAAAAGGAAAAACGGAACCCTTAAAGACCACCATTCTTCTTTTGTTTTGGTTATGGCTAAAAATCAATTCACATTGAAAATGGCAGCCGCCGTCAGCGACGCGGCGAGAAAAGCGAGTCGGCTAGCGCCGCCGTCCCGCCTAACTGGACGAGCCGCCGCGAGGCCCCGCGCGACTCTTTCCAGTCTATACAGGGTTATTGGTAAAACACCAACAACCTCTTAAGGAGTCATTGTACTCATCATTATGAACAACTTTTACTATGGGAACAAATATAAAATGGCGAAAAAAAAACAGCTGTTTCGTACATTTATTTTCTTATAACTCGTCAAAAAATATTAAATTTGTTCCCATAGTAAAAGTTGTTCATAATGATGAGTACACTGACTCCTTAAGAGGTTGTTGATGTTTTACCAATAACCCTGTATAAGCGTTTCTATATTTTTTGTATTGTACATAAAGTTTATAATGCCTTGTCATTATTGCTCGCCCTGTCCCTGCCGGCCGCTTCCATTTCAGTATGAATTGAGCCTTAATGGCTTTGGAAGAGGCCTTCACTTGTAGAGGGGTTCTTGCAAAATCGATATTAAGGTTGCAAGAAATATAAGGCTTTTTATTTATTATATATGACTGGCGTCTAGGATTACGTTTGTAAATTATTGCTCTATTTCTAATAGAAAGTTGATCTTAGTTTCGGTTTCTATTTGGTCCAGAAAGTCCATTTAAGTTAATCTACTGTGAATCCATTGTTATTTACTTTTATTATTAAGAAGCGTAGCGTAGCGTATGTACTTACATGTTCTTTTTTCATATAAAATAAACTGTTTTCATATTAATTTGTGTTATTTTGCTCAACCTCGTTTCTACCAAATGCCGCCGCCGCCGCTACCACGCGCCGCCGCCGCAGCCGCCCCGCACCCGCTGACTTCGTGTCCGTAGCCTGTCAGTGTCGTCGGGGTTTCCCAATTAAGACGCCGACAACAGATAACCCGCGGTCACTGTCGGATTGCATGGAAAAGAAAGAGAAGCGCGATGACAACGCTCGTAATTTATTGCAAAATATTAAGCAATTGTCTATCCCTATTAACATTGTCGTATATGCATTTTTGCCATTTTCTTTTTATTTCATTAATCACTATTAAAAAGTCCCTTTTTTAGTAGGTGCCACAAAAAAAAATGTTTTACGAGTAATTTTTAAAATAGCCACGTTAACATTGTCGGATGTTGTCACAACCGCCAGTTAACAATGACGGATGTAAACTCGCGACATCGTTTGTGGGGCGCGCGCGGCGGCAGTCCGTGCGGTTGTGCCAGTACGGACCATGTTGCAATAACTAGTTACAAAGATATAAAATAATAATGTTTTATTTATAATTTCGATTTAAATACGACAGACATTGGTCTAGGATTTACTGTAAACAGTGACGTATATGGCAGTTCCTACAAATAATCAATTACTTTGTACACGTACAAATGTCGTATGTGGCACTTCCAACACAAAGATAATTAGTTTGTACACGTAACATTGTCGTATGTGGTAGATCCGACAAAATACAATTGATTTGGTACGCTTAAAAAAGTCATTTCTGACTTCAAACATGCTAAAAAAAACAATAATAGTAGTTTATTACCATGTAAGTAAACTCATAAACATGTATTAAAATTCTGTTAATTTTTGTTAACCTAGCTCGTATATTAAAAAAATTATCAACAATTCAAATTTTGACGCGCTCTCTTGTAATATTGCCGATTTTCACATCCGACAATGTTAATAGGGATAGGCGAATTATCGATTTATTCAAAACTTAGTTGAAATATCGAAAATTAAACACAACCAAGTTCTGCATTTCAATAAGGCATTCTTGTTATTAATTAAAATACCAAAGTACGTTGATATATAATACAGATATTTTGGATTAGGACTCAAGGTAAGAGGTTAGTTTACCGTTAATTTGTATCGAGTTTTTTTTTTTCAAAACGTGTTTTGTAAACAACCAGGTTCTGAGAAATATGTTCAAGTTTCACTTTTTTTCCGCTATCACAAGCTATATAGATTTGGAAATGATTTTAAGTCAAGCCTACTTTTACCGTTTGCCTGTTGTCTGCGCCTTAAGTCGCGAGCAGAAGCTATTACAAAATAATAACCTCTGGAATAATGTTGGTGCTAAAAGAAACTTCCCGAAAGATATAATTATTTGAACTCAACCCCCTACTACTCTAGTCTACTATAAATAATCCTCAAACTAAGTTTTTTATAGTCCTACTTTAATAAAGGTGGCCGCCGCCTTCTTAACTTTACCTACCACTTGCTGCAAGTTCTAGTGACTTGCAGGGAACATTTGCAAGTATAAGCTGACAAGTGGTCATGTATAAAGTCTGATATTAATACACTACTCTGTCTTGTCATGTTATGTTGAGAGTTAGTGTAGGAATATACATTGGCGGAAAGTAGGGTACCGACTGCGGTAACCTAAAAGTGTTGTTGCTATTTTTATCTGGTTACTTTAATATTAAAGTAATAAAAACTAAAACCCAACTACGACTAAAAAGGTATAAACAAGACACCGCAGACAAACAAATTAAAAATCCGGAGTCACACGTGTTAGGGCATAAATCGAACAGATTACGTGTGACTCCGGATTTTTAATTTGTCGGTCTGCGGTGTCTTGTTTATACCTTTTTAGTCGTAGTTGGGTTTTAGTTTTTATTACTTTAATATTTTTTTAATTCTTTTGGGGTTATAATATATATATTTTTGAAATGTGCTCATTAAGCCCTTTCATTTGATACCCAACATGTTACGATTAAACCATTATTTTTTTAGTTCCTTACTTTATGTCTTTTAGAGGGCGCCATTTTTAATTTAATGTGACGTCACATAGCCTATAACCAGCGGACGATCAAGATGCTTCCAACGATACCTCATTTGTCAAATTGTGATGAGTGGTTTAGAAGATAGGAGGGAACAGATGAACATACATACCTACATACCGGTCAAAATCATAACCCTCCTTTTTTCTTCGCCGTAGTCGGGTAAAAAAGAGATACTTAGCACAAAATAGAGATGTGAAGCTAGATAACCGTCGAAAAAGCTATTTTGCATTTATGCAGAAATGTTCATATTCCCACTACACCACCGCCAATGTTCATTCAATTTTTAATGTGTGCGAAATATTTTTTTGTTTATGGCAAACTCGAGAGAGCGATGTAAACTAATTGACTATCTACTCAGCACATTCATACAATTGTTTAAAAGTAGTTGCATAATAGTTCAAACTCTAACTCAAAGCATTTATTTAAAAAAATATACCATTTATTTGCACTTTTGAATTGTCAAAGAGTCGGTCAGTTATTTAGAAAGTTGAAGCTAGTTGCCCATTCCAAAATGTAGATTTCTATGGAGAAGAACGGCCAGGGGGCTTACTCTGCAAACTAATTTTAATTCCAATCTAAAGCCAATACGATTCCAATGTTAATTTTGCAGTCACGTGATTCGGTACTCTTGAAAACAATAATGTCAACATTGGATTGAAATTGGGATTGCTCCGCGATTATTTTGTTACACGTGAAGTTAGCTATGTTACGCCCCGCAATAGTGCTGTTCAATTCATTACAATAAACCGCTAATAGGGCTTTAAAATGATTTATCCTTTAAATAAGAAGGCTAATAAATAAATATGATATAAATCGTTGTTTAATTGATTGATTGTAACGTATTAAATTCAATTGAGCGCAAGAACATGATTAAAATCATAAAGTTAACCATGACTTTGGCTGCATGCCGCAGCGTCGTTGCCTACACTACAATAAAAAAATAGGCGGCGTAAGAGTTCTCCAATTTCAAAAATACAGTCAAGTGGTTTTAGAAAAAGTGAATGTACCTAATATGCAAGTTTGTTTAGCTAGCTCATTAACATAAAGATATCCATCGCGTGTGGTTCCTTTTTAGTAACAATTATTTTTTTGCGTTTAAGTTAATATTAAAGTTTCATACAAGTGGTAAGTAAATAAACAATAAGTTAATATAGCAACCATATATTCCTCGAACTAGTTTTTGGTAACTCCCAGTTGCATAAAGAGACAATGCCACTAAAACCTGCAAGAATTGTTCAAGTAGTTATAGATCTACCAAACAAATGTCATGATAATAATATCATTGTAAAAAATCATATATCAGAGACAACATAGGTAAGGATCTTATATTTTGGTGATATAATCACTTCTTCTCTTAGGAGTCGGCATAAAGTGCATAATGTTTTTATAAATTTCCTCAAACAAAACCTTGCTCACTATAATTTGCTTCAAATTCGTCTTCATTCATAGAAAACGCTTTGTCCGTATAACGCATCATCCGACGCTAATCTCGTCTTTGTTTTATTCGTTTTTTATGGGAATTACGTAAAACACTGTATATTAATGCTAACCGTGCCACTTGATACACTTATTACTTACTGAAAACCACATAAAACGCAAGACCATTTCTAAAACGTTATATTTTTGCTATTGGAAAAATCCCAATCAACAAACAATCCCAACGCAATACTGGCGCAATAGACGGCTGTCAAAATAAAGTAAAGAGTAGCGTTTGTCAGCACCCCAAGCCCGATCCCGATTGCACTTAGTTCCCCAAATGGACACGTAATTCAAATACAATTTGGCGCTAGCGTCGAACTCAAGAGTACGAAACGTGAAAATTCCAATATCGATAGATTGGAATTAAAATCAAGAGTAAGCGCCCAGGAAACTCAAAGGACACTCTTTTAAAAAGATATTACAAAATTCTGGGTACAATATTCTAATTGCTTCTATTTAATATTTTGAGAACAATGTAAAAAAATATCAAAAACAATTCAAAATATAAGATTAATAATAAAAACTAAAACCCAACTACGACTAAAAAGGTGTAAATAAGACACCACAGACAGACAAATTAAAAATCCGGAGTCACACGTGTTAGGGCATAAATCGAACAGATTACGTGTGACTCCGGATTTTTAATGTCTGTCTGTGGTGTCTTGTTTACACCTTTTTAGTCGTAGTTGGGTTTTAGTTTTTATTACTTTAATTTTTTTTTCTTTTGTGTTTATAATATATATATTTTTGAAATGTGCTCATTAAGCCCTTTCATTTGATACCCAACATGGTACGATTAAACAATTTTTTTTTTTTAGTTCCTGTATTTATGTCCCCTAGACGGCGCCATTTTTAATTTAATGTGACGTCACATAGCCTATAACCAGCGGACGATCAAGACGCTTCCAACGATACCTCATTTGTCAAATTGTGATGAGTCGTTTAGAAGATATGAGGGAACAGATGAACATACATACATACCGGTCAAAATCATAACCCTCCTTTTTGCTTCGCCGTAGTCGGGTAAAAATAAGCCCTGGCAGTTATGAGATGTTGTCAATCAATCAATCTCATCAACATAGCTTATCGCAGTCCACTGCTGGACATAGGCCTCTCCCAGGCTGCGCCACAACACTCTGTCCTCCGCCTTCCGCATCCAGTCTGTCACACCCGCTTTTTTAAGGTATCGGTCCATCTACCTGGAGGGAGCGTATCCACAATACGCTTGCCAATACGCGGTCTCCACTCCAGGACTCGTGTGCTCCACCGTCCGTCTGTTCGATTTATGTGAGTAGAAAAGAAGATTTGTTCAAAATATTTTCGTCTAAATCTATTTATTACAAAGTTACAACTATTGGTGAATGCTCAGATGTATCTGAATACCAGTATTTTACCTGGAGCGCCTGCCTACTGACTTCTACATCCTCAGTTACCGGGTAACCTTTGGTAAGACTGGTTGTCAGACTTTCGGGATTCTGACTACCCGTTACATAATCAGGGGGTCTAAACCGGCCACATTAGCAATTCCTCTAAAAGCAGTTCATTTCCTGAATCCCAGCTGTCATTAGCAATTCTCTAATTTGACACAAAAGCAATTCATATTATGTGGACCATTTTACGAATCTCCATAGAAAACTGTCAAATAGATGAATTATTTCGTAGTATGAATCGCACGCAGATCATATTATGAATCAGTTTGTGACATTTTACGATGATTCATAGTATTTTCCTATTATGATTCTGTCAAAGTGACTGTTTAAGCCCCCAGGTCATCTTCTATCCCATCACAACAAACTCGTATTCTTCCACAAAACATTTCAAGTCAGGCCACATGCAAAATGTCCGACATTGCTCAACATCAAAATAAACTTTAATAAATAGCGTTTACCCCGGCTCGCCTCGTTCCAAGCAGTTTTTATTCCCTCGGGGTATTTCTATACGAATGCTTGTTGTTTTATTTATTTATTTTTTGCGGACAAGATGCAAATGTAACAAAAAATATATTAGATATATCCTGGTTTTTGTAGCTAAGTTGCTGTTTTAGAAGGAAGGTGCTGGCTGGCGAAAAATATAGAGGTAGTTGCCCTCAGGCTAAGCTGGAGCTTTGAGTTTGAGATACTCAAATTAAATCAATCTGCCTAGCCTTTGTAACCGACTTCTTCAAAAAGGAGGAGGTTCTCAATTCGGCGGTATGTTTTTTTTTTTTTTTTTTGTGTGTGTTTCTCGATCACTCCGCCAATTATGAATCGATTTTGATGATTCTTTTTTTGTTTGGTAGGTCATGCTTCAGAGGTGGTCAAATTTTATTAACTTTGCTTGCGTAGTTTTTGAGTTAGCTTCAATAATTACGTATTTTTCTCACTTAGTGTATGTAGACGATATATTGATCGACTCCGTCACTGTTATTTACATAGCAGGTAGTGTTATTCGAATTTGAGTGGGGTAGGTACCACAACTAAAAAGTGAAAAATAAAAACGTTTTACAAAAAAAAAAACAACCGATTTCCAAAAAAACACTAAAAACGTGAAAAATAACTTTAATTTCGGAAGTCGGTGTCTTTGCTTTTCAATTTTCGTTTTTTGCCACCGACTTCCGATTTTTTTTTTTTTTTTTTTGTAAAAAGTTTTTATCCCAACTATATTGGGGTCGGCTTCCAATCTAACCGGATGCAGCTGAATACCAGTATTTTACATGGAGCGGCTGTCTATCTGACCTCCACAACCCAGTAACTGGGTAATACGATACCCCTTGGTGAGACTGGTTGTCAGACTTTCTGGCTTCTGACGACCCGTAACGACTGTCAAAGTTCCACGAATGACAGCCGGGACCAACGGATTAACGTGCTTTCCGAGGCATGGAGGAGTCTCAGTGGGTATGTAAAGATGGTCACCCATCCACGGACCAACTCCGGCAAGCGTAGCTTAACCTGGTAGATCGACCCGTGCGGCTGTTATTACTTAGCCACGAGCTCCTCAAAAAACCGTTCAAAGTAGGGCTTAATTTAAATAGTCTTCTATAAAACCGGGGTACATGCACAAAAACAAGACACAACAGCCCCATCCTTTTCCCATCCTCATCACTAGTAACTTAACCTCCCCATTTCCTTTCCCACCCTCAAATCCGATGAACAAATAAATTAATGTAATATTACTCCTACCCAACGGAAAACAGTCAAGTGATACACCGGAAATGCGAGTTTAAATCATGGCCGCCATCGGAACCGGAAGTGGTTCTCTAATAAATATGGCGCTCGTTCGGCCGCGAATTTCTCCGTAAATATTACTTGGTTATCTGTGGGTGGTGGGTTCCGCTTGCTGTGTGTGTGAGTGGCTTAAAATACATAAAATATTGGAGATGGGGGAAAAAAAATCTTTAGTTTTGCTACGAGCTTGAGTAAATCATCTTTCTAGGCATTTTGGGCTTCGGTTATGTTCGAATGTATTCGGGGTATCCCGATAATTTCTACTTGAGTCATCATCGTCATCATCAGTTCAGCTAAAAGACTTCCACTGCTGGACATAGGCCTCCTACAAGCGTCGCCACATCGACCACCACCGAGCTGTGATCTTTGTCCAGTCTCACCCATCTATGTATGATTAATAATAAAATTGTTGTCTTTACTATTTTGTCTCCATAAATATAAGTACACTCCAACTATTTTCTTAATGTCCCCCGGGAATCATTTCCAAATAAATCAAAATCAAAAGTCATTTATTCAAACTAGGCTGAGAATCAGCACTTTTCGAACGTCAAAATAACATACGACAGTCCCCCAAAACGCCCACCCTTCACCACTTCCTAGTGCTTTTGCTGGGAAGAAGAAGTGGCGCAACAAACTCCGCACCAGCACAGCTGTCAGTTTAGTTAAAAAAAAAATTGATTCTATACAATAGTATGCAAAATGATTCACATTACGGAACACAAAAACATAAATCTAATTATTAGCCATAATTATGTCAACCAGCACACGCCATCATAACAACTATGTACTCACGCAGAAATTAAAAGTAAATGTGAACATAAAATAATATCTAAATAAAAGCCTCCAGGCACAAAGGGCGTGCCCGCTTAAATAAAATTAAAAACGAATGCTAATTTCCTTGTCGGTACTTAGTTCTGAATTCAAATGATTATACACGATAAATCTAATAATTGATTTATTAGATTTATCGTGTATAATAATTTGAATTCAGAACTAAGTACCTACTTTATTGTTGTTTTGTTATGATTTCCGTGTGAAAACAATTTTCCTTAAACTATTTCCTCCCATTTTTTAAAATAAATTACATTGAGTTAATTAAAAGAGTATTAACAACTCTTTATACGTCCAAGTCGATTGAGAGCGTCCGGTCTGTACCAAGTGCAAAGGGCAACTGATAGAAATCCGACGACTGACGAAACACGAAGTTTGCCGAGGGACATTAAGATAAAAGTTGTACTGTATCTATGTATTATTAGGATGTTTAAATAACATACAAGCGAATGCCTACCCTATACAGTACTAATCTATATACAATTTAAATGATTTCCTGTGTGCCAAATGTTACCGAATTGTCACACAGTTGTTGTTATTGTTGTGTCGTAAACGTTGTTATAACAAATACACTGTTTTGGGTAAATATTATCGAAATTTCAATAAAAAAATACCCCTTTATAAATAACAATGGGAACTATTTTGATTTATAATATACTAGTTCCGATTTGAAACATTTATTTACTAATAATATCAATGGTCTGAAAGCCAGAAATACAGGCTTATACAATAGCTTTTTTTGGACCGGTTTCGCGAAATTCGGTTTTCGGTTGTCACGTTTACGATAACAGTTCAAAAACCATATTTTGGTCAAAGGAATCTTCTAGGAGAAAAATCTCAAATAACTCCCATTTTTACAGTTGGTTTAAATTGTATAGTAACTGTAAAAAAAAAAAAAAAAAAAATTCTAACTGAACAGACTGCTGTGCTGCTGGGGAGTTTGTTGCGCCCAAAGTGTCTCTAAAAAAGAGGATTCTATCTATGTATCTATCTCTAAGAAGAAATGCTGAAACTAACTCAGAGGCTCTCTTTTAAAAGTCGATGTTAAGTTGGCACCGACTTTTCTCTTCTGTAAATCGGTTAGAAACCTCAAATAAATTTTAAAAAGGCATACAAAATCTATTCAGTACATTTAAAACATACAGTTTTCTATTACAAGGCCTGTTTGCTTCAAGTGTACGATAATAACCATAAATTATCGCAAACGGTGGCGATCTCATGTTTAAAGTTATGGCCGGGCCAATAAAAATCCTCTGCTGTTTTATATCTTCAGTATTTATTACTTTGCTTGGCTATTTTGTTGTGTTTCTACTGTAGGAGCAATAAATGTGCAACTAAAGTAGCAGGTACTAAGAGACAAAGTAGGTACGTATAATGTACTAAAGAAAATGGATATTTTAAAGATGATAGTCATTTATGTACAGCAGCCGGTAACCGCCAGTGCCGTGTGCAGTGGTGTGTGGTTCGTGTGCAGGTTTTTATTACTTTTTGATTATTTGTCTTTTATATAGATTCTTTTCTAATTTGAGAATGTGAGAAAGGTAGAAGTCCCTCCACAAGCTGAACCAATGACCTGAACACCAATTCTCGTACTTAAAAAACGTTAACATTCAAGTCGCAATCTGTCAAACTTGTAAAAAATATTGGTAAATTATTTATCATTTAATCAACAACTAAATTATTAGACAATATATATATAACACAACTAACTATTTACATAAAACACTAAAACTTAAAGAACTAACTAAAGTAAGGCGTCGAAAAAATCCTCCGCATCGCTGTCGGCTGGTAATGTACCCAAGAGACTGGCGGCATTGCCACGTTGAATGGCAATGCTTAGCCTCTGACCAAGGTAAAAGCCAGCCCTTGGGTGTCAAGCAGCCGTTTGGAGATTTCATTAAACAGACTATGAGCACTCGGACCCCACGGCCCTAGGGTTTCAACCCCAAACGGCTCGAAAATATAATTGCCTATAAGGCTATTATACTTTCGCCGCTTGAGGTTTCCCGCAGCCGCAGCGGCTGCGCCAGCACAGCACGCCGAGCCAGGAAGATGGGATGGCGCAAGAGTATCGACACACGTTGCGTCCCACACTAAAGGCCTACCCATCTTCCATGGGAATAAGGACATGCCGTCCGGTCTTTTGCCATCGTCGCGTGCCAAGCCATTGGGTTCTAATACAGCTGGAACGCCGACGGTGACAAGAGCTCGTCGGATGATGTCATTAATATTAGCGTGCCGCGCTTGGTAAATTGATTGTTTTTTTGACAGATGCGAATGCGAACATTCTTAAAAATTACGAGAATTACCCCTCAAGTAAAGGCCGCAGGAATCCGCTGGATGCGAGAAGCATAGAACCGGTCGAGAGGCTTATGTCCAGCAGTTGACGTCTTTCGGATAAAATATGTATGAATGATGATATGTACAAAATTGCTACGTTTGTCTATCATGTTTTTTTATAAATTCATCCCAACCAGGGAACCCTTCATTGTGAGTGGTCACACGCACTTGGCTGGTTTATGTACAGTTTTTATGGTTACAAAATGTTGTATCAGTACAAGCTCAAAGCACCACTACTTTATCAAATAATGAAAAAAACCTGTTGGCTTGAGAACCTCATCCTCTTTTTTTTCGTCGGTTAAAAATAATGATCATCAGTTAATTAATTAATTAAATGTCACGGAAAACAGTAGGCGTTTCGAACCGACATACTATCGAAATAATACATTACCGAACTAATGAGCAATCGCTGTAGTTCGCAACAGGATTTTTCGCACAAACGTTACATCGCACCACGGATATCGATGCATCGAACCAATAAAGCATCGATGGAATAAAACATCGTACAACTGAATTATCGACACACCGTGTTCGATATAATAAAAATCGAATCATCAACTTTTGAAATCAAACAGGGAACCCCATCCAACTGAACCCCTTAGAAGAATCATAAAGCACTAGAAAATTTGAAATCCCAAAAGATTTAAAAGGAAGTCAGGACGTTTGACTTAGGGGGATAGGTCGACCATCTGTGCTGGGAGTGGTGGAGCGAGGCGACCGAAAAATGGGACAGGAAAAAGGGATAATAGGGTGGGGCAGTAGTTCAAGCGGAGATGGAAGGTGTACTTGAATTTTCCCTTGTTTCCCTCAGGATGTGTGGAAGCCGACGCCATCAAAATCATAGGAAATTGTAGCAACCTTTAAAAAATCATCTGTTCCCTCTGGTCACGTGAAGAGTCGACCAACCGCTTGGCGATGTCTTGAAAAACCCAATGGGGCACTCGGACCCCATGGCCCTAGGGTTTCAACCACAAACGGCTCGAACATATAATACGTCCCGATAAGATTGGAGTATTTGAGCCGTTTGAGGTTTTCTGCACCTGCAGCAGCAGCCCCAGCACACTTTGTTGGCCAAAGAATCAGCATTGCCATTCAACGTGGCAATGCTGCCAGCCTTTTGGGCACTTTTCCTGTTGACAGCGATGCAGACGAATTTTTTGATGCCCTTTGATCATTTCCTTTCTTTATATACTTGTATATAATTATTATTATTAATTTAAGTCAGTAAGAAATTGTAAAGAATTAAAATCTATTCCCTACATTTATGTTCGCATAGCTCGTCAAATGCAGGGAATAGCTGTTTTTATTTTTACTATATTGAAAGTTGTTCATAATGATGAGTACAATGACCTCTTAAGGATGCCCCTGAATTTAAATTCACCTGTATAATCATGAGCACAAAACAAAAATAGTCGGCTGCACGTCATGACTGTGACAAGAAGGCTTCTACTCATCATGATGCTGTGCTATGGGGACCCACAGCACAGCACTTACCCCTGATGTATCAAAGGTACTTTGTCGCCGCGAGTGGGGCCCCCCACTGGTGGGCAAAAGAGGAACAATTGAGCTGCGTTCGTTATTCGGAATGGCGTAGTCGGTTTTTGTTTTTTACAAAGAGAGTACAGCTTGATTCACACGTATCAGTGAAGCTACCGTTCCGACACAGTTCCGGCACAGTACAAAATATTATTTCATACATTCTCTATGAACGCATCCCCACTTGTCAGTGTCGACACAGTGCTCTCAGTGTCAGTGCCGACACCGGCATGAGAATGTATGAAATAATATCGTCGGAACTATGTCGGAACGGTGGCTATACTGATATGTATGTATCGACCTTTATAGGTCAAAACCATGATTCGCTTGTCGGTGATGTATCTATGTTTCACGTGATAGACGTGGCTTAGAACACGTTCATAGCCTCGAGCGGTGCGATTATGATGTATCCTGAAAGTGAGTTTGTTTGTTTGTTACGCTTTCACGCTAAAACGGCAGAACGGATTTGGATGAAATTTGCCACATGGGTAGACTATGACCTCGGTTGGCACATAGGATACTTTTTATCCCGATTATACGTTTCCATTGGATAGTTTCCGACCTGCTGTCTGTGAAATGAAATGAAATGAAATTGTTTATTCTGTAAATAGGATATCAGAATCACTTTTACACGTCATATTTAAAAAAATAAAATAAGCTAGATGAGGTCGGCGTTTCCTATCTGACTACTCTGAGAAGAAAGGCTGAAACAAACTCAGAGGTCGCAGTCTCTTTTAAGGTCCAGACATAATCTTGGTCAGACCATATGAGGAACATGTAGATTAGAGTCTGAAATGGTCTTTTGAGGAAAGAACCACACAGATTTGAGTGGACCTGTCCAGTCAGTGCAAGCATTTGTCAGTAACCGAGGAGCTCAACTCAGAGCTTAAGGAGCTCAACGACTCGACGAACAATACCAAAGAAAGGACATTTGGGTAGGCCGCAAAAAGTAATCAAACTGCCAGATTAAAACTAAAGAAAGAGGAGATAATAAAAATGATCCACATAGTCCTCACATTCACAATAATTAAAATAAAATAATACTTTACAAAGTAATAATGTCATTTGGTATAAAATATTCAACAATGTCAATTTGTAGGTTTATAAAACTGGTATGTCGCTCCGCAAGTCGCGTCGCGGTGACTCATGTCATGCTCAAAACAACTGCTTTCATTTGTTTTCGCAGTCATTGTCGTCAAAAGCGTTTCGCTTGAGCGTGTAGCTCGTGGCCACAGGGTTAATTGGATTTGCAAATATCTGAATCAGTCCTACTTCTTTTTTTAAATGCCATTCTAAAACGATTAGTATCACAAATACCAAAACAACCAGATAGGTCAGTTCTCTCCGACTGCAATCTACATTCCACCACAGCTTCGTTACCCCTGATGCATCAAAGGTGCTTGGCCGCCGGGAGTGGGGCCCCACTTGTGGGCAAAAGAGGAACAATTGAGCTGCGTTCGTTATTCGCGTCGGGCGGCGCAGTCACCTGATTACGCGCTCCGGTGGGCACTAGTGTTGGGCACATGTCGATGTTTTGCAGTTTTTGGATGAGGTTTTTTCAAGGAGATTGGAATGGGTATAATAATGGGTGTGAGTGCTTGAAAGCAACATTTTAGCTACACTGGCGGACAAGGTCGATGGACCATTTATTAGGCTCTGGGCTGGCAGACATGTGCGTGCACATGTTTATGTAGCCAACTAATTTATAAGTTTGTATTTTTAAGTTATTGAGTTGTACTAACATAGGCTAAGTTCATACTAACACTATACGGATCCATTGGTCTGAATTAAAATATTTGAATTTGAACTTGAAAGTAGTACTTGTTGAACCTAACGGTTTCTAGGAATTGTTCAGAAGTCTCGCTTTCAAAATAAATCGGTGTTTGTGATGCTGATAGAAAGTGTGATGATAAGGCTATCGATATTTTTATAAAAATCTAGAAAAAAAAAAGAGTAAATTATTAAAGTATCTCGATTGAATGTGCAAGCTGACCTTCGTCAATTTTATTATTATGCACCATATTTATTGCTACCCATCAAAAGTATCAAATGGAAATGAAAAATAACATAAACAAATAATTATGAGAGAACGCATTTTATTTTAAAGTGCCCTTTTTATTTTTGTAGCTTCAATTATTCACTCATTCTTACATTGTTTTACTTCTATTCTATTATGACTTGTCGCATATTTTAAGTTAAAAAATAAAATGTATCGATATGCTACCATCCCCATCACTACAAGCATTCTGGTAGCTTTAAGTGAACATTTGGTCCAGCGCCGACCTCTCTTACAACTTGGGACGTATGAATAAACATTTTTTTTTAATAGCACACGTTCTGTTATTTACGAGTAGATGTAGAGCAGTGATAGCTCAGTGGTAACGACCGCGGTATACCAGTTGTAAGTTACAGGTTCGTACCACTACAGGCGCTTTACTTTGTGTACCTAAATAATTTCAGCACCAGTCAAGACGGTGAAGGAAAACATCGATAAAAAAAACTTTGTACAAAAAAAATTAACCGACTTCCAAAAAAAAACACTCTATACTGAAAAATAACTATAATTTCGGAAGTCGGTGTCTTCACTTTTCTATTTTGCGTTTTTTGCCAGCGACTTCCGAGTTAAAGTAGTTTTTATTTTTTTTATGTTTTTATTTTTCTCTTTTTAGTTAAGGTACCTACCCCACACAAATTCGAATACCACTAGCTGATGTAAATAACAGTGAAGGAGTAAATGAAAACATCATCTAGATAAACTAAGTGGGAAAAATACGTAATATTGAAGCTAACTCAAAAACTACTAAAGCAAAGTTAATAAAATTTATATGGGACCACCTCGAAAGCATGACCTACCATACAAAGAATTATCAAAATCGATTCATAATTGGCGGAGTAATCGCGTAATATACATTTTTTTTTAAATACAGACGAATTGAGAACCTCCTCGTTTTAGAAGAAGTCGGTTAAAAAAATCGAAGACATAGTGACATCTACTAACCAGCACTAGTTCAGTAACTGGGTTGTGCAGCTCAAATTGGTAGTCGCACCATGTAAAATACTGTTATACAGCAGCATCCGATTAGACTGCAAGTCGACCCCAAATATCTTATTAACAGAATTAAAAAAAAAAAACTATTTCATTTCATATAATTATTTACTTACCAAGTACCAAAAACTCTTAAAACTTAAAAGTAGGTATGCAAAAGTCTTTGAATCGTATGCGAAAAGGCATCGAAAAATAATAAAAAATAAATTATGTATGTATGGGCAAGCAAAGTAATCTTAAGAAATAACAGATTTGCTCAATAAGTTTTTGAAGTTCACATAATTATAAGGGTGAGAACACACGAGTGAAAATAAAAAAAATCGAAATCTTCGAAATTGTGATGCCGTGAGCAATAGTTTGTTCGGGAAGTACAACAAACATTCCTTTTTAACCGACTTATTCAAAAAGGAGGAGTTTCTCAATTCATCTGTATGGTTTTATTTTTTGTTTGTTAATTACGCGATTACTCTGCCAATAATTATGAATCGATTTTGATGATTATTTTTGAGACATGCTTTAAAGGTGATAAACTTTGCTTGCGTAGTTTTTGAGTTAGTAGTTAGTTTTACTTGACTCCGTCACTGTTATTTACATAGCAGGTAGTGGTACCTTAAAATTTGTGTAAGGTAGGTATCACAACATAAAGTGAAAAATAAACAACTTTTTACAAAAAAAAAAACAACCGACTTCGATGCAAAAAACGAATATTGAAAAGCAAAGACTTCCGAAATTAAAGTTATTTTTCACTTTAGTGTTTTTTTTGGTAAAAAGTTTTTCTGTTGCAAAACAGTGTTGCTGTGTAACATCTTCTGCTCATTATTTTGCGTCCTGCCCGTTATGAAATACGGTGCTGAAACGTAGACACTGACAGTCGGGTTGGTCCACAAATTCAAGGTCGCTCAGTTCACCACGGAGCGGGTTATGCTCGGAGTTTCTTTGAAAGATAAAATCAGAAATGAAAACTGGAGTTACCGACATAGCTTGCAGAGTAAGTAAGCTGAAGTGGCAATGGGCTGGCCATGTGTGTCAAAGGACCGATGGCTGATGGAGCAGACGAGTCCTGGAGTGGAGACCGCGTATCGGCAAGTAGTAGTGTGGGACGCCTCCCAGCCAAATGGACCGACGACCTTAAAAAAGTTGCTGGGACAGACTGGATGCGGAAGGTGTAGGTCAGAGTTTGTGGCGCAGCCTGGGATAGGCCTATGTCCAGCAGAAGGCAGAGATAGGCTGAGTTGATTATTTTGATCGTCATGAATCACGCCAGTCTGTCCACACCCTTAGACGTCTTTATAAATTCGTACTTACTTAAAGTTATTTTTTGTGAATAATTCACCAAAAGTTTTCAATTAGTTCTGTTTTAAATGATTCATTGAACTTAGATTCTAGACTTTTTGAAATATTTTTATCGCTCAAACGTGGAATGAATAGAAATAAGTATTTACGTATTCAATATAAAATTGAAATAAATTGGGATCACTGATTTATTATTTCGTTCTGATTTTTTCAACGGTAAAGGAGATAATATTATTCAATTTAAAATATTATAATGTGCGTTGTTCATGGGTTAGAAAAATAAAAATAGTTCACAAGATGAGTATGTTTGGTCATGTAGAGAAGATGAATTGCTAACATAAAAATAAAAGTTATAAATTTATAACCCCACTACGACAAAAAAGTCTACTAAAAAGGTATAAACAAGACATTTAAGCAGGCTCTACAAGTTAACGAATAATAATCGACCAACTTTCATTTGCAGTTGTAAAAAAAAAAAAAAGTAATAAAAACTAAAACCCAACTACGACTAAAAAGGTATAAACAAGAAACAAATAAAAAATCCGGAGTCACACGTAATCTGTTCGATTTATGCCCTAACACGTGTGACTCCGGATTTTTAATTTGTCCGTCTGTGGTGTCTTGTTTATACCTTTTTAGTCGTAGTTGGGTTTTAGTTTTTATTACTTTAATTTTTTTAAAATTATTTTTGGGTTATAATATATATATTTTTGAAATGTGATCATTAAGCCCTTTCATTTGATACCCAACATGGTACGATTCAACAATCTTTTTTGTAAGTTCCTGACTTTATGTCCTCTAGAGGGCGCCTTTTTTAATTTAATGTGACGTCACATAGCCTATAACCAGCGGACGATCAAGACGCTTCCAACGATACCTTGTTTGTCAAATTGTGATGAGTGGTTTCGAAGATATGAGGAAACAGATGAACATACATACATACATACATACCGGTCAAAATCATAACCCTCCTTTTTGCTTCGCCGTAGTCGGGTAAAAACATGTTGACATGAGGACATGTTTTTCAACTGGTATTGGCTTATATTCATCCCAACTACGAAACCCTACATTGTGCATGGTCCGACACTCCCGGTTTACCTGGAAATTACCGACATCGGTGAAGGAATGACATCGAGGAAACCTGGACTTACAGTTAATATAAGTCTGAAATTTCCAACACGTCTTGAGCAAGCGTGGTGATCAATGCTCGTGCCTTCTTTGAATGAGAAGTTCTCCTTTGCGAGAGTAAGAGGATAAAAAAGGCTTTTTATTATTACTTACTATACAGGGTGTAAGGGACAGCTCTCCGCAAAATGATGGGATGAATTTAGCATATCATACTAAGGCAGCCGGTACATGAAATTATTTCAGGAACGTTATGGGAATCCAATAAACCTGATTTGTATTATTACCTCACGTGCAATGTATCGCTATCGTGGCAAAACCCGCGTAGCCGCACTCCCCGTGTCGGGGGGCGCTCTCGAGTGAAAAAACGATAAATATAATGAAAACTTTCCTGAGAAAATTTCCGATGGAATATGATTCAAAATAAGGAACTGAATGCCCTGTTAATTTGCGGAGGGCTGTGCCTTACACCCTGTATATTGCCATTAAAGACTTTTTCTCCGTTTATTGCTTCCGAAAAGGAGCACAAATTATTGTATTATAAATAAAATCCGATAAGAGGGGCGATGCGATGTGAGATTACTTCTTATTGGATGTTGCTATGGTGACTGTAGTAGCTCTCAAATCAAGGGAGTAGTATGTCCTCTGTGGGAGAGCGGAGCGATAATTTGAGCGACATAAAAAAAAAAAGTAGTAATATTAACACTTAGGTATTTCAGGCGACACAGGCCCCTAGACATACATATTTTTATGATCAAAAACTTACATAACTTTATTTTTTTACCTTTACTTGTTTAAAAGACCACCAAGGGGTATCGTGTTACCCAGTAACTGTTTTTTTATCTCTTTATTTATTTTTAGGGGCGTTTATACAGGTTTACATGCCAGTCCCAACGGACCTTATTATGTAAAACGTAACAAAACTAACTTATTTAAATTATAAGCAGCTCCGGAGCTAGGTGTTGCAGTAACTGGGTTGTGGAGGTCAGATAGGCATTGGCTCCATGTAAAATACTGATATTCAGCTGTATCCGGTTAGACTGGAAGCTGATCTCGACATAGTTGGGGAAAGGCTAGGCAGGTGATGATGATGTATTAAAAGTAGGCAAGCATGGTATTTATGTGTGTTCCGTGATTCGATTTGTTTAGTCCAAATGTGAATTACTCTTCTTATAAAAATTACGTTCCAAAATTATTATCTATCCATCCGCGAGACTGACTGGCTATTCACTATTGTCAGGATTTTAAAGCTGGTCCTTCGAGCCGGATTGTCACGACTTTTTTTCCGTAATAATCAAACCTACCCTAAAGCAAGTCATTAAAGTCCTAGGCTCTAGCCGGGAATAAATATTACAATATAGTGCCCGTGATATAAGACACACTTTACCACCTTAGTTAATAATCTATAATAATGCTCATAATGTTTTATTTATCCAAGTGCTGCTATTAAGACGTTCTTTAGTGACCAAAAACATTGGAAACGTAACACACGTTTCCAATGTTTTTGGAAATGTTTTTCCAACATTGGAAACGTGTGTTATCACGATAATTAACTGGCCATTAATTCGTGGTTTCGCGGTTTCACCTATGAAAATTGAAAAGTGAATCTTTGTTGGATTTTATGTATAGTGGAATATTTGTTGGATTTTCTCGAACATCAATCATAGCAATTTCAAACGTATGTCATTGAGATAAGCTTCATGACGCGCGCTTGAACGTGAACTGTTCCGACAAAAAATATCTTCTATCGCCTATCATCCCTAACGTAGGCCATACAACAATGCAGAGTATTCGTCTCATTATTGGCGTCGGTTGCAATGAAAACCGACACTGAGCAATCGCCTCCAGAGGCTTGT
The DNA here is from genome assembly GCA_948473465.1 of Lithophane ornitopus. NCBI lineage: Eukaryota > Metazoa > Arthropoda > Insecta > Lepidoptera > Noctuidae > Lithophane > Lithophane ornitopus. The sequence continues at coordinate 12,601,960 of OX419637.1, read as the reverse complement.
GTTCACACAGACGGGGTGTCATTTCCTTGTAACGATGTGTGGCGGATTCAGATGGGACGAGTTGGGGTACATCTGGGTTAGACTATTCTATACTCCATTTGAAATAAGATTAGATATTTAAATAAACCTTTTTACAGTCCGTACAACCGATTTTGACTTCAATACCGTAGGCATAAAAAGCAAAAAAAGGTTACTCAATACCAACTGTCTACTGCAGCTGCCATTTGTCATGCCACCAATGCAAAAGAAGTCGGTTGAACGGACTGTAAAAAAGGCTTATTTAAATGTCTTATCTTATTTCAAATGGAGTGTAGTTATGATACGAAGTTTTATGTTACGGGTTTGGTTTCCGCATTTAGACCCCAAGGTGAACCATTGTGCGTGGGCCATGGTGGCCGTTGGTAGTTATTCCATCCAGCCCACCTCCCTTCAGAAGTTAACTAATGCTCGGTTCCTATATACATTAAAGTAATAAAAAGTAAAACCCAACTACGACTAAAAAGGTATAAACAAGACACCACAGACGGACAAATTAAAAATCCGGAGTCACACGTGTTAGGGCATAAATCGAACAGATTACGTGTGACTGCGGATTTTTAATTTGTCCGTCTGTGGTGTCTTGTTTATACCTTTTTAGTCGTAGTTGGGTTTTAGTTTTTATTACTTTAATTTTTTTTTAATTATTTTGGGTTTATAATATATATATTTTTGAAATGTGCTCATTAAGCCCTTTCATTTGATACCCAACATGGTACGATTAAACAATTTTTTTTTTAAGTTCCTGAGTTTATGTCCTCTAGAATGCGCCTTTTTTAATTTAATGTGACGTCACATAGACTATAACCAGCGGACGATCAAGACGCTACCAACGATACCTCGCTTGTCAAATTGTGATGAGTGGTTTAGAAGATATGAGGGAACAGATGAACATACATACATACATACATACATACATACCGGTCAAAATCATAACCCTCCTTTTTGCTTCGCCGTAGTCGGGTAAAAAACGAATCGTTATACTTACCAATGGTAAAACTTTTTATTGCCAAACTGGGCTTATAAATATAATATATTCGTGAGCTAATTTTACCTGTGATAACTACTTCCATATGAAAGGTTCTACAATGCAAGTTATGAGGTCTTTGCTTCATTATTGATAAAGATAAAAGAGTCTTAATATTAACTAATAACGGTCCGTAAATAATAGGAATCGGCCATAAGTCTCCTGGTTTGTACAGCACCTCCGTGTAAGATCTGGGTGACCCGAGGGTTTCGGTTCAATCAATCTGCCTAGCCTTTTCCCAACTATGTTAGGGTCGGCTACCAGTCTATCTGGACGCAGCTAGACAGAAGAATACCAGTATCTTACATGAAGCGACTGCCTATCTAACCTCCACAACCCAGTAACTGGGTAATACGTTACCCCTTGGCTAGACTGGTTGTCAGACTTTCGGGCTTCTGATGACTCGTAACGACTGTCAAAGATCTACAAATGACAGCCGGGACCAACGGCTTAACCTGCTTTCTAAGGCACGGAGGAGTCTCGATATGTGAAAATGGTCACCCATCCACGGACCAACCCCGGCAAGCGTAGCTTAACATGCATCGACCCGAGCGGCTGTTATTACTTAGCCACGAGCTCCTCCGAGGGTTTCGGTTATGATACGATATTGAGCACATTATTTCTATATGTATTAGGCTTTCATTTAAAAGTAGAAGTATCTTAATAACTGGTCCAATCTGAAATGACGCACCCCACTACCGCATTACCCATAGAAATCCGCATTAAAGTGTACGTAAATGCGGTAGTGGGACCTCAGACCAAATAAAAAACCAAGACTGAGCGCTGTCCACAGTGACGTGAGGCCGGTTTCGTAAACATGCGTGCAATAAGTGGGGTTTAGTTTGATTGTAAATGTGTGCGTGCGAGCATGTATGACCACATTGTAGTCTGAATAAATAAAGTTTATTATAATTGGACAAAGTTAGATACATATCAATATTATTAGTGTTCTAAAGTCACCTTAAAAGTAGTAACGTACAAATAATTTTTGAATAAGTAAGTACATAAGTTTACTGCAAAAATCTATTTAAAAATAATAATCCAACAATCTGCACTGTATGCGTCTGAACCCAAGTTTATCTTGCTTTAAAATAACACAACCCAAAATCCATAACTATTTTTTTTTTACTTTGCAAAAACATTCGTTCTATATTCAAACCCAAAAGCCACTACCCACCAATCTACACTACAGCAGTCTGAACCCACCTCTTCCCCATTTAGTAGCCCCATTTATCAAGATCATACGCTCCTAGCCCGGCTTGCTGAATGCAATTTTAGGCCAAATTGGCCCGATCGGCCCCGATACATAAGCAAGGAATTTCATAAGCATCTGATAAAGTTGGCTAGATTAAATTTTCTTGTCCGTTGCCCGTATGGAGGTTTGTGATGTAACATGGGTGAAATTTTTATGACGAGATTGAGTAGGGAATTTTGTTGAAGACCGTCAAAGTTTGTTCTGTTTCAAACAGGTAATTTAGGTGAGATACAGTGCTACAACGATATTTTAGCGCTCGAAGGACGTTGAAACCGCTGCTGGTAAACATTTGTGAAATGACCACAGAAATTATTGTAATAACAAAATAATTTCATAATCAACAAAATCGGCCAAGTGCGAGTCGGACTTGCGCACGAAGGGTTCCGTACAATTATCTATAAAACGGCAAAAAAATCATGTCTGTTGTATGGGAGCCCCCTTAAATATTTGTTTTATTTTAATTTAATTATTTATTTTTAAAGTGAATATATAACTAAATATTCTGTGAATATTTAGTTAGCAAGCGTCTACCTGTTGCCGTTATCAAAATCGAGCAAAAACGAGCAAAAAAATCAGTTTTGTTGTATGAGAGCCCCCTTAAATATTTATTTTATTATGTTTTTTAGTATTTGTTGTTCTAGCAGCAACAGAAATACATCATCTGTGAAGATTTCAACTGTCTAACTATCACGGTTCATGAGATACAGCCTGGTGATAGACAGACAGACAGACAGACAGACAGCGGAGCCTTAGTACTAGGGTCCCGTTTTACCCTTTGGGTACGGAACCCTAAAAAGTGTATCCAGAATCTTCTCATTCGAAAAATTATTGTTCGTAAAATCTCGCAAATGATAACAGAATATAAAGTTTAAGACAATTTTGAAGTAACTTGATCTAAGCCTCTATGAATTGGGTTAACTTCTAAGAAAACGGAGAAAATTACATCGGCGCCGGCGCCTTTTTAAGCAACCTATAAACGTGTCTCAAATTAAATTTTGATGGCGAGCTTTGAAAATAAAATATGGGACATATTGTATTTTCTCGTGTAAATTGACTAAAATTTCTTACGATATCTTAAAAGCTTGCTAAGTAATAAAATAATGCATTCTTTTTTTAGATTTTTTGACGACGTAGTATTATTCTTTATTCGGGGTGAGATGACTCGGGCCGAGCTTGGTGAGCTGGAGAGGTTCATTAATTTACACCATACACCATTAGAATGGTACTTCTAATGGTGTATGGTGTAAATTAATAGCAGTATATCATTAGAAAGTCAATAAGTTTATAGAAGATCAATTGAGGCCATGAGAACCATAGTGGCCTAATCCAATGGACAAGCCTTTGAAAACAAAACAAAAACAGTATTTTTTTAATCAACTAGCACTCTTCAGATACATTCTTTTTAATACTTCTATATTTTAATTAACTTAACTGGAAAAAATCATAGACTCAACTATAAATGGAAAAAATCATAAACTTATATTGTAAAAATTGGTTACGCCAGTATGGTTCTCATGGCCTCAATTATATATTTCCACGGTGTAACCAGTTTACACCTTCGCCTATCAGTTCAGGAAATACTAGCGTTTTCATAGTTATGTATTGTATATAATGTAAACTTGTAGTACACATCGAACTACCTCCAGTACCGTTTCTTCCTCTCTCTCCAAGTCCATAAAAAGCATAAGCATAATCAGCCTATAATGTTCCCACTGCTGGGACACAGGCCTCCTCTCTGTGAGAGGGAGCGGGCCGTAATCCACCACGCGGGCCCAGTGCGGGTTGGTAGATGTCACATGTCTTCGAATTTTTGGCTCTAGGACATGCCGGTTTTCCCAATTTTTTTTTCTTCACCAATTTGAGAGCCAGTGGTGATAGAGAAAATTTACACAAAGTAAAGCACCTGTCAGGATTCGAACCTACGATCTGCGACTCGAAAGTCGCGGCCGTTACAACTGGGCTACCACTGCACTCTTAATATTCAATAACATCGGTTGATTTTGTTAATTTACAACTTGTTTATTGAGTATTGAACTTTAAAACATCTCAATTACCTACAAAGATCAAATCATACAACTTTTTACTCAACTCAGCCTTCGAGAGCTCAAAGTTTCAAGACGTTAAATAATGGTAACCTACTGAGTTTCCATTCTGTCAAGAGAGCTCGCTCATTTATATTACCTTTCACCTCAAAATTGAGTGTAAGCCTGTGAATAACTAGCTTTATTACTGGTTGATATATTAGGTTTTTAGGATACTGGTAGGAAAAGTTGGTGTTCATTTTAGGTTACTGGGTTACTGGGCCGTAGTTCGTTTAGTAATGTAATAAGAATTTCAAGAACAATATTAGCTTTAAATGTCTTCGTACATATTCTAAGGTAATAAAACCGATTGTTAAAACGTGATGAAAAAGAGTACGTAACCATATTAACCATACAACAAACGATATTTTTTTGCCGTTTTTATAGATAATGGTACGGAACCATTCGTGCGCGAGTCCGACACGCACTTGGCCGGTTTTTATTTTACATAAGAAAGAGTAATCTATTATTAGAGTATAGTATTAGTATTCGTTCTAGTGTCAATAATTCGCTGTTGTAAAAACTTTTTACAAAAAAAATACCGACTTCCAAAAAAAACACTCAAAACTGAAAAATAAGTTTCAGAAGTCGGTGTCTTTGCTTTTCAATTTTCGTTTTTTGCCACCGACTTCCGAAAGTTATTTTTCAGTTTTGAGTGTTTTTTTTGGAAGTTGGTATTTTTTTTGTAAAAAGTTTTTATTTTTCATTTTTTAGTTGTGGTAACTACCCCACACAAATTCGAATACCACTAGCTGATGTGATGTAAATAACAGTGAAGGAGTAAATGAAGACATCGTCTAGATAAACTAAGTGGGAAAAATACGTAATATTGAAGCTAACTCTAAAACTACGCAAGCAAAGTTAATAAAATTTATATGGGAATCATCAAAATCGATTTTTAATTGGCGGAGTAATCGCGTAACAAACATACAATAAAAATAAAATAAACATTTAAAAAAAACATACAGACGAATTGAGAACCTCCTCCTTTTTGAAGAAGTCGGTTAAAAATACGCCATTATTCTTCTTTAATTCTTCAGGCAGAATTTAATTTAGTTAAAGAGCTTTTGAGTTATCTGTTCTTAAGTGCTAAGAAACTTTTTGGTTACGTACTCTTTTTCATCACGTTTTAACAATCGGTTTTATTACCTTAGAATATGTACGAAGACATTTAAAGCTAATATTGTTCTTGAAATTCTTATTACATTACTAAACGAACTACGGCCCAGTAACCCAGTAACCTAAAATGAACACCAACTTTTCCTACCAGTATCCTAAAAACCTAATATATCAACCAGTAATAAAGCTAGTTATTCACAGGCTTACACTCAATTTTGAGGTGAAAGGTAATATAAATGAGCGAGCTCTCTTGACAGAATGGAAACTCAGTAAATAATCTTTTATTTCTTGTAACTAAAATTGCGTAAATTTTAGTTGTCCGTACTATGGTTCTGCACCCTAATGGCGTAGGGCTTGTCCATTCAAAAATGACGCGCTACACTAACGCATTTTACGTGCGCGCGTACAAGCTATAACGCACACAAAATGACAATAATTAAAAGTATATTGCTAATCCATTGCTTCATTAGTTCAAAATGAAACAAATTGTGATTGAAACAAAAGTGTTGAATCAAAACAGCACTCACATAATGAGCGTGTGTACTGTTTTGATTCAACACTCTTTGACAATCTTAAGACGCCAGCAACTCAGAGAAAAATATCACACTCTCACGTATTTTCTGTAACGCGTGTTGAGAACACAACCTAATAACACACTTTTACCCAAACATACCCTCATCTCTTTAATATCCAGTAAATAAATAGGTTTTCCTTAACAGGTTATTATGAGACCGTACACTGCGGGGTGCCAACGTAAAATATTGCTGTTTCCAACAGTTTTCTAATATTTGCCCGACTTCCATCTAAATGGAAAGGGTCGTGACAAGCAATATTTTAAACATCATTCTCATGAGCCCATATAGGGACTAAGTTGAATTACGAAGCACTCAACGACGTTTGGCATATTAAATAAATAAAAATCTTTATTGCGGACCACATGATCCATATAAACAACACAATAAAAAAATAATTCGTAGGTAGGTACTCAATAAAATACACAAAAAAAAAAAACTAAATCTACGCTCTTAGCTACGCTTGCCGGAGTTGGTCCGTGGATGGGTGACCATCTTTACATACCGAGGACTCCTCCGTACCTCGGAAAGCACGTTAAGCCGTTGGTCCCGGCTGTCATTTGTAGACCTTTGACAGTTGCCCGAAAGTCTGACAACCAGTCTTACCAGTAACAGGATAGTGGAGGTCAGATAGGCAGTCGCTCCATGTATAAAATATTGGTATTCAGCTGTATCCGGTTAGACTGGAAACCGACCCCAACATTGTTGGGAAAAGGCTAGGTAAATTATCTAAGTAAGATTTCTATATTAGTGACAGTGTTGACCGTACCTAAACCTTTGCACCAACACAACATACATACTAATTCAAACCCAAAGCCTCCAGAACTCTTCCCCACATTTGAAAAGAGCATGACACGCATCCCTCGAGATGAAGATTGACGACGCAGCCTCACAAACATAAACTAAGTTGGAGTGTTACATCTTAATATGCGTGTTACTTCGGAAACTTGGCGAGGTTAGAGGCTCTTTTCTGAGAAAGGCATAGTTTGAATGCGGGAGAATTTTGGGTCAACAATTCAGACGAAATAGTTTTAACGAGGTACCTACCTGTGTAGTACTGAACAACAGAATATTAAGGCGATGTGCCCCTGTAGTTAGAGAAGTTTAGTAGACTTCAATTTTGCAAGGTTATGTTCAAGTCCCGTGTAATACGGGGCTAGCCTATTGCACAAAGTGTGAACAAAATGAAAACTGCCCGTGGCTTCACTCTATAAATTTTCCGTTCCTAACAAACCTATCTTTTTAGTTGAAAAAATGTTCTCTCATACATCGATATTCGATACCTATACGTCACGGTAAATTCTCCAATTGCAAATGTAAGTACCTAAGTAGGTATATGTGATAAATCTAATATTTTTTTACTTATGTGATAAATCTACAAATTAATGATTTTCGGACTTTTCCTTTACCTTTGTCCGGACCTGAGACCTTGCTTTTTCCAAATTTCATGATTCTAGGTTAACGGGAAGTACCCGGGTAGTAGTTTTGATTTAATTGCGAGTATCAAAATATGCAGGCCTATGTCCAGCATTAGACGTGTTTCGGCTGAAATGATGATCAAAACGATGCCTTAGTTCACAATTGTACTAACTACAAAAATTTCAATTTTCACTTTTTTAGTGCCAAATACACTAAATGTCATGCTCTTTCGTTTGCGCGTATCGAAATGCCGTTAATCCGTCTCTTTCTACTAAAAACGTAGGTGACAGTTGTATTAAATAAGTTCCATGAATACTCTACTATACTAATTAATGACCTTTACTTTTGAAAATCCAAACAAGACATACTTTAACTGATTTTAAATTTCTCAACTGCAGAATATTTCAAAACACAAACCTACTAAATACATTTGCAATATCGGCTCATACTTTTTAACAGTGCTTTATTAGTGTATTATGTGTTGGTAGTAGAAAAGAATCAAGAAAGTTTTATGTACAATTGTGCTAAGTACTTATACTTTAAAGGGTTTGGAATTTTTTAAATGCACAATTGTATTAAATGGGGGGTCGCATGTCTATTTTGCTATTTTTAAAATGTTATGGTTATACTAATATTACAATATTGAGATATGATGGAGGTAAAGGACTAGTCTTATAAATAGATGCATAATTGTTTTATTATTTTACTTTGTTTTAGTACTGTTCACGTCTAAACTTTAAAAAACTTTAAAACGCTCTCCTCATAATTGTCTTTTTTGTAGTTAGTGCAATTGTGAACTAAGGCATCGAAAATATGTTTCATTTTTAGGCTGTATTTTTTTATTGCATTGATTTAGAAGCTTGTTGTTTTAAGAACTGCAAAGGACCGTAGACCTACGTATTTGATATTAAGGCCGTGAGCAGGGAGGGTCCCTCAGATTTTATCTCGCTCGCACCATACTATACTCGCGGCCTGAGTGATAGCGAGACGGAGTGGGGTGCTGGCGGCTCTCAAGCATCGGATAGTTTAGTTAATTGCTTTTACGGTGAAAATAATGGTAATTACAAAAAAATAAAGAACATAAGACCTGCTTTATACATAGTTCAGTTATTATGCAAAGTTTCATCATCTAATTTGTGTTATAAGTCCTAGCATCCATCCTCAACTTTAACATATATTTATTTCAAAATTAATGCTGCAGTGTTTTCGGCATAACGGAGGATCATGCTAAGCAATTTGAGGTAGGGTAGGGCCTTAATTTAGATTTGATATATTTGATTTAAAACTAGATGAGTTCGGTTTTTCCTATACGACTATACCCCATTTGAAATAAGATTAGACATATAATAAAACTTTTTACAGTCCATTCAACCGATTTTAGCTTCTATTGCGTTGGTAGCATGACAAATGGCAGCTGCAGTAAATAGATAGATAGATAAACTAAACGTTTATTTGGTGCATACAAAAGACAACACAACATACAAAAGCACGGTTAAATAATAATAGCTACAAAGAGCCAAAATACAAAAAAAAAAAAAAAAAAAACTAGTCACAGCGAGACAATATTGTATAAATAGTTGGTATTATTGTGTAACCTTTTTTTTTGCTTTTAATAACATCCTTATGCCTACGGTATAGAAGTCAAAATCGGTTGAACGGACTGTATAAAGGTTTGTTTGAATGTCTAATCTTATTTAAAATAGAGTATACTCTGAAAATAAAAACCGAAACAAACTCGGAGAATTCAGATTCTTTCATACAAATATAAGTAGTTGTCTCGATTAATATACCCGATCAGCAGTACCCTTGGTACATCAACATAATTAATTTGTTTAACAACACTAGTGTATCCGTTGTTTCCGGCATGTTTTTCGCGAAATAAATAAATCAGGGGCCTTTTGCGACGTTGGTGATATATCGTGGTGTGCGCTTCTTGTGACGTGCGGGATATTGTCAATAATTAATTGTTTTAGTTCAGTTTTGGGTAAGAGTGGATATATGTGGGAGATGTGTGAGATTGATAATTGAATAAAAATAATAATAATGCTCCATGTTTCCTTCCTCTTCTTTCATGTCTATTATCTTTATATACAAAAACCCTGGGCCGATTAGTGAGGGTGTTGTTAAGAATCATACTGACAGTCTTCTTATGTTGTAATTGTGAAATTTCGTGAAAAAAGAAATTTTTTTTTTATGAATTTTAAATTGCAATAAGTAACATTTTAATTTTCACAAAAAAACAAACTTTTTTGTTATGTTATTGCGGTACCCTGCGCCCCCTTTCGGATCAAACAGGGGTTTTTGTTACATGACTGTATAATTAATACAGCATGTAACAAACAGCTCAATATATATCCACTGACCTTGCGAGAGTGTCGAAAGATCACGGATAAATGGTTCCATACACTCACTTATGATGAAATAGAAACATATGTGAAAACTTAAACTTAAACTCATCTTCCAATTGCCCTTTATATGTATAACATGCGCAAACACACACCCCCTGCACAAACAGACACCTCACTACCACATACTCTCACATTCACACTCACACACACACACACAGTTACACCCCACACACAAATCATAATCCGTCCATTAAATCTCACATAAATCATAAATCAAGAAAATACTTTTGTCTTAATTTTAAGTTCTTAATTTTATTTTATTTTTATTTTTTGTTTACTTTAGTCTTTTAATTTGCTTTTGTCTCGACTTTTTGGAGGTGGGCGTTAATGACTGCGACACAGTATTTTACTAATGCAGTTGTTATCGAACACATAGTTTCTGTAAACCGAGTTTTTGTTTCAATAAATTATTATTATTATTATTATTAATTCTTCTGTACATTCTACATAATCTACATTTTCTATTTTGTTAAGTACCTGGTACTTGTTGAAAGGCCTACCACTGTCCTCTCATAGAGTGGTCCTCATAGAGTGGACCTTAAAGTGAATATATAACTAAATATTCTGTGAATATTTAGTTAGCAAGCGTCTACCTGTTGCCGTTATCAAAATCGAGCAAAAACGAGCAAAAAAATCAGTTTTGTTGTATGAGAGCCCCCTTAAATATTTATTTTATTCTGTTTTTTAGTATTTGTTGTTATAGCGGCAACAGAAATACATCATCTGTGAAAATTTCAACTGTCTAGCTATCACGGTTCATGAGATACAACCTGGTGACAGACGGACAGACAGCAGAGTCTTAGTTATAGGGTCCCGTTTTACCCTTTGGGTACGGAACCCTAAAAATACAGATACGAGTGTAAAATGAAACTCAAAATATTTTATTTCACATACACCTACATAGGCACTTATGAAACGTCAGAAGCTAGGTGCACGGTTCCAATTGGTCGTTTCCTATGGAGAAGAGCCGGCAAGAAACTCCACGGTTACTCTTTTAAAATTAATTGGCTGTTACAATATTTTCAAATAACAGTGTTAGGTACTAGGTATACCCTGCCTGGGTTGCGGGAATGTCCGAAAGGGATACCAGGACCTAGGCAACAGGTAACTGAAGGAACACGGGTGGGTTTTAGGCAGTAAGTCTGCCACGCCCTTCCGCTCCGCCCAGAGCGGGAGAAGTCAATTGATGATATCCAAACATAAAATAAAAAGGTACTAGGTATGAGAGGACAGTGGTAGGCCTTTCAACAAGTACCAGGTACTTAACAAAATAGAAAATGTAGATTATGTAGAATGTACAGAAGAATTAATAATAATAATAATAATAATTTATTGAAACAAAAACTCGGTTTACAGAAACTATGTGTTCGATAACAACTGCATTAGTAAAATACTGTGTCGCAGTCATTAACGCCCACCTCCAAAAAGTCGAGACAAAAGCAAATTAAAAGACTAAAGTAAACAAAAAATAAAAATAAAATAAAATTAAGAACTTAAAATTAAGACAAAAGTATTTTCTTGATTTATGATTTATGTGAGATTTAATGGACGGATTATGATTTGTGTGTGGGGTGTAACTGTGTGTGTGTGTGTGAGTGTGAATGTGAGAGTATGTGGTAGTGAGGTGTCTGTTTGTGCAGGGGGTGTGTGTTTGCGCATGTTATACATATAAAGGGCAATTGGAAGATGAGTTTAAGTTTAAGTTTTCACATATGTTTCTATTTCATCATAAGTGAGTGTATGGAACCATTTATCCGTGATCTTTCGACACTCTCGCAAGGTCAGTGGATATATATTGAGCTGTTTGTTACATGCTGTATTAATTATACAGTCATGTAACAAAAACCCCTGTTTGATCCGAAAGGGGGCGCAGGGTACCGCAATAACATAACAAAAAAGTTTGTTTTTTTGTGAAAATTAAAATGTTACTTATTGCAATTTAAAATTCATAAAAAAAAAATTTCTTTTTTCACGAAATTTCACAATTACAACATAAGAAGACTGTCAGTATGATTCTTAACAACACCCTCACTAATCGGCCCAGGGTTTTTGTATATAAAGATAATAGACATGAAAGAAGAGGAAGGAAACATGGAGCATTATTATTATTTTTATTCAATTATCAATCTCACACATCTCCCACATATATCCACTCTTACCCAAAACTGAACTAAAACAATTAATTATTGACAATATCCCGCACGTCACAAGAAGCGCACACCACGATATATCACCAACGTCGCAAAAGGCCCCTGATTTATTTATTTCGCGAAAAACATGCCGGAAACAACGGATACACTAGTGTTGTTAAACAAATTAATTATGTTGATGTACCAAGGGTACTGCTGATCGGGTATATTAATCGAGACAACTACTTATATTTGTATGAAAGAATCTGAATTCTCCGAGTTTGTTTCGGTTTTTATTTTCAGAGTATACTCTATTTTAAATAAGATTAGACATTCAAACAAACCTTTATACAGTCCGTTCAACCGATTTTGACTTCTATACCGTAGGCATAAGGATGTTATTAAAAGCAAAAAAAAAGGTTACACAATAATACCAACTATTTATACAATATTGTCTCGCTGTGACTAGTTTTTTTTTTTTTTTTTTTTGTATTTTGGCTCTTTGTAGCTATTATTATTTAACCGTGCTTTTGTATGTTGTGTTGTCTTTTGTATGCACCAAATAAACGTTTAGTTTATCTATCTATCTATTTACTGCAGCTGCCATTTGTCATGCTACCAACGCAATAGAAGCTAAAATCGGTTGAATGGACTGTAAAAAGTTTTATTATATGTCTAATCTTATTTCAAATGGGGTATAGTCGTATAGGAAAAACCGAACTCATCTAGTTTTAAATCAAATATATCAAATCTAAATTAAGGCCCTACCCTACCTCAAATTGCTTAGCATGATCCTCCGTTATGCCGAAAACACTGCAGCATTAATTTTGAAATAAATATATGTTAAAGTTGAGGATGGATGCTAGGACTTATAACACAAATTAGATGATGAAACTTTGCATAATAACTGAACTATGTATAAAGCAGGTCTTATGTTCTTTATTTTTTTGTAATTACCATTATTTTCACCGTAAAAGCAATTAACTAAACTATCCGATGCTTGAGAGCCGCCAGCACCCCACTCCGTCTCGCTATCACTCAGGCCGCGAGTATAGTATGGTGCGAGCGAGATAAAATCTGAGGGACCCTCCCTGCTCACGGCCTTAATATCAAATACGTAGGTCTACGGTCCTTTGCAGTTCTTAAAACAACAAGCTTCTAAATCAATGCAATAAAAAAATACAGCCTAAAAATGAAACATATTTTCGATGCCTTAGTTCACAATTGCACTAACTACAAAAAAGACAATTATGAGGAGAGCGTTTTAAAGTTTTTTAAAGTTTAGACGTGAACAGTACTAAAACAAAGTAAAATAATAAAACAATTATGCATCTATTTATAAGACTAGTCCTTTACCTCCATCATATCTCAATATTGTAATATTAGTATAACCATAACATTTTAAAAATAGCAAAATAGACATGCGACCCCCCATTTAATACAATTGTGCATTTAAAAAATTCCAAACCCTTTAAAGTATAAGTACTTAGCACAATTGTACATAAAACTTTCTTGATTCTTTTCTACTACCAACACATAATACACTAATAAAGCACTGTTAAAAAGTATGAGCCGATATTGCAAATGTATTTAGTAGGTTTGTGTTTTGAAATATTCTGCAGTTGAGAAATTTAAAATCAGTTAAAGTATGTCTTGTTTGGATTTTCAAAAGTAAAGGTCATTAATTAGTATAGTAGAGTATTCATGGAACTTATTTAATACAACTGTCACCTACGTTTTTAGTAGAAAGAGACGGATTAACGGCATTTCGATACGCGCAAACGAAAGAGCATGACATTTAGTGTATTTGGCACTAAAAAAGTGAAAATTGAAATTTTTGTAGTTAGTACAATTGTGAACTAAGGCATCGTTTTGATCATCATTTCAGCCGAAACACGTCTAATGCTGGACATAGGCCTGCATATTTTGATACTCGCAATTAAATCAAAACTACTACCCGGGTACTTCCCGTTAACCTAGAATCATGAAATTTGGAAAAAGCAAGGTCTCAGGTCCGGACAAAGGTAAAGGAAAAGTCCGAAAATCATTAATTTGTAGATTTATCACATAAGTAAAAAAATATTAGATTTATCACATATACCTACTTAGGTACTTACATTTGCAATTGGAGAATTTACCGTGACGTATAGGTATCGAATATCGATGTATGAGAGAACATTTTTTCAACTAAAAAGATAGGTTTGTTAGGAACGGAAAATTTATAGAGTGAAGCCACGGGCAGTTTTCATTTTGTTCACACTTTGTGCAATAGGCTAGCCCCGTATTACACGGGACTTGAACATAACCTTGCAAAATTGAAGTCTACTAAACTTCTCTAACTACAGGGGCACATCGCCTTAATATTCTGTTGTTCAGTACTACACAGGTAGGTACCTCGTTAAAACTATTTCGTCTGAATTGTTGACCCAAAATTCTCCCGCATTCAAACTATGCCTTTCTCAGAAAAGAGCCTCTAACCTCGCCAAGTTTCCGAAGTAACACGCATATTAAGATGTAACACTCCAACTTAGTTTATGTTTGTGAGGCTGCGTCGTCAATCTTCATCTCGAGGGATGCGTGTCATGCTCTTTTCAAATGTGGGGAAGAGTTCTGGAGGCTTTGGGTTTGAATTAGTATGTATGTTGTGTTGGTGCAAAGGTTTAGGTACGGTCAACACTGTCACTAATATAGAAATCTTACTTAGATAATTTACCTAGCCTTTTCCCAACAATGTTGGGGTCGGTTTCCAGTCTAACCGGATACAGCTGAATACCAATATTTTATACATGGAGCGACTGCCTATCTGACCTCCACTATCCTGTTACTGGTAAGACTGGTTGTCAGACTTTCGGGCAACTGTCAAAGGTCTACAAATGACAGCCGGGACCAACGGCTTAACGTGCTTTCCGAGGTACGGAGGAGTCCTCGGTATGTAAAGATGGTCACCCATCCACGGACCAACTCCGGCAAGCGTAGCTAAGAGCGTAGATTTAGTTTTTTTTTTTTGTGTATTTTATTGAGTACCTACCTACGAATTATTTTTTTATTGTGTTGTTTATATGGATCATGTGGTCCGCAATAAAGATTTTTATTTATTTAATATGCCAAACGTCGTTGAGTGCTTCGTAATTCAACTTAGTCCCTATATGGGCTCATGAGAATGATGTTTAAAATATTGCTTGTCACGACCCTTTCCATTTAGATGGAAGTCGGGCAAATATTAGAAAACTGTTGGAAACAGCAATATTTTACGTTGGCACCCCGCAGTGTACGGTCTCATAATAACCTGTTAAGGAAAACCTATTTATTTACTGGATATTAAAGAGATGAGGGTATGTTTGGGTAAAAGTGTGTTATTAGGTTGTGTTCTCAACACGCGTTACAGAAAATACGTGAGAGTGTGATATTTTTCTCTGAGTTGCTGGCGTCTTAAGATTGTCAAAGAGTGTTGAATCAAAACAGTACACACGCTCATTATGTGAGTGCTGTTTTGATTCAACACTTTTGTTTCAATCACAATTTGTTTCATTTTGAACTAATGAAGCAATGGATTAGCAATATACTTTTAATTATTGTCATTTTGTGTGCGTTATAGCTTGTACGCGCGCACGTAAAATGCGTTAGTGTAGCGCGTCATTTTTGAATGGACAAGCCCTACGCCATTAGGGTGCAGAACCATAGTACGGACAACTAAAATTTACGCAATTTTAGTTACAAGAAATAAAAGATTATTTAGGTAAAAAGGTTAAACACTGAATACAAAGCTTAAATCTACGAAAAATTCAATTGTTTTATGCGCCTGAACCAAGTCACCTGTGTTTCAGGCGAGGCAAGGCATAGTATTTCTAAATTAGCACATACCTACTTAATAATATAAAAATCTAGTCATCTAATAGGTATGTAAAAAGGAGTAAATACACAAAAAATAAATATACAATAAATCCTACTTGCTAAAATCTTAGTACTTACCTATCCTAACTTAGCTAAACTTAATCAGTACAAATACAATTTTTATTTAAATACAACTAATAATTCCTCTGTATCGTGTATTTAAGTAGGTACAAATGATAATTTCTCTGTAGTTGTCCGTACTAAGGCAATTTCTATGCAATATTGGCATTGCAGTAAATTGCTCGTTAATGAGATGTCATACATAGTTAGCCGTATTTTCCTGTGTAGTAATATTTTATTAAAAGTTTTCTTATAATCTAAAGGTACGCCACGTGAATGCTAACTTTCTAAAGCCGGGTACTCATTAGCGAGCTGTATCCGTAACTTGCTTGATACAGGAACGAGGTTCTAATGTGTACGCATCTATAGTTTAGACTCATGATGTCGCCCGAATGCTTTCACCGCGCGTACTCATTTTGCGAGCTGTAACTGTAAACAAACAGATACAGTAACGAGGTTCTAGTGTGTACGAGAAGGTCACATATTGTAACCGGGCTCTGAGTCTCCACGAGCGCACTGCGAGCGCCCTTTGATTCGCGGCAAAAACCGACAATCATCGGCTCGCTGCGAGTCGCTCATGTAGCGCTCGTTGCAGGCTCTCGAACTACGTACACACCATGTTTTTGGTAACAGGAACGGTTACAGATACGTACGACGTTGCGGTTACAGATATGAGTACCTTGTAATCGTCGGCTCGCTGCTAGCCGTACGCGGACCGCTCCCAGCAGGTTTGAGACCCACGTACACGTACACACTATGTTTTTTGGTAACAGTTCATGCAACGGTTACGGTTACGGCTCGCTAATGAGTAATGAGAGACCCGGCTTAATATTAGGTCCTCACTATGAAATTGGTATTTTGTATGGGGAATTTTAAAGAAGTTGCATTTTTCATACTAATATTTTCTTAATTTATATAACAACCATAAACACTAATGTTTTAAAACTTTTATGGACTAATGTTTAAAAACTAAGATAAAGTATGCCACTACACACCCACTGCCACAGATTAAGCGACAAAAATAAGTTAAGGATAAGTTAAAAAAAAAATTGTGGTCATTTCTGCTAACAAAATGAGGAGTCATTTTTAAAGAATTTTTTATGTTTAGAAAATTGTAAGTAATAAGGTTTTTTTACTATTTGTAGTTGTCTATGATGGTCATTATTCGATATAATACCAAGCAATTGATGAATATTGTAAATCATAGAAGTGACGAGGTTCTCTATGTGTGAGAAAAAAACGCCAATTTCATAGGTACCCAATAGAATTAGATTTTGAGCATTCTAAGCTTGAATATTGTATTTAAGATTTGTCAAAGCGAGATAAATAGGTCTTTGAAAATATTCTGGAAAATGAATTGCTGTTAGTACCAAACCTTTTTCGTAAAATATCTTCGAATGCTCCCGGTGTAGAAATACCTTTAGGACAAATCATATCAAAGTAATAAAATCTAGGCATTACTATAATTCCTTTGTGCGAATTCAGATTCAATTATATTAACGCCTCCTTTCTCTCATAAAACGGACTATGGATAAGATTCTTCTTACTGGCATTATTTTTGTCTATGATAGAATCAGGATGACCTCGTTTTTTTTCATTTCTGATGAATTTCTGATGAACATCACAAAGTAGGCCCCGGAAAACTTCTAGCCGCATTTAAGGATACATAATATTTATTTTGTAAATAGGGAGAATACATGGGATTGAAATGAGGGTCAGGTATTTATTTTTATAAACACCTTATATTACACCTTACACTATATTCTACCTTCATCAATATTTTTGAATGATTTTAACTCTGTGACAACATCTGTGGGAAGTTCAAATAGGTACATGAAAAGAGACGCTATTGGTCAGAGCGGATGTGATATAATAGTCTATGACAACAATCAAAATGTCAATGTCAAGTCAATCAACAAGTGTCAAGTCAACGTCAAACACGCATAAAAAAAGGAGTGTTTGAAATTGACTTAACACTTGTTTGTTTGTTGTCATAGACTGTCACGTCACCACACCAAGCGTTTAAATAGCCCGGGGTCGGCTGTTTTTTTTTTTAACTTTAAATTGCTTTTTCATACTTGAATTTTTTTTTTAACTATTATTTGGCGATGTAAACTATCGAATAAAAATATTTAAAAATATGTTTCAGCAGTTAGAGGTAAGATAGCTAGTTCCTTTGTTGTTGAGGATTCCGGATGAAGCTCGCTTCATTGCGCACCTTTGGCCTGATCATCACTTACCAACAGGTGAGATGAAGGCCTCGAGAAGAGCTACTCCGCTGCGAAAAAAAAAAAGAATGAATGTTATTTATTTCTCAGTATATGGTACATTGACATCTTACATTAAACACTGTTTCACACATACTACCATTGCTGGTGTAGAAATATTAAATAATAAGTTAATAATTATTAAGTAGGTACATGCAAATCAGAACTAGGTACATTATAAGAATATTATATAACATTATGAAATCCTGTATTAAGTTTATGAATTTCAAAATATCAATAACTAAATCAAAAATATAAATCATAATGTCGAAAATATAAATCATAATGTCAAAGAATAAACCATAATGTCAAAATATAAATCATAATGCCAAAAAATAAAATAAAAATTCCAACGTCCGAGAATTCATTATAATGTCAAAGTAAAATAAAAAGCTAGCACTTTCCATTTTGACCATTATTGCTGTTTTGGTGGCAAAAAAGCTAAATAAATGGTCCTGTATGTCTTTATCTAGTGACGTCACATACTCACATAGTAATTAGTACTGTACACCTCTATTATCGTTCTTATATAGAACACACTATGAACATCATTATTTTGCAGTTCGAAAACCATTAAAACATCTTTATCCATTCGACATAAGAACTCTTAGAACTGCAAAATTAAGTCTGTACCGACGACTCATCTCAGTTTAAGACAATTATATCACTAAACTTCAAACAAGCGATTATAGTTCTTATAGCAAAGTGTTTAGGATTTCAAGAAGTGCATAGTGAAAAATTGTGTTACTTTACGAAGAAAACTAGTGTTGTAATGAGAGTTCTCACAAAGGAAATGCTTCTTCTCCAAAATGTCTAATTGATTGTATTGTCATGTGATTAGGAAGGTCTAACGTAATAAGTGATGATCGTGAGTTCGATGTTCGGGTCTGGTAAGGAGTAATTGAGTTTTTTGGTTAGTCGTGTAAAACAAAAATAGTAGTGGTAGCAACGAAAGTAGCCGTAAGCAAAATTGAATTGTTGGTTGCGCGACTGTAGAGCGCGGAGTTCTAGGTTCGATTCCCGGGTTAATGAAAATGTTATTGGGATTCTTGATAATTAGTTTTGATAGTCTTGTTTCTGCCTTG
Organism: Lithophane ornitopus; assembly: GCA_948473465.1. Taxonomy (NCBI): domain Eukaryota; kingdom Metazoa; phylum Arthropoda; class Insecta; order Lepidoptera; family Noctuidae; genus Lithophane; species Lithophane ornitopus. The sequence continues at coordinate 12,582,611 of OX419637.1, read as the reverse complement.
GAAAGCTCGGCTGTCATTCGTGGATCTTTGATAGTCGTTACGGGCAGTCGGAAGCCCAAAAAAGTCTGACAACCAGTCTTATTAAGTATCGTGTTACCCAGTAATTGGGTTGTGGAGGTCAGATAGGATAGATAGTTGTATACCAGTATTTTATATCGACCGACTGCCTAGTCGGTCGATATAAAATACTGGTATACAACTGCATCCGGTTAGACTGGAAGCTGATCCCATCAAGTTGGGAAAAACCTAGGCAGATTGATTTTGGTTTTTGATTTGATGTGCCCATCATCAATTTCAGCCGAAAGACGTCCACTGCTGGACGTCTCGACATAGCCCAAGCACCGCCACTTCGACCGGTTCTGTACTTCTCGCATCCAGCGCATTCCCGCGGCCTTCACCTGGTCATCGGTTCACCTTGTGGGGGGCCTTCCTACGTCTTCCGGTACGCGGTCGCCACTCCAGAACCTTTCGGCCCCATCGGCCATCTGGGGGCCTAAACCGGCCACATTAGCAATTCCTCTAATTTGACACAAAAGCAATTCATAATTTTTGGTCAATTTAACGAATCTCCATAGATAACTGTCAAACAGATGAATTACTTCGTAATATGAATTACACGCAGATCATATTATGAGTTTGTGACATTTTACGATGATTCATAATCATAATACAGGGTAGGGTAGACACCGTTATCCTTGAAACTAGTGGTTTGGTGTCATCTATAATATACTTTTTCTATGGGACCAACTTTGAAATATATACATTTTGTCGATTTAAGTGAACACTAATGTATGGAACAGCTGATTTTTTTTTCCCATAGATTTTTTTTATTATAGATGACACCAAACCACTAGTTTCAAGGATAACGGTGTCTGCCCTAACACCCAGTATTTTCATATTATGATTCTGCCAAAGTGACTGTTTTAGGCCCCCTGTTCTGCGAGCAATTTGCCAATGGCAACCTATTACATGGGACATTATGTAAACTGGCGATGCAGGCGTGATGTTTTATGGAATAATACCATAGAACACTGACCCATGGTTTTATGGGTCAATGATATTCAAATAGATGCAAATATGCGTCGTGAGGCCATTTGCTTTAATATACTATCTACTACTTACTTAGGTGGCGGTGTGATACCCCCGTGCCTCGTAATGCACGTTAAGCCGTTGTTGCTCCTGCGCCTGATCTCTTTCCGTTCGTGTCGGACTGCCGTCCCATCGGACTATGAGAGTGAGGGAAGAGAGAGTGCACCTGTGTCTGCGCACACACTTGTGCACTATGTTGTTATGTTAAAATGGCATACACAGATAGATAATGTATGTAGTAAACTTAATCAATATTCCTATGCCTTGCATATGTTAAGCAAAACGGCAAATAGAACAACAGTCTTAACAGCATATCATGGTCTAGTTGCCTCAACATTGAGGTACGGCATTATATTTTGGGGTAATGCCACAGGCAAGGACATGGTATTTAAGTGTTAAAAAAGATGTATAAGAGCTATTTGTAATCTGCGATCCACCGACAGTTGCAATCCTTACTGTGCCCTCCTTATACATATACGAAACAGCTATGTTTGTTAAAAATAATATGCATAGGTTTTCTCGAGTATCAAGTCAGCGTCGATGTGACCAGTTAAATTTAGTTGGATCTAGAACCGCATTATTTAAGAAAAGCATCTTTGTAATGGCTCCAAAAATGTATAATAAATTACCAAAATGCATAAGAAGTGTAAAAAATGTTGGCCAATTTAAAAGTAAATTATTCTTATTTCTAATAGAGAAGACCTACTACTCCATAGAAGATTATTTAAATGATAATTTATGACACTGAAATTTTTGAATTATTTATTGACATTATTAAATTTACCTTGGACACTTGAAATCATTTATTTAATCGTTTATAATTCTTTGGATTATTAGGAATTATTGCATGCTTCGAATCATTATAAGTACTTATTAAAATTATGTAATGAATTATTTGTATACCAATTGCATTGGTAGAACATAGAGATCACGCTAAAGTTCACAAATAAAGTTTGATTTGATTTGATAATATCTTCCACGCCGAAGGCTAGTCTCCGTTGAGATTGGCCGCCGTGGCCGAAATACGGTCAGGAGGACTATATAGATGGCAAATTAAATTCGCTTTTACACGGTTTTCCGTCAACGAAATAACATTTTCAGGATAAGGGATACTAGATGATACGCTACCATCATCAATCTGCCTCTTAGACTTTTCCCAACTATGTTGGGGTTAGCTTCCAGTCTAACCGGATGCAGCTGTATTTTTCATGTAATACCATACACCATACAAGTGTCCAATCGCGGATTATGACGTACTGCGTACGTGACGAAAAGCGTTTGTGAGCGTGTAATCCAAAATAAAAATTGATGATCTTATCTTATTTCTTTTATATTTATTTATAATTTCAAACACAATGTGAATTGTTCCTGAATAAATTAAATTGAAATTAAATTGAAATTAAATTGAAATTAAATTGAAATTAAATTGAAATTAAATTGAAATTAAATTGAAATTAAATTGAAATTAAATTGAAATTAAATTGAAATTAAATTGAAATTAAATTGAAATTAAATTGAAATTAAATTGAAATTAAATTGAAATTAAATTGAAATTAAATTGAAATTAAATTGAAATTAAATTGAAATTAAATTGAAATTAAATTGAAATTAAATTGAAATTAAATTGAAATATCTTTTCTGATATTATAGTCATCGATTATAGGGTAATGTTTTTTTCGCACGTTAAGCCGTTGGTCCCGACTATCATTTGTGGATCTTCGACAGCCGTTACGAGTCGTCAAAAGCGTGAAAGTCTGACAGCCAGTCTCAACAAGGGGTATCGTATTAACCAGTAACTGGGTTGTGGAGGTCAGATAGGCAGTCACTCCATGCAAAATACTCACCTGCATCTGGTTAGATTGGAAGCCATCCCCAACATAATTGGGAAAAAGCTAGTTGATGATGATTATTAGTGTCGAATTTCTTTTCTTTCAAGTTTACATTTAGTATCAAGAATAGAGCCAAAGAATATTAAATTCCTTAGTTTTTTGCAGTATCCGCGCTCCCACTAAACCTCTCAACACTACAGGAAAACGAACGCAATATAGAAAGAGCAACGGGAAACAAAAGCCCTATAAATCGTCCCCTCTTCCCCCCTCCTTAGGCACCTGTCCCACCGCCGGCGATTAACGAGAAGCGAGTAGAGCTAGCAAAAAAAAAACGAGTTGGCGAGAAACGAGCAGCGAGTACGAGACGATGACGAGTGATTATACAGAGTGTTAGGGTATATACCGTTATCCTTGAAACCAGTGGTTTGGTTTAATTTATAGAACGTAAAATCAATGGAAAAGGACAAAGTCTTTTTTTAAAGAAAATCTACATTTTCCCACAAGAGTATTTCACCCTTTCACCCTAGGGCGCTAGGGCAACGAACTTGCGTCTCAACTCGGGTGGGTGTTGCGGGACGCGACCAGACCAGCCGCGAGCACGACCCCTCCCTCAGTCATTCAGCTGTTTCGCTAGCGAGCACGGTGTCTGATAGAAACTTTTTTAAATCTTTGAATGAAAATAACCGTTTTTTTTATTGTTACTCGGTCATTTATTTTTATATTTAAGTCAACTACCCATGGTTTGAGTGACAACGGTGTTTACCCTTACACCCTGTCTATCGCTGGCTTGTTGGTATGCGTATGTAACAAGTGTGGGTCTCTCAGCGAGTGTTCTGGCTGCCAAACGAGTGTCATTGAGCGTCGTACTGTCTTTGATCGCTCTCGTTGCTGCGACAAAAGAGTACTCGTCGGGGCGGCGGTGTGAACAGTTAGCGACCAACTATTAATATTAGGTCCCCAAAGTTCTATGTTTGAAATATTTTTTACAATATCTACGAGGTGTTGATTAGTAATGAATTGAAGAGATTAGCAATAGAACTTTACGAAAAAAGGAAAAAAAAATTTTTTTTGGTTCTTTCCATTAAAAACCATACTATCACATAAAAACAGTATTAGAATAACCATACTTTGCCTAGTTGCAGCCATGAATGCACTTCAATTAAATATGACGATTACTTGTAGAAATAAATGTTTTAATATTCGCTGCAAACTCAAGAACGTTATCGGATAATTCCTGATGTGGGTTTAAGTAAACTTTGAGCTGATGCACTGGACAGCAGATAGCAGTTACTGATTCAGTATTTGTAGAAATGATGTGATACATTCTTAAGTCAATCCTTACATAGTATTTTTTTTGAATTACCCTCATTTTGAAAATCGAGTTTTGAGCATTACGTTGCATGAACGGGTCCCAGTGTTCGGCGTCTGTATTTCTTTGCACTTACAACCTTAACACCTTTTCAAATCAAATCAAATCAAATCAAATTATTTATTTGCTTAATACAGGTCGGTATAAACAGATGTTACAAATAAATATAAAGTACTCTGTATCATTACCTATTATGATGTGCAAATATTTACATTATTATTAATCCAATTAAATAATTATTAAAGTAACATTACAAAAATTATTATACTTACTCCAAAAAATAAAAATAAAATAAAAATGTACTTAATTAACAATTTAGAATACTACTTACACATGTCAAAGGCTTAAAAATGAAAATTGTCAGATGAATTAAAATACATGTCATAGATTAACAATCAAATAAATTAAATAAAAATATTGGTCCAAATTAAAATAAAATAAAAAAGTTGGAGTGAATCGGCACCTATTAGGGTTGCTCGCTCCATCGTCGAACACATCTTGACAAAGCTGTCTAGATTGAGGTCAAGAGCATACCTATAAAAAAAAAAAAACCTCATAATAAAAATAAAAAACCTATAATCTTTTGTATGTACCTTTCTTGAGCAAGAAAATCGTTGATAGCTAGTCGCTTCCCCGTCGGTTATGGGACAGATGCCTTACCCCCCCCTTCACCCCTCCTTTCCTTGTATCTCTAACATAATGACGGCACTTTAATAGTTGGGGGGCTAATTGAATAATTCGGTACATCCTTGGTTGGCTAATAAATCTGGCGTCAGTGAAATACCAACCGCGGATTAGCGCGAGCTCTAAAACTTGGATTAATTGGCTGTCTATTACACCGAAGTGAGAGTTTGTTTGCTTTTTTATGTATATGAATACTTATAAATTAAGAAGTTGTGACTTTATATGTAGGGGGGAATGTTAGGAATTCCTGATCCGATTCTGATAATTCGTTCACTAATGGAAATCTGCAGTATTGCCGAGTATCTTAAGATATATTTTATGTTAAAACAATGGAAGACACGGGCAGAAGTTAGTGGGTCATGTAGAGGAAGGCTAGGTTTCTTCAAAAATGATTATCTTTACCGTCATCATAATTTTAGGCAAAATTCGTCTACTGCTGATATTCAGCGTTGCTGAATAAAAGCCTCCTCAAAAGTGGTGCCATATTGATCATTCTTCACCATACGTCATATTGATATTTATAAAATAATCATTATTGGTATAGTGAAACTGTAAAAGCGTCCTTAGTCCTTTAATACTGCAAGTAATCCTGATAACGTGTGAAATTGGTATTCAACCAACTATAGCTGGAAACGCTAGGCTAATTCTTTTTATTTCGAACATACATTTATTTATTCTGTAGCAAAACTACACATACATTTATATATTTTAGATGATACAAAGTACAAACATATGAACTCATTGGAGAAACCTTTAAGAAAAAGACTTAGTTTTGTCACAACATTCTGTTCATTTACATTTATACCGTAAATAGGTACCTCTAGGTACTACTTCTCTTAGTATCCCAAGAGTACTGCCTAGTTAGTCACACACAAGTTACATCCTTCCCAAGTTTGTGTGCAGTTACATCACTTAAACTTGTTCCGACGTGACTTGAACATTAAGTAGACCGTCCACTGCTACGTAGAAAGAAAGAAAGAAAGAAAGAAACTAAAAGCACAATACGAAGAGTGACATATTCACTATACAAATTAGCCAAAAGCCTCGTATTTAATAACAAGAAATTATAAAAGTTTGACAAATTTTGTCTATTGCTTGATGAGAGCATTATACAGTTATCTGTGGATGAGAGGCCAAAGACAATTTACTTGCGCAATGTGTTGCGACACTACCAAATTAAAACGAACAAAACAATAACAAATTAAACGAAATGCCGATTACAGAGTGGAAAATTATCCATCTTTGAAACAACAATAACAAGAACAAAAAGGCTGTGCGGCGCATCTGTGCAAGAATAGGTCATTGTTCAGCTAAATGCCGTCACTTCAGACGAACCTATCGTCAACAGCGCGGATTTTCAGCAAAACGTAACGTAAACGTAAGATGTGCACGGAGAGGTTTGCCACGATAGCTCCGCTGTTCATTTGTCCCAAGCACGCATTCATGCGTTCGACCGTGTGTAGGTTGGAGTACACGATCCTGCCTGCATTTCCATACAAAGCGAATTTCACGTGCGTTGCTTAGCCGTGGGCTGTTGTGGAATGACGACTTTGCTCAGTAACATAAATAAAGTTTCAAGTCTTCGTACGCTTGCAGAAAGGACTATGCTGTTGGTTCTAAGTGGGGATGGAATACGTTATAATAATTGAAGAGTGTTAGGAACGTCAGAGCCTAGAAATTCTCTGTGCTGGTACTGTATTACTTATTCGTGGTGCTAAATAGCTTTGTTGTATTCCAGTTTGAATGAAATAGATGAAAAGACAAGATATTAAAACTGCTTTTCTAAGTTGACAATGCAGCAATAAACCGTGCTTTTGGTTTCTCGGTGTCCGCTTTGTATGCGTCTTCGAAATATTTGTTGTAATAACTTCCCTCGGATACTTTTATGATTAGTATTTTGTTGTTTATAATGTTGGATATAGAATTGTTCAACTAATTTTATACTCGAACAGATCCCGTGTACATGAGTTCAGAGCACGACTGAAAAGTAGAGTTTTTAATACCATGTCATATTATGCACCTACATAATGATATATAAATGTTTTTCAATAGAATCGGTAAATAAAAAAAAATAGCGATAAAATTTATGAAATTGGATTGCGAAAACACTACGGTGTGACAGTCGGCCCCATATAAGCTTAAACAGCGTTTTACCACTTGAGTTATTGAAGCCTTCACAGGTGACGTAATGTACCGGAAACCTCGGGTTTGTCTGCCTTCGTATTTATTAACGTAAACAGTCTAATATATTACTGTGCCGTGTTCCTGATTTTAAAGGGACTTAGCGGTATTATGGGGATTTAGTTGCCAAGTATGAATTGAGGTAAGGGATTCAAATTGCAACACAAAATGTTATTATTTTCGATGGCTGTTAGAACTTGATGGTCTAAAATTGCCAATACATAGTTAGTTATGGGGTGATCAATGTTCGTTCCTGCATTGCTATTCTACAACATAATTTTTTCCGAAAAGGGGTCATTGTACTCATCATTTTGAACAACTTTTTCTATGGGAGCAACATTGAAATCGCGAAATGAAAATCAGCTGTTCCATACATTTTGTCGATTTAAGTGAATACAAATGTAGGGAACAGCTGATTTTTTTTCCGCGATTTCTGTTTTGGTCCCTTAGAAAAAGTTGTTCAAAATGATGAGTACAATGACCCCTTTTCGGGTTTAGCATAAAGAAAAAATAATGTTGTAATAACCATCTCACCGTGAAAACTAAGATGACGTGAGCTTGAAATGAACTGTTACTGCCTTAGTATTAGTAGGTATGGATACCAATGACAGCTCGCTCCACGCTCACTTCACCTAAGATTTCACGGTGAGATGGTTACAGAATAGCAATGCATATCTATATGAGAAGAAGCTTTTGGCATGTAGTGGCACAACGTAAATTAAGGCTGCGTTCACACTAAAGCGTATAGCCGGCCGCGGGCTAAGAGCGTCTAGTACAAAATGTATGAAAAAAAAAAACAAAGGACAGTCGGCTATTGAAGTTGTTGTTATACACTTTCTTCCTTACTAATAAACGTATTATATCATGTGAATTAGAATCAAAACACACCGATTTCTCTCTTTCAGTCTTTAGTAATTTGACTTTTGAAAGAAGAAGACAAAGCATTGTGTAACTATACAGACTTTATACAACGTTTATTAGTAAGGAGGTTTGTGTAAAGGAAGTTGATACTACACTACCCAACCGGAAAAAGAGACAGCTTAATTAGCAATTCAGAACCACAATTTCTAGGATAAAATTTCTAAATACCGGAGAAATATCTTGGTAAAGTTTCATTTAGAAACTTAAACGTTTAAAAATTACAAAACCGTAGCGTTAAAAGGAGATCGTGAGGGTTACGAGACTTAACCGTAGCCTGACGGGGAAAACCGTCCGGAAAATACCCGGCACTTTTAAAATGTACGTATTATATAAGTATTTTGCACCTTCTTCTTTTTTAGGAATGGGAAAGTAGATATCGATAAGATAAGATAAGATCGTTTATTTGTCCAAAACATGAGTATACACATACATGGCATGCAAGATGTTACAATAGATAGATATATCTTTCCGTTTTCATTTTTCAAAATTAATGTACATTACAGGCGCTTTACTTTGTGTAAATTATTTCATCGCCACTGCTCTCAAAACGGTGAAGGATAACATCTTGAGGAAACCGGCATGTCCTAGAACCAAAAATTCGAAGACATGTGACATCTACCAACCCGCACTGGGCCCGCGTGGTAGATTACGGCCCGCTCCCTCTCACAGAGAGGAGGCCTGTGTCCCAGCAGTGGGAACATTATAGGCTGATTATGCTTATGCTGATGTACATTCAGGAGCGTGTTAGTAATAAGCTTGAAAGTGGCATGGTATGTTCGCTAAAACTCCAGACAATTTCTCTTGAGTCGCAATTTGTTTTATTTATTATGTGACTGCTCAATTTGACCCAAACGTACTTAATTACTTATGTATGTTCTTTTCATCACGAAAGTGCATTTAGGTTTTGTGTCTGTTTTTGTATATTTTATTTATACATGCAGTCTTAATACAGAGCTATGTTTGTTTCATAGCATGAAACCAAAAAAGGTTTGTATTGGTACTCAAATTCGCTATCTTCTTCTTGGTGTCACTGGCACGACAGTTATTCATAGTGTTCGGCTAAAACTTCGCCACTTCCACGTCTTTATCGGTGTCAGGGCAGAGGTCACTTTTGCTGCATGTTTCGTGGCACAGAGGGCAGGAGGTGGAGCCTAGTTTGTGACACAGCTCCACATCAACACGCTGCTGCCGTTCCGTCGAAGCACGACGTCGAGGTCGGTTTAAGACGTTCGATTTACACCTTCCCACTTGGGTTCAGGGACGATTCAGGGACGTCCAAGTGGACCATGGAAGATTAATCCCTGGTGGGAGAAGCTCGTTTCGTGATAGATAGTTAGTGGGTGGGGGAAAGGTATCCTACAAGTTTTTAACGAAATCGAAATAATTAATAAAAATAATCAAGTCGATAAACAGCGTTACATCCCTAAACTCTACGGAAGGATATCCCTTAAATCCCCCAGGGGTCTGATAAATTGTGTTTCGCAAGCTCACTGTGGATATTAATAATATTTTAGTATACCATTAACATTTTGAATAATATTAATAAAGTTTCTATAGTTTAATGAAAAGATTTTTAAATTGTTTTAGTGCCATTTGCGACGAAAAATTGTGGTGAAAGAAAATTTTACCAATTAGGAGTTGGTTTCAGATTCTATTTAATGTTCATGTTATAGAAGGCGACCATATTGCACAAAGGCAGACTACGAGTTGCTACTGTGAAAAAAATGAGAAAAACTTTTAAAAAAACACTACTCACAAAAAAAACACTGCAAAGTGAAAAATAATATTAATTTTACAAGTTTGGTTTTGCATGTTCAGTTTTTGTCACCAACTTCCAATTCACGCCGAATGCATAAACTCCTCCTTTTTTTTAAGCCGGTTAAAACCTAAAATCACACGTTTCGCACAAAAATTCAGGACGCTTTGCGAGTATATGCATTTGTTAATTAATGAAAGAGATCTCTTTCACACAACCATTAAATAATTAAGAAAATCCTCCATTACTGTTAATTGGCAAAAAATGGATCATATTCCCAGTTCATTTTTCCTTTGTGGATCAATCCTGTAATTAATGGGAAGATCTCATTAATTTAATTAATTGCGACTTAAATTCACGCCATAAGTTCAATTCAATTTGTAAGTAATCTTTTGGACATTTGGCTTCAGATATTTATGTTCAATTACATTTATTTGATGACAGTTCCGGATCGAGTTACAAATGAACTACCACATAAATAATAGTCAATTTTAAATGTTCCTACTACTTATTGACCTTCTTAAGTTGAACTTTTTTTTAAAATTAATTTGCCTCTAAAAACTTTTTGGGTTCCTATGAAGCACATTTAAAAAAAAAAAGTGTCTCTCTTTAACTTTCTGGCCTACAGTTGGTCGCAGCAACTAAACTAGGGTACCCCGATCAAACGGGCTAGGTTAGGTAAGAACTGTTACAAACCACGCGCGAGCCGAATTTGCTGCAGTAACTAAGATAGCACCCCGACCATTTGTGGTTATAGGATTGGTTAGAACTGCAATCAACCCCGTTACAACCAGGTTGGTCGTAGTTACTTGGCTAATTAGTATTTTAGGACCCCAAAAAAACAATTATTTGGACCGTGCACCTACACGGTCCCAATTGGTCGTTTCCTATGGAGAAGAGCTGGCAAGAAACTCCACAGTTACTCTTTAAAAAATAAATGCCCTTTACAATGTTTTCAAATTACAGTTTTAATAGACGTATGAGAGGACAGTGTAGCTATGACGTATTTTTAGAGCACCTTATTACCTAAGAGTATTTTAGATACTAAATTGCGGATACATTTAGTTCGTTTGACCCCAATACCTAAATTACGATACTTTTCAATCCGGCAGGAAAGGTCAACGATACGGATAAACCTTGGAATCTATTTGATCGGCAGAGAACGATAAAAGGGATTTATCGATACAGCTGCCTCTTATGGCCGGTGTAGGGAAATAAGTTGCGCCTTGGTATCGGTTGAATTTTACTTGCAAGGTAGGAAATGTTGTAATGGTGGCTAACTTTGAGAGATATATGTGGAACCTGACCTACTTTTGAATAACCGAAATAGCGCGTTTAAAAAGCAATGTTGTAGTGGGGCTGACTGCCCAGCACGCGTTTTGTCGACGAAAGAATAGACAAAATGACAGATGTACAATCACAATCTGTCATTGTCTATTAATCCGTCGACAAAACCCATTTTTATGGTGGTCATGCTACGCGTACAGGGCACCCGACCACAAATAGCTATTATAAATGTTTATAGCGTTAAATATATTAAACAATATTTTTTTTTATCATATTAATAAAAATGACTTAGGTAGCTAGAACGCATTATAGTTGGAGATTGGGGCTTGCTACGTCACAACTCATTATAAACTCTACATAGGCGTGACGTCATACTACATTTTAAAATGATTATTTATTTATTTATATATACTTTATTGTACACCAGAAAATACATAGCGAAAATAAATAAATTGAACACTACAAAACATACAATGGGCGGCCTTATCGCTTTCTGCGATCTCTTCCAGGCAACCTTAGAATGGACAGTGATTGCGTGGACATCAAAAATGGGGTTGTCATTGGTGTAAAATAATAAGTAGGTAGGTACTTAAACTTACCAATAGATACAATATACTATAATATATAATAATATATATATGCTATACAATACATACATACTGACTTTAAAAGAATATTTATGTAAGCAACGAAAAATAAATGACGACTACAGATTATTATAGATGAGAACAAGATCACATCAACAAGTAATGTATATGATTATATCGCCGTTATCTAAAAATAAATAAATAAATCTTCATTACGTAAAAAAAAAAATTGACCACTATTTTTAAATAAAATTGAATTAAAAATAATTAATGTCTCATTCCTATTGCAGGGGTTGCCACAGCTTATGACACTAAAGCATACTGGTTTTGATATTCTGACTGGCTAATCGTCCTGCACGCTTAGTATGACCGCAATAGAAACGGGTTTTGTCGACGGAAGAATAGACAAAATTACAGATATAAACAATCACAATCTGTCATTTTGTTTACCCGTTTCTATGGTTGCCATGCTAAGCTGGTTCATATCAAGACCTCGCTGATGCATAGTTATGCCCATTTTCTGCGACCCACTTTATAAATATAACCCGGAATTTTTACCGGTTTCCATGAAATTATCCACCATAAAAGTAAACTGCGTGCACACTACTTGATAAACGCAGAGTTTACGCAAAATAAGCAATATGGTGTTGTTCTTATAAACATGGTGCTTTTATTATATAGTATATTGAGGTTACGTTCGAACATGACATGTATTGAAGAAGTTTTTTTAGAAAGAAAGATGATTTATTTGTCCAAAACATAAGTATATACACACATGGTATGCAAGATTTTACATAAAATTATAGCACAGTCATGTTTTGCCTTACCGGCGTACAAATATAAAAGGTAGGTTATTTTCATTTAACATATCCAATTAAAACTTAATCAATCAAATTATAATAAAAATACTACAGAATAATGTCATCAAATCGTCATAGAAATGTATCAATCTGCCTAGCCTTTTCCCAACTATGTTGGGGTCGGCTTCCAGTCTAACCGGATGCAGCTGAATATCAGTATTTTACCTAGAGCGACTGCCTATCTGACCTCCACAACCCAGCAACTGGGTAATACGATACCCCTTGGTTAAACTGGTTGTCAGACTTTCGGGCTTCTGACGACTCGTAACGACAGTCAAAGATCCACAAATGACAGCCGGGACCAACGGCTTAACGTGCTTTCCGAGGCACGGAGGAGTCTCGATATGTGAAAATGGTCACCCATCCACGGACCAACCCCGGCAAGCGTAGCTTAACCTGATGGATCGACCCGAGCGGCTGTTATTACTTAGCCACGAGCTCCTCAAATCATAGAAATGTATAATAAACTAAAATGATAATTAGTCAGTCGAAAGTCTAAGTAATTAGGAATTTAAAAAAATGTATACATAATATTTCACACAAGTCAGATTATATCATTTTATACATTTAGATTATTACACAATTAGAATAAATGTCAAAATAAAAATGTAAATAAAAAAATAAAAAACTATGTCAATACTTTGTCTGTTAGGAACTCGGAAATATTATAATAGGCTTTTTGAATTAGAATGTTCTTGAATTTTTTCTTAAATAAGTTAACATTTAATTCTTTAATGTGTGGTGGAATGTGATTGCAAATTGCAAAACACACTTTTTTTGCATCAGTGCTGTATTGGACTTTCTTCTACATAATCTATTATTATCCCGTCGACTTCGGGTATTAGTGTCTGATAACTTCTTGAATAGCACTAGTTACCATTTAGTCTAGGTACCATCATCATCTGCCTAGCCTTTTCCCAACTATGTTGGGGTCGGCGTCCAGTCAATCCGAATGCAGCTGAATACCAGTATTTTACATGGAGCAACTGCCTATCTGACCTCCACAAGCCAGCCTAGGTAGGTAGGAAATGATTTTTTTTGCTAGGCCAGATTCAGTCAGTATTTGTGATGAAACTTCAGGATGAAATCGAATATTTTGTGAAATAAAATGAGTTTTTTGCAATGTTTTTTTCAACGGTAGTAGAATACATAGGCCTTTGTTCACGGTAGGTAATTTTATGTCGCCAAAACCTAAAATCAATACTAGCCCGCACTTTTTTATACCTAAAATTTTTTTTGAGGTATTTTCCGTAAAAGTACTTACCTATCTAATATCTTACAGAACTAAGATGCTTTATCTACTTGTTAAAACACAGCCATGTCATGTAAATAAAACAAATAAACAAAAGTGTCACGTAACGCAAGCTAAGTGTGAACTCATCATCATTTAAACGAGCTATTCTCGAGAATGCAGTAGTTCCAGAAAGTAGGGCAAGCTAAACAAAAGAAATTGTGTTTTTCCTCTCACTTATATGTATTCTGGGAATATACTTATTTGTTGTATAGATATCACCATATATACCTAGTGTGGCGTCTGGGTTGTAAGGTTTTTATGGGTAAAAAAGATGGGGAATAGAGACAGGTGATCTAAAGAGAATAAATAAGATTTCAGGGTCATTTCAAACTGAAAATATTTTATAAAAAAAAAAAAACAACCTGCTTCCAAAAAAAAGAGAAAAATATCTTTGGTTTTGGTTAAAATGTCTTTGGTTTTGAATTTTCTTTTTTTGCCACCAACTTCCGAAATTAAAGTTATTTTCCCTTTTCGGGTATTTTTTTGGAAGTCAGTTGTTTTGTTTTGTGTATTATATACCATAACTATATAATAGTATATTATGGTATCTACACCTACATACCTACACACCTACACTTATATAAAGATAAATCTAGCTGCCCATCTACCAACCCGCACTTGGCCCACGTGGTAGATTACAGCCCGCTCCCTCTCAAAGAGAGGAGGCTTGTGTCCCATCATTATAGGCTGATTATGCTAACAAATCATCAGTGTATTTGCCATTAATTTAGGTTGTTCACCAGTATCCTTCTATATTTCAGCAATGCTCGTTCAGTAGCTGTTGTTAGACCATTATATTTTGAATTCATTTCAAATCTAGACAATACCCCAAATTCAAATAGCAATCTAACCGCACCCTAACACAACTTATACCTCGAATTGCAAGACTTCTCTTGAAGTAAGACATCTATTATCATTTATTCCAATATAAATGCCAAATTGAACTCTGTCACCATAGCCTTAAGGTTTTAAGAACCGCATGGCAATACAACTAAAACAAATATATCATTTATAAAATAAAACATGCCAAATTGAACTCTATAACTTAAAACATAAGGGTTTTTTTCATAACCGCTTATTCAAGGTTTCCAGAAATTATTTAAAAGAAGATTGTTTTCTACGAAGTTTGTATTTCCTCTCGTTTCGAACTTAAAATATACAAGTTTTAATTAATGTAGACGAATTGTGTTCTGCTGTTTTCGTTAGGGAATTGTTCGAAGTAATTTTTGTCAGGTTTCTTACAATTTGATTGTAGAATTGCTGGGAAGATTCCAGTTGCCAATATTTGAATAAAAGTTGATCGGTTGTTTAAATTATGAGTTTGATCTTGAGTACACTAAGGAGAGCAGGGGTGTGATTCTGTAAGACCTCATTCTAAACTTCGAATCTGAATCCGCTGTGAGTTTCTTGATTGGCATTCTAAAAACTCGGTTGATACACTAGCGCTACCCTTGTGAGCGTGTCAACGAGTTGAACTAAATTGACCGTGAGATTTTTACAGATAAAGTATGAGATGACGTAAGAAGTGGCATTCAGTAAGGTAATTCCCCCGTCACTTCGACGCTCACTTCGCACACGAACTCGAACACGTTTTGAACCTTATGCGATGTGAGATGCGAGTTGTTGTTTGAATTTTACAGTATCGACATAAAGCGGTGGCCCAGAGGTAACGGCCGCGACTTACGAGTTGAAGGTCGTAGGTTCGAAACCAGGCAGGCACTTTACTTTGTGTAAATTTTTTCATCACCACTGCTCCCAAAACGGTGACGGAAAACATCGGCATCGTGAGGAAGGCGGTATGTCCTAGAACCAGAAAACCACCCCACTATCCCAGTCACTGATAATAATTATCAATGATCCCAGCCTATAATGTTCCCACTGCTGGGACACAGGCCTCCTCTCTGTGAGAGGGAGAGGGCCGTCATCCACGCGGGCCCAGTGCGGGTTGGTAGATGTCACATAACATGTCTTAGAATTGAATTTTTGGTTCTTGGACATGCCGGTTTCCTAACGATGTTTTCCTTCACGTCATTTTTAATGTTTAATTCTCAAAAAAAAAAAAACGTTGGTCCGTAGATGGGTGACCATTTTCACGTATCGAGACTCCTCCGTGCCTCGGAAACCACGTTAAGCCGATGGTCACGGCTGTCATTTGTGGATCTTTGACAGTCGTTACGAGTCGTCAGAAGCCCAAAAGTCTGACAACCAGTCTAACCAAGGGGTATCGTATTACCCAGTTACTCGGTTGTGGAAGTCAAATAGGCAGTCGCTCCATGTCAAATACTGGTATTCAGCTGTATCCGGTTAGACTGGAAGCCGACTCCAACATAGTTGGGAAAAGGCTAGGCAGATTGATTGACTTTCGTTTTGGCGTATTCACGTCCACCAATTTCAATACAAACTACACAAAAAACCAAGAGCTCTAAACACAAAATACCATTACGAACACAACTTGTCCTAGAAAAAGGTCCAACACATCCTATAGGAGCTATATTACCACTTCTAATAGCCTATAAGCCGTAATAAAGATACTATCACACTAGTCCGAAAGCCTCAAAAGAAACTTTGAAAGTCGGTTAGCCTGTAAGGGTCGGCCGGAAGTACACTGCGACGACGTCACTTCCTGTGATTAACGACGGTAACCCAATTTCCTTTAAACTTGGAAGAAAATATTCGTGTGGTGCAAGTGGTAGCAAATAGTGGTTTTAACCTATTTCTAAATCTGGACTTTTGATGTGTAACATCCTTCCTCTCGGTTTCCTGCAACCTGTGGGAGTGAATAGAATAGAATAGAATACGCTTTAGTATGTACACCATTAAAAAATACTAAAAAATACAGATATAAATGTAGAAATTTAAAATAGGGTGACGCAATGGGCGGTCTTATCGCTAAAAGCGATCTTTTACAGACAACCTTTGGATGGATTAAAGCGAGAAGGACAGATAATACTGCAGGTAGTCAGTGGTGTACTATTTACATATACAATAAATACATACATTATATAAAGCATATAATTATCTATATAAATATATATATATATATATACAATAATAAACATCAAACTGGAGGAAAGAGCTATATTTAATGACGATGAATGATGGAATGATTACGTGAAAAGGGACGGAAGTGTGTAGCATGAAGCCGGGGAATCGCGCGCTATTTGATTTGACCAATGAGCGCGCGGGGTGCTGGAGTTGGCCGTCAGATGGTACCAACCCATTTTCCGAGACGTTGTAAAAACAGGATTGGTGATGATGATGATGAATATTGTTTACTAGCTGCGCACCGCGGTTTTACCCGCGTAAGTCTCGATCTCGTGAGAATATCGGGATAAAAGTACCTATCCTATGTCCTATTCTAGGTCATGGTCATGGGTACCCCTGTGCTAAATTTCATCCAAATCTGTTCAGCCGTTTTAGCATGAAAGCGTAACAAACGAACTCACTTTGGCGTTTATAATATTAGTTAGGAAGTTAGGATGACAGGTTATAAATGACATTTCCCATTGTCATAATACTTTTCCCGTGTGTTTGTAATTTACACGACACGCGCTTTCACGCAGGCAAGAACGCGCGTGTTAAGCTAGAAAACGAGAACGAGAAAGCACGCGCGCGCCGCCCGCTCGCGCTTTCATGCGTTCAAGTCTGTGCGCTTCGAACATAATTCAAGGCATGAAGGCACTTACAAATGGATAAAAACAATCACACACGATTGCGCGTGCAAGCTTTCCCGCGTTCAATCGTGCACACTCCGATCGCGAGTGAAAGCGCGTGTCGTGTAAAGGCGGCTATTGTATCACTCTACATTCCGCTACTCTCTAACAAATTGCACCAATCGCATGAATCAGTATACCATGTCTTTTCAATAGATTATGATTTATAACTACCATCTGCCGATGATTCGCCAAAGATATTCAGCTTCTTGTGCTATTTGGCACCGTTATCGTTTCCTAGGAGAAGTGGTATCCACCTAGCCATTCCCTAACTATAATGATTCGAACGAGCTTTGAGATTTGCCTAGCTTTTTCCCTATTATGTTGCCAACAAAAACCTTATGATTAAGCCTCGTGCAGTTGGGCGCGGCGCGACTCTAACAAAACAATTTCTAAGAAAACTTCACATTATTAAAATTACCGGTGTCGCGCTTCGCGCCAGTCCGCACGAGGCTTTATGGCCTGTTCCAAAAGTATATTTAAAACATGTAAACAAACGGACCACATAGAAATTGAGTGCTTTAATTTGATTATTAATTGAATACTTAAACCCTACATTCTATTTTGAAATCACTTTTTCTTGCTGACAGGCTATTTTTATCATTTATTGTTATAAAGTTTAGCCCAGAGAAGCAGAAAAATTGCTTCTTGCAAAAACCAACCAGCTGTGAACACTTCATTCCGTATGAAAACAAAAGAATACAGTCAAATGATTTCGTGAAAAATGAATGAAAAGCTCCTACATTGACTCCCACATGCATACGTCTTAGGGATGCTACACACTGGTTCGGGTCGGCATCATACGGCCCAGCCGGACAAAAAACCATGAATATATAATATATATGTAGATAAATGTTGGAGAAAGAAAGAAAGAAAAGTATTTATTGACTCGCACAGGATAAGAGCCATTCGGCGTAGCTCGAAATGTGCCGAGCTATGATTCAGCGAGGGTATAGATGCCGAATGGAGCATTCCGACCGGTAAGAGCCGAATGAAAGCCGAATATTGTGTAGAGTAATTTCTTTGGGTCAGCTTTGTTGTTTAACAAATACTGCCGGATCGAATGTGCCGACACAAACTTGTGTATAGCTCCCCTATATACATAAATACAGGGTGGCAGGGACATCGACGCGCAACCTGTTACCATGGATTCATTACATGATTCGGAACCGAATGAACCGAATTAACCGAATGAACCGAATGTTCTAAAACTGTGTTGAAATTTTATATCGGTTATTTAAAAAAGAAAATTGCTGCTCCTTACATTTTTACCACGTAGATATTGCACTTTTCTATGAAATGTCGATTCTTTTTTGATAACCGAGGAAATGTTTCTACGCAGTTTTGAATCGTGTGCTGGGGGCCTAAATCGGCCACATTAGCAATTCCTCTAAAAGCAGTTCATTTCCTGAATCCCTGTTGTCATTAACAATTCCTCTCTCAAAACTGTCAAACAGATGAATGAAAAATGAATAATCATCTGCAATATGATCTGCGTGTAATTCATATTACACGCAGATCATATTATGAGTTATCAGTTTGTGACATTTTGCGATGATTCATAATATTTTCATATAATGATTCTACTAAAGTGACCGTTTTAAGCCCCCAGGTTATAGTTACACAAACCTAACCTGGGGGCTTGGAAACCAATATTCGATTTTGCCAGCCGAGTCGGCTGTTCCGTTTTATATTTCATACCGATCCGAACTAGTGTAAAATACCCTTTACGAAGCTGTTGAAAACAATTTATTTTCAAGTAGAGCACGTTTGACGGACAGCTTTTCATTAAAGAATACAATTTATTTAAAAACACTGGGAAAAACAAGTAATGTTGACTTTCAAAGTGGTGTCTCGAATATAAGGTGAGTGTTAAAACATTAATTATTTTTGAGGTTTTTGGAGACACGATAATACGCGAAAATTAAATAAAATGTTAATTTTCTGTTAGTCTAAGATCTTCTAAGACACTTTTACAAGTCATTTTGGGTAATATTAGTCATCGTGTAAATTGATCAATTAATAAAGCTCAGAGCAAGAACTTTGTAGTGTGATTAAATTTTGAGTTAATGAGCTCATTCAATAAATCATCAGGCATGCAATATTATAGATCCTTAATTTCCCAGCCATCAATTCAAATAGGTTTAGGTTTGAAAGATTTTTGTATTATTCCCAAAAAAGACAACGTCAGTTAGGTACATGAAAGTAATTTGCGTTTGTGCCTAGTCGATCAGCATCGTTCATACTAGTAAAACTTTATGAATAAAATTGTATACATGCATGTAGGTATAAGAAATATGTGGTCATATTTTAGAGTGTAATCGTGAAAAAAAGAATCGGCTGTCCCTTTAGGGTCGAGTAGGTATTAGGTATTGAAGTTTTGAGAAGATTTTTCATATAAATACACTCTGTACACAATATAATATAATATTGTCATTCCACAAACCATATTACCAGTTGTGAAAGTGGATACATAATCAGCCTATAATGTTCCCACTGCTGGGACACAGGCCTCCTCTCTGTGAGAGGGAGTGGGCCGTAATCTACCAAGCAGGCCCAGTGTGGGTTGGTAGATGTTTCATGTCTTTGAATTTTTGGTTTTAGGACATGCCGGTTTCCTCACGATGTTTTCTTTCAACGTTTTGAGAGCAGTGCTGATGAAATCATTTACACAAACTAAAGCGCCTGTCCTGCACTCGTAGCATGATCATAGTAGAAACGGGTTTTGTCTAATTTTGTCTATTCTTCCGCCGACAAAACCCGTTTCTACGATGGTCATGCTACGCGTGCAGGTTCGATCCTACGACCTACAACTCGTAAGTCGCGGCCGTTACCACCGGGCCACCACTGCTGTGAAAGAGGATGAGATTATCACAAATCCGGAATTTTTTGTGTAAAGGCTGCCACAAACAGGCGCGACGAGACAACGTGACGCGACTTCAACAAACCAATTTCTGAGAAAACTTAACGGCGAACAATGCGGCTGCGTCGCATCGCGCGCCTATTCGCGCCTGTATGTAAGAGCCTTAAAATCGTAACAAACCTTGCAGCAATACTTGAGCAAAATATATGTAAGTTCTGTAACTGAAAATCCTGAAATGGACGAGTCTATCTAACATCTGGAAAACAATTTATTTTCAAGTACTTCGTTGATGGACAGGATTTCATTACGGCCCGACAACTTATTTAGAGAACCGACGGAAAAACAATTGAATATAGGGATGTTGGTTTTTCAAATGTATTATTTGAGGTTTTGGTTATTTATCATGCTGTTAAAACGAAAGCCTATAAGACACTTCCTACATTATTGGCATTTGATGTTTATCAAATTAGCTACCTAAGGGTGCGTCTCTACTGAAGTGGCCACGAGTAGAGCTGAGTGGAGACGAGCAGGAATCGTCCCCTCAAATGTGTGGGGTTCTTTCCTCAAAATACCATTTCAGACAATAATCTACATGGTCCTCATATGACGTGACCAAGATTATGTCTGGACTTTAAAAGAGACTGGGACCTCTGAGTTTGTTTTGGCCTTTTTTCTCAGAGTAGTCAGATAGGAAACGCCGACCTCATCTAGCTTATTTTATTTTCTATATGACGTGTGGAAGTGATTCCGATATCCTATTTAAAGAAACAATTTTAGTTATTTTCATGTCACAAGTGACACGATGAAGATTTCAACCATTGTGATTGGTCGATTCCTGTAGGTCTCCGCTCAGCTCCGCTGGTCTTCGCCTCAGTGGAAACGCACCCTAAATAAGTTCAGTTTTTACAGTTTTTACCCAACTGCGCCGTAGAAACAGGTTATGTTTTTAATGCATATCTATGTATCTATATAACAGGGAATCTTTAAACCCTCGCAGCATACTAATGGCTGGATGGATTCTAATACATAAGGTTCCTATCACCTCGTCTGGGTCTCGCGATGGTTATAGACAAGGTTTTGTTTTTATAAAATCAAAATGCCAGATTTAAACGTCAATTAGTAATGCTTTGAAAAAAAAAACGGCAAAGTGCGAGTGGGACTCGGATACAAACGGTATTGGCAGAAAAAGTTTGGTAGTATATCCGAATAGCTTTAGCGTGACCCACCTACATTTTCTACCATTCTTTATTTAAAAAACTGAAATAAATTCAGGACGTTAACTGAATCTATATCATCGTGATCTTCAGCATGTTCCAATAACAAAAAGCCATGTATACCTACCTAGTTTATAAATAGGGCTTTTTTATCTTAGACCCTTATGAAAATATACAAGACTTGTCGATACGGCTGTAGGTAACTAATTCTATCTGGTGTGACATTTGATTGCAGAACACATTTGTCAAGCCTCATTGGATAGGGTTGTCCTTTCGTTTTCTATAAATTTTATTATTGATTATCTGTGCCAGAGGATGCTGTACAACAAACATATTTAAATTAATATACTTGCGATAGACGGGACAAAATATCAAATCTACTTGGTATCACCTAAACGGCGCACCTCAGTTCGGTTCTATGCAAAGAGTATGTGGCGGCATCTACATCGCCACATGCGAACTACGCATCAAAGACATGACGTCACACAAAATCCTGTATCGCGCAATTAGAGTTTACCGCGCGATGGACATAAAACCCAACATCAATCGTTGGGCAGTTGCCCGCCAGACACGACCTCCGTCTGGTCGGAGGATCCTCCCTTTTCTATAGAGGATGAGTGAACTTTACACGCTGTTCCTCATACCTCTAAACTGGTGAGCCTCTCGTGAAGTTACTCACTTACTGGTGTCGCGGCTATGTGGCTTAGAACTGACAAGCTACATCGCACGTTTGATGAGCTAAAGGCGGCAATCGCCAAAGAATTTCCAGACAGTATAAATTCCAAAGAAGCCCATGAATTGCTGTCTTCAAGGTAGAAGCGTAAGGAGGAGTCTTTTTATGAATATATGATTTCGATGAAGGAGATAGCGAAGCGTGCAAGGATTGCCGACTATGTTGCGGTGCAATACATTGTCGAAGGTATTATAGACTATGAGAGTAATACAACCATACTTTATGGCATGACTACATATAGTCAATTAAAGGAAAAACTGTCGTTATACGAGATGATGAAAAAAAATACGGCAAAGGTGGCCAAGCGGGATGTAGCCACACCTTCCTCGTCGTCGCATGGCGAGAAGAAAATGGAAACGCATGATCGAAGGTGCTACACAGTATGAGGAACCGAGAAACTGGGTGTAAAGTGTAATTTCTTCTGATAGCCGTTCTATAGTACTATAAATCTCTTTGATGTACAAACACTTTCACAGCACCCACAGAAAATAAAAAAAACCCCTTAATCTTCTTAAATCCTCACATTAAATAACCCCGATACAAAGTTCACACACACTTTGTACACTTCCCATTATTTTCCGACTACCCTACAATTTTACGCTGCTTTCACGAACAACCCTACAACCACAGACTAAACAAAAGTATATTAATCACTAACACAAAGGGAGATAAATGAGTTCGTTTCCTTTCATTAACAGACTACCAGTATACCTTGACATCTCGGGGTGGCGCCACTGGTGAAGAAAGCTGTCAGGTAAATGTCAAATTCGGTACGTTTGAATTTAGTTCTGTTTTTTTCCGCGGTTCAAGAGATAAGTTGGTTAGGTTTTATGTGTGAGAATAAAATATGTGTAGAAGCGAATATTTTTGTTTTTGAAAGTGTTGTGGGCTGTTTAATTTTTATTTTTATTTGTCTTTTAGTGGGTCCAAGCGGTGGAGGTGTGCCCTGCTTGGGCGGAGCACCGCCGTGTCCTCGTGGAGGCGATCGGCGGCAATGACCTCTCGCGTCCAGCCCTGGTCCTGGCCACGGTACGGAGCGAGAGGGCATGGGAAGCCGTCACCTCCTTCTGCGAAGCAGTAATGCTCGCGAAGGAGGAGGCGGAACGGCCCCTAACCGCCGAGACACCCTGGGCGTCGGGAATCCCTGGCGGATTCCCGGCCACCATAGGCGCGGGCTTGCGGACGGCGAGCAATGGGTAGCTCGCCGTCCGATAAGGACCAGGCCCGGGTCGATGGCGCGTCGTGTTCCACGCGCGCCTCAAAGAGATGTCAGCACACCTGACGGGGTCCGTAAGGACCGATGCCTGCCAGGGTTGCGGAATAGTCCGAAAGGGATACCGGGACCCTGGCAACAGGCAACTGAAGGAACACGTGTGGGTTTTAGTCAGTAAGAGTCTGACACGCCCTTCCGCTCCGCCCAGAGCGGGAGAAGTCATTTGATGATTTCCCACCCCAAAAAAAAAAAAAAAAGGTAACGAATAAGGACAGGATTACAGCCACTCACTCACACTTTATGTATAATACTAACAGTCTCTATAGATTGTTACCAAAATAGGTAATCTTTAAGTCATTGAAATATTAAGTCTTCTTTTTAATTTAGCTTCTAATAAAATCGTTGTCTTCAAATATTTGAGGTAAATTGATGGCCTGAAACACAGGTTTGCATAAATCTAGATCAGGCAGGTCTATAATTCAGCTAGAATTAAGGTTTCCTCGTTTGTTATTAATGTAGGTAAATCATAATTTAACTTTTTGACTTGAATAAAATTCTATTTATTTTATTTATTGTTGGTATCGTAGAGTGTGTGTGAGTAGCTACAGAATTACGCTAAGAAGATAAACAGCATCGTTTCCTGTGTTTTATTTATTAATTGTTTATTTTTCGTTTACTGTATCGGTAAGTACTATTTATTACTTATTTTGATCAATTGGGGTTGTACCCAATGATATTAAAAGTATAGCTTGTCCATTGAATGTTTATTTTTCTAATTTTTAATTTGATTACTTAATTAATGACTTTTTATAATAGCTATGTTGTACAGTCACGGACTTTAATTGATAAGCCACTTTCAAGCTTTTCAATTTTGCAGTTTCAAACTTGCACGAGATTACACGATTAAACACGAACTCAAACGAAACGAGCGTGCTCGTAAACAAGATGGCATATTACTAATAATCGGAAATAGTCTTATCCATAGAGGTTGACTAATAAGTTCTCAATGATAAATAAATACAATGTTGCATTACGTTTATCCAATCTATTTGATACTGACCTCCTTTGAATCAGAGGTCATTAACTCGATAATTATTAAAACTTAACTGAAGACAGTGACAGTTGAAATGTTAATGTCAGAGACGTTACTTTCGAAGTTGTCGTAATGACTAATATTATAATTTCTTCGTACGCTAACAATACTATGGCTACGCTAAAACAATCGTCGCTAGGTTACGGTTGCTAGACCTGCAATTGGTTGACTTTGGCTAGTCACTCTGCTGTCAAGTTTGTAGTTCTGGCTCTCAGGTTAGCCAACCGGTAAAGTTAAGAAATATTATTTTCTTCTTCTACGAAGACATATGACTTTCCATGTCTGGATGTACGAGTAGACCCGAATAAACCCGATTTGCATTACACGACTAAAATACGAACA
Organism: Lithophane ornitopus; assembly: GCA_948473465.1. Classification (NCBI taxonomy): domain Eukaryota; kingdom Metazoa; phylum Arthropoda; class Insecta; order Lepidoptera; family Noctuidae; genus Lithophane; species Lithophane ornitopus. Next base: position 12,557,583 of record OX419637.1, on the reverse strand, counting down.
GGGCCAAGTGGCTCGTCAATTAAAGTCCGTGACTGTACATAACACAAAGTTCAAAAACAAGCTTCATTACACAAAAATCGCTAATCAGTTAAATTCGCAGGGTACCCTCATTTTCATAATAAATAGCAACTCGAGAGTCCTGCCTACCCTTTTCTAAATTAAGGCGTTATTCACAAGTTTTAATGTAGATTTAGAGCCTTATCCTAAGGGAGGGTGTCATAAATTTTAGAGATATACTTTGGATAATATTTTGCGTAGATGTTTGTCTGTTTTAAGGGGTTTTGGGTCAGTTATTATGATAAGTTGTATGATCATGTCGATGACCTTAAGGGAATTTTTCCTTGTTGTGTTAACAGAAAAGTAGTAACTCAGTTCCTAATTTTCCTAGCCTTTCCCCAACTATGTTGGGTTCGGCTTCCAGTCTAACCGGAAGCAACTAAAGTCAAAACTCAATTATTTAAACTAGGCTGAGAATCAGCACTTTTCGAACGTCAAAATTACATAAGACAGTCCCCCAAAACGCCCACCCTTCACCACTTCCTAGTGCTTTAGGGTGCGTTTCCACTGAAGCGGAGACGAGCGGAGCTGAGCGGAGACGTAAGGGAATCGACCAATCACAATGGTTGAAATCCTCAACGCGTCTCTCAACTCGTCTATAATTGGACGATTCCTGCACGTCTCCGCTCAGCTCTGCTCGTCTCCGCTTCAGTAGAAACGCACCCTTAGCTGGGAAGAAGAAGTGGCGCAACAAACCTCCCAAGCAGAACAGCTGTCTGTTCAGTTAGAATAAAAATTAATTCTATACAATAGTATGTAAAATCATTTACATTATGCACAAACATAATGCAGCGAAGCGACTGACGGCAACAAATGACACGCGTGCGTGTCACTTGCCGAAAGTCGCGTCGTAAAACGCATCGCCCGTGGCCGTGAACTGGGCCTTAGTGATAGGCGGAGCGGGAAGGACGGATGTTGTGGCGGAAGCGGCAGCGAGCGCGGAAACTTGGGACTCGAGAAACAGGAACATTAAAAAATAATGTGATCGCGTTTTGAATGTCATCTAAGGTAATACAGAAAAGTTTCAGTGTTTAAGATTATTTTTGTTTCAATGAAGGATTAAGATAGAATTTAAATACATACCTCATTGGAATAACGAACGTAAGTCAATCTGCCTAGCCTTTTCCCAACTATGTTAGAGTCGGGTTCCAAGTCTAACCGGATGCAACTGAATACCAGTGTATTTTACACGGAGCAAGTGCCTATCTGACCTCCACAACCCAGTAACCGGGTAGTAAGATACCCTTGGTTAGATTGGTTGTTAGGCTTTCGGGCTTCTAACGACCCGTAAAGACTGTCAAAGATCCACGAATGACAGCCAACAGTTTAACGTGCTTTCTGAGGTACGGAGGACTCGGTATGTCACACTCAAAATGAGCCTTCAGAGCAATTGCGAAACGTGTAGTGTAGGTTCTCCATAAACCGGAATCGTTCCCTATCGATTCATGAAAACGGTTCCCTGAATGCGGGCCCTCCAGCACCGTTTTTACAAACAAAAAAACCGACTTCCAAAAAAAAAACATGGGTTTTTTTTTGGAAGTCGGTAGTTTTTTTCACAAAAAGCTTTTATTTTTTATTTTTCAGTTTTTAGTTGTGGTACCTACCCCACACAAATTTGAATACCACTACCTGCTATGTAAATAACAGTGACGGAGTCAAATTAGACATCGTATTCATAAATTAAGTGGGAAAAAATACGTAATATTGAAGCTAACTCAAAAACTACGCAAGCAAAGTAAATACAATTTATATGGGACCACTTCTGAAGCATGACCTATCAAAAAAAAAAGAATCATCAAAATCTATTCATATTTGGCGGAGTAATCGCGTAACATACACACATAAAAACGACGAATTGAGAACCTCCTCCTTTTTGAAGAAGTCGGTTAAAAACGGCTTTATGGCATGCTTTACAAAAATCTCTCGAGTTGTCCACAACTTAAAACAACATAAAAAAATACCCAGAAATTACCTCTCAATTCTACTTGAAAATAGCCTTCTTAATACGTTAAACACCCAACGGTTATCCTATGTATGTAACACAGGGATTTCGCGAAATGGTATATTAATGAGGCGCACTAAGCCCCGCGATATATTCAGCTGACGCCACTACAGTGACGTCAAGTGCGTGTAGCGCTTACCGTGTTAATAACGGTTATTTACCGATATTAATAACAGTTATTTGGCGGTATTAAGCGGTTATGTTATTGCTGTGTTACAATTTTTTATTGGTTACCTAAAGAGGTGAGGAATAGAAGGTCTGTTTTTATGAAGTTTGGGTAAATAAAGATACTATAATGGTTTGGAATTGGCGGTATTTATTTGAGCATAGATTTGTATTGACTATACTCCATTTGAAATAAGATTAGACGTATAGATAATCCTTTTTTACATTCCGTTCAACCGATTTTGAATTCTATTGCGTTGGTAGCATGACAAATGGCAGCCGCAGTAGATAGTTGGTATTGTGTAACTTTTTTTGCTTTTAATGCTATCCTTATGCCTACGGTATAGAAGTCAAAATCTGTTGAACGGACTGTAAAAGGGTTTGTTTTAATGTCTAATCTTATTTCAAATGGGGTATAGGTACACTGCACATCAGTAGCAACACTTACACTACGAAAACTGCCCTTACCGATACAACAGAAAGGCGCGGTCAATGTCAAATTGTTACCACTGACGTGCGGGTGACTGTACTACAGCAGCATAGGCTCTGCAAGCGCAATCGCTGAGCATTGTGTTTTAGGTTTGATCCTCGGGTCGGGCAAAGTGTAAATGGGTTCTTTCAATAAGGGGTGCCGTAGTGCCTCTACGGTGGGTAGTGTGCATGTGATCTCCATAGATTGTTACCCGACTGCTGCGAAGGTGAAAATGGAGGGTTATTGAATCTGTTTTTAACCGACTTCTTCAAAAAGGAGGAGGTTCTCAATTCGTCTGTTTGCAATTTTTTTGTTTTTTTGTTTATGTTACGCGATTACTCCGCCAATTATGAATCGATTTTGATGATTCTTTTTTTGTTGGGTAGGTCATGCTACAGAGGTGGTCCCATATAAATTTTATCAACTTTGTTTGCTTAGTTTTTGAGTTAGCTGTAAAAATTACGTATTTTTCCCACTTAGTGTATGTAGACGATATATTGTTTGACTCCGTCACTGTTATTTATATAGCAGGTAGTGGTATTCGAATTTGAGTGGGGTAGGTACCGCAACTAAAAAGTGAAAAATAAAAACTTTTTACAAAAAAAAAAACAACCGACTTCCAAAAAACACAAAAAAAGTGAAAAATATCTTTAATTTCGGAAGTCGGTGGCCAAAAACGAAAATTGAAAAGCAAAGACACCAGGCAGGTTCCTTCAGGCGTCCAGGGAGTGACGATCGTTGCCCATCTCTCCGGGTGCATTCGTATGACGTGGCCGGCCCACTCCCATTTCAACCTGGCCGTTTGCCTCCCATTTCAGGGTGGTGTTTCAAAAGCGGATCTTTCGCTTGACACCTAATATGCTGCGCTCCATTGCCCGCTGGCAAATCTTGAGTTTTGACTTCTGTTGTTCAGTAAGTGACCAACCAATCACCTTTTTTTCCTTTTTCTTTTTGAAGATTTTAATCTCCCTCTCTGGGCGGATCGGGAGGGCGTGTCAGACTTATCCTGACTAAAACCCACCCATGTTGCCAGTTGCCTGTTGCCAAGGACCCCGGTATCCCTGTCGAAATTTCCCGCAACCCTGGCAGAATTAACCAACTTGTGTTTACCATCGCAAAAAACAGGACTTCTTATGTTTATTTTGCTTCATGGCAATATCTAATGTTAGCCCTGAGGTGTGATGTGATGTATTTTAATAGCATTAAATAAGTGTTCACGGCATAATTTACACATCCGGTCGTGAATGAAAAATACAGTGTAAGGCTAATTTACAACCATAATTTTAAGGTTTTCCGATAAAGAACTGTGCGTGCTTGCGTGATGTAATTATATAGGTACGGTACTTCATTTTCCAAGCTCTCTATTTTCTGTATACAAGGTGTTTCTTTTGATGTGTCATAGAACTCTAAGGTTATTTGCTATAAGTAAAAAATAATACTAAAACCCCTAGAACAAGTGTTCCAAAAATACATAGTTTCGAAAATATCACTAGACTCATGTGTGTATCTAAAGTGATAAATCATTTTCATTCATCTGGCCAAAAAAATATGACAAGCAACGTCGCATTTTCTTATTTTTTATTAATGATTTTCATTCATTCATAAAAAGCTACGAAAATGCGACGTTGACATATTTTTTATTATGGACAAAAATAGACTGAATTTAATGTTTTTTATTTTTATATTTCGCTTATGGGTGTTTTACATATATATCATCGTGACTTAGACTCGCGACAATCTAAGAAGTCCGTTTTGACAGCTATAAAAATCCTTTGCGTAGCGATGAAAAATAACATTGGTTTCTTATATACTGATTCTCGAAACATATCGGTTAAACATACTTAGAGAGTTTGTAATCGAAGACTTATCTACATTGCTTAAAACTGATTCTCAAGGCATAACGTTTTATTACAAGTACGAGAACGAAACGTCAAAACGGACTTCTTAGATTGTCGCGAGTATAGTAGAATCATGTTGTACGAAAAAAAAAAAAAAACCTGTAATTTTTTTGACATGGTCTCATTAATTACCCTAGGCCCTATAGTTATGGGATCTTAAAAGGAACACGTTATATAGGCTGGTATTTTCTTTGCGGTTCAGGTAGGCTTAGTGTGTTAGTTGTCTAGAAGTTTAAACATTAAGTCAAGGCTTCAAAACCTTGTACAGTACAATTTTTTTGTTCATGTCCCTCGGCAATCTTCGTGTTTCGTCATTTGTCGGATTTCTACAGTTGCCCTTTGCACTTGTTGCAGACCGGACGCTCTCAATTGACTAGGATGTCATTCAAATTAATATAAATACACGATAAATCTAATAATAATTGATGGACGAGGAAATTAGCGTTCGTTTATATTCGGAAATACGATGATTCCCGAGAGACATTAAGAAAGTAGTTACACTGTACAGTTTGTTTTTGTGTAGTCAGTCTTTAACTTTTTGAGAAGCATATGCATTTTTCACAGATAAAAAAAATTCACAGTCATATCTTGACCCCCTTATGACTAATAAAACAACAACAACTTATAATAAAACACTAAATATAATTAAATAAATAATAAATGAATATATAGACCTGTACTTATACAAAATATTAATAGAATAAGTAAACTAATGGAAATATAAATACACAAATACATAGAGAGGATAGAATAGGATACCGAAAAATGTAAAACGGATAAATTCAATCCAATAATAATTACGCATAATTATGACTCCCTGATATATTTTAATGAGTAAAATAATAAAAATAAACTATACCATAATACTTAAAATTATACTAAGTACATTAATAATAATAAACAATTTTTAAGCATGTAAAGAAGTAAGCAATATTAAATATACCTAATTAAATAAATAAATAAATGGATAGACTTGTATATAAAATATTAATAGAATAAGTGAATGGAAATATAAATACATAGGTAATAGGAAATAAATAATTCTTAACTTAATATCAAGAAAAAATTGTAAAGAGCTCCTCTCTCCCACCTATTTAAAAGTTTGCTGTGCCGGACAGGGTCCATAATTGTTTCTATTTTATTTTTTATTTACCACCTATATTTTGTACATTATGGATTGCAATAAACGATTTGATTTGATTTAATATATACGGTGCAATTTATTGGTCAATGCCATTCCATTTTCAAGTTGAAGCGACAATAATATTTGCACCGTCACAGCAAATTTTTTTGTTAAGTGCCTGGTACTTACTTGTTGAAAGGCCTACATTGTCCTCCCATGCCTACTAACACTGTAATTTGAAAATATTGTAAAAGCCAATTATTTTTAAAAGAGTAACCGGGAATTTCTTGCCGGCTCTGGAAACGACCAATTGGAACCGTGCACCTATAGCTTCTGACGTTTCATAAGTGCCCATGTAGGCCTATGTGAAATAAAATTATTTGATTTGAGTTTTGAATTTCAAGGAATTTGTTGCTTCAATTTTATTCTATGCCGCACGGAAAAACTTGCGGCGTAATAGATAGGGTATTACGCCCGAGACAATAATGTGAAGAAACCTGGATATAAGTGGCCCAAACGCAGTGAAGAGCAAGGTGTTTTTGGCGCAGCCGTGAGGCATACTCCCCTGATAATGTCCTACTTTACCTTCTTATTTGTTTCTTTATTTTTAATTTGTTATCTGCTGTATATTATGTATATTGTGTGCCTTTTAGTCTGAGCTGAATAAATGTAATTTCTTTCTTTTCTTTCTTTCTTTCTGATCAAAATCGTTTTTGTTTTAACTCTCCGTATCTGAAGAGTTTAATTTTTAGTATATAGTTTTTATATATCAGTTTAGATATTTTCAGGAATAATTCTATAATGGTAAATTAAAGAATTCTTCACACTATCCCAGAAAATTTCGAAATAAAAAGATTACTCCCCATTACGTCATCACCCAACGTAACCTAAATCTACGTTTAAAACTAAGCTAACCCGCTGACGGTATCTTAACGAGAGCTAATTTAGACATAAACACTTGCACCGTGTTTATCTTCAAACGCTTAGGTTATGGGGTGAGCAGCTATCGTGGTGTAGGTATGTGTGTCATCATCATTATTGGGTATCAGAAACATGTCCTGTAGAGTAGTCATTAGCTAGTAGCTACTCTACCGGGGTTGCGGTAAAGTCCGAATGGGATACCGTGGCTTTTGGCTACATACAGGTAAATGAAGGAACACGGGTGGGTTTTAGTCAGTAAGAGTTTGACACGCGCTCTCCGCCCAGAGCGGGAGAATTTATTTGAAAATATCCCACACAAAAAAAATGTAGTAGTTACTAGTTGCGATACAATTAAATCAATTTAAAAAAACAAAAAAAAAAAACAATTTAATTCTATAATTTAAATTTATATACGTAGAATAATTTTGTCATTATTATTGACGTCATTACAAATTATTACCAAAAGCCGAATACTTACTAACACTAGTCTTTTAAGTTTTTTTTTTTTTTGTAATTACTAACAAATTGGATTTTATGGTCTGATAAATAAATGTATTGATTTGAATTTTATGGCCTAGTTAATTAGATCTATATAAACTGGGAGTCTCCAGATCAACAGATCCAATTCAGAAAATTCTTCCATTATCACAAATTACAGTATTGCCGAGTATCATCGTAATCCTAACTATCCTAATACTTATCATAACTTATTATTATAAATGCGAAAGTGAGTTTTTTTATTTGTTTGTTACACTTTCACGCTAAAACGGCTGAACGGATTTAGATGAAATTTGGCACACGGGTAGACCATGACCTGGAAAAGGACATAAGAACAATTTTATCCCGATATTCCCGCGGGATCAAGACTTATGTGGGTGAAACCGCGGGCCGTAGCTAATACGATATATTTTATGTTAAAATAAGAAATCACGGAGGAAGTCGCGGGCAGATGCTAGTTAGTTATAAAGAAGAAGTTCCTGATTAAAGTTACAAATAGAACCAGTATCAAGATTATTATGATTATTTGTGTTTCATATATCTAATTAATTGCCGCTTGCCGGGGTTGGTCCGTGGATGGGTGACCATCTTTACATATCGAGACTCCTCCGTGCCTCGGAAACCACGTTAAGCCGTTGGTCCCGGCTGTCATTCGTCGATCTTTGACAGTCGTTACGGGTCGTCAGAGGTCGAAAGTCTGACAACCAGTCTTACCAAAGGGTATTACCCAGTTACTGGGTTGTGGAGGTCAGATAGGCAGTCGCTCCTTGTAAAATACTGATATCCAGCTGCATCCGGTTAGACTGGAAGCCGACCAAATAGCAACTTATAATATACCTTTAGGGGTAATGAGGAACAGGGTGTAAAGTTCACTCATCCACCATAGAATAGGGAGGATCCTCCGACCAGACGGGTGTGGTGTCTGGCGCGCAACTGCCCAACGATTGATGTTGGGTTCTTGTATATATGTCCACTGCTCGGTAAACTTTAATTGCGCGATGCAGGATTTATGTGACGTCAGGATCTTTGTGTAACGTCAGTTCTTTGATGCGTAGTTCGCATGTGGCGATGTAGATACCGCCACATACCTCTGTTTTACAATAAATAAATGAATCTGAATCTGAAACATGTAATCAGAGCCACACAGAAATCTCATGTAAAAGTGCAAAGAGTGGTCACCCTTCACAATTTAAACACAGTAAGTGCAGCTTAACTCCACAAAATGACGAATTCATGCTTTCATTATTTTGCTATAAGCCCCAAAAGGCTGTAAGCGGAAAATATTGAGCGAAAAACATAAAAAGTCAAAAGCTCTCTTTTCATCTCGGCTCATTCATATTTCCTTATTATTATAAGATAATAGGTATACACAAATCCACCTTTACAATACCTTCAAAAACTCAAAGCTGCTAAACCGGCCAAGTGCGTGACGGAGTCGCACACGAAGGGTTCCGTACTGTATTAATACAGCGGGTGCGGTTGTTGACTGATTGGAGTTCCTGGATATTTATAGAACTTTGTTTTTTTGGGGATTGAGAACTGGATCGGTGCTGTGTTATTTTTGTATCAAGGAAGATCGAGCAAAAAAACGCCGAAAAAACACTTTTTTTGTACGGGGACCTTTAATTACTAACTTTATTTAATTTTTATTATTTTTTGTTAGAGCAGTGGTGGCCCAGTGAGCAGTGGTGGCCCAGTGGTAACGGCCATGACTTACGAGTTGTAGGTCGTATGTTCGAACCCTGACAGGCGCTTTACTTTGTGTAAATTATTTCATCGCCAGTGCTCTCAAAACGGTGAAGGAAAACATCGTGAGGAAACCGGCATGTCCTAAAACCAAAAATTCGAAGACATGTGACATTAACCAACCCGCACTGGGCCCGCGCGGTAGATTACGGCCCACTCCGTCTCACAGAGAGGAGGCCTGTGTCCCAGCAGTGGGAACATTATAGGCTGATTATGTATGTTGTTATAGCGGCAATATAAATACAAAATCTATAAAAATTTCAAACGTCTATCTGTTACGGTTCATGAGATACAGTCCGCTGACTGACAGACGAACATCAAGCAATACACAAAATTGACAAGCTTACTTTGCTTGAACAAGAGTCTTTTGGCTGCTCTGTATGTGCGTTTTTTAGTATTTTTTTATTTTATAATGTGCGTTTTGTTTTTGCAGAATAAACAATTTTCATTTGTTTTTTCTTTTCTTTAGACAGACGGACACCGGAGGCTTAGTATCAGCTTGGCACCCTCCAGGTACGGAACCCTAAAAACGTTTTCATTCGAAACATCTTTAGAAAACGGTTGTTCATTGTTAATAGTGCTATATTATCACATTATATCAGGACCAATTCACTTGAGGGTGTTGAGAACACCCCTTATCTTGTTGACTTCAATAAGGTTGACAGTTCTGTCCAGCAAAATAGGCTTTTGTTTACATTGTATGAGATATTTTAGGGATTGGAGTTACACTGTACTGTAATTTTGACGGTAAAAAGGTTTATTTTTGTTGAATGTTCGTCAAACACTCGTGATCACTCGGTACGGTCTGATGGAATGAGGTTACCTTAGGCCGTATACAGAAAGAAAGCTGGTAGCCGGCGCCGATCTACCAGCGCTTATCGGCGCTGGTACATTCTGGTAACAGTTACATAAAGCAAGCGGTTAGGTTAGTATAGTTAAATGGCGGGCGGCGCCAGCGCTAACCGGCGCGTGTCGAAGATTGTCGGAACTTGTCGGCGACGTTCGGCGCTTATCGGCGCTTGTTCATATAAATGCGCTGGTTACCTGCGTGGACCGGTTCCTATAAGCGCTGGTAGGCTGCCAGCTTTCTTTCTGTATACGGCTTTATGTGCAGCCTGCAGTATGCCTCGATCACACATACCGAGTAGATGGGTGAAACCGAGGCAGTGCTCTCGGCTAGGTTTAAACACATCACTGAGTGCTCGGCCGAGCGCTCGGCAGAGTTAAAGGCCGATTCGACACCAAAGTTCGTGACAGTCACTCGGACCTATTTTCTTCTTCTCTTCAATATTGTAATTTATATTCTGGGACAGTCGGGTAAAAATAAATTTTTGCACATTGTACCGTGTGACATATCAAATAAAAAGGCTTACTGTGTAAGAGGGACTCAGATTTATTTTTAAATTTTAAACTAAATAGTTTTAAAGAAACATTTGCAAACAATATTTATCACATTCATATTGTTTGCTAATGTTTCTCTTTCTCGCTCGTCACCTTATATAATAATAATAAGAAAGCCCATCACCGTCACACACTCTTTGCTCGCCATCTCGTTTTTAGTTGCTACATCTCCTCGCTTCTCGTTTATCGCCGGCAGTGGGACGGTTGCCTTTATCAGACAACCTACCTAATTCCACACTCACAGTAACTTTGGAGTTCTATATTGGAGTACCTTGATAGCTAAATCTTGTTCTAGAATGTTCTACACAAAGCCAAATGCAAATATGTAGTACGTATTTGCTAACATAAACTTTATAGTTGGATTAGTAGACCACTGTAGTAAGCTCGTAACTTAAATCGAAATCCATTGTTCTCGAAACATCACTTGGAAGTTGTAACGTCTTGGTTTGCGATGGTGCATAAGAATGAGGAACTCATGAGTTCCCTTGTTATACAGGGTGTAAGGGCACCGTTGTCACTCAAACCATGGGTAGTTGACTTAAATATAAAAATAAATTACCGAGTAACAACAAAAAAAAAACGTAGTTTTCATTAAAAGATTTTAAAAAGTTTCTATCCGACACCGTGCTTGCTAGTAAAACAGCTGACTGACTGAGGGAGGGGTCGCACTCGCGGCCGGTCAGGTCACGTCCCGCACCACCGCCCATGTTGAGACGCAAGTTCGTTGCCCTAGCGCATAGGGTGATAGGATGAAATACTTTTGTGGAAAAATGTAGATTAAAAAAAAAAAAAGTTCTAATTTTCTATTGATTTTACGTTCTATAAATGAAACCAAACCGCTGGTTTCATGGATTACGGTGTTTACCCTAACATCCTGTATATCTGATTATGAGGTCACTTGAGAGGTACAAAGTGAAATGAAGTTCAGAATAACATTATTATCATCTGCCTGCTTTTTCTCAACTATGTTGAGGTCGGCTCCTAGTCTAATCGGATGCAGCATGCATTTTATGTTCGTGTCAAAATGTAGGGAACAGCTGATTTTCGCGATTTGAAGGTTGGTCCCATTGTGAAAGTTGTTTATAATGATGAGTACAATAGCCCATGAGGATGCCCATTAATTTCATCCTGTATACAATGGCGAAAGGTAAACCACTGAATGAGAGTGGCCGGGCTAACCGGAGTAAATAAAAAAAAAGAAATGTTCAGCAAAGGATGATTTTATTTAAATGAAGTTGTAACTTGTAATTCCCCATTCCCTCTCAAGAAATGATCCCACTACTCTACAATACAATAATATGCAAAACTGACCATTACGCAAGCGGTCCCCTCTAAGGCATATTACACAACAGTGAAAATTCCCTTCACTCCACTTCATTTACATTTGAATGTAGCCCTGCCCTTTGTTTATTCACGCTATATATTAAGTAGAGATGTACCGACTGGTCGGGAAACACGACTATCCGGCTATTTGTAGTTGGCGACTATCCGGCTATCTGTCAGTAATCGGTGACTAATCGGCAACTAGTCGCAAAAAGCGCCGATTAGCCGACCCTTTCCTGTTTTCTTTCATTTCTTTTGTTAAACATTTATAAACTCATGCGTTCTTTCCATGGGGGTAGGCAGAAACTTCAGAACGCCATCTGCTACGACTCCTCTTATATACATAATATAACTAAATATCTTAATATTTCTTTAAAAAACATATAAATAGTAGCAGCCACATTGGTATCGAGCACCGTATTACCTAGAAGTCATATTTGTTAAACATACATCACTTGTCGGTCTAAAAATAATCAGTCGACCAAATGGCCTGTCGATCTAACGACCTGTCGATCTAACGACTTGTCGACCTAACGACTTGTCGACCTAACGACTTGTCGACCTAACGACCTGCCGACCTAATGACATGTCGCACACTTGTTTGTCGAACTAATGAAATACACTCGAATAAAGAACGTACGAGTACGTAACAAATTGCTTATTATTTATTTTAGAATCACAGTTTCGGTTTTGTACACTCGAACTCCACTGAAAGCTTGGCTGACTCAGTCAGTGAGTGCTGTTTCTGCTGGGGAATTTGCTGCACCACTTCTTACTAGCTAAAGCACTAGGAGGTGGTGAAGGGTGGGTGTTTTGGGGGATTGTCTTATGTGATTTTGACCTTAAAAAAAAACCGACTTCCAAAAAATACACTCAAAACTGAAAAATAACTTTAATTTCGGAAGTCGGTGTCTTTACTTTTCAATTTTCGTTTTTTGCCACCGACTTCCGAAATTGAAGTTATATTTCAGTTTTGAGTGTTTTTTTTGGAAGTCGGTTTATTTTTTTTGTAAAAAGTTTTTATTTTTCACTTTTTAGTTGTGGTACCTACCCCACACAAATTCGAATACCACTAGCTGATGTAAATAACAGTGAAGGAGTAAATGAAAACATCGTCTAGATAAACTAAGTGGGAAAAATTCGTAATATTGAAGCTAACTCAAAAACTACGCAAGCAAAGTTAATAAAATTTATATGGAACCACCTCGGAAGCATGACCTACCATACAAAAAAAGAATCATCAAAATCGATTCATAATTGGCGGAGTAATCAGGTAACAAACATAATAAAAAATAAAAAAGTAAACATACTGACGAATTCAGAACCTCCTCCTTTTTGAAGAAGTCGGTTAAAAAGGGCTGATTTTCAGTCTAACTTAAATAAATGACTTGATATTGATTCGGAGATTCTTGAGATCGGTCGTTTTTTGCAACCGATCAGTCGGCCAGTCGGCTTGTCGACCAGAGTCATAGTCAGCACATCTCTAATATTTAGTTGTAAAGGGTAAGCACAGTTTGATGTATGTAAGGTAAGGGTGGCTGGAGTTCATTTGCATATTTTGCGTTTCTATTCTCGCAAAGGATGGGTTCGTTCGTAAATTTATTGTTTTAAAATCTGATAAAGAGCGAGTTTTGGAAATTATGGTCTGTAATTTTGTTCAGGCTCGGGGCGGAGTAATAACAGCCGCACGGGTCGATCGGTCAGGTTAAGCTACGCTTGCCGCGGTCGGTCCGTTGATCTTTATACACCTACCGAAACCCCTCCGTACCTACCTCGGAAAACACGTTACACGACTGTCATTCGTATATCTTTGACAGTCGTTACGGGTAGACAGAAGCCCAAAAGTCTGATAACCAGTTTTACAAACAGGTATCGTATTACCCAGTTACTGGGTTGTGGAGCTCAGATAGGCAATCGCTCTATGTAAAATACTGGTATTCAGCAGCATCCGGTTAGACTGGAAGCCGATTCCAACATAGTTGTGAAAAGGCTAGGCAGATTGATTGATCTTTGTAAGGTGGTTGGTAGCAGCTGGATGAGAGTTGCCGAGAATCGAGTTGGAATGGCGTGCGATTAGAGAGGCCACTGCTGTAGGCATAAAGCCTGCAATCCTCATCAGCCTACAGCAGTGAGTGTGTTCAAATTTTTGATCATCGATCATCATGGTTGCTTATTGCGACTTGGTGATTACAGACTATTGAGTCCAGGTTTCCTAACAATTTTCCTTTTCAGATGGGTTTCGAATGCCTTCTAAAATTAAAAGTGTATGAAATCAGTGTAAAAAATAATCATGAAGAAATATTTAACTTTTTACATTTAACTTTTTTATATTATATACTCACCTGTAATTCTTTAAAGGGGTAGGTCAGTTTTGAACTAGTTTTTACCCGACTACGGCGAAGAAAAAAGGAGGGTTATGATTTTGACCGGTATGTATGTATGTATGTATCTTCATCTGTTCCCTCATATCTTCTAAATGACTCATCACAATTTCACAAATGAGGTATAGTTGGAAGCGTCTTGATCGTATTGATCGTCCGCTGGTTATAGGCTATGTGACGTCACATTAAATTAAAAATGGCGCCCTCTAGAGGATATAAAGTCAGGAACTAAAAAAAAAATATTGTTTAATCCTACCATGTTGGGTATCAAATGAAAGGGCTTAAGGAGCACATTTCAAAAATATATATATTATAACCCCAAAAGAATAAAAAAGAAATTCAAGTAATAAAAACTAAAACCCAACTACGACTAAAAAGTTATAAACAAGACACCACAGACAGACAAATTAAAAATCCGGAGTCACGCGTAATCTGTTTGATTTATGCCCGTGTGACTCCGGATTTTTAATTTGTCTGTCTGTGGTGTCTTGTTTATAACTTTTTAGTCGTAGTTGGGTTTTAGTTTTTCATTACTTTAATTTTTATGTTATGTGTATGTGATAAAATGCCAAAACATGAAGAACTCTGTTTTTAAGAGTCCCATGTTAAGCGACAAAATAAAACAATAATTTAAAAAAAGTTTATTGTCTCAAAATAATTTTATTGTTTTATTGTCAAACTCCCGCCTTCCACTAAGTATGTCCTGTTAGAAAAACTCAATAAATCTTTATTCAAAATGGAAATCAACCCGTTTGAGGCCTTGTGTTGTTGTAGTTGAAAGTCTTTGTGGTCCAAGTGGTCCCAGCGGTCCTGATGGTCGCGGTAGTGTATTTATTTATTTGTTACACCAAAAGCAGTACATACAAGAACAATTAAAACAGAACAGTAAGATAAAAAAATACTGGTATGAATACCTATTATAGGTATACACAGCATTTGCCACAAAATATCATAGTAGGTAATAAAATAAAAAGTAACTTAAAGAAACATAAAATACAATGATTAAACAACAAACAACAAAATAAATAGATAACTTAAACGTAAGAAAGAAGATCGTAAAACTACAAAAAAAACCTGCAACTTACAGACAAAATCTAATCCAATTTTATTACTAGGTACGTACTTACATCATGCCAGTAATTACCTGTCAGCAACACAAAGTAACGTGTTTTGCGTCCAATTAATATCCGCTGCCTCTTAAAGATGGCTGACATTTCTGTCAACCGGTTACCGAATTGATGGGCTTGTGAAATTAAAGGGTAGGTTAGGACAAAGATGAGTGAGTGAATGGAGTGATCATGATTTATTGATTTGCTAGCTGTTACCCGCTAATTCGTCTACGTGTATTTTTAATTTCATTATTTTTTAACACAAGTATTCAATTTGAAAACTAGCCTATGTCTTCCTCCAGATCCTAGTATGCCCATCTGTCAAATTTCATAACAATCGGTTTAGGCATGTATGGTAACAGACAGACAGGCATAGTTAGGTTACTTTTGCATTTATAAAAAATATTATCTAGCGCGAATATGGATTTAGTACCTATCAGCATCGATTGATTATTCATGTAGGTATATATGACGCGGCAGTGGGCATGGACGATGGATTTGTGTAAAGTAACTAATAGCTTTTATGACTTATGACTTTATGACCGTCAGTTTAAATCGGTAAATCAACCAGTTTATGTCATGTGAATGGCGAAACCTGTTGAAAAATAAAAAAAATACCATCCATCTACTTTGTATTCCATGGTGCTGACATGGTGGGTTTGAAGTAGGTAGAGCTCTCTGTATTTAGTGTGGTTTTGAATGAGTAACCGCGTAGAGGTTGTGCGAGACGTAATACGAATGGTCAAGGGCACTTTGTTCGAAAATTGAATGTGAATTAAAAAAAAAAGGAATGTGTGTTTGACGGTAGTTTGTGTCGTTTATTGGTGCAATGGAACAAATGCAAATAATAGTAAGCTTGAAATAAAACAAATTATTTAAAAAACAAAAAAACCCGACTGCAACAACCTATAACCGAAAACAGAAAAACCATTGAAATTGAAATTGGTATATTGCAGGCAGGGAACAAACCAATAACCTGAAATATGGTGTAACTTTTGTTTGTCCCCGCCTGGAATACCTCACAAAAAACAAAGTTCAATGCTTGTTTTTGGTTGGTTTTTTGTTTTTTAAATAATTTGTTTTATTTCAAGCTTTTTCTGCTTAAGGCTGCCAAGGACCAGTTCTCTTTGAAGGAGTCCAGCTCATTCTGCCATCTCCGTCTAGGTCTGCCACAAGCAAATATTCAAACAAAACCTTCTACTTACATTTCCCCTAAACCTACCTATATTACAACATCAGATCCCATAATAATTCATCTAAAAACGACCCTTATAAACATAACACGAGAAACATTACATAAGTGGTGACGTCACAAAAACGGCTAAACGGACCCAAATCTGATAAAGGAGTTAATGAAACTTGATGTGTGCAAAAACTGTATACAGCGACCAATGTGTGTTGATCCTTGGTTGTCGTGCTAGTTGTGAAGCCAAGTATCATTGTTGTTTATTTCTTGTTTCCTTCATTTTGGAGTTTCTTGTCCGTTCTTTTCCATAGACAAAGAAAGAAAATACGTTTATTTGCGAAAAACATGACGCTAAGAAAGGACAGATATACGAAAATAACAAGTTGCGTTGGAAATATGCCTCACATCCACGCAAAACGGCCATCGCTCAGCATAATGCTGCGACCCTATGCGAGACAGAGCCCCAGCGCTGGTTTTCAGTGACAGCCGGCGTTGACGTCATGACATCAATCGGTGCAGAACATAATGAATTATCAATAACAAAATAAGAAATAAAATTTCTAGTGTTTATAAAAATATAATATTTATTGATGGCAACATTCCGTTCCGTCAGAGACATACATAGACATAGAGATCTAAGTTTTGGAATTGGCAACTAACTTCAACTTTCTGACAACTTATCGACTCTTTGACAATTCAAAAGTGCCTGTAAATGGTATAATTGAGTTTTAAGCCGACCGTATACTCGCGAAAATCCGTTTTGACGTTTCGTTCTCGTACATGTAATAGGACGTCAAGCCTTGAGAATCAGTTTTTAGCAATGTAGATAAGTCGTCGATTACAAACTCTCTAAATATGTTCAATCGATATGTCTCGAGAATCAGTTTATAGGAAACCAAGTTTTTTTTTCATCGCTACACAAAGCATTTTTATAGCTGTCAAAACGGACTTCTTAGATTGTCGCGAGTCTAACTGAGACCTTCACTTTGGTAGCTGCGCGGTCCGGGAGGGGTATGGTGTCGTGATGTCATGCGAGAGCTCAGTGATTCATTAACTTATGACAAGTGTGACCCCTCCCGCACTGCGCAGCACGGAAACTCAAGAACGGTCACAGTAAAGCGTTCCGCCTTTAATTGCTTTGAGTTTGTTGCGCTATTTCTTTTTCCTAGGAAAAAGATTAGGAACGTGAACGCGTTTGGCGACTGTATTTTGTAAATTCGTAAAAAAAGTAAGTACTGTAGAGCCTGAAGGGTCTACAGTACCGGATCGAATGCAACACTTGTTGATAGATTATCGAATTATAATAGTTCGGAGAATCAAAGATACATTTTTATATTATTCTAGTCGGCATGCCTACTGTGGGCCAATTCTGTCTTTCTATTCTAAAATACAAACTGCTAGAACATTCGAGTCAAGCTTTTCTTACTAGTCAGTACAATTGTAGGTTGCTTCCTGTATAAAACCTTACAGTACGGACTGAAAATCCTACTTCCTACTATAATATTATAAATGTGAAACACACAAACACACAAACTCACAAACACTTGTGTGTTTGTGAGTTTGTGTGTTTGGATGTTTGTTACTCAATCACGCAAAAACGGCTGAATAGATTTGGATGAAATTTGGCAAACAGGTAGTTTTTTATCCCGATATTCCCACGGGATGGAGACTAACGCGGGTGAAACCGCGGGGCGCAGCTAGTAAATGATATTTGATTTGGAATCTAAATTGCTGAAAGGTGACTTGTAAAAATAATTTTCTAGGTCAGTCAGCGTTTGGTTAAAAAGAAATAAATCATCGATCTAGCTACGACCCTTAGGAGCCGCGAAAAACGAAAAAAAGGCTAAACAAAGTAATAGCGCGGGTGGGCGATGCGATGCGATATAGTATAATATTTTATGTTAAAACAAGAAATTTCACGCTGACGAAGTTGTGGGCAGAAACTATACTCCATTTGAAATAAGATTAGACGTATAGATAAGCCTTTTTTACATTCCGTTCAACCGATTTTGAATTCTATTGCGTTGGTGGCATGACAAATGGCAGCCGCAGTAGATAGTTGGTATTGTGTAACTTTTTTTGCTTTTAATGCTATCCTTATGCCTACGGTATAGAAGTCAAAATCGGTTGAACGGACTGTAAAAGGGTTTGTTTTAATGTCTAATCTTATTTCAAATGGGGAATAGGTACGAAATTGCGGTAATAATTTACTAATCCTAAAAATGATTGAAGTTTGCCTATATCTGTGGGCACAGGGGATTTCTCAATTGCTACTACTTTATCAGATGATGTATTTCAAATGGGGTATTTATACATTATAAACCTTTCGGAATAAACTCCGGAATTATGTCAAACACTACATAAAAATCCGTTGCCTAGTTTAGAAGGACAACGCAGTCATACAGACATACACGATACGCGATTTTAATTTATAATAATTATGTATGTACTTATAGATTTCTCTGATGGAAGGAAAATGAACTTACTGGTTTTTACTGCACTATTTATAAATGTCCTAGAAAATTTAACTAAAAATCATCTCTTCAAAATCTATTATTATTATTAGCCACCATAGTTCCCTATTCCGCAGTATGCCAACTTATACTGGTCACTCAGTATTTACTATAACGAGTGTAGTGTTGTGCTTCCCGGGATGTTTAGGTGTATAGTTTGCGAGTCCCGGAGTTTAAATGACAGTTTAAGGGGAACCTATGAGTTTCATGTGGTATGCTGGATGTAGTTACAGATGTAGGTTTTATGTATGTTTGTTGTTGATAGTAGTTTCATTACATTTACATATTTAGATATTACTAGGTTCGCCCCGCGGTTTCACACGCGTAAGTTTCGGTCACGTAGGAATATCGAGATAAAAAGGATCATATGTCATATTCCAGGTCATGGTTTACCCATGTGCCAAATTTCATCTAAATCCGTTCAGCCGTTTTAGCGTGAAAGCGTAATAAACAAACAAACAAACTCACTTTCGCATTTATAATATTTTATGTTATAGGATTATAAAAGTTTTTGTTACTTTTGCTGGGTAATCCTCCTAATATTATAAATGTGAAAGTTTGTGTGTTTGTTACTCAATCACGCAAAAACGGCTCAATGGATTTGGATGAAATTTACAAATGGCAAACAGATAGTTTATAACCTGGATTAATACATAGGATACTTTTATCTCGATATTCCCACGGGATCGAGACTTACGCGGGTGAAACCGCGGGGCACAGCTAGTATAGTAATATAACGAAAATCTGACCATTTTCGGAAATAAAAATGGAACACTGTTGACACAGAAGCACTAGAAAGAGATAGATATCAAAAGGCTTAAAATAAACTTGTATTTTTCTTAATATCTGTTTCTATTCCTATCAATCAAAACAATACACACCGAGACAACAAGATCTTCCAGGACTTTCCGAACACTTGCCCAAGTCTCTCATCACTATAACAAGCGTGAATGATTTTATTAATGTTACTTACTAAGTACTTTTAATAGCCTAGCCTGTAACTGAGTGTACAATATGCAAATAAATAAATAAAATAAATAAAATAAATAAAATAAATAAAATAAATAAAATAAATAAAATAAATAAAATAAATAAAATAAATAAAATAAATAAAATAAATAAAATAAATAAAATAAATAAAATAAATAAAATAAAATAAGCGTTACCACCTGTTAGGAGGTTTTCTACGTCAAAGTCAAAGTCAAATAGTTTGTTTCAAATACTGCAATACAATTTAGACACATTAAAGGCACTTTTGAACGTCAAAACAAAGAAAACAATAGAACTGATTCTTGTTGCCCCTTCCAAAAGGTAGTTTTCATATGGAGAGGAATGGGCAAGAAACTCCACCGTTACTCTTTTAAAAATGTTTTACAATGTTTTGTATACATCAATTACCTACATGTGAATACGATGCACCTAGAATACGATTACTGTACAACAATAGGTAAAAAGAATTAAAAATGGAGCAATGACAAATAAATTACGAATATCCAATATTTCTTTTTTTTGTCATACATGTTTAGTTTATTCTTAATGATATTTTTACCATTGTTCTAAAATGATTATTGTTTGAATTTTATATCCCTTCCGAAATGTCAAAATTAGTGTTGCCAGTTAGCTTTTGTACAACAGCAACGGTCCACTCTATTGCACTAAGCCTTTTTTCTCTCTCATTCTTATGGAATAGTAGTTACAAAAGTCAGAGTTAACAGAAAACACATTCTATAAGGTATTTTTCATGAGTTGTAAACTACTAGCAAAATCGGAACTACCGACCAGGTTACGTAACGTTACAAATGAATTTAAAACAAGTACACTGGAAATTGCAACACTTCCCGTCCCGTTTTTGTGCCGGCTTCGAAAAAATCCAGTAAAAAACAGGACAACTTTAAGCTCAAAAAAGGCAGGAAAGGAAAACAGTTTCCAAACATTACTTAAAAAACTTTTTAAAGTATCTTTAACTAAAGAAAAATGTCTCATTGTCAATATAAGAATATTTCCTAGAAAACTTGCTCCGTACACATTATCGTTAAAGTTTTGTCGAAATATTGGTTCAGCGCTGCGCTAGCTGCTCATAAACTTGCGTGGTTTACTGTACTTCGTGCACTTTGAAATGGGGAACACCATTCGAATAGTTTTACGTAGTTCCGTATACAATAAAATGTTAGTTTCTGCGGATATCATTCTATGTGTTTATACAGTTTTGGTTACTTTTTACGGTTCCGTCCCCGAAGGGTGCCAAACGGAACCCTATTACTAACGGGGTGTCCTGCGTGATCAACGAATACGACGCGATGTGATGCGACACGACACAATGCAATGCGACGCGATGCTACACGCAACAAATGTCCTAAGTGATTTTGGTCATTGCTTCTCGAATCATGAAGAAGGACAATGTTGCTTAAAGTTCATGGTGTCGCGTCTGGTCGCCCTCAAAACAAGTACACGTTACGTCGCGTCTCGCTGCAGACTGCCATCTAGGCCGCAAGCAGGGTATGCCGTTGAGTTGATCGCATTTGTCGCGATCGTCGCGTTCGCAGCGTCGCGTCGCATCGTATTCGTCGCTCACAAAGGACACCCCGTAAGCCTCCGTTGTCCGTCCGTCTGTCTGTCTGTCAGCGGGCTGTATCTACTGAACCGTAATAGGTTAATAATTGAATCTCATACATTGTACAGGTATTTCTATTGTCGCTATAACAAGAAATAATAAAAATATAAAAAAAGTTTATAATTAAAGGGATACAAGAAACGGCATTTTTTTGCTAAATATTGTAGGTACTGTAGTACTTTAACCCTTCGTGTGTCAGTCTGACTGGCTCTTGGTTGGTTTTTAGGGTCCCGTATTTGATAAGGAACCCTTATAGTTTCGCCATGTTAGTCTGTCTGTCCGTCTGTTCGCGGCATAGTTCAGAGACTCTTAGTGTTGTTCCCATAGTGAAAGTTGTTCATAATGTCCCCTTAAGAGGATTCCTATGAATTCAATTTCACCTCCTACGCTTAAATAAGCAAAGGTTTAATTCATAAATAAAACCAATTAGTATTTCCAATGAAAATCCTAAATCCTAACTAATATTATAAATGCGAAAGTGAGTTTGTTTGTTTGTTACGCTTTCACGCTAAAACGGCTGAACGGATTTGGATGAAATTTGGCACAGGGGTAGACCATAACCTGGAATAGGACATAGGATAATTTTTATCCCGATATTCCTACGGGAACGAAATTTACGTGGGTGAAACCGCGGGGCACAGCTAGTACAATAATAAATGCAATAAATGGTATTTCTGTCCCGTCACCAGCAATCCAAAAATACTTAAAACCAACGTTATTATTTTTATTTTCTCGCAAATCGTTCGAAGGCTTTACAGGGGCTTTTCTTTGAATTTACTGCTTCATAAAATATAAAATGTTTATTTGAAATTTTATATTTTCTTTCGAGGATTTAAAATTTATCCGATTAAAGTTTTATACTGGGTGTTAGGGTAGACACCGTTATCCTTGAAACTAGTGGTTTGGTGTCATCTATAATATACTTTTTCTATGGGATCAACATAGAAATCGCGAAAAAAAAATCAGCTGTTCCATACATTTGTGTTCACTTAAATCGACAAAATGTATGGAACAGTTGTTTTATTTTTTTTCCTTTTCCCAACTATGTTAGGGTCGGCTTCCAGTCTAACCGGATGCAGCTGAATACCAGTATTTTACATGGAGCGACTGCCTATCTGACCTCCACAACCCAGTAACTGGGTAATACGATACCCCTTGGCAAGACTGGTTGTCAGACTTTCGGGCTCTGACGACCCGTAACTACTGTCAAAGATCTACGACTGATAGCCGGGACCAACGGCTTAACGTACTTTCCGAGGCACGGAGGAGTTTCGATATGTAAAGATGGTCACCCATCCACGGACCAACCCCGGCAAGCGTAGCTTAACCTGATGGATCGAACCTTGCGGCTGTTATTATTTAGCCACGAGCTCCTCCGGGCTGGTATCGTTACAAAAGTAGATATTGGTGCCGATTCTCTTGTACACCGAACTAAACTAACTAAACTGTCACAAAATTCCTTACTTTTGACTATGGGAATCTTGGAGCTATTCGCCAAGTAAATTCTCTAAATTTAAAACTTATTTTGACACAACTAAAATCTAATTTGACAACCGCGCGCCTCCACTTGGTACTTGTTTTCCTTACCCCGTGTTTTTTTTTTAGAGTCAGAGGCGCGCATGCACGGCATCCTCGACGTGTTTTTAATGGAATTTTTCAGTTTTTGTATGGAAAATAACCAAATAAAAAACATTACCAACATGTTGAGAATTAGGGGTTTAAATTAAAGGGGTCGAAATTTCCATTATTTTTATAGGCAAAAGAAAATAAAAAAATACAGTACTGTTTTTTGTAACTGAAGTCGAGGTTTTGGTTTGAATTTTAGTTCATGACATCTAATTTTATTCCAAACATTTTTAATCGCGATTAAATTCTAGTCAGATTTAGTTAGAGGATTTTAGATATAGGTCAAAATTGTAGGTTAAATCGTCAATTTCAGAATAGCATTTTCACTAAACTAATCTCAGTGCCATCTTAGTGCTGCCAAACTAAATTATAGTTAAGTTGTGTCATTTAAAGTCTATTTCAGAATGTGTTTGATCGTTTGACAGGACTAAACTAAATTTTAGTGATTTTTAGTTTAGTTTAGAGAATTTTGTGACAAGAGAATCGGCACCAATACTTATCTTTAGAAATCTTCCTATCTACATCTCTTTGTCTGCTTGTTTGTGCACTGATAATTTAAAAACCACCTAAACGATTTGCGTTTTTTTTTTTTTAATACGTAGACAACATCCTCTGGTCAGATTTCAGTATACCTACCTATTAAGTCCACACGAAAACCTCCAAAAGCTAGTAAACCATAAATGCTAAAATAAACTGTCAGTATTTCGCAGGTGTTTTACGTAAAAATGAGTCTCGGTTGAGTGCCTTTGACATAAACACTACATGCAGGCTTTTATGCTCAGATTTTATCCGCTGGGCTGATTTTATTGTAAGCTCCACTATTGTTTCTGAACGATAAAAGCAAGTTGTTTGACATGTTGAAAAAGGAAATGAAGTCTCGCATAATATGTAGTGGAAAAAGCATGGTTTTTAACCGACTTCAAAAAGGAGGAGAGATTTGTTAAGCGATTGCTCCGCCAATTTTGAATTGAATTGACTTCTTCAAAAAGGAGGAGGTTCTCAATTCGTCTGTATGTTTTTGTATGTTTGTTACGCGATTACTCCGCCAATTTTGAATTAATTTTGATGAATCTTTTTTTTGTTTGGTAAGTCATGCTTCAGAGGTGGTTCCATATAAATTTTATTAACTTTGCTTGCGTAGTTTTTGAGTTAGCTTCAATATTACATATTTTTCCCACTTAGTACCTACCTTTGGACGATGTTTTAAGTTACTCCGTCACTGTTATTTACATAGCAGGTAATGGTATTCGAATTTGAGTAGGGTAGGTACCAGAACTAATAAGTGAAAAAAAAAAAATTATACAAAAAAAACAACAACCGACTTCCAAAAAAAAGATTTTGTTTTCATTTTTCAATATGGATTTTCTAATGTAACTGTGCGTTTTATCTGCCTCGATGGTCTAGTGGTCGCAAACGCTACTGCTGACCTAGAGATCCTGAGTTCGATTCGAGCAAACTGTTAAATATTGGGTTTTTTCTATCTGGAATTTCTAAGTAGTAGCTCGAAGTCTGGATATGTGCTCGGTTGATGGCAATAGGCTCACCCTCTATTACATGGGACTCAAACATAAATGGCGAAATGAGGGTGTACTATTAGGTACACCTTTGCCTAACACTTCGGGGATTACAGGCGTGATGTAATGTGATGTTCTAATCTTGGATCCCGGTGACTTTCGGCAAAAGAATCCTCTTGAAGAAAATGGAAAATACTAATGGCTGGATATGACTCTTTATTTCTCTGTTTGAGAATTTGTGTTTGTCCTGGTGAATTCTTTTAAGCCAGACTGGCAGGCAATTGAGGAGTTTTGAGACATTAGCCGCCTTTACACGAGACGCGGTTTCAGGCGTGAAAGGCGTTTCACGCAGGAAAGAACGCGCGTGTAAAGATAGAAAACGAGAACGAGAAAGCACGCGCGCGCCGCCCGCTCGCGCTTTCATGCGTTCAAGTCTGTGCGCTTTGAACTTAATTCAAGGCACATAAAAAAATCACACACGATTGCGCGTGCAAGCTTTCCCGCGTTCAATCGTGCACACTCCGATCGCGAGTGAAAGTTATCGGTTTCTCTTGTTTTTAACAAAAGAACAATGCACTATTTTTTGTACCTACTCTTCATAATATTCTTCTCTTTGCACAGTTATAAGAATAGCCAGTCAACAAAGATACAATGCTGCCTCTCCAAGTCACACCGGACCTCGCGGACGAGCATTCGACGCCACTCGAGAACGCTATTTTTATCTTCTCGTTAAAAAACATCGTGTAGCTTCCTACAATTTCTTTTGGTCACAGCATCTCAAAAATAATAAAACACTGTCATACCTTTGTGAAACTAACCAGCATTATTATTTTATTTCCCAGGTGTTGTTGTAAAAATCAAACAGGGGCTAGTGTTACCTACCTCCTGGGGTTCACAAAGCCAAGTGATCGTTAGCCCCGCGATTGTTTGGCGTCTCTTCAGTACAGAGGTTCTACTATTGGTTTAACTCACTTTCACTTGCTTTATCACGGTTTTCTGATAACCACTGTGTTATCAAATATGTTTGAATTGTTTAATTCGTCAATTTTTGGGGCTCAAAGAAACAAACGGAACCCTGAACTGTATCTGAAGTTTATAATTTAAACTAGCTGCGCCCCGCGGTTTCTTCCGCGTAAGTTTCGATCCCGTGGGAATATTGGGATGAAAAGTATCCTATGTCTTACTCCAGGTCATGGTCTACCCCTGTACCCAATTTAATCCAAATCCGTTCAGCCGTTTTAGCGTGAAAACGTAACAAACAAACTCACTTTCGCATGTATAATATTAGTTAGGATTAAAAATCTTTTACAAGTCAACAGCTGCCTAGCATTTTCTTGGGGTCGGCTTCCAATCTAACCGAATGCAACTGAATACCAATATTTGACATGAAGCGACTGTGTTCGGATCTCCACAACCAAGTTACTGGGTACCTACCATGGTTTTTTTTTTGCTAAATATTTTCTGGTGTACAATAAAGTATACCTATATCCTAACTTATAATATTATAAATGCAAAAGTGAGTTTGTTTGTTTGTTACGCTTTCACGCAAAAACGGCTGAACGGATTTGGATGAAATTTGGCACAGGGGTAGACCATGACCTGGAATAGGTCATAGAATACTTTCTATCACGATATTCCCACGGGATCGAGACTTACGCGTGTGAAACCGCGGGGCGCAGCTAGTAAATAAATAAATACTCTTTGGTAAGATATCAGACTTTCGGCTGAAATTCAAAAGTGAGTTTGTCACCACTAGTACGCCGGCCGTCAAACGTATCTCGTTATCATGAGGAAGCGGGACACTTTGAACTATTGTACACCCTCAACAATTTATTATTACTAGGACCTTTCATTCTGTTGGTTTATCATTTAATTTGTTTAAGTGTTCTCTGCTTTGTGCTGGGAATAATCTTAAAGTTTTTTATAATTATAATTTTAACACGTGTTTTCCTGTTCGTCCCACTGGCGTCGTCGCACTGGTGCAGGTGGGACGAACGGGAATTTAATAAATTATATTAAATTTTTTGCCGCTCGTCCCACTGAGAAAGTCAGTGGGACGATCGGGAATAAATTAATTATTTTGTGAATATTGTATCTGTCATTCAAATTCTTTATGTTAGATAAAACTAATGATTGAAATACTATCCTGAATTCATGCAGCCTAGTACTTTTTGTTAGGTTCATAAATTGTGCACAAAGTGTTTTGCACAGAATACCGTCTTGTACATATGCATGCAACTTACTACATAAATAAAAAGTATCCTATGGCGTAACCCAAGTCATGGTCTACACATGTGCTAAATTGCATCTAAATAATTTTAGCTATTTTAGCGCGAAAGTGTACCTAACAAATAAACAACCAAACTTACTTTCGCATTAATAGTATTAGTTAGGATAAATAAGTGAAAAATTGAACAACTACCAGACTCAAATTACTCAGTGGGACCAACGGGAATTAAAAATAATATTATAAATCATTCCCGTTCGTCCCAAAAATCGTCCGTAAAACAGTGGACTGATAAGTACTAAGTGTATTTCGTCGTCAATATTTTTCACAAGTCAAGAACAAAAACTTAAGCCGTAACTATAATAATTTGCATCGGTGACAGGCATTTTCAACAAGCCACTGCATACATTATATGCGACCTCTTCCAATATTCCCTACATTTATAACTCATAAATCGTCGAAATGTTGATGATTGAGCTGAGAGCTGATTTTTTTTTCGCAATTTCAGGATTGGTCTCTTAGGTAAAGTAGTTCATAATGATGAGTAAAATGACCCCTTTAGAGGATTTAAACGACTAAACCCTGTATAATTATATGTGAAATAATACTTTTGGGTGGTTAAGAGTTAAAGAAGCAGAAGAATTGAATTTTATATGAACTTTTAGGCTTAATTCGATGCTCGGTTATTTTCATCCAGCAGCTGATACGTAGGTAGTCGTTCTTAGCCTGAGGGCGTCCTACCCTATGTTTGCCCATTTGCGGTGTCCACTCAAGAACATTTTTACATATATACTAGCTACGCCCCCGTGGCATAAATCTCGATCCCGTAGAAATATTGGGATAAAAAGTATCATAAGTCCTTTTCCAGGTCATGGTCTACCCCTGCGCCAAATTTCATTCAAATCCGTTCAGCCGTTTTAGCGTGAAAGCCTAACAAACAAACAAACAACCAACGAACAAACTCACTTTCGCATTCATAATATTATTTAGGATAGGGCACTAGCTGTTGCCGGCGACTTCGTCTGCGATCCAGGATGAAAAGTAGCCTATGTCCTTTTCCGGGTCATGGTCTACCCCTGTGCCAAATTTCATTCAAATCCGTTCAGCCGTTTTAGCGTGAAAGCGTAACAAATAAACAAACTCACTTTCGCATTAATAATATTAGTTAGGATTGGTGTCTTTTATAGTTACTGGTTATTATATACTTTTAAAACAAAAATTGAAATCTAATACCCTTTCACGTACCAATTCAAAAATGAATCATAACACAAATTAAAACGTAATTACAATCTAGCAATCTAATTAATGCCAACTAATTATGTTTGACGATCAAAATTCATTTATATTCAAATTGCAGCGTTATTGACTTCACAGAGTTTCAAAATAATGAACAAACAATTTGTTGGAGCTGTTTTAGGTCCAAGATTACCCTTTACAAAGTTGTTCTAGGATGTATGTTTCTATCAAAAACGTACCGAATTTCTGCCTTTATGTCAATTTATGTGTGGTTGACGTAGCATGTTTTTTTTCCTCTGTATCATTATCCTCCTGGAGGAGCTCGTGGCTAAGTAATAACAGCCGCACAGGTCGATCGACTAGGTTAAGCCACACTTGTCGGGGTTGGTCCCTGGAATTTCCCGTTGGTCCTGGCTGTCATTCGTGGATCTTTGGCGGGTTGTCAGAAGCCCGCAAGTCTGACAACCTGTCTTACCATGTGGTATCGTATTACCTAGTTACTGGGTTGTGGAGGTCAGATAGGCAGTCGCTCCATGTAAAATACTGTTATTCAGCTGCATCCGGTTAGACTGGAAGCTGACCCGAACATAGTTGGGAAAAGGCTAGGCAGATTGATTGTATCATCATCTTAACCCGTGGCCAGTAGCTACATGCTCAAGCGACACGCGTTTTGCGACTGCGATTGGGGAGAAAACAAATGAAAGAAAGTGTTTAGAATATGCCACGAATCACTGCGACGCGCGATTTGACTTGCGAAGCGACGGCGACGTTCGGAAACAAATGACGCGCGTCCGGTGTTGCTTGAGTAGGTGCCGTTCAGAGACTGAACATAATATTAATAAGGGAGTGCCTCCGCTACTGGCGCCGGGTCCCGAAAATAAAGCCATTGGGAACCGGCAGTGACATAACTGCCGGCAGCCGATATTATGGACACCGGCGGCGCGGCGTTTATGGAAACTCTTACAGTATTCAGAACGCCAACTAACTAACCGTAACTAAAATATATTTTTCTGCATATTCTAGTTGTTTTTGGCTAACCTAACCTTTTTTGCGATTAAAATTATTAAACCTAATCTTACTAGTTCGGTCTCGGGTAGTACTTATGACTTTATTACTGGAATATGGAAAAAAAATAATGCTTTATTACTTACATGTTTTTTTAATTATGCCCACCCTGCCATCTACTCCATACGCCAAACTGACAACGAAAGTCAGCGCCGGCAGCTAATTCAGCAACCGGCGCCGGCAGCGAAGGCACTTCCTATTAATAAACTGTTCCACCGAACCGCACTTATCGAAATTTAGTTTTAGTGTGGTTAGTTGAAGTGAGGCCCTAGACAAGTGACAATCGCTTCGAAAGCGTTTCGTATTTCTACAACGACTTTCAACAGGATTGACATAAGCTATTCGATAGTTTATGTCAGTCCTATACATTTTTGCCTTTTCCATCATCGTTATCGCTGATAGAATGTCACTTTGTCTAGGGCCTCAGGTGCGGTTCGGACAAGTGCTATCCAAATCAGTGCTCTGGGTGGAATACCTCAAATCCCATCCCTCGAGGCCGTGTGGGAGAACTTAGTAATCTTTTCACCCATTTTCTAGACACAATTAAGCGTCGGCTACAAGCATTCTACATGTAGTATAGAATGCCCGCAGGCTAGGTGGAGTGATCCGTCGCAAGGTGGTTGCTAATGCATATTGAGAGTGGCCGACGAGCTTGAGCTTTGCATGCAATTAGAGAAGCCTATCTATGTCTTACAGTGGACTGTTAAAAGTCCATCGGAGACCAAACATAAATTGGTTTCAGCAGTATCGCTACCTGATTATTCAGTATGTTATCTAACGAAGGGCGTTCCCACTAATCTGCAAAAGGATAGCGTCTATACATGCTAAAAAAAATATTTGACAGTCGTTAACAGAAACCCGAAAGTCTGACAACCAGTCTTGCCATATTACCCAGTTACTGGGTTCTGGAGGTCAGATTGGCAGTCGCTTCATGTAAAATACTGGTATTCAGCTGCATCCTGTTATACTAGAAGCCGACCCCAACATATTTGGGAAAAGGCTAGGCAGATTGACTGGAAACATAAAACGTGTCAGAGCTGCACACAGCAAAATATTTGTAATATTAAGAATGACTTTACTCGAGTGCAAGAATCGATGCCAACATTTTTGTTTGTACCCAAATCAGCATAGGAATGACTCTTCATGTCCACAGTACCAGTTCATATCCAATTACATATATTTGTCCTCGGAACAAACAATCCAACGAAGATATATTAGTTTCTGATATTCAAGATATCTTCCGTAAATCATGGAGCTTAGATATTGCTTTTGTTCCAGTCACAAGATAAAATTCCCAGGTTTTTTGTAATAGTTTTCTTGGAGATCATATTTTTGTAACGTAGGTACATATCTTGCGAGTGTTCGTTCCCTTGTATATTTGTGTTTTTTGTTGGCCAGCATCAAGGCCAAATAATGTCCTTGACATTATAAAACTGACTGCGTAAATCAGTCAGTTTGACCGACTGCCTAAAAATCATCAATATTTTACAAAAAGCGACTGTCAATTGAGAGCAGTGGTGGCCCAGTGGTAACGGCGAGTTGTAAGGTCGTAGGTTCGAACCCTGACAGGCGCTTTACGTTGTGTAAATTATTTCATCACCGCTGCTATCAAAACGGTGAAAGAAAACATCGTGAGGAAACCGGCATGTCTTAGAAGCAAGAATTCGAAAACATATGACATCTAAGAAATCGCGCACTGGGCCCGCGTGGTGGATTACGGCCCACTCCCTCTCACAGACAGGAAGCCTGTGCAACAACAACATAGGCTAACATTATAGGCTAGGCTCAGCGTACCATTAACTCACCGATCGATCGATTAACCCAGTTTATATTTAGCGACAAGCTATGCTAACAACCCTATTGTCTGCTCATATCCGAAGCGGAGTAAGCTTGAGAGTTCGACATAATTTGCTGCATACTTCCTGACTATCTTGTTTGCATCCCTACTTAGAGTTTACACTTAAGCTGTGAAGCAGGAATATGACAGAAGTTCTGCTTTGATTCAACTTTTTTTTTTTTAATAAAATGAAAGTAGTTTATTCATAATCAACATCAAATCAAAATCAAAAGTCATTTATTCAAACTAGGATGAGAATCAGCACTTTTCGAACGTTTCGTTTCGTTCTATACAATAGTATGCAAAATCTATACATTACGGAACACAAAACATAATTATATTAATGAAAAGTGAATTAAACAGCGTTTATATTATAACACTATGTTTACTTTTCATATCTACTAATAATAAAATCCACAATGTCGGAGTAAAGCATGCCAACTAAGGCGCGGGAACATACCCAAGAGTCGAGGGGCACAAGTGTGACGACGGTGTGGCGCAGGCGTTGCGCCGCTCCCTTCATATTTCTAAAAATGTATAGGAGCGACGAGGTGCGGGATATACACAGGTGGCTGGCCGCGGGCGAGATCTTTTTGAAGATAATATTTACGTAATTTAAAGATTACGTCCATCCAAAACAATCACCATCACAAATTAATCGCCTTTCAAATGGTGAAAGAATTTTTCAAATAAGAGCTGTCGTTCCGGAGATTACCCCCCACGTATACACAAATCCACAATATTCAATCTCTCTCTTTATAATGCAAGCTAGACTGCTTGTTCTTGCATGCAATATGGGAACCCATTTGAGAACCACCAAGTGTTACTTTCCTGTTAATTGTAATATTTTATACGTTTCACTTTTGTTCAATTCATCACTTAGGCTGATGCTGCGAGATGTTTCTGTATTTCGTTTTGATCTATTCCATAAGTATGGGCACAAACACATCTCCTTTAATGTTAACGAGGGTGGGCGCTGATACCTATATTTACAAGATATTAAGTTATCTTAGCTTAGGTATTGGCTGAAACTCTATTATGCTACCGTACTTACCTTAAGGCCTATTTTGTTGTAATACACATTTTTTATTATTTGAAGGTGTAAATAAACTATAATTTTAAACAGAAACAGGTTTACTGGTCTTCCAAATGGCTACATCATAAAACTTGTGGCGCCATCTACATCGCCACATGTGAACTACGTATAATCACAATGACGTCACGCAAAACCCTGCATCGAGCAAGCAGAGTTTACCGCGTGACGAGTATATATACAACGTCCCGACATCATTGGTCAGGCAGTAGCCCACCAGACACAGCACCTGTCTGGTCGGAGAATCCCCCCCTTTTCTATGGAGTATGAGTGAACTTTACACCCTGAGAGCCTAGATAAGTGACAATCGCTTCGAAAGCGTTTCGTATTTCTACAACGACTTTCAATAGGATTGACATAAGCTTTTCGATAGCTTATGTCAGTCCCATACATTTTTGCCTTTTCTAACATCGTTATCGCTGATAGAATGTCACTTTGTCTAGGCCCACAGTTCCTTAAACCTCTATACACTTTTATCAAGTTCACCTTCTGTCTATCCTCTTTCGGCTTTAGAAGTCTATAAAGCCTAGCTCTACCCTCCCGATATCTGTTTACTGGACAGCTTACGAACCCCATAAGTTAAGTTTACGAGTATTAGTGAGAAGAAAAATATGGTCGGGACAAACATCCTATTTCGTGAAGTTCTATTATTAGGACTTATTCTTTAAGCCAGGTTTTGGGGGATATTATTTCTTAGAAAGGACTTAGATGGCTTATTGGATATTTTAGTACCTACGTAACTTAGATATGAGTTATTTTCCATGTAGGTCTAAGTTTTCTAGTTCTAACTTCGAGTTGGTTCGGAGTTGTGACCATTCCCTGGTGGAGAGAAATTGTATTACGTCGATAGTCTTTTGTTTCGAAAGTTCTCCATTTTGATGAGATGACACTATTTTTCTCTAATGTAATTGTGTTAGATATCGGGTGAAAGTTTGATAATGGTGCCGATTCTGTTGTTTACAAACTAAAATAAAAAGTTCAGTGCATCTTTTTCTTTCTACTTCATTAAGAAAAGGACAGAAGATAAATTTTTGTTTAGTCCTGTCAAATTAATCAGCGCCTGACGTAAATTGACGTAATTTTAGTAGGCAAGTTTTTAATCACGTCTAAACTTGTATGGAGTAGTGACAGTTTTACTAACGAAAATGTGGGTACGCAAATATTAATTATTTGAAAGTCAAAGTCAAATAATTTATTTCAAATAGGCACTTTAGAGGCACTTTTGAACGTCAAAAACAAAGAAATAGAACTGATTCTAGTTGCCCCTTCCAAAAGGTAGTTTTCGTATGGAGAAGAATGGGCAAGAAACTACACCGTGACTCTTGACCTTTTAAATTATAGGAACTTCTTGTTGTTATTTGCAGACTACTAAATGGATTTTGCTATCCAGCTTGCCATCTATGCGTCTTTATTATGATGTCATTGTATTCTATACCTTTAAATCATTTTAAGAAAAAGAGAATCCTCGAAAATCACCAATGCCAAAATAATAAAAAAGTATTTGAGTAGATAATATTCTTAAACTAGGAAACATAATCCTTCTTGTAGTCGGGTAAGAAAGTTGATATAACTGCTCGTGCATTAAACATAGCTACTTAAGTACATCACTATGCTATAAAGAACCACAGAACGATTCCCATTTTAAACCACACAGTTTCAAACAGAAAAAACCAATTTCGGAACACCAAAAGCAGTTTGCCGAAACCAATATGGCAAAGAGAACGACGAAAAAGCGAAAAAAACCAACTCTTTTTCCAAAACAACGGTTTTATCGCTCGTTTCAGAGATTAAGCGGGCAACATCGACAGAAACTTGCTCATTTCCGAAAGTGAAAGTTGGCTACGACAAATACTTGTGTTGTACTTTATTAGTTAGGAAGAGGGAATTACAGAAGGTGCGATATTAATAAATTAATGTTATGTCACATTTAACAGTAAAAACTTGGCATGTAATACAAGTGCAGTCTATTCTCGTATATTATTATTATGTGAATGAGCTCGTGGCTAAGTAATAACAGCAGCACGGGTCGAACCATCAGGTTAAGCTACGCTTGCTGGGGTTGGGCCGTGGATGGGTGACCATCTTTACATACCGAGACTCTTCCGTGCCTCGGAAAGTACGTTAAACCGTTGGTCCCGGCTGTCATTCGTGGATATTTGACAGTCGTCACGGATCGTCAGAAGCCCGAAAGTGTGACAATCAGTCTTACCAGGGGATATCGTATTACCCAGTTACTGGGTTGTGTAGATTAGATAGGCAGTCCCTCCATGTAAAATACTAGTATTCGGCTGCATCCGGTTAGACTGGAAGCCGACCCCAAAATATGGGAAAAG
The DNA here is from genome assembly GCA_948473465.1 of Lithophane ornitopus. Lineage (NCBI taxonomy): Eukaryota > Metazoa > Arthropoda > Insecta > Lepidoptera > Noctuidae > Lithophane > Lithophane ornitopus. Next base: position 12,523,246 of record OX419637.1, on the reverse strand, counting down.
ACTACGCAGATTGATTTATTATTATGTGGCGGGGGACTTTGTTTTATATAGTGAAGCTTCCACTGTGTGAAGACAGGTGACATCTACCAGCCCGCACTGGGCCCGCGTGGTGGATTACGGCCCGCTCCCTCTCACAGAGAGGAGGCCTGTGTCCCAGCAGTGGGAACGTTATAGGCTGATTACAAAAAGTTCTTAAATATCATCTCACCCTTCAAATTGTAGTAATCTAAATAAATATAATAATAATACTCTAAAAATTGTTCATCAAAATATGCAGGGTGTAATAGGTAAGGAATTAGAATTGGAGCTGTTCATGAACTGTAGTTATATTGATATCTTATGTGTAACTGAACATTGGCTAAAAGTCCACCAGTTCATGTTCAGCTTTAACAACCACTAGGTTGCCAGCTCATTCAGCAGAGTTAATATGATACGTGGTGGCTCTCTAATAATTATTCGTAACAACTTGAAATTTAAAGAACGTAAGGATATTGTTAGCCTCTCTGTTGAGCGAGTTATTGAAATAGCTTGCATTGAGCTTGAGCAGTTCATTGTATTAAGCGTGTACAGGCCCCCATGTGCTTCATATGATATTTTTGAGAAATCTTTGGAAGATGTATTATTAAAGACTTGTAGCAGTAATAAAACAGTTGTTGTCTGTGGAGACTTCAACATCAATATACTAGAAAAATCTGCTACAGTAAATAAATTTATAACTCTATTAAAGTCATATAACTTGTACAATACATTCTTTGAGCCGACTAGAATAACTGCCACTAGTGCTACCTGTATAGACAATATTTTTACAAACTCAAGACCTTCTAGCCATTTAATTATAAATGAGTTGGACTCTGATCACTGTGGCCAGTTAGTCACTTTCCCTCAGAAAATAGTCAGAGCTCAAAGAAAACTTGTGAGTTTTGTTCCTGTAAATAAAAGTCGCTTAAATCAATTTAAAAATAATTTAATAGAAAAACTACCGGGTTTGCCTTATCACAACGACCCGGATCAAGCTTATACTTTACTATTTAACCTCATCAATTGTGAGTTTAGGAAGGTTTTCACCTCAAAACCATTACCTGTTTGTGACCGCGTTTTATTTAGTGATTGGGCAACACCAGGTATTTACAAAAGTAGGCAGAGGTTATTTGAATTGTATCATGAAAAAACATATAACCAAGATCAAACTTTTCAAGGATTTGTTAAAAAATATTCTAAAACTTTTAAAAAAGCCTGTTCCTCAGCAAAAGCCATACATATTAAAAATAAAATAAAATCTTCTGGGAATAAAATTAAAACAACTTGGAATATTATTAATTCTGAAACAGGAAGAACGACAGTACGGAATCGTGACTTCCATCTAAAAATCAATGATGTAGATATTAAGGCAGACGGGGAGGTGGCAACTGAGTTTGAAAATTTCTTCACTAATATTCCAATTTTAACAACCAAAACTCTGTCATCGTCGTCCTCCACTTCTGCTTATTCAATACTAAAAGAATGTGTACCAGAATGTGACAAACTTTTTGAATTTACAATTGCTACTGCTAAAGACATTATAGAATCTTTTAAAGAACTCGATGTGAAAAAAACTGCTGACCTTTGGGGATTATCAGTACATACTATGTCTTCAATAATTGATGTTATTTCACCCTTTTTGGCAATTGTTTTTAACTCTTGTATTGCATCTGGTGTATTTCCTGATCTGATGAAACTTAGCAAAGTGATTCCACTGTTCAAGTCTGGCAGCACAACTGATCCCACGAATTTTCGGCCTATCTCGATATTACCTACGTTGAGCAAAATCTTTGAAAAATTAATTTTAAAACAGATATTAAGTCATTTCAATACACATCATTTACTTCATCTGAAACAGTTCGGTTTTACAAAGGGTCGTTCAACTACAGACGCGGGCGTGGAATTACTGAAGAGCATATTCGAGGCTTGGGAGGAGTCGCAGGATGCTCTTGGCATTTTCTGCGACTTGTCCAAAGCTTTCGATTGCGTGCATCATGATACTCTCATCAGGAAACTGTACCACTATGGTATGAGGGACAAGGCTCTCGACCTTCTGACTTCTTATCTGAACAACAGAATTCAGAGGGTCGATGTTAATGGCAAGAGATCTGCAGGATCTTCGGTCACCATGGGCGTTCCGCAGGGTTCAATTCTAGGTCCTTTCTTATTTCTCATTTATAATAATGACTTGCCTTACCACATAAGGGATAATCACAAGATCGTGTTATACGCAGATGATACTTCCCTCATTTTTAAAATAAAACGTCAGTTAGTCAACTTTGAACAAGTTAACGATGCACTCTCTAAAGTGGTGCATTGGTTTAATGTAAATAATCTTCTCCTGAATGGGAAAAAGACTAAACTCATTAAATTTTCAACGCCAAATGTCAGGCAGCTATCTACCAATGTTAAAGTTAATGGAATAGAGTTGGACCCCGTTGAGTCGACAGTTTTTCTTGGAATAACCATTGACGGTAAATTACAATGGGGCACACACATAGAAAAATTTTCAGGAAGGCCTAGTTCGGCCGCCTACGCCGTTAAAAAAATTAGACAGATAACTGACGTAGATACAGCCAGAATTGTTTATTTTAGTTATTTTCATAGTCTTCTGCCTTATGGGATTCTTCTCTGGGGAGCCTGTGCGGACATTAATGCTATCTTTGTTTTACAGAAAAGGGCTATTCGAGCCATTTACAACCTAGGTCCAAGGGATTCCCTTCGAGAAAAATTCAGAGAAATAGATATTCTGACTATAGCCTCAAAACCTATTGTATGTACACAAAAATATATCTAATTTTAAGAAAATGTCCGATATTCATAGTTTAAATACCAGGAATAAACACAATCTTGCTGTACATCGCACTCGTCTCCACAGAGTAGGCAACTCGTTCATGGGTCAATGTATACGCTTTTATAACAAACTTCCCATTGACATTCGAAACTTACCCATTAAACGATTTAAAAGCTGCATTAAAACCAAACTTTGTAGAAAAGGGTACTATAAAATTTCAGATTATTTAGAAGACAAAAAAGCATGGGATTGAGCTGCTCACTCTGCTAAGCATTGTAACATTTTGAATAATATGGAAAATCATCAAAGTATATCAACCAGTTTTATTTACAGTATTCTATACAAAATGACATGATTACTTTATAAAGTATTTTATTATTGTGAATGTGAGGACTATGTGAATTTTTAAAATTTTTTTTTTCGTTCTCAGTTAATTTTATCAATGGTCTGGCAATTTGAGAATTTTCGGCGGCCTACCCAAATGTCCTTTCTTTGGTATTGTTCGTCGAGTCGCTGAGCTCCTTAAGTTCTGAGTTGAGCTCCGCCATTACTGACAAATGCTTGCACTGACTGGACAGGTCCACTCAAATCTGTGTGGTTCTTTCCTCAAAAGACCATTTCAGACTCGAATTTACATGGTCCTCATATGGCTTAACCAAGATTATGTCTGGATTTTAAAAGAGACTGTGACCTCTGAGTTTGTTTCGGCCTTTCTTCTCAGAGTAGTCAGATAGGAAACGCCGACCTCATCTAGCTTATTTTTAATATTTTTTTTATAATATGACGTGTAAAAGTGATTCCAATATCCTATTTACAGAATAAACAATTTCATTTCATTTCATTATGCTTATGCTTCTACTGTGTGAAACCTCTGTGCTTACATACTCTGTGTCCAGTAGTCACAATAAGTTTTAAATTCTGTTGCAAACAATAGTATCGTATTCGTGAACAAACTTCCTACTTCTTGTGAATAAAATGGCGGGCCTGAAGTTATCTTACATAATGATAGCAGGTGTTGATAAACCATGGGCTTTTGCATTGTGATAATGAATCCTCATTTCAGCCAAAAGACGTCCACTACTGGACATGGACCTCCCCCAAGCATCGCCACTCGACCGGTTCTGTGCTTCCCGCATCCAGCGGATTCCTGCAGCCTTCACAAGGTAATCAGGGGGCTTAAAACAGTCACTCTGGCAGAATCATAATAGAAAAATAATAAGAATCATCATAAAATGTCACAAACTGACAATTCATAATATGATCTGCGTGCGATTCATATTACGAAATAATTCATCTGTTTGACAGTTTTCTATGGAGATTCGGAAAATGGTCCACATCATATGAATTGCTTTTGTGTCAAATTAAATTGCTAATGACTGCTGGAAATTCAGGAAATCAAATGCTTTTTAAGGAATTGCTAATGTGAGCGTTTTAGGCCCACAGTCCACCTTGTGGGGAGCCTTCCAACGCTACGTCTTCCGGTACGCAGTCGCCACTCCAGAACTTTTCAGCCCCATCGGCCATCTGTTCTGCGAGCAATGTATCGTACTTTTTCCACTAAAGTTTGGCAATCCTTCTGGACATGTCGGTTACCTTGGTTCTCTTGCGGATCTCTTCAGTAAATTATTAACCTCAAATTTTATTTTCCACTAACTTTGGCCCGCTGCTTCGCCTATGTGGAGGTCGAAAATTATAGAATGAAAAAATCCAGTTAAGGTGTGTAAAGGTAACAAACAGACAGACAAACTTACTTTCGCATTTGTAATACATATTACCATGGAATTATTGATTGAACTAAAGTTAGTTCTTTCATGATACTCAAATAAGTGTTGGCGATTTAAAACAACAAGTGTCATTATCGGTTCTGTATGTGATTGTGTAAGTTATCCTTTGCCAAAACTATTTATTTAGACCAGGAGACGCCATACAAAACAGGTGCGGAATCTCTATTTACAAAGACGATTATTTTATTCTCTCGAGTGATATCATAATTTGCATTAGCTATTATTATTAACGTTCAAGTACTAATAATTAATAACTAAACATGGATGCAAAAAAATATTGTTTTTTTTTACATCCAAGAAACAAGTTAAAAACAAGTATTTTTTGTAGGTGCTAACAAAAATATTATATGACCGACTAATCAACATAATTTATGCCAAATTGGTATATGTTAATGAACTCAATTGAATCGATAATTAGCCATGTAATTAATTTAAAAGTGATTTATTTCTTAGTAGGCAGTTATTAGACAAATAAAAATCATTGGAAAATAAAAGGTGTTTTGACGGCAATAATAAGTTTTTGAATAATATCAGGAATACATTTAAGCAAACTCTGATAATATATCTACAACACAAAACAATGTATAAACAAACTTTAGTTTCCCCTACAACTTACGAAGTTACCAACATTACAAAACCCACGAAAATCTCTCAATAATTTTAACAAAATTGACATAAATATCGCCACAAGTTGCCTGACTCCCCGACTATTATATAGAGTCGAATCATGCACTCGCATCACGTACAGCTCCTAGAGTATAGAGTATTGAATTTTGGTCACGTAATATCTTTGTATTTTCTCCTTCTTGTGTCTTTTGTTTAGGGTTCCGTGCACTTTTGTGGGGCGAGGAATTGGGGTCATCGCGTATAATATAAATTACCGGTAATCATTATTTTGATAAATTTTTGGCAAGTATGGCGAAACGGAAAGGAGGGCCAGAAAATATGTTAGTATATTTTGTGTTCTCTTCTATAGAATGAAGGCTTGTGGCTAAGTAATAACAGCCGCACGAGTCGATCGATCACAGTTGGTCCGTGGATGGGTGACCATCTTTATATTCCAAGACCCCTCCGTGCCTCGGAGAGCACGCTAATCCGTTGGTCCCGGCTATCATTTGTAGATCTTTGACAGTTGTTACGCGTCGTCAGAAGCCCAAAAGTCTGACAATCAGTCTTACCAAGGGGTATTATTCAGTTACTAGATGCGCCCCGCGGTTTCACCCACGTAAGTCTCGATCCCGTGGGAATATCAGGATAAAAGCATCCTATGTGTTAATCCAGGTTATAAACTATCTTTTTTCCAAATTTCATCCAAATCCATTCAGCCGTTTTTGCGTGAAAGAGTAACAAGCATCCAACCATCCATCCATACTTACAAACTTTCGCGTTTATAATATTAGTTAGATGTTTGAAAACTGTCAATATTTTGGTAGTAAAACGGTAACGGATAAGACTAATACCAATATACTGAACCCATTAACACAAACACCGTTCGCTTCTGTCGCAGCGTTTACTTATCATAGTTAGCAGTTTCAAGGGTCGCTGTAACGGAGATCCCAATACAAAATTAGGTACGGAAAAACCTTTAGTTTTGTATACCTATACATTATTAGGAATAAGTAGATAGGTTTTTTCGTTTGTCCCCGGATTAGAATAATCCTCTCTCTACCTTTCTACCTTTGTCGGAAAAGGCTATTAAGAGATCAGGATTATCAGATGGGCAGAGGTAGGTAATATCTTGTGTACTTAGAAAACATCCCGATATTCAGCGAGAAATAGATCATCTCTTTACTGGCTCTTACTTTTTTTGTTCAACTAAAAACTTTTTTACAAAAAAACAAAAACAACTATCACCTTCCTGCCCTTGTCCCATGTTACTTGAGGTCGGCGCAACACGTTTTCTTTTTCCACTCTCCCCTGTCAACCGTCACGCTATCATTTAACCCTCTCTTTCATGTCATTCCTCACACAATCCATCCATCTTTTCTTTGGGCTCTCGCTCCATCCATTAACATTTATATTCATCACTTTTTTAGTCACATGCGTTTCGTCCCTCCTCATCACATGCCCATACCAGGCTAAACGATTACCTTTCAACTTTTCTGTCACTGGCGCTACTTTTAAACTTCCCCTTATATACTCATTTCTTACTTTATCCATTTTCGTCACTCCACACATCTATCTCAACATTCTCATCTCCGCTACATGCATTCTTTTTTCATCCGTCTTCTTCACGGCCCAGCATTCCGATCTATACAGTACGACAGGCCTTATCAACAGACTTATAGATTTTCCCCTTTAACTTGAGGGGCAACCGTGGGTCGCAAGTCTCAAACAACCGACTTCCAAAAAAAGTCAGTTTTTATTTTTTTTTGTAAAAAAGTTTTTATTTCTCGCTTTTTATTACGTCAGTTTGTAATCTATGTAAGTTGCAATAGCCGAATGTCAACTGCTCATCACCTATTACAAAATATTGCTTTTCCCGATGCAGGGACGTTAATCGTTGAAGAGTTCTCTTGGTACTTCACCAATCAGTTCCAACTCACTATATACATTGTAACTTAGTGACGAGCATAAATTGCTTGGGAACCATAATAAAGTAATGGAATCGCAACCCGTGAAATAATTATTATTGAGTAGTTCCGGTGGCCATCTGTGGTCTTCATCATCAGTTCCAATAGCCATAGGTGAACCTATAATATTTGAAGAGTTCCCTCGATTTCTCCAGGATTCCATCAGTCAGACCCTGACTTGCTGACAATGGGACCACCTCGACAGTAAGCACTTCCAAACAAAAAAAGAATTTTGCAAATCCGCGTATAAATGACGGAAATATTTCCGTCATTTATACACGGATTTGTAAAATTCTTTTTTTTTCGACATAATTATGTAAAAAATAAAAAATAATCATCCGAATTTATAACCTCCTCCTTTTAGAAGTCGGTTAAAAAAAGTCTCATTCCTACTAAATTATTGGGGTTGAAATACTAGGGGGGGGTGAAATATACTTGTAACAGTTCACACACACACGCACACAATACACCCATGTATTGTGTGAACTGTTACAATGGACTAGTATTCTATTACATAGTACTAAACATCGTCATCAGACGAGCGTCAAATCAAACACCACTCTAGATACTTCAAAATTATTCACACTTTATTAGGCTCAAGTTTTAAAACAATTATAAATTAAATTCATAAATGGGTGAACATAAAACATAAATCGATAGCGGCATCCACTTTAGCTCTGTCAAGCCAAAAGTGCTTATCCTTACATACATATATTTTATAGTAAACTAGGTATGTTACCAACTGGTCATTTTCATATTTTGTGATTCTTTATCTTCCTAGTCTTTACTCAACTATGTAGGGGTCAGCTTCCAGTCTTACCGGATGCGGCTGATTACCAGTATTTTACATGGAGCGACTGCCTATCTAACCTCGAAAACCTAGTAGTAGCCAGAAGTTTCATATTTGTGCATAAAGCAGAAATTCCGTTAGCCCGGAAATATTAGTTTTGTTTTGGAGCGAAAAATTGGAGCGTTCGCGAATTTGAGCGGGGTCCGATCGGTATTATTTTGAATTAGCTGCTGTCTGCGGCTTCGCCCGCGTGAACATTAAGGGCCTCAACACAAAAACTTAGACACTTGTTTCAAAGGTTTTTAGGCTAAACAACTAATAAACAACACATCGACATTATTTTTCTAAGTAAAAATGCATTTAAGAAGGAAATCCAAGTAACCCTTTTTTTTTTTTTTTCGCTGGGAAATCATCAAGTGACTTCTCACGCTCTGGGCGGAGCGGAAGGGCGTGTCAGACTCTTACTGACTAAAACCCACCCGTGTTCCTTCAGTTGCCTGTTGCCAGGGTCCCGGTATCCCTTTCGGACTATTCCGCAACCCTGGCAGGCATCGGTCCTAACGGACCCCGTCAGGTGTGCTGACATCTCTTTGAGGCGCGCGTGGAACACGACGCGCCATCGACCCGGGCCTGGTCCTTATCGGACGGCGAGCTACCCATTGCTCGCCGTCCGTAAGCCCGCGCCTATGGTGGCCGGGAATCCGCCTGGGATTCCCGACGCCCAGGGTGTCTCCAGCGGCGGCTGTTAGGGGCGTGAGGGCGTAGGCTTTGCCTCTCCCTCACGCGTTCCGCCTCCTCCTTCGCGATCCAAGCAACCCTAAAGGATCAGCAACGTATTATTATAATATAAGAAACAGCAATGTTTAATAATGTACGCACACCGCACACAAACTATTGTTTTTTTTATTTCTTTTCTTAAAAAAATAAAAAAAAACCCGAGTTTTCGGTTAGTGCCTGTTGCATAAACTCAAACTCAAAGCATTTATTTCAATTAAACCATTTACAGGCAATTTTGAATTGTCAGGAGTCAGTCAGTCAGAAATATGTAACTAGTTAAAGGTGTTTGTGTCTGTGTTACTAGCTAGTTTTTAAATACTACATATTGTAATCTGTGGAAAATGTAGTGGGTAGCATGGTTGTTAAAAATATGTATCTATTATTTAAGATATTATGACCGTATCTTATTGTGCTACTGTTTGTTTTTCCTTAAATAAATAAAATAAAATAAACACGGTTTGGTGGTCAAACTCAAACTCAAAGCATTTATTTCAATTAAACCATTTACAGGCACTTTTGAATTGTCGAGGAGTCGGAAGTTAGGTAATTATTTTCCTAATATAAAATTGTCCTGAGTTACTTCTTATAACATCTGCCAGTGAAACTCCCGTCAAAATTGGTCCAGCCGTTCCATACATTTTTGGGCTATATTTGTAAAAGTTCCAAACAAAAAAAAATGCTATATTCCGAAAGAGTACGTTTTTCTCTTCATTTTTTATTACTACAAGCTATTACTTTAATTAGATAACTATTAATTATTTGAACCAAAACGTACTGAAAACAGTCATTTTCAAAATCGTATAACAGCGCAGGGAATTGCCCTACAGATATGGTCTGATAGTGAAAAGTGAAGAGAATAACATGCTCTAACGGAATATATCAATTTTTTTGTTTGGATGGCATTTTCTAAATTTAGCCCAAAATAAATTATCTCCTTTTGTTTGAAAAACTGCAAGATTAGCGTCGGGAGTAACGGCGCCGACTTATGACTTGGTCGTGGGCTCACCAACATCATTTGAATCTTCATATCACTCCCTTGGGCTGAAATTCCAGGCATACCTACTATTTATTTTATCACGAGAACGATAAAAGTCAACCAACCACTCACTGGACCCTGGACTGTGGTGGATTATGGCCTACTCCCTCTCACAGAGAGGAGGCCGTGTGTCCCAGCTGTGAAGACATTACTGGCCAATAATTCTCACTCTCGCCCTTTGTGCCTGGAGGCTTTTATTTGGATATTAATTAAGTTTACATTTATTTTTTACTTCTGCTTGAGAACTTTATATTTCGAGATTAAAAATAAAAAAATGTTTGTTATATTGGCGTGTGCTAGCTGACATATGGCTAATAATTAGATTTATGTTTTGTGTTGCGTAATGTGAATGATTTTGCATACTTTTGTATAAAATCATTTTTTTCTAACTGAACAGACAGCTGTGCTGCTGGGGAGTTTGTTGCGCCACTTCTTCCCAGCTAAAGGAGTAGGAAGTGGTGAAGGGCGGGCGTTTTGGGGGACTGTCTTACGTAATTTTGACGTTCGAAAAGTGCTGATTCTCAGCCTCGATTGATTAAATTAATTTTGATTTTGATCATGCTATATTTGGTCGCAGCTACCCCAACTAATAATCTAGTTGACGTATAAAACATTCTATAAACTCTTTCTCCTACAAAAAGCTTGAATAACGCCATACCCTTCAACGTGACTGACGCATCCAGCCGTAAACTCATTACCTCCCGTTCCATCAATCGGCTCAAAAGAGCTCGCACTATATTTTATCACGTGCGGTATGTTCTCAATTTGGGAGCTTCTCGTTTGTCTATGTGCAGTCCGCCATTTTTAACTGTTGATCTGACGCAGTCAAGCGGGTCGACGTGTGGTTTAGATAGGTTTGTTACAAGTTCGGGAGTTTTTGGAAGAATCTAAAATGTAAGTTGGGTTTTTTAAGTTATGATCCGAAAGGATTTTTGGCCAACCATGGCAAGCGTAGCTTAACCTTATTGATTGACCCGCGCGGCTGTTATAACTTAGCCACAAGCGCCTTCTGTATGGTATGACTACAGACACGGGCGTGGAATTACTGAAGAGCATATTCGAGGCCTGGGAGGAGTCGCAAGATGCTCTTGGCATTTTCTGCGACTTGTCCAAGGCCTTCGATTGCGTTCATCATGATACACTCATCAGGAAACTATACCACTATGGTATGAGGGACAAAGCTCTCGAACTTCTGACTTCTTATCTGAATAACAGAATTCAGAGGGTCGATGTTAATGGCAAGAGATCTGCAGGATCTGCGGTCACTATGGGCGTTCCACAGGGTTCAATTCTAGGTCCTTTCTTATTTCTAATTTATATAAATGTTCAAAACCTTATCATATAAGGGATAATAACAAAATCGTATTATTCGCAGATGACACTTCGCTCATTTTTAAAATCAAACGTCAATTAGTCAAATTTGAACAAGTTAACGATGCACTCTCTAAAGTTGTGCATTGGTTTAATGTAAATAATCTTCTCCTTAACGAAAAAAAGACAAAACTGATTAAATTTTCAACGCCAAATGTCAGACAGCTAACTACCAATGTTCAAGTCAATGCAATAGAGTTGGACCCTGTTGATTCAACGGTTTTTCTTGGAATAACTATTGACGGCAAATTACAATGGGGCCCACACATAGAAAAACTGTCAGGAAGGCTTAGTTCGGCCGCCCATGCTGTTAAAAAAATTAGACAGATAACTGACGTAGAGACAGCCAGAATTGTTTATTTTAGTTATTTTCATAGTCTTATGTCATATGGAATTCTTCTCTGGGGAACCTGTGCGGACATTAATACTATCTTTGTTTTACAGAAAAGGGCTGTTCGAGCCATTTACAACCTAGGTCCAAGTGATTCCCTTAGAGAAAAATTCAAAGAAGTAGATATTCTGACTGTAGCCTCACAATATATATTTGAAAACCTGTTGTATGTACACAAAGATATATCAAATTTTAAGAAAATGTCCGATATTCATAGTATAAATACCAGGAACAAACACAATCTTGCTGTACATCGCACTCGTCTCCACAGAGTAGGCAACTCGTTCATGGGTCAATGTATACGCTTTTACAACAAACTTCCCATTGATATTAGAAATTTACCCATTAAACGATTTAAAGGCTGTATTAAAACCAAACTTTGTAAAAAAAGGGTACTATAAAATTGCGGATTATTTAGAAGACAAAAAAGCATGGGATTGAGCTGCTCGCTCTGCTAAAACCTTAGAACTTGACATTTTAATTATTATCTAAAATCATTACAATATACCAGTTTTATAAACCTACAAATTGACATTGTTGAATATTTTATACAAAATGACATTATTACTTTGTAAAGTATTATTTTATTTTAATTATTGTGAATGTGAGGACTATGTGGATCATTTTTATTATCTCTTTTCTCTCTTTCTTTAGTTTTAATCTGGCAGTTTGAGTACTTTTAGCGGCCTACCCAAATGTCCTTTCTTTGGTATTGTTCGTCGAGTCGTTGAGCTCCTTAAGCTCTGAGTTGAGCTCCTCGGTTACTGACAAATGCTTGCACTGACTGGACAGGTCCACTCAAATCTGTGTGGTTCTTTCCTCAAAAGACCATTTCAGACTCTAATCTACATGGTCCTCATATGGCCTGACCAAGATTATGTCTGGACCTTAAAAGAGACTGCGACCTCTGAGTTTGTTTCGGCCTTTCTTCTCAGAGTAGTCAGATAGGAAACGCCGACCTCATCGAGCTTATTTTATTTTTTTGAATATGACGTGTAAAAGTGATTCTGATATCCTATTTACAGAATAAACAATTTCATTTCATTTCATTTCATTTCATTATGGTATATATGTGTGTGTACTGTAGAGCCTGAATGGTCTACATTTAATGAAACACTTATCGATAGTTCAACTAATTATAATAACTTAAGAAACCAAAGATATTTTTTTATAATATTCTAGTCGGCAAGCCAGCCGGAGACTCACTCTATCTGTCTTCCTATTCTAAAATAAAAACTGCTAGAATATTCGAATCAAGCCTTTCTTAACAGCCAGTACAATTGTAGGTTGCTTACTGCATAAAACCTTACAGTACTGTGTGTGTGTGCAAAAACAATCCTTATTCTGAATGCAAGACAGATAATTGAATGCTATAGAAAGAAAAGCACAAAAACTATTTGTTAAAAGAGAACTACGATAGAGAGACCATCAATCATTCCAGGGCTCAGTCCAAAATCCAGTTTTAATTAATTAAATAAATCAATCAAATAGGTCTTAAGGGAATTTGTGATGTAATGAATAACACTAATTTGTACAAACTATAAAGTCCAGTTGTAGTAGACTTGTTAGAAGATGTATCTTTGACAAACAAATTGTAAGTTTAAATTACTTTTCAAGTTTACTAAAACAACTTACTAAAAGTTGATGTTAGTTACAGTTGTAAGATTCCTCTCAATTTATAGTTTTACTAGCTGCGCCCCGCGGTTTCACCCGCGTAAGTCTCGATCCCGTGGGAATATCGGGATAAAAAGTATTCTATGTGTTAATCCAGGTTATAAACTATCAGATTGCCAAATTTCATCCAAATCCATTCAGTAGTTTTTACGTGAAAGAGTAACAAACATCCATCCATCCATCCATACTTACAAACTTTCGCGTTTATAATATTAGATAGATAGTTAGATCAAAAAATCTGAGGTCCTTAGTTTTTAGTAGCCCTTGTGAAACATTAATAAATGTTACATTTTAAAAACGGACCTAGTAGTTAGCGCCTAACGGCGTAGCCAACATTACGACATAGGAACTATAAGATGAAATGCATTCAATTGCAGAAATCCAAAGACGGCGGTTGTCACTTATAGTCCTTCAGACCGTATTTCCATGGCGGCCAATCTCAACGGAGGCTAGCCTTCAGCGCGGGAGATAGTATAGTGCACAAGTGTGTGCGCACACATAGGTGCACTCTCTCTTCCCTCACTCTAAAAGTCCGATGGGATGGCAACCCGACACGACGGGAGAGACATCAGGCGCAGGACCAACGGCTGAACGTGCTTTCCGAGGCACGGGGGTATCACACCGCCAACTTCCAAACTCCGGGCTGTTACTGAGAAATTCCTAATGGCAAAACCCAATAACACTTTGCCCGACCTGGGAATCAAACCGCTCAGCAGTCGCACTATGCGACCACGAGACCACCGGGACAGTTTACGCGGAAGGGTTGTCACTTACCATCAGACGGGCAATCTGCTTGTGCTCGCCCTTTGTGCCTGGAGGCTTTTATTTAGATATTATTTTATGTTTACATTTACTTTTTATTTCTGCTTGAGTACAAATAGTTCTTGATTTTAATAATTATTTTTTTTGACTGGTGTAATGGCGTGTGCTAGCTGTTACATATGGCTAATAATTAGGTTTATGTTTTTGTGTTCCGTAATGTGAATGATTTTGCATACTATCAATTTTTTCTAACTAAACAGACAGCTGTGCTGCTGGGGAGTTTGTTGCGCCACTTCTTCTTCCCAGCTAAAGCACTAGGAAGTGGTGAAGGGTGGGCGTTTTGGGGGACTGTCTTATGTAATTTTGACGTTCGCAAAGTGCTGATTCTCAGACTAGTTTCAATAAATAACTTTTGATTTTGATTTTGACTTTATCATTAAAAAAAAAACTTAACAGCTTTTATTTTAGCCAACTAAATAAAACAATGTTGACAGAATAACAAGGCTTAATAATCCCTCTTTTCCGCAACTCGGCCCCAAATTGTCAGTAGTAATAACGACTCGGCTTTATTTCGCTACTCGGCTCGGTTTCAAGTTTCATATTGGGTTTGTCGTGACCTTAGAAGGATAGGGGTGGCGAAGGACGAACTATGTCTTCTACCCGACTATGGCGAAACAAAAAGGAGGGATATGATTTTGACCGGTATGTATGTATGTTTATGTGTTCCCTCATAACTTCTAAACTACTCATCATAATTTGGAAATCTCAATCAACAAAATTTATAGGCTATGTGACCTCACATTAAATTGAAACATTACAAGAGTCACACGTAATCTGCTGATGATTGATGATTGATTGATGATTTATGTAACAAGTGTGACTCCGGATTTTTAATTTGTCTGTCTGTGATGTCTTGTTTACATCTTTTTAGTTGACTTTTTTGTCGTAGAGTTGGTGAAGTGAATAATGTTGTTTTTAGAAAATATTTGGATGGAGTTTGTTGGTGTGGAGTTGATGTTGTTTGAAAATACTTTGTAACAATTTTATACGACCAGATAGAAAAACTTTCAAGAAGTTTTTCGATATAAATGTTGGTACTTATAAAATTGTTACTTACAAAAAACAATATTATTTTAAAAAAAAACATTCAATTTTGCAGCTCTCTAAATAATTCAATTCTGCATCTGACTAAATAGATGTAGTTTCTATTAAATTCAAGGTCACAATTGTTTCAAAATTAAAAAAATCCTACTCTTACAACTTCACCAGCTTTAAAATCATCTTCTAGATTCTTGCTACCTAACTAATCTGCATACCACGACATAAAAAGCTCCAACCAATACAAAAGTAAACAAAACGACCCCCATGTAACCGAAAAAATATTCAAAATCAAGGTCAACCCCAAACTTAAACCACGTGAACAAACACACCCTATTATTTACGTAAACAATAAATATACTGAACGCGTCTGACTCTGCCCTTGATGTATTGAAGTATCAAGGTCAGTCGATGTCACTTCTGAGGTTATGGCGATAGGCAAATGTTTTTTTCCAACCCTCAAACAGCTCACAAGATTGATCGTTTGGAGGTCAGGGTCACACGTGTTTCATTGTGACTAAATAATAATTTATGGTGGATTTCCTGTTTTTTGGGGTATAATGTTAGGGTATTATTGTTCTGTTGGAGGTAAAAGGCTTATACAGGGGAAGAACGAGCATTGATTACAATGTTTGCTGGCTCCATTGCACTACCCTGCTGGCGATAACCGGCAGTAGTTTAGTAAAAAAATCATGATAATTTTAAACTTTAGGGGTATGAGGAATAGGGTGTAAAGTTCACTTATACTCCATAGAAAAGGGAGGATCCTCCGACCAGACGGGTGTTGTGTCTGGCGGGCAACTGCCCAACGATTGATGTTGGGTTCTTGTATATAAATGCGCGATGCAGGATTTATGTGACGTCAGGATTTTTGTGTGACGTCAGGTCTTTGATGCGTAATTCGCATGTGGCGATGTAGATATCGCCACAAAACTGTTGGCCATTGGAGCAGACGAGTCCTGGAGTGGAGACCGCGTATTGGCAAGCGTAGTATGGGCCGCCCCCTAACTATATGGACTGACGAAGTGACGACCTTAAAAAGTTGTCGGGGACAGACTGGATGCGGAATGCGGAAGGCGGAGGATAGGTTTTTGTGGCCTGCGAGAGACCTATGCCCAGCAGTGGACTGCGATAGGCTGAGTTGATTGATGGACTTAGCTGTAATCAAGTGGCATAGTATTGGTTTTACAAAACAAACGTTTCATAATAATGATCTTCTACATTAGTTTTAATACCATATGCCTGAAAAGCGAGGATCTTCAAACTACTAGAGTTGTTCTTTATATTTTCTATGGTTTGGTTTCCGCACTTAGTAGTAATCCCATAGAATCAAAATATTTTTGGATTTAAAATGATATACATACATAATCAGCCTATAATGTTCCGACTGCTGGGACACAGGCCAGAAAAAATGATATACAAGGCCTTTATTAATAGGTAACAGAAACTCAAACCGAACTAATGAATTTCGAGAATTTGCATTCAAAGTTGCTAGTCTACGCTATTTCTGATTAAATTATAATTTAATTTCTGGATAGGCCTTATTCAAGGAGTTTCGAGGTTTTGGATATAAATTAGGCGTTTCAAATCTTTTGTTTTAAGCCGTTTAGGTATTTCTCAAGGGGATAATAAAGCTGCCAGTCGCCGGTTTTATAATTTAAATAAAAACTATGTAAAGTCAGGAGAATTAAGTTAAGAAAATGTACAACTCAATCGTCTGTATATTTAGATCATATGGCAGTTGTATGAAATGGATATAGTAAGGCCACTGGACATAAGCAATGCGCTTTAAGAAGCCTGTTGCACAGTCTCCAGATAGGCCTTTATGGATTTGAATTTATCTTCGGGATAAGATAACGTGGGGTAAGAACGTATCCAAAGAAATGAGTCATCATCATTAGCCTATAGCAGTCCACTGCTGGACGGACATGCCCCTCCAATTGCACGCCATTCAGCTCGATTCTCGGCAACTCTCATCCAGCTGCTACCAGCCACCCTGCGAAGATCGTCGCTCCACCTAGCCTGAGGTCGTCCTACCTTAGGTACGTTTGCCGATTCGCAGTCTCAGGAAATTAGTGTATTTTGTAAATTGTCAAACAGATACACTTTGAAAGGGACATTGGTGCCGATTCCCTTGTTCACAAACAAAACTATATTTAAGTTCAGTGCATCTTTTTCTTTCCATTTCATTATGAAAAGGACAGAAGATAAATTTTAGTTTAGTCCTGACAAATTAATCGGCGCCTGACTGAAATTGACGTAATTTTAGTAGGCAAGTTTTTAATCACGTCTAAACTTGCATGGAGTAGTGACAGTTTGACAGGACTGAACTAAAATTTATCTTCTGTCCTTTTCTTAATTAAATTGAAAGAAAAAGATGCACTGAACTTAAATTTAGTTTAGTTTGTGAACAAGGGAATCGGCACCATTGTAGCTCTTGGTAATTAGGTACTCAGAGAAACAGTTTTAAATAGGTTGGCTAGTTTTAAGTCGTGAGTTTGAACCTAGGCAGGCGCCATGCTTTAAACCGGTGAAGGAAAACATCGTTAAGAAACCGGCATGTCTTAGAGCCCAAAATTCGGAGACATGTGACATCTACCAACCCGCACTGAGCCCGCGTGGTGGACTAAAGCCCACTTCCTATAGAAGAAAGGAGGCTTGTGTCCCAGCAGTGGGAACACTATACGCTGATTATGCTATAACTGACCGCAAGGAACGGTATTGTTAACAATAATTATGATGCCCCACTCTCCAGAAATTAACTCATATTCCCCTGGGTATCTTGAGTTAGAGTTAGTCCATAGTCAAAGTTCTAAGCAAGGTTCACAGCAGACTTAGTCTAAACATAGTTTAAACTAAACTAAACTTATTGAATAGTCAGATTTGTGTTCCCGAAGTGTACCTTTAATTTGCCAGTCAATATTGAACTTTAGTTTGAATTGGACGCAAATAAGCAAGTCTGATATACAAGGTTCACAACTACATTCATGATTTCATAGTAACTTAGGTAATAATAAATTATGAATTTGTTATGAAAACAACGATAAAAAGTGTCACCTTTTGACAGTGTTCAGCACTATAGAAGTATGAGGAACAGGGTGTAGAGTTCCCTGACAGGGTTGCGGGAAAGTCCGAAAGGGATACCGGGACCTTGGCAACAGGCAACTGAAGGAACACGGGTGAATTTTAGTCAGTAAAAGTCTGACACGCCCTTTCGCTCCGCCCAGAGCGGGAGAAGTAATTTCATGACTTCCCAGGGTCAAAAAAAAAAAGAGTGATCGTTCACTCATCCTCAATAGAAAAGGGAGGATCCTCCGACAGGACGGGTCGGGTCTGGTGGGCTACTGCCTGACGATTGGTGTCGGGACGTTGTATGTTGCTAGTCGCGCGGTATTTTGCACGACGTCAGTGTTATGCGTAGTTCGCATGTGGCGATGTACCTAGATGCCGCCACAGCACAAAAGTAAAAACTCTAAAGCTTAAATTCTAAAAGTGTGTGTCATTCCATCATTTAAAGTTATTTTATACTAACAAGCAGTTCAAAGTTTTACTTTTAAGGGGAAAAGTTTCACAATCTTAATGTTTTGAGACAATACCTATTTTATTATTTACATTAAAAATAATATGTCCCTCTGTAAAGATATAGAAAACAGTTCCATTCAAATGATTCAAATTTGTTTACTTGAATTTGTAATTTTTTTTTTTACTCGAAACATTTTTACAGAGCAGCGGGTTATTTATTTATTTACTTATTTAATTACAACGGTTTTGCAACCAATTGCGTAACATACATAAAATGACAATTGATTTTGACCGTTGAAATACGTTCATTGCGTTATTTACGTTGTTGACCAGACGAAGTTTTCAAACCAATGAACCAATGGATTGGCTTCAAACCCCTCGGATTGTGATTGAAAGTATGTTACGCAATTAAGGTGCTGTACGTTAACTATATGTTATTTTTCTGTTGACACAATAAAAGAACTGGCTTAACTAAAAAAATATTTACAAAAAAAACAAAAGACAACACAACACAATAACATAATGTGTGTTGTAATTGTGTTGTTGTTTGTTTGTTGTAATTTTGTATTAGTGTTGTTCTTGTTGTAAATAACACAATAACAAATATTTGCATACCTAACATAAGTAAATTGTACAAGGATCAACCATTTTTTATGTTACATCGTATACAATTGTACCTAAAATCTATACAAATAAATTTTACTTTAACACGATGGTACATAGTAATTGTATCAATTATTATTTTTATTTATTCATAGGACCAAATAACGAAACTCTCGATTCAGTAACAACCCTACGTAGACCTCTGCCGATCACATGCTCGAGCGGGCCGATGCACGGACCGTGCATATAGTGATGTGGCGCGATAATTACGTAATATATCGATTAGGGAATTAATACTGTCAATATCGTGTTGACTATGGCTGAATAGGCTGGAGTTAAGAGGGTATTGTGCTACTTGAAGCAGCATGTTGCTGAGGAGATAGTGATTGACTGATTAATGCCGTGTCATGGACAAGTCTACTAGGTCAAATTCAATTAGCCAGCGAAACTCTGCAGACGTGACTTAAACACGAAAAATAGACTAGGTTAGACTGGAAGCCGACCTGGTTGATGAATAATATTTTGCGGGACAGAAAATAATAAAAATAGAATTGACAACAATAAAACTTCTATAAATTGTGTGTCGTTTAATGTCCTACAAAATGTTAAATATTTTTACCCGACTACGGCGAAGCAAAAAGGAGGTTTATGATTTTGACCGGTATGTATGTATGTTCATGTGTTCCCTCATATCTTCTAAACGACTCATCACAATTTAACCAATGAGGTATCGTTGGAAGCGTCTTGATCGTCTGCTGGTTATAGAAGAGAACAAGTTATCTATTCGTTTTATCCCTATCACGTGTGACTCTGGATTTTTAATTTGTCTGTCTGTGATGTCTTGTGTATACCTTATTATTCGATTGACTTTTTTGTCGTAATTGGGTTTTAGTTATAAAATTTATATTTTTATTAATTATCGACAACGTCCACCACCTCATCCCATCACTCATAAACTGGAGCGCACACATAGAACACTCTTTGGTACTTTCGCGATAAAGGGCACTGAGACGCGAGCGATTACGAGCTGATGTCGTTAACATGTCGTCGACCTATCGTCACGTTGCCTGTAAATTGTTTGTTTGCTCGTCCTATAAGAATTTGATAGCCTTTTGCCTGTGTGGATGAGTTGACAACGGTTTTTATAATGTCAACTGAAAGATAAAAGCTTTTGCACGTACAGAAAAGAAATGAGCATTGATCGCCATGTTTGCTTATGCTCACTATGAACTATTGCGGCGAAAGCGTCAGGGTGACATGCTTTTCTTACATTTTTTGCAATTTATAGGTCATTATCTTTTATGTTGTTATTATGTATGTTGATCTAAGTATGATTCGCGGCCATAATATAATATTTCTTTATAGAATTATAATCATAAAAATCATCAATAACATCTTATACAGGGTCATTGGTAAAACACCAACAACCTCTTAAGGAGTCATTGTACTCATCATTATGAACAACTTTTACTATGGGAACAAATATGAAATCGGAAAAAAAAAGCTGTTCAGTACATTTATGTTCGCATAAAGGCTCGTACAAACAGACGCGATATCGCAGGCGCGACCGGCAGCGGTACCTTTGTCGACAAAGGTGCCGCTGCCTGTCGCGCCCAAGATTTCGCGTCTGTTTGCACGAGCCTTAACTCGTCAAAATGAACAGAACAGTTCCGTACATTTATTTTCGCGATCATATTTGTTCCCATAGTAAAAGTTGTTCATAATGATGAGTACAATGACTCCTTAAAAGGTTGTTGGTGTTTTACCAATGACCGTGTATAACGCCTGAATGATTTATTTATTAAAACTTAATGGTCAAGTAAAAAAAATAATACTGTACAAAGGCGGACTTAATGCCTGAGGCATTTTCTACCAGTCAACCTTAGGAATTACCCGTAGAGTTAGGCAGAGGTGTACCTATAGTACACCACACACACATTTCGCCAGTTATGTTTAAGTCCCATGTAATAGGGGACGAGCCTATTTCCATCAACCGGATACAAATTCAGACTCCATGCTGCTACTGAGAAATTACTGACGAAAAACCCAATATCACTTTGGCCCACTCGGGAATCGAACCTAGGACCGCATGCTCAGCAGTAGCGCTTGCGACCACTAGACCAACGAGGCATTCTGCTACTACTATTTCCTTTACAGTCTAAAGTCAAATATAAATAAATATCTAGATACATAGTAAAAGCTGTGAACTTGTCGAAAAATGCCCGCTAAATGCACGCACACTAGACAAGCACAATGACGCGAGTGTAAGAGCTAGTTCAGACATGGCGGAATCCGTGCGGATGCAAATCGCGCAGTTAGAACGCGCGGATCTTATTTACATTAGCGCCTATATTTCGTTTATACCCGTCCGCGCGGATTGACAATCCGCGCGGCTACCGCCACTCAACCGCTAGAAAATGAATTCGCGCGGTCGGCGCTCGGATCTATTTGACGTACCTAGAGCGCGTTCAGTTGCTCCGTGGAAGCCGCGCGTATCGGACGGTGACCATGGACGGTGACAATTTTGGTTCAAATCTTCTTAATTTTGGATATAAAGTCTGAAACTGACCATGGGTGAGCCGATCACGTAATATTGGATGTGAGTGTATACTATACTGCCCTTTCTTCCTTTTTTGTTTTTACGGAGCAACAAGTACACACATATTGCTTCTTCGACTTCCATGATTGGACTGGAATGACTGTCACTCTATGCGGAATACGGCACTCCGCATTGGGTGTAAATGCGCCTGTCTGAACACTTGCGTTTAGAAACGTGCGGCGGATTCCGCCATGTCTGAACTAGTTCTAAGACGTATGGTATGGCCAACGAGAGCTGATCGCGAAATTTAAAAAATCAAGACTGTATAGCCCTGTACATATTGCTATAAGACGTGTTGATATTTGAAATTGAATTTCATTTAAGTTCCAGAAGTTAACCAAATATCCTAGTCTGTACAGAACCTCCGTCTAAGATCTGGGTGACCCGAGGGTTTCAGTTCTAATCTGGGCGACGCCCGTGCATTCAAAGAGCACGTGCGCGATGGTTTCCTCAGCCTCCATGCACGCTCTGCATAGAGGACTGTCCATTATGCCTATAATTTATTGTGTGGAAGTGTTGCACACCAGCATATCAAGGATGGCTAGATTTTTTAGTTCTTTTGCAGCGCGACACTCTATCTAGACATATAAATAAACAAAACCTTAAAATAGCTTCTAAAGTAACATTTTTCAAAGCAAAAATTTCCCTAATGACAAATGTCAAGTTTACACCGAAAAACGTAAACATAACTAAAATCAAGTCTAAAATAAAATCAAGTTGAAGTTCAAAGGCGTTTTATACGCGTTAACACGTAACTGAGTTTGAGTGACGGTAACGAGACGGGCACGAAACGATATCAAAGCGATTTCACTTTAAAACGGAAGGCCGTTAGAGGCTGGGCTGTAAGGGAGGTGGTGCAGTGGGGTAACTGTACCCGACTGCGTGACAGCAGACAGATTGTGTTTTTCACGGTTTCATCCTAACGACTGGATGGATGGACATGAGGTGTCCATCCATCCAGGGCTACGTCGCAAAGTCGTATGCAACAGCAACAGAACAAAATTTATAAAAAAATGACAAAAAAGAAAATTAAAACTATTACCAATATAAAAAAAAAATCTAGGTATATAAATTAATCCTAGCTAATATTATGAATGCGAAAGTGAGTTTGATTGTTTGTTTGTTACGCTGTCACGCTAAAACGGCTGAACGGATTTACATGTTTGGCATGGGTAGACCATGACCTGGAATAGGACATAGGATACTTTTTATCCCGATATTCCCACGGGATCGGGTGAAACCGCGGGGTGCAGTTAGTTTAATATAAAAATTACAAAAATCAAAATTAAAATTACCAACATAAAAAATCAAAATATAGTTTTAAAAAATAATTTAAAAATAAAGTAAGGACAAGTAATTAACTCTTTGCTGATGTGTCTTTCGATGCTTTGATGATGCGGCGGTATCTACATCGCCACATGCGAACTACGCATCAAAGACCTGACGTCAGACAAAAATCCTGACGTCACATAAATCCTGCATCACGCAATTAAAGTTTACCGAGCAGTGGTCATATATTATATACAAGAACACAACGTCAATCGTTGGGCAGTTGCCCGCCAGACACAACACCCGTCTGGTCGGAGGATCCTCCCTTTTCTATGGTGGATGAGTGAACTTTACACCCTGTTCCTCATACCCCTAAAATGACATTTGGAGTACTTATATATCAGCATTTTTTTTTATAAAGGTTGAACAATGCCTAAAAATAAAAACTTTTTACAAAAAAGAAAAACAACCGACTTCCAAAAAAAAACACAAAAAAAGTGAAAAATAACTTTAATTTCGGAAGTCGGTGGCAAAAAACGGAAATTGAAAAGCAAAGACACCGACTTCCGAAATTAAAGTTATTTTTCACTTTTTAGTTGTGGTACCTACCCCACACAAAACCGAATACCACTACCTATGTAAATAACAGTGAAGGAGTCAAACAGGATATCGTCTAGATAAACTAAGTGGGAAAAATACGTAATATTGAAGCTAACTCAAAAATTACGCAAGCAAAGTTAACAAAATTTATATGGGACCACCTCGGAAGCATGACCTACCAAACAAAAAAAGAATCATCAAAATCGATTCATAATTGGCGGAGTAATCGCGTTACAAACACATAAAAAAACAAAAATAAAAAAACATACAGACGAATTGAGAACCTCCTCCTTTTTGAAGAAGTCGGTTAAAAAGGTCATTCGTTTGATTAGTAGTTGCGGTCACCCAAACACAACAGTTGGGTAGTTCGAGACTTCATCAGTTATTTATTGAGGAGATAATACGTGTTTTATATAGCCATTTTTTTTTAAATTACATTTTTAATAGAATGGCTATCAACTTCACACAAGACTGCTATTTTATGAAGTAGATCAAAAAGCTTATCTTTTTTTCGTTCATTTTTAGGGTTCTGTAGCCAAATGGCAAAAACGGAACTCTTTTATTTTTAACCGACTTCTTCAAAAAGGAGGAGGTTCTCAATTCGTCTGTATGTTTTTTTTTTTTTTTTTTGTATTTTTGTTACGCGATTACTCCGCCAATTATGAATCGATTTTGATGATTCTTTTTTTGTTTGGTAGGTCATGCTTCCGAGGTGGTCCCATATAAATTTTATTAACTTTGCTTGCGTAATTTTTGAGTTAGCTTCAATATTACGTATTTTTCCCACTTAGTTTATCTAGACGATATCCTGTTTGACTCCTTCACTGTTATTTACATAGGTAGTGGTATTCGGTTTTGTGTGGGGTAGGTACCACAACTAAAAAGTGAAAAATAACTTTAATTTCGGAAGTCGGTGTCTTTGCTTTTCAATTTCCGTTTTTTGCCACCGACTTCCGAAATTAAAGTTATTTTTCACTTTTTTTGTGTTTTTTTTTTGGAAGTCGGTTGTTTTTCTTTTTTGTAAAAAGTTTTTATCGTTTACCGTCTCCGTCGGTCCGTCTGTCCGCAAGTGACTCAGCCATTTTACTCAGGAACAATATACTAGCACTATATCGATAACAATTGGAAAACACGTATAATCTGTGCATCACTGATCAATGGTGCAGCGAACCTACGAAAAAAAGATTTGGGTTGGAGTCAATAGTTTTTGCCAAGAAATAAAATTGTTTTTCATAGTTTTTTCCAGAAAATCTATGAAATACAAACTAATTTTTGCGGTCTATAAAATCAATACTGTGCATGCGTAAATATTCATCCAAAATACGGAACCGTTCACTGTGCGTGGTCCGACTCGCACTTGGCCGGTTTTTATATAAAACAGCTAGGTACTCAAAAACTGATACTAAAATCTAATTGCCACTCAACACTTGCACAGTCTGGGATTTTTTTTTTTTAACCACAGTCTACAACTAGTCCGAACAACAAAATAGAAAAGTTCTCAGTGTGTCTAAACTTTGCCATCAACTGTGACCTCAGTTTGTCGACAAGTCTGTTGAGTGATAAAAAAGTCACCTTTCTCTATTTGCTGGTTCATCAGGGAGAGCATTTTGATCGAGTTTTCTGCGAAAAATTGTGAATTTTATCTTTATACTTCGTAGAAGATTTTTAAATAGTTTTATTTTATTAGAATGGTATTTCTAATTTCCTGTTTAGTAAAGCGGTTCGCTTTTTAATCTCCGACGGAAAAAGAGGGGTCTTATAAGTTAAACGTGTGTAGCTGTGTCTATCTGCGCCATCGTAGCTGCCAAACGGCTGAACCGATTTTGTTTTTTTTTAAATTTGTTTGAAGGCCGAGTATCCAGAGTGGTCTTAGCTATAAAAAAAAAAC
Organism: Lithophane ornitopus; assembly: GCA_948473465.1. Lineage (NCBI taxonomy): Eukaryota > Metazoa > Arthropoda > Insecta > Lepidoptera > Noctuidae > Lithophane > Lithophane ornitopus. Next base: position 12,497,697 of record OX419637.1, on the reverse strand, counting down.
GTTTTTTAGATGCTTTGTTTTTGTCGGGGGTTTTTTTTTAGTTATACTTAATCTATATCTATACATTATTATAAACTAGCTGTTGCCCGCGACTTCGCCTGCAATCCAGGACGAAAAGTAGTGAAGTGTCCTTTTCCGAGTCCTGGTCTACCCATGTGCCAAATTTCATCCAAATACGTTCAGCCGTGTTGGTAAGAAAGCGTAACAAACAAGCAAACTCTCTTTCGTATTTATAATAAATACTAGCTTTCGCCCGCGTGGTATGTCGATAAAAAGTACCCTATGTCCTTCCCCGGGATGCCATCTATCTCCTCGCCAAATTTTATCAAAATCCGTTCAGTGGTTTAGGCGTGACAAGGTAACATACAGACAGACAGTTACTTTCGAATTTATAATATTAAGTATAAGCATGTATTAGTTAGGATATATAAACACAGTTTCCAATCTTATACTTCGTTACCTCACTTAGAATACTAACTGTGCCGAAAGAGTGACAGATTACAAACCTTTTTAAGCCTCATTAAGTGCCCGATCCCTCTCATTTTGTAGGGTAACGGGGTAAACAAGGGTAAACAGGGTAAACAACAGTTTCTTTAACATACTCAATCAGTTCTGGGATGTTGGGTAGAAAGTATTTTGGGAAGGCTTAGAAAAAGTTCGAAGACTTGGTTGGGGGCAGAAATAAGTTGCATGTAGGTTTTCTGAAGTAGGTAGGCACGTATGAGGAAGTATCTTTAAGTTTTGACAGTATTTTGACTTCCACAAAAATCAATGTCTTTTTGGCAATTCTTATCAAAATCAGATTTAAAAGTGAAGTGCACACAAAAAAACTTAAAAAAAAAAAAACAACCGACTTCCAAAAAAAATTGTTCGTATGGGGCCACCTCTGAAGCATGGCCTACCAAACAAAAAAATAATCATCAAAATCGATTTATATTTGGCGGAGTAATAGCGTGACATAAACAAAAAAAAAAATAGGGAGAAAGAAAAACATACAATTGAAGCGTCTCAAGTAGCTAGCTCATTTCATTAATTGGTAAAATTCTCGTCGAGTTATGAGTAATTTGATTGAGTAAATTATTGTGAGTGTTATAATTCTATAGTCCAGGTTTTATTTAAATTCATAATTCATAACCAGCCTATAATGTTCCCACTGCTGGGACACAGGCCTCCCCTCTTCGAGAGGGAGTGGGCTGAAATCTACCACGCGGGCCCAGTGCGGGTTGGTATATGACACATATCTTCGGTTTTAAGACATGCCGGTTTCCTCACGATGTTCAACGATTTGAGAGCAATGGTGATGAAATCATTTATACAAAGTAAAACGCCTGCCTTGGTTCGAACCCACGACCTACAAATCGAATCAAATTCATAATTATTTATATCAACACATTTTATTTTACGTATTTTTAAGATGACCTTACGATAGAAACTGGGACAAGTTCTAAGGTCCAAATTCTTACGATTTCTTCATAAGTTCCTTTCTTTTGACCTAATACGAATGCAAAGTAAGACACGCAGCATCAATACTTACTTTCATCAAAATGGATTTCCCAACGCGACCGTAACCACATCTGGCTCCCAATTTCTTTTCCCCCATTCATAAAAGTCATAAATAAAAGCCGTTATAACACGCCAATCAAATGAGCTGCCTTCTGTATTCGAAAACGGAATATTAAGTCATAAATACACGTCGAAGGTTTGAAGGAATTTCCGCCTGTGAGCGTAAAAAATGAAGCGTGTTCATCAAACTCTCGTGGAGCTGGATTTGCGAGATGGTATGTAATTTAGAATATTTGCGATAGTCTTTTGTTTCTTTTGGGAGTTGAATGTGTTGTTGTCGAAGTACCTAGTTGTAGGCATGAAGAAGAGGTATCCAGGGTGGCGATTTATGCTCAGTTCCTATAAACAAAAAACCGGCCAAGTGCATGTCGTACCATGCAGAATGAAGGGTTCCGTAGTTGGGATGAATTTATAAAACAAACTTAACAATGTAGTTGTAAAAACATGTCCCATACATTCTGTATCGGAGAACAAGTTTTACAACTAAATGCAAATTTAAGTTGGTCGATTATTACTCGGTAACTTGTGGAGCCTTTGTAGCGGTGATAGTTTTCCTTTTAATTTCATTATATATGCTACTGCCGTGAATTTTTTCACATATCCAAACTCAACCATTTAGCTGGCAGGGGGGGTGGACACTTGGCTCTAACAAAAATTATCACTTTAAAGCTTAATATTCCGCAAACGGATCCCTGAAACCAAAAATAGTTTTTACAAACTCACATTATTAAAGGACCTTTCCAACGATACCCCACACTATGGGATTGACGAGAAAAAAATAAACCATCCCCACGTTACGCGTAGGGGAGGTAACTTTTTTTTTTTTTTTAAGATTTTTTTACCACTTTGTCGATGTTTTTTATATGTATATCCATACCAAATTACAGCTTTCTATTACCAACAGTCTCTGAGCTAAGCCGCGGACAGACGGACATGGCGAAACTATAAGGGTTCCTTGTTGACTACGGAACCCTAAAAACGAATCGTTTTGCTTACCAATGGTAGCATTTTTTATTGCCAAACTGGGCAAATAAATATATTCTTGAGCTAATTTTATTTTGATTGAGCTACTTCCTTATGGGAGGGTCTACTATGCAAACCTTTGGTCTTTGCTTCTACGAGTATTAGTAAGGGTACAAGAATCTTTATTTTAACCAATAACGTTCCGTAAATTACAGGAATTAAGCCGTTGGTCCCGGTTGTCATTCGTGGATCTTTGACAGTCGTTACGGGTCGTCAAAAGCCTGAAAGTCTGACAACCAATCTTGCCAAGGGGTATCGTTTTAACCAGTTACTGGGTTGTGGAGGTCAGATAGGCAGTCGCTCCATGTAAAATACTGGTACTCAGCTGCATCCGGTTAGACTGGAAGTCGACCCCAAAATAGTTGGGAAAAGGCTAGGCAGATGATGATCCGTCAAGGCAGTCTACCCGTCATACTTAACAACTTTTGCTATCTATCAACTCACATTTACGCTACAAATCGCTTATTTCCACACACTTTCCATCCATTTAGATGCACCAACAGTTTTTATTTCAATGAACAACACATTAAATCGACTCTGTTCACTTTCAAACGAGATCAAATTCAATAAAACTTATAAATACCGTTTAGTCCGTGTACGGGAAATTTTATTCTTCAACATTACGATGAAAAATGCTTTGCTCCACTTTCTGGCATTCCTTGCATGGCTATGAGGGGGGAATTCATAGTGCGGTAGGTGCGGTTTTAACCGACTACTTCAAAAAGGTTCTCAATTCGTCTGTATGTTTTTACTTTTGTAGCATCTCTGGGTCTGGGTTTATGCCTGTGAATGTTTAATTGCTTTCACTGTATAATCACGAATGGGCGCCAAAGTTCTGTCTAATGCCCATTTTAAGACAATAACGAGGCAAAAAATAATTGACAACATGTTTCTTTGGTAACAATTTATAAGTATCATAAGTACTACATAAATCACATAATCAAGAGGAACAAAAAATATTCTAATTACACTGAAGATAAAAACGTATAGGCTTTTTATTCATAGATAGATTGATAAAACGTTTATTTGGTGCACACAAAAGACAGCACAACATACAAAAGCTCGGTTAAAAAAAACTAATTAAATTAATAAATAGCTACAAAGTCCCAACTTACAAAAAAAAAAAAACCTAGACACAATAAGACAATATTGTCTATGACACACTTTAAAAAATAACGAAACACACAAAGAATGAATAAAATTTAACGTTTGATTATAAGTTTGTAAGTCTGAGAAGCCGTAGAATCTTTTTACAACACTAAAAGGTCAAGACTATGAATACGAGTAGAGGAAAACTTAGGAGCTATCGTTCGGTATGTAATAACAGTGCGAGCTCTGTTATTTATAAACACTGAACTACATTACCATACATATATACACAAGTAGTGTGATGTGGGGTGGTATTTAATCTAATAGGAGTGGGATTCCAAAGAAGCAAAGTTTGGGAAGTATGGAAGCAACTTTTATTTTTATTGGTACTGCTTATACAAATGTAAAAAAAAATATCTGGGAAAGGACCACGGGCACGCAGACACAGAAATAGAACGATGTTTTTTTTTTTTAATTCGTTTAGCACTGAACGGAGTGCAAACAGGCCTGAGTGTCCTTTAAATCTGAAGCATTCTTCGCCACGCCAAAATAACAAAAAAAAAGTTAAAGTAATAAAAACTAAAACCCAACTACGACTAAAAAGGTATAAACAAGACACCACAGACAGACAAATTAAAAATCCGGAGTCACACGTGTTAGGGCATAAATTGAACAGATTACGTGTGACTCCGGATTTAACTTCCGGATTTAATGTGACGTCACATAGCCTATAACGAGCGGACGATCAAGACGCTTCCAGCGATACCTCATTTGTCAAATTGTGATGAGTGGTTTAGTTAGAAGATAGGAGGGAACAGATGAACATACATACATACCGGTCAAAATCATAACCCTCCTTTTTTCTTCGCCGTAGTCGGGTAAAAAATATTAAACATAAATAATTGCCTTAATTCCCTGTGGCATACCACGCTCCGTAACATAAACTTCAAGTCGTTTGTGGTGCGGGTTCCAACTCAGTACCTAGAAACCTTCATGAAAGAAGAGTTTTGGCCGAAAGGTGTGGCGTACCGACGTTTTCGTGGAAGGTTACCCGACACCACGCAACGCAACACGTCGCCGACACAGTGTGTATAATAATTTGATGTTCATCATCATCTGACTAGCCTTTTCCCAACTATGTTGGGGTCGGCTTCCAGTCTAACCGGAAGCAGCTGAATACCAGTATTTTACATGGAGCGACTGCCTATCTGACCTCCACAACCCAGTAACTAGGTAATACGATACCCCTTGGTAAGACTGGTTGTTAGGCTTCGAACGACCCGAAACGACTGTCAAAGATCCACGAATGACAGCCGGGACCAACGGCTTAACGTGCTTACCGAGGCATGGAGGAGTCTCGGTATGTAGAGATGGTCTCCCATCCACGGACCAACCCCGGCAAGCGTAGGTTGACCTGATGGATCGACCCGAATATTTTGATGTTATTATAATAAAAAATATGTATGTTCAGGTAAGGTATATTTATCTAAGGGACTGAGTCGCCTGAAATAAATTGATTACTATTATTATAAGTTGAGTTTAAAAGAGATTGTGAACTCTGATTTTGTTTCTATGATTCTTCTCAGAGTAGTCAGATTGGAAACACCGACCTCATCCAGTTTTAAAACATTATTGACGTTTAAAAGTAATGTCATTAGCACCAAATCCTAACTTAATATCATAAATGCTAAAGTGCGAGGTAAGTTTGTTTGTTTGTTACGCTTTCACGCTTAAACAGCTGAACGGATTCGGATGATATTTGGCACAGGGTTAGACCTTGACCTGGATAAGGACATAGGCTACTTTTCATCCTGGATCGCAGACGAAGTCGTGGGCAACAACTAGGCTAGTCATTTATAATTTACTAGCTTTTGCTCACGGCTTCGCCCGCATGGATGTCGGATATCGTACCACGGGAACGTACTACAGGGATACTTTTAAGAAATGATAGGTTTCCCATACAAACTTTCATTCCCTATATCCCCCCTTAGGGTTAGTTTTGCGACAAAAATTAGCCTATGTAAGGACATAGGGGAAGGCCCCGGGATGCCAGCTATCTCCCTACCAAATTTTATCAAAATCCGTTCAGTGGTTTAGGTGTGAAAAGGTAACATACAGACAGACAGAGTTACTTTCGAATTTATAATATTAAGTATAGATTATAGTATGGATTGAAGAAGAGAGAAAGGCTAAAATTCTCTCGGGGTTACCTACACACCTTACATTACACAGAAATTAATAGCAAAGTGAAGTAATCAAGAGCTTTAATCAAGCGAGTATAGCGAACTAAATCTAAGTTAGTCGACAAATATTTGGACTTACAAATCACGTAGGTCCCCTACATGATTGGTAAGTCCAAATATTAGCGTTTGTGAAATGCTTTACATATTTCCGAAACATAGAATAATGGAGGTTCTGTGAAGAGGTGCTGGTTTAAATAATTGGGGTTTAAGTCTGAGTGCAATATTATAACACACTTAAAGTATACAAAATTATTGTTATGTTTATCTCGTCTTCATTCCCCGAAGTACACAGATGTATATATATACAGCCTATATTGTTTCCATTGTTGGGACACAGGCCTCTCGGTGAGAGGAGACAGATGTATAGTGCAACCACATTTCGCCAGTTATGATTTAAGTGCCACGTATTATGGCGACGAACCGTTTCAGAAATAAAACTTTTAAATAACAAGCTTTTGCCCGCGGCTTCACCTGAGTGGAAGTCAGAAATTAACCCAAGGGAATATGCTACCGGGATAAAAAGTATTCCATGTCCTAACATAAATAGTATATATTTGTGGCGGCATCTACATCGCCACATGCGAACTACGCATCAAAGACCTGACGTCACACAAAATCCTACATCGCGCAATTAGAGTTTACCGCGTGATCGACATATATACAAGATCCCGACATCAATCATAGGGCAGTAGCCCGCCAGAAACGACCCCCGTCTGGTCGGTGGATCCTACCTTTCCTATATAGGATAGTGTACTTTACACACTGTTCCTCATACCTATAAATATTTAATAATATAGAGTACTATCTTCCGCCGCCGGCTTCGCCCGCATAGTATGTCGATAAAAGTAGCCTATATTCATCCCCGGGATACCATCTATCTCCTTGCCAAATTTTATTGAAATCCGTTCAGTGGTTTAGGCGTGAATTGGTAGTATACAGACAGACAGACTGAGCTACTTTCGAATTTATAATATTATAGAATGGGTTTAGTCCTGCCAGGGTTGCGGGAATATCCGAAAGGGATACCGGGACCTTGGCAACAGGCAAATGAAGGAACACGGGTGGGTTTTAGTCAGTAAAAGTCTGACATACAGCACCACCACCAGAGCGGGAGAAGTCAATTGATGATTTTCCAATCTCAAAAAAAAAAAAAGAAAAAACTTATTTGTTTAGTAATATAGTATAGTATGGATGGATAATACGTTTAAATTATTCAAAGAAGTAAGTTTCAGGGAATAGAGGACGAGCCTAATATCGTTTACTGCGCACAAATCTGAACTCTAGGCCGCTGCTGAGTTACTAATTGAAAATCCCAACAATTCGCCAGTCCTGAAGATCGAATCTGAGACCCTTCGCTCAGCAGTTAACTTGAGAGCTATTGAACTTGTAAAATAACTTAGAAATGTGTGTGAAATACAAATACATAACATTTTCTGCCAATACTTTCCAAGAATACAGACTAGACGAAATTACATGAGTAGGTAGGCAAGTGAGGGGCACCGGTGTGGGCGCGTTCCATTAGGCTGCGGCCAGCCCGCCGGTTGAACGCGTCCCAAAGGGTCATGGCCATTCGGCTGGCCCGGGGATACCGCACGGTCTCTCGTGAGGCGGCGAGCCTCCTTGCCGGATTACCGCCATGGGATCTGGAGGCGAAGGTCCTCGCGCACATTTGGGAGTGGCGCGAGGAGATGAAGCGCCGGGGCGTAACTCCGCTGCCGCGAGAAATCGCGGCACAGCGGACAGAGCTCCGGCAGGATCTCATGGCGGCATGGAGAGTGCGATTGTCGCAATTGTGGCGTGCCCAGCACTGGCTGGGCACGCCACAATTGCGGCGATAAGTCCCCTCTTTGAGGAGTGGCTGGAGAGGCGCCACGGCGTCCTCACCTTCCGCCTGACACAGGTCCTCACCGGACATGGCAGCTTCGGGAGGTACCTGTGCAGGATTAGGCGGGAGGAAACGCCTGGGTGTCACCACTGTGCGGATCGTTCGCCGTGTCCTCGTGGAGGCGATTGGCGGCACTGACCTCTCGCGTCCGGCCCTGGTCCAGGCCATGGTACGGAGCGAGAGGGCATGGGAGGCGGTCACCTCCTTCTGCGAAGCAGTGATGCTCGCGAAGGAGGAGGCGGAACGCGTGAGGGAGAGGCAAAGCCTGCGCCCTCACGCCCCTAACCGCCGCCGCTGGAGACACCCTGGGCGTCGGGAATCCCAGGCGGATTCCCGGCCACCATAGGCGTGGGCTTGCGGACGGCGAGCAATGGGCAGCTCGCCGTCCGATAAGGACCAGGCCCAGGTCGATGGCGCGTCGTGTTCCACGCGCGCCTCAAAGAGATGTCAGCACACCTGACGGGGTCCGTTAGGACCGATGCCTGCCAGGGTTGCGGAATAGTCCGAAAGGGATACCGGGACCCTGGCAACAGGCAACCGAAGGAACACGGGTGGGTTTTAGTCAGTAAGAGTCTGACACGCCCTTCCGCTCCGCCCAGAGCGGGAGAAGTCATATGATGATTTCCCACCCAAAAAAAAAAAAAAAAAAAGGTAGGCAAGTGAGTGTTCGGTAATTATAGTTTTTAATAGGCATATGTCAAAAAAATCTGCCTAGCCTTTTCCCAACTATGTTGCGGTTGGCTTCCAGTCCAACCGGATGCAGCTGAATACCAGTATTTTACATGGAGCGACTGCCTATGACATGTATATCCTTATATTTAAATAAATATATATTCCACATTTTCGTTATTGCACGAGAAGCTCGTGGCTAAGTAATAGCAGCCGCACGGGTCGATCTATCAGGTCAAGCTACGCTTGCTGGGGTTGGTTCGTGGATGGGTGGCCATCTTTACATACCGAGACTCCTCCGTAACTCGGAAAGCACGTTAAGCCGTTGATCCTGGCTGTCATGAGGCCCTGGGTTCGATTCCCGGGTCGGGCAAAGTGTTATTGTTTTTTTTTACCATATATTTCTCAGTAGCAGCCCGGAGTCTGGATTTGTGCCTGGTGGATAGCAATAGGCTGCGAGCCCACGTACCCACATTTCGCCAGCTATATTTAAACATAGCTGGCAAAACGAGGGTGTTATACAGCGTGTAAAAAAAAACCTGTGAGGGTGTTGTTAAGAATCATACTGAGAGTCTATAAATTGAGGTGTTTTTTTTTTTTGGGGAAAAGTAAAAAGAATTCGCCGATTTTTTTTAAATGGTTTATTTTACCGGGTTAATACATGGGCCGCAGGCGGCCGGCGTTTAGCGGCTATCTACAAATAATAACTTATGACCTCCGTGGAAAATTTGCATAATTATTTATAATGAAACTAGCACCCGCCCGCGGCTTCGCCCGCGTGGTATGTCGATAAAAAGTAGCCTATGTCCCTTTCCAGGTCAAGGTCTACCCCTGTGCCAAATTTCATCCAAATCCGTTCAGCCGTTTTAGCGTGAAAGCGTAACAAACAAACAAACTTCACTTTCGCATTAATAATAATAGTTAGGATTAGTGTAATTTTGGTACTAAAAACGTGAATTTTAAATGTAATAACTTCATAATTTTCAGTTTTTTTTATTTTACTTTTTAGTGATGTTATAATTGCGGTACCTAGGCGCCCCCTTTTGGATCGGACAGGTTTTTACCCTACGGGGATTACAGGCGTAAATCAGTGTCACACGAATCTTATTTCTTTCTTTTTTACGTGACGACAAAACGACTGCTCGGCTCAACTTACGTAAACTTAAGTAAGTATTCATGTAAACTGAATAAAGTATGTAAATGTAGACAAACAAAGGTGTTTACGAGAAGATTAATATTAATGATTTATTACTAAAGATTCTGTGAGAGCGATCAAATGAGGATATTGTTGTTTAGAATGTAGGTTAATATAAAGTCTTGTCTGGTTGTTGATGACTTTTACAAGGCGATTTAAATCCCAGAGTATAATTATACAACTGGGGGCTTAAAACAGTCACTTTGGCAGAATCCTATTAGGAAAATATTATGAATCATCGTAAAATGTCACAAATTGACAATTCATAATATGATCTGCGTGCGATTCATACTACGAAATAATTCATCTATTTGACAGTTTTCTATGGAGATTCGTAAAATGGTCCACATAATATGAATTGCTTTTGTGTCAAATTAGACGAATTGCTTATGACAGCAGGGGGCTTAAAACGGTCACTTTAGCAGAATCATATGAATATATTATAAATCATCGTAAAATGTCACAAACTCAATATTCAAATTCATAAGATGATCTGCGTATAATTCATATTACGAAATAATTAATCAGATTGACAGTTTTCTATGGAGATTCGTAAAATTGTCCACAAATTATGAATGTCATGGCTTTGATACGAATGCTACGCAGTCATAGCGCCCGTAGCGAGTGTAGCAATTTGCTACGATTTGTATCATACCTTTTGGAGTTTACTAATAATGCTTTTATGTCAAATTAGAGGAATTGCTAATGACAGCTGGGATTCAGGAAATGAACTGCTTTTAGAGGAATTGCTAATGTGACCGGTTTAGGCCCCCAGGAAATTCAGGAAATGAAATACTTTTAGAGGAATTGCTAATGTGACCTGCGGGCTTAAAACGGTCACTTTAGCAGAATCATACTAGTTAATTGATTCAGGCGTGACTTTGCGGAAATCCATTATAAAATACAATAGACGTAGATATATTTAGTAACCAATTCCGCTTGACTATTCTTCAAGAGTCCTAAAAAACCCTGTAAGAAATCGACACGTGTTTCACCTCTCAACGAGGCATCCTCAGGATGACGATTGACCAATTGCACTTGCGCTGGACGCAAAGTACTTTGCGTCCAGCGCTCGGTGTGGTAACACGTCGCGTTCTGGTTTGCAATTGGTCAATCGTCATCCTGAGGATGCCTCGTTGAGAGGTGAAACACGTGTCGATTTCTTACAGGGTTTTTTAGGACTCTTGAAGAATAGTCAAGCGGAATTGGTTACTAAATATATCTACGTCTATTGTATTTTAGAATCATACTATGAAAATATTATGAATCATCGTAAAATGTCACAAACTGACAATTCATAATATGATCTGCGTGTAATTCATATTACGAAATAATTCATCTGTTTGACAGTTTTCTATGGAGATTCGTAAAATGGTCCACATAATATGAATTGCTTTTGTGTAAAATTAGAGGAATTGCTAATTCAGGAAATGAAATACTTTCAGAGGAATTGCTAATGTGACCGTTTTAGGCCCACTGGACCTGGTTTTGTGTTTTCAACCCAGTTTTACAACTGATCGCGACGATAGGTCTCATTGGAGAAGAATTAAGACTAGAGGACTGTATACATGTAAAGTATAATGAATAATGAAAAGAAATTACAAAGGTCGGTTTAAGAAGGCAAATATGAGAACAATAATAATGTGTCTTAATAAAATGCGCAAGCGCAGCCGTGCGTGGAGGCGTGCAACAGCTGACTCGTGTGTTTTCAGGGCTCGTTATTAGCCGTGAGGCCGGCTGATTCGGCGCTGTCCCCCCGCCACTCTTCTGCCGCCAGCTCGCGGCGATGTTGAGAAGAGGGTCTCAACAACAACATAGGATCTCATCTGCCGAGCCTTTTCCCAATATGATGAGGTCGGCTTCCAGTCTAACCGGATGCAGCTGAATACAGTAGTTCACATGGAGTGACTGTCTATCTAACCTCCACAATTCACTAACTGAGTAATACGATACCCCTTGGTAAAACTGGTTGTCAGACTTTCGGGCTTCTGACAACCCGTAACGACTATCAAAGATCCACGAATGACAGCCGGGACCAACAATTGCTGAATCATGAATAATTAATCATTCAATACATAAAATTATAAATTAAAATTGCTTTTCGTGCTTGTCTGTCTTATGGCGTTTTTAGGGTTCCGTACCCAAAGGATAAAACGGGACTCTATTACTAAGGCTCCGCTGTCTGTCTGTCCGTCTGTCACCAGGCTGTATGTCATGAACCGTGATAGCTAGACAGTTGAATTTTTTCACAGATGATGTATATCTGTTGCCGCTATAAAAACAAATACTAAAATACAATAAATATTTAAGGGGGCTCCCATACAACAATAGTTATTTGTTATACAAGAGTGCAAAGTTGCTTTTTAACCGCGTGTTCAATTTTGATGACCGAGCAAGCGAAGGATTCTAAAATTTAATCACGAGCGTAGCGAGTGATTCAAAATTAGAATCCTGAGCGTTAGCGAGGGAATCAAAAGAGCACGAGGTGAAAAATCTTTGCACTCGAGTGCAACACGTAACTTTTCATTCCACCTCAGCGAGGAAATGACTAAATGCAAAAAAAAAAACGTTTACAATCACAAGATAGGTACACTTTTATTTCAGTTTAGGTATTAATTACTACATTATGACAGGTAAGTAATATAGAATAATCTTTAAATTATAACAAAATATTACTAAGGTATAATTAAGAAAATTTTAAAGTAACGTTGCTACAGTTATTTAAATTGAGTGTAATATTTTTGTTTGGTACTGTAATATTGGTGTTAGTCACTTGTGTACTGTTTTTCGGTAAACTATCTGTCATACTTAATAGTTGTACCGATTCATCGGATTCCCTTGGCGTGAATGTTGGAGAGAGAGGGAGATGGTTAGGTGTTTCATAACGGCTTATTTTTGATGTAGAAGGGCCAGTCCAAGGATCCGATTGAGGCTCTTTCAGTGTAATGGCTCCTACGATGCCTTCACATATTTTAGACTTATTTTGGATGGAATCCTCTATGTATCCCTCTACAACTGCATTGGACTTCCAGCCTCCGTGGCGCTTAAGGGACAGGAGATCAGCTCCGGAATCAGCCAAAAGTGTGGCTGAAGTTCGTCGGAAACAATGACCCGTGTACAACAGGGGTTCTGGAAGTTCAAGAAATGTTGCTATTTCTCGTGGGATACTGCCAATTTTATTAGTACCCATAGGCTGTCTAACACACTTTCCATTGCGATACTGTAGAAAAAATCGATTGATTGGAGTGTTAGGCGGGCGTAAGGCTTGATATTTCTCAACAATCGTTACGTATTCCTTGCGAATGACGAAGTTGCGGTCTCTTTTTGTCTTTGTATTAGGTAAATTAATTAATAGTAAGTCATCTGAATGTTTCTCAATGTTTTTGACATTAAGTTGTGTTAGTTCATTAGTTCGACATGCTCCGTTTATTCCAATAATAAGAACAACCTGTAACGTAAAGAGTATTGTAGTAGATAAATGAATAAAATTGATATGAACGCATAATTATGCCTATCAACATCTACTAAGTATACTATTTAATTGAGATTAATATACTTAAGTAGATACTGAATGTGCAACTGACTTACTTTTGCCGCCAAATATACGGAATCGGGTGCTTCGTTAAGAAACTTTTCAATATCAGATACTGTGAAAACCTTCGATTTTTTTGGTTGATGACCAGATGAGGCTCTTTTTAAAAATGCCACTAATTTAGGATAGGTATCGATATGTTTGTCTTTTTTCATCTTTATTGTTGCTTTTAGCATCGAATACGTACTCCATAGAGTGCTTGCTTTCTTGTTCTCGGATAATTCTATAAAATATGCCAGCAAAACGTTTTCTGAGAAAGTTTTGGCTCCTTTTGCTAGTCGCCACGTGTTGAACATATCGTACTGTTTTAAATACTTCTCGCGTGATTGTTGAGGGAGAAAGCTCATTTGCGCATTATTAACAGTTTCAGTTAATTCTGTTGGCGTCAAGCAAACTTCCTCGTCGCTAGAATCACTCATTTTAGTTTTTTCACTTGTTTTCAAGTTTCTTGTTTTTAATATAAGGTTTAACAATGACGTGAAAAAATGCCGCGTAAAGAACCGCGTACAAAGCAAATTGAAAAAAGAACACCAAGAAGGTTCCGAGTCTGAGTTTTTAACAAATTAAAAAAAAGTTGTATGATATATTCGGCACCATAGAGGTAGCAGTAAATAGGTTTAATGTTTTTTTTAATTCACAAACTTAGTGCACACGATGTTCTAAATTCAATTTACTTTATCCTCTAGAGAATAAAAACGGCTTTTCCACTCAGATATTGAAGATTAAAAATACTCTTTCCGAGATGGTGGGATGAAAACGTGTTTTTTATGCCGTTTTTATAGATACGCTTATAGATATGATTTTTTTTGCCGTTTTTATTTTATAGGTACGGAACCCTTCCTGCGCGAGTCCGACTCGCACTTGTTCTAAAATACGCAACGGATTTGGAGGCGGATGCCACCATAAAAAAAAAAACCGGAAGCGTGCATAATACATTCATATTAAACTTACGTATAAAACGCATCTCGATGTATTGCCAAGTCGTAAACATCGTGCGAAGCAGGAGCGGATCGATTGTATAGCCGTATAAATTCAAAGAATGTCGAGTTGCTACGGCGTAGCGGCTTTGCTATGAATGGTACGCAGTCGTAGCGCCCGTAGCGAGTGTAGCAATTTGCTACGAATTGTATACTTTTTGGAGTTTACTAATAATGCTCGGTTCCTATAAACAATAACGAATCGTTTTGTTTACCAATGGTAACATTTTTATTGACAAACTGGGCAAATAAATAGATTCGTAAACGAATTTTAGCTGGGATCTGTATGGGAGGGTCTACTATGCAAAGCTATGAGGTTTTTGCTTCATTATTGGTAAATATACAAGAGTTTTAATTTTAACCAATAACGGTCCGTTAATTATAGGAATCGGCCATAAGAAATGATCGAGGGCTGTAAATCTAACTGAAGGTTATTTTTGGCGTACAATAATAGTTATTTATGCAACTGTTATATACTACGGGGTATTAAAACACGAATAGTCATAGGTAATCACATGAATGTTTTAATATCTAATTATTTACAGTTGCATACAAGACTTTATCTACACCCATGATATGAATCCTCTATAAAAGGTTCTTTGCAATACTAATATCGAACAAAAATGGTTGGATACGACGCACGTGAATTCGAATTTTTCGAATCCGAGTAATATATGCTTTTTTGTTTTAAATTACGGTGCTTTGTTAGTGAAACGCGCCTGCATGACAATGTTCTTTTTTTAAAATGAGTTGCATTATGAAATTTAGTACAACATAATAACACCCGTTTGGATGATATTATGGTTACTATGACAACATTAAAACAACCTGTGTTTTAATGTTGGCAATAAGCTAACTGTTTCAGAAACTTATATAGAGGATTTATAGCATGGGTGTAGATAAAATATGTAATTTATTGTATTTTTTTAATGAGAAGGTCTGCTTTTGACCGCAATCTAGACAGCTTTGTCAAGATGTGGTCGACGATGGAGCGAGCAAACCTATTAGGTGCCGATTCACTCCAGCTTTAAAGGCTTTATTAATATTGTTTGGAGACACAGCAGACGAAATATCAGTTTTGGTCATTGAGTTCTTGCATACAGGTTAAGGTTTAGTAAGCAGTTTTTATTATCAGCAAAAGAAAAAAAACAAAGGACGCCTCCCAAAAAAAAAAAACAAACAAAAAAGAATAATAATTCAGACTTAACGCTAATCTCGAATTGTTCAAACGAAAGCTTAAGAAAAGAACGGAAATCTTAGACGGTTCCACGCATCAACGCCCAGGAGTTTAGTCTAAATGATAAATGATCGTACCAGGACACCAGGATGGATAAGTGACCTTTTTTGGCACTCAGAGCTAAATCTTTGGGCTCCAGACGGTCAATTAGATCTATTATCTCTTGAAAGAATAGTAAGGGGAAATTAATGAATGTACGTTTTTTTGTGGCAGTTGTGATTTTTGTAACAAAAACGTGTTTGTTTTTAACCCACTTCTTCAAAAAGGAGGAGGTTCTCAATTCGTCTGTATGTTTTTTTTTTGTGTGGTTTTTTCGCGATTACCCCGCCATTTATGAATTGATTTTGAAATCATCCTTTTCAAAACTCTTAGGGAATTGCCTGAAAGGAAATGAGTAAGGAACTGTAGTTGGAACTGAAGAGGGGGCAAATAAAAGTAGTGCGAATCACGCGGACCACTCTTGGGATTTTTTATTGGACTAGTCTCCACTTAAACATTTTAGTAAGCTATAGTACTATAGTCAAATTGGTTACTAAAATGTTTAAGTAGTATTAGAGAATTCAAAACCTTTTACTTTTGTTTGGTAGGTCATGCTTTAGAGGTGGTTCCATATAAAATTTATTCATTTTGCTTGCGTAGTTATTTAGTACGTTTCAATATTACGTATTTTTTCCCACTTAGTATACATAAATAACAATAAACTTGAAATCGCAACAAAAAAAAACAGCTGTTCCATACATTTGTGTTCAGTTATATCGACAAAATGTATTGTAATGTATATAGCAGCAGATTTATTTTTTTTGCGATTTCAAAGTTGATCCCATAGAAAATGTTGGTCAAAATGATGAGTACAATGACCCCTTTTCGGGTTTAGTATAAACAAAAACGAATGTTGTATATGTATTAAGTTACTCCGTCACTGTTATTTACATATCAGGTAATGTAGACCATGACCTGGATTAGGACATAGTTTACTTTTTATCCCGACATTCCCACGGGATCGAGACTTATGTGGGTGAAACCGCGGGGTGCAGCTGTTGGTCCCGGCTGTCATTGTAGATCTTTGACAGTCGTTACGGGTCGTCAGAAGCCCGACAGTCTGACAACCAGTCTTACCAAGGGATATTGTATTACCCAGTTATTGGGTTGTGCAGATGTCAGATAGGCAGTTGCTCCATGTAAAATACTGGTATTCGGCTGAATCTCGTTAGACTAGAAGCTGACCCCAACATAGTTGGGAAAAGGCTAGGCAGATTGGTAAGTAGTCCCGTCTTGCTGCCATTACCTACCTAGGGAGTTTCAATGTCGGAAAATTAAAGTATTGAGATAAAAACAAATTAAAATGATTTTAATCTGAAGACTAGTTCACTTGTTAGCTTTAATCTTTCTTATTTGTCGACTTTTATCTTTCGGCGTCTTGTAAAATATATTCTTTTGTTACTGCGTAATTAACAAGATTGAGTAAACATAATTACGAAACAGATTTGTAATTTTACTTTCTTTTGTGTTTTCCGTCTCCGTCACTCATAACTTACTGATTACTCGTGTATAAATGTATAAACCTACTAAACTAACTGGATTTTACCTTGGTTAGACTAAGCATTGCCATACAACGTGGCAATGCCGCCAGTCTCTTAGGTACTTTATTACCAGCAGACAGCGATGCGGAGGAATTTTTCGACGCTATATTTTAGCTAATTGTTTATTTGTATAGTTAGTTAGTTTTAATCACTAATTTAATTTAGTATATAATGTAAGTAGTTAGTATAGTTTCTTAGTTCATGTTAAATATTCTTAGTTATTAATTATTTTGTTGAAAATAAATAAATAAAATTCCTTTGGGGAAAAAAAACTAAACTATATGAGTAAACTATTTTATTAACCTTATTTTATCTTTTATCGTAATAATTTATGTATTGTAACATCATACCTGTATTCCCCGAAGGTTTCCATGCACAAATCCAGGCTCTGGGACGCTACTGAGAAATTCCACATAAAAAACCCAAAAACACTTTGAGCGACCCGGGAATCGATCCCAGGTCCTCATGCTCAGTAGTAGCGCCACCACTATACCAATGAGACAAATCATAATGTGTTCGTAATAATATGTGTTTTTTTTAAATGTTTCTTTGATACTAAATATGGGAAAGGAAACTCAAACTCAAAGCATTTATTTCAATTAAACCATTTACAGGCACTTTTGAATTGACAAGGAGTCGGTCAGTTAGAAATATGAAGCTAGTTATCCATTCCAAAGCGTAGTAGGTACCTATGGTGAAGAACGGGCAAAAAACTCAATACAATATACTAACAATATACACAAACAATATTTTTACAATATATTGGTTATATCGTTCATGTTGAATTTATACATGTGAGAACAATGTAGAAAGCACGTTAAAAGCGTTCGCAATTATAAAATAAAATCAATCCAAAAATTAAAATAAGCCATGGCAGCTAAGAGATGACCAGTCACAACTGACGGCGCCCGTTCACGAACATGACGAATGGATCAGCACCATTCAGCTCAACCATTTTGAAGGTCTCCCAGTAAAATGGCTGCTTGACTTCCGGACATGACGAAATTACAGGGGTTCTGTTTTTATAATTTCGATACTTATCTTGAAACACAACCCAGAATAAAGCGTAATTAACATTTTAGAGCGTTTTTTTGCATCATTAAATTCTATGCATTCACTTTTGATAGACACACTATTCTCGTGAATTATGTCGTGAAAATTTTTTAGTCCAATTCCATACCACACCGCAGAAATGATTGTTAATGAATCCGGCTTTCAACTCATATTAACGCATGTAAATCCAAATTCACAGCATAAAACAGTGCCTATTACTCTGATCACCTCTCACACAATCCAAAGATTATTTTAAAACTTCAAAAAGAACAAATTAATGAGCTTTAAAGAGGCTTCAAGCTTCAATTCTGAAGGCGAAAATGAAAACGTCAGGCTTTTCATTCGTAATAAAGGAAATAAGGCATTATTTTGTGAAAAGGGACGCCATGGATGTATTATTATAATATATTTAGTGTTTCCGCTTCCTGCGGTTGAGACTTTTTAAAATATTCGGAATTTGAATAGATGTGTTTTTTGGTTTTTGTTTTCAGTTTTTCTTTTGTTTTTGTTATTGTGATGAGTGTTTGGTGATGTTATTTGTATCCGCAGTGCCAAGGAAGCGTTATGTTTATCGCGCGTATCTTGTATGTATGTATGTTTGTAAATTTCTTTATTACCTCGTATCTTCCAAACGGCTGGATGGATTTCGACAGTTAAGGTATCGTTATATTCGTCTTAAAAACCCAAGTGTCCTTAGATAGGTGTATGAAAAAAAACTATCGTAAGTACGGGTTTTTTGGTTATTAAAATTATTTTCTTATGTTATTTTGTCATCAATCAAGTCCAGTCCAATTTAATTTGTGAATTAAACTAAACTTATAACAGAAACAAAATAATGGCAGTGACAGGACATTCAACAGTGCTGCCATCACACGAGCGAACTTTAGTTTTATACCCCATTAAAAAGTAACTTTGGTTAATATTCAATGAGTAAAAGCTGCACTATCTAGCCTCTCGTCATAGATCCATGTAACTGAAAGGCCGTTTCATCTGCATTAGAGTCTCTTGGACGCCTGGAGGCTCCACTTAATAGATTTCCGGAGTCCGTGTCTGTTATACTGAGGGTAAGGAAACCTTTCTAAAAGGAACATGTCTCTTTGTAATGTTTGTTCAGTAGTGAGGAGTTCTTTGAGTGTGTGATGGGCTTATTAAGGCTTTGATAGTGTGTGTGTGTGAAGGGTATTTTAGGGTAATAATAATTATGGTGATTATTCCATGAGGTTAGCTACGCTTGCCGGGGTTGGTCCGTGGAAGGGTGACCATCTTTACATACCGAGACTCCTTCGTGCCTCGGAAAGCACGTTAACTCTGTCCGTCTGTCTTTTACTTTTCACTCCTAAATCACTAAACCAATCGTTATAAAATTTGTCAGATATTTAGCTTGAGAAAAGGGGAAAGACGTTAAAGGCCATTTTTCTTCTTCGACATTTGCATTAAAAATCACAAAATACCCAGACAAAAGCAAAGATGCTTGACGGCAAAAAGAGGACGGTATGGTGAACTCATCTGGTTGAAAGTGTATTTAAAGTACTTTCACTTGGCTTTAAAATATCTCTGTATACAGCCAACCCACTTAACATAGAAACTCCTTGCCAGCCAGCATAAAAAAAAAACAAAATTTAATAAGCCAAGGCATTCCTATACAGCCAAATAGGCATTCCCTAGCACCGTTTTAACCAGCGCAATTTGGCACACGCGAGTAAACCGGGAAAACAGGGGGTAAAAGGGGAGAAAGGGGAAGTAAGGGTAACAAAGATAGTGTTAGATAATATTGACACGAATTCACTTGGTGAAGCCAGCTTATCTTAATATTGTGACCTTGGATTAGGGAACTTTTTTATGGGGAAAATATGCCATATTCTATCCGACAGGGCAAAATCATACTCGTGAATGATACGTCAACATCGTGACGTACAATTTGCTAGGAGTGCCTATGGCTATTCAGCCTTGTCAAACTATCTCTGGGTAGTTTCTCGCTACAAAATAATCTATTCATCATAATAATATGATAAAAAGATTATCTTGTATGAGAAAACATAGATGAGGCGACATTTTAACGTATTTGTTTTTAAAGTATATTATTTTTGATAATTGAGAGGAGCTCGTGGCTACGTAATAACAGCCGCACGGGTCGATCCATCAGGGTAAGCTACGCTTGCCGGGGTTGGTCCGTGGATGGGTGACCATCTTTACATACCGAGACTCCTTCGTGTCTCGGCAAGCACGTTAAGCTGTTGGTCCCGGCTGTCATTTGTAGATCTTTGACAGTTGTTACGGGTCGTCAGAAGCCCGAAAGTCTAACAACCAGTCTTACCAAGGGGTATCGTATTACCCAGTCACTGGGTTGTGGAGGTCAGATAGGCAGTCGCTCGATGTAAAATACTGGTATTCAGCTGCATCCGGTTAGACTGGAATCTGACCCCAACAGAGTTGGGAAAGGGCTAGGCAGATGATGATTTTTGTTAATTTTTTAACACCTTATTTCATGTAACATTTTGATAAAGAGTTCTTCTTGAGTTAATTCTTGATAACTTTAAATAAAATAATAATTAAAAAGTATTTCTTGTAACATTTGGTCATCTAGTAGGGTAACAAATTATTCTGTTGCCGCAAAATTACCGAAAGCAATCGAAAGTCGCCTTAAAATCGGCAAAGTAACGTGAAATGACATTTCACATTTTTCTTTCATTTATTTTCATTGGCAAAGACAACTAACGAAACAGTCAACAAAAAACCTTTTTTTACGCACGGACAGACTTAAAACATTCTTACGTTATGTATAGTATACTGCGTTCGGAATTTAGTTTCCGAACATGAAAACAAATATGTGCTTTTGGAAAAACCACTATAAAATCACAATGACAATGAATTTTGAAAACATTTCTTGCGTCAGGGGTTTCCTGTACACTTCATGGCCTTATGACAACGTCAGTGAGTGCAGTTCGCGTAACACACGGGTAATTGCGTAACACATTTAAAACTGCATACGATTATAATCGGGATTAATCTGAACATATATAATATTCCATAAATTCTGTAACAAAACGCATTCTGAAGATAACTAAGTAATAATACATGACAGGGCGAAAACTTTTCCTATAATACTTACGTACGTATCACAAGATTTTATTTCATTTGATTTATGATGTTCCAACTTCGACATGTTGTTAGGAACGGGATCAACTTTTTGTTACGAGCCGTCAAAAAAATGTCTGGAACATTTATTTAGGTTTTGCCGAAACGTATGATGTTGAAGAAGTAGGCTAGGCTGTCAAGGTCACGATAGCCTAGCACACGTACTATTGAGGGTCAATCTATTATTTTTTTGTGTTTTTAACCGACTTCTTCATAAAGGAGGAGGTTCTCAATTCGTCTGTACGTTTTTTTTTGTGTGTTTCTTACGCGATTACTCCGTCAATTATGAATCAATTTTGATGATTCTCTTTTTATTTGGTAGGTCATGTTTCAGAGGTGGTCCCATATATATTGTATTAACTTTGCTTGCGTAGTTTTTGAGTTAGCTACAATAATTACGTATTTTTCCACTTAGTCTATATAGATGATATATTATTAGACTCCGTCACTGTTATTTACATAGCAGGTAGAGGTATTCGAATTTGTGTGGGGAAGGTACCACAACTAAAAAGTGAAAACTAAAAACTTTTTACAAGAAAAAACAAATGACTTCCAAAAAAAAAAAGTGAAGAATTACTTTAATTTCGGAAGTCGGTGGCAAAAAATGAAAATTGACCGACTTCCGGAGCAGTGGTGGCCCAGTGGTAACGGCCACTACTTACGAGTTGTAGGTCGTAGGTTCGAACCCCGACAGGCGCTTTACTTTGTGTTAATTATTTTATCGCCACTGCTCTCAAAACATCGTGAGGAAACCGGCATGTCCTAGAACCAAAAATTCGAAGACATGTGACATCTACCAACCCGCACTGGGCCCGCGTGGATGACGGCCCACTCCCTCTCACAGAGAGGAGGCCTGTGTCCCAGCAGTGGGAACATTATAGGCGGATATTGGCATATTGGCATTGACCGACTTCCGAAATTAAAGTTTTTTTCACTTTTTTTGTGTTTTTTTTTTTTGGAGTTCGGTTGTTTTTTATGTACCTATATATTTTAAAAAAAACCTTTGATATTTTGTATGCCTTTTGCCGGACACAGCTCGGATCTTATGTATTAAAACATCTGCTGTATATACCCTGTGTTAACCAAATAAATGAATTAGAATTTGTTTCCAGTCTAACCGGATGCAGCTGAATACCAGTATTTTACATGGAGCGACTGCCTATCTACCCAGATAATGATCTCCAATTTGTCTGCAAATTCTGGTCTATAAACGTTCAATAAAGCAAGTTCAGTTTCAGGAGTTTTTATTATCCTGCATGGTTTTCATATAGTCTGATCAAGATTATGTCTGGACTTAAAAGAGACTGTGACCTCTGAGTTTGTTTTGGTTTTCCTTCTTAGGTTAGTCAGATAGGAAACACCAAACTCTTCTAGTTTTAAAACATAATTTATTTTTGGTGTGTAAATGTGTTCTTTTAATCAATTTACAGAAATATCACTTATCATTTTATGATTTATCATATTATGTTCGATCAATCACAACACAGCAGCAAGCATGAGATTTGAAAGCAGAATACTAATTACTTAATAGATTTAAGAAGACCGTAGATTAATGTTTTTGTTGTCATTCATTTACAATAGAAAGAGACATCACTATACTCTGACTTTATCTTCATCTCATTCCCATCTTAAAACCGACAAATCCAACTTCAAATATGCAAATTGCCATTAATAAAAATTCCTGATAATTATTAACGAGGTCATTTTGTTTCGCGATTATGAAGAGTCATAAATAAAAAGTGTCGTTTCATTTTACGGTAATTTTAACGAGGTTGTAAAACGTAAGTACGGTTAAAGTGACTTTGTTAGTCAAAAGATAGCGGGATGTAATAATAGCTTGTTGAGTTCGGTTACTATGTAGCTTAATTACATGATTCCTTTTTGAATGACATATCATAGATTTACGTCTATGTTTCTTAAAGGTTTAGACAGAGAGCTGTGGACTTAACTACTATTACATTGTATTGTTTAAAATTATAAATAACATACTCATAACCTCACTTTTCGTAAAAGATTTTTGAATAACAATTAAATTTTGTTGGAAAAAGTTGTCAGATACCTATCAAGATTTACAGATGAATGTGATACTCCCTCTAAAGAGTTACAGAGTAACATAAAAAAAACAGATTTGTTTACATTTTTGTCAAAATCGGATTGTTTAGACTATACAAACACACTCTATCAAAAATCAAGTAACGAAAACACAAATACCTACATAATTATGTATGTTGTAATCAGAAACCCATCCATAATTTACTGTAAATTGGACGAAATAGAATGTTATAAATCATGCTGAATAAAGGAGGGTTTGAGGCGTTATAGGGAAGTGAGAGTAAATCGGTTGCCATGGATATAAGGGAGGGTTTAAATCTATGGGTAGCTATAAGATGGGGGGGGGTGCAGTCTTACTAGGTCAGCAATTTGTTCAGTTTGAGACAAATTAATACTATAGCATGTCATAGTATGCTGTGTGCACGATTGGTGCATAGCGTGGTAACTGCCGAGGACTTACGAGTAGGTCGTAGGTTTGAACCGTTTTTTTTTTTTTTTTTTTTTTTGTGGGAATTCATTAAATGGCTTCTCCCGCTCTGGGCGGAGCGGAAGGGTGTGTCAGACTTTTACTGACTAAAACCCACCCGTGTTCCTTCAGTTGCCTGTTGCCAAGGGCCCGGTATCCCTTTCGGATTCCCGCAATAGGTTTGAACCCTGACAGGCGCCTATTATTTCATCACCACAGCTCTCAAAACGGTGAAGAAAAATATCGTGAGGAAACCGGCATGTCCTAAATGCGAACACATGTGACGTCCAAGGTCCCGGTATCCCTTTCGGACTTTTCCGCAATCCTGGCAGGTAGTGACTACCCTGAGTTTTTATGCCGCCCATGGGTCTCTTATATTATAGTATTTAGTTTCATAAGCCATCGAGAAATATTTCAGGCATGCCGGTTTCCTCACGATGTTTTCCCTCACCGTTTTTGAAGCAAGTGTTAAGTATACAATACGCACATGAACCCGAAAAGTCAGAGGGCCTTGGGTTCGAACTCGAGACCTAAACCAGATAAATTATTACTTATTGATTGACTAACACTTATCTACCCAACACCTACCCTAATATATACAAGATGTTAGTGTAAACACCGTTATCCTTGAAACCAGTGGTTTGGTTTCATTTATAGAACGAAAAACCAATGGAAAATGACAACTTTTTTTTAAAGGAAATTCACAGGAGGAATTCACACACACATTTTACCACAAGAGTATTTCACCCTTTCACCCTATGAGCTAGGGCAACAAACTTGCGTCTCAACACGGGTGGGTGGCGCGGGACGTGACCTGACCGGCCGCGAGCGCGACACTTTCCTCAGTCAGTCAGCTGTTTCGCTAGCGAGTACGGTGTCGGATGGAAACTTTTGTCGGATAAATCTTTTAATGAAAATAACTTTTTTCTTATTGTTACTCGGTCATTTATTTTTATATTTAAGTCAACTACCCATGGTTTGAGTGACAACGGTGTTCACCCTTACACCCTATATTTAGACCAAATTATCTTTTCTTTGCCAAAATCAAATCCAATTGTTTAGATGTCAAATTCGAATTGAGATACACATGCGACTCTATAAGGTAAATGCAAATAAAGCTAAAAGGTTCACAATGGGTATGTGGCCCTTAAAATCTATGGCATCGGCCACTTATCATGCCCTTGTGTTCAGGGTGGAAGGAAAATGGAATTCTTAATGGTGTACATTGTAGGGGAACTGGAATTTGCTGACATTCTTGAATCCCGGGTGAGAAATAAAGCCTTTTATTGGGTGTCGAGAGACATAAAGTGGGGCAAAAATCTTCACGTTACATTATCTGTCTCGTTGGTTTAGTGGTGACTGTTGGGTGCGAGGTTTTGAGTTTGATCCCCGTGTCGAGCAAAGTTATTCTTGGTTTTACCACAAGGCAGTTCTCAGGTAGCAGCAGTGCTTAAGTATGCCCATTTATTGGCAATAGGAGTTTCCCCGTTTACATGTGACGAACATAATATTGGTCAAATGTTGGCGTACTAACACGATATTATGTTACATTGTGCAATATAAATAAAAGGAAGTGGCAGTAACTCAGAATGATGACCGACAGGTATTAAGTTCGATCCCTACCCACTGCACTAATGACGGAAATTCCTAGAACTGTTTAGTTCAGTCAGAACGGTTAACAGAAATAGGGAGTAGTGTAACCGATATTTCATCATCATCTGCACAGCCTTTTCCCAACTATGTTGGGGTTGGCTTCCAGTCTAACCGGATGCGGCTGTATTTTTCATGTAGTACGAGTATTTTCAATGTAATGTGAAAAATAATAACAAGACGCGACTTACTAACGCGTTGTGATTGGTTGCGTCGTTTATGAACCATCATTGATGTAAAAAGACCATGACCATTTCTGCCCTAATCGATTACAGCCAATTCATATTTTTAAGTGTCCTTCATTTATTCAAACTAGATTTAAGAGTCAATCAAAGCCAATGTTTAAAAGTTACAAGCATCTAGTAGATCCACTCCAGATGTTTTTAACTATCCTAAGTCAACCTCTCCACCAGAGACGTGCTTAGCGATAGAGATGTGTCTAATAGGATCGTTTGATTTTCATAGCATAGTTTGATTTTATTCTGCCTCTCACAGTCTTGGTACATTTTAAGCTGGTCCCAGCCGGACTTAGTGGCGAAATATGCCACATCATATTGCTAAATCTAGTCAAGCCTTACTAGGTTACGCCAATTGTTATTTAAATCGAAATTCGTTACTGAACAAGTTATGTAAAAACGCCTGACAGAAAATGATTAGCAATCAATCGTTTTTTGAAGTGTAACGAATGAGCTATTTGTCCGGGAAAGTATTTTTTTTTGTTCTGAAATATACAAAAACCTGATGTTTAAATTAAAATAGAGGAATTATTTCAGAATCTAGGTCTACTGTACTTTTAAATGCACCATATGTAGCTTTTGGTCTTAATCGTTTTGGTTTGGGTATGCATGTATAGGATGGTGGTCATGGTTCTTGGTTATACACTGGTAATTTGAGTTTGTAACACGTTATTTTTTAACCAACTTCAAAAAGGAGGAGGTTCTCATTCTGCCCCTTTGTTTTTTTTTTCGTTTTGTTACGATTACAATACAATTTTGATGATTCTTTTTTTGTTTTGGTAGGTTAGGTTAAGTTACTTCAGAGTCATGGTCCCATATTAACTTTGCTAGTTATTAGTAGTAATTGTATGCGTTTAGTAGTAATTCGTCCAGTCCGACGATATCGTTATCTCTCCAATGTGGAAACGGCCATCGTCACGGTTGCGCCGACAAAGGGCAAATTCAAAATCAAAAGTCATTTATTCAAACTAGGCTGAGAATCAGCACTTTTCGAACGTCAAAATTACATAAGACAGTCCCCCAAAACGCCCACCCTTCTCCACTTCCTAGTGCTTTAGCTGGGAAGAAGAAGTGGCGCAACAAACTTCCCAGCAGCGATGCTGTCTGTTCAGTTAGAAAGGCTTCGGGATTCCGAATAAAAAGTGATCACTTTTGGTTAGGACGTGACCTCGCTCGTCAAAACAAAACAGACTTCAACCTTTTGTCTACCATCACGTTTTAAACCAAGCTGTGATAATTACACTAAACCAATCAAGCTACACTCCTAATGTAAACCATGTTTGAATTAGAGCGGTTTTCATTCTTTAATGAGTTCGGGATCATTCGGGTTTCAGAGTTCAAAGGCCTAACGTAATCTGTTAAACTATGTGGTGCCACGGGCTGAAATTAATGGGTTTCGGTTAACACTTACATTGTTTAATGAAACTAGCTATTTATAGCCAAATACAGCGAAGCAAAAAGGAGGTTTATGATTTTGACCAGTATGGATGTATGTATGTTCATGTGTAACATACCATAACTTCTAAACTACTCATCATAATTATAGCGATAATAATAGCGTCTTGATTGACCGCTGGTTATAGGCTAAGTGACGTCAGATTAAATTATGTATAGGACATAAAGAAATGAACTAAAAAAAAAAAAGCGGCCATGTTGTTTATCAATTGAAAGGGCCCCAAATCCCATAAAACAAAAACTAAAAAAAATGTTATACTTTAAATTAAAACTAAAACCCAATTACGGCAAAAAGTCAAATAAAAGGTATAAACAAGACATCACAGACAGACAAATAAAAAATCCGGAGTCACACGTTATCTGTTCGATTTATACCCACCCTAATACCACCGTAATCTGTCCGATTTTTAACGTATATTATAGCCCTAACACGTGTGACTGCGGATTTTAAATTTTCTCTGATGTCTTGTTTATACCTTTGTAGTTGAGTTTTTTGCCATAGTCGGGTTTTAGTTTTAAGTTTATCTACAGGTAAGATTAGAATAAATATTAAAAATAAGCTAGATGATTTCGGCGTTCCCATCTGATTACTCTGAGATAAATAAAACCAAAGTCCCAAAATCTCCAATTTAACACACATACTTTTAATAATCGTGAAAGGCTGTTACAAACTCGACTGTTAATAACAATCCTGAAACAACGTAGTCACTGGAACTCTTCAGTTTATCACTTTATGTTGAAATAAATTTTTCGGCGTTAAAAACCGTCCGATGGCAGCTAAAAGTTTTAATTGCTGCTCAAATTAATGCCCAGCGGTGGAGTTAGTTGGGTGAGTACGGAAGGATATTTTGTACGGGAAGGCTGCGGTTATTTTGTGAGTTGAGTTATAGGGATAATATTTTTGAGTTTCTTGTCGGTTCTTCTTCAAAGGGAGTTGGGAATTGCCGGAATTTCTGAATTTTATCATTTTCATTTTAGAATACTTTCGTGAATATAATTAAACATTTCTAATGACTGTTGATTTTATAAATCGTGTCGTGTCATTGTCGTTAAGTCTCTTTGCCTTTTGTAAAATCTGTTTCTTTTGGATTTCAGTTTCACAAAACACGTTTTAAATTCAAATCTGACTGATAGTTTTTAGTTAAATCTGACTGCCTCAGCTCCTTTTAAAGTTAGCTAAAAGCCAGATCATACTCAAGCTATAAAAACTTTTGAGTTAGGGCCCGATCACACGTACCACAACCACACCACAATGGCAAGTCTTGGACGGGCGATAATTTGTATGAAAATGAATAGTTTATTTACACGGACCACATTTGGCAATCAAAATCAACCGTGTGGGCGATTCTGGCCACATGAAGTCCACGTCGCAGCCACGACGCAACCACCAGCGAGACCGCGCAGTAGCGGCCGGCCACATCACAAACACAACGTTGCCTTGATGCAACGACACTGTGCGCACGAGTACCGCCTGCACCCTCCACCCTTCACTCATCAAACACTAGCCATATCGTAACCACATCGCAACTATAATACAATTATAAAAGTGTTATTTAATTTGCTAATTTTGTTAATTTTCGTGTTTATATTATAATATTATGTTTTTGATTTGTATTTTACCCAACCTACGTATGTGTGTCACTGTTTAGTTTGTATTTTGTTCTGTACAACGCCGTATGATTACTGTTTTTGTGTACGTTGTGCAAGAAAACTTAAAATAAATAAATAAACTACTAGTGACAAGGCAACTACATTGAAATTTTGTAGTTACCACAACGCAACTGCAAGAAGCTGCAGCGACACACACTTCACGCGTAACCACTGATTGCCCACATTTTGGTGCTGCGTTGGTGGTGTGGATGTCCAACGTGTGGTCGCCCCTATACTGCAACTTTTTCGCTACAAATATTTTCCCGTATGTTTTAAAAACAGTTTTTTATCTCTTAAGCTGCATGATACGCATCTCGTCAACTGCCATTATTTATTCTTAAACGGTTTCTACCAAGCAAGTAGTAATTTCCTGGAAAAAATGCACAATTTTTGCTTCAACTTTATTCCTTAAAAAAGATTTTATGACTAGCATCTAGCTAAATAATTATGGTTTTAGGGGTGCCAAACGGAACCCTGTTACTAAGCCCCCGCTGTCCGTCTGTCTGTCAGAGTACTGTATCTCATGAACCGTAATAGGTAGAGAGTTGAAATTTTAACAGATTGTGTATTTCTATTGCCGCTATAGCAAAAAATAAAATAAACTTTAGTTTATTTTTTCAGGGGACAAGGAACGTGATTTTTTTCAACGTTTTTTGCTAGGTAAATATTTGTACGGTGGTACAGATCCCTTCGTGTGTGAGTCCGACTCGCACTTGGCAAGTTTTTTTTAATTGTTTTTTGCTTAAAACCTCTGTAATTAATGTACTGGTCTTCTTTCGATTTAAGGTCTGTGTTGACTGAAAAATCTAAAAGTTTTAGTATGGTTTGAGAAAATGCTGTCAAAAATTGAAATATCATAAATTGACAATTATTTTTCGAAAGAAAGAAAATAAATGTTCATTTGGCACAAATCTCCACCAGCATTCAGTAGGATCTTTTGTTGTTTCTTTGACCAGGGGGCCTAAACCGCCTAAAATTAGCAATTCCTCTAAAAGCAGTTCATTTTCTGAATCCCAGCTGCCATTAGCAATTCCTCTAATTTGACATAAAAGCAATTCATAATTTGTGGACCATTTTACGAATCTCCATAGAAAAATGTCAAACAGATGAATTATTTCGCAATATGAATTACACGCAGATCATATTATGAATTGTCAGTTTGTGACATTTTACGATGATTCATAATATTTTCATAATATGATTCTATTAAAGTGACCGTTTTAAGAGCGCAGTTTACCTAAAAAGGTATTCTGTTCAAAACCTGTCATGTCTGTGACTAACGTTCAATGTAAACACCAAAACATGGGCAGAAACCATCTTCTAACCTACTAATCCGTCTGTCATTACCATTATAATAAGAGCAATTTCCCTTTTGACCCTTTACTGTAGCGGTCATCGCGACGTCCATAATTTAGTAGTCAACGTTTACGATCTTACGTGATAATTAATAGAAGCAAATTCAACCCACATTTAAGCGAAATTATACCCAAAGCACACTCCAACTTTAAACTCTTTACCCCAACACACCACATCAGAAAAAAAAACGACAACGAACAAAAAATAGACACAAAAGTTAACCCGTTAAACTTAGATGCGGGTACAAAAAACCCTAACGGTTTGTACACAGTTAATTTAAGCAAAAAGTTAATTCAAAAAGTTAATAACATAATGTCCGTTGTTTTGAACGCGAACGGATACGGGTAATGAAGCGTGCACGTGAGCTGTTAAGGGTTAGACTTGGAGCTTGAAAAATATAAAATTATTATCGTTAGGAGGTCCTTTTTTTTTTGACTTCTCCCACTCTGGGCGGAGCGGCAGGGGCGTGTCAGACTTTTACTGACTAAAACCCACCCGTGTTCCTTTAGTTCCCTGTTGCCAAGGTCCCGGTATCCCTTTGGGTTTGAAAATCACCAGTAAACTATTACAGCTAGACAAAACCCTCTCTCATTGATTCTCATTGATTCTCTGCTACTCAAATCCAGGTACTACCAGCCTCTCTGCGAAGATCGATGCCCTATCCTACGTTTGCCAATTCACAGTCTCCACAATTCCACTCAAAAACACCTAGGACTGTTGGAGTAACCCAATGATCATTGGTTATATGGCTAATACGGCCGGTTCAATTATCATATCGGCTTACATATTCTGTAAACTATGTCGATTATTATTTCAGTTTGAGAAAAGTCCCTAGTTCTGCGGTGGAACAAGTTATAATCCGTATTTTTTTACTTTTTCTAAATACATTCAAGAACTATGTACAGCAACTTTTAATTTTAACTTCAAAAGAGTTAAATTAAACCCGCCATCAGCACAATTTAGTTCATTGAAGTCTGCAAAAAATCTAAACGGTTAATTTTGAACGGTTACGGTTCTTTCTTTGGGATAACGTTCGTTCTATTTAGAAATTCTTGAGAATGCACCTCGTCGAGTGAAAAGGATTTAATTCTGCTCATTTTCTACTGAGGTTAGTTCAGTTAGTTATTTTCTTGGAGTTTTTTTAAGTGTTTCTCACGTTAGTTTCCGACTCGTTTAAGCGTTTAGCTTGGTTTCTCTGCTTCGAAAGTTACGTATGTAGTGGGTTTTATATAATTAAGGGGATAATGAGATCGTGAGAATGTAATTGTGGAATTTAAGTGGTTCAAGAATTTTACGTAGGTACCTTAGAATAAACACAACCATTGTGTTTATTATTCTTATATATAGCTCTAGTCATCGTTTTTCACGCATGCTAGACTAATATGGAACAGCGGGGAAATTACGTAACACACCATCAGTAGCAATGGGTTTCTTTTGACAGTTCAACAACAATCATTGCGTTATTTACGTTGTTGAGGAGACAACTATGAACAATTATGAAGCAATGGATTAGCAAAAATGATTCAGATTGTGATTGAAAGTATGTTTCGCGATTATGGTGCAGGTTCCAAATTCAAAAGTTAACTGGCTAAGAAGGAAGGTTGCACACCATAGTTGCTGTTGCAGTGAAGGTTGCTAACTGTCTTTTGACGATTTTACCAACCAAATCGTCTTTCCTTTTCCATTACTCTATGACAGCAAAAAAAAAACAAAATAAAAAAAAACAACCGACTTCCAAAAAAAACACAAAAAAAGTGAAAAATAACTTTAATTTCGGAAGTCGGTGTCTTTACTTTTCAATTTCCGTTTTTTGCCACCGACTTCCGAAATTAAAGTTATTTTTCACTTTTTTTGTGTTTTTTTTTAAAGTCAGTTGTTTTTTTTTTGTAAAAAGTTTTTATTTTTCACTTTTTAGTTGTGGTACCTACCCCACACAAATCCGTATACCTGCTATGTAAATAACAGTGAAGGATTCAAACAGGATATCGTCTAGATAAACTAAGTGGGAAAAATACGTAATATTGAAGCTAACTCAAAAATTACGCAAGCAAAGTTAATAAAATTTATATGGGACCACCTCGGAAGCATGACCTACCATACAAAAAAAGAATCATCAAAATCGATTCATAATTGGCGGAGTAATCGCGTAACAAACATACAAAAAAAAACATACAGTCGAATTGAGAACCTCCTCCTTTTTGAAGAAGTCGGTTAAAAAGGATATAGTTAAGACAAGTTTTACATCCACAACCTAAGAGGAGAGAGAGAAAGAGACACTCGTAAACTTCAACAAAACAAAATCAAAATATCTCTTCACAATAAATATCAGCTACACACTTAATTAACCTGATAACGTTTTCGTATTAAATACCGAAATCTATTCTCTGAAAATTTCATCGCGTAAAACTAATTTATTTGGACAATTTATGAGTGTCAGATAAAAAGTAAAGTAATTAGCCATTTAGCTGTTACTGGGTTTTAGCATAGATACAGAAGGTTGGTTCCATACGAACGAAACGCACGCACACTGAGACACGCTTCATGTACAGCGAGTGCAAGCGCACTCGCAACTAGCATTCTTTTGAGATTGCCGCACGTATGCGTTTATGTGTGCGTGCGCCTGTGTTCATTCGTATGGAGCCGGCCTTTTGTGCCTATCTATATTGTGGTTTCAGAGTACACCCATTGGAGTTATCAGTCTGTGATACGGTGTTGATTTATTTTAATACAGCGCGGCGGATTGGTCTTTCAGACCGGGTAACTCGGTTTAGGGTTTTGTTTTTGGAACTATTTTATGAAGTTGCCGTCATTAATTTTGTTTTTTATTGTTATTTTCCTTTAATTAGCTTTTTTTCTGTAATCAGCTGCTGACGTTGGGTCTTTTTTAGGGAAAATTGCTGTAATTACGGTGAAAAGCCGCTAGGTATTAACAATAATAATCCATTTATTTCAGGCAACTCAGATAAACATAAAATGACTTAAATAACTTTAATTTTAATAACTTAAGAAAAATAAAAATCTTACCAATTTAGAAAAAATATATATATAAAAAATATAGTACCTATGATAAGTACTCTCTCTTGACATCATCATCTTTATATTTCTTTGGCCTTCAGGTAGTTTTTACCTAATAGCTTTTTAGCAGAACTAAACCTATTTTAATAATTTTTGTTTTATTTTTGTGTTGTGTTTGTGCATCAATCAATCTGCCTAGCCTTTTCCCAACTATGTTGGGGTCGGCTCCAAATCTAACCGGATGCAGCTTAATACCAGTACCATGTTTGTGCCTAAATCCCGAACAGAAAAAAAATGATATGGGGAATAAAAACTGAACTAAGTACCTACTGACTCGCTCAAACTAGCGATTCAAATGTGCGTAAATTATGTCATACCGTGATCCATAAACGATATCATTATAACATGGTCAAACTATGTCACAAATAATTCACAATATACTTAACATTCCACCGCAAACATCAAAACTTTATCAAGCGCTCCCCCTTAACCATTATGTGAGCAAAACTCTAATTTTGCAGCCGACGCCTCACAAATATGATGGATTGGTTGTTACGTAACTCATTAGGCATATATGTAGGTTTTTAAGGGTTATTGATCACCGCCTTTTAATCCCCGAAAAACCGTGAAAGGATATTTCTTGAAAATATTACTTTACCTACCTACTTATTTAATTTTGCCTGTAGATTAATAACCTGTATAGTAATGGTCACCTTTTCTATTCTACAACCAAGAATCAAATCAAATCAAATCAGATCAAATATTTTATTGGAACAAAAACAGTTTGACAATTTTTTAGTGTTCGTTAACAGCTAAATTATTTTAAAAACTGTGTTGCAGCCAGTAGCGCCCACCTCCAAGAGAGGAGACGTTGGCGTTCCAACATTTATAATAATTATACTAAATACAAAAAAAAAACAATTAAAAATAGTTATAAAAGATCCTAAAGTAAAAGTAGGTACATTAACTATTTAACTAATTTTTTTTTTTAAATATATTTACACTTACATATAATTACTATCACTTATTACATTATTTCGTTTAATTTCCTTTCATATATAATTACATTTTATATTTCTTAAATGAAAAAATTAAGAATGTATTGGGTGTACGATTTATTATCAGTCGCTCCATGTAAAATACTGGTATTCAGCTGCATCCGGTTAGACTGGAAGCCGACCCCAACATAGTTGGGAAAAGGCTAGGCAGATGATGATGATGATTTATTATCTAGCGACCCGCACCTGCTTCGCACGGTTTTTACGATTTGACAAAACATAGGATTTCCTATTCTTCTTTTAGTGTGGTTACTGACTAACCTGGTGTCAGAGACGCCAAAGAGCCTCTGCCTTGGCTTCACATGGCTTCGAGAAAAATCTCTCAGGCATGCCGGTTTCATTACGATGTTTTCCTTTACCGTTTTTAAAGCAACTGATAAATATACATACATAACAAAAGTCAGAGGGGCGTGTCTTGGGTCTGATATCGAGACCTATGACGTGGCAGTCTGACGGTCACACCACTAGGCTATTATTAAATCAAAACTTTAACTTTACATTTATTTAAAACGTTATATCCATAGGTACTGATATTATAAATTCGAAAGTAACTCTGTCTGTCTTTCTGTATGTATGGTACCTAACGGATTTCGACATTTGGCAAGGAGATAGATGGCATCCTGAACAAGGACATAGGCTACTTTTTATCGACATACCACGCGGGAAAAGCTGCGGGCGGAAGCTAGTAATAAAATAAATAAATAACGTTACAAACAACAATCTTGAAACTGCTACCTCGATAGGAAATTATCAATATAAAAACCGTCAGCAATTTAAGCGAATTTAAATCCTATGCAAATAAAAATAAAAGCTAAATTTCCCTTTCCAACCCTTGGTTATTATCAGTATCTTGAAAGATTAATCCCCATTTTGCGGGAAACAAAGTCGCAGTAATGTAAACGATACGGGTGTGACAGGTGGGGTACCGGCTTTAGAGGTGGGAAAGTGTCGATAAAATTAAGTGTCGATAGTAAATATATCCGTAAATTATTAAGACACATCTAGTTTTGATCATCTCATCTGGATTTGTGCTCAGTATATTGCAATAGGTTCGCCTAATATGAAAAAAAAAAAAAAAGTTATTTAGTTATTTTTACTATTAAATTTATAACCCGCGAAATATGGGTGTTTTATAGGTACACCTCTGCCTAACCCTTCGAGGAATACTACAGGCATCATGATCATGAGAGCATGAGAGCATAGAGCATGTCACTCATATTAGTGTGACAGCCTCCTTTTAAAACTAGATGTGCAATTATATAATAACGCCACGGTACTGTTTTATTTTCAACTGTCTATAGTTTTGCAAGTGCTCAAACTTCTGACGCTGAAAACTTGGCAGGTAATGGTAACTTAAACACCAGTGAACGGTGTTCAAACTTTAGACCTGCCAATGTTACTTTTTACTGTGTATATTTTAAGTTAACCTTACACACCTCTTAACTTAGATGGAGAAAACTATATAGAACTCGGAGTGCTCTAAAATCGCCAACGTGTATTGAGTAAAGATGGTGATCAATGCTCGTTTCTTTCTGTCTAAAAGAGGTTTATGCCAGTGAGATCGCCTGTTTGTGCTTGGCAATTAATAAAAACAAAACGATAAATAACTGGTTTCCATAAAGTGGTGTCTATGGTATTCCACAGGCAGAATCTATTTTAGTTAACTGTAAGAAGGCATAATTAATTATTAATAAAAATAGCCTCCGTTTGAGACTACATTCAGTCAGATAATCTCGCTACACAAAAGTAAATAAAACTTAAAAAATAATGCCTTAACTTATCACAGAAATAAAAATAAACCCCAATATAAAACACCAAACTGTAACTGTAACCTACATTTTTTATCGACAACATCTTCCCCGCCCATTACTCTGGCACTTAAGCATACGGGCACATCTGTAACACGTCAGGAACAAAGTATGCTGATAAGATTTTTTTCGCCATTTCACACGGCTGTATTTTCACGACTTTCTTTCTGGCTTTTCGGTTGTGGAGAAATCTTTTTTTATCATTTGCTGGTGAACAAAAATGGCCAGTTTATTGAAAAGTGGTTGGTGTTGCGTTAAAACGTCTATAATACCCGAATGAATAGGAAAAGGGCTACAGAACACCCTTTCACTCAATACATACATGTTCCATATTAAAATGCGGGCGAACCTACTGGCTTTGGGCAAAAATTAAGGCGTCAGGGTATCCCGCAATTTTAAATTTTTCAGGTCAGTATCAGGTTGTATGTTGATCTTATTATGATTCGCGGCCGTATTAAATATTTATTTATAGAATCATAATCATACAAATCATCAATGTCAAAATATTGGTGACATAATCCATATACATAAATAGAGGTATCCATACTAATACTATGTTTCCCTTTTCTGTCTGTATGTTACCTTTTCACGCCTAAACCACTGAACGGATTTCGACAAAATTTGGCGAGGAGATAGGATGGCATCCTGGGGAAGGACATAGGCTACTTTTTATTGACATACCACCCAGGCGAAGCCACGAGCGGAAGCTATGTAGTCATTCATAATTTAATATCGGTAACTTACTACAGGTATCCTAAATAATATAATATAATAATAATTATAAAAAAATATTAGTCCGATCAATATACAAATTTGAAATAACAATAGTTCCCGGAGAGCCAAATATTGGTGGAGAGTTGGCGTTTACCATTACAAATAAAGTTTTAAAAATCCCCATCGATCCTATGTGTGCTACAAAAGATATTCGGGGTCAAACGTCAAAATATGAGGTTTTTTGGATTTTGCTCGAAAATGGTCAGTTTTATCAAAAAAAAACACGAATCAAAGTTGTAGATCTTAAAATTCTCTCCAAAATGGTATTCATGATTTTTTCCCTAAGAGTTACCATTCCTGAGATATCGCGATTCGAAGAGTCACATTAAACATGATATGTACACATTTTTTTACCGTGGTTTCTAATAAACTCGATACAAGTGTTGAATAGCAGATATACGCGAAACAACTATCAAGTCTTCCTCCAACATCTGCTATTCAACACTTGTATCGAGTATACTACCAACTTCAAACATGTCTAGGCAATCAACTGAACCCAGAAGACTGGGGTTGGAAATTGATAGATATTACTCTGGAACCGATTCAAACTTTACTCCCACCTGCTCCACAAAAACTCCTCAACACTATTTCGGGTTGCTGTGTTCTCCAGCGTGTACCAATTGCCAAGGTCAGTCTTGCTCAAATGTCCAGTTGAGTACAATAGAGGAAGATTCCTGTGATTTTAATGAAGAGACCAATGACTCAGCCACATTTGAACAATTTATGAACACCCAGCAAGAGAAAGAGGAAGAAGAATAAATCGAAGAAGACATGACTGTTGAAGTAGACTTTCAAGAGTATGAATCTGATTAAAATATCTAAAGAAATCAAAACAATAGTTAACCCAATAATCAATAGCAATATCAATAATCAAAATCAATAATCAATATCAATAATAAGGTAATATCTAGAACTTGACGGGTATTGTTCCCTTAAATTATCCTAAAGTTGTCATGACAGTTAGTGGAGTAGGCCTACAGGGGTAACCACGGTAAAAAAAAACGCGCCGAGTACACTACCTCACAGGTGGCGTGGAAATGTGTCCATATCACGTTTAATATGACTCTTGGAATTGCGATATCTCAGGAATGGTAACTCTTAGGAAAAAAATCATGAATATCATTTTAGAGAGAATTTTAAGATCTACAACTTTGGTTTGAGGTTTTTTTTGATAAAACTTACCGTTTTCGAGAAAAATCAAATTTTGACGTTTGACTCCGAATAACTTTTGTAGCACACATAGGATCGATGGGGATTTTCAAAACTTTATTTGTAATGGTAAACCTCCACCAATATTTGGCTCTCCGGGAATTATTGTTATTTGCCCACTATTTTTATGTCTAAATTGACCGGACTATATATTATAAATGTGAAAATTCGTATGTCAATAACGCATAAATGACTACCTGTATACTTGTTAACCCCGTAGGGTACGTTCCTGTAGGATAATTTCCGACACACAGTCATTTATATAAACAATTAAAAAGTCGAAAGCACTGAAAAAGTAAAACTCCGATCCTGTTAAACTAACAACCAACAATTGGTTAATTACGAGTTTTAAACAAAACAAATGAAAGCCTTCCCAATTCCTTTTTTAAATAGCCGTTAAAATTGTACACTGTACGGAAAGAAAACACTGTTTTATTCGCTTAATATTCGTCCGGGTGGCCTCTAAATTTGGCAGCAATGTAATTAAGCTCATCGGGTGTCGGAATAAATCTGTCAAGAGCGTTCGACGCGACACTTTTCGATGGAAATAAAATTGCTAATGATCGGATACGGCCGCATCCATTGGGACAGAATAATTGCTTCGATGGCCTGTGATGATTGTGTTCTGTAGAGGAATTTAAAGTTTTTGGATGCCATATTTTTTTTCAAAATCAATAAGTAAATATATATTTTTTAGTCTTTGACTAGCGACCTAACTCTGACAAAATTCAATTTCTTAAGGGGGATGCGCTAAGGTGGCCCTCGAAATTCAATTTTTCTTACGTTTTTGCAATTTGCAGGTCAGTATTGGGTTGTATGTTGATCTAAATATTATTTGCGGACGTAACAAATATGGATTTATAGAATTATAATCATTAGACTCAGCAATACAACTCTCTAAGTTCATGTAAGTGCATTGAATTACGATTTCATGAAATTTTCATTCAATGCACTTACATGAATGTAATACTATGTTCCGCTATATATTATCTAGTAAATATTATTATTTATATGCCATTTAAGCTATACTCAGAAATAATAAATGTGTAAAACCAATTTTCTTGCTAAAATTTGAATTTCGCGGGCTACCCTAGCGCATCCCCCTTACCAATCACCGTATTTGGCAATTAGCTTGGCTTTGGACCTCCCCAGTTTCTTCCAATATGCAGCAAACTGTTTACAGAGATCAAAAATTAAATCTCTTAAGGAATCGGTCTGGATATTTTCAAAGTCCGGTAAAGAGTGTATCAGATTTCCAAATACCTCGCGAGATTTACCCGCCTCATTTTCTGTATTAGTCACAGATAACCAGGTCGTTAGAATATCTTTCGACAAAAAGAACACTTGATGGTGTCCCCTGTAGAATAAAAGAAAAACAAACATACCCTAGGTAATTTACCTACACTCGACCTAGTCCTTTCAATGAGCTATAGCAAACTCTCGGCGCACTTTGGCGCACCTAGACGTTTTTTTAAACTAGACAATCAAGAGATTGTTTTAATATATGTTTCATCTTTGGGGATTCGTTCCTTCCTAACTAGAATTCTAGTTGAATATGGGAAAGGGGCAATAAACAAAGAAATCGGAAGCCTCTCTTTGACGGTGCTGGTTACCGATAATTACATGGTTAAAGTTAACACAATAGGATTAAAAATGTCATACATACCCTCTTTTTGAATATACATGGCACAAAAATATCACACGCAATCAATTTTAGAGGAAAACAGCACTTTGAAAACAATACAAAATTCGGCGAAAAGATAACGCTAAGGAGCACGCATCAAGTATTACCACTTCGGGTGCACAAAATTAAATGTTCCATGTATGTTTTTACAATTTCTTTTTACCTGGGGGTAGAAGGGTTAAATGACATTATAATTTGACCATCGACATTTCAGCCCAATGTCCTATGGCGGGACCACAGTGCGCTGTTCCTGTGGTTACAATATCGAAACCATGGCAAAATTAATGGCGGCTATGAATCTACATAATTGATGTTGTACGTCTGTACCAACCTAGGATTAATATTTCCTTTGGTAGACTCGATTTGTTAACTAATAGTTGCTTATCAGACGCTCGTGTTTGAGGAAAAATTTCGACGATGCTTATTGGACGGGGCTTTGAAAATGGCGGAGGGAAAACGAAAATTAGATGTTGCATTTAGATTGCCTTCTAGCATGTTGACAAGTAGTCTTCTATTTGTTTCTTTTTTTAAATAAATAAATAAAAATGTTTACGCAAACTAACTTTGCTTTTCATTGAGCTAATGACATTCAAAAGCTTTAGGTAATTTTTTTTTTTAATTCATACACAATGAACGTATTTTTACGAGATAGTTTAGAGACGCTGTGAGCCGATTATTTTATCCTAAAGTATGTCACAGCATTGCTTTAAAAGTTTTAATTTTGCATATTGTCATTTTACACGAAATTATTATTGCAATTATTATTTGAGATTAATTGACGATGATAAGATAAGATAAGATAAATGATATAATAACAATGACATAATGATGATTAAACACAATAATGTAATTTGGGAGAACAATCAATATGTTGACCTGTACTGACCTCCTTCAACGTGGTAATGGTGGCCAAATAGCCCATTATGATATTAATTAATTCTGCAGGAAGAACCCACGTGTTCCTGTATATTAATAGAATTTAGTACAGCTAGTAATTATGATACGAAGAGTGTATTAGGAAAGAATTAATTCAAAAAGTCGCTCTTAAACGGTCAATGAACAACACACACCATCGCGCCTGTATTCTCCGAAGGGTTAAGTAGAGATGTACCTACAGTACACCCACATTTCACCAGTTATGTTGAAGTGCCATGTAATAGGGATTCTATGGTCATCCAATCAATCAATCTGCCTAGACTTTTCCCAACTATGTTGGGGTCGGCTTTCGGTCTAACCAGATGCAGCTAATACCAGTATTTAACATGGAGCGACTACCTATCTGATCGCAACAACCCAGTAACTGGGCAATACGATACCCCTTGGTAAGACTGGTTGCCAGACTTTCGGACTTCTGACGACGCGTAACAACTGTCAAAGATCCACGAATGACAGCCGGGTCCAACGGCTTAACGTGCTTTCCGAGGCACGGAGGAGTCTCGTCGGAGGAGTCCTGGCAAGCGTAGCTTAACCTGATGGATTGACCCGTGCGGATGTTATTACTTAGCCACGAGCTCCTTCTATTGTCATAAAACGGGCACAAAACCACAAAAGTGATGGAATTACCCGCTTGCTTAGCAGTCGTTAGCAATTCAATGGACAAGCAATGGTGACCATGATTTTTTTGGTGGCATTGAAAGAACTAACAAATTGATAGTGCTACTCTGTAAAGATAAAATTGACAGCTTGATCTACGACGACTGAACGATAATATTCGCTCGTTTGATGCCACACGAATCCAACAAACCTGCCAATGCTGCCAGTCTTCTGAGCACGTTTCCGGATGACAGCGATGCCGACGATACTTCGACGCGTAAGTGTCCTGTTATTTTTGGATTTATTTTTATAGTTAGTTCGTAATTTAATTTAGTGTTAGATTGTATAATTTATATAAGATATACCTACAATACAAATAACACGACACAGTTGGCACAGTGGTTGAGCTATGGACTGCTGCGCAACGTGTCGTGGGTTCGATTCCCGCACGGAACAAATATTTGTATGATCTGCAAGTAGTTGTTCCGGGTCTGGGTGTTAGTGTATGTGCGTTTCTATGTTTGTAAACGCACCCACGATACAGGAAGAAATTCCTAGTGTGCGGCAACGTTTTTTTTTTAAAAAAAAAAAACAAAAAACAAAATTACGAAATAAATACGCAGATTGAACAAACCTTAAACATAATAATGTAACTGGCGAAATGTCTTATTGACATTTTTTGAAATATTAATTGAAATTATTGACATTGTTTAAGGTATTAATTGGAATTTATGAAATTGTAATTGTAAATTATGACATGGTATAATTTTGGTGCATCACAGTGGACGGCGCATTCACTTGACATCTAGAAATGTATGTACTGTGATAAGCAATAAACATTTGAATTTGAATTTAAGTACCTAAGTATTTCTATTTAAAAAAAGTTGTTATTTCCGAAGAAAAACAGCTATTGTTACCCCTCTAATTTCATAGCCCCAAAAAATGGGGGTCAATTTAATTAAATCGTCCAAACGAACCGCTTTCGACGGGCCTAAATAAATCATGGTAGGCTTTATCGGTGGTCCAGTTGAGGTTCTATTAATGAGACACCCTGCTGCGGAGGATTTTAACGCCTTCAGACATCTTAAGTTTAATCCCTCTTAATGAATGCTGGTTTACGTTTTGTTTGGTTAGCGTAAAAACGGGTGACTCTCTTTTGGGGGGAGGAAACGTCGATTTTATTGAGAAAATTCGGAGAGTTTTTTTTCTTTTTCGGTCATTGTACAAATTTGACTGTCGCAAGTCAAATTGTTATTTATACAGCCTGCACATTGTGGCTATTTACTTATTTAATATGTACAGAGGCGGATATAATGTCAGGTGATGCAAAGACAAACAGTGGTAGGTGCAATAACGAAAATTGTGGAATAAAGACATATTTATTACAGGAAAATCAAGTAATAAGAGGAAAGTTGTATTGTTATATAACTCTGGAAGCCCACTGCTGTCAAACAAAACAAATAGATACAGAAGTTCGGCTCCTTACAAAGAGCAAAAACGCACGCACACATAAACACGCTTCACGTACAGCGAGTGCAAGCGCACTCGCGACCTTCATTTGTTTGAAATCGCCGCATGTACGCCTCTATGTGTGCGTGCAACAATTTTGGCTCGTTATATAGAGCCGACCTTTTCTATATAGGTATATATTCTGTGCCTCAGCTAACAACAATAAAAAACCGGCCAGGTGCGAGTCGGACTCGCGCACGAAGGGTTCCATACCATTATCTATATAAAACGGCAAACAAATCATGTCTGTTGTATGGGAGCCCCCCTTAAATATTTGTTTTATTTAATTTAATTATTTATTTTTAAATTGAATATATAACTTAATATTCTGTGAATATTTCAAGCGTCTACCAGTTGCCGTTACCAATATCGAGTAAAAACGAGCAAAAAATCACGTTTTTTGTATGCGAGCCCCCTTAAATATTTATTTTATTCAGTTTTTTAGTATTTGTTGTTATAGCGGCAACAGAAATACATTCTGTGAAAATTTCAACAGTCTAACTATCACGGTTTATGACATAATGCCTGGTGACCACGCTGTATCTGTCTGTCTCTCTAGACAGACAGAAAGACAGACAGACAGCGGAGCCTTAGTAAAAGGGTCCCGTTTTACCCTTTGGATACGGAATCCTAAAAAAGTAAGTTGTTTTCATGAACTGCAATTAGTAGTTGTTTAAGACAAGTTGCTAACGAGGATGGAGATAGTCCTTAGATGTTTATTCTCCATGAACGTTGCTGGTAATTTTATTCTTATTTATAGTTCAAGTGCCGGCTGCTGTTTGCATCAGAAGTCATAGTTTTTTTTTCGCATTAGTAGTTTTTGTTTTCGTAGTCAAAGACTTTCTTTTAATTAGGACACCATTTTGTTACATATTTTTGAATTATGAAGGAGTCGGTCAGTTAGAAAATTTGTTGCAGTTTCCAAAGTTAATCTGAGTTTTATTTTCATTCTCACTTTATTTGGAAGGGAATACTTTTTTTTTTTAGGGAGTTGTTATTTAAATCGACATTTTTAACCTTAGTAACGAGTTGTAGGTACTCAAGCAGGCTCTTTAATTTGTTCAAATAATTTTATCACCACTGCTCTCAAAATAGTGAATGAAAACATCGTAAGGAAACTGACATGTCCTAGAACCAAAAATTCGAAGACATGTGACATCTAACAACCCGCACTGGAACCGCGTGGTAGATTAAAGGCCACTCTCTTTCGAAGACAGGAGGCTTGTGTCCCAACAGTGGGAACATAGACTGATTATTCCCGCACTAGTGCCGGAAAATACGCCATATCGACCTCACCTAGTTTTAAAACATAATTTTCCAATCTCATCTTTAGTGCAATGACAAGCTTTGTTGCAAACTAGCATTAAAATACACTAGATAGGTATCAAGGCAAGACCTAAATCTTCATATAGGTATTTTGACCGATCTATCAGGTTAAGCTATGCTTGCTACGGTTGGTCCGTGGATGGGTGACCATCTTTTCATACCAATACCCCTCTGTGCCTCGAAAAGCATGTTAAGCCGTTGGTCCCGGCTGTCATTGGTAGATCTTTGACAGTTGTT
Source organism: Lithophane ornitopus (assembly GCA_948473465.1). Taxonomy (NCBI): domain Eukaryota; kingdom Metazoa; phylum Arthropoda; class Insecta; order Lepidoptera; family Noctuidae; genus Lithophane; species Lithophane ornitopus. The sequence goes on along the minus strand of OX419637.1, from coordinate 12,453,438 downwards.
ACGGGTCGTCAGAAGCCCGAAAGTCTGACAACCAGTCTAACCAAAGAGTATCGTATTTACCAGAAACTGGATTGTGGTGGTCAGAGAGGCAGTCGCTCCATGTAAAATACTGGTATTCAGCTACATCCGGTTAGACTGGAAACCGACCCTAATATATTTGGAAAAAGGCTAGGCAGATGATGATGACGAGAGAATAATACCGTCACACGTACAAACAAAACTTCCTTATCACAACCTTCAAATAAAGTTAAACCCCATCCTATCGCATTGTTATTCGTCCCAAAATTCCTCATTTAAGCAAAAAATTTGACCCAAATTCGTAAAAGGCATTAATTTGCGAAATACGAATCTCGTAAAATAAACCGTTGCTTGTCAAGGAAGTGATTAAATGTACGACGTAAATCAGCCGCCAGAAATAGACTTACATCCATTTAGATTTGTTACTGTCATCCAATTTGTGGGCCTGTAGGGTCGATCAATTGATCAGGGTAAAATTGGATGGGTGGTTTGTAAAAAAAGACTTTGTAAAATCTATTTTTAGGTAGGTTATTTTTTACGTTCCTGAAGTTTACTTCGAACAAACGTTTTTTTTTTTTTAAAGTGGAACCTTCTCGCGTTTTGATTAATTTTTGGTAGTGGAAAATCTTAATTGCGCAATTGAAGAAAACTCGAAACATTATACTGTCAGGTTTTTATGCTGCTAAAGTGATGACAGATGTTTTGGTCACAACGAGGTATCACAGTCAGAAATTCAAAAGATATATCAAATTCAAAATATTAAATATTCAGTCAAATTCAGAAGATATAATATCGGCCATGTCTTGCATATATAGAGATATATATGCAAGACATGGCCGATATTATTGCATTTTAAGAGGTGACTATTTAATTATAATTATGAACGATTTATATCTGACAATAAAAAATAAACTTATTTTAGTTGTGTTCCTTCGAGTTGCCCACCTAACTATAGATCTGCTGTATCCATCCTAACTATAAATCGAATACAGGTTGCCACCATTTATCACTACACTAATAACGCGATTAGTGGCTCGGACGTTTAATCTTTTGTCTACCGTAATTGCCATCTAAGAATTAGGAATAAGTAGTCGGACTTCAGCCGAAAGCTAGCGTTGATTTGAATAATTACGACTTAGTATACTAGGTAAAGTTCGTGGGTCCACTTGATGGTATTTATTTTTAAAGAATCAAGGTTCTTTTGGTTTCCTTCAATGTTGAGTCAAGAACACACTCACTCACACTATACACTCTCTATAAACTCTTCTGTACTATTTTTACAACTATAAGCACATGCAACGTTTCAACTAAACGTTTTCGTTTTAACTAATCGTTAAAGCTAAACGTTACATGTGCATAAAGCAAGTTCCTGTTCTGTTCCAGGGAGCAGAGCAGAGCAATGCTTTGCGGCAGAAATAGTGGAAAATAAAATGGATAAATTTGTTTTTCTGTGTATTTTTCAATTTTGCAAGTAGGTTGGTATAGTTCCAAAGCACTCACCACCACTCGACCCCAGGAACATATCCCAGCAGCACGCATAGCATGACAACCATAAATCAAATTGTTTATTTGCTAGAATGCAGGTAAAACCAATAAGGTCGTGATGAATCTCAACTGTATTGAGCCATACATTCTGCCCAAGATTCGACATGTGAAATAATAATTATAAATACGATCGATGCTATAACAAAAATAAGAACATTAAACACAATTAACATTTCAATACATTTAAAATGTCAAAATATAGTTCAAATGTCATAAAAACGGGTTTTGTCGACCGAAGATTAGACAAAATGACAGATTGTGATTTATCTGTTATTTTGTCTATTCTTCCGTCGACAAAACCTGATTCTATTGTAGTCATGCTAAGCGTGCTGGACGTGAACAGCAGTCGCCTGTATGAGAAGCAGTCAATCGGTTGCGTACACAGGTAACCCGCTGCAAACGGAAATTGGCTAAAACGAGGATTTGGAATAGACTTGTCTCATACGATGTCAGTGCGGTGATGAACATGACCCACTTGCTAGGAGGTGTCCTAAATGTCGAATCACCTGCACTTTTGAATATCTAATGAACACCACTGATGCTTCTATTATCACGTGACTTCATAATGGACCCAAAAAAGTACTATCGAATCGAAAAGATGAAGTTCGAAATAATGACATTAGCATTCATTGTTACATGACATAAGATAATGTCGTGCAGTACAAACAAAGGCACCTAATTATACCTACGTTTTTCTATTCTTAATTAAGAATTGAAGGTGAAATAAGCTTGAAGTGAGTCAATATTATCATGTTTTTTTTATCTCGTAGAGTAATTTGACATTTCAAGTGATTGTTGTATGTTTTTGTAATTTGGAGTTTGACATTTGCACCTGTCAAATTAGTCTACGAGATTAAAAAACAGACATTGGTGCCGATTCTGTTGTTCACAACCTAGACTAAATTTAAGTTCAGTGCATCTTTTTCTTTCTATTTCATTAAGAAAAGGACAGAAGATAAATTTTAGTTTAGTCCTATCAAACTGTCACTACTCCATACAAGTTTAGACGCGATTAAAAACTTGCCTATTAAAATTACGTCAGGCGCTGATTAATTTGACAGGACTAAACTAAAATTTATATTCTGTCCTTTTCATTGTGAAATAGAAAAAAAAGATGCAATGAACTTAAATTTAGTTTAGTTTGTGAACAACAGAATCGGCACTTATAGCTCACTTCACCTAAGTTTTCACGGTGAGATTTTTACAGAATAGATCGGAACACTTATCTTAATTTGTGCACAAACAAACAGATTATTTATCTTAATAGTATTTAGTACACAATAAAGTTGTTTCCCAACTTTGGTTAGTTTGAAAGCGACACTTTCAATTGGTTGGTTTCTCAGAGGATCTAAACTTGCCTTAAATTCTTGATTCAATTCGAAGTGTCTTAGATTTTGGCTCTAATTGTAATTATTTTGTGGGCAAAAGTTAATATTGGAGTGAGTGCTTAGTTAGATATTGCGGTGGAGTTAATTACTTTGGACGAAATTATGGTTGGTAAGTATTGTTTTAGAAATAAGGTTGGGTTGTATCGTCTATACATAATAGGTAGATAAATATGAAATGGTGTTCGTTGATAAGCGCGTTCGTTGGTATCAGTTGATAATGGCCGGACCGATTTGACAAAATTTTGTTTTAAAACAAATAACTTTTCAAAAAATTTGGACCATCCAAATAATGTTCTTACGTAAAAATAGAAAATGCACTTTCAGTGTACCCCAATTTTGCAACTTTGCCTGTTGGAAAATTCGGGAAAACTATTTTCTATGGGAATTTTGTATGAATTATTGAAAGGACAGGACGTCTGTTGGGTCAGTTGGTTAATAGGATAAAACAAAGTCGCTTTTTGGGTTTGTGCGAAAGTATATGTCTTTGGTATATGTGGATTCTTCATGACTTCTTTTATATATGATGGAAATGTAATTGCATGTACAGTATCAGAAATAAATGCTATTTGAATTTAAACATGAATATGTCGTTAGTTCACCTACACAATTATTTTTTTTATGCGGTTTTTTAACATCCTTTAGATTACCTTAGGTACGAATATATCTATGAAAATGGATACGGCTAGTCAAAAACTGAACTGTAAGCCTGATACTTTTACAATATCCTTGAGATATTGAATCCTGGTAATAGGTTTTTAAATGGCAGTCTCTACGTGGAGGATATTGATGTTCATGCAGATATGGTAAGACTAAAATTCGACCATAATATTGAAAAAAAAAGAAAAGAAAGAAATAGTTATTTGTTCAACAAGAGAGCAAAGTTGTTTTTTGGTGCGAGTGTTGATTTTGAATCCCTCGCTGTGCTCAGGATTCTAACCTAGAATCCTTCGCTTACTCGGGATTCTAAGGCACGAGATGCAAATAACTTTGGTCTCGTGTAACACATACAACTTTTCACCTCAGCAACGAGAACATACGAGATATTAGAACATATTAGGGGAAGATATTAGGGGTTTAAATATTATATGAATTTGTCGTTTTGTATTGAAGAACGGAAACCATTTTTTTTCTGAGGTAAAATATATTTATTTAATCAAAGTATTGTCCCCATTGTCTACACATTTCTGCCATCTCCTGGGAAGGTCATTTATGCCTTTGCGGTAGAACTCTGGGGACCTGGACTCAACAAACTGAGTGAAGGCATTTTGTATTGAAACCCCTTCATTTCAGTACAGGTTCAACAAGGTAGGTAAGGCAAGCTTCAACACGCGGTTCTCTCTGTAGATTAATCAAATCATGGAGCACCTATTTTGCAAACTTTTTGTCTCACCGATTGATGCAAATTGATCATTATTTTGGATATGCTTAAGCTAACATCAAACCGTGCCGCTAGTTCCTTGGTAGTTTGATATGGAGCGGCTTCTACCATCGCATCTAATTCATCGTTATTTACCTCAGAGGCTGGTCTTTCTCGGGGTTCATAAAATTGAAATTAATGAATGCAAATTTTCACATTTAGCTACATCTAAGTTGTGTCGTACTGTAGTTATCTTTACTGTTAAAAGCTGAATGCAAAAACAAAAATCGAATCTTGTGAAAAAAGTTTCACTCTGGAATCTCACACCGTGATGCAAGTTTAATTTTAATTCAAAGTGGCCATTACGTTTAAAGGGCAATTTCATATTTATACCCATATTATTTGCCTAAAGGTAAAAAATACAACATGGTAAACGTAAACCACATGGTAAACAAACCACATGTATATTTGTAAAACGAACAATATAAAAAAAATTAAAGTTAAATTACTTATTACATTTAAAACCTGTATGTGTATCCGAACGTTTTATTGTTTGTTTCTTTTTTGGACCTACTAGATATCGAAATGAAAATCGAACTTCGAATTGACTTGTTTCTATCTTTCGCTTTTTTTGTATCGAAGTAAAAGTGACAGAGCAAAGGAACTCACAAATATTTCGAATTTTGTGAGTAGACCCATGATATGTTCTCGGAATTTAGAAAAAAATATATTAAAAAGTTACTTTGTCTCACGCTCGCACCAAAATTGAATTTTGCACACTGTCTGTAGACAGCAAAACCTGCTTGTTTGAGGTGCTGAGGTAAAAAATTGTTTATTCTACACAAACAAACCGCACACACAACAAAACAAGATATAAAATATTCTCATACAACAAAAGTAGTCAAAAGAATAAAACCAAAAAAAGTTTGACAATATTGTTCACTGTTGTGTTGTTTATTGTAGGGGTAAATGGCAATGAGGAAGCTTTGATAGACTAGCGTAGCATGACCACAATAGAAACGGGTTTTGTCGACGGAAGAATAGACGAAATGACAGATTGTGATTGCTTATCTGTCATTCTGTCTGTTCTTCAGTCGATCAAACCCGTTTTTACGGTGGTCATGCAACACGTCCAGGTGGCCAATCGCCAAAAGATATACTTATATCTTTTGGCGATACTAAGACTTCTAGAATACTACAAAGTAACATTGTTATCGTTTTGTAATCCTTGTAGGATCTCTGCGTCCGACGCTCGGCGTGGGAACTCGTCATGTTCGGGTTTGCGACTGGTCAATCGTCATCCTGAGGATGTCTCGTTGAGAGGTGAAACACGTGACGACTTCTTACATGGTTTTTTATGACTTTTTAGGAATAGATAAGCGGAATAGTTTACTAAATATATCTACTTACGTCAATTGTATTTTATCCTCGTATGGTAAGGTTAGGTTTACCTTTACTTAGGGTTAGGTTACTATTTAGGTTTTATATTTTATTTCTCTTATTATACTAATATCCTAACTAATATTATAAATGCGAAAGTGAGTTTGCTTGTTTGTTACGCTTTCACGCTAAAACGGCTGAACGGATTTGGATGAAATTTGGCACAGGGGTAGACGAAGACTTGGAATAGGACATAGGATACTTTTTATCCCGATATTCCTACCGGATCGAGATTTACGCGGGTGAAACCGCGGGGCGCAGCCAGTAGTTGATAATTCTTTTTTAATAGTTACCTATCCTACTACTTAACCTTAATTGGTTAATCAATATAATCTCATAAGAAACTGAGGCGGACAAAATCCTAAAGAAGCGGCTTATCTTTCAGCTCGACTTATTAGAGTTAATTGCGTTGAATGAGGTTATTACTACTCGACGACTATAATACATCTTATCCCTATCTGTGATTGGTAGGAAAGGTCAGCAACTATCCTTACTTAATATTATAAATACGAAAGTAACTCTGTCTGTCTGTCTGACGCGCTTTCACGCCAAAACTACTGAACCGATTTGAATGACAGATAGTCTAGAGCCTGAGCAAGGACATAGGCTAATTTTTCTTGACATAGCACGCGGGCGAAGCCGCGGCCGGAAGCTAGTAATATTATAAATGCGAAAGTCAGTTTGTTTTTTACGTTTTCACGCTAAACCGGCTGAACGGATTTGGATGAAATTTGGCACGGGGGTAGACCATGATCTAGAATACATACATAGGATACTTTTTATCCCGATATTCCCACGGGATCGAGACTTACCTGGGTGAAACCGCGGGGTGCAGCTAGTTCACCATAAACAGTACTAATATTATACATCACCCCTGCAATCCGTGAAGAGTTAGGCAAAGGTGTACCTATAATACACCCACATTTCGCCAGTTGTGTTTAAAACCCACAAAAACAATATAAAACTAATATCAGAGAACTGAAATTGGGTTTCCATGTAATGAATGTCTTCGATTCATTAAGTGAGACAGACAGTGGCCGTAATTTATTAGCTTCGATTGATTTACCTCCTTCCAATTGTCTTTGTTTCTGAATCTAAAGAGAAATTCTGGTTTTGTATTGAAGAGTTAAGATAGTTAATTGATGCAGGCGTGACTTCTGGACAAAATCAAACTGGTTGCTAAATTAGTTGTATATTTTACTCTGTGATTACTTTAAACTCACGCACTGACTTATTAGTATTACATAATAATATATATATATATATATATATAACAATGTTAGGAATATTATAATATCGTAGGTATACTTCTTCAATGTTTGTAAATATGTGAGCACCATGTATCTATCACATAATTATTTTACTTGTCATTGCTCCATTTATAATCCTTTCTACCTTTTGTGGTACAGTAATCTTATTTTATTGTAGGTGCATCGTCTTCACATATAATTATATAATTGATGTATACAAAATATTGTAAAACATTTTTAAAAGAGTAACGGTGGAGTTTCTTGCCCATTCTTCTCCATACGAAAACTACCTTTTGGAAGGGGCAACTAGAATCAGTTCTATTTCTTTGTTTTGACGTTCAAAAGTGCCTTTTATGTGCCTATTTGAAATAAATTATTTGACTTTGACTTTGACTTGCGGAAATCCATTATAAAAACAAATATGCCTGGCTCACTCTGCGTCCAGCGCTCGGCGTGGCAACACGTCGTGTTCGGGTTCGCGACTGGTCAATCGTCATCCTTAGGTTACCTCCTTGAGAGGACACGTGTCGATTTCTTACAGGGTTTTTTTTATGATTCTTGAGGAATAGTTAACCGTAATAGGTTACTAAATATATCTATCGTATATTGTTTTTTTTTTTTAGAAGATTTAATTGAGAATACTTTTAAAGGTAGGTAACCTAATTTATGCTGCGATCACAATTTAGTTTCCAAAAACGTAAACAATTAAGTGTTTTGGAAAGTTAACTTTAACACCCACAAAAAAAAACAGTTTGAGGACACATTTTAGAGATTTTTTTATAGGAATTATCGTTTCGTAAAATATCTTTGAATTTTTCGTCGACTGTACCTAGTGTACCTACCTACCTACGCTATTAAAATTGAAATACCTAACAACTGAACTCCTCCCTTTAAATCCAAAACGATTACGCTTGCTAAACAGGTGTTAAGAAAATCTATTAATTCATTATTTTAATTCAAAAAATCTTTAGCACTAATTCGACTCCACCCCTCTCTTTCCTTGTCTGTCGTTTCAATAATTACAGCCCCGGCTGTATGCGCCGTTAAGACCTAGAAACTAGGCATAGCTGCGGGATGACGCTTAAATACTGAACATTATGGCTAGCCGGTATTGAGGACATCGGCATGTCCGTAAATCTTTGCTGGGTTGAGTTTTGTTATATTTTAACCTTCTTCAAAAAGGAGGAGGTTCTCAATTCGTCTGTATGTTATTTTTTGTGTATGTTACGCGATTACTCTGCCAATTACGAATCGATTTTGATTTAAGTCATGCTACAGAGGTGGTCCCATATAAATTTTATTAACATCGATTGCGTAGTTTTTAAGTTAGCTTGAATATTACGTATTTTTTCCCACTTAGTCTATGTAGACGATGTTTTATTTGACTCCGTTGTCCTATCCTCCTGTCGTCTATAACTTACATTTACATAGCAGGTAGTGGTATTCAAATTTGTGTGGGCTAGGTACCACAAAAAAAAAAACAACCGACTTCCAAAAAACCACTAAAAAAGTGAAAAATCTTTAATTTCGGAAGTCGGTGGCAAAAAACGAAAATCGAAAAGCAAAGACTCACTTTTTTTGTGATTTTTTTAGCCGTCTGTTGTTTTTTTTTTTCGTAAAAAGTTTTTAATACACTCACTGCTGAGCTACACCTATGAGCTGAAAATAATAGGTCTTTACCTATGAAATTGCCGTTTTGTATGAAAAAATTTAAACGAATTTTTTTCATGAATTTTTTATTTGTATTAATCGAAGTAATCACCCATGCAATCAATGCATCTTTGCCATCGCAGTGGCAGTTTATTGATGCCCTTCTTAAAGAAATCAGCTGGACGGGAGGCAACAAATTCTTCAAAGGCATTTTGTACTGCCTCTCGGCTATTGAATTTTTTTCCCGCCAAGAAGTTATCCAAAATCTGGAAAAAGTAGTAGTCTGTAGGCGCAAGGTCTGGTGAGTAGGGCGGATGACGGAGAGCTTCCAACCCCAGTTCTTGCAACTTGGAGACCGTCTGCTGTGCAGTATGAGGTCGCGCGTTGTCGTGCAGGAGCAGCGGAGACGAGCGATTGACCAATGCTGGTTGGAGATGCGCCAGCTTCTCCATCATTGTGTTCAGTTCTTCACAGTACACATCTGCAGTAATGCTCACCCCGTTTGGTAAGAAGCTGTGATGAATCACACCGGCGCTAGACCACCAAACAGTGACCATCACTTTTCTAGGGGTAAGTTTTCGTTTAGGGCATTGTTTAGGTGCTGAACCAGGATCCAACCAACTTGCTGAGCGCTTGCGGTTATCAAACAGAATCCATTTTTCATCGCAGGTAACAATGCGGTTCAAAATTCCTTCATTTGTGTGTCTGTTGAGCAGTGCCAGGCACGTCTCGACGCGTACTTCGCGCTGGCGATCATTGAGTTCGTGGGGCACCCATTTGTCAAGCTTTTTTACCTTGCCAATTTGACGCAAATGGACCAATATTGTTTTGACGCTAACGTCGAAAGCTGCTGCTAATTCAGCCGTAGATTGTGTATCATCAGCTTCCACAATCGCCTTTAATTCGTCATTGTCGACCAAAGTCTTCGGCGACCGCGAGGTTCATTTTTCAGGTCGAAATTTCCAGAACGGAAGCGAGCAAACCAATAACAGGTGGTGCGTTGGTTTGTAGTGTTAGCTCCGTAAACGTCGTTGATGTTGCGTGCCGCTTGTGCCGCGTTGCTGCCACGACGGTACTCATATTCCATAATTACTCGAATTTTTAACGTATCCATGATGACGAAAAAGATTGAAATGCGATGAAAATGTAACACTAATCAATAAAGAAATGACTACTTTTGGAAAAAAAAATCCATGTTTTTAAAATAAAATTAATTTGAAATTAGTATTCTTAGCCAAACAAAAATTATTTTGATTTGAAATGGCCAGTACTGCAGAACGGCAATTTCATAGGTAAAGACCTAATATATAAAATAAAATGTAGATACTATATTTTATTGTTTCTCATAAAGCACCTGCAACACTACATTGTATTGTCTTTACCTCAAGTTTCAACAATGTATTTCTTTTGTCTGTCTTTGATTGCAAGAGTTCTGCTAAATTGGATTGGTTTTAAACCGCAAATGCGATCCTTGTTCTACAGTTTGTGGAGTGTCTACAATGTGTCCAATCTTTTTGTTAAGTAGTAAGTAGTTAATTATATTTTTCTATCTTGATTTTTTTATTACTCTGGCCTTCAAAACTTAGTAGGTACCACACTTTAAAAATTGTAATTTCTTTAAACTGTAGAATCCAGCAAGAGTTATGAAATAAAAAACGTTTTATAACAAATTTCATCAGCTTTCTTGGGAATGATAGTTTATTATACATAAGTAATGTTTTTAACTTCAACCAGAAAATAGCAATTTTTAACTTACTGGCAAAAAACTCAAAAGATATTTATAACTACAGGTTTAAGCCTTATTAACATTTTTTTTTGACACCTTGGCTTAACGGAAACAAAAAGATTCAAAAGTTGCAACAATTTGAAAAGGAGTGTTTTTATATTTAAGATTTTTTTAACCATTCCTTAAAAGACGGTTATCGGCTATAAAGTTTTTATATAAAAAATCAAATTCTTTTTGTAATCATTTTTATTTCGTGAATATATCTTGTGTAATTTAAAAGTTATTGCAATTTTAGAAGTGTGGTACTTAGTTTTGACTGGCAGTGTATTATGATAAAAATTTTCAACAACAATTCTTGAGAAATGTGCTGAAATATTTACATATTATGTTAAGTAATTAATCAATTCATAAGTATAATGCATGCAGTTACAATAAAAATAATGGAAAATTGTGTGTTCCACGCTCGAAGTCTAGACGAGTCAATTGGAACCAAATGCAACGTAACTTCGGGGACACTCTTAGAGCGATATAAAGCTCATCGGGTACCGTTTGTATAGCTCACGTCCCCACCTTATATGCAGATCTTTATTTCTGTATGTCTAGATAATAAATGTTTATGTATTTTGTGTTGCACCAATATTTAGAATATTCTCGTCTAGACTGGGATTTTAAAGTTATTTTTTGACTGTCCTCCTATTAACACTGTATTTCGAAAATATTGTAACAGCCAATTATTTTTAAAATATTACCTAACCGTGGAGTTTCTTGCCGGTTCATCTCCATAGGAAACGACCAAATGGAACCGTGCACCTAGCTTCTGACGTTTCATAAGTGCCCATGTAGGTTTATGTGAAATAAAATATTTGATTTGGATTTTTTATTCACGGAAAACACATTTAAGAAGAAGAGGACAATATTAAGCATGCCGTTAGAGGAATTTATGTTTTTGTAATAGGTTAAAAAAGAAATTTTAACTATCACTAACTATACTGATGCAGATCACCGAGCCGACTCTGCGTCCAGCGCTTGGTGTGGCAACACATCGTATTCTGGTTTGCGACTGGTCAATCGTCATAATGAGGATGCCTGGTTGGGAGGTGAAACACGTGTCGATTTCTTACAAGGTTTTTTATGACTCTTGAAGAATAGTTAAGCGAAATAGGTCACTAAATATATCTACGTCTATTGCATTTTATAATGGATTTCCGCAAAGTCACGCCTGAATCAATTAACTGAAGTCAAAATGGTAAGACACTTCCATTTCCTTGTAGTCACTTTAATAATTATATTGTTTATTGATTGTTTGGCACCAGCAAAAGATAAAGTGGAAAAGGGAGAGCGAGACCTTTGCCCTGCAGTGGGGGAAACACAGGCTAGTTAGGTTAGATTAAACATTAAAATTACTATCCTAATCCTAACTTAATATTATAAATGCGAAAGTGAGTTTGTTTGTTATGCTTTCACGCTAAAAGGGCTGAACGGATTGCGATGGAATTTGGCACAAGGGTCGACCATGACCTGGAATAGGACATAGGATACTTTTTATCCCGATATTTCCAAGGGATCGCGGATGAAACCGCGGGGCGCAGCTAGTAGACAATATAATATACTTAACACACCTAACTTTACCAATAGATAGGATTAGATTGTTTCAATATTTTGTTCAATCATTCTTTACTTAAGACTGCACCCTAATTGCGAAACACACGATCAATCACGATCTGCTTCCTTTTGACAGTTCATCAACATTCATTGCGTTATTTACATTTTTGAGCAGACAAATTCGAACATAAGATTAGTAATGTTCTTCAAAATTATTCAGATTATGATCGACCGTGTGTTACGCAATTAGTGCTGAACTAACGATTAAATCCATAACTCGATCATGTCATTAAAACCTTTTTTATTTCATAAAAACTTTTACATTTACCAAGACCACAACAATTCTATTCAAGCAACGACAATTCCGTTCCCTAAAAATATTCAACTTCAACAAAAAAAAAAACTAAGTAAGCTTTTTCATTCTACTCCAAAGTTTTCCATATTCATGTTTGTGCACTGATGAAGTTGTTAGCGGGCGACGCAGTGATCATTTCGTCTCTGGCTTTATCCCCATCTCTTTCTTTCCAATTATCTTTGTGCCTTTTGTCCCTTTCTTCCATTTCCGTTCTTTCTCTTTTGTACAGTTGAACGAATAGTTTGGTATACAGGGAAAAATATTTATGTTTACTACACTGCCAGCATTCTAATTAAATTGTGTGCTTAAAAGCTTTTAAGCTTACACGCCTTTATGAGCGATGTAAAAGACTAGACTATTCAGCACAATCACAACATGGTTTAGGTAATATTAATAGCAAGTTAGAAGTAATGTAACCAGGATTTTGTAATAACTTGACCTAAAAGAGTGTCCATGAAATTTTCTTGTCCTTGCCCTCTCCATAAAGATCTTCGTTTTTGAACAGGCAACCAACTAGCTCCAACTTTCCGACTAACTGGCCGTGTCCTGGACAATATTTATGTGCCATGAAATTATCATCATCTGCCTAGCCTTTTCCCAACTACGTTGGGGCCGGCTTCCAGTCTAACCGGATTTTACATGGAGCGATTGCCTATCTGACCTCCATAACCCAGTAACTGGGCATTACGCCAGACCAACGGCTTAACGTTCGAGGCACGGAGGGGTCTTGTTATGTAAAGATGGTCACCCAACCGCGGACCAACCGCGGCAAGCGTACCTTAACCTGATCGATCGACCCGTGCGGCTGTTATTACTTAGCCACAAACCCTTCCAGCAAGGTGCCAGGAAATAATATTTTAATTGAAATAAATGGTTGGCTTTGTTACCTGTATACCAATCTATTTGTTCCACTTACTTGTCTGTCCTAAACAATATTATAATTTTGCTGTGTAAGCGAGAAATGGATGAGGATAATTTCTTATGTATGGGTGTTATAACGTTAAGTGGTTGTGTTTTGTAGGGCGTTGGTTAAAGGAAAAGTCGAGATGCCTGTGATGGTTCTAAGGTATTGCCACCTTTTGGAAGAATTCTCTTATTATACTTTAGAGGTATAGAGGAATAGGGTGTAAAGTTCACTCATCCTCTATGGAAAACGGGTGTCGTGTCTGGCGGGCAACTGCCCGACGATTGTTGTCGGGATCTTGTATTATTTATGTTGATCGCGCGGTAAATTGTAATTGCGCGATGCAGGATTTTGTGTGACGTCAAGTATTCCATGCGTATAGTTTGCATGTGGCGATGTAGATGCCGCCACAATACTAAAGGTATTATACTTCACAATCATTTCTATTTGCATTTACGCAAATAGAAATGATTGTGAAGTACTCATTTCTTTTAGAAGTTCCTCAAATTACATTAATTATGCTCCATCATCTCGTGATGACCATTGAATTATTTTTTTAAACACGTTAAGCTTAAAGTAGTTACGGGTCGTCAGAAACCTGAAAGTCTGACAACCAGTCTTACCAAGGGGTATCGTATTGCCCAGTTACTGGGTTATGGAGGTCAGATAGGCAGTCGCTCCATGTAAAATACTGGTATCCGGTTACAGCTGCATCCGGTTAGACTGGAAGCCGATCCCAACACAGTTGGCAAAAGACTAGACAGATTGACATTTTTATAAATAATAAAAATGTCAATCTGCGTAGTCTTTTAACAATCCATGCAAAAGTTACATAAAACTATTATAGTTGCCTAGTAAGGACCTCAGAAACATCGTAGACGGAACTCTATTTTGTTTATAACTGCATTGAGTAAAAGTCTATCTATAACTCTATGACGGCCCATAAATATCCGTTGCTGGCCATAAATTCAATCAGAGACGGTTCAAACTACATCAATCTTGGACAGACATGGCTTTCATCGGATATGGTCATCAAATTTATAGATTTCGCTGACATAACATCACGTCCGTAAGGTTAAGCAAAGGTTTATGTTTAAGTCCCATGTAATAGGGGCCAGCCTACTGCCATCAACCGGGCACAACCAGACTCCAGGCTGCTGTTCAGTTTCAGTTGAAATATTCCTGATGAAAAACCCAAGACCACATTGCCCGACCTGAGATTCGAACCCATAACCTCATGCTTAAAACACTGCAAACAATTAAAGCAATTATTCATAGGTACTCTTTGATCGAGTAGTCGCAAACTACTCGATCAAAGAGTACCTATGAATAATAATAAAAAAATGCCGACTTTAGTGTTGCATTAATAACCTTCACGAGTAGGTTTTCTACTTAAATGTAGGTTCGTCTGTCACACCCTGGGCTGTCAGAGGCGCTACCACCATCCTGACTGGCAAATTTTTTAACGCTTTGTACTTTTCTCATATTTTGTAAACAGGTTCGAATATTATGCAATGTTCAGCAACCTGCACTATACGTCTTCGTCAATGATGATCAACATTTTTACATCGATATTCATCATCATCATAATTTCAGCCAACTGATAGACATAAGCCTCCTGGAATCGCCACAATTGAGTTGATACAAATAAATAAAGATTTACATAAGGATATTATTATACAACGTTATTTTTTGTTTATGCTAAACCCGAAAAGGGGTCATTGTACTCATCATTTTGAACAACTTTTTCTATGGGACCAACATTGAAATCGCGAAAAGAAAAAACACAACTGTTCCATACATTTTGTCGATTTAAGTGAACACAAATGTAGGGAACAGCTGATATTTTTTCGCGATTTCAATGTTGGTCCCATAGAAAAAGTTGTTCAAAATGATGATTACAATGACCCCTTTTCGGGTTTAGCATAAAGAAAAAATAACGTTGTATTTGACGGCGCAGCAAGTGGCGCCGCCCCGTTTTGTTATGAAGTTACTAGAATCACTAAAAAGGTCGGATAGGATTGACACTGGCTGCTGACAGTCATTCTAGAAGAGCGTCGCATCAATGGTTGCGCGGCAGTCTTCCTTCTTCGACTTTACGTTGCTTGGATGATGATGTCAGGAGAGCCACAGTCGTAAGGCTGAGTCCTGAGTGACGGCGCACCGCGCAGGCGGATTGCGGAGCGGATTTATCAGACGGGGCGTCCTGAGTGACGGCGCACCATCATTGTTTGTTGCTATGGCTCTACCGTTGCCATAGCAACGAACCGAAAGACGTGACATTGTAATAACGTCCTGTCAGAATATTAATCAACGATTCATTCGTGTTTTTCAGTGCATTTTTCCAATATACTTACTAATTACATAAACTATTTTACTAAGTACATAAACGACAATATCTGCGACTCAAAATCATTATGGCTCAATATAAAAAAGCATGTGCTTCCAGTGAGTAAGGACGACGATGTGCTCTTAGAACAATTTAACGACCCAGGCGCGATAAATTCAGCCTTCCTAGATATCCCAGGTGACCCTAATGTGAATATTTGCCAACAAACTTTCTTTGAATCGAACCGGTACGGGACCGCAAATTTCACAATGACGCCAACAGACCCGATTACAGTTTTAAAAATTTTAAAAACCATTTCAACAAACGCGCAAGGGATTGATGGTGTATCGATGGAAATGCTGAGTCTTACACTTCCACAATCATTAGCTGCAATAACGGAGATAGTAAATAGATCCATCACCTCTAATGTATTTCCTGATCTTTGGCGTAATGCTATTGTGCGGCCAATACCAAAAAATAATAACCCACAAAGGTACAAAGATCTTCGCCCCATTAGCATATTGCCGTGCTTGTCCAAGGTGCTGGAAAGAGTAGTGTATCTGCAGGTTTCTGATTTTCTCGAAGCACATGGTATGTTGCCTGAATTGCAGTCGGGTTTCAGAAAGGGACGCGGAACCACAACGGCCTTGGCAGATGTCTTGGGTAATATCCTTGAAGCACGGGACCGTGGTGAGGGATCTATTCTGGTACTGCTCGATTATTCGCGGGCTTTCGACTCAATTAATATTTCGTTATTGTTGTCCAAACTAGCGTATTACGGTTTTGATAGTAGGACAATAGACTGGTTTGAGAGTTACCTAACGGGCAGAACGCAGCAAGTAGAGATTCGCATGAAAGATGGTTCGACGGTATCTTCCTCCCCACGATTAATAACTAGGGGAGTTCCTCAAGGATCGCTGCTTGGCCCGCTTCTCTATATCCTGTATAGTGCCGACATTACCGCGTGCATTAAGAATTGCAAATATCATGTTTACGCGGATGATACTCAGTTGTATGTCTCGTTTAACGCCAGCAACACAGCATCCGCCGTACGGACTCTAAATGAGGAACTGGATAGAATTGCTTCGTGGTCTATGGGCAACTCACTAGTACTGAATCCTCAAAAATCTAAGTTCATGGTCATGGGGAGCAGAAATCAGATAAATTCAATTCTATCTGCGAAACCAGACGTCAAAATCATGGGAGAAAGCATACAAAGAGTAGAAGTCGCACGTAACCTAGGTCTGATCACTGATCCGGAACTTCGTTTTGAGGAGCACATTAATGACGTAGTAAGAAACTGCTTTTATAGGTTAAAGGTTCTGTACAGGGTGAGGGACTTCCTTAGTATCGTAATGAGGAAGAGATTAGTGGATAGCCTAGTATTATCTAAACTAAATTATTGTGATGCTGTTTACGGGCCGTGTCTTCTTTCCCGTACAGAACGTCTAATTCAGCGTGTACAAAATGCGTGTGCTCGTTATTGCTTTGGCATACCCCGGAGGCATCATATCACACCGTATTTAAATGAACACAATATATTAAAAATGGCTGCACGACGGAAACTACATTTAGCCGTTTTAATGTTCGGTATCATAAAAACACGCAAACCGGAATACCTGTTTAAAAAAATTAGCTGGAGGCACGAGCACTACAGCTATTCTGCTCGTTCCACGTCCAACCCGATCTCGATGCCTCGACATAAGACCACTGCCTTTAGGGGATGTTTCAAGTTTGCCGCCTCTCGCTGCTGGAATGATCTACCACCTCCCATAAGATCACTGAAAACAAAGCAAAATTTTAAGTTTCATCTAAAAAAAATACTTTTAGAAAAACAAAAGTATGAGCAGCAAATGTTTTATAAATAAATACTTACGTAAGGTTTATCATCTATGGGCAAGGTACATCAATATCCAGGCGGCTCGAGGTGGCATAGCGATGCGTGAGTCGCGTCGTTATAGGTACTTAAATTAGTACTACTAATAGTAAGTAGTATCACCAAACACTTCACGTTAGTCACGTTGATCAAGCTTCGACATAATTATATGAATACTTTATTTATTGTAGTCTGTGAGCGTCGACTAAAACGCAAGCGCAATCCAGTTTTTCACTCATGACGGTAAGTCGCGTGACGCGTCGCCTGACCTCACAGGACTCGTGCGTGAGCCGCGCGCATCGATGCGCCGCGCCGCCGCGGCCGGGCAGCGCCACGCGCGCCGCGCCGCGGCTGGTCGCCCGGCTCACAACAACGCAGTACGTCATCACTCGCATAGACGCAATAGGGGAATGCCACAGAGTAAATTATACTATGGGAATGCATGCAACTATGCTTTTTATATTGAGTTGTGAGCGCGTGCGCTGGTGATGGCGACGACGCGAAGGTAGGGTGGGAGCGAGACAGAACACTATTATTCTCATGTAGAATAATGTACATACCCTCATTATTTATTTATTTTCGTTACCTATTTAATAATATTTATTCATTTGATTCGTTTAGCTTAAAGTTATATTATATTATAAGTATTGTATATGTTTATTTTATTCTTTACCTATTTAATATGTACAAATCTGTTGAACCTGATTTCCGTACGTCTTTTTCGGGTGACCACTGAAAATCAGCGCTGAGCTGTGGGTCCCCCATAGCGCAGCATCATGCTGAGTGGAAGCCTTCTTGTCACAGTCATGACGTGCCAATTATTTATATTTATACTCGTGGTCTCATATTTGTACTTAGACCAATTTTGTTTTTGTTTTGTTTGTTTAATATTGTTGATTACTGTTATCTCTTTTTAAGCACGTGTTTCTGTGACAAATAAACCTATTTTTCTTTCTTTCTTTCTTTCAATATAAAGTGAAACTTGGTGCTTTCGAATGATACTCATTGTTATAGTGTATGGGTAACATAGTAATTAATGAGGATTATTAATCAGATTTTTCGATCTCTTACGTATACGTTCATACAAAGGTATCGCGGCATATTTAATGAGAAACGTCAAATGCGCCGAGAAATGCGCGCGCCCGCTCGCACTCCGGACAAGTTCGAACATCTCGAATTTTTGTTTTATCCGCCGTTCATTCCGCCTGGGCGGTGCACCTTCACTCAGGACGCAGCCTACCACCTGCACGAAGTGCTATATTCCGGCACAATTCTGATGATATTGAAGCTGCTGAACCACTAATGTGATTATCTCTTTTGGTAAAGTTTATCCTGCGCTGTTATATTCATAATTCATTATTAAATACCGACTCTCTTGGAGGAGCTCGTGACTAAGTAATAACAGTCGCACGGATCAATCCATCAGGTTAAGCTACGCTTGCCGGGGTTGGTCCGTGGATGGGTTACCATCTTTACACACCGAGACTCCTCCGTGGCTCGGAAAGCAAGTTAAGCCGTTGGTCCTGGCTGTCATTTGTGGATCTTTGACAGTCGTTACGGGTCGTCAGAAGCACGAAAGTCTGACAACCAGTCTTACCAAGGGGTATCGTATTACCCAGTAACGCTGCATCCGGTTAGACTGGAAGCCGACCCCAACATAGTTGGGAAAAGGCTAGGCAGATAATGATGATTATTGAATACCGACTACACATTCAATCCTTCGAAGCCGACAGTACAACATTTATACCCTATCTGCGGTGACACACCCACCTTTTCTTGCAATCCACAACTGCAATATCAAATTCCTCTGGTACACTCACATTACCAATTTCAAAGCTTAACACGAAAATTTAATCAAAATTCATAGGATGCTATAAATCCAACGGATGAGGCGTTCCCATAATGAAATTCCATAAAGTGGACCTTTTTGGATCTTCCAGACGTATTATGTAGGAGATACGGGATATCAGTCTATTATGGCGTGTAGTTCCTTGTTATGTGTGCCAAGGGCGAAGGTTTTTTTGTTAGGGGGGGGGGGGGGGGGGGGGGGTGAGAGAGCTGATTTGATTTGTGGATTGAGGAGCTGGTTTTGTTGGTGAGCGTTTGAAGTGAAATAAACTTTGTGGGATGTATGATTTTGATGGACACTGAATGAATTAAACTCAAGTATCTTTGCTATCTTTTTCATAAATGCGTATTACAGTGGTGTGACCAGAGGGCTGGCCTATTTTTTGGCCAAAGAATTGGCATTGCTATACAACGTGGCAATGCTGCCAGCCTTTTGGGCACTTTTCCTGTTGACAACCATGACAATTTTCCCTTGTACATAATTATTATTATTAAGTGTTAGATTGTATATCTATACATATAATAAATCTGTAGACGAGGCGTTTCTGTACAATGCAAAAAAAAACCTAGGTGGAGTGTCCAAGAATAACAAACAGATGCCATTTCTACCATTTTTGGAATTTTTGTCTGTTTGTCTGTTTGTCTGATTGTCTGTTTGTCTGTTTGTCCGTTTGTCTGTTTGTCTGTTAGTCTGTTTGTCTGTTCGTTTGTTTGATTGTTCCAGTATCACGTAAAAAGTACGAAATCAAGGTGGTTAACTTATACACTCAAATATTGTGTGTAACTCGATGTTTCATTTAGTCTTTGTTTCATCGCAATCGCTTCAAAATATCAAAAGATATAAGAGTTTAAAGTATTCAAGAAGAAATTTTCATTAGGTGCGTAATGTAGATACACGTAACGACATCTATTGACGTAAAATGACACTAGCGTAAAATCAGGTAGGTTTGTGAGAACGTGTGTAACACACGATCATAATCATCATAAAACAACAGTTGTGTTCACATACTTCGCGCGGAAACATAACGCGATACATTGTGAATTTACCCAATCTAAAGTTTGGTTAATTCAAGATTTCCAAATCCATTGTTTGGTAGTAGTGCCATAGGTGGCGCTATCTATCTTTTAAATCATGATACAAATTAATTATGAAAAAATGGTGATAAATGTTAATTTCTTAAAAATTGTAGATTGTTACATCGAGCATAAAGTGAGTAATTAAGGCACGAATGCGCTTACTAAATTAACACGACTGCATTAATTACTCACTAGCAAGGTACGTTATCTACTTTTCTTTCAACTACCAATGTACCTGCCGCGATAAAATATACCTGCTCAAGGATAACTCAACTCAATCCAAATCAAGTTAGGTTAAGTCAGGTCAAGTCAGGTCAATTCAGGTCAAGTCAGGTCAAGTCAAGTCAAGTCAAGTCAAGTCAAGTCAAGTCAAGTCAAGTCAGGTCAAGTCAGTCATGGAACCCTAAAAACAGTATTTTCTACATAGCTTACAGAGTGTTCGAACGTTTTCCCATATATTTTGACAGTATCACTTCGTGCTCGATAGATGGCGTTGTTCATTTAACGTCATTTTCTGAATCGCGGTGTTAAGAGTCTCCGTAGAAGAATGACTTTCGCCGAATTCATAATTAATTTGCTAATTTTGAATTGCACACATAATCCATACTAATCGATGCTTAAATTATAAATTCGATAGTGTCTGTCTGTCCGACTGTAATTCTGTATGTTACCTTATCACGCCTGATCCACTGAACGGATCTCGATAAAATTTGGTAAAGAGATAGATGGCATCCCGGGGAAGAACATAGGCAATTATTTTCTCAAAACAAATTTAAGGGGGGGGGGATATAGGGGATGAAAGTTTTTATGTGAAACCTATCATTTTTAGAGTTCCGTAGTCAACAAGGAAGCTTTATAGTTTCGCCATGTCCGTCTGTCTGTCTGTCTGTCCGCGACTTGGCTCAAAAACTTTTAATAGACCAACTTACATGTGCAGTTGCAAAAACCCAAACATTCTGTATGCGAGAACAAGTTTTTTAACAACAATGTTAACACTTTGAGGGACAGTAAACGCCCATAGACGTAATAACAATAAAACTATGCGAAAGTTTGTTTGATAAATTAATTCATCCCAACTACGGAACCCTTCATTGTGCATGGTTCGACACGCACTTGGCCGGTTTTTTTTTAAGTTAGGGCTGTGAAAATTTATGCTTTTTGTAACTAATAAAGAGTTAAATTTATCTAAAATCATCCCTCATGAGGGTAAAAACCCTTCTTTACCCTCTTGATTTTAAAATTCACATGTAAGTACTTATTATTGACATTTTTGCGTGACTCTCTTCAAGAGCGTTAAGGGATTGAGAATATTATAGTCATAGTCCGTATCTTGAGAATCTTTCCACTCAATCAAAAGTTATTACTACTTGGCTCTTGGCTTGGAACGAAGAGTTTGAGTTTACAGTGAGTACTTACTCAATAGATGGCGTTGTGCAAATGATGCGATTTTCTTAAGGGGGATGCGCCGGTAGCTCGCGACATTCAAATTTTAAGTTTTTTGCAATTTGCAAGTCAGTGTCAGGCAGGTTGTATGTTGAAATGAAATGAAATGAAATTATTTATTCTGTAAATAGGTTATTGGAATCACTTTTACACGTCATAATAGTATCAAAAAATTTAAAAATTAAGCTAGATGAGGTCGTCGTTTCCTATCTGACTACTCTGAGAAGAAAGGCCGAAACAAACTCACAGTCTCTTTTAAAGTCCGGACATACCTAGGTGAGATATTAGCATATTGGTCAGGCCCTATGAGGACCATGTAGATTAGAGTCTGAAATGGTCTTTTGAGGAATGAACCACACAGATTTGAGTGAACCTGTCCTGTCAGTGCAAGCATTTGTCAGTAATAGTGGAGTTTAGCTCAGAACTTAAGGAGCTCAACGACTCGACGAACAATACCAAAGAAAGGACATTTGTGTAGGCCGCATAAAGTTCTCAAATTGTTACAACTAACTGAGAACGAAAAAATATAATAATAAAAACAAAATAAACATCCACATAGTCCTCACATTCACAATAATACAATACTCTACAAAGTAATCATGTCATTTTGTCAGTATCCTACACATAATATTCAATAATATAACGGATTTATGCCGCTATAATGTTTTAAGGGTTATGGAATGGAAATGAACTACGACTCGGTTAAACGGTTTACTTATATTGGTAGCAACACCACAATGATACACCATCAGTTCTTAGTATCAACACAACAGACAAGTATGGCGGCCGTCGCACGATCGCAGCGTGCGCGGTCCGGTCTATCTTAGCGCGTGGCGGGGGGCCGACTGGCTGCTCGAGCGAGTTGGAGCAAGCGCGGGCGGCGGGAAGGACCTATATAGTGACGTGACGACGCGCGCATGCAACACAACGCTACACACTCCCCCTCTAGTTCGAACATAGCGCCCTCGCGTTCGGGCTAGCAATCAAATCTACGCGGCCGACCGCGTTTGCGCTTCTCTCTAACCGGGGCCTCGACATCACCGATGAATGGAGTCAAATCAGAGACGTGGTATCGTCCTACGTGCTCACCTCTAGTAACTCCCTCCACCAGGTAAGTAGTAGGGCTTACTACTTCGCGGATGCGATAAGGGCCATCCCTCCGGGGTATAAATTTCGCAGACTGGCCGGGACTGACATCATTCATTCCTTGCGTTTTCAACAAAACGAGATCACCTACCTTGTATTCTGGAGGGGCGCGTCTGCCTTCATCCGCGTACTTCTTCTGCAGAGACTGGTTACGTTCGTGGACATCTCGGGCGTCAAGTAACACCGTCGATAACTTACGAAGATAAGGAGTGATATTGTGGACGAAATTATCGCTGTCCACGATGGTCTTCATGTCTGCCACGACGTCCGATGGCGCGCGCAGCTCTCTCCCGAAGGTAAGGAAAGCTGGTGAAAATCCAGTACTCGCTGTAACAGCGGAGTTCATCGCGAACCTTATGGCCGCGAGATGAGTATCCCACGATGTGTGATCCTTTCCTACCAGTATCGCTAACTGTGGTTTAAGGTCACGATTTTTCCGCTCAACGGGGTTCGCTTCTGGGTGATACAACGGCGTCAAAGACTGTTTAATACCCATCACGTGACAGGCCTGCTGCATCACTTCCGCAACAAACTGAACTCCGTTGTCGCTGATCATCCTGCGCGGGACTCCATACCTAAGAAAGACCTCGGATATTAAAATCTCAGCGCATTCCACGCTTTTAGCCTTTTCCAACGCAAATAGCTCAACCCAATGGGAGCACGTGTCTTCTAGGATTAAAATCCAACGGTTACCCTTCGGAGTCTTTGGTAGGGGTCCGAACAAGTCGACAGATACCACTTCAAATCGCCGGGTGGGTGCAGGAGTCTGGAGCAGTCCTGCAGGTTTCCTGTTATCTATCTTGTATCGCTGGCAAGCTGCACAGCGTTTAATGTAGTCTGTGACAAAGGACTTCATACCTGGCCAAAAGTATCGTATCCTGATGCGTTGCAGGGTACGTTCAGCACCAAAGTGGCCTGCTGTGGGAGCGTCGTGGTACTCTACGAGGACGGCTTCTCTCTCGTGTTTAGGGACCACGAGACAGGCGGACTCAGCATCTTCCGATTCGGGTGCGCACCTGTATAATATCCCATCAGACACCAGGTATCCTCTCTCTGACCACCCTCTCCCCCTGAAGGGATCGTCGGTAGTCTCTAGATCCTCAACGATCCCCTTCAGCTCTGGGTCTTTGAGCTGGTTAGAGCGCACATCCTCAGGTGACCTATGTGGCATATCTACGGTTACTAAGCATACCTCGCAACCAGCTGGGTTTTCCTCGCAACAAGCTGGGCGGCTTAGTGCATCGGCAATCACATTCACCTTTCCGGGAGTGTACTGAATCTGCAGGTTATAAGCCTGAAGTGTCAATGCCCATCTGGCAAGACGTCCACTGGGGGACTTAAGACTCATCAGCCAACGTAGCGGCTGATGGTCGGACTTAACTACTACTTCCGAACCTTCCACGTAACCTCTGAACTTCGTGACCGCCCAGATGACGGCAAGAGCTTCGCGTTCTGTGGTGGTGTAGTTGCGCTCGGCTGGCGAGAGTAGGCGACTGGCGTACTCTATGGGCCTTTCGTCGGGGCCCTCCCCCTGCATCAAAACTGCGCCGAGACAGTAGCCGCTGCTATCTGTCCGGAGGGAGAAAGGCTTGGACTCATCAGCCTGGCGAAGAATGGGAGCGGTGACCAGGAGCTCCTTGATGCGCTCGAAAGCAGTTTGCTGCTCATCATGCCATCTCCAACTGCTGTTCTTCTTGAGCAGGTCAGTCAAAGGCTTGGCAATTGTAGCGTAGTTCGGTACAAACCTTCGAAACCAGCTGGATGTGGCCAGGAAACCTTTGAGCTGCCTTTCGTTCTTCGGGGCAGGCATGTCAGCAATAGCTGAGGTTTTCTCTGGGTCTACTTGCAGACCTCCAGGAACAATTATGTGACCAAGGAATTTCACAGAGTCACGGGCGAAACAGCTTTTCTTTCGATTGACTCGAAGGTCGAACTTTTTGAGTCTGTCGAAGACTACTTCGAGATCTTCAATATGACCTTCGAAACTCGGTGACAAGATTATTAGATCGTCCAAATATCCAAGAATACTCACAGGCCTACTTCCTTGGGGGTCTGGTGGGATATCGGAGCTGTCACTTACCTTGTGTCCTCGAACAGACACAATCAGGTTTGACTTGAAGCGATCTATCAATCTCTGAAACGTGGCGCCAGAGTTGCGAAGGCCCATCGGCATCCTCTTAAACCTATAAGTGCCGGAGGGTGTAACAAATGCAGTTTTGTCGCGGTCCTCTTCAGCGACACAAACTTGAAAGTAACCGGAGTGAAGGTCTAGCGTCGTCATGTAGCTGGTCGTCTTCGCTGCATGAAGCACGTCTTCCATGCGCGGGAGCGGGTACCTATCCGGCTCAGTCACAGCGTTGAGCTTACGGTAGTCCACACAAAGGCGGACTCCGCCATCTTTCTTCGCGACTAAAACGACGTTCGCAGCCCACGGCGACTCACACTCCTCTATTACATCTGCGCGCAGCAGCTTCTCAAGCTCACCGTCCAACAACTCTCTCTTACCTTGCGACATCCTATACGGTGGTGAAGCGGTCGGTACCTGCTTCTCGTCAACACGAATATGATGAGTTGCGTAAGTTGTAGGAGGTCCTTCGGTGGCGAAGCGCTCGACTCTCGTAGCTATGAGCTGGTTGAGTTGAGTCCTTTGAGCAGGTGACAGTTTCGTACCTTCATCTTCTCTCAGTGCCAAGCCGGTTGTATCAACCTGCATCAGCTCTGCATCGCCGGTGGATGTGAGGCTAAAAGACTGCACAAAAGTAAACTTCTGCCCTGGGAAATCACTAAAATGCCAACAGTTATGTTGGAGGTCCACTAATATTCCTGCTCTAGCGATAAAATCCTGTCCTAGAAGCGTCCTATTATCCGCTTCCGGTATCACTAGGAAAGTGGTGGGGATAACGCGTCCCTCAATGGTGACGTTCGTGTCACATGATAATAACTCACGTACCTGCTGTGTTCCATCGGCGAGGCCGAGGTTGCGACGAGTTTTCGAGAAAGTGGTCCCACTGTCCAATAATATTTTGTAGAGTCCGGGACTAGCAAGACTCTCAGTAGCACCTGTATCCAGCACTGCAACACCTACTAAAGACGCAACTTCTATCTTGACCGTAGGGTGTGACAGATCAGACTCATGGGTGACAGCACTTTGAAAACTCACCTTATCGGCGGTGGCGGGTGGCGTGGCTTTACACGTCGGACACTTCGAGCGAATTACTCCCTGTCGACCACAACCGTAACAAGCTAGCGGCGCATTATTATCTTGGTCACCCGATTTGGTTTTAATTTTACATTCATCTATCGAATGGCCAAACCGTTTACAGAAAGCGCAGCGCGGTCGAACACGTTTCGTATTCGAATTCGTATCGTTACAAATATTCGAACTAGAGTCGGACACAGCGCGCGAAGGGTTACTTTGATTATCTGTCGCCGTCGGAGGGTTAATGTTAACATTTCGAGATTTCGCGGAACTTGCAGTGTTATTACTGTTATTAGTCGAGATACTCGCGTTACGAGACTGAATTTGTGACTTAGTATGACTTACCTCGCCTAGCGTCTCCTCAACATACCTTGCTCGCTCGAGTAGACAGTCGACACTACTTACACTATCGCGTGACACTCTTTTACGGAACTTACGATGTAAAAGGCCGTAAACTATGTCCACTTGCATAACATCTGGTATAATATAAGGTATACGCGACATTTCTGCCCGCACTCGCGATATAAAGGAATCGACACTATCGTCATCAGTTTGTTCGCGTGCGAATATTTCTCGTAAGATCCGGTGGGCGGGGCGCGGGGCGCCGTACATGAATCGCAGGCGGCGTATCGCGGCGTCCCAGGTCTCCACGGTAGATTTCACGCCTTGCCACCACACTGCGGCGTCTCCGGTTAGCAGCATAGGTAGACCTCGAAGGGCGTGTTCGTCGGATACACTTGCGCACTCTTTGTAGATGAGCACGCTCTCGACAAATGCTTCTAGGGCTTCGGTACTGCGGGCGGCTCCGTCGAAGCGGGCCGTGCACCGGGTAAAGTTGTTGTGCATGCCATACATGCCAAGCACGGTCGGTCCAGTGTGCGCAGCGGTAGGTTGAGTCGGTCCCGTAGTGTCGGACGTCGGCGTCGACGTCGCGACGCTTCTCATGACGTTGGATAACAAACGTGTGAGCTGTTCCTCGGACATGGAAATCATGTTACCACATGCCGTTGTCGGGATCGGTGTAGTTGTTGCCGTGGTGTTCGCGCTCGCGGGTTTAGCTACCGCGTGGCTTTCCTCGTCACTACTGGAACCATCGTTTTCTTCTTCGTTTGCGTGCGCGCGGCGTGTTTTCGGCGGCATTTTCTCGACGGTAACACTCGGTGATTAACGCAAACGGTAAATAACGGCACTATAGTCCAGTAGGTAGGTACACTAATTACTCGATCCGTGACGTAGGGAGCACGTGCCACGAGTTGGGCGCAATTTATAACGGATTTATGCCGCTATAATGTTTTAAGGGTTATGGAATGGAAATGAACTACGACTCGGTTAAACGGTTTACTTATATTGGTAGCAACACCACAATGATACACCATCAGTTCTTAGTATCAACACAACAGACAAGTATGGCGGCCGTCGCACGATCGCAGCGTGCGCGGTCCGGTCTATCTTAGCGCGTGGCGGGGGGCCGACTGGCTGCTCGAGCGAGTTGGAGCAAGCGCGGGCGGCGGGAAGGACCTATATAGTGACGTGACGACGCGCGCATGCAACACAACGCTACAATAATTTGAATTTGTATATAAAACTGGTAGGTATATTTTGATGATTTTCCATAGTACTTATTCAAAATGTCACAATGCCAAAATGACAAAATGTTAGCAGAGCGAGCAGCTCAATCCCATGCTTTTTGTCTTCTAAATAATCTGAAATTGTATAGTACCCTTTTTAACAAAGTTTGGTTTTAATACAGCTTTTAAATCGTTTAATGGCCTAAGTTTCGAATGTCAATATGATTAAAATATGATTCGCGACCGTAGCAAATAGTAGCTTTACAGAATAATAACCATTAGATACAGGAATACCACTCCTGCAATATTAGTTAGATTAGATAAATAAATATTTGATACAACTGCGACTCATTATTTAGATCAACATAAAACTTGATACTGACCTGTAAAAAGCAAAAAACATAAGAAAATTTGAATTTCGCAGGCTCCCCCAAAGCTTTCGCCTTAGTTTCCATCGTCCATACAATATGCCATAGTTTTTTCATTAATCTTTATACAATATTTTTTCATTAATCTTTCCGATAGTTTCATACTGCTGTCCATACTATCCACACTATCACCACACTATAGATATGGACTACCACTAATATATAAAGTTACTGGCTGTCTCATGTCTGTTACTTTTACGCCGTAACGCCTAGGTCGCCTAGACAGACCACGTGGGTTATGGGACATAGGATACTTTTATCCCGGTAGCACATTCCCGTGGGATAATTTCCGACATCCACGCGAGCGAAGCCGCGGGCAAAAGCTAGTTTTATATAAGATTTGTCTCAAATAAATAGAATTTCTTTGTATTTCATAGATAAGAAGGAAGAAATAAGTGCTGTCACTAAGGGTAAAAATAATGTTGGGTATAACAGAATAGAAAAAATAAAATTGTTTAACAGTAATTTTTCCAAACTGTTGACAAGTATCTAGTAACTTCAGCGTAACTCTTTAGTATCAAAATAATATTAGGTAGAAAATCTAAGAAAATCAAATCAAAAATAATTATGTTAAAAAAAAACTTGTTTTGTCATTACGCATTAATTTATTCATTAGAAAAAGAATTGCCGCTATCTCTATTTAAAAAAAGGTTTCGAAGCTTCTTGGCAGTTAAAGCTTACTATAGCGTAAAAGATTTCCTATGCGAAAAAAATTTTACAGTCTTTTACTAGACTTTACAGTCTAGGTTACAATTTTTTTTATCATCTATAAAATGCGAATTATGGTTGGTTTTTGTGTTGTGTTTTTTATTTATTTTTTCTGTTTGTTAAAATTTAGTAGATAGTTTAGTGGATTTAGTATATAATTTTTTGTAACTTTTGCATGTCTATTGGTAAAATATGGCTGAACCTATTCCCTATTTCACCTTGTATTGTACCCATATTTGCAAAATAAAATATCTTTATCTTTATCTTTAGAAACCTTCGTTCAAATGGCAAAGAACAAACTACATAGTTTTTTACAGTACATTTTACTACATAAGTTTTACGAAACAAAACGTAAACGTTTTCCAAAACGTTTACGTTTTGTTTCGTAAAACTATGTAGTTTGTTCTTTGCCAAGCCAATTTATACCTATTTCACAATAAAACGATTAGTTCTTTTATCAAGTAGCAACAGCGCATGCCAGTGAATAAATCCAGCATTTTCCTCATCTAGCTAAAACCAGGACATCAAAAGCTAATACATCATAATGTCTTCTTTTAAAACGTAAAGACGATGCATTTAGCTTCCAACCAAGACTTTGAAGACGCTTTAATGATAAAAGCACGATGGTGTACAATGTTACTGGCAGAAAAATCAGAAGAACAGAAGTCTTGTTCCATTCAACGAACGAAAACAGCCTTCTAGCCCACAATGTTGAATTTGCAAAATGTTGAATTCGCAAAATGTTGAATCCCGAAATGTTGAATTTGTAAAAAGTTGAATTTCCCATCCGGATCACAATGTTGAATTTGCATAGTGTTGAATTTGTAATAAAACAAATTGTTTAAAAAACAAAAAGCCCGTAAAAGAGAAAAAGAAGCATTATAATCTTATAACCTGAAACATGGTGTAATTTTTGTTTGTTCCCCGCCTGTTATACCAAAATTCTACAGATTATAATGCATGTTTTTCTCTTTTAAGTTATGCGTTTTTGCAGGCAGGTTTTTTGTTTTTGAAATAATTTATTTTATTTCAAGCTTTTTAGTTTTATTAATGTATTTAATTGGAATTAACTCATTACTAGCTTTTATTTGATACCAATATTGTGAAAAAAAAACCTTTCCTCCCTTTTTTTTGTTTGCAAATGAAATATGTAAAACAAATTATAGCCTATGTCACTCCCACAATTAAGACGAACCTAACGACACCTCGTATGTTAAAATCCATCAAGCCGTTTAGGCTACAGAGCGTGCCAAAGAAATAGACATACATACATACATACATAAAAACTTACATACATACATACTCTCGAAAAACATTACCATACTTCTGCGGCAGTCGGGTAAAAAGTTATTTTATCGAGAATATTCTATTCTATTGTACACTGGCTTCTAAGATACAGGCTACAAGGCACACATAGACGCGTACGTACTGCGACTTCTACTCTTCTTTTGCGAACTATAGGTACTTTATGGTAATTTTAGGTGACTACCAAACGGAACTTCGACAAACGGTACTACGACATGATCTTACTTCGACATTACGGAACTCCGACACGTCTTTATTTCGACAATACTTTAGTTCGACATGCCTTAAGTCCGACACTACTCTACTCCGACAAGACGTTGCTTCGAAATGACTTAACTACGAAAAGATGTGACTTCGACGACATACTACTTCGACAATAATGCTAGTTCGACATGATTCAATTTCGACTAGGAGTGAGGCATATTTATCGTCACAGATAGAAATCACAGATATTAAAAATTGCAGATAACAGTTGCTCCTAACGATAAAAAATATCTGTTACTTAAAATCACAGCTCCTCAAGACTGTTACCGCGGCTGTTACTGTTAAAACTTCGGATACGATTTTCGACTTTAACGAAAAGAAATAAAGAAGATATTCAATTGGGATTTATCATCCGTACAAAAATAACAGGCTGTTATTTTATAACAGATAGATACAATTTTCGACTTTAAACCAAAAGAAATAAAGAAGATATTCCGTGCAAAAATAACAGGCTGTGATTTAATAACAGATATTTGGAGCTGTGATTTTTTTGTCACAGTCACAGTGATAACAGATATCGTGTTTTAACCTGTTACAACCCATCTCTAATTTCGACATACTCTACTCCGACATGCTGTACTTCGACAGTATCTTAAATCGACGTAATGCGTCTCAGACACGATGCTAATTCGAATACCACTACCTGCTATGTAAATAACAGTGACGGAGTCAAAGAATATATCGTCTACATACACTAAGTCGGAAAAAATACGTAATATTGAAGCTACCTCAAAAACTACGCAAGCAAAGTTAATAAAATTTATATGGGACCACCTCTGAAGCATGACCTACCAAACAAAAAAAGAATCATGAAAATCGATTTATAATTTGCGGAGTAATCGCGTAACAAACAAACAAAAATAAAAATAAATACAGACTAATTGAGAATCTCCTCCTTTTTCAAGAAGTCGGTTAAAAAGAAGATGGCACCGATGGTTCCCGTTTTTGCCATGCGCTAAAATATCTGTGCACAGTTGTATGTAAAGCCGTGTACTGACCGGTGTGACGGGTGTAATGTAATATGTTACAAAGCGAGCATTCGTGCAGTCAGTACATGGAAACGAGCACGAACTTACACGCGAGCAACGAGCGCATATTACACGCAGTTTAGAACACGGCGTAACGTAACATGCTCGCTGCGAAGCCTAACACTTCACGTAGAGTGAGTGCAAGTGCACCAACAACTGGCATTTGTTTGACATACCTAAACTTGATAACAGAATCTAAAGCCGTGTACTGACCGGCGTTACGGGGCGTAATGTAGCCTAAGCATGCATTTTCGTTCGTTGTATGGAGCTGACTTTCTGTGTCTATCTATTTTGTGGTACTAAGACCTGTTTCAACTACTCTCACTGTACCATTGTTCGGTTATTGATGAACACCATTGTGTTTCGGGTTCTAATTATGGGGAATGGGGGACTATTTATTGCTTTGTATTTTCCGATGTTTAGGTAGATGGTTTAGGGGCGATATTCCGTGGTTGTGTGTTTTTAATTCATTCTGGCCATTTGACAGACATTTTTATTGTTTTTTACCATGGTAAGAAACTGGCCAAATTGAGTCGGATTCAGGCGTTAAAATTTACGTATCACCAAAACCATCAACGTTTACCTTCCATTCAATATTTGCCATGACAGAAGTCAGAGTAAATGAGAGGCTTGTGGCTAAGAAATAAAAGCCGCACGGGTCGACCAATCAAGTACAAGCTACGCTTGCCGCGGTTGGTCCGTGAATGGGTGACCATCTTTACATACCAACACCCCTCCATGCCTCGGAAAGCACGTTAAGTCATTGGTCCCGGCTGTCATTTTTAGATCTTTGACAGTTGTTACGGGTCGTCAGAAGCCCGAAAGTCTGACAACCAGTCTTACCAGGGGGTATCGTATTACCCAGTTACTAGGTTGTGGAGGTCAGATAGGCAGTCGCTCCATGTAAAATATTGGTATTCAGCTGCATCCGGTTGGACTGGAAGCCGACCCCCATAGTTTGATTGACAGATTGATTTGACAGATTGATTGAACCTTTACCCTGTAATAGGACAATTTCAAGCCGATACAATTTAGTCAGTAACCAACAGAATCAAGGCCTTTGTGTAACCGAAGCTGCTTCCATTAAGTTACAATAATAATATCGTTACAGCATCCAATCAAAGCATGCGGGTTCACATATTAGGTAGTCCTCTGTACCCAAACGACCGACGCTTCATGTATGCAAATAACTGCATTGAAACCACTCGGAGTTTAGCCATAGAGTACTTAAACCGGATAGAAGTGAAAGAAACTGAAGTGGTAGTGGGTCGGCCATATTAGCCGTAGAACAACAACACACATTTGGACTACCTCAATAGTTACCATTTCTAGGGATAATATGGCTCCTGGCAGGGTTGCGGGAAAGTCCGAAAGGGATAACGGGACCATTGGCAACAGGCAACTGAAGGAACACGGGTGGGTTTTAGTCAATAAAAGTCTGACACACCCTTCCGCTTCGCCCAGAGTGGGAGAAGTCATAAGTTAAGTCGTAAGTACGATGATTTCCCACAGTAAAAAAAAAAAAAAAGTGTTTATAAGGCTGGCGCAGAGATCCCAAAGTGGTGGACATCGGACTATTCACAAGGTCGACTGATGACCTGGTGAAGGCCGCGGGAATCCGCTGAATGCGGGAAGCACAGAACCGGTCGAGTGGCGATGCTTGGGGGAGGTCTATGTCCAGTAGTGGACGTCTTTCGGCTGAAATGATGATGATGATGAGAGACCGTAAATCGGTAACTATAGCGACGATCTTTGGGCTGGCAGTAGCTGGATTACCTTATCTTTATCATCTGCATTTGGTGGATATCCCGTCCAGTCGTACTCAGCGCTTCTCCCCCACATTTATTATGCGTACAGCCAAAGTGTGGAACTGTCTGCCAGCATCTGTGTTCCCTTCCACATACAACCCGTCTGCCTTCAAAGCAAGAGTGAACAGGCATCTTCTGGACACGCTCGTTCCATCATAGACCTCAACCATCGCTTTCCATCAGGTGAGATCGGATTCAAGAGCAGGCCCACACTGGAACAAAAAAAAAAACATTTTTACAAAAAAAAAAAAAACAACCGACTTCAGAAAAAAACACAAAAAAAATAACTTTAATTTCGGAAGTCGTATTCGTCGCATAAAAATCCCCTGCCGTGCCGTGCCGCTAATGTGCGCAGACCTAAATCACCAACCTATATAGGCATTGTAAATGTCGCTTCTACAAATTCGTATTCTATGGCCACGTCCGGTGTGCGTTCGTTACCGAACCGAATCATAACTTTAGGTTCGGCTTCAGACTGCAGCTAGATTAGACCCACAGTTTACTGTGTGCTACTGCACTTTGTATGGACGATTCTATTTTGTAAAGGATTCTGCAGTAGGCTTAGTTGTGTTACATATTTTGTCACTGGTAGACGTTATTACAGATTAAGATCCTATCCTTCCTCAAATTTTATCTCGCTCGCACCATACTACTCGCGGCCTGAGTGAGAGCGAGAGGGATTGGGGTGCTGGCGGCTCTCAAGCCTCGAATAGTTTAGGTAATTGCTTTTTGCGGTGAAAATAAATTACAAAAAAAAACACATAAGACAGGACAGAAGGAATACACGAGCAGGTATGTTTTTTTTTTTTTTAATTACCATTTTTATATTTTTTGTTAGTTCAGTTATTATGCAAAGTTTAATGATCTAATTTGAAGTATTTTTTGAATACCAGCAGTTTATAGTTCGGTTTAGAGGTAACTTTTGTTTTTTTTTCTATTGAGAAAATTTTATGTAATCGTGGTTTCGACAAACATAGGACCTAGCGTCAATCTTCAACTTTAACATAATTATATTTATTCCAAAATGCTGCAGTATTTTCGGCATAACGGAGGATCGTGCTAAGCAATTTGAGGTAGAGTAGGATCTTAAATTTTAGATATCTTTAATTATTACGAATACCGTTAACGAATTTACCTTACTCGGACTAGTTATAGACACACATATAAACTGGAAATCACACATACAGAAAACTCACTCAAAAATTGCCAAATTCTCTTACGCCCTTCGTGAAATAAAAAAGACCACCAATTTACAAGCAGCTCTCACCACCTATTATGCTTATGCCTATGCATGTCTTAGCTATGGTGTGATCCTTTGGGGAAACAGAACAGACGCACAAACACTTTTCACTATGCAAAAGAAATTGGTTAGAATTCTGGTAAACATTGAGCAAACAGATAGTTGCAAACCTCTCTTTCAAAAACATAATATTTTAACCCTTCCCTGTATATACATTTAAGAAACATGCAAAGGAGATGTTTCAAAATGGGCCAGGTCTATGTACAGTTTCTCAAAAAAAAAGAGAAAAATCCGTAGAATTCAGGAAAAATACAGATAATTCAATTAAATGTTTACTGTTGTGGTAGTAAATTGATATTTATTATCAATTTTTATCGACTTTCAACATGGCGTCTCACGGATTTAGTTACTCTATGCTTAAAAACATTGACAGTAAACCATAGATCATAGAAACAGAACTGTCAGCTGTCACAACAGTGTTACTTCAGTCACAACCTCCACAGAAATAAACATGTCAAACGTGACAAACGTCAATCAAAATGACAGCTTACCGCCATGAGGGTTTTTTGTTGTGTTGCAATTTCAAGTGTAATTTCTTGTGTTTACCAGCAAACCAAGCCATTTTAAAGTAATTGGACAATTAAGAACTGTTTTAAATGAATTTCCCTATTTTTTTGTATAGTGTACAAGGACCTGGCCCAGGCTCCATACATTTTGAAACATCTCCTTTGTCCAGATACACCAAGAGTTTTATTCAAAACGTGAAGAAATTCAAGCACGCTACCTACTCAGACACAGATCTAGGCTAAACATACCAAGTTCTCGGTTAAAAATGCACTCTACAAGTCCTTATGTAATGTCCATTAAATTATATAATAAACTACCTGCACTAATAAAAAAAGAAGAGAAAATTAACATATTAAAAAAAAAACTTAGACAATTTTTGGTAAATAAAAGCTACTACTCAGTAAGCGAATATCTAAATGATAGTCTTACAAAATCATAACTTAATCACTCGAGACTTATTACTTAATCCTATTATTATTACATCACTAAATGACTCCACCTCACCTCATCTCACCTATTTATATTTTGCATTAAGGCTCGTACAAACAGGCGCTATATCGCAGGCGCGACAGGCAGCCTTTGTCGACAAAGGTACCGCTGCCTGTCGCGCCCGCGATATAGCGGGTCGCGAGTCTGTTTGCACGAGCCTTAAAGCGTATTAGTATAATAGTCTATCTCAGAAAATACGTACATCTTTATTATTATATTATAGTAGTTTGACAAGTAATGTTAAATAATTAGCAAATGCTTCCTCTCTCCTAACTCACTTATTTTGCTGTGCCCGACAGGCTCCATATGATCTAATTATAAGTTTACCACCTAATACCTACATGTGGAATGCAATAAAGTATTGACTATTGAATATTGAGTATTATTTCAAAAAAGCATTGCTTCGATTCTTGAAAAAGCCATAGCTATAGCTATAGCTAAATTTCTTTAGGCACGTTGACCGAATTTTGGCAAGGGAAAATATTTTGGGTCCGCGCCACCAACATGCTAATGTTAGCAGGTTTATCTGAAGCTATAAGTATGACGTTTGGCCAGTAGTAGTGGTATTCTGTAAAAATCTCACCGTGAAAACTTAGGATAAGTGAGCTTAAAGTGAGGTGTCCCTCCACCTACATTGCTATTCTGTAACCATCTCACCGGGAATATTTAGGTGAAGTGAGCGTGGAGTGAGCTGTCATTGTCATCCATACCTACTGATACTAAGGCAATGGTGCCGATTCTGTTGCTCACAAACTAAACTAAATTTAAGTTCAGTGCATATTTTTCTTTCTATTTCATTATGAAAAGGACAGAAGATAAATATTTTAGTTTAGTCCTGTCAAATTAATCAGCGCCTAACTGAAATTGACGTAGGCATTGTAGTAGGCAAGTTTGTAATCGCGTCTATACTTGTATGGAGTAGTGACATGTTGACAGGACTAAACTAAAATTTATCTTCTGTCCTTTTCTTAATGAAATAGAAAGAAAAAGATGAGTTTAGTTCAGCAACAGAATCGGCACCAGTGACAGTTCACTCCACGCTCACTTCACCTAACTTTTCACGGTAAGATGGTTACAGAATTGAAATGCAGAAACGGTAGGAATTGACAGCTCACTTCACCTAAGTTTTCACGGTGAGGTGTTTACAGAATATACCGGCTGTTATTTCATAGTTTAAAATTTTCACTTTTCTCGTCGACAGTCCCTATGACTGTCTATGTTTTTCTTACCTGAGCACCATAGACAGTCAGCCTTGCTACCGACCTAATTCGGACTGTCTCTGATTTTACTTTAGTATCACTGTGGGGATTCCATGTCACCCTTAACACTCCATGTCGCCTTTACCCAGCATGGGGTCCTGAGATCGATGCCTTTTGGCAAAAGTCAATGAGATTTCCCCTTAAAACTTCTCAGAATCAGCCCGGAGTCAATTTGTACCTGGTTAATGGCAATAATTGGACTCTAATTCCATTCTCTCCCAACACATTTTCACTTCATAAATATAACATTACAACTAACCTTGTTTCCCCGAAAGGTTAAGCGGAGGTGTACTTACCATATTATCCATATACCATATTATCCACTCACACACCCACACACATACCCTCACATTCACTTCCTACCCACAAATCCCGACTTCGAAACTCCACACTTAATAAACCACTCGCAAGTCAACAAAGCAGTTCAGTTTAAACTAACCTAAAATATAACAAGTTTATTAACGCGATCATGTTGGCATATTAAATCAGACCGTAACTGAACCGTCCCCGGAGCGCAATTGAACCGCTCCGGTTTCGTCACGGGACTGGGGTAGTGATGTACCTAGTTATTAGACCCGGTGTGGAAAAACGGAATTTGAGATTCAAAGTCAAGTAAATGAACTGGGGGGAATTTCGTCTATCATAATTATACAGATGGCGTTAATGTGATCAGCAGAGTAATTGCGTTCAAAATCCTTTTAATTGTGAAAGATAGTGTGTTACGCAATCATATAATCATGTAATCATATAAATGATTATCATTTATTTGCAATAAGTATTAGTACAGTGGTGGTCAATAGTGGTGATGCTGGGGTGAAAAACCGGCCAAGTGCGAGTCGGTCTCGTACACGAAGTGCACCGTACCACATTAAGATCGAGCAAAGAACGCAGAAAAAAAAAAACGTTTCTATGGTAACCTTGTGAATCGAACCGTAATAACGGTTCATGAGATACAGCCTGCTGACAGCCAGATGGACTGACGGACAGACAGCCGATGCTTAAATCGAAATCAAAAGTCATTTACTCAAACTTAGCTGGGAAGAAGAAGTGGCGCAACAAACTACCCAGCTGTCTCTTTAGTAAGAAAAAAAATTATTCTATAAAATATTATGGAAAATCATTTCCATAACGCAACGACTTCACAAATAATTATATAATTGATCTAAACAAAATATTGTAAAACATTTTTAAAAGAGTAACGGTGGAGTTTCTTGCCCATTCTTCTCCTTAAGAAAACTACCTTTTGGAAGGGGCAACTAGAATCAGTTCTATTTCTTTGTTTTTGACGTTCAAAAGTGCCATTTATGTGCCTAATTACCCGACTACCCCAGAAGGAGGGTAATGTTTTTGAAATATATTATTTGACTTTAACTTTGCAACACAAAACCTTCCGCTTGCAACCTTCGGGAACGGAACCCTGAAAATAGGATTGGAGTTTTGAATTCGAACTAAACAAACTACACATAAAAACTAAACATTTGATCCGATCGTACAGCCCGCATGTGTTCAGTGAACATTTACAAAACGATTAAACCGTTTACGCACACCACAGAGCACGGGCGGATTGTGGTGTAGTTAAGTATTTGAACATAGATCTGACCGTAACGGCTCACTCTATAGCGGTGATTTATGCCCGATTCCTATAACTTACGGACCGTTCAATCAATCTGCTTAGCCTTTTCCCAACTATCTTGGGGTCGGATTCCAGTCTAACCGGATGCAGCTGAATACCAGTATCTTATATGGAGCGACTGCCTATCTGACCTCCACAACCCAGTAACTGCGTAATACGATAGCCCTTGGTTAGACTGGTTGTCAGACTTTCGAGCTGCTGACTCGTAACGACTGTCAAAGAATCCACAAATGACAGCCGGGACCAGCAGAGTCTCGATAATTGAAAATGGTCACCCATCCACGGACCAACCCCGGCAAGCGTAGCTTAACCTGATGCATTGACCCGAGCGGCTGTTAGTACTTAGCCACGAACTCCTCGACCGTTATAGGTTAAAATTAAGACTCGTGTATCTACGTTTAACGTTTACGTATTTAAGACTTTTTTATTTTTATTTTTATTTTTATAGTAAATAGTATTTAAGTAAACTAGGTATAAAAAAATATAATTAAATTTTGTAATTATTTCAAGACTTCTATATGTGATGTTAAATATCTGCTTATGCCTATGTTTGTTATCTGCTGTATATTATGTATATTGTGTGCCTTTTAGTCTATGCTGATTATATGTATTTTCTTTCTTCTTTAAATATTGTTTAAAAAAAAAATTGTCCTACAATTACCATAAAATGTGAGCTCACGCCGCCTGTGATACAGGTTTATCCTAGTACAGGCATCTAAGATTTTATTACCTTTATAAATTATTTCTTAGATTTTATGTAAATATTTTACCAATTTTTAATACTGAATAAATATTCTTTTCTATTCTATATTTACCAATAATAAAACAAATGTCTCATAGCTTTGTTAATATACCCTCCCATGTGGAATTAGCCAACACAGGTAAACTAAGCTTACGAATCTATTATTTTGCCCAGTTTGGCAATAAAAAATCTACCATTGGTAAGCAAAACGATTCGTTTTTGTTTATAGGAACCGAGCATTAGTGACAGAGCATTCTTGCTGGAAAGCCCGAAAGAGATATGTGTTCTTTCAGTTGCCTGTTGCCAAGGGCCCCGGTCCCTTGGCAACAGGCAACTGAATGAACATGGGTGGGTTTTAGTCAGTAAAAGTCTGACACGCCCTCTCGCTCCGCCAAAGAAGTCATCCGATGATTTCCCAACCTCAAAAAAAAAGGGGGTGATTCTACCCGTCATACTAAAATCGTCACCCTGTATACACTAACGCTAAAGCTATTTTTCAACATTTTTGAGTTACTAAGGTAGGTACATCTGCAAACAAACTCAACTTGAGTTTTTAAGGTACCTACTTACATCTGAAACCAAACTCAACTTGAGAATGTTTAAGAAAACCCCTCACAAATACACTCATAAACTCACGGCTTTCTGCATTTTTAATCTATCTCATGGGCTATTCAGAAACTTTAAAACACATACAATTTCTTTAAAAAAAACTAGAGAGATACGCGTTCGAATTTCGGATAATTATAACGTACACTCGCGACAATCTAAGAAGTCCGTTTTGACGTTTCGTTCTCGTACTTGAGAATCAGTTTTTAGCAATGTAGATAAGTCGTCGATTACAAACTCTCTGGGTATGTTCTATCGATAATTAGGTATGTCTCGAGAATCAGTTTATAAGAAACCAATTTTTTATTTCATCGCTACTCAAAACATTTTTATAACTGTCAAAACGGACTTCTTAGATTGTCACGAGTCTAAGGCAAAGGAATTCCGAGAATTAAATTATGTTTCACATCCCTACACAAAGCGGCCACTTGGTTGTACCTAATGGTGCGACCACACTGCTGTTGACGGCACTCAATACGCTGATTAACGCTAAATAACAACTCCACCTTCAATTTGAAGCCCAAGGAACTTGAGGGATTTTGTCTTGAATCCTTCTAGTGCTTGAACTAAAGTACTTAGTTTAAGTTATCCGTATATACAGGGTGTTAGGGTGAACACCGTTATCCTTGAAACCAGTGGTTTGGTGTCATTTATAGATCGTAAAATCAATGGAAAATTACGACTTTTTTTTTACCACTCGATTATTTCACCCTTTCATCTATGCGTTAGGGCAACGAACTTTCGTCTCAACACGGGTGGAGGTCGCAGGACGTGACCTGGCTGGCCGCGAGCGCGACCCCTCCCTCAGTCAGTCAGCTGTTTCACTTGCGAGCACGGTGTCCAATAGAAACATTTTTAAATATTTTAATGAAAAAAACGTTTTTTTTGTTGTTACTCGGTCATTTATTTTTATATTTAAGTCGACTATCCATGGTTTTAGTCACAACGGTGTTCACCCTTACACCCTGTAAATACACACAAATGTTAGTCTCAGCAACTGTTATCTAATTGCGTAACTTGACTAATCTGTTTCATTTTGACAGTTCAACAATATTCATTGCGTTATTTACGTTGTTGAGCAGATTTTTTTTTCAAACTTATAACGCAACGGATTAGCAATTTGTTTCAAACTGATTCATATTTTGATTTAATTATTAAATGTGCTGATTATGATTTGAGATGTGTTGTTATTTCGATTACTTGTATGTTTCTTAATATAATAGTTTCTAATGATTCTTAAATGAATTGTTACACTAATCTGTGTTATTTCCCACGACAAAAAAAAAACAAAAGCGTTCCCAAAAGAACTTGACTGCACTTTGTACCCAAGTAAAACATATTCAACCCTAACGCTACTACTTGACCCTTTCCACCCCCTACACAACTCGACCCCTTTTTGCATAAAACCATAAGATAACAAGCCTCAAACGCCGAGCAGCGTTTCTTATTCAAACTATTAAGTATCGTTCATACCTACGCGTTATATTTACGGCAAAACCCTCAGTATATTAAATGGGATTATACTGTCAAGGGATTCTGTAACCCAAGTCACCTTGAGACATTCTTATGGGGTTCAGAGAGGGTTAGTTTGGCGAGCATTAGAATTTGTAATTTTAGTGTTAACTGTGATTTCCATAATACCACTTAGCTAATATTAAGGCCGTACCCTACCTCAGATTTTATCTCGCTCGCGCCATATTACTCGCCATCTGAGCGAGATGGAGTGGGGCGCTAGCGACTCTCAAGCCTCGAAAAGTGTAGGTAGGTAATTGCAGTAAAAAACATAAGACCTGCTTTATAGGTAGTTCAGTTATTATGCAAAGTTTCATGATCTAATTTGAAGTATTTTTTGAATACCAGCGATTTATAGTTCGGTTTAGAGGTAACTTTGGATTTTTTTTTTATCGAGAAAATTTTATGTGATCATGTTTTCGCCAAACATAGTCCTAGCATCAATCCTCAACTTTAATATAATTATATTTATTTCAAAATTAATGCTGCATATTTTCGGCATAACGGAGGATCATGCTAAGCAATTTGAGGTACGGTAGGGCCTTTAGGTTGTTTTTTTGGAATGAAATTGTATTTTAGATTATTGTAAGTGTTTTCGGTAAGTCGTTCTTAAAACGAAAGCTTTAGGGTAGCCCGCGAAATTCAAATTTTCTTAAGTTTATTGTTATTTGCGGGGCAATTCCCTTATTTTTAAGAACGTTCACATTCGCATCTCATTCGCAATCTGTCAAAAAAACCATAAATTTACCAACAATTTTGTCAAATTTGACAGATTGCGACTTGAATGTGATCAAAGTCAAAGTCAAATCATTTATTTCAAATAGGCACATTAAAGGCACTTTTGAACGTCAAAAACTAAGAAATAGATAGTTTTCTAATGGAGAAGAATGGGCAAGAAACTACACCGTTACTCTTTAAAAAAAATGTTTTACAATATTTTGTATACATCAATTAATACATTACATTACATGTGAATACGATGCACCAAGAATACGATTACTGTACCACAATAATTGTAAAAAGAATTAAAAATGGAGCAATGACAAATAAATTGACTGTTTTCTAAATATGAGAATTGGCCCTCAGGTACTAGAACAAAGGCGATTGGCGGCACTGACCTCTCGCGTCCGGCCCTGGTCGAGGCCATGGTACGGAGCGAGAGGGCATGGGAGGCGATCACCTCCTTCTGCGAAGCAGTGATGCTCGCGAAGGAGGAGGCGGAACGCGTGAGGGAGAGGCAAAGCCTGCGCCCTCACGCCCCTAACCGCCGCCGCTGGAGACACCCTGGGCGTCGGGAATCCCAGGCGGATTCCCGGCCACCATAGGCGCGTGCTTGCGGACGGCGAGCAATGGGTAGCTCGCTGTCCGATAAGGACCAGGCCCGGTTCGATGGCGCGTCGTGTTCCACGCGCGCCTCAAAGAGATGTCAGCACACCTGACGGGGTCCGTTAGGACCGATGCCTGCCAGGGTTGCGGAATAGTCCGAAA
This sequence comes from Lithophane ornitopus, assembly GCA_948473465.1. NCBI lineage: Eukaryota > Metazoa > Arthropoda > Insecta > Lepidoptera > Noctuidae > Lithophane > Lithophane ornitopus. The sequence goes on along the minus strand of OX419637.1, from coordinate 12,410,640 downwards.
GGGATACCGGGACCCTGGCAACAGGCAACCGAAGGAACACGGGTGGGTTTTAGTCAGTAAGAGTCTGACACGCCCTTCCGCTCCGCCCAGAGCGGGAGAAGTCATATGATGATTTCCCACCCAAAAAAAAAAAAAAAAATGTACTAGAACAAAATAGAAAGTGGTCTACATAATTCTATAGCCTACACCCCGTTCTCATGATTTGGTTTATTTTCAGAGCCTTGATAGTATCGCTTGTAGTGATGGCTACGGCTTCAACTTACTATCGACTTCATACAGCCAGTGATTACCAACCACCAAATAGTTTAGGTAAGATACAGTTTGTGTATTCATTCACGATTCATCTATACCCCATTTGAAATAAGATTAGACATTAGAACAAACCCTTTTACAGTCCGTTCAACCGATTTTGACTTCTATACCGTAGGCATAAGGATAGCAGTAAAAGCAAAAAAAGTTACACAATACCAACTATCTACTGCGGCTGCCATTTGTCATGTCACAAACGCAATAGAATTCAAAATCGGTTGAACGGAATGTAAAAAAGGCTTATCTATACGTCTAATCTTATTTCAAATGGAGTATAAGTGTATTGAATGACTATTTCATGTAATCATGACATTTGGCACTTACGAGGGTCATGCCAAAAGAAATAAAATACTCAAAAATTATATATTTTTTTCTTTATTTCATGTTTCAATCTTTTCGAAGGATTCAGTCTGAGCGCGTAAGTAAACACTTTTCCATACGTCTGAACCAATTGGAAAATTCCTCTGACCACTCTTCTTTAGACACCTCAGCAATGTCGAAATTATAGGCAGTCGGTGCATTCTTTGCTCTCAAACCTTTTTCCCCTTTAATTTTTCTTTGTTTCTTGGAAACAGATAAAAATCACAAGGCACTAGGTCAGGGGAATATGGTGGGTGAGGAAGGACAGACACGTTTTTTTGTTAAAAAATTCGAGTAACGTGTGGGTCACCGCATTTTCGTGGTGCTCGAGAAGGTGCCAGATTCCTGACTGCGGTCGCTTGTCACACCAAGCTAATATTACTGTTCGAGGACAAACTGTTTCAAATACGTCAATAAATAACCAGCCTGTAAGATAGTGAATAACTTGCCAGTGTCAAACAAATGAAAAAAGAATATCTAACATCTTTTGGCATGTATATGAACTTAAGGCATCGAAAAGCTTCGAAAGGCGATCTCGAAGCCCGTGTGTCTCAAGGCGAAAGGTCTCAGCAATACTCTGTTCAGGTATAATTTCAGTGTATATTAATTAACAGAAACCTCTAAAGTCCATTAAAATAATACAACCTCCTTTATACAGTTATTCATTATAATTTGGATTTTATACTTCTTTTTTTTGTATGGCTTCAGGTAACAATAGGTGTAGACATTTACTTTTTCTTTTTACCCGACTACGGAGAAGAAAAAAGGAGGGTTATGATTTTGACCGGTATGTATGTATGTATGTTCATCTGTTCCCTCATATCTTGTAAACGACTCATCACAATTTGAAAATGAGGTATCGTTGGAAACGTCTTGATCGTCCGCTGGTTTTAAGCTATGTGACGTCACATTAAATTAAAAATGGCGCCCTCTAGAGGACATAAAGTGAGGAACTAAAAAAATTAAACGTACCATGTTGGGTATCAAATGAAAGGGCTTAATGAGCACATTTCAAATATATATAATATATATATATATATTATAACCCCAAAAGAATTAAAAAAAAAAAAAAAAACCCAACTACGACTAAAAAGGTATAAACAAGAGACCACAGACAGACAAATTAATGAATAAATGAAGTCACAATCCGGAGTCACACGTAATCTGTTTGATTTATGCCCTAAAACGTGTGACTCCGGATTTTTTATTTTTCTGTCTGTGGTCTCTTGTTTATACCTTTTTAGTCGTAGTTGGGTTTTAGTTTTGACTATATATTTTTTTTCCTCATGAGCAAATTGTTGCTGTGATGAAAATATTAGCCAGCTAGGAAGGTTAACTATTGTGATTCATCATCAGCCTATACTGTTCCCACTGCTGGGACAGAGGCCTCCTCTCTTCGAAAGGGAGTCAAATTATTTGATCCTAGGTTAATAATTTAGGAAGCGATATTGGTCCAAAGTGACCAGAATGCGGACCATTATCGCTACCAATCGCGACAGCGATATCGCGTAATGATTCGATATCGCTACAAAACGCGACAGCGATATCCCTTATTTCTGAATAGCCTGCGTTTACACCTACACATTTTTATCAGCTTATAAACTCTGATAACATTCCAAAAATATTCCAAACTTTTCTTCTAATGCCCACATGTTACAAACATAAAAAATGTAATACACAAAAATACATCTTATTGTAAATCCTAAACGCTTTGATATTCGGCCGCCATTTTGGCTAAACATCTTCAAAAGGACGAGTCGAACGTGATTCGGTTTGAAAATAGAACATCCATGATTTTGGGAAAATGTAGATCAGATACCAACATAATAATATTGTAATACTAGCTGTGCCCCGCGGTTTCACCCGCGTAGGTCTCGATCCCGTGGGAATATAGGGATAAAACGTATCCTATGTCCCAGTTCTAGGTCATCGTCTACCCGTGTGCCCATCCTCTCCTCTCTAAAGTAGGGAACGTCGAGGCGGCTTGGCGCCGGCGTCGAACGGTTCGCGTATTGCATTTTATACTCGTGATTACTTCGAAATTAAATGTCCGATTCGAATAAATTAAAAAGTGTTTTACTGCTACATAAATACCCTTGATGTTAAAACTATTTATTTGAATAAGAATTAATATTATGTTGATAAAAAAAATATACGCAAGTATTACATTAAATTCGAACAAATTTGATTACCATAAAAAAGGTTATAGTGAGTAAATCTTAGAAGTACATAGCTGACAAGACATATGCTGTCGCGGACTTTTTTTTTTTTTTCACTTTTAAAGAGGATCAATTCCATAGTACATGATATTTGCGTAACCTTAACCGTATACGCAGCGCACGCAACGGAAGCTCTCAAAAAGGAATATTTTTTCCCGTTTTTGCAACATTTTTCATTTATGCTCCGCTCCTATTGGTCTTAGCGTGATGGTATATAGCCTATAACCTTCCTCGATAAATGGACTATCCAACACAAAAATAATTTTTCAATTCCTGAGATTAGCGCGTTCAAACAAACAAACAAACAAACTCTTCAGCTTTATAATATTAGTATAGATTTTGTTAGATTTGAGATATTATGCAAAGGGGAGAAAATGTCACGCTTTTTCTGTATGTGGGCGTCATAAAGGGTGACTTACGAATTACATCAAGATATATAGAGTAAAGCAGTGGTGGCCCAGTGATCATTTTGATGGGCCAGAGTTCCAGACTATGGTCTCCCGATTCGACTACATGTCTGTCACGGGAAGTGCTTATCAACAGCATCTGGTATTGTTTTTTTTAATTCTAGATTAGGTACTTTGTTATTGAATTGGTTGATAAATAAATTCAATTCATTTTCTTAATTTGTATAAATTAATTCTATTGATTTGAGAGTATCTCCATAAGAGTTGTTTCAAAAGCTCGTAAGGCTGATGCTAATTTGATTAATAAACCGAATTTCATTATAACATACCGTAGAATAAACATAATGTCGTATTGTTGTGAAGAGAATATAAATAAATAAGTATACTTATCTTAACTAATGCAAAAGAAGTGGAGGGACATGGTAAAATGTCCGCAATTGAGAACACGGTTTAATTTGACGGTTCTCTTTACCCCCTGACCACGAGTCATCACCGCTCGCGCACGTGTGTCTTGCGTCTGCTATCGCGGCGCGCAGCGAGAACAAATACCTATTAAAAGTTATGAGTGTGCCATGATTCGCCGCGGTTCGACTTGCGCAGAGGAGAGTGGCACAAGAAGATTCGAGCGCCGCCCACGCCGCAAGACGCGTGTGTTGTAGCCTACAATTCCATTTTATTGGGAATGGCGAATTTTCATATTTTCAGTAGTTTTATCAGCAGTGGTAACGGTCGCGGCTTACGAGTAATAGGTCGTTGGTTCGAACCAAGGCCCGCTTTAATTTGTTAAAATTATTTCGTCACCATTACTGCTCTCAAAACGGTGAAGGAAAACATCGAGAGGAAATCAGTATGTCCTAGAACCATAGTTCGACCCACACTATCACTGAGAGGAGGCCTCCCCAGTGGTGTATCCCAGCGGTGGGAACATTATAGGCTGATTATGATTATTAAGAGTAGCGTTATATCCACAAAATATTATTTCCTCTTCTTCTCAAACGGTAGTATTATAATATCACACTCAATACCGTCTTGCCCAGAAAAACATGTTTTACCTTACTTCAAAAATCAACAAAAAATAAGTACTACATCAAAATCTACGTTTAAGTACTCGGATACGAGAGAGAAATTCCCGGATATACCCGTTCACGCATCGCCGTCATATAATACACGTAAATACCTGTCCGGGCAGGATTTCCAATTACTTACACCCAAAACCAGTACACATACGTTTGTACCGGAATATAATATTCAATATTACCCGCAATCCGGATGTGTTTAACCGGGCGGCGGGCGAAGTGAGTGGATACCTTTATGTGATATTAATAAAATAGGTAATATTTTATTTCTTTTGTAACAGTTATTTTGCGTTATTTTGGTAAGAGATGATCATCAAATAATACCCAAGTTTCCGAGAAAAAAATACATATTATTAGATACCCCCTATATTAGTGTATATATCTATTCGTGGGTGTATTATAAAACAATTATATCAAGACTACCCAGGAACTAAGAGACTGTCTCCCGTGACGTGCGACCCGAGGATACACCCCTGATAACCGGATTCCCACAGTATAAATAAGTAACAGTACTATGTCTTCATGGAAACCGGCCGAAACGACGCGCTTCGAAATCTCAGTATAATTATATAAGTATGCAACAGTATTGAGTGCGCGGCAGTTACACACAGACGCAGAAGGTTTATCTACCGAGTGGCCGTAGGTAATTATTTCAAGGTAACTGCCAAGATATAATATAAAATTTCTGAAAATTGCTAGGGACTTCATGGTCCCTTTGATAAGCCAACTTGCTAACCTGTGCTTTAGAACCGGCATATTTCCAGCGGCTCTTAAGCGATCCATGGTTACTCCTGTGCACAAGGGTGGGGACCTGAACGATGTAAATAACTACCGCCCTATATCGGTTATATCATGCATCGCAAAAATTCTAGAAAAATTGCTAAATAACAGACTAATTAGTTACCTTAATAAATATAATATTTTATCGCCTCAACAGTACGGGTTCAGAAGGGGTCTATCTACACAAGACGCTGTTAAGGCATTAACTTGCGATATAGTCTACTATGTAGATAAAGGTCTGAAATGCCTTACAGTATTTCTAGACCTAAAAAAGGCATTTGACACCGTTTCTGTCCCCATCCTTCTGCACAGACTTGAAGCAATTGGCATAAGAGGTACGGCTCTCTCTCTTTTTGGTAGTTATTTATCGAACCGAAAACAGCGGGTTAGGGTCGGAAACTTGGTTAGTGACGAGGAAGCTGTTTGTTTCGGAGTACCGCAGGGAAGTGTGCTCGCCCCGACGCTGTTCCTGATTTATATAAATGAGTTGTGTAACATCGGGAACAGCGGCGGACGAGTATTTTCATATGCAGACGACACAGCCGTAGTTTTCGCCGGTGACTCTTGGGCTACCGTGCGTGCTGCTGCTGAACATGGTTTAGCAGTAATAGCAAGTTGGTTAAACGCTAATCTCTTAACCCTCAACGTATTTAAAACGAACTTCATCTGCTTTACTCCGAATCAGAGGACACAGCCAGATGTTGATTTTGGGATCGTGATCCATGAGTGTGCAGATTCCCATTATCCTTGCAATTGTCAAAGCATAAAGCAAGTCAGATCCACTAAATATCTTGGTATAACAGTTGACCAAAGACTGTCCTGGCACACCCATATCGAAAATACCATGGCCAGGGTCAGAAAGCTCATATGGATTTTTAAAACGTTGCGGCACGTGATGCCACCTTTGCTACTCAATAAAATCTATACTGCTCTGGCACAAACGGTCATCACATACTGTATACCGACATGGGGAGGGGCTACCAAGACCAAATTCCTAGACCTAGAAAGGGCTCAAAGGTCTCTTATCAAAGTCATGTATTTTAAACCCTTTCGGTATTCTACAGACAACCTTTACAAGATTAGTAATCTGCTCACGGTTAGGAAATTATACATATTGAACATAACCATACAACTTCACAAGACCCTCTCATTTGATCCATCAAAACTTGATAAAAGACGAAAAGATATTGTGGCCCATTCCCCTCGGGTCCGTACGGTTTTCGCCAGGCGTCAGTATAATACTCAATCAACTTATATCTATAATAAATTGAACCGTAAATTGAATATTTACCCCATGTTGTGCTACGCATGTAAAAATACTATAACGGAATGGATGAAATCTCAAACCTACGATGAAATTGAACTTATATTAACCAGAATATGCTAATGAAGAACCTGCACCCAATCTAAACATACAATACCCAGTTAATCAATCATTAACACACACACACATACAAACGCACGCGCACACCCACTAACACCCACACTATTTGCACATCCTACCCCCACACACATACACACTACACAATCCTGAACATGCTACAACAATATTTAACACCTAGCTAACTTAAACTTTTCCTTTCTTTTTAATTATGTCTCAACACAGCAGTTAATAATCCATAGGAAGTTGCGAGGTAGCCCCATCACAAGTATCCTTATAACTTACCGGGGCTGCCTCAATTCTGTGCTGTAGAACAATTGTATTGAAAAAAAAAAAAAAAAAAAAAAAAAAAAAAAAAAAAAAAAAAAAAAAAAAAAAAAAAAAATACTGTAACTTTATTATCCTACTGTGGTGATAGGCTAGCCTCCTTCAATTTATAACATAACTGCAAGAAATGTGAGTTTATCATACGATTCTGGTTGTCATATTACCTATGCTTGCATTCTTCAAAAGCATAATATTAGTTATGATATTTATGCTTTGTTCAGCATTTAATGTTTGATTTTCAATAACAGAAACCTAAATCAACAACGACTGGGACCTCAATTGAATTGGGATGATTCCATCATTATTGGCGGTTTCATTTGTAAGCGCAGTACCTCATCAGTATTCAGGTAGTAATTAGTATGCCTTATCAACTGAAATCACCGGATTTCGGTTGAGTTGGGCTCTGCAATGGCTTCGTCGGACTACGCTCTTGTCTCGACAAATAGTACAAGTAGAATATTTTGCCAAGCAAGTAGATTGATTAAGCGTAGCTGGTAAAATATTAGTGCAGATAAAGTAAAGCTGGAAAAGTGAGTATTAATTTTGGAAGCTTTCAAATTTTTCGTTCGAGTATTTCAAACTAAAGGATCGTGGGCAAGAATCTATGGGCGACACACCCACGTTCGCCGCGGATGAAACCACTGTAGTTTTGATTTCTGGGTCTTTTGCCCACGATCCTTTGGTCTAACGACTCGAAAGACTGGGAAATAATAATTTCAAAGGGTCGTTATCGAAATCGATAACGAAGACTGCCTCGTTGGTTTAGTGGTCGCAAGCACTACTGCTGAGCATGAGGTCCTGGGTTCGATTCACGGGTGGGACAAAGTGTTATTGGGTTTTTCCATCTGGAATTTCTCAGTGGGAGCCCGGAGTCTGAATTTGTACCCGGTTGATGGCAAACAGGCTCCTCCCCTATTACATGGGACTTAAACATAACTGGCGGGATGTACACCTCTGCCCAACCCTTCGGGGAATACAGGCGTGCTGCGACCTCTGAGTTTGTTTCGGCCTTTCTTCTCAGAATAGTCAGATAGGAAACGCGGACCTCATCTAGTTTTAAAAATGTGATTGACGTGTAAAAGTGTTTGTACAAACCCACTTACAGAAAATAAATCATTTTATCATTTACTGTAGGTAGTGCTGATCCATTTATACAACACACACAACGATGAAATGTCTTATAATACCTGTATGCTGTGTAAATGCGTTCCTTGCGAAGCATGTGTAGTGTTACTATGAATGATATGCTGAGGAATGATGTGATAAGGCAACGGTGCGGTGTTGAGAGGATGAATTAATAACAACATATTTACAAAGCAGAATTAAATGAAATGAAAACGCGTTTATTCGTGGCGAAATCCTTTAACAAAGAAAATTTACTTCTTACCAAACTGCAAAGCAGTTTGTTGGCAGATGCAGCTCCTATATTATACAATCTTTATATTTTAATTAATTAAGTATGTACTTTTCCATCAATACGTACTACGCATACACACATATTTGATTTGATTTATTCGATTCCAACACCAAAAACCAACACCACGTGCCCCCGTTAAAACTCATATCCATACTGACAGCCAATGTGTCTTTGAACTTGTTTTGGTATTAGTTTAAACAATGGTATTCGGAACAGAAAATAAATATGAGTTGAAACAAATACCAGCGGCATCTGTCCCCGGCACTAGAATGGAATAAATCACATATATTACAGTAGCACAAAAGCTGACAATTACGTAATGCTAAACATTTTATAAAATTTCGTGATAGCATTCCAAATCACGCCGGTGAAGCCATAGACATAAGCTAGTATGACATATAGTATACAATTTAATCTATGCATCTCCACGCATCTATGAGGCTTTGACAAAAGGTATTAAAAAGAAACTTCCCCATTTTATTTTTAAGGACATTTTTGTGGTACAGCTTCTTTCTAAATCGAGTGGTACTTATGTCATTAAAAATTGTTGGGACTAAGCATTTTCTACATCTTTGTCCATAATCCTACTAATATTAGGTCTTTACCTATGAAATTGCCGTTCTGCAGTACTGGCCATTTCAAATCAAAATAATTTTTGTTTGGCTAAGAATTCTAATTTCAAATTAATTTTATTTTAAAAACATGGATTTTTTTTTCCAAAAGTAGTCATTTCTTTATTGATTAGTGTTACATTTTCATCGCATTTCAATCTTTTTCGTCATCATGGATACGTTAAAAATTCGAGTAATTATGGAATATGAGTACCGTCGTGGCAGCAACGCGGCACAAGCGGCACGCAACATCTACGACGTTTACGGAGCTAACACTACAAACCAACGCACCACCTGTTATTGGTTTGCTCGCTTCCGTTCTGGAAATTTCGACCTGAAAAATGAACCTCGCGGTCGTCCGAAGACTTTGGTCGACAATGACGAATTAAAGGCGATTGTGGAAGCTGATGATACACAATCTACGGCTGAATTAGCAGCAGCTTTCGACGTTAGCGTCAAAACAATATTGGTCCATTTGCGTCAAATTGGCAAGGTAAAAAAGCTTGACAAATGGGTGCCCCACGAACTCAATGATCGCCAGCGCGAAGTACGCGTCGAGACGTGCCTTGCACTGCTCAACAGACACACAAATGAAGGAATTTTGAACCGCATTGTTACCTGCGATGAAAAATGGATTCTGTTTGATAACCGCAAGCGCTCAGCAAGTTGGTTGAATCCTGGTTCAGCACCTAAACAATGCCCTAAACGAAAACTTACCCCTAGAAAAGTGATGGTCACTGTTTGGTGGTCTAGCGCCGGTGTGATTCATCACAGCTTCTTACCAAACGGGGTGAGCATTACTGCAGATGTGTACTGTGAAGAACTGAACACAATGATGGAGAAGCTGGCGCATCTCCAACCAGCATTGGTCAATCGCTCGTCTCCGCTGCTCCTGCACGACAACGCGCGACCTCATACTGCACAGCAGACGGTCTCCAAGTTGCAAGAACTGGGGTTGGAAGCTCTCCGTCATCCGCCCTACTCACCAGACCTTGCGCCTACAGACTACTACTTTTTCCAGAATTTGGATAACTTCTTGGCGGGAAAAAAATTCAATACCCGAGAGGCAGTACAAAATGCCTTTGAAGAATTTGTTGCCTCCCGTCCAGCTGATTTCTTTAAGAAGGGCATCAATAAACTGCCACTGCGATGGCAAAGATGCATTGATTGCATGGGTGATTACTTCGATTAATACAAATAAAAAATTCATGAAAAAAATTCGTTTAAATTTTTTCATACAAAACGGCAATTTCATAGGTAAAGACCTATTAAGTGGGTAGGTACTACAAATCTTCTAATGGATTTATTCCTCTGAGGTCTTATGTGTAACGTCTTGATTTTAAACTCATCCTTGATGTGAGATGAAACGCTGTGAGGACGCCCTAGTAGGACATATAGAGACATTATTGATGATATTGTTCAGAAAGATCAGGTGCGCAGTACTTGAAACTTTCGTGCGTGTATGGCCAGATGTGTGAACGTAAACGAAACAAAAGGTGTATTTACACACATGTAAGAATCGTACCTGGTGGCGTTCTGTAGTTTCAGCCTACCCCCAGGAGGAAAAGCGTGAGTTTATGTGTTTAAGTATGTTATTATATCTACTTGTAATTTCAACGGCACCCACAAAACCGCACTTTTCAAACTAAAAGACATTTTCGAAAGAAAAATGTATTTTGGTAGTAATTTCACGAACAAACTTCTCCGCAAGTAATTCTACTCCATATAAAGCCCTAAAAAATGTCTTGAAAAAGAATCCCTCAACGTATTACGTGAAGCGAAAACTACGAGAAAAACTTATGATACACGCGTTAAACTTACAAAAAATATCCGTATATTTTTTCGCGAACTATAATGAAATTCATCATTATTCCGGCCCTCAGGCACAGAAAGTGGGCGAAAAATACAGAAAAAAAAAAACGCGAACACAGTCATGTTTTGTATTGTCAGTGTAAATCAAAATAACGAGGAGGCCTAGCAAACAAACATATGTAGAGGTCGTTGAACACTAGAGGGGCCGGATAAAAATGTGGTTTATCCGGATTTTGAAAAAGTTCGTTAGTTCGAAGGATTGTTGTGGAAATGAAATAAATTGCTGTGCTATAAGCCGATAAAATGGTGATCTCGTTCTGAATTCAATTTAATAGGAATGGTTTTCATTCCTCTCTCGGTATTATCTGAATTATCGAACTTTGCTTTGTTAAGTATCTATTCAGTGTGTTTCTATCTTAAAAAAATTAAAATATTTTAGTACAACGGATTAAAAATATTAAAAATAAATTTATATTTTTGAATTTTATTAAAGTTATTTATAAACCTAATTTATAATTTATTAACAAATTAAATTATCTAAATGATATCTGTGATCGGTCATGGTAAAATGATCGATAGTATCATTAAGTTGTATTGGTGCTTAGCTTGATTATCGCAGTTCTAAGGAGGCATATTTTTTTAACCGCGTCCCTTTTCTTCAGACATAAAGGCATAAATGTCTAGACACGTTTAGTCACCCGTTATTATCAGTGTACGCATGTGATTATGAAAAAAAAAAAAAAAAACGCAGACGTTTGATAACGCCTCCAATAATGATTTATTTTGATCTAGAAACGCCACAAATGCTGTAATATTAACTGGTTTTGTTACCCTGTATCTTCCCACTGCTGGGCAGAGGCCTCTCCCATGACATCCAGCTGTTTCAGGGCCATATTCAATTATTATAGATTCGATGACATTTGGCACACAGGTAGACCATAGACACGGTAGACCACCAGGTTTGGACTTAGGATACTTTTTATCCCAGTAGTACGTTTCAGTGGAATAATTTCCAACTTAACCTTTAAAGCTTTTCCGGTAAATGCTAGTCAAATAAGTAGATCAATATTCAAGTCGCATTGAATTCTTATCGTAACACGGGTCTAGTGGTCGAGTGGCATAAAGGTAAGTTTTACCCGGATTTTCGGCCTAGCCCAAGGTTAAAGTTCAAGTGTTTGTGTGCCTCTAGATTTGTAGATTTTATTTATAATGTTGGAGAAGACATAGTATCGTGTAAGTATTTCAGCAAGCTTGCGTGTTAGTGATTTCTGACTACCTTTATTTCGTTCAGCTTTTTTCATTATTTGTTATGCTATTTCTGGCTGAAAACTTGTCTTAATAGATAAATGATAAAAATATAACTTCAAAAGTAGGTACAGCAGTAGTGGTGTGACCGTCGGACTGCCAAGTAATAGGTTTCGAATTCCAACCCAAGACACGCACCTCTGACTTTTGGATTCATGTGCGTCGATGAAGTCTTTTCTTTTTTTCGTGTGGTTTAAGACTTCAAACGTACCTACCTATTAAAAATTAAGTTAACCATTACTAAAATAGATAATTATACTCCATTTGAAATAAGATTAGACATTTAAACAAACCTTTATACAGTCCGTTCAACCGATTTTGACTTCTATACCGTAGGCATAAGGATAGCATTAAAAGCAAAAAAAGGTATACAATACCTACTATCTATTGCAGCTGCCATTTGTCATACCACCAACGCAATAGAAGTCAATATCGGTTGAACGGACCGTAAAAAAGGTTTATTTAAATTAATGTCTAATCATATTTCAAATGGAGTATAGGTAGGTATGTTCACCTTTGTCACTGATCATTTTTATTTGACCAAAAGTTAATAATTATAAAGAGATTATTGTTTATTGAAATAATAGAGGAGGTCGTGAAATAATAGAGGAGGTCGTGGCTATGTAATAACAGCCGCACGGGTCGATCCATCAGGTTAAGTAACGCTTTCCAGGGTTGTTCCGTGGATGGGTGACCATCTTTACATACCGAAACTCCTCCGTGACTCGGAAAGCACGTTAAGCCGTTAGTCCCGGCTGTTATTCGTGGATCATTGACAGTCGTTGCGGCCTGCGGGTCGTCAGAAGCCCAAAAGTCTGACAACCAGTCTTACCAAGGGGTATCGTACCCAGTTACTGGATTGTGGAGGTCAGATACAGGTAGTCCCTCCATGTAAAATACTGGTATTCAGCTGCATCCGGTTAGACTGGAAGCCAACCCCAACATAGTTGGGAAAAGGCTAGGCAGATGATGAAAGGTATACGCCATGTACTCAGACCAAATAAAAATGTATAGCTCGCACTATCTATCTTTAGAGATCCGTAACATGTTTGGAAACATATCTACCGCACAACACAACATCTTAGTATCATCCCTAGAGTAAAAGTAAAACTCGTTCACACTGGAATGATATGGCGCTGCGGCATTTTATCGTAGAGAGAGCATTTATCGTACATCGCTATTAGGCGCCAGGCCGTGGCCTCAAAAGTCGCGGTGAGGCCAAAAATTGTAAATAACGGTTAGTGTAATTCGTTGTATAAAATACGTTCAGGTGGCCGGCCCGCATAAAAACATTTTGTGGCCTAGCTGTTTTTAGGGAGACAATTTTTGTTTAAACAAAAAAAATTAAGTAATAAAACATATACGACTAAAAAGGTATAAACAAGACACCACAGACAGACAAATAAAAAATCCGGAGTCATAAATCGAACAGATCACGTGTGACTCCGGATTTTTTATTTGTCTGTCTGTGGTGTCTTGTTTATACCTTTTTAGTCGTAGTTGGGTTTTAGTATTTATTACTTTGTTTTTTATAAGATATGAGGGAACAGATGAACATACATACATACATACATACATACCGGTCAAAATCATAACCCTCCTTTTTGCTTCGCCGTAGTCGGGTAAAAACTAAAACCCAACTCCGACTAAAAAGGTATAAACAAGACACCACAGACAGACAAATTAAAAATCCGGAGTCACACGTGTTGCCCTAACACGTGTGACTCCGGATGTTTTACTTACTTTTTTACTTAAATTTTTTTTTTATTCTTTTTGGATTATAATATATATATTTTTGAAATTTGCTCATTAAGCCCTTTCATTTGATACCCGACATGGTACGACTAAACAATTTTTTTTTTTAAGTTCCTGACTTTATGTCCTCTAGAGGGCGTCATTTTAAATTTAATGGGACGTCACATAGCCTATAACCAAAGGACGATCAAGACGCTTCCAACGATACCTCATTTGTCAAATCGTGATGAGTCGTTTAGAAGATATGAGACATACATACCGGTCAAAATAATAACCCTCCTTTTTTCTTCGCCGTAGTCGGGTAAAATTCTTGCTAAGCCAGGCGAGGCATTTTCGGCTTAAATTAATAGGCATACTTAAAAGCTTTTTGTAGGTTTATAAAAGATACTTTGCACCAGTATGGTGGTTCACACACCATTTTCAAAGTTTCATAAAGACTTTACGAGGGTGTATGACGGACGGACGGACATTCGATAACGGGGTTTCTAGATTATTCTGTAGGTATTTTGTAAATTCTACAAAAGAATCCTAAAAATACATAGCAAAACCCTCCGTTTCAGCTAACCACAGATTCACATACAAACATCTCTAAGGCCAAAATTAAATTGCTATTTCTTGGCCTCGCCACTTTCGAGGCCACGGCTTGAAGCATTCTACTGCCACCCACGGAACGCTTTAATGTAAACACTATTAAGACTTATTTAGACCACAAATAAGATGAAAGACGTAGTGGAATTTTACGACTGTGTTTCGCAGATCTATTCTGTGTTAATTTGTAGGGATTTTATTGTTGTATTCAGTAAGTAGAAACTAAGTAGCTCACTGCATGGATCAGTTTAGTGTAGTGGTCATTTTTAGGGTTCCGTACCCAATGGGTAAAACGGGGCCCTATTACTAAGGCTCCGCTGTTTGTCTGTCCGTCTGTCACCAGGCTGTATCTCATGAACCGTGATAGTTAGACAGTTGAAATTTTCACAGACGATGTATTTCTGTTGCCGCTATAACAACAAATACAAAAAATCTGAATACAATACATATTTGCTCATAAAAAAACGTGATTTTGTTCGTTTTTTGCTCGAAATTGAAAACGGCAACTGGTAGACGCTTGAAATATTCACAGAATATTTAGTTACTTTATTAACTTTAAAAAGAAATAATTACCTAAATTAAAATAAAACAAATATTTAAGGGGGGCTCCCATACAACAGACATTTTTTTTTTTGCCGTTTTATAGATAATGGTACGGAACCCTTCGTGCGCGAGTCCGACTCGTACTTTGCCGGTTTTTTTAACCAATATCCCGGCTGGTAACAGTTCTCTCAACTCAATGGCCGCAATAATGGCTCCAAAGCATAAACGGCTATCTACAAATATAGGAGAGCGTTTTGAAAGCAAAACTGTGATAAAATAATAGAAGAACAAAGCTATCTTCTTCAATGTTACAACATTTAGTTCATTACCAAGCAAATGGTAAGGTAAGGTCATTTTTTCCAAATTAAGGTAGATATCTTTAAGTTCGTAGAAAAAAAAAACAAAAGTGAGTCAACTCACCTACCTTAAATCCGCTTCTACCCGGGACTTCCTAATAACGTTTGTTTGTTAGATATGCTTTCACGCTAAAACAGATTTGGATGGATATGTCCTAATATGATACTTTTTATCCCGATATTCCCACGATAACGAGACTTATGCGAGTGAAACCCCAGGGCGCAGCTAGTTTTTCATATTTACTACATATTCTTTTGTATTTTACATTGTTTATTACTATAATTATAATATAAAGGTAAGTACCTAATAATTTTCCTTATTTAACCATTATTTTTGTAACGCCGCCGCCGATGTGACTGACCAATTATTGTTGTTGCACTAAAATAACTCTAACTAATGGATATGATTGTGACTGATAACATAGTTTAGTTTACAACAGGTGAACGCGCCAACAAGGCGGCTGTCCGACGTATATAGTAGGTTTTGTGTACAGTTCGATTCAAACTTAATAGCGGCTCGGAACATGAGGCGAGTCGCTGCGTAGTAACAATACTACACGGACTGATGTCCGTGTCTACCTACTTCGTCGATATGGGAAAAATATAATTAAGTGATAGTTGTATTTTTACGTGAAATAATTAGGTACCTTTTCAGTTAAAATTATATTCATCTATCTGTGTAATGTTGTTTACTAGGTATTGCAGTATTTCTCTGCATAAAACCTTCGAGCTTGGATCTTTTTATTAATTTTCTGGCCATCGATGTTGTCGTCTTAAATCTTCCGATAATTTTCAAATTTTAGAATTTGAATCTGACAATGAAAAAAAGATGAGCAATTTTTTAGGGCGGACGTCAGTCGCGGTTCCATTTCTTGGTGATAAACATCTACCTATGTATTTTTAAATAATATCTTGGTGAACTATGTGGTGGAAATAATAGTAAATTATCAGCAGTGCAGTTTCGTGAATATTATCTGAGTTTTATGGTACGTATCGAATTCTATCTGTGCTACCTTACTCGCTCTTTCCCCAAGGTATGTCTTTAGTCTTTTCGCTGGTCTAAAACTATCTTATTTGTCATAGGTTTGTTAAGAACCAGAGAAAAGGCCTATTTTGGCTTTTACCGGCAGGGCATTGGGAGCCCGCCTGATCCAGTGCTTCGTCAGCGGTCGTGGACCTGGCACTCCGGCAGTTCGGTCCGCAGAACGTCGTGCCACGCACCGTCCCCGCCTGCCCACGTACCTGGCGGCCCAGCGTTTGACCAATTTATCCTCAATTTATAACTTAACCTTAATTTCTTCATTGCGAAGCGTCGTGCCTCCGGAATTTTCGCTATTGAAGATCATAAATAAGGATTCGGCTAATCGATTTAGGGTTTTTTTTTACACGCAAATGACCTTGTATATTAAAATAAATTACGTCGGTGTCAGGCTAACATTCGGTTGCGGTCTAAATAAATCTAACATTATAAATAATAATAATATAATTTGTAATTTGTACGTCCCGTTTTTATATTTTCGGCAGTGTTTTTATATTCTTTTGTATAAACGAAATTATACGTAGGTATATAACGAAGCAATATGTTTTATTTCGTTACAGTATGTATCATTCAATAATATGAATACTTTATGGCACTATTGTGTGAAACCAGTCTTACCAAGGGGTATCGTATTACCCAGTTATTGGATTGTGGAGATCAGATAGGCAGTCGCTCCATGTAACATACTGGTATTCAGCTGCATCCGGTTAGACAAGAAGCCGACCGCAACATAGTTGGGAAAAGGCTAGGCAGATGATGATTGCATTTTTGCGTGAAACGAAACGTAACCATCAACTTTGACGTCTTTGACACTGGCTCTTTCAACTTGTCAGTGTCAAAAGTGCCAATTGTCAAAACAAAACATAATTCGAAAACAAGTAATTAAATCGTGAAAATTTCCTCGATTTATAATGGATGGTTACGAAAATATGTACAAAACTATATGCCGGGTGTGCTTATCTCGGAATAATGGCGTTAGAATGTTTAGTTTAATTGATAATTCAAGTGACGACGGCCTCAGTTGTTACGGCAAAGCAATCACAATAGTTACCGATGTATTGTTGCAAAAAGACGACAAACTCCCGACTATGGTTTGCCGAAAATGTGTTCATTTATTAAAACAAACTATTCACTTTAAATTAAAATGTGAATCGACAGACGAACAGTTGAAACAACTCGTAAATACAAATGTTAACAGTGACACTTCAGATCGAATTTTAGAAGAAATTGTGTGTGAATATGTAATGTTTAATCAGTTTTTCCCATCAAAAAGTAATTCAAAACCTACCAGACGAAACAGAAAGCACAAAAAGTCTGTGAAGAAGACTCATTTCATTCATAAAAGTGACCAAAAATCAATTGATGAAATAGTCGACAAAGACATAGATTTGGATGATAGAATGTACGATTTTGACGATTTCATAGAGGAAAAAGATTTTAAAAGTAAACTAGACGAGCAAAACGACGAATACTCAAACAAAGTCGATTATATTTTGGAAACTATGCAAAGTTTAATTACAGATACAAAATATAATAAAATGCATCGCACAAAGAGCAAACTAAAAATGGAACAAAGGTGTAGACCTGTGTCAGTCAAGGTACGCAACCTTAAATGCCAGATATGCCTCAAAACCCTTGCAAACAGTTTAACATACGACCATCACATGCAACGGCACAACAACTGCAAATTTATTTGTGATCAGTGTGGTAAAGGCTTTCCGGTACTTGCAGAAATGCATATGCATCAAATAGCTCGTCACGGAGTTGGTCCGTATCTACAATGTGACCATTGCCCTTATAAAGCTCCCAGAAAACTAGACTTAATAGAACATTTAAGGATTCACACTGGTGAAAGACCATTCACATGTGAAAAATGCGGTTTAACATTCCGCCGAAGAGCTATATGGAGAAACCATTTAGTCTGTCACATGGAAAAACAGTATCAATGTATTCACTGCCCTAGAAAGTTCTATCGGCATGGTGACATGCTTGCACACTGTAATAATGTTCATGAGAGGATGTATATGTATGCGTGCAGTATTTGCAGTGTGACTTATACTAAGACGGAGACCGTGAGACGGCATATGATTGTTAAGCATGGCATACCACGAGACAAACAAGGCAAAATTGGAAGGATTATTAATGGGACTTCTGAGTTTCCTGGTAAAGCCATTTAAATTTACTAATGTTTAGTATGAATCAATATTTTGTTGTTTTTTAAATCATACTTTTTGCCCTAAGTATCAGGCAGTACAATTTAATTCAGTAGTTAATTGTGTTTCAGTATTTTATGTTAATGCAAAAGCTAAGAGGGTTAATATTAGTTCTTTTTTAAAACAAAATAGTACAAATAATCTTTGTTTGTTTACAATTACTTTGCTTTGTATACAAGCGATGATTATAAATGATGATTTCTTATAGAAGAAGCAAGTGAGTACATAAATAAGCATGTACTAAAAAACATGTTTTTAAATAACAAAATATTATAAATTAGTCAATAATTAGGTATGTTTCTAATTTTTGCTAAAATGTATTTTGTACTCAGCATATAAAGTCAAAATGTATTAAAATCCTGCTAACTTTTATGTTTGTTTTTACATTCCTACAAAGCCAAAATTATAAATTTTTAGACTAATAAGCACCCACCAAGATAATTATTATCACAGCAAGTTACCAGCACAGAATTTTCAAATTAATTAATGAGTGCACTGAAATTGCTGACAAAACAAATGATTAACCAGGTAATGTTAATTCTATATTTGAGGTGACTACCAATATATAAATAAATAACAATTAATTTATTTAATAGGTAATTAAGAATACTCTGAATATTCTCAATCAACAAACAAAGCTAAAATATAAGTAAATCACAAATAATAATGATCTGTTGTGATAAAACAATGTCTGGTACTTTTTATACTTAAAACAAGTCAAATCAATGTAATTTACACTGCATAAAAAGCAATATTTGTTAAGTGGAAATAATGTGAAAAACCAGCATTTGAATGGACTTCGTTTCAGTTAACTTTCTAGTCCTCAAAATACGCTTAGGTACACAGGCAATGTGGTATTGTGCAATTCTTGGGGATTATGATTAAATATGATATCTCAGCAAAAGTGAGTTATTAACGGTAATATCAAGATTGTATCAAAATCAAAACTCAAACTCAAAGAATTTATTTCAATAAAAAAAAAAAAAAAAAAAAATTAAACGATTTACAGGCACTTTTGAATTGTCACGGAGTTAGTCATTCAGACAGTATTCCTACCTAATTAACTATGTAAGGGTTGACATATGAATGTATCACATCATTTCTACAAATACTGAATCAGTAACTGCTATCTGCTGTCCAGTGCATCAGCTCAAAGTTTAATTTATGCCCACATCAGGAATTATCCGATAACGTTCGTGATGTTTGTAGTGAATATTAAAACATTTATTTCTACAAGTAATCGTCATATTTAATTGAAATGCATTCAAGGCTGCAACTAGCCAAGATATGGTTATTCTAATATTGTTATTATGTGATAGTATGGTTTTTTAGGAAATGAATAAAAAAAAAAAAATTTTTTTTCCTTTTTTCGCAAAGTTCTATTGCAAATCTCTTCATTACTAATCAACACCTCGTAGATATTGTAAAAAATATTTCAAAAATAGAACTTTGCGCAAAAATGTAAAAATAAAAAATGTTTGATTGAGTACCTACATAAACTAATAGAAAATAAATATTATATGAGTTGAAACAAATACCAGTGGTATTTGGTATGAGAATGGAATGACTCGTAGAAATGATGTGATACATTCTTAAGTCAACCCTTAGGTACATAGATTATTTTTTTAAATACCCTCATTTTGAAAATCGAGTTTTGAGCGTTACGTTGTCAGAACGGGTCCCAGTGTGCGACGCTTCGTCTTCCAGACTATAAACGAAACTATAAAAAAATGAGATTATTTTGGGGTCAACGACCGTAGTTAAGTACCTACGTATGTTACTTGAAATTGGTACTTATCAGTTTAAAAAAACAGTTTTTCTTTTGTGTAATCTTCACATACGTAATGGGAGCTATTTATAACGCTAAAATAAACTAAAAACTGTATTTCTGAACACATACTTATATATATATATATTATAGGTATATATTATATTAGGTCTTTACCTATGAAATTGCCGTTCTGCAGTACTGGCCATTTCAAATCAAAATAATTTTTGTTTGGCTAAGAATTCTAATTTCAAATTAATTTTATTTTAAAAACGGATTTTTTTTTCCAACAGTAGTCATTTCTTTATTGATTAGTGTTACATTTTCATCGCATTTCAATCTTTTTCGTCATCATGGATACGTTAAAAATTCGAGTAATTATGGAATATGAGTACCGTCGTGGCAGCAACGCGGCACAAGCGGCACGCAACATCAACGACGTTTACGGAGCTAACACTACAAACCAACGCACCACCTGTTATTGGTTTGCTCGCTTCCGTTCTGGAAATTTCGACCTGAAAAATGAACCTCGCGGTCGTCCGAAGACTTTGGTCGACAATGACGAATTAAAGGCGATTGTGGAAGCTGATGATACACAATCTACGGCTGAATTAGCAGCAGCTTTCGACGTTAGCGTCAAAACAATATTGGTCCATTTGCGTCAAATTGGCAAGGTAAAAAAGCTTGACAAATGGGTGCCCCACGAACTCAATGATCGCCAGCGCGAAGTACGCGTCGAGACGTGCCTTGCACTGCTCAACAGACACACAAATGAAGGAATTTTGAACCGCATTGTTACCTGCGATGAAAAATGGATTCTGTTTGATAACCGCAAGCGCTCAGCAAGTTGGTTGGATCCTGGTTCAGCACCTAAACAATGCCCTAAACGAAAACTTACCCCTAGAAAAGTGATGGTCACTGTTTGGTGGTCTAGCGCCGGTGTGATTCATCACAGCTTCTTACCAAACGGGGTGAGCATTACTGCAGATGTGTACTGTGAAGAACTGAACACAATGATGGAGAAGCTGGCGCATCTCCAACCAGCATTGGTCAATCGCTCGTCTCCGCTGCTCCTGCACGACAACGCGCGACCTCATACTGCACGGCAGACGGTCTCCAAGTTGCAAGAACTGGGGTTGGAAGCTCTCCGTCATCCGCCCTACTCACCAGACCTTGCGCCTACAGACTACTACTTTTTCCAGAATTTGGATAACTTCTTGGCGGGAAAAAAATTCAATACCCGAGAGGCAGTACAAAATGCCTTTGAAGAATATGTTGCCTCCCGTCCAGCTGATTTCTTTAAGAAGGGCATCAATAAACTGCCACTGCGATGGCAAAGATGCATTGATTGCATGGGTGATTACTTCGATTAATACAAATAAAAAAATTAATGAAAAAAATTCGTTTAAATTTTTTCATACAAAACGGCAATTTCATAGGTAAAGACCTATTAGTAAATATGTATGTAAGTATTTATGTATGACAAGTTGATTGCGTATTTATGTGCTGTAAAAACTGTTTTATTTATAATGCATTATGATATATATATTTTTCCTTATTTTTTTTTATTTTTTTTCTCTTTGTTCCTCTCAATCAGAGCACCCGCCATCTAATCTCTTCACCACCCTTGGTTGACTGGTAGAGAATGCCTAAGGCATTAAGTCCGCCTTTGTACCTTTTTTTGTGTGCGAAAAGTTTAAATAAATAAATAAATACTTCAATTGAACACTACCAGCGGTCGGTGACCCTAAAAAAATGAACATCATTTTTTTTTTTTTTTTACCGTGTTGAGATTTCGAAACCTATCACGTTTGCGTAGTTTCGCTAGACTTGTAGAATTTTCCCATGTCAGCGCAACATAAGTAATACCTAGCTCAAAAACGCTTGAACTAAATAAGTACGTGAAAGTGGAACACATTTCATAGTTTCCGACTAAATTGAAGTTTAGTCCGTGTACACATTTGTACAAAGTGGCTCGGATCCAAATTCACGGGCGGAACTAACGCCGAGTCTTCATCGTTGCAAATGAGCAAACATAGTTCGTACCTATTCCTTGCTTGTACCCAATTGTGTTCCATTTGATGCTGGCATAGATTGTGTACGGGATGCGAAGAATGTTGAGCATTTCAGAAGTAGTCAATAGTTTAGGCCCTTATATCCGGGCGCAGATAAATGGTTTGAAGGGGGTCAACTTGGCTCCGCCAAACGTGATGCGCTGACCCTAAGTTACATGGGACAAGAGCTGGAAGATGATGATGAACTTGGCTCCATCCAAGATTGGAGGGGGGGTCAACTTGTCCCAGACTGAGATGAACCTCCTAAGGGTTCAACTTGTCCCAGTCTGAGATTTAGGGGTCCATGTAAAATACTGGCATTCAGTTGGACGCCTCGTGCAGACTGGCGCGACGTGACTCTAACAAAACAATTTCTAAGAAAACTTCATGATAAAAAAATTGCCGGTTAACCGGTGTCGCGCCAGGTTGCACGAGGCTGCATCCGGTTAGACTGAGTAGCAGCCCGCTAGGTTTTCCGCCTAATATGAAACTCAAAACTCAAACCATTTATATCAATTAAACCATTTAGTTACAGGTAACAGGCACTTTTGAATGGTCAAGGAGTCAAGGATGATTTTACTATTTACTTACTACTTAATTTAATTATTTACTTTTAAAGTGAATATATAATTAAATATTCTGTGAATATTTCAAGCGTCTACCTGTTGCCGTTATAAATATCAAGCAAAAACATGACGTTTGTTGTATGGGAGCCCCCTTAAATATTTACTTTATTCTGTTTTTAGTATTTGTTGTTATAGCGGCAATAGAAATACATCATCTGTGAAAATTTCAACTGTCTAACTATCACGGTTCATGAGATACAGCCTGGTGACAGACAGACAGACAGCGGAGTCTTAGTATTAGGGTCCCGTTTTACCCTTTGGGTACGGAACCCTAAAAAAACGGACAAGAATCTCCATGGACACTATTGCTAGCCACGTGCTCTTATTTCATAAAACTTAACATAATATGTACGTAACTAGCGAAGTGTGCGTTAACTTACCCTCTGTCCACCCCTTTAGTTATTACAACCGTAATGGTATTTATGTTTTTTTGGTACCACCAAACGATTTAATGTGGACCAAAAGTTGTTATTATTTACTCTACACAATTTGCCTTCCTAGCCTTTTCCCAACTATATTATGGTCGGCTTCCAGTCTAACCGGATGCAGCTGAATACCAGAATTTTACATGGAGCGACTGCCTATCTGACCTCCACAACCCAGTGACTGGGTAATACGATACCCCTTGTTAAGACTGGTTGTCAGACTTTCGGGCTTCTGACGATCCATTACGACTGTGAAAGATCCACGAATGACAGCCTCGACCAACGACTTAACGTGTTTTCCGAGGCACGGAGGAGTCTCGGTGTGTAAAGATGGTCACCCATCCACAGACCACCCCGCCAAGCGTAGCTTAACCTGATGGATCGACCCGTGCGGCTGTTATAACTTAGCCACGAGCTCCTCATTATTTACTCTGCACAGCATGTTAAAATGGATCTGCGTAGAAGCTCTAAACCCTTGGCAAGCAGTAATCCGATCATAGTGTTTGAAGCGTTGCAGAAACTAGTATGCTCCTCAAAATCGCTACCCTAGTGAAAGTGTCGAGGTGCAATTTATACAGGTTACGTGTCGAGTCTTGTTCAGACCTAAAGCTGGTGAATCCTTATAGTCCCCGCAGTGTGTGATACTCCCTGGTCGCGCCACAGTGGAACATTAAAAAGACATGTTTCTAGATAATTTGTACGTTAAATGTACTATACGGAACGTGTAATGAAAATAATTGTAACTCAACGAATAATGAAATATAATGAAGTTTATGTGGCGCGGCTGGGGAGTAAACTCCCTGGCCGCGCCACCATGGTTCTTGTAAACTACTAGGCGCACTTGGACATGGTATACACTAAATAAATGTACTCAATACGTACTCCTCCGTACGCTATAGAGAGATTCGAAAATTTAATTACTTTAGAAATGATAGCCTTGCGTATGTGGCGCGGCCAGGGAGCATACTCCCTTGCTGATCTTTGTACTTACTAGATGAGGCCTACAAAATTAGAAGTACAGGGTATTATCTCAGTGTGATGGTTGCGTATAAGTGTTAGAAATAATAATAGTAATGGCGTGCGAAACAGAAATATTTTTTTAACATAAAGCTATCTTATAGAGTCATATAAAATTCTGTCCTAAAAACACTAAATAGACAAGCAATTGCGACCGCCGGCCGCTGCCGCGGCAAACTTTATTTTGTGTAATTTTAGATGTCATGTAAAAGTAGCAGTAATAACTACTTTCGTTGCTGACTGTACCTAATAAAAAGTACCTACCAACTTCTTATTTTCTTCTTTTTTACATTCGTATTGTGTTGCATATTTCTAGCACTTATACGCAACCATTTCACTGAGATAATACCCGTACTAGGGGCCAGGGAGTATACTCCCCAGCCGCGTTTAACGTACAAATTATCCACAAACATATATTTTTAATTTTCCACTGTGGCGCGGCCAGGGAGTATCACACCCCCCAGTTTCACCTGCATAATTCTCGATCCCGTGGGAATATCGGGATGAAAATTAATCTATGTTCTACCCCAGGTCAAGCTCTACCCATGTGCCAAATTTCATCCGAATCCGATCAGCCGTTTTAGCGTGATAGCGTAACAAACTCACTTTCGCATTATGTTAAGTTAGGATTAGGATATCATTACTGGCGAAGTCAATATTTTTTTTTAACGAGATTGCACCTTAGTAATACTCTATAGCCTGGATCGCAGTCGAAGTCACTGCTAACAGCTACACAGTTATTTATAAAAACACTAGCTTATGCCCGCGGCTGGTTTTAGTGTATAATTGGTCAAGCGTGTGCGAGGAAGGTTTTAGTGTATAATTTGTCAAGCGGGCGAGCTTGACAAATTATACACTAAAACCTTCCTCGAGAACCACTCTATCCATTGGTGAAAACAGCATGAAAATCGGTGCAGTAGTTTTTGAGTTTATCGCGAACAGACAGACAGCGTAGCGTGTTCGCGCGTGGAACGACGATCTTCTCAGGGTGGTTGGTAGCAGCTGGATGAGAGCTGCCGAGAATCGAGCTGAATGGCGTGCAATTGGCCTCTGCCTATGTCCAGCAGTGGACTGCTATAGGCTGATGATGATGATGATGAGACAGACAGCCGTGGCGGAGGACTCTGTTTTATATTATGTAATGATTTCAACCCCTGGGTTTCAACTCCCGGCAATTATATATTTATACTGCAGGCCACAATTTCTATATTTACTTAGGCTCAACACACTGGTATATCGACCGATAAATAAGGTAAATTACATTATTTTGTTATGAAAGGACCGTAGGCTATAAGGTCGGAATGTTTCCGATCAAAGGTGTTCACAGTTTACCCATGTAAACAACTCAAAAGGCAATTTCTTGGAATTGAAATTTATAAGCTTTTGAACGCGGGTTCTCGCGTATGATTTGGGGAATAATTGGTCTATGATCTGGACAAGGTGAGCCGAATTTTAATGAAGGACAACAATTACTTATTCTTTCATTTAGACAATGGTTTAATAGATAAGTGCTATTACCGGTGCTTAAAACGGCCACTTTGGCTGAATCATGATAGGAAAATATAAAATATATTTATAATCATGATTTGCGTGCAATTTTTATTACAAATTAACTCATCTGTGTAACAGTTTATGCAAAAGATTCGAAAACTTCATAATTTTCTGTATTTATGCACTTTATATTGAAACCCCTCCGTGCCTCAGAAAGCCGTTGGTCCCACCGGCTGTCATTTGTAGATCTTTGACAGTAGGTAATCGTAAGCCTGAAAGTCTAACAACCATGTCTTACCACGGGGTATCGTGTTACCCAGTAACTGGGTTGTGGAGATTAGATAGGCAGTCGCATCATGTAAAATACTGGAACCCGACCCCAAAATAGTTAGCCAAAGGCTAGGCAGAAGAGAAAATAGGTAAAATTCATAATTACCTAATAAGAAAAGGGTCAAAGGAGAAGTAGCATTTTTAATCACTACATTTATTAGACAAATATCGAGTTGGCGATCGCAGTTTGTTTTTAAACGTAAAATAGAAAGAGCTCGCTGCCCCTCTGCTTTGCGTTATCCCTTGGTAGCATTTTGCCTTCAATTTCCGGGGACAATTCAAACCCGGACTTATCTTTTTTAAATCTCCGAATTTAATTTTTCCTCCTCGCTACTTCGAATTTTGCGCCAATCTTCTCTTTTGCGTCACTCTTATCTTGGTCTTTTTGACCTTGAAGGACCAATGATCCTATAAAACTGACTTTCCATAATCTTAATTATTGTTTAGAAGCATTAACCCCTGTTGATTGGCGATCGTTGGGTCGCGGGGTTGAAATTCAACTTATCTGACCCCATTGAACTACTGTGGTAAACCTACCCCTATTCAGTTTAATTGTAGGGGCAAGTGTAATGATATTAGAGGTATTCATACATAGGAAATATAATTCGACTAGATAATATTATTTCCGGCTATTTTATTCGCAAGAAAATTTCAGCGCCCGCCCGACGTTTCGCCCCAGTGAGGAATATTATGGAACCAAATTGTCAAATTGAAAGTGTAGACTTTATAATTCAGATTTCGATATGTGTGTGTTATTTCGCTTTTGTACGAATATTTAATATTTATATCATGACTGACTAACCGATTGACTGAGAAACAACGTTTAATCCGCTAATGATAGATACGTACAGTACAACAATTTTCATAATGTCCCTTGGGCGGAGCGTCCGGTCTGCACCAAGTGCAAATGGCAACTGATAGAAATCCGACGACTGACGAAACAAGATGTTTGCCGAGGGACATTAAGAAAATAGTTGTACTGTGCATACATAAACTCATACTTATGCCTTCTACGTCCTCTTGGAGGAAGCTGAAACTAAAGATCGCTATCTGCTACGATCCTTACAATACTTATACTGGAATATGTAAAGATCGTATGGAATTCTATAGTTTCTGCCTACTCCCATGGGAAGAAGACGTGTTAAAGACAAACGATTTAAAGACCATCCCTTAAAATCAACGCACCTGCGCTACCTCGTATTGCTGATATGCGGCAGGAGAGCAGTGGTGGCCCAGTGGTAACCTCGACAAGCTCTTTACTTTGTGTAAATTATTCCATCACGCTCTAAAAACGGTGAAAGAAAACATCGTGAGGAAACCGACATGTCTTAGAACCAAAAATTCACCGACCACTTAAAGGATTTCTGGAGTCAAAACAGAGGGTTCAAGTTTTCAAAAGAAGTCACGGTCATCTGCTTGTATACCGTTCCTTTCACGTTTTTGTCATGCGATCCCCTAATAAGATAAGGATTCTCGATCACTTAGGAGGTAGTCCCAAGAGAGGAAGGCTCCTATCCCATAACTTTTTGCACAAAACCTTTGGACAAAAAGTGATTGTTTACCTACCGGCAAAACAGTTAGGAACTTGCTCTGACTTCAGTTACCTTTAAGCAAAACACGTTTTCGGGAGTATTGATGTCAATAGGTCATGTGTCGATCCCTTTTCGTGACTAACAAGGGATCGACGCGGCGTCCAGGCTAACCGATTTTACCGACCATTTTTATTTTCGGCGGGGATCAGAATCAGAGAAACAGGACGCCCCAGGCAACCCGATCAATATACTCTCAGGCCTATAAAAATCAAAGTTAACTCATTTTTACATAATTTCTTGAATACATTCCTTGATAGACATCTGATACATCATTTTCCAATAAACCGTGGTCTTTGAAATATAATTTTGGTCTCAATAAACCCTTGTCAACGTAGACATTTTTATTTAAATAAAACCGTCGCAAAAAATGGCGCGCGGTAATTTATAAGTAGTCTCGTATTTTTCTCAAAGAACGTTTTTAATTGAACATAATTTTATGACAAACATCTCGTAATAAGCGGGTCAATTAACCTTTTGGTTGTCGACGTAATTTAAGGCTGTTTTTAAACTTAGACGTTGAAAATAAATGTACAGAATTCTAGAGGTTGATATTAAATATTCTACAGTCGCCGTTTCGTCCCTGGTCTGAATAAGAAGGACCAGAATTTTTGGTGGGTCCTAAAGGTAATTAGGACTGTTTTGAATTTCAAGTAGGTAGCTATTTAGGACCTGACTCTGATCTAGAAAAGATAGTAGGCTCTTCTTCACGTGAATGTAGTAAATTTCGATGTGGGATTAGAATGTTCGGAGAATGACTAGAGAGATTTACTCAATGTAATTAAGACCTAGGTAACCAAAGCCATTTATTGTTAAGGATGCTAACTGATGCATAAGCATAATCAGCCTATAATGTTCCCACTGCTGGGACACAGGCCTCCTCTCTGTGAGAGGGAGCGGGCCGTAATCTACCACGCGGGCCCAGTGCGGGTTGGTAGATGTAACATGTTTTCGAATTTTTGGTTCGAGGACATGCCGGTTTCCTCACGATGTTGTCCTTTACCGTTTTGAGAGCAGTGGCGATTAAATAATTAACACAAAGTAAAGCGCCTGTCAGGATTCGAACCTACGTCCTACAACTCGTAAGTCGTGGCCGTTACCACTGGGCCACCACTGCTCACTGACTGATGGGGCACTATCTTACTTGCCCATACGAGCTTTGAGCAGACAGTACTCGTGTTTAGTAGTTAATGAAATTGTTTTTAGATACTTATTGAAACAGTTTAATCACAAATGATTGAATTTATAATAATAATAATTTATAAGGGATTAAGGGCTTGATTCAGAAAGCGGCACTTCTGGACACGGCCCGTATTGTTAGAAGGTTCCTCTCTCTGGAGCCCTGACCGCCGGTAGCTTGGACCCTGTTCCCGATACCGGTGGGCTACTATTTTTTATATTTTTTAAAAGGAGATAATTTATAATAATAATAATTTTATTTCACTCTCAAAGTAATTACAACAAAAACTTAATCTAAGAGATACATTTTTTTTTTAAATTTGTTTGATGGTTGTACAGTAGCACATAATTGTTGAAATGTTGATATACCAACTCCCAAACTAAGTCAAGCTTGTATTTTGGGAGTTAGTGGTTTTTCAGATAATAATTAGTAACAACACATCTGAAACGCAACTGATAAAACCCTAGAGTAATATCAAATCATGTAATTATGATCTTTTAAAATAAGTAATACAAAATAAAACCTTAATACCACACCGATTCACATAATCTTCAAAATCCGAAAATCACATTTCACCCCCTTCAACCCAAAATTTCACTTTCAAACCCACGAAAAAAACCTAAATCACAAAATTAACTTTTCCTTTGAAACATTCTAATACCTCTAATTACGAGAAAAGCTAGCAAACAGGGCGAAAAACATTCGTACCGTCGCGCGTCCCGATGTCAAAGGTGATACAGTTAACCGTATTTCACCCCGGCAAAAGTAACATGGGGTCTAAATGACCAGGGAGCTGCAGGTAAACGACACACAGCCCGTGGGACCTAGTAACCCGCTATCGTTCAAAGTTGATTGGTGGGTTAATTTGGAAGCGGATAGCGTGTTGAAAGATTCGTTGTACAAATCGTTGAATTGGTTTGGAGTTTCTTTAGTCCTGAGGCTGATAGAATGTCACTTTGTCTAGGCACAAAGTGACATTCTATCAGCGATAATAATGATGGAACAGTATTTTTTTTTTATTGAATTGACATAATAATGTCAATCCTGTTGAAAGTCGTTGTATACTTAACGCTTTGAAAGCGATTGCCACTTGTCTAGGCCAAAATTGGCATAACTACGGGTTAACCAGAGGATAATATATAATTATTGGTGTATACGAGGAGTCAATACCAACAGCAAGGATTGGTGGTATTTGTACACGTTTTCATATTTTTCTTCTCTTAGTGATCGAGTCCAGTAATTCTACCTGGTTTTTCGGTAGGACCTCTCATGGTTATGTACAAAGAAGTTAATAAATATACGTGTTTCTGTTGCTATTACTCGCCAAAGTTTTACATTTTTCTTTGTTCGTGAATAAATTATGATTAAGGTACGCACGAACGAACAAGAACATAGTGAACACGAACGTCGAACACTTTATTGGCATGTGCGTACCACTAGCGAACATTATAACAGTGTTCGTCAAAAATGTTCGTGATGATCTATAATTTCGAATCTATGGCTACTAAAGAGAGCGTGGTGGTTGAGCGTGAACACAAGTCGAACTGTGTTCGTATTGGTGTTCGTGTTCGCTTTGCTAATTTACGTCCACACTTACAAACCAAACGTTACGTGTTCGATGTTCGTGTTCACCATGTTTTGTTCGTCCGTGCGTACAAACCTTCTACATTTGTTTCAAAAATCCGCTTCAGCTTATAACCGGTATCAATCGTAAATAACAGATGTTCGAAGTCAAGGGAAAATTATTTAGAAGTCCCTGCAGTTAGACAGATTTTTTCTGTACCGCTATAAAAAGTGATAGCACGGAACGGACGTTTAATTCCTAAAGGGAGCTAGAATAAATTCTCTACTAAGTAATTAGACAGTTGTCTTTTTATTTTGGACTTTATCAGTGGAATAGTATGGAATGAAATTAGGATTTTTCCAGTAAAGCATTGAATACGTTCCTATTTACAAGATATACCTATGACAGAATGTATGGAGCAGTTAATTTTTTTCGTGATTTTATGGTTATTTTTAGATAATATCTGTAGGCCTAGTGAAAAGGGGTATAAGTCCGAATTTGTGGAAAATGAGTTAAGTATACAGAAGTGATCAGAAAAAAATGTTCTATCGTTTGGTGTAAACGGACCGAAAATAAAGAAGTTACCTTGTGTAAAAGGGTTCAACTGACACCAAAAAAACTACAAAAGTCGGTTTCAATTACCTACTTTTGTATTCTTTTAAACGGAACAATAATAACAATATTTTGTGTTTTTAATCTAAATTAACATAAATTACCCACGTTTTAATTTGGTTGGTGTTTATCAATACAACAACACCTGGTTCTTCAAAATGGTTTAGTGAGTAATGATATTATAAGACATAAAACCGTTTTCACCAAAATAAAGGGAAAAAATCAAAAATAACTGTGGAGATTAGTATTCAATTATCATTCCAAATGCGTATCCATTATCACTTGTGTGAATTAACATTTAACATATAGGAGAAGGGGTATATCTTATTTTATACCCTCAAGGAATTCATTTTGTGGTTAGTATAATTCACTAACTTAAAAACTAATAACTTTACATAAAAAATAACTCAATAATAATAAAGAGCATAAATTGTTTACCTATAAAAAAACATCACATGTATTTCATTTGGTAGCGGTTTAAATGTCACACGAGGTCAAACACGTAATTTGAAGCGCGCGGAGTGCTTTTTGCGTCCCCTGTAAAGTTGCATTTTTGGACTTAGATCCCTTTTCACTAGGGCCACAGATATATACATAACACAACTAACTATTTACATAAAACACTAAAACTTAAAGAACTAACTCACTATAACTAAAGTAAGGCGTCGAAAAATTCCTCCGCATCGCTGTCGGCTGGTAATGTACCCAAGAGACTGGCGGCATTGCCACGTTGAATGGCAATGCTTAGCCTCTGACCAAGGTAAAAGCCAGCCCTTGGGTCACGGGAAGTGTCATGCAGCCGTTTGGAGATTTCACTGAACAGACTATGAGCACTCGGACCCCACGGCCCTAGGGTTTCAACCCCAAACGGCTCGAAAATATAATTGCCTATAAGGTATACTTTCGCCGCTTGAGTTATTCCGCAGCCGCAGCGGCAGCGCCAGCACAGCACGCCGAGCCAGGAAGATGGGATGGCGATTTTATGGTTGGTCATATTGTAAAAGTTTTCAGTGATGAGTACAATGACCCCTTTTCAGGTTTAGGGTAAACATAAACCGAGCTTGTATTCATGATGCGGTGAAGCAAGTGCTGAAGTTCTAAGAAAATATAAGATAGTTCGGTGAACATAGAATGTTATCCCATATAGTAACTCAAGGAAAACTGTAACCAAGATGTGCCTTGCAAAAGTCCCATCGTAAAAGTTGTACAGTCATGAGTAGGTACAATAAGCCCTTTTCAGGCTTCGCTTTTATTCTTGATGCGGTAAACCAAGTGCTGAAGTTCTCAGAAGAGTGTGCTGCGAAGATATAAGAAAGTTCGGAAGACAGAATGCTATTCTACAGGGTGTTAGGGTAAACACCGTTATCCTTGAACCAGTGGTTTGGTTTCATTTATAGAACGTAACATCAAAAGAAAAAGTTTTTTTTTTTTAATAATATCTACATTTTACCCAAGAGTATTTCACACTTTCACCCTAGGGCGCTAGGGCAACGAACGTGGCCGCTTAAGCAAGAGTATGTCTTGCAGTGTTATTAGTTACTTTAGGGGCATGAGGAACAGGGTGAAAAGTTCACTCATACTCCATAGAACAGGGAGGATCCTCCAACCAGGGTGTTGTGTCTGGCGGGCAACTGCCCAACGATTGATGTTGGGTCCTATATATGTCCACGGCACGGTAAACTTTAATTGCGCGATGCAGGATTTATGTGACGTCTGTCTGACGTCAGGTCTTTGATGCGTAGTTCGCATGTGGCTATGTAGATACCGCCACATCACTCCCCTCCGGAGACCGGAGGTCGATAGTGGGCTGAGGCTTGTATCTTGCGATGTTTGCCAGTGCCAGTTGTGGTTCCAGTGAGTCGGAACCGGGTGCCGCATTGTTCGCGGTGGTTCGGAACTGTTTGCGGCAGTTGTGGTGATTGAGGTGATTGCGGTGATTCTCCAGTGGGTCGGGGTGATTGAAGTGATTCCCCAGTGGGTCGGGGTGATGAGGCTGAGGGTGATGACAAGGAATGCGCGTTCGCTGCATGCTGGTGGTCAGGATACCCGTTGAAGCCTCGGGTGTTGGCTTGGCTGTGTGACTCGCCTAACTGAAAGCTTGCGGGAGTGATGATGATGACGTCACGCTGGAGTAGTTGCACGAAGGCTGCGCTGATGTTCATATTCGGGGTCACCAATTTAGGGGCATGAGGAACAGGGTGTAAAGTTCACTCATACTCCATAGAAAAGGGAGGATCCTCCAACCAGACGGGTGTTATGTCTGGCGGGCAACTGCCCAACGATTGATGTTAGGTCCTTCTATATATGTCCACTGCACGGTAAACTTTAATTGCGCGATGCAGGATTTATGTGACGTCTGTCTGACGTCAGGTCTTTGATGCGTAGTTCGCATGTGGCGACGTAGATACCGCCACATTACTATTAGCCAATCATTCAAACGCACACATAGTATGTATTTGTTTACTTCTTTGACCCTAAAGTGGCTGCAACTGAGCAAGTAGATACCTATCTACGTACATTTAAAGTATCCCCCGAAAAATTCGCGTACTCAGGGTGACTCATAAGACCGTCAGCCATAAGTACGGTACTTGCTCGTCTACCGTCCACTTTACGATTCTCCATGCAGACGGCGAACGGGGCAACCTGCGACGGCAAAGCCGCGGCGACGCGACGGCGACGTTAAGTACTTGGCAGATTAATATGAATGAGTTCTTGGCGGGATACCACTTCTTGTGAGACGTGACATGAAATTATCGCCTTTGAAGTGCAGCGTTGGATGGTGATCCGCGGTTTACCTACTGCAGGATGGTATAGTTCTTTGATAAATAGGTTAAGAAATTTAGATTTTCTATTTTGCTAAGTACTTACCTGGTACTTTTTGAAAGGCCTACACTGTCCTCCCATACCTAATAACACTGTAATTCGAAAATATTGTAACAGCCAATTATTTTTAAAAGAGTAACCGTGGAGTTTCTTGCCGGCTCTTCTCCATAGGAAACGACCAATTGGAACCGTGCACCTAGCTTCTGACGTTTCATAAGTGCCCATGTACTAGGTTTATGTGGAATAAAATATTTTGATTTTGAGATTTTTAGTAATTGTTAACCGCCTGGTGTAGTGGTTAGACCTTTTGTCTCAGACCCAGAGGTCCCGGGTTCGATTGGTGGGCTTGCTGTGTTTCTAGAGGCTGATTTAAAAGTTAATTATGCAGGAAACACTACTTGAAAAATCCAAGACGTATCAATTTATAACAGGAAATCTCCAATTCTTACTTTCAACGCTTATTCAAGGTAACCGCACAAACAAGGTAAATATTCAGGTAGATTTGTTTAAGACAATAAGGCGCTGTCTCCGACAAACTTTTGAACTATTCGCGCAAGAGCCCGCGGGCAGATGCCAGCCATAACTTGGACTCAGGAAACAAGCGTGGAAAATGTTAAGTATCGCTCACACGGGCAATTTTTTTTCGACAATTATTCCGGCAACTGTTTCGGGAGATATTTTTTTATTTATTATTATGAACAAAAAAGAAAAACTGTACAAAGGCGGACTTAATGCCTGAGGCATTTTCTATCAGTCAATCTTAGGGTGATGCAGAGACAAACATGGCAGGTGCAACTTATGCTATGGGATAGATAACTCGGAAAAAAATATACTGGGTGTTAGGGTAGACACCGTTATCCCTGAAACTAGTGGTTTGGTGTCATCAACCCTGAAATCGCGAAAAAAAAATCAGCTGTTCCATACATTTGTGTTCACTTAAATCGACAAAATGTATGGAACAGCTGATTCTTTTTTTGCGATTTCAAAATTGGTCCCATAGAAAAAGTATATTACAGATGACACCAAACCACTAGTTTCAAGGATAACGGTGTCTACCCTAACACCCTGTATAAGTAATACATATATACTTACATGTATACATATATACAGAATAAACTTAGTCAAGTGAAATAACGATAGGTAGATAGGAGAAAACATTATAGATATTGGAGTTCATCATAATCATAATCAGCCTATAACGTTCCCACTGCTGGGACACAGGCCACCTCTCTGTGGGAGGGAGCGGGCCGTTATCTACCACGCGGGCCCAGTGCGGGTTGGTAGATGTCACATGTCTTCGAATTTTTGGTTCTAGGACATGCCGGTTTCCTCACGATGTTTTTCCTTCACCGTTTTGAGAGCAGTGGCGATGAAATAATTTACACAAAGTAAAGCGCCTGTCAGGGTTCGAACCTACGACCTACAACTCATAAGTCGTGGCCGTTACCACTGAGCCGCACCGCCGTTACCGCAAATAGGAATTTAACTAGATAACTCCAATATCAAGAGAATCCAAGAGACCACTGCTCTTGGATTCTCTTGATATTGGAGTTATCTAGTTAAATTCCTATTTGCGTAGCAAAATTATTCCATAAAAACTGCCCATTTTCATCGGCAGTTTTAGAAAGTAATTGAAGCAATTTTTTAAATGCACTTTTGTGCAGTTTATTCATTTTTTTTAATTATTTCCACAATCTTAGGTACTTCATATTGCTCTATAAATTATGTACCTATTACCTACTAATCAAACTTTTTTCCAGTTTCTAGCACCATAAAGCTCAATAATTATGGTGTGGCAATATCTCTAGCATCAATATTGTAGCTTAGCATCGCAGTATATTGTGTCGCATTTGACCTATATTGACCAAAATTGTGCGAATAAAGTTGCCCGTGTAAGCGTATCTTTAGGGGAGAAAGTTGGTATTTCCGTGCCTACTTATCTTTTAGAAGTTTTAGGAAGTAATTAGCTTGGTCAATGGAGTGACCATGGAGAATTTTGTGGCCCAATTACGAAGTACCATATCAATCTACTAACAATAATCGTTTAGTGTTTCTTGAGTCTGAGAGAAATACTTTTAGAGGAATTGCTAATGTGACCGTTTTAGGCCCACAATATGCCTCTATTCTTTTGAAACTGCGTACCTACTACGCTAGGCTATCTGAAGGTCAAAGTGTTACCACAGACATATGGCTGACTGTACCAGCTTTTAATATTCCCCCTAAAAACCTTGGCGCTAGACAAGCAATCGCTTTCAAAGCGTTAAAAAAACGACTTTCAACAGGTTTGACATTAGCTTTTCGGCAGCTATGACAGTGCTATAAATCAAATCAAATCAAATCGTTTATTGCAATCCATAATGTACGAAACATAGGTGGTAAATAAAAAAAAAAATAGAAACAATTATGGACCCTGTCGGGCACAGCAAATTTTTAAATAGGTAGAGAGAGGAGCTCTTTACAATTTTTTCTTGATATTAAGTTAAGAATTATTTATATCCTATTACCTATGTATTTATATTTCCATTCATTCACTTATTCTATTAATATTTTATATACAAGTCTATCCATTTATTTATTTATTTAATTAGGTATATTTAATATTGCTTTCTTCTTTACATGCTTAAAAATTGTTTATTATTATTAATGTAGTATAAATTTAAGTATTATGGTATAGTTTATTTTTATTATTTTACTCATTAAAATATATCAGGGAGTCATAATTATGCGTAATTATTATTGAATTGAATTTATCCGTTTTACATTTTTCGGTATACTATTATCTATGTATTTATATTTTCATTCGTTTACTTATTCTATTAATATTTTGTATAAGTACAGGTCTATTTATTCATTTATTATTTATTTAATTATATTTAGTATTGCTGTTTCATTACTCGCTTAAAAATTGTTCATTGGCTATACATAACATTTGCTATACATTTGACTTATCTATTATCCTTACCCCTGTAGAATGTCACGTTTTACTCGCACTCTTACTATTCGGAGAATAGGAAATAAGTTTCAACCTTTCCAAAAATCCTCGATTTTAATCAACTAGCAACCCAGTGGTTCGCGCGGTTTTAAGTCTTGGCAAAGCATTGAGGTATCTTATTATTTTTTAAAACATTTAGAATAAATTCTGCAAAATTAAATGATGGTGAAAACCGAATAAAAATCCGTTGCGTAGTTTAGAAGAAAAAAGCGGCCACACGGGCAGACACAAAAAGCGACGTTTTATACCATGTTTACAGGGTTATTGGGGATGTACAAGAGGTTTTTCGAGTCATTTGACATTTTATAATTATTTTTATTTAATTCATTTTAAAATATAAAATGTCAAATTAGGTACTCGAATATGGTTGATATTTGCATCCCTATGCAACCAAATGAATTTTTAAGACAGGGGTGTCATAAGCAGTCATTTGGTTGCAAATGACCTCTCCTTCATCCCCTTTACTGATTGCTGACATATTACCCATAACCATGTCGATATAGAAATAATCTTGTACATAATATATCTCATCATAACTCATCAAAAACCCGTCTATCATTGACTCAAGAAACACTAAACGATTATTGTTAGTAGATTGATATGGTACTTCGTAATTGGGCCACAAAATTCTCCATGGTCACTCCATTGACCAAGCTAATTACTTCCTAAAACTTATAAAAGATAAGTAGGCACGGAAATACCAACTTTCTCCCCTAAAGATACGCTTACACGGGCAACTTTATTCGCACAATTTTGGTCAATATAGGTCAAATGCGACACAATATACTGCGATGCTAAGCTACAATATTGATGCTAGAGATATTGCCACACCATAATTATTGAGCTTTATGGTGCTAGAAACTGGAAAAAAGTTTGATTAGTAGGTAATAGGTACATAATTTATAGAGCAATATGAAGTACCTAAGATTGTGGAAATAATTGAAACAATTAAAAAAAATGAATAAACTGCACAAAAGTGCATTTAAAAAATTGCTTCAATTACTTTCTAAAACTGCCGATGAAAATGGGCAGTTTTTATGGAATAATTTTGCTACGCAAATAGGAATTTAACTAGATAACTCCAATATCAAGAGAATCCAAGAGCAGTGGTCTCTACGTACTTCATATTGCTCTATAAATTATGTACCTATTACCTACTAATCAAACTTTTTTCCAGTTTCTAGCACCATAAAGCTCAATAATTATGGTGTGGCAATATCTCTAGCATCAATATTGTAGCTTAGCATCGCAGTATATTGTGTCGCATTTGACCTATATTGACCAAAATTGTGCGAATAAAGTTGCCCGTGTAAGCGTATCTTTAGGGGAGAAAGTTGGTATTTCCGTGCCTACTTATCTTTTAGAAGTTTTAGGAAGTAATTAGCTTGGTCAATGGAGTGACCATGGAGAATTTTGTGGCCCAATTACGAAGTACCATATCAATCTACTAACAATAATCGTTTAGTGTTTCTTGAGTCAATGATAGACGGGTTTTTGATGAGTTATGATGAGATATATTATGTACAAGATTATTTCTATATCGACATGGTTATGGGTAATATGTCAGCAATCAGTAAAGGGGATGAAGGAGAGGTCATTTGCAACCAAATGACTGCTTATGACACCCCTGTCTTAAAAAATCATTTGGTTGCATAGGGATGCAAATATCAACCATATTCGAGTACCTAATTTGACATTTTATATTTTAAAATGAATTAAATAAAAATAATTATAAAATGTCAAGTGACTCGAAAAACCTCTTGTACATCCCCAATAACCCTGTAAACATGGTATAAAACGTCGCTTTTTGTGTCTGCCCGTGTGGCCGCTTTTTTCTTCTAAACTACGCAACGGATTTTTATTCGGTTTTCACCATCATTTAATTTTGCAGAATTTATTCTAAATGTTTTAAAAAATAATAAGATACCTCAATGCTTTGCCAAGACTTAAAACCGCGCGAACCACTGGGTTGCTAGTTGATTAAAATCGAGGATTTTTGGAAAGGTTGAAACTTATTTCCTATTCTCCGAATAGTAAGAGTGCGAGAAAAACGTGACATTCTATCAGGGGTAAGGATAATGGATAAGTCAAATGTATAGCAAATGTTATGTATAGCCAATGAACAATTTTTAAGCGAGTAATGAAACAGCAATACTAAATATAATTAAATAAATAATAAATGAATAAATAGACCTGTACTTATACAAAATATTAATAGAATAAGTAAACTAATGAAAATATAAATACATAGATAATAGTATACCGAAAAATGTAAAACGGATAAATTCAATTCAATAATAATTACGCATAATTATGACTCCCTGATATATTTTAATGAGTAAAATAATAAAAATAAACTATACCATAATACTTAAATTTATACTACATTAATAATAATAAACAATTTTTAAGCATGTAAAGAAGTAAGCAATATTAAATATACCTAATTAAATAAATAAATAAATGGATAGACTTGTATATAAAATATTAATAGAATAAGTGAATGAATGGAAATATAAATACATAGGTAATAGGATATAAATAATTCTTAACTTAATATCAAGAAAAAATTGTAAAGAGCTCCTCTCTCTACCTATTTAAAAATTTGCTGTGCCCGACAGGGTCCATAATTGTTTCTATTTTTTTTTTTATTTACCACCTATGTTTCGTACATTATGGATTGCAATAAACGATTTGATTTGATTTGATTTATAGCACTGTCATAGCTGCCGAAAAGCTAATGTCAAACCTGTTGAAAGTCGTTTTTTTAACGCTTTGAAAGCGATTGCTTGTCTAGCGCCAAGGTTTTTAGGGAGAATATTAAAAGCTGGTACAGTCAGCCATATGTCTGTGGTAACACTTTGACCTTCAGATAGCCTAGCGTAGTAGGTACGGTGTTTCAAAAGAATAGAGGCATATTGTGGGCCTAAAACGGTCACATTAGCAATTCCTCTAAAAGTATTTCATTTCCTGAATTTCCAGCTGTCATTAGCAATTCCTCTAATTTGACCATTTTACGAATCTCCATAGAAAACTGTCAAACAGATGAATTCTTTCGTAATATGAATCGCACGCAGATCATATTATGAATTGTCAGTTTGTGACATTTTACGATGATTCATAATCAATCAATCTGCCTAGCCTTTTCCCAACTATGTTGGAGTCGGCTTCCAGTCTAACCGGATGCAGCTGAATACCAGTATTTTATATGGAGCGACTGCCTATCTGACCTCCACAACCCAGTAACTGGGTAATACGATACCCCTTGGTTAGACTGGTTGTCAGATTTTCGGGCTTCTGACGACTCGTAACGACTGTCAAAGATCCACAAATGACAGCCGTGACCAACGGCTTAACGTGCTTTCCGAGGCACGGAGGAGTCTCGATATGTGAAAATGGTCACCCATCTACGGACCAAACCCGGTAAGCGTAGCTTAACCTGATTAATCGACCCGAGTGGCTGTTATTACTTAGCCACGAGCTCCTCACGATGATTCATAATATTTTCCTATTATGATTCTGCCAAAGTGACTGTTTTAAGCCCCCTGGTTTCGTTACCGCCGACGTGCAGCTAGAAGCGAGTGCCATTTTAAAAGAATTCTAAAAGAAGTAAACACGGGAAGTAGTAAAAGTTATTGAAACTTAACTCCGAGAGCTTCTTTGAAATAACACTGAAACGGGTCACTGGTATTGATTCAGCTAATTACCTACTTAGAAGTTGTTAATAAAAGACAAGTACGGAGTAGAGAAGTTTCTTTTGCTGTTTACTTTTAAACTGCAGCGTGACCTAGCAGTTTGTAGGTAGAAATTGAAACAAAATGTAAACTAATTACCTGAAATATGGTGTAACTTTTGTTTGTCCCCGCCTGCAATACCTTACAAAACACAAAGTTCAATGCTTGTTTTCTCTTTTCGGTTATAGGTAGTCGGGTTTTTGTTTTTTAAATAATTTGTTTATATAATATTTGTTTTTGTTTTTTTTTTTTCAAACTTTTTATTTCTATTAATATATATATTTGGAATAAACTCATTACTAGCTTTTATTTGATACCAATATTGTTATAATTTATTTAAAAAAAAAACCTTGCCCTCCGTTTTTTTTTTCTATTTGCAGACGAAATATATATAAAAAAATATAGCATATGTCACTCCTACAACTAAGCTGAATCTAACGACACCACGTATGTTCAAATGAGAGCGTGCCAAAGAAATAGACATACATATGTACATACAAACATACATACACACTGTCGAAAAACATTACACTCCTTCTGGGGCAGTCGGGTAAAAATAACAATACAATCATTTCATAAGAAATGTCTTGACGTGTGATTGGATTTCTGGATTTCTGAAAGACCTATTTCGAGAAAAGGGCTTTTGAAACTTTTTTTGCCTTTTCGTATATTTTAGTACAGTGTATGGGTTCATATCTACTTCTATATACAATACCATGAAAAAAAAAATAGGGTGATGTAACTGCCTCCAAATAAATAAATAAGCGCTATTAAAGCAAAACACTGTAACTCGAGTTACAGTGTATTGGATTTACATGTCAGTAGGTCGCACTTCAGTGGTAACAAAAACCAGTATAACCTGGCCTTTTATTCTATTGAAACTCTTTACTACGTTAGGAAGGCGCTAGGTCAAAGTATTATCTATTATAGTGACTGTACATTGATACTATCTTTTGTTTTAAATTCTGAGGTACCTATACTCCATTTGAAATAAGATTAGACATTTAAACGAACCTTTATACAGTCCGCTCAACCGATTTTGACTTCTATACTGTACGCATAAGGATGGCATTAAAAGCAAAAAGGTTACATAATACCAACTGTCTACTGCAGCAGCAACTGCCATTTGTCAAGCCACCAACGCAATAGAAGTCAAAATCGGTTGAACGTACTGTAAAAAAGGTTTGTTTAAATGTCTAATCTTATTTTAAATGGAGTATAGCTAATATGAACCTTACTTTCTGGAGCCTCACTTCCAACATGACTAATAAACTTTTCCCCTCTTTCCGGATATCAAAGGAAAATCTGAGATGTCGTCACAAGTTCTGACGGAAGCTTGTGTCTTTGGATAAGTGCCAAGGAGCACTAATGACTGATATTCCGTTAAGTATCTCGAGTTATCCGTAGCTAAATATTTACTTTTTCTTCCACTTAATTCTATCAGGAGTAATTGGAATAACTGAAAAAATAAAACATCTGTTCTATACATTTTGACGCGTTATGTGAACATAAACGTACGTATGAAGCAGCAGATTTTTGTTCACGGTTTCAGAATTCCGCCGCGGGAAAAAGCGCACATGCGTACTTGGGCTTACGGTTATGTTGGTCTAACATTCCTGTTATATACCTAACGACCGATCACATGCGCGCGCGTTAACGCGCGTCAGCAAACGTTAACGCAGCGCTCAGAGAAAAAATCATTATGAACAACTTTCACTATGGGACCAACTCTAAAGGCTCCCACAAACAGGCGCGACGCGACAGCGCCAGTATGTAAGAGCCTTAAATCGGTTAGACATGTGCTAAATGTTCATATGTAATATTTCTCCGTTAATTTTTTTTGTTACGTAACAGATATAAAAAGGTAAAACTGCGTATTACCTATAAAAGGTGTTATAAAAAAGTTTTTCAAAGGACATGACGTTTTTTTTTGTTTATTGATTGTTAACATAATATATCCGTTAGGTTGAATAACATACAGCCGGTTTCTGATTTAAGCATTTGAAGTTGAGAATTTCTCAAACTCTTCTTAAGCATTACTTAAGGTGATTCCTTTAATGTAACCCGCAAAATTCAAACGTTTTTTGCAAATCAATTTTAGGAATCACCTTAAGTACCTACTGTTTAAGAAGAGTTTCAGAAATTCTCAACTTCAAATACTTAAATCAGAAACCGGCTGTTAGCCAAGTTCAAATAACGAAAAAAAATCAGCTGTTCCCCATTATGACGAGCTATGCGAACATAAATGTAGGGAACAGCTATTTTAAGAGAATGCCCATGAATTGAATTTCACTATTTATAAATGTAGCAATTATAAACAAACACCACAACAAAATTGCACCCTCCTACTTTTCTGTACAAACACACTAACAAGATCTAGTTAGAGTAAGTAAGTATACTGCTGCGTAGCCAATCAGAAACTTTTGCTCATTAGCCACTTATCTTTTATCTTTTTAGCGTTAATTAGTTGAGTCCACAACTGCGGGGTTCGCTTCCTGTGTGCTCTAACTTGTTTCAAACGAACCTTATTGCGTTTTTCACGATTCTAGAGGTTGTTGGAGAAAAAATATTAATCTTTTAGCGAAAAGAACATCTAAAATATAATAATAAGTATAAATAGCCTATAATGTTCCCACTGCTGGGACACAGGCCACCTCTCTGTGAGAGGGAGTAGGCCGTAATCCACATCACGGGCCCAGTGTGGGTTGTTAGATGTCTCATGTCTTCGAATTTTTTAATTTCACTCACTTTTTTTACATATTAAGAGAAAAAAACTATGTAAAATGTAATTTTTTTACTTATGTAGTTAAGTAGTAAAAAAAATAAAAATGAATGAGTAATATTATTATAGAAAAATTGTAAAGTAGTAGTGAGGTTTTCTATAATAGTACTTTAATTACAATATAATAGCTAACACTAAAGTGTGTACCTAATATAGTATGTACAGTAGTTAAATTATAGCTTCTCCCACCAAAATAATATAATGAAACATAAAGATAGTTTAACTGACCTTTCTGTATTTATTCAGCACACACAACTCGAAAACGGACGTAATTAATTAAAAATTTTCACCGCACGCCCTCAACTACTAAATAAATAGGTACAGAAGGTCAGCTCCATACAACGAGCGAACACGCACGCACACATAGAAACGCTTCACGTGCAGCGAGTGCAAGTGCA
Organism: Lithophane ornitopus; assembly: GCA_948473465.1. Classification (NCBI taxonomy): domain Eukaryota; kingdom Metazoa; phylum Arthropoda; class Insecta; order Lepidoptera; family Noctuidae; genus Lithophane; species Lithophane ornitopus. Next base: position 12,366,757 of record OX419637.1, on the reverse strand, counting down.
CTCGCGACTCACGACCGGCGCGCGGCGGCATTCATTTGAGATGGCCTCACGTGCGCGTCTATGTGCGCGTGCGTCTTCGCTTGTTGTATAGAGCCGACCTTCTGTAACTATTATTCTGTGCCTCTTTGAAGCGAAGATTTTATTTCCGTGTAGGTCAAAGGTGTAATATTATTAATGTGTGAATACGGTAGACCTTTGTTTTATAATGTTTAATTAAATGTTGTTTTAAGTTTTAATTACAAGGAACGTTGTTGTATTTTTTCGAGCTTTGTAGAGTCCGTGGAGAGCAGATAAACATAACTTCATGCTAGTATTTCCCGAAGGGTTTGGCAGGAGTATAAAGTACCCTGCCAGGGCTGCGGGAAAGTCCGAAAGGGATACCGGGACCTTGGCAACAGGCAATTGAAGGAACACGGGTGGGTTTTAGTCAGTGAAGTTTGAAAAAAAAACAAAAAAAGAAGGAAAAAAAAGGAGTATAAAGTACACCCACATTCAACCAGTTTAGTTGTATTTTCCATGTAATAGGTGTATTTTTTATATTACTAATTAATGAAACAATTTATAACTCTGTACCTCTTTATCTTCTCATTAAAAATTTACTTACGAACTACGAATATCAATATTCTGTCGTATTACATACCTGTATCTAGTTGCTATGATATTATTAGTTTGTCTATTAAGTAAGAGGGATATCAATCTGCCTAGCCTTTTCCCAACTATGTTGGGAAAAAGCTGAAAATGTATGGGTCAGCTTCCAGTCTTAACGGATGCAGCTGAATACCAATATTTTACATGGAGCGATTGCCTATCTGACCTCCACAACCAAGTAACTGGGTAATACGATACCCCTTGGTAAGACTGGTTGTCAGACTTTCGGGCTTCTAACGACCCGTTACGACCGTCAAAGATCCACGAATGTCAGCCGGGACCAACGGCTTAATGTGCTTTTCGAAGCTCGGACGAGTTTTGGTATGTAAAGATAGTCACCCATCTACAGCCCAACCCCGGCACGCGTAGCTTAACCTGATTACTTGGCCACGAGCTTCTTATTGTCTTTCTGTCCTCTTTATCTGGACTAAATAAGAGGGATAGACAGGCTCAAATTAGATTGGCTAGTGAAACTCTGGGGACGTGATGAAAATCAAGTCTGGCAGCAAGAATCATGAAATAATGAAACATTTCCTCGAAAATGTAATAAAATAAGTTACGATTTTGGGAATTAATTGCTGAAGCCTTCTTATTTTTAAAATATTATATTAATATTATTAATTTCTTAAAAATCACTACCTACTCTTATGATAACGATACCTTTTGAGACTGATGGAGATGGTCTAGAACCAATAGATTATATTATTATCATGTTTCATGGTTTCTCGATTGAACATGGTGGGGAAACCGGAATTTCCTAGAATCAAAGAACTTTTATACCAATAACCATGATAAAATCAAAGTCAAATAATTTATTTCATTAGTCACATAACAGGCACATTTTAACGTCAAAAAAATAAAGAAGAACTGATTCTAGTTGCCCCTTCCAAAATGTAGTTTTCGTATGGAGAAGAATGGGCAAGAAACTCCACCGTTACTCTTTAAAAAATGTTTTACAATGGTACCGATTCTCTTGTACACCGAACTAAACTAACTAAACTATCTCTAAAATTCCTTACTTTTGACTATGGGAATCTTGGAGCTATTCTGCCAAATAAATTCTCTAAATTTAAAACTTATTTTGAAACAACTAAAATCGAATTTGACAACCGCGCGCCTCCACTTGGTACTTGTTTTCCCTACCCCGTGTTTTTTTAGAGCCAGAGGCGCGCATGCACGGCAGCCTCGACGTGTTTTTAATGGAATTTTTCAGTTTTTGTATGGAAAATAACGAAAAAAATAAAAATAATTACCAACATGTTGAGAATTAGGGGTTTAAGGATGTCCTAAAGGGGGTCGAAATTTTCATTATTTTTGCGATAGGACACACCGTTTTCGAGATATAAGCAAAAGAAAATAAAAAATACAGTACTGTGTTTTGAAACTGAAGTCGAGGTGTTGGTTTGAATTTTAGTTCATGACATCTAATTTTATTCCACACATTTTTAATCACGATTAAAAAATATAGTCAGATTTAGTTAGAGGATTTTAGATATAGGACAACATTTTAGTTTAAATCGTCAAATTCAGAATAGCATTTTCACTAAACTAATCTCAGTGCCATCTTAGTGCTGTCAAACTAAATTATAGTTAAGTTGTGTCATTTAAAGTCTATTTCAGAAAGAGTTTGATCATTTGACAGGACTAAACAAAATTTTTGTGATTTTTAGTTTAGTTTAGAGAATTTTGTGACAAGAGAATCGGCACCAATATTTTGTATATGTTACGGCTAAAGGTGGGTGTGAACATAAACTTAAGATTACCCGGCTAAACTGAGGTCTAACTTCGAGGAGGTGTTAATGTTAGTTTCTTCTATCTTTAGCCGGCTAAACTTAAGTGAAACTGCAGGCTCTTGGCTAAAAATGTAAAAGGAAATGAAAAAGGAAACAATGTAATAATGTTTACTATTTTGACACGAAAACTTTTATTAAAAAATAATCACCCTCATTAAGTCACACATACTTTTATGTATCTATATACCTATATAGATACATAATTACAATTACTACTACTGTTCGTCACTCAAAAAAAAACTATTTTCAGTTCGTTTTGATGTTAGTAACTCACGAAACTTACTCTCAAACTTCGTTTTAAGCGTTTCGAGATTGTGCGACGCCGACATTGCAAGTACGTGCAATTAACCGCAAGGAAAGATGACGCAATACTAAACAAACACATTGCCACGTGTGCGCGCATTGCCTCAAGCCCTCCGCCAGCCCGGCGCGTCTATCGAATACATTTTGAGCCGTTTCGTTGCGGTTAATGTGCACATTAGCCGGCTAAAGATGGAATATTAGACGACACGGTTGGCGCAGTGACTCGGCGATAGACGGCTGCGCAACGTGTCGTGGGTTCGATCCCCGCACGGAACAAATATTTGTATGATCTGCAAGTAGTTGTTCTGGGTCTGGGTGTTAGTGTATGTGAGTTTATATGTTTGTAATCGCACCCACGATACAGGAAGAAATTCCTAGTGTGGGGCAAAGTTAAATAAATAAAAAATATCTCGACACAAAATAACATGGTATCGAACTTTAGCTGCTTCTCGAAGATAAACCTAAGGTTAGCCGGGTAATCTTAAGTTTATGTTCACACCCACCTTTAGCCGTAACATATACACCAAATAATTATGTGAAGACGATGCACCTATACCCCATTTGAAATAAGATTAGACATTAAAACAAACCCCTTTACAGTCCGTTCAACCGATTTTGACTTCTATACCGTAAGCATAAGGATAGCATTAAAAGCAAAAAAAAGTTACACAATACCAACTATCTAATGCGGCTGCCATTTGTCATGCCACCAACGCAATAGAATTCAAAATCGGTCGAACGGAATGTAAAAAAGGGTTATCTATACGTCTAATCTTATTTCAAATGGAGTATAGAATAAGATAACTGTACCACAATAGGTAAAAATAATTTTAAAAAGAGGAATGATAAATAATTAACTATGTGATAGTTATGCACATATATTTACAAACATTGTAAAAGTATACGATATCACAATATTCCTAATATTTTTACAAGTAGTACTAATATCAGTGCATAAGTTTAAGTAATCACAGAGTGAAAAAATCTATGACATACTAATAATAAATTATACCTACAACTAAATTAGATAGATAGATAGATAAAACGTTTATTAGCAATCAGTTTGATTTTGTCTAGACAAAAAACCAGGTTTAGTTCTCTTCAAAGGAATCGAGCATAACTCTTCATTAACGTTGTTTGCGAACAATATTTAGATATAACGCTGGTGATAACTGAACTAACTCAATCACAGCAGCCTTGTTGTTATCCCTTAAGACAAACAAGTACCTATACAATATAGGTTAGGTTACTAAGCAGATAGATACAGTAGAACCAAGTTGTACAGACACGCCCACATCGTTAACCAAAAACTTTGCTTTTTTAAATAAGAAGCAACGTGATTATGGCTCAGGTTGAGACAATAATTATGACGAAATTGTGCGCCGGAAAGATCCCCCCCCAAATCTCCCATACGGTTAAAGATATGTACAGTACGACACAATTTAGATCCTTAAAAGTATTATAAATGCGAAAGTAACTCTGTCTGTCTGTCTGTCGCGCTTTCACGCCAAAATTACTGAACCGATTTAAATGAAATTTGGTACACAGATATTCTAGAGCCTGAGAAAGGACATAGGCATCTTTTTATCGACATACCACGCGGGTGAAGCCGCGGGAGATAGCTAGTATAGCATAAATTTGCATCATTGCATTAGCATAATTATAGCATTCATTCATTTCAATTTTACGAATATATTTGGTTATATGACTTTACAAGTTATTGCCTTTGCGTATAGATCATTTTCACCTAAAGCAGTAACAGAGATTTATGTGATTTTAAAGGCGCACTCAGTTCGGATGGTGATCGGTTTTACGAATTTTGCCGATGCCACATCTAAGTTGTGTCGCACTGTACCTATCTTTCCGTATGCGAGATTTTGGTTAACGATGTGGGGGGAGATCTTAGCGGCGCTCATGACGTCATAATTATCGTCTAGATTTGGGCTTTATTCACGTTACTCCTTTCTCTAAAAAAAAAACTCACTTTCGCATTTATAATATTAATATAGTTAGGATTGTAATCTATTTTTTTAACACCACTGTAATCTACGTGTTCTGATACACAACATTTCAAAATGACTTAATAACTCTAGCTGAATCCTAACCTAGTTTTTTCAATTACATACAGTCGAATAATATGAAAACAAAAATATGAGCAAAATGTGCCATTTCTGGCTTACAAAAGACAGACCTCAATATTGCCCACTTTTCACCACTTCCCAGTGTTAAAACCAGACTTTACTTTAGAAAGTCGACGTAACTAATTCTCCTTACGAGTTAAAAGTGCTACTTCTGCAATTTATTTTGTGGTCACTGTAATACACTTTCATAACAAAAGCCGTACCTAAGGACTAAATATTGCTTCTATGTAGTAGGTGCTAAGGGTTGTATACTGTCTAAAAGGCTGTTTGTTCGAGAAAAACATGCTTTAAAAAGTTGTTCAATATTGGCCCGAGTTTTATATTTTTTGGGTACAATGGTTAGGCTGCTCTTCCATTAGAGATGTGTTATGCAGCTATGCTGCGGAGATGTGAAAGTTTGGATACGAAACTATGTAACCGTTTCCACTAATGCTAAGCTGTGTAGCAGAGCGAGTATGAAGATATAGCGCCGCCGCGAGGTACTACTAATTGGCCCCCGGCCCTCATTGGTCGTCTTGCTGATCTTGGTTTTGTTATTGTTATTAGTGATTAACTTTTTATTTCTTTTTACGTCGATGGTCCTAGTTTATCATTTATAACTTCTAGTTATAGCTATATGTAAGCGGGCACGCCCTTTGTCCCTGGAGGCTTTTATTTAGATATTATTTTATGTTTACATTTACTTTTTATCTCTGCTTGAGTACTTACAGTTCTCGATATTTTTTTTGGTTGGTATAATGGCGTGTGCTAGCTGACATATGGCTAATTTAGGTCTTTACCTATGAAATTGCCGTTCTGCAGTACTGGCCATTTCAAATCAAAATAATTTTTGTTTGGCTAAGAATTCTAATTTCAAATTAATTTTATTTTAAAAACATGGATTTTTTTTTCCAAAAGTAGTCATTTCTTTATTGATTAGTGTTACATTTTCATCGCATTTCAATCTTTTTCGTCATCATGGATACGTTAAAAATTCGAGTAATTATGGAATATGAGTACCGTCGTGGCAGCAACGCGGCACAAGCGGCACGCAGCATCAACGACGTTTACGGAGCTAACACTACAAACCAACGCACCACCTGTTATTGGTTTGCTCGCTTCCGTTCTGGAAATTTCGACCTGAAAAATGAACCTCGCGGTCGTCCGAAGACTTTGGTCGACAATGACGAATTAAAGGCGGTTGTGGAAGCTGATGATACACAATCTACGGCTGAATTAGCAGCAGCTTTCGACGTTAGCGTCAAAACAATATTGGTCCATTTGCGTCAAATTGGCAAGGTAAAAAAGCTTGACAAATGGGTGCCCCACGAACTCAATGATCGCCAGCGCGAAGTACGCGTCGAGACGTGCCTTGCACTGCTCAACAGACACACAAATGAAGGAATTTTGAACCGCATTGTTACCTGCGATGAAAAATGGATTCTGTTTGATAACCGCAAGCGCTCAGCAAGTTGGTTGGATCCTGGTTCAGCACCTAAACAATGCCCTAAACGAAAACTTACCCCTAGAAAAGTGATGGTCACTGTTTGGTGGTCTAGCGCCGGTGTGATTCATCACAGCTTCTTACCAAACGGGGTGAGCATTACTGCAGATGTGTACTGTGAAGAACTGAACACAATGATGGAGAAGCTGGCGCATCTCCAACCAGCATTGGTCAATCGCTCGTCTCCGCTGCTCCTGCACGACAACGCGCGACCTCATACTGCACAGCAGACGGTCTCCAAGTTGCAAGAACTGGGGTTGGAAGCTCTCCGTCATCCGCCCTACTCACCAGACCTTGCGCCTACAGACTACTACTTTTTCCAGAATTTGGATAACTTCTTGGCGGGAAAAAAATTCAATACCCGAGAGGCAGTACAAAATGCCTTTGAAGAATTTGTTGCCTCCCGTCCAGCTGATTTCTTTAAGAAGGGCATCAATAAACTGCCACTGCGATGGCAAAGATGCATTGATTGCATGGGTGATTACTTCGATTAATACAAATAAAAAATTCATGAAAAAAATTCGTTTAAATTTTTTCATACAAAACGGCAATTTCATAGGTAAAGACCTATTAATTATATTTATGTTTTTTTTTTTGTTCCGTAATATGAATGATTTTGCATACTATTATATAGAATAATTTTTTTTTCTTACTAAACAGACAGCTGTGCTGCTGGGGAGTTTGTTGCGTTTTGAGGGACTGTCTTATGTAATTTTGACGTTCGAAAAGTGCTGATTTCTCAGCCTAGTTTGAATAAATGACTTTTGATTTTTGATAGTTTACAAACGTGTCAGTGGTCTCAAAATGATCAGTTTTTGACAGATTTTGTATGGCATATCTGTCAAAAACTGATCATTGTGAGACCACTGACACGTTTGTAAATTAGTAGACTTGGCCCCCTGTGCGAGGAAGATGCGCAGCTCGAGCTATGCGATGCATTGACAGTAGGGAAGGCACTCTTCTCTGCACATAACTACATAGCTCCCGTCCACAGTACGCATCCAAAGCATGTATTCTTCATATAAAAACATAGCTTTGTTGAACCCGTTTCCACCAGTGCTATGCTAAGTGGACCAATGAATATGATTGGTGGATATCAAACGCATCCATAAACTCAAACTCAAAGCATTTATTTCAATTAAACCATTTACAGGCACTTTTGAATAATTGTCAAGGAGTCGGTCAGTCAGAAATATGAAGCTAGTTGCCCATTCCAAAGCGTAGTAGGTACCTATGGAGAAGAACGGGCAAGAAACGCCATGGACACTCTTTTAAATCAAAATATTGTTAGATAGCAACGTAGCATAGCACATCTCTGGTGGAAAAGCGGCCTAAGGTGCGTTTTCGTTGGTTTTTTCAGTATACTTATAGAAGGCTAATTTTGTAATATGTGGAAAGCGGAAATACGTGTAATGTGGAGAAACTTGAGAGAGGTTTATTTGCAGCAATGGACTGTGATTAGTGATGGTATATTCTCGAGAATGTTCTCCTAGCGAGAATTTTTCTGTTAAGGCCATAAGAAGAGAATTTATGACAATTAAAATATTGGTTGTCTCTATTGTATCGTTCTGTTTTTAAAGTAATACATAGTTTTGAGTGCTTCTAAACGTTTTACGAATTTGACGTCATAATGATCTAATCTGCAACTTTGAATGGAGAATCTACTAAGAAGATCTATCTTAGTAAATTCTCCTGAGCGAGAACATTCTCGAGAATATTTCAAAGAAAATTCTCATAAATTCTCGTATATGTTAAATTAGAATGTCTGTATTAAAACAAACATTATGATTTACGATTATTCGTAAATCATAATATTTTTCTTAAATAAAATGTATAAAAAAAACAAATAGGACAGGTAAATAAAAAAAACAAAATAATAATCACGATTTATTTAGAACAGACTTTGATTTTGTAATTTAACGTTTTTGGTCGTTACTTAGTGTTGGCAGTTACAGTTATTGCCTCTTGCCCATCATAATTTTAACTTTAGGTCTAGCCAACGCAGTAAGCGTCATCATCGTATTTTTGAATTACCCTCACACGTATGGCAAGGCAATATAATGATAGGTTCAACTTGACGGATTACCCTATTGATATTTTCTCTATGAGTTTCGCTTCATACAGACGCTCCCTATTTAAACAGTACGATGAGTGTTCGCCTGTCTAGCTCAAATTGGTTTGCTTTGTAGTGTTCTAGATTAAGGTCTACTAAACACACTTTTTATTGTTCTCCTTTGTCTCTAATTATTCATATGTAAATGCCATGCATACCTGTCATTTGCATGGTTACTGAAATGTCTATTTTAGATGTTAATTAATTGAATTCTAACTGACTGTGCTACTGATGTGCTTATGATAAATAAATAAATAACTGATTACGACTTTTAAATTATTTTAATTTTATTTCCCCATGTACCGAGAATATTTTTCTATCGAGAATGCTGCAGAATATTCTCGATCGATAACTTTCTCCGTGAGAACTAACTGCAATTGGCTGAGTTGAATACGCTTTGGATACATTCACCACTCCAACTAGTGGACATGAAAATCATTATTTGGTGGCATCACCGGTGATGCCACTTGGTCCCGGCAAGTATATTCATGGTCATTTCGCGGTTAAATGAACACTTCTGGCGGACAGAGACATTAGATTCTGCACGAAACAACAAAAACACAAACTCAAAAAATACACAAGGAACCAATCGACAATGATACGAAGTAATATTTAATATTAAATAACAAAAAATCACCAAGGGCGAGTTGGACTAACACTCTAATGGTTCCGTAGGTTCCTATTCATTGTACCACCAAAAACTGCCTGACAATTCAATAATATTCTTTACATGATTTACGTTGTCTAAAATTCGAATTTTTCTAACATCATCATCTGCCTAGCCTTTTCCCAACTATGTTGGGGTCGGCTTCCAGTCTAACCGGATGCAGCTGAATACAATTATTGTACATGGTTCGACTGCCTAGTTGACCTCCACAACCCAGTAACTGGGTAATACGATACCCCTTGGTAAGACTGGTTGTCAGACTTTTGGGCTTCTGACGACCCGTAACGACTGTCAAAGATCCACGAATGACAGCCGGGACCAACGGCTTAACGTGCTATCCGAGGCACGGAGGAGTCTCGATAAGTAAAGATGGTCACCCATACACGGACGAACCCCGGCAAGCGTATCCTAACCTAATGGATCGACCCGTGCGGTTGTTATTACTTAGCCACGAGCTCCTCCTCGAATTTTTATAACATAATAAGTAATTATTATGTAGTGTATTTTGAATTCTATTCAAAATCGTACCGACTGTTTTACCTGGGTTTTGGGTACATTGTTTTTACCCGACTGCCATAGAGGGCCAGAATACATAATATGTATAATGCGTAAATACGTGTAAATTTTGAGTATATTTTATAATGTGTTCGTGTTGTTACATTCCTGTTGGTGCCGTAGGTAGCTACGGTGTTAAAATTTTAACTGGGTAGCCATTACTAGGTGGGCGTTATGATTAATAAAAAGATACAGGCATCTGACAGAAAAACAAACGGACAGACAAAAGCAGTCGCACCATGAGGGTTTCTCTTTTACCAATTTTGTACAGAATCCTAAAAAATCATTCCCATTATAACGTGTTACCTAGCAACGAGGATCAAAGTATGAAAGCAGAAACACAAATAAAGATAAAAATACTATAAAATATAAGTAGCGTAGATTCCCTTTTATACTTCGAGTGCATTGTGGAACGCGGTATGTTACGGATAAGGTACTTCTTATTTGAGAAGGAATTTATTATGTACAGTTACCACGGTATTTTTACCCGATTACACTAGGATGGAAGGATTATTAATCTCACTGGTTTTGTGTTTATAAGGTGTTCCCTACATTTATGTTCGCATAGCTCATCAAATGTAGGGAATAAATACACCTTATATGCAGCATTTTGTATTTGTGTTTTATTTTTATTTTTTACTAGCTTCCGCCCGCGGCTTCGCCCGTGTGGTATGTCGATAAAAAGTAGACTATGTCCTTCCCCAAGATGCCATCTATCTTCCTGCCAAATTTTATCGAAATCCGTTCAGTGGTTTAGGCGTGAAAAGGGAACATACAGACAGACAGACAGAGTTACTTTCGAATTTATAATATTAGTATGGATTCGTCACGTTTCATTATCATCATCATTTCAGTCGAAAGACGTCCAATGCTGGACATAGGCCTCCCCCAAGCACCGCCACTTCGACCGGTTCTGTGTTTCTCGCATCCAGCGGATTCGATTCGTCACGTTTAGTGCAAATAAATGTATTTTCTTTTTTCTTTCCGACGTCATTACGCAGTGGGTGCCTAAAGACGGGCGCCGTCATTGAGCCAGGCCTGGAAAACGCTGGCATGAAGATTTGATCTGTGACGGATTGACCAGAAAATGATTTTAAGACTGGAGAGGCCCAGATAAAGAAAGTCCAGCAGTAGACTTCTTGTAGACAGACGACCATACATTTTGAAAAAAAATAGTTGTACAAAATGAGACAGTAAGGGCTCGTGTAGACGGCAGTGCAGCTGTGATGACACCGCTTCGCGTAAACATGTAAACTGAGCGCGCCGCCGCGCCAAGCGTTTTCGCCGCTTGATTTTGCCATATCACTCTACAATCCGCGGCGGCGGGCTTTAATATGCTGGATTCAGTAACCGCATTCACACAAGCGTTTTATCACTAAACTGCACTCAAATCAAAATACATAATTTACACCACAAAACAAATTATTTACTCAACTGTAGCGTTAATTACATCAACAGTCAAATGGCCCTATTCATACATTAAAATAATAGCTATCAACAAAACACAGTGTCGTACTGTAGGGCTAGCAGGAACTCGCGTTTAACTGCAAAAATAACAGCCTACTTATTCATAAGACAAGACGTAAGGTATATCTTAAAACGTCTTTAGGTCACAGTATATTACTAATGGCTACCCATCACGTCTCTGAAGGTTACACGAAAAAAAAAACGATTTTGTTAAACTGATATTTCAAGTGCAGTCGATGACCCCACAAGAAAAGTCATCAATTTTGTTTTTTTTTGTTTTATCATTTTCGATATCTATACCGTCTGCGGAGTTTCGTTAGCTACTTTAATTTGACCCTATATATTACAGGTGCTATGCAGTTTTTTTTTGTATAACCCGTAATATGTGCTTGCTCCATCAAAATACTATAGAATAGTCGTATTTCCAGTTAAAAAACCGTTTGAATTTACGTAATAATATTTACCTTACGCGTTCGTTGGCCACGAGCTACACGCTCAAGCGACACGCGTCTTGCGACAGCGACTATGCAGAAACCAAATGAAAGAAGTTATTTAGAGCATGCCACGACAACACGACAAGTCGTATCGCCCGACGCCGTGAACGGGGCCTACTGAATTCAAACCGCAACACCAGAGAGTTGACAGTTATTACATACATATGACATTTGAAAGGAATAATAACTAACCTAACTATATAATTAAATTGTTCTGATGGCCGACAAACTGTAATTGTTAAAGAGATATTCGCGGAGTTGTGGTAGCAATTTTATCGGCGTCAGTAATTTTCTATTTAAAACATAACACTGAGACCGAAATCTATAAACGTCACTTAGCGTGTGCTTTGACTTGGACATGTTGCCTTCTCTGTCTTTCACTTATAGTTTGACAGTTGTGCGACAGTGACATGAATAACGTTTCGTCAAATGACGTTTATAGACCTCGGCCTAAAATGCATTACTAACTGACTGGATCATCATTTGGCCGCGCATTCAAAATCAAAATCAAAATATTTTATTTCACATAAACCTACATGGGCACTTATGAAACATCAGAAGCTAGGTGCACGGTTCCAATTGGTCGTGTCCTATGGAGAAGAGCCAGCACGAAACTCCACGGTTACTCTTTTAAAAATAATTGGCTGTTACAATATTTTGGAATTACAGTGTTATTAGGTAGGGAGGACAGTGTAGGCCTTTCAACAAGTACCAGGTAAGTACTTAAAAAAAAAAAAAAAAGGTTAAACAAAACTACTGTCCACTACGGCTGAGTCCTGAGTGAACGCGCACCGCACAGGCAGAATGAACGGCGGATAAAACAAATGTTCGAGATGTTCGGACTTGTCCGGAGTGCGAGCGGGCGTGCGCATTTCACGGCGCATTTGACGTTTCTCATTATGCATGCCGCGATAACTTTATATGAACGTATATGTATGAGATCGAAAAATCAAATTTATAATCCTCATGAATTCCTATGTTATCCATACACTATAACAATGAGTATCATTCGAAAGCACCAAATTTCACTTTGTATTGGAAAAATGCACTCAAAAACACGAATTAATGGTTGATTAATATTCTGACAGGACGTTATTACAATGTAATGTCTCTCGGTTCGTTGCTATGGCAACGGTAGTGTCATGGCAACAAACCTGTGGCCCTAGTGAAAAGGGGTATAAGTCCGATTTTGTGGAAAATGAGTTAAGTATACAGAAGTGATCAGAAAAAAATGCTCTATCGTTTGGTGTAAACGGGTCTAAGCTATCTTTAAAAATAAAGAAGTTAACTTCTGTATAAGGCTCCAACTGACACCAAAAAAAACTACAAAATTCGGTTTCAAGTACTTTTGTATACTTTTAAACGCAAAAAAAAAAATAGTTTTTTAATCTAAATTCACATAAATTACCCACGTTTTAATTTGGTTGGTGGTTACCAATACAAAAACACCTGGTTCTTAAAAATGGTTAAGTGTATATTAGACATAAATCCGTTTTAAAAATAAAGGGAAAAATCAAAATAGGTAAATAAAATTAAAAACATCACATGTATTTCATTCAAGCGCGCAAAGCGTTTTTTGCGTCTCCTGTAAAGTTGCATTTTTGGACTTAGATCCCTTTTCACAAGGGCCACAGTACCTACAACGATGCGTGGTGACCAAGATTAAGCCATCGCAACATCTTCGTCATCGTTACATATGCCATGTCCTGCCAATTTATCCAATTTATTTGGAGTTGACGCCACATCCTATCACTAGCAGCCGTCGTCTCCAGTATTCATATCGTATGTCTAACTACAGCATTATAAAATTATAAACTATTAATAATTAGTAGTTTTTCACCTTACCAAATAAACACGTCCCGAGTCAAGAACCGACCATCGCATCCACCGACAGACACACCTAACACACGCGTACTCTTTTATTATATCGTAACTATTAATCAAACTCCATCCTGCCACAAAATAGAGAGTTACAGAAGGCCGGTTCCATACAACGAACGACGCACACACACATAGATACACTTCACGTACAGCGTGCGTAAGCGCCCTCGTAGCTGGCATTTGTTTGAGAATACCGTATGTACGCATGTATGTGTTCGTGCGTATTCGTTAGTTGTATGAAGCCGCGCCTTCTGTATCTATTTATTTTGTGATTCTGCGCTCTTCTTACTATTTTATTAGCAAGTTCCGCTTGTCGTCTGTGAAGCATTTGACATTATTAAGATAAGTGGAAACTTGAAACTGGTACTGTTTAATGGGAGACTGTTTTGTAGTCTTCGTCAGAATGGTTCGTAGTTGTAGGTATACAGATATTTCGTAGGAAATTGTTATTGCTTTGACGATTCCTGCCAGTAAATGGCGTTGTTGTGTTTCAGTTTGGAGGGCACTCAAAGTGCCGGTGACATTACAGAAATATGAGATATTTGAACTTATCCTTTTCACATTTGAAAAAAAATATACCTACTTACTTAGTTTTGATACGCACCGACAAAGTTTTCCCGGATGGCTGGAACCAATTCTCATTAGGTTGTTCAGAATATCTTTTAAGGTTTTCTTCTGTAACTCATTACTTTTCTTTAATTCTTGGGGTTTGCGGGAAAAATGCTTCAAAGCAAAAAAATATTACCATTAAAAAGAAAAAAGGTTTTTTTAATTTTTTATAGTAAAATATTCACAAAAAATATGAAATTGATACAGAAAAGAAACACTGTACACGCACACTTGTCTTTTTACGTTGAAAGTCAAGTGTGCGTGTACAGAGTGTTTCTTTTGTACGTATCAATTTAATACTTTTGTGAATAATTCACTACTCATAAAAAAAAAAAAATGTACTAAATTAATAATATTAAAAAAAAAAACATTACCACTAAAAAAAATTTTTTTTTAGCTTGTTTATTGTATGGACGCTATATTATTGCGGGTTATCGGGAACGCCCTTTGTTAGTTAACATACTGTATATCAAAATCAGTACTCGTCTGTTTGACTTCTCGTTCAATTAACTCCTATTTGATTATAACAGGTCAATGGTCTTTCCCCTTTGATTCTAAAGCTAGGATAAATAAAAAACGGTTTAGATTTAATTTTACTCCCAGCGATTTAGTAATTAATAATGAGTTCTAGGATTAGCATTAATTCTTTTGAACTATTATAGTAAAGTGAATACTCGTATTTTATTTTTGAAGTGCTGCTTTAGAGTGTTAAAAGTAAATATTAATTACATTCGTTATAAAATTGTCATTAAAACGATATAACTAATTGAGGTACTGAGGAATAAACAATTTTTCTTTCTTCCTTTTTCTTTCTTTACTTATAACATAAGTATCAATTTGTTTTTCAACTGAGTTTTTCTGCAGTCCATTCTTCAGCTGCAAAAACCGCAGACCAAATAAAAAACCAAGACCGAGCGCTGGGAACAATACAGTGAACTATGCCAAAACTACACCACCGCTCTTTGCATACACGCTCAAACGCACAGATTGACAACCATTTACAATCAAACTACACCAAAATATGTGCACACATGTTTACGAAACCGGCCTCACGCCACTGTTGACAGCGCTCTGTCTTGATTTTTTATTTGGTCTGAGGCAAAAACATACTCTTTATTAAACAAATAAGAACTTTGTTATTGTAAATGTTCCATTATTTTAGATTGTTTTTTCTGTCTATTTGATATTGTATTCAGACGATGGCTGAATACAATAGTAATCTACCGATTGGCCATATCAATTGAAATCAAAACCAAAAATCTTAGACTCACCCCCGGCTTTTTACCAAATACTTGTGTAAGAGCAAAGTCAACAGCAGATGAATAAATTAATGTAGACGAAACTTATCAAATGCCTTTCAGGATAATGAAAACTGAATTGAATTGGTACATTTCATCGTTCTTTTAGTTTAAGTGAAATTTGAATTTATGTCTAAAATACTGGACGAGAGGGTTATTTTACATAGATGTTGTGTTGGTTTTTTGCGCTGATCCAGCCTGAAATAGCAAGTTAGCACGTCTTTTGTAGATTCAAATGGAATAGCAACATTTATAGCTGATGAAATAAAATAGTAATGTGATGTAACGGTCTTTTGCAAGGATAAATGTATTATTTTATGTAAAGAGTTTTATTCGGCGTGGAATTTATAACATTGGTTTTAATGGCATGTTGTTTTAGATGAGTTGTTTGAACTTGAAAGTTTAATGTAGGTACCTACACAAAATGACTGGATATTGAATCTATATAATTGTATAAACAAGAAGTAGTTAGGTTAGCATGAAAGAAAAATATGCTAACTGGTTTTACTCAAAATATTTTTAACAATCCTTATGAACGACCTTTTCCCGATAAAGAGAAAACAATGTAACAGATGTTCTTACTATTTTGAATAATAGTCAATTAACCTAACCAATAGTTTAATAAACTTATTGAAACATAAATACATTCCAGACAAACTCATTTGTTATCAAATCAAACATAATTATTAATCTTTGTCTGCAAGCTTTCCAATCTCAGACGTCTGTGTATGCGTTGTTATCATGACATTGTCAGTTGCAAGATATTCATTGTTAACGTGCACCTGCTCTGAATTCTATAATTTGAACTTGGCCCTAGAATAGTAAGTGCAGAAGATTGGCTCTACACTGGTATTTATTGGAAACAAGCTGCGGCCCGCGATTTTACCCGCGTTAGTCTCGAACCCCAAGGAATATTGGTATAAATAGTATCTTATGTCCTATTCCACGACCATTCCTCATGAAGTCTACCCATGTGCCAAATTTTATCTAAATCTGTTCTGCGTTTTTAGCGTGAAAGCGTAACAAACAAACTCACTTTCGCATTTATAATATTAGTTAGGATAGAGATCTCAGTCTAACGGCCAGTTTCTTCATCAAAAGTAACAGCCAAATTAAAGTCAAAAAGAAACAAATTCAGCCGTTTCTTTGACTTTTTGACGTTACTTTACTTTTGATGAAAAAACTGGCCGTAAGCGTCCGAAAGCCTCTTTTCGCTTGTTGTATGGGGCCAACCTTCTGCTCTATTCTGTGGCTTGGTTCCCTTTGAGTTTCATATTGACTCGTCTCGATGTCAATTCGATTTCTATAGCTAGTAATATAAAATATAAATATAAAAATAGTTTATTTGATAACCTTAAACGTACAACAAATTTGAGATTGGAGCCTCCTTTTAAGCAAATGATGCCTGTATTAGGAGACTCCGCTCTTTCAAAAACAAGAAGTGTAAACTATACAATACGAGTACATAATCAAAAACAAAGTGATTTGAGTGAATGATGTGTGTAAGTGTGGGTGTGAGGGTGTGTGTGGGGGTAAGTGTGTTTGTGCGGAGTATAGTGTTAGTGTAGTGTTAGTGTATCTGTTGTAGAAGTGATTCAGTCTCACTATAGGTTAGCTTTTTTATCCATTCCGTTAGTATTTTTTTGCATTCATAACAATTCTTAGGGTAGATGTAAATGTGTTTGTTAATAGCATTATAAAGCTGAGCAGATCGTTTACAAAGTTGAATACTGGCAAATAGAGTTCTTGTTTGTGGTATTTTTAATATGATATCTTTTCTTCTTCTAGCCAATATTCTGGGATCATAGGTTAGTGTTTTATGTTTTGTGAGAACAACTTGAGTAATGTAAAGCTTCCGGACCGTTAAGAGGTTACTGATATGATAGAGTTTTTCAGTACAATATCTCCTTTTTTTAAAATACATGCACTTGATAAGAGCTCGTTGTGCTCGCTCTAATTCAAAAAATTTTGTTTTTGAAGCCCCCCCCCAAATAGGGATGCAGTATAGCAATACTGATTGTGCAAGCGCTAAATATATGATATTTAGGAAGTTTTTGTCCCTGCCTGCAGGAGTACAAACATTAATAGGTATTATATGTCTAAGCGTCCTGAAAATCCAACTTAGTTTTCTGACTCTACTAGCAACTTGATCAATGTGGGGGTGCCAAGACAATCTCTGGTCGATGATAATACCCAAATATCTGATATGAGTTACTCTGTTTATAGTTGAGCAGCTGCAGTGTGAGTGATTTCCAGCGTCGCATAGGTGAACTTTAAGATTAAAGTCAGTACTGGGTTGTGTACGATTGCATACACTGAAACATATGTAGTAAGTTTTAGATATGTTCAGTGTAAGCAAATTCTGCCCCAGCCATTTAGCAATCTCAGATAATCCCAATTCTGCGCTAAGCTGAACGTCTCGCCAAGAGCTACCCGTGAACACTACTGCAGTGTCGTCAGCGTACGAAATAATTCTTGCATTTGCAATACGCATGTTACAGAGTTCGTTCACATAAATAAGAAACAAGGTAGGTCCCAATACGCTCCCTTGGGGGACTCCGTAAGACACTGCCGTGTCCTGACTAATACACTGACCCACTCTAACCCTTTGCTTTCGATTGCTGAGATAATCTTTGAGGAGATTTAACGGCAGCCCACGAACTCCAATAGCTTCTAGCTTATTTGTTAAGAGTGGGACAGAGACGGTGTCGAAGGCCTTTTTTAAATCTAGAAATGTAGTTACACATTTCTTGCCGCTATCTAGTTGTTCGGTAATTAGCGCACTAAGCGCCGCAACTGCATTCTCAGTAGACATACCTTGCCGGAAGCCAAATTGTGAGTCCGATAATATATCAAAATCTTTTAGATATTTGAGTAACCTTATGTTAATAAGTTTTTCGATTATTTTAGAAATTGCAGGTAGGACAGATATAGGCCTATAGTTGCCGACATCGTCTCTGTCTCCAGACTTATATACTGGCGTAATGATAGCCTGTTTTAATGCAGCTGGAAAGATTCCTTGTCTAAAACAAAGGTTGGCGAGATGTGTAACAATGGGAACAACATCCTTGCGCATATACTTCAAAAAATTTTTTGGATGCTCAGTGCAAGGTTTTTACCAATGTTGGCAAAATAATTATTTATATAATTAACCGATTCTAATGGAGATGATTTAATATTTAATAATTCTGTGTAGTCGCTTTTACATTTATTAGAGTAGGTAATAGTTTTTATATTCTTCCAAAGTATTTTATTATTAGTAGATGATTTAGTTATTAGTTCTCTTTCGTACTTTCTTTTTACTTTTTTTATTAAGTTATTGCAATAGTCCCTATATCTTATGAACGTTATCTTTAATATTTCATTGTATGGTTCTTTTTTACTATCTTTTTGCAATTTGTTGCGGTTCCTGATACATCTTAAAATGCCTGGGGTAATCCATGGCTTGATAATGCGCTTACTATTTGGAATTTTCACAAGGGTAGTATTTTTATTAATCGATTCTGTTAGTTTATATATAAGAAGGTTTGTGAAGTAATGAATGCAACAAAGAGAACTTCTGCAGTTAGTAATTGTGTAGTATTGAAGTTAGCTTTGTTATTAGCACCTTCTGATTGAACTTCAATTAAATAATGGGATTTATCATCATTACTAACAAGTTGTAAAATACCAGGCTTTAATAATCATTTTCGTTCCTTCCGAAAAAAAGTTTAATTTTCCATTCTCACTACACTTGACAAATAAGCTGATGAATGATTTTTAACTAACTGTAATTAAATGCGCGTTGTTTACTCTCAGTAAAATCACTTAATATAATAGTAATATTTTTGTATTAAATTGCAAAAAAAATATTATTTTATAGGACTTTTTCTAAATGAGATATAGGATTATTAAAATAAATCCTTCTCAAAGTATTAAAACTCCTTTTTGATCAATTTCATTGGCATTAGAATGGTTGTTAAGCTTTGAAAACCAGATAGACAAATTCACTTTCATTGAAAACTATTATATACCTCTAATAATAACATCTACGAAATCTATGAAAAAAAAAAAAATGTTTACTTTATTTCTTTTGGCTTGTTCTGACAAGTCTTTATTACTTTTCTCTTTGGTTACGATTGAAATCATGGTTTTTATTTTTTCTCATTCATCGTTCTGTCAATCAGATTTTGCTAAGACCATCTTTTATCGTAAGAAATGTTAAATATATACCTCTCAACATTGTCGAGATTATTAATACTTACTTCAAATGAAAAATATAATCTCCTTCACAAAGATTTAAGAATCCATTTGGGTGTTTATTTCATTTCACAAATACCTTTGTTTACTCGAAACAGAAATAAAGGGTAATGAAACACACGTAAAAATGAACAGTTATTTTATATTATACGCGGCTCGACTTAAAACTAATACATAATAATATTTACAATTATTAACAGACATTTTATGAGCTTGTTTATCACATATACACTAAGTTTATTTACAATTTTTATAGAGAGTATTTGAACAAAATATATAAATATGAAAACAAAACCTTATTTCACACTATCATGATTTACATAAAAAGCACTATTTATAACAGTGATTTTACTCATTCTATGAATAACAGCGTGAAATCATGAACACACACATGGTTGAATTTGAATGCATTTCAATGATCGTTTAGATTCTTTGTCGAAATAAACATACAATTTTTCCATTAAAACAAATTGTACCGTGATTGCCGAATATCATTACAGTGAGCAGACGAAATAAATGACTGTGTCTAGAGCAATGTTCTCATAAATAAAACACTACTTTAATTCCAGCGTTTATTTTCGCTAAGAAAAATGACTGCTTGACAAAAAGACAAAATGTGATTAAAATGAAATAAGACACGCGCTTTATCAAGTAATTACTTTAGCAAAAATGTCACTGCTACTTTTCATAGTCACAAGTTTCATTTACCGGCTGTTTTTTGCGAAACAACGGCAATACAAGCTTTTTACTACAAAACGGAGACTGCTATCCGAGTCTAGAGCATAACAAAAAAAAAGTTTTTCTTTAACGATCATTTTGCTCTCTGGGCGTAAATTCTGTGCCAATGGTTCAGCAAGTTTTGGTTTACTAGTTCAATTAAACTGGCTATAAAATAATATTTTCCGTTTGTAAATGAAAACAATGGAATGGAGGAAATTTTAGTATTTCATTCGAACGTGAATTGTGCGGTGTTTCGTTGAAACCGTTTTGAATATTTGGTCGTTTTATGTTATTGTCGAGGTGAGATAGTCATCACGTGCAATTAACTTTAGAACGTTTAGCAAGTGGTGGCTGACATTTTCATTTAAATTTTATGGCTGGAGCGAACAAATGAAAAAAGGAATAAGACTTCTTGTTTTAAAATTGGATTCATTTACTTTTTTTTGCAGAATTTTAGACTTTGACAAAGCATACTATCAAATACTGATAATCCAGAAAATCTGCTTTTGATTATCTTAGCATAAAACATTTCTCAATTTCAAAATGAATTAAGCCAAACAAAGCACAATTCACAAACGAATTCATATTGCAAAACCATCATTCATCAACCTCATACATTTAAGTACAATATTAAAATCAGTTTTTACATAGACGATTTGCGTGGAGAAAAAATCGTAAGAAGGTTAAACAAAGCATTTGTCTTATCGTTACGTAAGTTTATCGTATCGGGGTTTTGGTTAGAGCAAACCTCCCCTATCCTTTCACAAGTGTGTCATAAGTTGCCACTAAGGGATTATACGAAGGGGATGGGCGTCACCTGTGTGCTAATAACAAACTGCGACAAGCGTTTCGCCGCAGTGTGGTGATAATGGCATGAATCTTTCCTAAGGGGAAGTTTTTGAGCTGAATTTCCACAGCAGACGTGCTTTTCATAGAAACTTTGGCTATGTGGACGATTGTTTTAGAATTAGTGGCGATGTTTTGGTTGAGAATTTTGTTTGTATAGACGACTTTCTAGTGTTGAATGGAATAACATTGACATTAATATTCAGCAATACTTATGCTACAGCAGGCACATAGTAGTAAGATATGTCAAACTTTTCTGTTCACTGACGGGCCATTAGTGAATAGAATCGTTGCCATAAAGGATCAGAAAATAAATGAAGTTTAGTAATCAAGAAGGGGAGACGTTTAACATTGTTTAATGAATACAAGTTAAGACATACTTGTCTTAACTTGTATTCATTAAACAATGTTTGTAAACACTGATTTAGCTTTGGATAAAGTTGTTATTATTATAAATAATTATAATTCAGAATAATTTACATTCCTTATTACGACGTTATGATAAGCGCAATTCATAATACAAATAATTTAGTCGATTGTTGTACTGTTTGTATTCCTGGAATGTGATCAGGCTATTGAATTATTTCAGTCTGGTGTGTTTCAATTCATTGTGAATTTAATTCATGAACATTTTCATAAATAAATAATTCTTCTATACATTGTCAAATCGATCCATTTGTATAACATTGTTAAAGATTTTAATTGAAACCTGTACAGTTGTCAGTATGAATATTCCAAAGTTTTTTATTAAAGAGTTGTTTCCTTGTCTTAGTTACGTATGTTAACAAATTCATAGCTAAATTCCAAATGGTAATCCTTTAGACCAACTGGACATGAAAGCTGAAATTCGTGGAAATCCAATACTATATATCCGCTGGCTGGTCACGGAGATGCCACGTTACGAATTTTAGTATGTAATATGAGTCAGGATACTAGCAATTTGCATGACTGTCTCCAACTGTAATAAACCTCGATGATGGAAAATAATATTGTAGTCTAATGGAAAACATCACATTAGTAAAATAATTTGAATTCACATCTCTGTTCTACATACAAAATTGGTAAATAAAATACGGCGTTAGAATCTTATATCTTCTATATTCGGGTACGGCTTGCGTTTCACACAACCTCATAGTAAATAAAATAGAACACGCTTTCCAAGATACGTTCAGACGGCGATGGCGACAAATTCAATTGGGTTCGTCAATTTTGAAACCTTTCACATCTCTAAAGTAGTCTCCTTTACAAACCTAACGAAACTTTCAATTCATTAAACTTTATAGCTGAAATAGCAAGTAAAGAACATTAAAATGGGACAGATCTTAGTACTAAAGTCTCATTGGTGTGCAAAAGGTTGCCTATTTCAAATAATTGGGGCCGTAATTGTAACAATTTTGGAAGGGAATTACAGACTGGCTCAATTAAAATTACTTACGGAGCTTATAATAGGCGCACTACAGTAAACGATTATGAACGGGATGTACTTGAATTAATTTTCTATTAACACTTGTGGGAACAGGCCGGTTTTATTAAAACAGCTTAGTTTATTCCTTTTAGTATTATCTGGTTCATTTCTGCTGTCTGCGACGTCACCTAACTATTGATTTTGGTCAAAGGTTTTATGCTTGGATGGGAAGTTCTCAATAATATTATGCAAACGTCAGAATTTCCTGCCACCTGTCGCTCAGAATTGAAACGGTTTCTATAAAGTGCCACATGTGACTAAATAACTGGTTAGCTAATAAAATCTGTATGACCAAACGGCATAGAAAAGTGGCAATCGCTTTCAAAGCGTTTCATATTTTTCTACAACGACTTTCAACAGACAGAATTGACATAAGCTTTTCGGTAGCCTATATCAAATACATTGCATTTTTGACTTTTTCATAATCGTTATCGCTGATAGAATGTCAATGTGTCAAGCCATCAGCCATTCTAACATCACGATGGCTGGTTTATGCCGTAATTTTAACTTTATCTTTTGAATATAATGATTCGTGAGTATTAAAATTATGAAAATAGAATTTATTATGTACATATCGATGCGGCGCCGTTTCTTCTTCGATTAAGTATTTCAAAGCATCACGTACAATTACCTTGAACGAGCTTTGACATTGATTCTAATATTAAATCATCAGAGGCAATGCGCTGCCCTTTAGCGTCATAATTAACGTTTACGTCTTTATTAAAACTTTTTCCAATGCAGACTGACAGCTTTTCTTTTAGTAAGTGAATCAATGGACAAAGTTCTTTATAAACTGGTATTACCCTATTACAAATATTAACCACTAGTCTGGAAAGACCCTTCCATCATGCAATAAATTTATATGCTAAGCAGTTGACGTGTATTGTCTGTTGTATACGGGATGAGTCCTCCTATGATTATACTTATCCTCTCGCTCGCTCACTCTTACTGGATGGAAATTATGTTGGAAATAGAAACCATGATACCTAGACTTTGCTCATTTTATGTATAAGTAGGTATCACATTAATTTTAACTTGCTTTCAAAAAAAATTATGGTCATTGAATTGTTAGATCGCCATAATCAAAGGTTTTCATTTCGGCAGTAATAACAACGACTGTATTGATTTAATCAAGAAGAAAAAATTCAGAATCTTTGAAAACAGTAATTGTGTTATGCTTTCTAATATGATTATGACATTTATTAGTCCTGTTGTTATAATTATGTGACTCTTAATATCTTATATTTTTATCCATAAACCAGTTGACAAAGCTATACAGCATATTGTATCAAAAATTGTGGTCATAGGGTGTGGTACAGACCATAACACTGAACTACTTTCTACATGGGACTAAAATACGCATATTTAAACATAACCACACCTTTATCAGTGCTGTATAGTGATCCCTGTTCAAAAACTCACACAGGTATATAAGTAATAGGTATAATGTCCGTCGTCTGGTACGGTACACTAGTCATTAAAGTGAACTGGGGGCCTAGACAAAATCCCTTTTCTGTAAGCGTTAACGCCAACGGAAAGATCAAATTGTATGGAGTTGACAGTAGCAGTCACGTGTCATTTCTAAAGCTAATGTCAACTGCATACAATTTGATCTTTCCGTTGGCGTTAACGCTTACAGAAAAGGGATTTTGTCTAGGCCCCCTGGGTCGCTTGCACATGTTTACCGTTCGAGCTGATGGTGTATACCTCTTTGAAAATCAACACATTGGCTATTGTTCTACTGTTTGTGCACATAATGTACCAACTGGTTGTAGTTCTGGCATTGTGGACAAATCAAAATGATCTATAATACTCATCAAAGTTACTAAAAGATTGTTTTCTGTATCTTACTGAAAGTTAGATAGTTAAAGTTTTGTTGAATTGCCTAACAATGACAATTATTTGCAGAGTGGCGTTGTTTATTCTACAGAATTTGTTTGAAAATGTTTCTATATTTCGTTTAGTTGATGCTCACATCGCAATCGCAATCGCAAAATTATTTCTTATTCCCAATGACTTGTCTTGATCAAAACACTACCAAATCAAATCCGTCAACCGAATGACGCACCAATAGATATCGACTCTTCTAAGGATGAAGGAAGAATTGCGTTTGCTGAATTAAGTAAATATTTATAAGTACGGCACTGAGCTCTTGACCTACATCGATGGAGCTCATTGATTGCATTCACCATTTCTTCAGTAATGAGGGAAAGGAGGATAGAATTTCCGTTTCAAAATGACTAATAATTTACCATCCTGCTGTTGAGAAAGCCAAGGAATTGGTAAATTACAGAGAAGACGAAATTGTCGAAATCTAATGAGGGCTGGGAGCTCAACCCAAATTGCAAAGCAGTGTATTAAGATGTACTTGGAAAAGGTAAAGTCAAGGCCGTTGAAGATTGGGTCTCATTTGGAGCCACTCGTAAAAATAACGATGATTAATTGGTTGTATCAGAACTTGATATTTTGTTTCGCTAATATTAAAGTTACGAACATATAGAAATGAGACCTTTAATAAAAACCAACTAAGTGAAGTAAAAACATGTGTACACTCAACGTCTCCCATTACCCGTGATAACCTTTCGAATTTATTTGACACACGACCCGCCATCAAATTTCACTCCACGCAAAAATAAACCATTTGCTATTACATATAGGGTACATTTTCAGTTGATGAGCTAGTGAAATTGTCACCGTATCAGGTTGAGACTGATGAGGGTCGGTAATAAGATGCTGGGGAGACGGCTGATGAAAGTTGGTGAGGAGGACTGCATGGCTGCGGGGTTTTCACCTGCGAAAGAAAAAATATATATATATCTAAATTTGGCTCACGTCTCTTATGAATATTCCTAACATTCCGTACCGAGACAACCTCGGAAAGCCGACGGCCCAGGCTGTTATTCGTAAATCTTAGGAAGTCGTCACGGATAGTCAGAAGCCCGAAAGTCTGACAGCCAGTCTTACAAAGGGATATCGTGATACGCAGTAACCTTGTCTGGAGGTCAGATAGGCAGTCGTTTCATTTAGAAGTCGTTTTAGTTATTCAGATAGATCCGGTTAGACTGGAAGCCGATCCCAAAATTGTCGAGAAAAGGCTGGGAATATGATTTCTAAATCAAAACATGTATTAATGATACCTATACTCCATTTGAAATAAGATTAGACGTATAGATAAGCCTTTTTTACATTCCGTTCAACAGAGTTTGAATACTATTGCGTTGGTGGCATGACAAATGGCAGCCGCAGTAGATAATTGGTATTGTGTAACTTTTTTTGCTTTTAATGCTATCCTTATGCCTACGATATAGAAGTCAAAGGGTTTGTTTTAATGTCTAATCTTATTTCAAATGGGGTATAGGTCTAGGGTTTTAATTTAAAGCCAGACAAGATTTGATTCACGTTTTTACCGCGTAATCAACTCGTGGAGAGGTGCACCGTTTGAATCCGAAATCAGTCGAGATTTCTGGGACATGTACGTGAGTAATCCAACTCTAATCTTAATGTGACTGGCTCCCACAAAGTTATATATAGATATTAGTTATAGGTAGTAGGACAGAATTCTGTAAAGGTACAAGTTTGGGGTGTTGTTTATGTGTTGGGTACAAATCTTTCAAAGGACGCGAATTTTGGCAAATATTTTGCAATAAAGTCCGTATGTATTATTTCCCAAACACATAATATAGATAAGTATAAAATTACAGTTTATCAAATCATACAATGGGCGGCCTTATCATAAAAAGTGATCTTTGACAGACCTTTGGATGGACACTGACACTTGGGCACAAGGTATTGCACTTAGTAATGAACTTTAATCAAGTTAACTTCAAAAAGCTCATTATTGTCTACACTTTGATAAACTTAATAAACTTTTACAGCAGTCGCAATTTTCACAACTGTAAAAAGATAAAAAATTCCAGAAGTAATAGTCCAGAAGAGAGAAAAATATTAAATAGTTAATAACTGCTATCTGTATCGCGTTGATAGGTTCCGCTCCAATTGTTTGGAAAGTAAATTTTAATTTCATTGCTACTGAAGCGGTTCACAGTGTGAATGTTTTCATCGATACCGGTACTCTAATGTGCCTTGGAATGGTGGTTATTCCGTTCTCCCTCAAAGAGCATTTATAAAGATGAATAAAAATTTGTTTCGTCTTTTTTCTTGGCAGGTAATATAACTGTATACTTTTTGTACATTCTCATCTCATCGTGGCTAAGTAATAACAGCCACACGGGTCGATCCATCAGGTTAAGCTACGCTTGCCGGGGTTGGTACGTGTATGGATGACCATCTTTACATACCCAGACTCCTCCGTGCCTCGGAAAGCACGTTAAGCCGTTGGTCCCGGCTGTCATTCGTGAATCTTTGACAGTCGTTACGGGTGATCAGAAGACTGAAAGTCTGACAACCAGTCTTGCCAAGGGGTATCGTATTACCGAGTTACGGGTTGTGGAGGTCAGATAGGCAGGCTTCATGTAAAATACTGGTATTCAGCTGCATCCGATTAGACTGAAAGCCGACCCCAAAATAGTTGGGAAAACGCTAGGCTAGATAGTTCTGTACCGTTAAAATGTTAGGTCCACAATAATTATCATTTAGGCTGAGATTGAATGGGTACACAAGGAGTGTAGGAAAACCGATTGTAAGATAGGTCGATGTCATAATTATTTCTACGAAAAACCTGAACTAAAATCTGATTTGACTGGGGAAAATGACGTAAAAACTAGGTACACACTCTTTAGTAAATTTAAATAATTTAAAAAAGGCTGCAAGTAGATGAGAATGATATTTCTGGGTGAAATTCAGAAGCAAATTGATCAATGAATCTGTTATAATTTTTCTCAGTAAATTATGCACAGCCCTAAGTGAATTGATGTCATAAAATTCATTCGTGAAGAAAAATATCTCGATGGCATATCGGAATACTAAGTTATTGGCATAGGGTACGCACTGGGTTCAATCAACGCAACGTTCAATATTTTGGTAAAGAGTTCTCTTCGGTTTTCTGATTGAAACATAACCTGCATTACATACAAGGAAGAAAGGTATCTTGATTATTGCATAATCAGCCGATAATGTTCTCACTGCTAGGACACAGAGGCCTCCTGATTTCGAGAGGGAGTGGGTTATAATCCACCACGTGGGCCCAGTGCGGGTTGGTAGATGACTTCGAAATTTTTGGTTCTAGGATATATCGGTTCCTCACGATGTTTTCCTTCACCATTTTGAGAGCAGTGCTGATGAAATTATTTACTCAAAGTAAAGCGCCTGTCTGGGTTCGAACATACGACCAACAACTCGTAAGTCGGAGCTGTTAACTCTGCTCTTGATTAAGCTTGATTCACACGTATCAGTGAAGCCACCGTTCCGGCACAGTGCAAAATAGTCTTTCATACATTCTAATGCTGTTGTCGGCACTGACACTAACAAGTGGGGATGCGTTCATAGAGAATGTATGAAATAATATTTTGCACTGTGCCGGAACGGTGCTGGTACTGTGTCGGAACTGTGTCGGAACGGTGGCTTCACTGACATGTGTGAATCGACCTTTATTGAATGAAATTAAATTGTTTATTATTTCATTTCATTGAAAATGTCATAAATTATTTTATGTTGCCCGTAATTTTGCTCAAGACGCAAGTGTCTTCTAATGTATCTAAATATTATCAGTTGAAATCTTATTATATTTTTCTTATTATACTATTATAGTTTTTCGTGCATGTTTCAAGTTTATTCATAGGCCATTTAATTATACTTCGTTTTAAAATCAATTATAACAGTTATAACTGAGAAACCCTACTACAAAACATTTTTTTAATCAAAACCGTAGAAGAATATGTGAGTTTTTCATCTGTTACAATTCCGAAGCGCAGTGCGTAAACCCAGTGAGATGTTCGAAATATTCACGCACCAATGAGCGCCTGATTGACTCTCCTCCACCCGAGCACAAAATAAATATGGAACAGAAGGTCGGCTTCATACAACAAACGAAAACGCACGCACACATAGACACGCTTTACGTACAGCGAGTGCAAGCGCACTCGCGACTGGACATTTGTGCTCGCCGTACGTTCGCTTCTATGTATGCGTGCGCATGTTTCGCTCGTTGTATGGAATTAGCCTTCTGTACCTATGTATTTCGTGGCTGGAGACTTGCGATAGCCTCTTTTTGACTCACTCAACCATTTCCCTCGATTCAAATTAAATAGTTAGAGGTAAACCTTTGATAGTGGTATGCTTGGAGTTAGTTCATAAGCTGGGATTTCGAGAAGAATTTGTGTTATTAGTACGGTAAATAAATGTATTTGATGGATGAAATATAAATGCTCTTCCAATATTTTCTTATGAATTTATTCTTAGGAATTTTACAGGCTGAAAGGCTTTATTAGATGAGTGGGCGATAGATTGCAAGACTATAATCCTTGCCTCCTAGGAATAATCTCTACTAATTTGTATGTAGGGGGTACTTCTTTCGTTCTTCGGAACTACTGATCAGATTCCGAAAATTCTTTTACTAATGGAAAGGCACAGTATTGGCGATTGACATCCATACTAATACAATAAATTACTAATAACTCTTGTCTGTCTGTATATTACCTGTTCACGCCTATACCACTAAACGGATTTCGATCAAATTTGGCAAGGAGATAGATGGCATCCCGGGGAAGGACATAGGCTACTTTTTATCGACATACCACGCGGGCGAAGCCGCTGGCGGATGCTAGTAGGATATTTTTTTATATTAAAACTAGAAACACGCGAACGAAGTATCGGGTATTTCAGGTGGAATAACCCAATATCACTGCCTGACTCGGGTATCGAACCCAGAACTTAATGTTCAGCAGTAGCACTTGCGACCACTAGAATGAAAATACTTAAGGATTTATAATGTCCCGAACATAGACATCTTATCCTACATTTAAGGATAATCTAACTAATATTATAAACGCGAAAGTTTGTTAGTATAAAGGATGTATGGATGGATGGATGGATGGATGGATGTTTGTTACTCTTCCACGTAAAAACTACTGAATGGATTGGGATAAAATTTAGCAAACAGATAGTTTATAACCTGGATTAACACATAGGATACTTTTTATCTCGATATTCCCACGGGATCGAGACCTACGCGGGTGAATCCGCGGGGCGCAGCTAGTCTTTTCTAATTCGGTGTGCCATAATATATTAGCTACTTTACAAGGGAAAATTATCGCTTCTGACCTCCACAGTGTATAATGTTTCATATTAAATTATACCCTTAAACAGGCGCAAATGTGAAAGCATTTATATATTATATTCGTTTTATCATTTTTCTAAACTTTTAGAGGTTATTTGACCCTTTCTTATATTATATTATATACCGACCCTTCTCAAATTAGCCGTGGTCAAAGTATTACAATTTAGTCGTGGGAGCTTATTTTTGTCGACGGCAAAACGGGGGCGAGAATTTTGTTCACCTTGTTTTTTGTTCTTTGTAGTTTCATTTACGCTTTCTGGGGCATCGTTTTAATTGTTTCAAATTAGAAATATACCTTCTACCCTAGCTTGTTATTCTGTTATAGTGTCTACGAAATTAGTGGATTATTTCGCAAAATAATTCGTAGTGTCAGATTTTTTTTGTTGAAAATTATGAAATATACAAATTGCTTTCATGTTCGATACTTCGTTTTTAATAAAATTTAAATATATTCGACAATCATTATCATCATCAGCATATAGCAATCCACTCTGGACATAAGCCACTCCATTGCACGCCATATAACTCAGTTCTCAGCAACTCTTATTCAGCTGTTACCAGCCACCCTGCGAAGATCATCGCTCCACCTAGCCTGAGAGCTATCTACCTTACGTTTGCCGATTCATGGTCACCACTCAAGAACCCGTCTACCCCAACAGTCATCGGTTCTACGGCTAATATGGCCGGCCCTGTGCCACTTCAGCTTGCTTATTTATATTGTATTAACTTCCACCCACGGCTTCGCCCGCGTTCAATCTGCCTAGCCTTTTCCCAACTATGTTGGGGTCGGCTTCCAGTCTAACCGGATGCAGCTGAATACCAGTATTTTACATGGAGCGACTGCCTATCTGACCTCCACAACCCAGTAACTGGGTAATACGATACCACTTGGTTAGACTGGTTGTCAGACTTTCGTGCTTCTGACGACTCGTAACGACTGTCAAAGATCCACAAATGACAGCCGGGACCAACGGCTTAACGTGCTTTCCGAGGCACGGAGGAGTCTCGATATGTGAAAATGGTCACCCATCCACGGACCAACCCCAGCAGCTGTTATTACTTAGCCACGAGTTTCGCTCGCGTTGTATGTCGATAAAAAGTAGCCTCTGTCCAAATGTCGAAATCTGTTCAGTGGTTTAGGCGTGAAAAGGTAACATACAGACAGACAGACAGAGTTACTGTTGTGAGTTAGAGTTACTTTCGAATTCATTATATTAGTATGGATTTACTTTTGATTTGTATTCTGTCGGATAGCACATGATACTTTTATACGAGGAATGAAGATAATTATCATCAAGTATTTTTTTTTTCGAAATTAAAATCATGGTCAATAGAATCTTTCTTGACTCTTCTATATTTCCTAAAGTTCTCAAACTCAAACTCAAAACTCAAGCTCAAAGCATTTATTACAATTAAACCATTTACTGGCACTTTTGAATTGTCAAGGAGTCAGTCAGAAATATGAAGCTAGTTGCCCATTCCAAATCGTAGTAGGTACCTATGGAGAAGAACGGGCAAGAAACTCCATGGACACTCTTTTAAAATCAAAATATTGTTACAATATATTGGTTACATCATTCATGTTGAAATTATACATGTGAGAACAATGTAGAAAGCGCGTTAAAAGCGTCCGCAATTATAACATAAGAACAATTCAAAAATTAAAATAAGCTAAGAGATGACCAGTCACAACTGACGGCGCCCGTTCACGAACATGACGGATCTATCTACTTTTCTATTAGTAGTAAAGATTTAAAATTCGATTGTTTGATTCAAACCAGCTGGCTATATATTCATATTCTAGATTCTTGATCACCTAGAAGCGGACTGTACGATTTAATTCTTATTTCTCTCTTTTCTTGGCTTAGTGCCAAGTTTGCTTCAGGCAAATATTTTATCTCTTTTGCTCTTTTTCTGTTCTCATCAAAGATTGCTCTATTGGCTCTCAGCGTACTATAATACTTTTCTATGTTATTTTTTTATCATTATTTGTTTACTACTAGCCTTTGCCCGCGGCTTCGCCCTCGTGCAGGTCAGACATTATTCCACGGGAACGTAATACCGGGATAAAAAGTATCCTACACGGCTACACATTCCAGTAAAAGCTGACCTCGCATTGTACGGAAATCCTATACAATGCGAGATCAGCGTAAACTGGAAATTTATAGCTTGATGTGTAGCCGTGTGTACTATTACAGGTTATGGTCTACCCATGTGCAAAATTTCATCCGAATCCGTTCAGCCGTTTTAGCGTGAAAGCGTAACAAACAAACAAAAAACCTCACTTTCGCATTTACAGTTAGGAGGAAGATAGAGGAGGTCAAATAAATAAAATATGGATGGTCACCCATCCATGGACCGAGCTGGGCAAGCGTAATTTATTACTTGCCTTCGATCGATCCGTGCGGCTGCCCGTGAGGCCCACGAACTTAAGAATGCTGACATAAAGAAAAAAGCTTATCATTATATCGAGACCCCTCCTTGTCTCGGAAACCACGGTAAGCCCTTGGTCCCGACATAAATCTTTTACAGTCGTTACGGGCAGTTAGAAACCCAAAAGTCTGACAATCAGTCTTACCGAGGGGTAGTCATGTTACCCATTATATGGACTGTGGAGATCAGATAGGTAAAATACTAGTATTCAGCTGCATCCGGTTAGACTGGAAGCTGACATCTACATAGTTGGGAATAGCTAGGCAGTAAGCGATCTTAAATCCTTTTTCAATTCAATCTTAAATTCTTCTTTTACATATTTGACCTTTCAAGACTAAGGTTTGAAAGGTCAAATATGTCAAAGTTGTCTTCAAAACTTATTTGAGACGGTCATAATATTGCAAAGATTTGCTTTTTTATTTTGTTTCGACATTATAGAATAACAAACAAATCCTTACTAATATTATAAATGAGAAAGCTCTGACTGTCTGTCTGTCTGGGAGTTAGGTACTATTTAATAAATAAAATTACACCTGTTATCCTATAACCGTGCTACTAAAACTATTCCACAGTTTACAACTCCACATTTTTGGGTGTGAGTGCGAAAGAGTGATTTCCAGACAGGAAAACCTTAAGGTGAAAGCTTCAGGGTAGCCCGCGAAATTCAAAATTTCTTTCGTATTTTGTTATTTGCAAGTCAGTATTAGTTTGTATGTTTATTAAAATATGATTCGCGACCGTAACAAAAATGGATTTACAGAATTATAAACATTAAAATTAGCAATACAACTCTCTTATTATTATTATCTCGTATTGAATGACTATTTCATGAAATCATGACATTTGGCAGTTACTCTAACTTAAGGAGTTGGATTGCTGATTCTAATGATTATAATTTTGTAAAGCCTTAGATTACCTTTTCACGCCACCTAAACCACTGAACGGATTTCGATAAAATCAAACAGACTTCTAAAAAAAACACTAAAAAGAGATATTTTTCTCTTTTTAGTGTTTTTTTTTGGAAGTCGGTTTGATTTTATCGTCAAATATTATTATGTCAAAGTTGTCTTCAAAACTTATTTGAGACGGTCTCTAATATTGCAAAGATTATAGAATAACAAACAAATCCTTACTAATATTATAAATGAGAAAGCTCTGACTGTCTGTCTGTCTGGGAGTTAGGTACTACTTAATAAATAAAATTACACCTGTTATCCTATAACCGTGCTACTAAAACTATTCCACAGTTTACAACTCCACATTTTTGGAAAAATAACTTTAATTTCGGAAGTCGGTGTCTTTGCTTTCCAATTTTCGTTTTATGCCACCGACTTCCGAAATTAAAGTAATTTTTCTCTTTTTAGTGTTTTTTTTTGGAAGTCGTTTTGATTTTTTTTGTAATAAGTTTTTATTTTTCACTTTTTAGTTGTGGTACCTACCCCACACAAATCCGAATAGCACGACCTGCTATGTACATAACAGTGAAATAAGGAAATCGTCTAGATAAACTAAGTGGGAAAAATACGTAATATTGAAGCTAATTCAAAAACTACGCAAGCAAAGTTAATAAAATTTATACGGGACCACCTCGAAAGCATGACCTACCAAACAAAAAAAGAATCATCAAAATCGATTCACAATTGGCGGAGTAATCGAGTAACAAACATACAAAGAACAAAAAAAAAAACATACTGACGAATTGAGAACCTCCTCCTTTTTGAAGAAGTCGGTTAAAAACTTGGCAAGGAGATAGATGGCATCCCAGGGAAGGACATAGGCGAAGCCGCGGGCGGCAGCTAGTATACCATATTTTTATTTTGTTATTCTTCAGATTTTTAACCGACTTCTGCAAAAAGGAGGAGGTTCTCAATTCGTCTGTATGTTTTTTTTTTTCCTTTAGTCTTATGAACTATTGCTTTCCATGTTAGAACTACAGTGAATTTTATATCTTCGTTGAAATATTCATGATTGTTTATTAATGTTTACAGTTTACTCTCGTGTTTGTTTCGATATTGCCCGCCTAGTTTCGAACTTAAACGGAACTTTTGATTATGCTAACAAGCGGCGAGGACGCAAGTCGAATAAAATTGTGAATAATGTTATTGAATAAACAACTATTCAGCCTTCTTCTCAGTGATTTGTAGGTCGTAGGTTCAAACCCGGACTGAAGGCAATTGCATGCAGCTGAGATGAGAATGTTAAGAGGGATGTGTGATGTTACACGAATGGATAGAATAATAAATGAGTAAATAAGAGGAAGTCTGAAAGTTGCACCGGTGACTGAAAAGTTGTGTGGAAATCGGTTGTCATGGTATGGGCACGTGATGCGAAGGAATGAGAAAAATGTTGTGAGGAAAGTTTTGGGTATGAATGTCGATGGCTATTAGAGAAGGGAAGACCAAAGAAACGATGGATGGACTGTGTGAAAGATGATATGGCTAGAAAGGGGGAGACTACCGAGATAAACTAATAGAGAAGTATGGATGAAGGAGAGATGTTGCGCCGACCCCAAATAAATTGGGATAAGGGCAGGAGAATTATGAGGTTCAAACCCTGACAGGCGCTTGTCTATGTGTAAATTTATTTATCACCACTGCTCTCAAAACGGTGAAGGAAAACATCATGAAGAAAACGGCATGTCCTAGAACCAAAAATTCGAAGACATGTGACATCTACCAACCCGCACTTGGCCCGCGTAGTTGATTACGGCCCACGTCCTCTCACTGAGAGGAGGCCTGTGTGCCAGCAGTGGGAACATTATAGACTAAGGAGCGAAAGTGAGTACCGTGGAAGGATTAAAAAAAAAATGCCCTAATGGGGTTACACAGGGGAAGAAACTTTGTGAGGAAACTTCGTAATTTCTGAAGTTTGAAACTTGGTGCTTAGACTTCTGTTTATAAGTAAAAGTTAGTTGCATCATCGTATTTTTGGAAACTCATTCCGCCATCACTCATTTCCGTCTTTTTTTTTTTGAACGTGGTAAATCTCAAATGACTTCTCCCGCTCTGGGCGGAGCGGAGGGCGTGTCAGAATTTTACTGACTAAAAAAAACCCGTGTTCCTTCAGTTGCCTGTTGCCAAGGGCCCCGGTATCCCTTTCGGACTTTCCCGCTATTCCGCCACACTCCGGAGAAGCTGCCAATCAAAATCCCAACGGCACACACACCTCCAATCTTGTGCCTCATTAACCCTGTAACCTGTGCACTTCATGACCTTATAACTGCGTCGGTGAGCGGAGTTCGCGTTACTGAATTGTGGGCCAAACATATTTGAACTTTTTGCCATCGATACGCTATTATGAAGAATAAAAAACAATTGCTTACCATTAAAAATATGGACGTATATACTAGCAGGAACCGCGTTGTTCGGCACACAAGTGTAGTTGCCAGCATGGGCCACGCTGGCCGCTGGTATAAGCAGATCTGATAGACGCTTCACCGGGTCGGTTGTGACGTTGATGCCTCGTTCCACGTCATAGTTTATCATTCTGCTGTTGTGGTACCTGCGAACAATATTGAGGTTTAAGTTTTTATAGGATTATAGTTTTAGGGCTAACTTAGACACTTGTTCAACGCGTGTTTAATGTCAGTTTTATGTTAAATTCCATTCCAAGAAATGTGATGTTTGTGTTTTTTAAATATCGCAGCATTATGCTGAGATACGGGCCTTTTTGGCCTCGCACAGGTCGTCTAAGTAGTTTGTTAGTTTTTATTGTTCTTTTATTATTATTTTTTTAATTTTAATTCTTACTTTATGTTACTGCTTGTTTTTCCTGTGCGTGTCCCAAATAAAATATTTTTCTTTCTTTCTTTCTTTCTATGTTTAAAAGGTGTTTAGGCTAAACAACTGATAAACACGTTTTTGTGGTTATAAGGATAGTGTTTTGTTTAAGTATTTTACTCTGAAAATATTATGAATCATCGTAAAATGCCACAAACTAACAACTCTTAATAATATGATCTGCGTTTAATTCATATTACAAAATATTACATCTGTTTAAAAGTCTATGGAGATTCGTAAAATAATCCACAAAATATGAATTGCTTTTAAGTCAAATTAGAGGAATTGCTAATGACAGCTGGGATTCAGGATATGAACTGCTTATAGAGGAATTGCTAATGTGGCCTGTTTAGGCCCCCTGGTCGAGATTTATAAACAACCAGTGACTCGGAATTTTGGATTCAGTCATTGATTGAAAATACGATTACATAAAATTTTCTATATAGAAAAAAAAAAACAAAGTTACCTCTAAATCGAACTATAAACCGCTGGTATAAAAAAAATACTTCAAATTAGATCATGAAACTTTGCATAATAACTGAACTAACTATAATATAATATATAGCAGGTCTAATGTTTTTTATTTTTTTTTAATTAC
Organism: Lithophane ornitopus; assembly: GCA_948473465.1. Lineage (NCBI taxonomy): Eukaryota > Metazoa > Arthropoda > Insecta > Lepidoptera > Noctuidae > Lithophane > Lithophane ornitopus. The sequence goes on along the minus strand of OX419637.1, from coordinate 12,329,991 downwards.
CATTATTTTCATCTCGAGGCTCCAGTTATCTCACTCTCGAGTAAGAGTCCGCAAGCGAGATAAAAAGTGAATTAGAGCTTAAGTATATATATATAAACATTAAAGGCTCTTAAGAATTGGGAAATCAAATTCAAAAATATTTATTCAAATCTGACCTGAATTTCTAGAGATTAGCGCGTTCAAACAAACAAACAAAATCAAAAGTCATTTATTCAAACTAGGCTGAGAATCAGCACTTTTCAAACGTCAAAATTACATAAGACAGTCCCCCAAAACGCCCACCCTTCACCACTTCTTAGTGCTTTAGCTGGGAAGAAGAAGTGGCGCAAATAGTATGCAAAATCATTCACATTACGGAACAAAAAAACATAAATCTAATTACTAGCCATAATTATGTCAGCTAGCACACGCCATTATACTAACCAAAAAATAATAATTATTAAAATCGAGAACTGTAAGTACTCAAGCAGAAATAAAAAGTAAATGTAAACATAAAATAATATCTAAATAAAAGCCTCCAGGCACAAAGGGCGTGCCCGCTTACATTACAAAAAACAAACTCTTCAGCTTTATTATTAGTATAGTACCTATAGATAATAACAAAAAAAAAAATTACTATAAGTCGATGAGAAACAATAGATTCTCCAAGTTAAGTAATTAAAATAAGTAAACTCAATTACGTTTGAGATTCATCGATGCCGGTAGAAATATTAAATATTTGTTTGAAGCCTTTCACTTTGTGTTTATGTTTTGTTTAATTAAGTAATTCAATCTTAGCCAATACGGCAATATTGTGCTATCAATTTAATACAGGTACCTTACCTGTTTACCTACAGGAGTCTTTTGAATATCGGAGTCGATCTTAGAAAATATTAGCTCATAAAGCAACTGGAAAATACATAACGTATCCAGCATCTCAATTTTGTACTATAAAAGGAAATTGCCAATCCAATGGCAATAATTGCCAATGTTTGTTACGGAATTACCCCGGGTCTTTTAATTAGCTTTGAAAAAAGGGAAATCTGCTTAGAGCTATTTTGCTGCCAAATTCAAATTGAACTCACAATAAAATGAGCTGACGACAGCAAAACAAAACAAAACCTCACAATTAGACAAAAACAAAAGAGCAATTCGAAACAAATGCCAATCCATCTTAGTTTGTTGACTTAAATGGTAAGAAACGAATCAGCATTCACAATATTGAAGTAAAGGAAAGGCTGTCAAGACAGAACGTAGCAAATCTGGCAATTTGCGTAGCCGATGTGTAAAGCTGAAGCCACATAGCTAAGGGCTCAAACACATAAACACGTTACATATTTTCTAGAGAAAACAATAATGAAAAAATGTGCCGTAGTACGTTGCATCGTCGTAACGTCTTTATGTGTTTGAGCCTTAAGAGCTTGGTGCCACTTTTGGTGAGTAACGTAGCTCAAAACGTGCAGAATCTTGTTGGGACCACGAGGCCAATTCTTGTATTTAAGATAAAAAACGTTCAAATTCAAGTCGGAATCTCATCACAGCGACAGCAATATCCTAAAAGAAACTCTCATTTAACCACACATTTGATAAGTTCTTTAAAAAAAATGAGAGGTTTTTTGAAAGACTCGAGACAAAACTAGAAGGCAAATGTTCGTAAATTATCAAAAATTACCCGTCAATTGTCAGGCGCTAGATGATTTGCTTAGCTATAGCGTTTTCCAACTTGAGTCACAGCAGTGATAGCCTAGTGGTGTGACCGTCGGACTGCTAAGTCAATTCGAACCCAAGGCACGCCACCTCTGACTTTTCTGATTCATGTGCGTATTGTATAATTATCACTTGCTTCAAAGGTGAAGTAAAACATCGATAGGTAACCGGCATGCCTGAAATATTTCTCGATGGCTTATGAAACTAAATACTATAATATAAGAGACCCATGGGCGGCATAAAAACTCAGGGTAGTCACTACCTGCCAGGGCTGCGGAAATGTCCGAAAGGGATACCGGGACCTTGGCAACAGGTAACTGAAGGAACACGGGTGGGTTTTAGTCAGTGAAAGTCTGACACGCCCTTCCGCACTGCCCAGAGCGGGAAGTCATTGGATGATTTCCCAAATAAAAAAATAAAAAAGTGCACGCCACCTATGACTTTTCTGATTCATGTGCGAATTGTATAATTATCACTCTTTCTTTAAAAACGGTGAAGGAAAACATTGTGAGGACACCTGAGAGATATTTCTCGATGGCATGTGAAGCCAAGTCAGAGACCCATGGGCGACAAAACAAATCAGTTAGTCGATAACCACCAAAAGAAAAGAAAGATCTGTGATGCGTCGAGTCACTAAGTGACTGAATGGAGCCTGGCATAGTGTGAGTGTGCCAATTGCAATAGTAAAATTATGTTTCGGTTGACCAGAACAAAGTTGAATCGTTGGATTTCAATGAGACTTTGTGGGCACTTTTACAAGTAAACAAGAAAAAAAAAAAAAAAAATGGAGAAGAATGAAAGCACCAAGCGAAAGTCCTACCTGTGTGGCTTCAGCTTAAAGAATGGCTGGCGACATCCGTGTATAGGCGCTGCCAAGTCTGGCTGCCAAATGTACTTTACCAAACAAATTAAATTGTGACAGATGTCTTTAGAGCTTTCTATCGTGTTAATCAGAATGACCTTTAAATATTTTTTCGCTAACAAAGACGATTATTTTGAAATTGCCTTCGCGACGTGGGAAACGAATTTGAGAATATGTCTGGAATATTGGTTGTAGTATGTTTTCTATATAATGTTGCGATTACCTACATGTCTCTCTGTCTTATTATCTCTTTTGTTTTGTTTGACTAAAGGGCTGATTTTATCAAAGTCGTGGAATAAAATTGTCGTCTGGCAGTTTTTTTATGGAAAAATTCAAAATTTATTTGCAGTTACCTACTCGGTATAAAAGTTTATAAAAATCACCCTAACTATTATTCGAGTTAGAGGAGCTCGTGGCTAAGTAATAACAGCCGCACGGTTTGATCCATCAGATTAAGCTACGCTTGCCGGGGTTGGTCCGTGGATGGGTGACAATCTTTACATACCGGGACTCCTCCGTGCCTCGGAAAGCACGTTTCATCTTTAACAGTCGTTACGGGTCGACAGAAGCCCGAAAGTGACAACTAGTCTTACCAAGGGGTATCGTATTACCCAGCTACTGGGTTGTGGAGGTCAGATAGGCAGTTGCTCCATGTAAAATACTGGTATACAGCTGCATCCGGTTAGACTGGAAGCTGACCCCAACATAATTGTGAAAAGACTTGGCAGAGATTTTTTATTATTCGAGTTAGCTCATCGTTTTTATGAGCACCGTGTTTCTGTGACAATACAACGTTTCTTTTATTTTTTTTCTTTGCAAAACGTCATGCATAATGGAAATGCTTAGTTTTGGTTGATAATAGATTGTCCTCAGCAGTGTAGTTTATTTAATCAAGGTGTCTGTTAGTTATTGAGGCTACAGAAAGATAATGATAATGTTAAAACTTGAAGGCCAAATAATATTTTCCTGAGGCCTAAAGGTGAGGCTTATGATCAGTAAGGTTCACTGCCCTTTCGCCGAAAATTGTTTGCCAGATTTTCACTTGGCAACTAACGTTTCACAGAATTTTATTTCGCCGAATAATCATTTGTCAACTTATCATAGAATTTTATTTTATTTCCCAACACCCATGGTCAAAACACTATTTAGGTGGTTGCAACTTTTACTGTTGCATCAACATATGGTATGCCTCCGGAAATTTATTGCACCGTGTAACTCACGCTTACAAATACATTACTACATACTAAAGAAAGTTTTAAGACAAACTCATGCTTAAAAAAATTATGAAACAAGTACCCTTAAATTAAAATTTAAAAAACCCCGACTAAAACAAAGCATCTAATAAACGGTTTGTTTTTTATTTCTAAGAACACTCTCAATCAAGTCATTTTTCAAACAAAACCAAAAAAATCAAAATCCGGTCAGCCGTTTGGCAGCTACGATGGCGCAGACAGACACACACGTTAAACTTATAACACACCTATTTTACCGTCGGGGGTTAAAAATATGATCATAAATACACCTAGTCATCTATACGAATCCTAAATCACACAAATAATAGAAAAGCGGAGATGAAACCAATCACATTCAGCCAATTAGGCTTTAAATTGATGTCCTCGTCATGGGTCAACACGTAGTATTAAACATTCAGTTTCAAATCAACAATGCTAAATCAAATAGAGACTGGATTCTGGCCAATCGCCAGCGAGCACTGGGTACTTTGTTCAATTGCTTTTCAAACTTGCTCTTTTAATACTGGTCCAGTTTGTGAACCAGAAATGTGTCAAGCTTGTGAACTTTAGTGACACACATCTTTGGAGCTGTTTTCAGGTCTTCATTTTTTATTTATATGAGGTGGAGAGTTTCAAGTTTTAGTTGCACATATCAGGGTGAAGACGGTCTATACAATAGAATAGAATAGAATATTCTTTATTCAAGTATCATGACTCAAAAATGGTTAGTAAGACTTACATCTATGTTAGTGAGAACTCACAATTCACAAAACAAAACAAAAAACAAATAGGTTCACCGTTGTGGCAACCCATGTGAGATGGCGCAACAGTGACTCACGAAAACACAGTCTAGGCGACTCGAAATCATGCTTAGGATACTGTTGGAGCTGCTCCACACCCTGCGCACCATGGAAGCGCATCTTTTGCGCATGGTTGCGTAGAAACAATCTACATGCGCATCCGCGAACATACCTGACGCACTACAGAAGCGGGGCAGCCCCACCAGCATCCTAAACGCGTAAACTATAATCTGAACTGTGAATTGTAACCCTCAGACCAAATAAAAAACCAAGACAGACCGCTGCGAACAATACAGTGAAGCGTGCAAAAACTACACCTCCGCTCTGTGCATACACGCTCACACGCACTCATTTAAAACCACTTACAATCTCTCAAACACAACAACGGTTAAGCTTACGCATTGGTATACCTATACAAAAAAAAATCTGCTGTTCCATACATTTTGTCGAATTAAGTGAACACAAATGTATGGAACCGCAGATTTTTTTTTCGCGATTTCAAGGTTGGTCCCATAGAAAAAGTTCTTCAAAATGATGAGTACAATGATCCCCTTTTCGGGTTTGGCATAAACAAAAACTAATGTTGTATAATAGTAAACCCACATTTCGCCAGTTACGTTTAAGTCCCATGTAATAGGGGGCGAGCCTATTGCCATCAACCGGGCACAAATCCAAACTTCGGACTGCTACTGAGCAATTCCAGATGGATATACCGAATAACGCGTACCCGCGTAGATGTCAATCCCGTGGGAATATAGGAATAAAACGTATCCTATGTCCTATTCCAGGTCATGTCTACCCGTGTGCTCATCCTCTCTAAAGTAGGGAACGTCGCGGAGGCGCAGCGCCGGCGTCGAATGGTTCGCGTATTGCATTTTATACTCGTGATATCTTCGAAATTAAATGTCCGATTCGAATGAATTAAAAAGTATTTTACTGCTACATAAATACCCTTGATGTTAAAACTATTTATTTGAATAAGAATTAATATTATGTCGATAAAACTCCTTCGCAAATAATGCATTAACTTCGAAAAAATTTGATTACCATAAAAAAGGTTATAGTGAGTCAATCTTAAAAGATAGACATATGCTGTCGCGGACTTTTTTTTAGAACTTCTAAAGGGGAACAATTCCATCATACATGATATTGGCGTAACTTAAACCGTTTACGCAGCGCACGCAACGGAAGCTCTCAAAAAGGAATATTTTTTCCAGTTTTTGCAACATTTTTCATTTATGCTCCGCTCCTATGGGTTGTAGCGTGTTATATAGCCTATAGCGTTCCTCGATAAATGGACTATCCAACACAAAAAGAATTTTTCAATTCCAACCAGTAGTTCCTGAGATTAGCGCGTTCAATCAAACAAACTCTTCAGCTTTATAATATTAGTATAGATTTTATGAGTTTTTAACCGACTTCTTCAAAAAGGAAGAGGTTCTCAATTCATCTGAATGTTCTTTTTTTTTGTCTGTATGTTACTTTTGATTACTCCGCCAATTATGAATCGATTTTGATGATTCTTTTTTTGTTTGGTAGGTCATGCTTCAGAGGTGGTCCCATATAAATTTTATTAATTTTGCTTGAGTAGTTTTTGAGTTAGCTTCAATAATTACGTATTTTTCCCACTTAGTGTATGTAGACGATATATTGTTTGACTCCGTCACTGTTATTTACATAGCAGGTAGTGTATTCGATTTTGTGTGGGGTAGGTACCACAACAACTAAAAAGTGAAAAATAAAAACTTTTTACAAAAAAAAAAACAAACGACTTCCAAAAAAACACTAAAAACGTGAAAAATAACTTTAATTTCGGAAGTCGGTTGTTTTTTTTTTTGTAATTAATCAAAATTTCATATCAGATAATGCTGGATACACACGCGTAATCGCAAGATAATGGCTCATGATCCAGAAAACGAGGATATAAACAGTATTATCAAAAAAGATACGAATATCTGCAACTAAAACAAAAATCTCTCCTACCCTCTTTCTGCAAATGTAGCCCGGGTGGTGTGCAAATAAAATGCACATCTGGGAAAGCACTTAACTCATCCAGATGAACCGTAATAAATCTCTACCAAGAAAGAGGTAAGTATTACGTATTGTTCTTACGAACGTACGTTACGTACGTTTATACGGAGTCGTAGTGAGTAAAGTTATAATAGTATGTGGGAGTGTATGTTTGGTGCGTTTTTGCTGGTAAGCTAACACACAAAATATTTGACAGCTATTTACGACGTTGCCAACTTTCAGAATTCCCCCTCTTAAGGTGGATGTGCTAAGGTGGCCCGCGAAATTCAAATTTTCTTACGTTTTTTGCAATTTGCAGGTCAGTGTCAGGCTGTATGTTGATTAAAATACTATTAGCGACCGTAACAAATATGGCTCTCATCTTCCTGTCCTTGTCCCATGTTACTTGGGGCAACAAATATGTGGCTTTACAGAATTATAATCATTAGAATCAGCAATACAACTCCTTAAGTTAGAAAATCCTCAAATGTCCTGATTTCACGAAATAGTCATTCAATAAGATTCAATGAATTTCGCGGGCTACCCTGAAGCTTTCACCTTAAGGGCTGAGGGCCTAGACGAGTGACAATCGCTTCGAAAGCGTTTCGTATTTCTACAACGACTTTCAACAGGATTGTCATAAGCTTTTCGATAGCTTATGTCAGTCCTATACATTTTTGCCTTTTCCATCATCGTTTTCGCTGATAGAATGTGACTATTTCTAGGGCCTCTGGAGTCTGGAAAATTGAAAGCCAATTTCCTTAAATGTCTCCGATTAGACCAGTTGGCCATTATTGTTATTTAGACCATTATTGTTGTCATGTTAATTAAAGACTAGATTTAATTTAATATTAATTATTGTACAAGTTCTATAAGCATGCGGAGTTTACCTGTAAGCGATTGTTCTACTGTTCCATTACATTTATGCATGTTATTCATAGGTATTATACATAGTGCAAGCAATTGTTGGTGAACCAAAATAAAATAAATAAATAAATTGTCTTTTTGTAATTTTTTACCTAATATGACAGTGGGAAGAAGATTATAATTATGAACCTTTGTAGAACAACCATAACCTCTTTTAACATCGGAATCGCACACTTTTACAATAAGTTTCAATGTGTTATTTTGCCCCTCAATCTTCGTTATTTTGTTTTATAACCACTAAATAACACACAGTACAAACTGGACACCAAATTAGATAAAAAAAAACACATTTAATTTCCTATTTCACAAGCTGTCATAACATATTTTATTATAAGCCCATTTATTTATCAAAGATCTTACACAGAAAAATAAAATATTATCACCTTATATAGAGAAGAAAAGCCAACAATTATCCTATATTATCGATCCAAACGAGCGTACAACACGTCAGCACTGACATTCCTTGATGAGACTCCAAATTGAATTTGCACCCAATTCTCGAAAAATGAATAAATCTATTTGATATAGTTTTTCTGACTTCTTTTGTTACAATGTTACTTATTTTGATGTACAGAATGCGTAGTTGACGGCTATGTGATGGGTTTTAGAACAGCCTGTATTTTTTATTCTTGAAATCGTGTTAGGTCACGTTTTCAAGAATAATTAAAAATCCGGAGTCACACGTGATCTGTTCGATTTATGTCCTAACACGTGTGACTCCGGATTTTTAATTTGTCTGTCTGTGGTGTCTTGTTTATACCTTTTTAGTCGTAGTTGGGTTTTAGTTTTTATTACTTTTTTTTTAAATTCTTTTGGGGTTATAATATATATATTTTTGAAATTTGCAATTTTGAAATTTCCCTTTCATTTGGTACCTAACATGGTACCATTATTTTTTTTTTTTTTAAGTTCCTGACTTTATGTCCTCTAGAGGGCGCCATTTAATGTGACGTCACATAGCCTATAACCAGCGGACGATCAAGAGGCTTCCAACGATACCTCACTTGTCAAATTGTGATGAGTGGTTTAGAAGATATGAGTGAACAGATGAACATACATACATACATACATATATACATACATACATACATACCGGTCAAAATCATAACCCTCCTTTTTTCTTCGCCGTAGTCGGGTAAAAAATAAGGGTTGTTGTTAATCCATACTAGGAATTATTTTCATTTGGGTACACGTTTTCAATGAGCCCCGGTTTGTCAAAGCGTCATCAATCAATCAATCAATCTGCCTAGCCTTTTCCCAACTATGTTGGGGTCGGCTTCCAGTCTAACCGGATGCAGCTGAATACCAGTATTTTACATGGAGCTACTGCCTATCTGACCTCCAAAACCCAGTAACTGGGCAATAGTAGTTGAGTTCCACTATTACTGACAAATGCTTGCACTGACTGGACAGGTCCACTCAAATCGTTGAGGTTCTTTCCTCAAAAGACCATTTCAGACGCTAATCTACATGGTCCTCATATGGCTTGACCAAGATTATGTCTGGACATTAAAAGAGACTGCGACCTCTGAGTTTGTTTCGGCCTTTCTTCTCAGAGTAGTCATATAGGAAACGCTGACCTTATCTAGCTTATTTTTAACCGACTTCTTCAAAAAGGAGGAGGTTCTCAATTCGTCTGTATGTTTTTTTTTTTTTTTTTTTGTATGTTTGTTACGCGATTACTCTGCCAATTATGAATCGATTTTGATGATCCTTTTTCGTTGGGTAGGTTTATGCTTCCGAGGTGGTCCCATATAAATTTTATTGACTTTGCTTGCGTAATTTTTGAGTTAGCTTCAATATTACGTATTTTTCCCACTTAGTTTATCTAGACGATATCCTGTTTGACTCCTTCACTGTTATTTACATAGCAGGTAGTGGTATTCGGATTTGTGTGGGGTAGGTACCACAAATAAAAAGTGAAAAATAAAAACTTTTTACAAAAAAAAAACAACCGTCTTCCAAAAAAATCACTAAAAAATTGAAAAATAACTTTAATTTCGGAAGTCGGTTGCAAAAAACGGAAATTGAAAAGCAAAGACACCGACTTCCGATATTAAAGTAATTTTTTAATTTTTTAGTGATTTTTTTGGAAGTCGGTAGTTTTTTTTTTTTTTTTTTAAGTTTTTAATTATTTTTTTATATGACGTGTAAGTGATTCCAATATCCTATTTACAGACAATTTCATTTCATTTCATACGATACCCCTTGGTAAGACTGGTTGTCAAAGCGTCCTCAAATTGTAAAAATTCATGTGATTTCGATTGCTTGTTGTTGTTATGATCAATTATAACTGCACTTCACAGCCAATTGACTGATCAAAGGAGACTGGACACCAAACAAATTTTTGCGACTCAAAATTGTGTTAGAAATTCTTGTTAAGTCAAGTAGTTATTTACACGTTTCAAGTTACAAAGGATCTAAAATTTCTATCATGTGTAACATTATCCCAGCGATGGCATTCTGTGTGGTATACAGAACTTACACGATTAAGGCATCGATCAGACTGTGGTTTGACCTAAATTCTCGTAAGCGAGAAACCCCAAGTCTCCTGGTACATCTAAGGATGAACGTAATGCTAAACCGTTGTGTTAGAAGGTATTTGTGTTAAAAGTTCAAATTCTTTGGCTTACACATAGTTCTTAAGGCGCTTACAAACGGCAAATGTCATAAGTCGTTTTTTTTTATTTTTATATTACCTACCAATGTAGTTTGTGGCAGCGGAAAAATATCAAGTTTAGAAAAAAAAAACGATATAAATTACGGTAAACAACAAGAGCCTCCATAGGTGGTGGTCCAGGCTGATGGCAATTAAGCCATGGGCTGATACGTCTATCGGCACAATGATCGTTGAGTCTACATCCCACATGTCGACAAGCTCGCGAGCCAAGTCAAGATCTTGATTTGTTTATCTTTCTCGGCTTTCACGAGGTTCCCATCATGCGGGACCGTTAAGGCTCGTGCAAACAGACGCGATATCGCGGGCGCGACAGGCAGCTGTACCTTTGTCGACAAAGGTACCGCTGCCTGTCGCGCCCGCGATATTACGTCTGTTTGTACGAGCCTTTATGTCAATAATCATTGCGCGCCGCTCTATTTTTTATTATGTGGCGGTATCTACATCGCCACATGCGAACTACGCATCAAAGACCTGACGTCAGACAGACGTCACATAAATCCTGCATCGCGCAATTAAAGTTTACCGTGCAGTGGACATATATACGAGTACCCAACATCAATCGTTGAGCAGTTGCCCGCCAGACACAACACCCGTCTGGTCGGAGGATCCTCCCTTTTCTATGGTGGATGAGTGAACTTTACACCCTGTTCCTCATGCCCCTAAAATTATTATTAGTAAGATTCTGAAAGGAGTGGTTGAATGGTGAAAAGTCAAACAGATTTATATGCTCTCAATACCATGTAATTTCAGACAAAATTTATTGTTTATGGATAAATGTATGGCTGTAGTTCAGAAGAAATGTTACATTTTTCAATAGATAGAATACTCTTTATCATTTAGCATAAGCGTAATCAACCTATAATGTTCCCACTGCTGGGACACAGAGCTCCTCTTTCTGTGAGCGGGAGTGAGACATAACACACCACGCGGGCCCAGTGCGGGTTGGTGGATTTCACATGTCTTCGAATTTTTAGTTTAGGACATGCCGAATTCCTCACGGTGTTTTCCTTAACCGTTTTGAGTGATGAAATCCTTACTAATCCTTACTATAAATGCGAAAGCAACTCTGTCTTTCTGTCACGCTTTCACGCCAAAACTACTGAACCGATTTAAATGAAATTTGGTACACATATAGTCTAGAGCCTGAGAAAATAGACTACTTTTTATCGACATACCACGCGGGTGAAGCCGCGGGCAGAAGCTAGTGCTGAATAAAAACAATAATGTGTGACGTTTTGTGGCATTTTTTCAGAAGAAAGCGGAAACTAAGATGGACAGTCGATATTGATTTACCTATGGAAGACAAATATGTAAATTGTTAGATAGAACCAATCCTAACAAAATATCCGAAGGTTTGTTTGTTAAGTTTTCACGCTAAACCGGCTGGACAGATTTGAAATTTGGCAAATGGGTAGACCATGACCTGAATTAGGACATAGAAGACTTTTTATCTCGATATTCTTACGGGATCGAGACATACGCGGGTGAAACCGCGGGGCGCAGCTAGTTTTACATAAAGTGCCTGCTTGTGTTCAAACCCAAGACCGTACTACTCGTAAGTCGCGGCCGTTACCACTGGGCCACCACTGCTCTCCTTCTCTCTTTATCATATAAACCATATTAAAATAATATAAATTACATATACAAAATTTAGAATTATTGAACTAATAAACTAAATAAAAGAGACAAAGTCGGGATACATTATGCAATAACTTTCAGACAACTTTTAGCAAATCTCTTCAAAATTAATTTAAAACTAAAAGATGAGTAAGTTTTTATAAGAATCGTTATAACTCTCCAAGTCTTGCAAAATATAGAATTTCAAATCTTAAAAGATCATCAATTCGTACTTGTATTTTTCATAATTAGAAAAAGTTTATTTCACCACTAGCATAATATATCTTTTATTAGATCCACCTATTAAAATATGTGCAAAGATTATTACATTACATAACATAGCATCCCGCCTGTATTCCTCGATGTGTTAGGCAGAGGTGTCCCTCTGTTATGTTTGAGTCCCATGTAATAGGGGGCGAGCCCATTGCCATCAACCGGTCACGAATTTTCATGCTGCTAATAAAGTTTATCACGAAAGAGATGTATCTGATTCTTATGCCATCCCGACTGATTCATTAGAGCAAATATTTTAACATCCACGCTAATAATATATCTTTGCGTATTGCAATCGCTATATTTTTTTTTAATATACAGGATGTTAAGGTAGACACCGTTATCCTTGAAACTAGTGGTTTGGTGTCATCTATAATATAGTTTTTCTATGGGACCAAAATTGAAATCGTAAAAAAAAAATCAGCTGTTCCATACATTTTGTCGATTTAAGTGAACACAAATGTATGGAACAGCAGATTTTTTTTTCGCGATTTCAAGATTGGTGCCATAGAAAAAGCATATTATAGATGACACCAAACCACTAGTTTCAAGGATAACGGTGTCTACCCTAACACCCAGTATTTTTATGTCTGACTCAAGTTTTTTTTAACGCAATCAGATATTCTTTGCCAAATCCTATGGCTTGATTCTTACGTTTGGAGTTGCTCGTCTAAAATCCCCGTCACGCGAAGCTATACATTTTGTAAACACACATTCAGGGGTTTGCAAACTTTGGAACAAATAAAAAAAAAAAATTGTTTTGTAATGATTTTTATCTTTATGAGAATCATGAGTCAAACGCGTTCCAGTACCACAAAACATTAGTCGACGGCGCTTTTTATCGCTAAAATATAACCCAACCAAGTGAAATTGCTCATTAGTTTCGTATTACATTACTTTCGAGTTGATTGAATTTGGGATTATTTTTTGTTGATTGAATTGTCGCTACGTAACCTTATTTAGAAAGGTTTATAGCTTCTCGTAACGGGGACTTTATATAAATTATTTCTCTTTAAATAGTATAAAACAAAATCGCTTTTTGTGTCCGTCTGTGTAACCATTTAATTATTTTAAACCACATTTGTATAATACATTAATAATGGGGCCGTTTCTGTTGTTTGACAGGACTGAACTAAAATTTATCTTCTGTCCTTTTCTTAATGAAATGGAAAGAAAAAGATGCAATGAATTTAAATTTAGTTTAGTTTGTGATCAACAGAATCGGCACCATTCTATGTTATGGCGCCTAGCCATTGCAAACCCGTGCAAAGTCGTCGCTAGGATAGTTATTATATAAGCATAAAAAAAAATATAAAAAATTGATACTACAATATTGCCACATCTTATAACAGGAATTGCTTTTCTTTTTAGACTCTATATAACTATTCAAATGACGTAAACCAATCTACTGAGTTTGTTTCGGCCTTTCTTCTCAGAGTAGTCAGATACGAAACGCCGACCTCATCTAGTTTTAAAAATGTGTTTGACGTGTAAAAGTGTTTGTGCAAACCTACTTACAGAAATAAATCATTTATTTATCATTTATCATTTACGGAGATATGTTTTTATAATGAAAGAAACTCACCAGAACACGAAAGCAGGAGCCTCCGTAGTCTGTACCACGGAACACTGCAGTCGTAATGTCGATCCTGGCTTGAGATACTTCTCTGTAGGCCCAGAGATCTGCGCTCTCGCCTCTGTGAACAAAAAGGAAGGCATTATTATTCCAACTCTTTGCAGAGGCAGATCATCATGGAGTGACTGCGTATCTGACCTCCACAACCCAGTAACTGGGTAACATGATACCCTTGATAAGACTGGTTGACCCGTAACGACTGTCAAAGATCCACGAATGACATCCGGGACCACCGGCTTAATATGCTTTCCGGGGCACGAAGGAGTCGGTATGTAAAGATGGTCACCCATCCATGGACCAACCCCGGCAAGCGTAGCTTAACCTCATGGATCGACCCGAGCGGCTATGATTACTTAGCCACGAGCTCCTTACACAGTGTGTCTCTTAGTGTCACATAAACATTTAAAGTAAATAGACTACTATTTGCTGTAAGATGACCGCAAAATTGGCTAGCTTATAACGAAACTTGCCATATTATGAAGAAACGAAAGATACATGCCTAAATAATAAGCCGGGACAACACAAGGACACCTCATAAAAAATGTCATAAAACCCATCTTTACATACTGAAATGAGGGAAAAAGAAACATGATATCTTCAAGCCATTTCTGATATTACCCTTATTTTTCATAAAAACCCAGACAAAGTAATCACTGTGGCTCAAACGAACGATCAATCCTAAAACAACACGGTGTTCTTGTGATAGGCCATGAAGCAGATATTATTGTGTTTTAATTATGGCCAGTTACATAGTATACCATTGGAATATTGAAGTAGATAAAAAAAAAACTGTAAAAGTCAGCATAGCCTTTATTTACATCCATTTAGGTCATCGGAGTGCTTTTACAAAATCTCTACGAGTGATGATACTAGATGAGTAGTCAGTCCTGCTACCACATGTGTGTTTCCTATGGTTGAAGCCGTGATATAGTTATATCCCTAAGGTTATAGCTATATAACGTAATATAGTTATATGAAAGTGGTCCATAACTATCGTAGTGGCCTAATTTTGTTACTGCGACCAATTTCGACATAGTTGGTCACAGTTCTAACCTAACCTATTTGGCCGGAGTGCCCTAATACTACATATTAATAGATCGTCGTTGTATCATAGTTATATTCCTATTAAGACAGTTATGAACCGGTTATAATTATATTACGGTATATAGCTATATCCCTAGATATAACTATATCACGGCTTCAATCATGTTACTGCGACAATGTTGTTACAACATTGAGCTGTGGCCCAAAATAATCACTATTGTGAAGCCTTGACTCAGCCAAAAGGCGTCGCGGCAGACCCCGTAGACGATGGCGGGACGAGTTGGGCAAAACAAACGGTCCTTATTAGCCCTGAATAGAATTATAAAACTAAAACCCAACTACGACAAATAAAATCAACTGTAAAGATATAAGCAAGACATCACAGACAGACAAATTAAAAATCCGGAGTAATATTTGCCCAACACGTGTGACTCCGAATTTTTAATTTGTCTGTCTGTGATGTCTTGTTTACCTATATATTTTGAGTTGATTGTTTTATATTTTAGTTGGGTTTTGGTTTTATAACTTTAACCAACGTCATTTTTATTACCTGATTTAAATAATGGTATGACTTTAGTACTCTTCATGAGGTCAGGAAAAGTTCCTAGATCAACACATTTATTAAAAGTAACAGCTAGATAGGGGGCCACGATGTCTATTAAATTATATTTTTGGAATGTGCTAATGAAGCCCTTTCATAATTATGAAAACCAACACGGAATAACCAAAAAAATAATTTGTTTCAATTCATTACTTTATGTTTTCTAGAGGGCGCCATATTCAATTTAATGTGCCATGTATAACCAGTGGAGCTTCCAACAATACCTCATTTGTCAAATTATGATGAGGAGTTTCGAAGTTATGAGGAAACAGATGAACATACATAGTATATACATATCGGTCAAAATCATAACCCTCCTTTTTGCTTCGCCGTAGTCGGGTAAAAAGCTCGAAATCATGAGGAGATGCCTTTGTCCAGCAGTGGGATGATGTACACTAACAGTAACCGTAACAAGATTGAGAGGCCCACATTAGTCGCTGGAATGCCAGAATTCATTAATCCGACCTGTAAACTCCTCAACGACAATGTTCACGTCTAAGTTCCAAGTTTTCATTATCTTTATGCTCAAGCTTTGCCAAAGTTTTTATATCCTCGTCACAAGTATACACTCCGTTGACAATCCCGAAGAGTGTTGCCTAGAACTGGGTCAATAAGGAGATTTATACAAAATATGTTTCACAAAATGCTTCACGAAATTCTAGCGTAATTCGTTTGCGTTGCTACCGACATTACTCTCGCATGACGTCACTCGGAGGGACACAGAATTCGTTCCTTTACTGTGGATGGTAATATTAGCCGGCCGGTTTCACATTTTACTGACATTTTTTCTCATAAGAGTGAAAATGTGAACAAATTTTTTTGATGGTGAAATGTTTTTTAAATATTTTACATATTCCAAATTAACAGGCGGAATTCCTGCTGGGAAATATTTAAATTGAGATGAGAAGCGTTGCGGGTTCCGGGTAACATCATAGATTAATCATAGCAGGCAGATGAAGTCCCTCCCTCAAGTACCGTGTCGAAAGCTTGTAACAAATCTAGAGTAATTAGTTCTTTTCCGGGGTTTGTTTTATGGTTCTGACGTGCCTCCAGTTTGCAATATTATATGTAGTTACAACGGCCAGCAACATGCTAACTTACATTATTCTGTTAACCTCAATCGGGCTGCAATGCGTAACGGTAGCACGATGGTTATAAGATTGTACCTTGTGGCATTCCATGAAGTTTTTCTCACATCTAATATATTTTATTTTTATTTTATTTATTTATTTATATCTCAGATAACAAGATCCACTTTGATAGTTAACGCATATAATGTTTGAAGAACGGACAGTCATACCTGTCCGCTATCACACTCAGGTTGCTGTTGCTACTCACACGCACTCTGTGCAGCAGTAACGCCGCTTTCTTGCGTAAGATTGCCGCGAAACCATCTGTGCTTGCCTCTATGAACATGGTGGACGCGCTGCAAAACGGAGGGAGCCTCAACAGTATCCTGAATGCGTTGTTGTATTGGACCCGCAGACATTGACAGCCCTTTGGGTATATGCTGTTCACAGGCTGCTGGAGTAAAACGTCTGACAAAAAGATTTAAATAACAAAATCTTGACCTCTCTTGTACAGCGGGCAAACCAGCATATTAGCTCTGACTGTCAGTGCTCGGCGTTCCCTTTCCATGTCACATTCATCGTTCAAAGAATCCGTGACTTTATGCCCCAGATATTTGAATTCACAGACTCTTCGAAGTTGAGACTTATAATGATAAAGAATTAATTTATGAAGTTATTTTTGTATTATGAAAATTTGCCTGGCCACATTGGATAATCAAGCAATAATCAGAACGGTATTCAATAAATTGTCATGTGCAATAATCATTTTGAGTGGTGAAATGTGTGTTAAGTGATTGGCTGGTTTAATAAATAAATACGTAGTTATGAGTACTCAGCGTTCAGTAAATGCCAATGTAGATTTTATACAAAATATTCATCCAAATATTTCTAGAGTCATCTATTTTGTAACCGCTTACTCGTAATAGCCAAATAATTAGTTTTACTGGTCAATTGGATTATATTAGGCTATAATTTAAACCGCGTTGGTAATATTATTACCGAAGCAGTTTAAATGATAGACAAATATTATTTTGGCACTAATCCTAATAGAAAAGGTTTTGCTAATATTGGTATATCCTATTTAGTAGATATTTGTAGATAGTATGTGATACATCGACACCCAACTTGTTCTAAAATTCGATATGCCATAATTTACGCCACAAATTGTAGTTTCTCTTAATTGATATAGTTGCCCAGTAACTGGGTTGTGGAGGTCAGATAGGCTATCGCTCCATGTAAAATACTGGTTCGACTGGAAGCATCCGGTTGGACTGGAAGCCGACCCCAACATAGTTCGGAAAAGGCTAGGCAGATGACAACTATAATATTGTCTGAGATGAAAGTAAAAATGTAGGCATTATACTATACATTATAGCTTCTTTTTCATACATTTTACTTTATTATGATGTTCCATGAATATGTAATAACTGGGGAGTTGACTTCGTGCCGGGAATATCACAAAAAAAATTTTTTGAGGGCGCCACAGAGCTCATCTAAGATAGAGGGTTCATTTTAATTTTATTCGAAACTAGTTGTAGGAGTATCAATCTGCCGAGCCCTTCCCAACTATGTTGGAGTCGGCTTCCAGTCTAACCGGATGCAGCTGAATGCTGAATTTTACATGTAGCGATTGCCTATCAGACCTCCACAACCCAGTAACTGGGTAATACGATAACCCTTGGTAAGACTGGTTGCCAGACTTTCGGACTTCTGACGACCCGTAACGACTGTCAAAGATCCACGAATGACAGCCGGGACCAATAGCTTAACGTGCTTTCCGTGGCACGGACGAGTCTCGGTATGTAAAGATGGTCACACATTCACGGACGAACCCCGGCAAACATAGCTTAACCTTATGGATCGACCCGTACGGCTGTTATTACTTAGCCACGAGCTCGTCCTAGTTGTAGAGGTATCTGAGTAGGTTATTAAAATTTATGTAGGTAGGTAGGTACTTTTTTTAAAGGATAGAGTTGGCGTCTTCATTCAACTTTGACTAACACCCGGTTTCTGAATAGATAATGAGACACTGACAAATTCTACTTAAGCATTTACTTAAAGTGAACTCTTAAATTCAACAAACGCTATTTTTATTGCCTGCTCTTGATTTCGATCTCGTCTGATGGAAAGGGATAGATATATATGGATAGGGCTACGATGGAAAGAGCGTACCCAGAAGATGCCTATTCACTTTTGCTTTGAAGGCTGACAGGTGATACGTGGTCACTACACTTCCAATTTTTTCCATTTTTTTTTATATTTACTTATTGAATTTTGTTATTTTTGATAACTTTGTATTTTATTATATACATATATAGTGACATGAATATTTACTTTGTGAAGTATAATATTATTATTATTTTAATTATTGTGAATTTGAGGACTATGTGGATTATATATTTTATTTATCTGGCAGTTTGAGTACTACAGGCGGCCTACCCAAATGTCCTTTCTTTGGTATTGTTCGTCGAGTCGTTGAGCTCCTTAAGTTCTGAGTTGAGCTACACGATGACTGACAAATGCGTGCACTGACTGGACAAGTCCACTCAAATCTGTATGGTTCTTTCCTCAAAAGACCATCTCAGACAAATCTACATGGTCCTCAAATGATCTGACCAAGATTATTTCTGGATTTTATATTCACATTGACATTTTATGTATACCTACAATGACATGAATTATTTACTTTGTAAAGTATTATATTGTTTTAATTATTGTGAATGTGGAGACTATGTGGATCATTCTTTTCTTTTTATTATTTATTTTTCCTTAGTTTGAGTAATTTATGCGGCCTACCCAAAGGTCCTGTTTTGGTATTGTTCGTCAAATCGTTGAGCTCCTTAAATTCTGAGTTGAGCTGCACGATCACTGACAAATGCGTGCACTGACTGGACAGGTCCACTCAATCTGTGTGGTTCTTTCCTCAAAAGACCATTTCAGACACCAATCTTCATGGTCTTCACATGATCTGACCAAGATTATGTCTGGACTTTAATAAAAGAGACTGTTACCTCTGAGTTTGTTTCGGCCTTTCTTCTCAGAGTAGTCAGATAGGAAACGCCGACCTCATCTAGTTTTAAAAATGTGTTTGACGTGTAAAAGTGTTTGTACAAACCTACTTACAGAAATAAATCATTTATCATTTATCACTAACATTTTTATTTATTTCAATTTTTTTGTGGCAATCCACGAGTTCCCTACATTGAACCATTTATGTAATTACAACGTGGCAATGCCGCCAGTCTCTTGGGTACATTACCAGCCGACAGCGATGCGGAGGAATTTTTCGACGCCATATTTTAGTTAATTGTTTATTTGTATTGGTAGTTTGTTTTAATCAGTAATTTAATTTAGGAAGTGATTCCGCTGCCGGCGCCGGTTGCTGAATTGGTTGCCGGCGCTGACTTTGGTTCTAGATAGGCAGGGTAGGCATAATTAAAAAAACATGTAATAGAGATTTTTTTTTCCATATTTCAGTAATAAAGTCATAAAGTACTACCCGAAACCGATTTAGTAAGATTAGGTTTAATAATTTTAATCGCAAAAAAGGTTAGGTTAGAACTGTGACCACCTACGCACGAGCCGAGCGAGCGTAGCGAGCGGTGTCGTGGCAGCGGCAGGCTAATGCCAAAAACGACTAGAATAGGTATGCAGAAAAACATATTTTAGTTACGGTTAGTTAGTTAGGGTTATGAATACTGGAAGGGTTTCTATAAACGCCGCGCCCCCGGTGGCCATTATGGGAGCCGGCAGTTATGTCACTGCGGTTCCCAATGGCGTTATTTTTGGGAGACGGCACCGGAAGCGGAGGCACTCCCTTTAATTTGATATATAATGTAAATAGTTAGATTTAGATAGTTCGTTAGTCTACATTCAATTCAATTAATAAATCAATGTAAAATACAAAAAAAAAAAGTTATGACTAAAACCGATACAACAAAACATAATTATGATTACAAAAACGCCTACCTCCATTAGTAAATAAACAATGTTGTTTTTTAAATTATACAGAGACCTTAATCACAGTATAATAAGTAAACAGTATTATGTCTTCATACAAAACGAATCGAAACAATGTGCTTCTTAATCTCGGTGGACTCATTTGTGAGTGTGCCACAGACATAAGGACGCGGACGAAAACGCTCCCCCACATTTATATTTACGTGAAATACGTCAAGTAATTTTTACTTTATTATATTACTGTGCCTCCGTGCTACTTAGAAAATGACTTTCTCATTGTTCAAAGAAAACAAAAGAATTGAATATTGTGCGAAAAATATGGGATATAAAAGAAACTTGTCGGTCTTCATTCGATTTATTCACACTGCTTTTTAATAATTTGCTGTTGTTTGTGATTTCGATCGCGTCAAAGGAATTCATTTAGGTACCCGGATATAAATTCTATGTATGTATACCGGAGCGTGATTTTTTAATTGTCTACGTCATACAATGGACTACCTCGTTGGTTCAGTGGTCGCAAGCGCTGCTGCTACTGCTGAGCAAGAGGTCCTGGGTTCGATTCCCGGGTCGGGTAAAGTGTTATTGGGTTTTTCTATCTGGAATTTCTCAATAGCAGCCCGGAGTTTAAATTTGTGCCCATAGTAATAGGCTCGCCCCTATTACATGGGACTTAAACATAATTGGCAAAATATGGATGTACTATAGATACACCTCTGGCTAACCCATCGGGGAATACAGGCGTGATGTTATGTTATGTATTCTCAAAGTGCGAATGTGACTTTTTTTCTTAATTTTTCACACTAAAACGGCTGAATGGATTTTGATGAAATTTGGCGCATGGGTAGACCATGACCTGGGTTAGGAAATAGGATACGTTTTGTCCCGGTAGTAAGTTTCCGTGGGATAATTTCTGACTGAAGCCGGGGGCAAAAACTAGTGAAAAGTAAAACCTTTTACCGTAGCATGAAAAACCAGTACATCCTTACATTATTATAAAACCAAGTCCTATATGACACTCGTGGGTTGCAGCTGAAAATATGACACTCTTGGGTTGCAGCTGAAAATATGACACTCGTTGGTTGCAGCTGAAAATATGACACTCGTGGGTTTCAGCTGCAAATATGACACTCGTGGGTTGCAGCTGAAAATATGACACTCGTGGGTTGCAACTGAAAATATGACACTCGTGGGTTGCAGCTGAAAATATGACACTCGTGGGTTGCAGCTGAAAATATGACACTCGTGGGTTGCAGCTGAAAATATGACACTCGTGGGTTGCAGCTGAAAATATGACACTCGTGGATTGCAGCTGAAAATATGACACTCTTGGGTTGCAGCTGAAAATATGACACTCATCGGTTGCAGCTGAAAATATGACACTCGTGGGTTGCAGCTGAAAATATGACACTCGTGGATTGCAGCTGAAAATATGACACTCTTGGGTTGCAGCTGAAAATATGACACTCATCGGTTGCAGCTGAAAATATGACACTCGTGGATTGCAGCTGAAAATATGACAATCGTGGGTTGCAGCAGAAAATATGACACTCGTGGGTTGCAGCTGAAAATCAGCGTCAGTCACTTTGTGTTGCCATCTGTCATTATGCTGAGCTGAGGCCCTTTTGGCACTGTAATGATTGTTTTCAGTTTTTTTTTTAGGTTACAGAAAAATACACATTATGTATTTTTCTGTAACAATGCCAATAAACGCATTTTTCTTTATTTCTTTCCTCCGCCGCGTCTGTCTGTCATCCTGTTCCCGATAAACTCAAAAACTACTGCACCAATTTTCAAGCTGTTTTCACCAATGGATATAGTGGTTCTCGAGTAACGTTTTAGTTTATAATTACCGACATCCACGCGGGCGAAGTCGCGGGCATCAGCTAGTATTTTTGTAAACGAAAGACAGGTTTGGTGATAAAATTAAGCCGTTACGGGGTTACCGTGTTAAAATTTAAAAGATTTTAATTATTTTTACAGGCACCATGCTATCCCGGGATGGTCATTGAAGATAAGGTCGGGTTATTTACATATTAATATGGGATTTTTGTTGGGAAAATAAGTATCACGTGTTGGATGAAGTCGTAACAAACAAAGATAATGAGTTATCTTTTAATATTAAGAGGTTAAAAAAGGTAAATTATTTTGTCACAAGCCGTGTACCTTAAGGGACTTCCCATCGGCAAAAATGACGAACTTTCATCCCCAATTTAACACCTCTAGGGGATGAATTTCCAAAAATACTTCTTTCGCACTCTCTTTCGTTATCTACGGAACACTTGTGCAAACTTTCATGCTTCTACACCCAGCGGTTTGAGGTGAGCGTTGTCCGTCTGTGAATTTAATATGTACATAATATTTGTATATTTGTATTTTACATGGAGCGACTGCTTATCTGACCTACACCACCCAGTAACTGGGTAATACGATACTCTTTAGTAAGACTGGTTGTCTGACTTTCGGGCTTCTGACGCCCGTAACGACTGTCGAAGATCCACGAATGACAGCCGGGACCAACAGCTTAACGTGCTTTCAGAGGCACGGAGGAGGTTCGGTATGTAAAGATAGCTCATCCATGGACCAACCCCGGCAAGCGAAGCTTAACCTGATGGATCGACCCGTGCGGCTGTTATTACTTAGCCACGAGCTCCTCAAAAATCGTCGTGAATAAATACAGGCAACTCTAATACAGTTAGCACAAAGTGTGCAATCTATTATATTCATGTACAAAACATTATGTTAGGTAGGCAAAAGCATAATGTGTCTCTTAGGTAACATTTTTAGCTGTATCAGGTGTGTTAAGGAGGTACTTTAAGTAATAAAGATGAAAGCATATTAGGCTCGTAAAAACATAGTACGAGGCGAGATAGTCTCAAATTGTTAAAGGGTCCCGCGGACAAGCAATTAAAATAGAACCATGTAAATCAGTAACCATGACATCCGGCCTCCGCTGTCGGGATCCGTGTGGTGCCGTAAAGAATAGCACCATTCATTTCTTCCCGTGGAAGTTGTAAAAGGCGAGTAAGGGACAGACTAGAGCAGAGGTTCCCAAACTTTTTGCTCTCGTAGACCATTTTCAAAATGTAGGAGCAGTTCACACTGCTGCTACATTTCCACAATATCCCCAAAATTAGTTAAAAAAATCTGAAAATTAGAATCTTAAAAATGCTTTTTTTTACAGGTTACCAATTTATTAAGTGCGGCAAATATAACACTAAACTTCTATAAATATTGTGTATAGAAATGGAAATAATTCAGATAAATCATTGAATTATTTCCATAACTATACACAATATTTATAGAAGTTTTTTTTAAGTTTAAGACCATTTATAACCAAAATACAGCCTTTCAATTATCACCAAAAAATACATTTTTTTTGCTCCCTTAATTTTTTTGAGTAAGTAGTTTATTATCTGCCTGCAACGATATGTAAAGCCAAGCCCACATTTTTGTTGTTTACAATCGAAACTAGATAAATCGTGGACCCCCACTTACAACTCTTGTGAACCCCCATTTTTTTTTTACGCCTCCCTATTCCCCTGTCGAGTCTCCCGTGGACCACTGGGGGTCCATCTGGACCACTTTGGGAATCGCTGAACTAGAAAATGGGCAGCAGCGTTCTCTATGCATTTTAAGACCATACTGCGATATTTCCGCACGATATTTTCATGGACGATTAAATTGTTATCATAAATCTCTATGACAAACTTAGTAACGAAAAAAAATATTCTACTAAATAATTCCATGTCTTTACAAACCCACTACACAAAATTGCTTTTCCTCACAGAACATTTCAGAACTTAAAAGCTAAAACATTTTTCATTTGAAATAAAATAAAATAAATTGCAGAACCACTCACCTACGACGTCGAGTCTTAAAAAGATGCTCGTGGGTGGATGGGAAGACACTTGACACTCATAGATGCCTGCGTCCCGTTTCTGAACGAATCTTACTTTTAGCGTCCAGTCCTGAAATTGAAGAGAGATTTTTAGTAATTCGTTGGAATGTTGTCATGTCGAAGCAACGTTTTGTCGGAGTAGAGTAGTGTCGAACTTGTAGTTGAGCTCCGCCATTACTGACAAACGCTTGCACTGACTGGACAGGTCCACTCAAATCTGTGTGGTTCTTTCCTCAAAAGACCATTTCAGACTCGAATTTACATGGTCCTCATATGGCTTGACCAAGATTATGTCTGGACTTTAAAAGAGACTGTGACCTCTGAGTTTGTTTCGGCCTTTCTTCTCAGAGTAGTCAGATAGGAAACGCCGACCTCATCTAGCTTATTTTTAATATTTTTTAATATGACGTGCAAAAGTGATTCCAATATCCTATTTACAGAATAAACAATTTCATTTCATTTCATTTCAATTTCATTTCATTTCATTTCAATTTCATTTAATTTCATTTCAATTTCATTTCATTTCATTTCAGTATTGTCGTAATAAAGACGTGTCGGAGTTCCGTAATGTCGAAGTAAAATCATGTCGTAGTACCGTTTGTCGAAGTTCAGTTTGGTAGTAATGTTTTTGTGAAGGTTTTAAATGGTTTTTTTGGTTGGGGTGTTAATATTATTCACATTATTATTATCTCATAGGTATATCTGCTCGCCGTCCGTATGTTACTGCAGGGATCCAGCAGAATATCAGCGTCAGGTATATTTGCCGCACTTTATATTTGTATTATTTTTTTTTAAGTGTATAGACAATATTGTCATGTCTTGTTTTCTTTTATTGTTTTTTTTTGTTTTTGTTTATTGGCACCTTGTAGCTGTTTACTTACCTATTTAGTTATTATTTAACCGAGCTTTTCTATGTTGTCCTGTCTTTTGTGTGTACCAAATAAACGTTTTATCTAACTATCTAATATCTAGGACAGTTTGAGTTTGTTGTTCTTAAATTCTAGTTTAGGTTAGATTTTATTTTTCACAAAAATGATTTTAAGACTACACCTACACATTTAGAAAATAAAAAATAAAGACTACTATCGCTACTGAATTTATTCGCAAATAACCAGACAAATTCGATATACAGCATGTTATCTAACGAAGGGCGTTCCCGATAACCTGCAAATGTTTAGCGTATACACATACAAAAAAAATATTACCATAAAAAAAATATAATTTTTTATTTTTTTGTTATGAAATATTCACAAAACTATTAAATTGATACGTAAAAGAAACACTGTGTACACGCACACTTGTATTTCAACGTAGGAAGACAAGTGTGACATGTGTGCGTGTACAGAGTGTTTCTTTTTCGTATCAATTTAATATGTTTTGTGGATATTTACTACAAAAAAATAAAAAATAATGTTTTTTTTATGGTAATATTTTTTAATAATTTTTTACGTTTTTCTTTTTTATATTTGTCTTGGCATGTATGGACGCTATACTATTGCGGGTTAAAGGGGACGTTACCGACTTACGACCCTTTGTTAGTTAAAATACTGTATAACGCAATTACGTTTTTCATAGTAGGTACAAGAGTAGATAGGTAATATTTTTACCCCTTTAAAAAAGGACACAAAGGAAAATAACTCAAAACCTCACAGACACATTTTTTTGTCAAACAAAAACAAAAAAAGAAATTGCTTACGTCAAAAAAAAAAAAGCTAAATACCCGGTCTCCGGTTATAACATACATTTATTTTGGATATAATGTGTACCTACAGTTTCGGTAAACAGACCTATTTGTCGACGAACCTCATTCTCAGTTACCTAAATATTTGTTCAAAAAAGGAGAGAAATACGGATATTAAAAAGACTATATTTATGACCCAGCTTGAAAAAAATCCTTTACACATTTTCTGGTTCATAAAATTGGTCTGTCGTTGAATGACCATGATTTACGCATCAATAGCGTTGGTCCTGGTATACGAATATCTATGGCAGAGTTTATGGGTCGCAAACTAAAATGAAGTCTAAAATTGGTCTAATCTTTCTCTACGCAAAAAATTTACAACAAATTGGCCATATTATGTAGGTATCTGTTTAATTTTTTTTTAAGGGTCCGTCCGTCTGTCTGTCACCGGGCTGTATCTCACGAACTGTAATATGTAGCCAGGTGAAATTTTCGAAAGAAAGACACAGATTGTGTTGTTATTACTATTGCAGCTACAAGAAACTTGTTTTTTTCGGTGTTTTTTGCTGTAACTTATTACAATATGGAACCATTCCTATGGGAGTCCGACTTGCACTTGGCTGGTATTTTTAAATGTTTCTAATCAGTTTAAGCTGAAAATCAACACTTTTTGAACGTCAAAATTACATAAGATAGTACCCCAAAACATCCACCACTGGCTAGTGCTTTAGCTGGCATAACAAATTCCCCAGTTAAATACTTATACTCCATATGAAATAAGATTAGACATTTAAACAAACCTTTATACAGTCCGTTTAACCGATTTTGACTTCTATACCGTAGGCATAAGGATGGCATTAAAAGCAAAAACGGTTACACAACACCAACTGTCTACTGCAGCTGCCATTTGTCATGCCACCAACGCAATAGAAGTCAAAATCGGTTGAACAGACTGTAAAAAAGGTTTATTTAAATGTCTAATCTTATTTCAAGTGGAGTATAAACAAATGAAACACGTGAAAAACATATCCTTGTTTCTGTCACGCAATCGGGTACAAATAGTAGTGAAGTTCAAACAATATGAGCTTTGTAAACCTTTGCTTAGGAAGCCAATCCCAACAAATTATGGCAATGACCTTACACTTATGCAGATGCACTTTTTGTGTGGTAAATCATCAAATGACTTCTCCTGCTCTGGGCGGAGCGGAAGGGCGTGTCAGACTTTTACGGACTAAAACCCACCCGTGTTCCTTCAGTTGCCTGTTGCCAGGGTCCCGGTATCCCTTTCGGACTATTCCGCAACCCTGGCAGGTCACTTATGCAGCCTAATAACACTAATGAAATAACGCCACAATTTCCAGTAACTGGCTTTAAACACTACCTGTTTGTTAAAACACCTTTGAGCTGTTCAACGGTAGATTGACGTTATGTTAACAATGGACCCCTGAAAATGGACAATGGATATTTCTGTTTGAATAGCTGAGTACAAATGATTGGATTCTGACCATACAGTTGCTGGTATACCACAAATTTTGGAGACAAAGTCTTTGGGAATTTGTGAATTCACACAGCCAAAACTAGATGTACGGGCAAGGAAATTCATGTTTCCCAAAAAGCCGCACTACGGCTACTAAGGGCCTCGAGGCTAAATCGGGTCGAATGAAGGTTAAGCTACACTTGCTGCGGTCGATTGGTGGATGGGTGACCATCCATTACATAATCGGGTAAGCCGTTGGTCCTGGCTATCATTCGTAGATCTTTGAAAGTCTTTACTTGTCCATTACAACCATTCTTAGCAATATCGTGTTAACCAGTAATTGGGTTGTAGAGGTCAGATAAGTAGTCGCTCCATGTAAAATACTGGTATTTATCTGCATCCGGTTAGACTGGATGCCAATCCCAACATAGTTGGGAAAAGGCTAGGCTAGGCACATTTGCCGTGTTTTAGCCATTGTATACAACTGTCAAAGTAAGAATGATAGCTGTGATTTGAATTTACGTAAAACTAAAAATGGTAATTAGTCAATTCGGTAAAAAAAAAACGTTTCTCTGACTTCGAAATTCGAACGGAGTTGGGAATCTGATTCCGATTAAAAACAATTGAATTCGCTTTAGAATTGTATGCTGTCACTTGAGTGAGGATCTAAGTGAATTTTACTCCATTTATCATCGTATTTTTTGGAATTACTACAAAACAGAGACTTTGTTCAGGCAGAGGCAGATTTTGTTTAGTTCTTTTAGAACACTTTATTATTTCCAATTCCTTTAAACCGAAAATTGGTATCATTACCAATAAGTCATTATGTCAAAGATAAAAAGCGCAATCAATAAAACTTGATCCCGAGAATTTTGTTTAACTGCCATAAGGGTTAAAAAATACCGGCCAAGTGCGAGTCGGACTTGCACACGAAGGGTTCCGTACCATTATCTATAAAATGGGGAAAAATCATGTCCGTTGTATGGGAGCCCCCTTAAATATTTGTTTTATTTTAATTTAATTATTTATTTTTGAAGTGAATATATAACTAAATATTCTGTGAATATTTCAAGCGACTACCTGTTGCCGTTATCAATACCGAACAAAAACGAGAAAAAAAATCACGTTTGTTGTATGGGAGCCCCCTTAAATATTTCTTTTATTCTGTTTTTAGTATTTTGTTGTTATAGCGGCAACAGAGACAAGAAATACATCTGTGAAAATTTCAACTGTCTAACTATCATAGTTCATGAGATACAGCCTGGTGACAGACAGACAGACAGACAGACAGACGGACAGACAGACAGACGGACAGACAGACAGCGGAGGCTCAGTAATAGGGTCCCGTTTTACCCTTTGGGTACGGAACCCTCAAAACGACGCTTCGAGAAAAGGTGGGTGCCCATGCGCTTCGCTTGTCTCGTCTTGGCGGGCGCACTACCGTGCCCCCGGATGTTGAAAAATTTAAAGGAGGTACCTACTACATAATATCTGACATATTAGTAAAAAATATCTAAGGAATAATATTTCAAAATATTAATCAATTAACACTGACGCCTAGATAGACGGGTGCCAAAATCCATGACGGATTTTCATTTTACCTAATAGGTTTTTAGATTTTGGTTTTTATGTAGGTACTCCCAAAGCACTAAAATATTTAAGTGTCTTTGGAGTTAAAATATTTTAGTGCTAAAAATAAAATCTAACACTTTGGAAGTTATTGGATACTAAAATCACCCAAGCAAAGAAAATCGTGAAGTAAAGACTTGGAAGAAAAAACGAGTAGGTAACCAGTAGTTACCACTACTATGAGATGACTTGAGTAGTCATACCTAATCCTAAATTAGATGATGATAATGACAGCAGGGGGCTTAAAACAGACACTTTGGCGGAATCATAATAGGAAAGGATTATGAATCATCGTAAAATATCACAAACTGACAATTCATAATATGATCTGCGTGCGATTCATATTACGAAATAATTCATCTCATCTCATCGGCGGCCAATCTCAACGGAGACTAGCCTTCGGAGCGGGAGATATTATAGTGCACAAGTGTGTGCGCAGACACAGGTACACTCTCTCTTCCCTCACTCTCATAGTCCGATGGGACGGCAATCCGACACGACCGGAGAGAGATCAGGCGAAGGACCAACGGCTTAACGTGCTTTCCGAGGCACGGGGGTATCACACCGCCAACTTCCAAACTCCGGGCTGTTACTACGAATTTCCAAATTGAAAAACCCAATAACACTTTGCCCGACCCGGGACTCGAACCCAGGACCCCACACTCAGCAGTTGCACTTGCGAACACGAGACCAACGGGGCAGTTGATATTATATAATGCGGATAGAACTACGAAAGAGTTATGTTTCCTTGCTTTCACAAAGAGAATTTGACAGAGTGTGGATAGTATGTGCATTCGCTCGTTTGATCTAGGGTAGACTCCGATGCAAACATTATGACGGCTTGGAACATGAGGCAATTCACAGTAACAAATTCACGTGTCAGCAGGGGTGATGGGTACTACACAGTAAGTAACATACTTCTGAGCTGCCATAAAGTTTAACGCTTACTATTATACTTTAGTTAACTTTACCTCTAAAGAAAAGGGAGGATCCTCCGACCATATGGGTGTCGTATCTGGCGGGAACTGCCCCACGATTGATATCGGGAAATATTTTATATAATTATTATATCGATCGTACGGTAAACTCTGTTAGCGCGATGCAGGATTTGTGTGACGTCAGGTCTTTGATGCGTAGTTCGCATGTGTGAGTAGATGCCGCCCCAAATTAGTTTCAGACCGCCACACGTCTATTTGTGCATGCTCCGGTTTTCGCTCGTTGTATAGACCCCACCTTCTGTACATTATCTATTCTGTGTCGTGGCTTTAATATCTTAGTCTAGTGGTGACCACAAGCGTTGTTAAGGGACCAAAACGACGCCAAATTAATTAGCGCGCTTATTCACTTATCTTCGCGCCTGTTTCCCGAGTAGAGAGGTCAAAGGAAGGTGGATTTATAGTTCAATGCCCGGTAGCAATGTAAGTTCTAATAATTATATCCGTTTGTCTGCATAATAAAGTTTTTGAAAATATATAAAGATCCTTGAATTAAAGTTCTTCTAATTTATTACAAGGCATGCCTTTGCCCTGCAGCGGGATAACGCAGGCTAAAAAAAAATTACATGAAAAAACACTCCCCTGTGTACATCTTTTGTTGGAGATCCTAACAAAAAAAAAAAAAACGAATTATGTCCCCGTGGTAGGATTGTCACGACAAGAAACTATGACTACTATATATTATGACTAATATGACTTGGAATTGAATTTGTATGTATTAATAATTTGAATATTTTAATAATGTATCGAGACTAATAGACTAATTGTGTTTTAACTTCTGATTTATATTTTATTATTGTATGCCTCAACGGCGGGACATAGCTGAACTTACTTTAATTATTTAAGACCTGTATTTATGATGTATACCTATAGTCCACAATAAAGATGATTTGATTTGATTTTGATTTGAAACTAATATCATCAAAATATTGTTCTTGATATTAATAATATGACGATCAGGAGAATCAACTAGAGATTTTTCATATCTAAATTATGTAAACTTCCAGAGCTAAATTGAATCTTCAATTCAAAAGCCTGGTATGTAAATACCAATGCGGGTTTTACATTACCTCATTTGCTACCCGAGTTAATCTGATTTGAACGCTACGGGATATGTGAAAAGTATGTGTTCAAACTTTACACACCATGTTCAATCTTATATTATACAGGCCAGACAATAATGGCTAAGGATTAAAATATCAGAAAACTTTGACAGGAAACCAGCACTCGTAGCATGAGCATTTCTATCTCTAATCTTAAGAAAACAAAGTGATATTTCTTTCTTCATTTTTAACCGACTTCTTCAAAAAGGAGGAGGTTCTCAATTCGTCTGTATGTTTTTTTTTTTTTTTTTTTGTATGTTTGTTACGTGATTACTCCGCCAATTATGAATCGATTTTGATGATTCTTTTTTTGTTTGGTAGGTCATGCTTCCGAGGTGGTCCCATATAAATTTTATTAACTTTGCTTGCGTAATTTTTGAGTTAGCTTCAATATTACGTATTTTTCCCACTTAGTTTATCTAGACGATATACTGACGTATTCGGATTTGTGTGGGGTAGGTACCACAACTAAAAAGTGATAAATAAAAACTTTTTACAAAAAAAAAAACAACCGACTTCCAAAAAACACTAAAAAAGTGAAAAATAACTTTAATTTCGGAAGTCGGTGGCAAAAACTTCCGAAATTAAAGTTATTTTTCACTTTTTTAGTGTTTTTTTTGGAAGTCTGTTGTTTTTTTTTTGTAAAAAGTTTTTTTGACATCTGAGGTCCTAGACAAAGTGACATTCTATCAGCGATAACGATGATGGAAAACTCAAAAATGTAGAGGACTGACATGAGCTATCGAAAAGCTTATGTCAATTAAGAAATACGAAACGCTTTCGAAGCGATTGTCACTTGTCTAGGCTCTCAGGGCCGTAGAGATCGTTCTACAATCTGTCGTTTTGTCTTTTGTTTCATGCCCTGTGGTCATGCTATAGTTCTGTACCTATTATTTTATGTTACCTATGATGCATCACTTCCCTAACAGACATAATCATAATATTATTTGACATTTATATACTTTACAGGCTTTTGTGGACATGATAATTAATCAGATTTGTTACAGTTGTAATGGCAATCATGTCATTTGGTTTAAATAGGTTTTTTTATCTTTAGTATCTTATTTATCGATTCATTTCTAGCTTGTGAATGTGAGAACATTGTAGGCTTAGCCTAACCTACCTGAAACTTTTTGAAAGGCCTACACTGTCCTCCCATAACTATTAACACTGTAAATCGAAAATATTGTAAAGCCAATTATTTTTTAAAAGAGTAACCGTGGAGTTTCTTGCAGGCTCTTCTCCATAGGAAACGACCAATTGGAACCGTGCACCTAGCTTCTGACGAATCATAAGTGCCCATGTAGGCTTATGTGAAATAAAATATTTTGATTTTGATTTTGACTTTCAAAATGATAGTGATATTTTTTTTTCCGAAATAATGGTTTATACGAGGTCAGTAACGTGACAGTACCGTAAGTCAGTCCAGCGCTGATTTGCAAATAGGCTCGTTTAGACACTATAATATATGGGTAAGGCCCTAACCCATCTAAATAGGCGATATAAATAGGTTGGCTTTCTGTGTCGATGCGACTGAGTCGAGTGAGCGCCATGCAGACAGAGATGAGAGTGGCAATTTCGAAACTTGAGCCTCGTTTTGAGAAACTATGCTCAGAAAAGCAAGCACATAAGTATATCCTTATCATTAATACCAAACGAAATAAAAACTTTTTACAAAAAAAAAAAACGACTTCCAAAAAAAACACTCAAAACTGAAAAATAACTTTATTTTCGGAAGTCGGTGTCTTTGCTTATAAATTTTCGTTTTTTGCCACCGACTTCCGAAAATAAAGTTATTTTTCAGTTTTGAGTTTTTTTTTTGGAAGTTGGTTTTTTTTTTGTAAAAAGTTTTTATTTTTCACTTTTTGTTGTGGTACCTACCCCACACAAATTCGTATACCACTTGCTGATGTAAATAACAGCGAAGGTGTAAATAAGGAAATCGTCTAGATAAACTAAGTGGGAAAAATACGTAATATTGCAGCTAACTCTAAAACTACGCAAGCAAAGTTAATAAAATTTATATGGGACCACCTCGGAAGTATGACCTACCATACAAAAAAAGAACCATCGAAATCGATTCATAATTGGCGGAGAAATCGGGTAACAAACATACAAAAAAAAAAAAAAAAACACAGACGAATTGAGAACCTCCTCCTTTTTGACGAAGTCGGTTAAAAAGAGATCTATTTTTTTTTTGCTTTCAATTTTGATTTATTGTTTTGTTCTTTATAAAAAAATATATAATTTCTAATAAAAAAAAATAGAATGGAGCTATTTGGAGTTTGTCTGACAAATTTTAATTAGGCTAGAAATACAACTAGTAGTAATGTAGGTATAGCAAGAAGGCCATCGTCATAAAAATATGGCAACTTCCCAAGGGCATCACAGTTAAAATAAGTTTGGGAAGCCTTGGGTTAGGGGACATCTCGCCCACACCAAACTTCGCCTGCGGGCCAAATGTGGCAAGCGTAGCTTAACCTGCTGATGATTGCTGCTGTCTGGGGTAAAATAACTGTGGATGGACTGTACGATACTTGGCTTTCAATGTTTTGAAATTGCCAACATAGAATGCTTTAAAAAAAGGCTTTGCCACACGGTGCATTATACCGACGGGTATAGTCTTAAATTCAGCATACCTAGATTTCAATAACAAACACTGTAATACAATACTATATACTTCAGTAATCCTCTCTAACCCAATTCTATTTTAGTTTCTCGATGTGTGCGGCCTTAAAGTGTGTGGAATTAATACGGGTCACGCCGGATTATTGGATTTCCTAAAAGGTCACGAGGATCAAACTTCGGGAACCCAAGATTTGCTAACCAATCTCAAATGGAGCTACGATTACTTTGTTTGTAATGGCATTAGAAACGCGCAAATTAAGTATTTTATTCAAAACTACGGACATACATCGTCTACGTCGAAAATTATTCATTCTTGCGATATATTTTTATTATCCTAGGTAATAGGTAATACGGGCTGGTATCCGCAACTCCACGTCAAAGCGCGTGTTTTGTTTATGGAAATGTTACCGTACAATATTTTTCCCCACAATTTAGTGAGACGGATTATTGCTAAAATATTACTTCTCCGGAGTTCTGCTGGCTAATTAAAGATCCTAGGGTGTGATTCTGTAAGACCTCATTCTAAACTTCGAATCTGAGTTTCTTGATTGGCATTCTAAAAACTCGGTTGATACACTAGCGCTACCCTTGCGAGCGTATCGGTGAGTTGAACTAAATTGACCGTGAGATTTTGACAGATAAAGTATCAGATGACGTCAGAAGTGGCATGTAGTAAGGTAATTCCCCCGTCACTTCGACGCTCACTTCGCACTCGAACCCGATTCAAAATTCGAAGTAAGAGTGAATTGCGACGTGGGATGCGAGTTATTGTTTAAATTTTACAGAATCGTCAGTTTGAATATTAACTATATTATTAACTAAATAGGTGACGTCCACCAACTACTGCTGTACTACGGCAACTCCCTTTCACAGAAGGCAATGAAAACAGGACACTTACCTCCGAATGCTGTAAATGAATGGCCTGAAACCGCTGGTCTGAGCTGTATGTAGTGAGGCCGACTGTTAGGAGATGATAGTCTTTTCTTCTTATCCACGATACCTGGAACAAAATAGAAACAAATGACTGCATAAATGAAAGACTGGTTCCTTCAATGAGGCTTAGACAAGTGACAATCGCTTTCAAAGCGTTTCGTATCCCTACAACGACTTTCAAAGGCATTGGCATAACTTTAATAGCTCTCCATCATCGGTATCGCTGATAGAGTGGCACTTTGTCTAGAGTTCCGGACCCTCTTGATTTATATTGCTCCTTAATTTTACAATTCCTTTAATAGTTATTTATGCAACTGTTATATAATAAGGGGTATTAAAACACGAATGTGTGTTTATCACATGAGGCGAAGCCGAATGTGATAATAGTATCACATGAGTGTTTTAATACCTATTTATTTACAGTTGCATACAAGAATTTATCTACACCCATGATATAAATCCTCTATAAATGGTACTTTTCAATACTAATATCAACAAAAATGGAGGAATACGACGCACGTGAATTCGAATAACATACCTAGATGTTTTTTTGTTTTAAATTACGGTGCTTTGTTAGTGAAACGTGCATTATGAAATTCAGTACAACATTATAACACCCGTTTGGATGATATTGTGGTTACTATGACAACAAATAAATAAAGAAACATTAAAACAACCAGTGTTTTAAATTCGCAATAAGCTAACTGTTTCAGAAACTTTTATAGAGGAATTAAAGCATGGGTGTAGATAAACCATCTTAGAGTTTACACTTATGTTGTGTCTTAAAGTGAAAAAAAGAAATGTGTTAAAAATAATAATAATATATTTAGGTCGGATTTTACCAATGAAACTAAACGCGATCAGTACATCTAAAACGCATTCAAGAGCTGTCAGTATCAATATTCCACAGAAAATAATGACACTGACAGCCCTTAAACGTAGTTTATGTGCTGGTAACGTTCAGTTTCATTGGTGAAATTCGCCCTTAATCTTATTAATTTAATTCAAAACTAAGCATCGTCCTACAGAATACAAGCATAATCATTAATAATGGCTACTTGACTGGTGAAACAATTTAGAAAATCCGTTCCAAAAACCAACCAGAAAATAATTTTTTCTTTTAAACACAACTTTTTGTACCAACCTAATTTTTCTGTTAACTTGTAAACGAGAACACGATCTCATCGTTACTCTGAGCCTGGGTGTCTGCCAATGCATTTAAGTAACACTAAGACCAATTTATTGGTAACTTCGAAGTCTTCGAACGGTGTAAAATAGCGTAGGTCGATATGCTTAGTGAATTCCCCTATGTGTTTAATAAAGCTGAATTCGAGTGTTAAGTATTCAGACGAAGCGCATAGCTTCAAAAATGTTTGGCAACTGTCAAAGTGGCGCTAGATTTAACCAAAATAGAAGATTTTTATAAGAAACAGTTGTTTTGACATTTGATTTGATTTGACAAGCTTTGCGTTCCTTCATGGTAATGATGCACCTCGTTTTTTAAATTCAGCTTTTTACTCACTTATCTGATTCACTCATTATATCGAATACTAGGTGTTTTTCACAACAGTTCTTTCAATATTATAAAGTTTGGAAATGACCTTGCTCACGCCCTTATTAGATTTGATCCATACTTCCAGGGACACCCTGTATTATTCTACTACATACATAACTCATGACCTACCATAATCATCAAACAAAACCCTGACACAATCTCTCTTAAGAGCGCGAGCGTTTATTCTGAAAGTCGGCAACATCGCAAATAGATGTCAAATATTTCGCTGTTTTAATTAATTTGACAATATTACTGTATAGAAATCCTACTAATCCTACTAATATTATAAATGTGAAAGTTTGTGTGTTTGGATGTTTGTTACTCAATCACGCAAAAACGGCTGAATGGATTTGGATAAAATTTGGAAAACAGATATTTCATAACCTGGATTAACACATAGGGTACTTTTTATCCCAATATTCCCACGGGATCGAAACTTACGCGGGTGAAACCGCGGGGCGCAGCTAGTATGAAATATGGCTAGAAAACTGTCTAACATATTGATTATGAAATGCATTAAATAATATCGTCAAATCTGCCTAGCCTTTTTCCAACTATGTTGGGGTCGGTTTCCAGTCTAACCGGATGCAGCTGAATACCAGTATTTTACATGAAGCGACTGCCTATCTGACCTCCACAACCCAGTAACTGGATAATACGATACCCTTTGGTTAGACTGATTGTCAGACTTCTGACGACTCGTAACGACTGTCAAAGATC
The DNA here is from genome assembly GCA_948473465.1 of Lithophane ornitopus. Lineage (NCBI taxonomy): Eukaryota > Metazoa > Arthropoda > Insecta > Lepidoptera > Noctuidae > Lithophane > Lithophane ornitopus. Next base: position 12,292,974 of record OX419637.1, on the reverse strand, counting down.
CACAAACGACAGCCGGGACCAAAGGCTTAACGTGCTTTCCGAGGCACGGGTAGTCAATAAATAATATCGTAACACCGAATATTTAGGTTTAGTTGTAAAAAAAAGGATTTGGTTTCCAAATACATATAACACTGGTTACAACTTAAATTCAGTGTTATTATTGCAATTCATAATCAATATTTTAGACAGTTGTCTAGCCATATTTCATATTTCCATACAGTAATATTGGCAAATTAATCAATACAGGTAAATATTTGACAGTTATATTTGCGACGTTGCCAGCTTTCAGAATAAAGGCTCTTAAATTGTTTATCTAAACAGTACGTATATTAAGCACTAAGTAGCTCCAACTCCGAATATATTTTCTAGCCCGCTGATTATTGAAGCGTATTTAGAAATAAGCCTAGCTCAGAAACTCACGGGTTCACATTAAATTAATTGGTAAAATGAACACCGGTCCTACAATTTATTTTCTGAGAGTAAGCTTGAAAACTCACCCTAGCTTGGGTAGATTTTCAAGATCACTGAAGCGTGTGAAGTTGAAAAATAGTTGAGTTCCAGAGCGTATGTAAGGATTGATTTTTCTTATTAAATATTGTTTTACGCATGGGAATATTTGAAATATGCTTCGATTTATGGAAACATGTTATGTTAGCTACACGATTATTGAGTGTGGTTCTTTCCTCAAAAGACCATTTCAGACACTAATCTACATGGTCCTCATATGGCCTGACCAAGATTATGTCTGAACTTTAAAAGAGACTGTTCCCTCTGAGTTTGTGTCGGCTTTTCTTCTCAAAATAGTCGGATAGGTAACACCAACCCCATCTAGTTTTGATCAATCAAATATGATTGAAGTGTACAAGGTGTTTGTTCAAATAATTTATCAATTATTGAATAAATTGTAAATCTCTGTCCAGAAAATGTTAAAAAAGTGTAGCTAAATTGGCCAGGAGGTGTAATTTGAAAGCGCTTTTTAAATACAAATATTTTACTGATTCCTTTAGAATTGGATTTACTATTCAATAGAGCAACAGGTAGTGCCTAAAATGGCTTCTAGTTAGTCGGGCGTTTGATCCTTAGGGATATTATTAATATCAGCAAGCTGTGGTCCCAGTTCAGGGCAAAGCTCACTTCACAAGACATATGACCGAGCATTTATCACCACGCTTGCTTGTTGCTTTTTGGAGATTTTAACAACCTTACGGTTGTGTACCCCGAAGGGGTTAAAGAAAAAAAAAAGAAAGAATAAAGTTTATTTGGACACAATTCATGAAACACATAACACAAATATCAAAATAAAGAATAAATAATGTTTTAAAAACGATAATGTGTGCCTCACGGCTGCGCCAAAAAGGCTCATTTCAGCATTAATGCGAGACAGAATATACTGTCTGACGCTGGTTTTCTAATGAACCCTTATGGACAAATGACGGGAAGTACATACAGTTTCAACATACCTAATAAATAATAAGTCATAATATAAATAAACTAGTATCTAATAAAAAATAATATATATATATATAATTACAAAAACAAAACAACAAGAACGGTCCCAGCAAAACCTGTTTGTTTTAGTGCTTAGATCTTAGATTTAGTGAGCTCGCTAATAACAGCCGCACGGGTCGATCCAACAGGTTAAGCTACGCTTGCCGGGGTTGGTCCGTGGATGGGTGACCATCTTTACACACGGTCCTCCGTGCCTCAGAAAGCACGTTAAGTCGTTGGTCCCGGCTGTCATTCATTGATCTTTAACAGTCGTTACGGGTCGTCAGAAGCCCGAAAGTCTGACAACCAGTCTTACCAAGGGGTATCGTATTACCCAGTTACTGGGTTGTGGAGGTCAGATAGGCAGTCGCTCCATGTTAAATACTGGTATTCAGCTGCATCCGGTTAGACTGGAAGCCGACCCCAACATAGTTGGGAACAGGCTAGGCAGATTGACTTTTTTGCGTTTTCGTCCCAGCTTACTCAACGTAGAATGCTACAGGGTGTGATTAAGACCTGTAGCATTCAATTTTTTTACATTAACGTTAAAAAAATTCTGCTCCTTATCCTGATCTGCACAAACGAATATGATTTCCAGAGCTTCATAATACAAATTCTAAAAGTAAAAATATTTCCAGAATAACCTTCCTTCCAAGACTTAAGTTATGTACATAGATAGTGTCTGCTGATCATGATTAATCTTCATTAACTCCTTAGTAACCAAGAAACCGGTTGAAGCCGGATATAACCGGATTATGTTATGTGAGCGTTAATTACGGGTTGCGATTACTGATTCAACGGAATGGCGTTTAATTATGTAGGTATACCTACTTTGTTTTCAAGCTAAAGCTCCCAGATCGTTTTAAGTAAGTTCTATATTCTGAAGGCGCCGCCGTTGAATAGGAAAACGCTGCGTGTCATTTATTTTGCCCTCGCCGAGTCATTGTTAAGCTATGGATTGAATACTTATGGCCGTACATTTAAAACCTATTTGAACAGTATAAAATCGCTGCAAATTCGATTTATGAAATACCTTGTTAACCCAAAACTAAAACTCGAGTGTAACGAAAATTATGAAAAACTTTTTGTTGTATGTAAGGTGCTTCCTGTGCATGAAAAGGTCAAGTACTTGGTGGTTCTAGAGCAGTTCTATAACGACCAATTCAAAGTACATGTGCAAAACACTTACAATACTAGAAGTGTTAGAGCACGTAAACTCGTGCGAGCACCAGTAAAAAATTACTATGGCAAAAGAACCAATAAGTATTTGACCCCTACACTGTTTAATAATATCGACTGGCTGAGAAGAGATAATATTGTAATTAGCAGGCGAACACTGGGGAGTAAATTAAAGGCTGAACTGCTGAATGAAATGGTCACAACATGTGACAATAATTAATCGGCTGAGGGAAAATGAACAGAACTATTTAAAAAAAAAAAAAAAACTATTTTTCTACCTAAGTACTTAGATGTTTAATTAGATCGTGTAAACCAAATGTTTTTAAGACGAGCGCTAATCCTGCCGACAAACTGCCACGCAGTTTGTCAGGTTTATAAAAAATGTACAATGTTTGGTCCAAATAAACGATTTATTTATTATTTATTTATTATTATTATTAGATCAACTTTCTCTCTAAGCTCTGTTTGATTTCCATTTTGATTGCAAGCCTGCTCAGCGTTTCCAAGAATACTAATTTTTCAGGGAAGCAAGTGTAATATTGCAGCCACACTATCATAATAGTGGATGCAAGCTCTATTACTGAGCATGAGGTCCTGGAAGTAAACTAGGCTGAGAATCAGCACTTTTCGAACGTCAAAATGACATAAGATCATAAGAAAATCCAAGATAGTTAATTGATTCAGGCGTGACTTTGCGGAAATCCATTATAAAATACAATAGACGTAGTTTTTAATAATTTAGTAACCTATTCCGCTTGACTATTCTTCAAGAGTCCTAAAAAACCCTGTAAGAAATCGACACGTGTTTCACCTCCCAACGAAGCATCCTCAGGATGACGATTGACCAATTGCAAACCAGAACGCGACGTGTTACCACACCGAGCGCTGGACGCAAAGTCTTTGCGTCCAGCGCTCTCGTTGAGAGGTGAAACACGTGTCGATTTCTTACAGGGTTTTTTAGGACTCTTGAAGAATAGTCAAGCGGAATAGGTTACTAAATATATCTACGTCTATTGTATTTTATAAGAAAATCCCCCAAAACGCCCACCCTTCACCATTTTTATGTGACGTCAGGTCTGGCGATGTAGATACCGCCACAAGACTTTCGGGCTTCTGATGACCCGTAACAACTGTCAAATATCTACAAATGACAGCCGGGACCAACGGCTTAACGTGCTAACCGAGGCACGGAGGAGTCTCGATGTAAATATGGTCACCCATACACGGACCAATCCCGGCAAGCGTAGCTTGACAAATTTTTATACAATAGTATGAAACAGCAAAATAATTTACATTACGCAACATAAATATAATTATAAGCCATAAGTCAGCTAGCACACGCCAATATACCAACATAAAAACAAAACAAAAAAATCGACTATAGGGAGTACCTATAGTCCTCGATTTTTTTTGTTTTGTTTTGTGTTTAAGCAGAAATAAAAAGTAAAGGCAGCCAGAAGCCATACTATCGTAATACAAACTAATCATATATGTATAAAATGCTATAATTTTGATAGCCTGAAACAATGCAAGCAAGCTCAATCAGCGTTGCATGCAATTTAGGGAAATTATCCAAGGCTTAATATTGTAGCTGTAAATTAGTGTATACAAGGCATTAAACAGGAATGTGTACTAGTTAATTTAATTTAGAATTTAATAGTAAACTGTTTTCCAAGCTTATTAGAGGAACTTTTGCAGAGCGGTCAGTTTGAAGAGATAACTTCGGTTATATTACTCTGTGGTTACCATTATAGAGGTTAATTTCGAGTTTCAATTTCAACTATGTTATATACTTTAAATTTTGTGTTTGAGACATTTAGGATTGACTAGTTAATTGTAAAATGACTTAGGGATTTAGGAAAATCGTATACTTTTGCAATGTTTGTAAATATGTGAGCACCGTCACATAATTAATTTATCTGTCGTTGCCTCATTTTTTATTCATTTCACCTATTGTGGTATAGTAATTTTATTCTAGGTGCATCGTCTTCATATAATGTATAATTATATAATTAACGTACTTATACAAAAATATTGGAATTCATTTTAAAAGAGTAACAGTGGAGTTTCTTGCCCATTCTTCTCCATACGAAAACTAGGTTTTGGAAGGGGCAACTAGAATCAGTTCTATTTCTCTGTTTTTGACGTTCAAAAGTGCCTTTTATGTGCCTATTTGAAATAAATTATTTGACTTTGACTGTGATTTTATTACTAAAAAAAATCCGTTTGGGAAACGGATATGAAACGGAAACAAATAATTTCAATCTAATTGCCCAATTATTTTTTTATGATTTATAGTTTTTGTCATTCAGTTTTGTGTAATGTATTTAGTAAATCTGAGCAAAAAATGTCTTGTACTCGTATTTTTATTAAAGCTCTTTTTTAACGTTATTACAAGTGTGTCCATAAAAACGGTCCACCAGTTGCTCCCATTTTTAAAACTGCACCCCATGCGTCAGGTTTTTAAAATCTCTTTAAATGGACAACAGGTTGGTCGTCCATTAACCACAAACTGGCCTGGTGTGGCCCATTCATTAACAAGGTGAAGAGTTTACCGCTCAAAGAGGAGTTTCGGGAGAGAGCTCTTCAAGCGTTTTGTTGGTAAATTTTTTAAATTGTTTATGGATGACTAGCTTCTGTCTGCGGCATGGAGATCGTAAAATATTACACGGGAACGTACTACCGGGATAAAAACTATCCTATGTCCTGACACAAGACATGGTCTATCCGTGAGCAACATTTCATCCAAATCCGTTCAGAGGCCCCAGACAAGTGACAATCGCTTCGAAAGCGTTTCGTATTTCTACAACGACTTTCAACAGGATTGACATAAGCTTCTTGATAGCTAATGTCAATCCTATACATTTTTGCCTTTTCCATCATCGTTATCGCTGATAGAATGTCACTTTGGTTAGGGCCTCAGCTGTTAAAACTTAACAAACAAACAGACAGTTACTTTCACATTTGTAATATTAGTAAGTAACTATAAGTATTTACTGAGAAGTGTTCTAATACCTCATCTCTTCAAAAAATTCTATGCCATGCAAGTTAATAATTCCATGTTTTACGCATCGTAGGCTAAGCAGTGAGCATGCTTCATGAAATACACATTACAACAGATGAATTTGGGAACAAACAAATTAAAATTGAACCCTAGTTAAGTAACCAAACTACAATATACAGCGATGAGTCAATGCGTTTGTCCATCGCAGCCGCCACCGGGATGTTACCGAGATTGAGATGACGGCGCCGAAGTAGCGATTCATACATTTATACTATAGCCGCAAGTCCACCGCACGTTCGTCACCCGAGTGTCGTCATCCCAGCTGCCAAGTTCGGAATAGTTCGGCACAACCGCTAGAACTCGGCCCGAGATTATGACGGCAATATTTTTAGCACGTTTGATTTTGTCCACACACTATACCGTCGCACCGGGACCGATCGCCTTTGTTTTTGTTTTGTCTATCATAACGTTCTGAAATGCCGAGTTCGGTCGTGGTGGACAAACGATCGCCACACCAGTACCCTGTTTATCAAAACTTACAAGCCTTTTAGTACCAAGTGTCATTATTTAGTTCACAAGTATTTATATTTTTACACTTTTATTCGTGATTTTAATTTACAACTTGTAGAAAATCATAGCAAATCCTGAGAGTGTCCGGGACTCTCTATTCCGTCTTACAAGTTAACAAGTGTCGTGCTTAGTACCGCAATAAATGTTTAAATTCGATTTTCTTTTTTAATATGTGGTCAAAAGAGAGATGACCTGATGCCCGTGTCCCAGCAGTGGGAACATTAAGGCTGATTATGAATATGGAGATGAGCTATGAATTTAACGAAAATTAACATTCTAGGTAACTTATGAACGTGTACATTTGTAACTTTTGACAGCGCCGAGGACGTCACGTTCGGTTCGAATAATTTTGTTTCTCGGTGCCGTCCCGGTGACGGCTGCGGTTGACAAACGCCCGAGGTGTAAAGCCGGGTGCAGATATGTATCGTTTGCCCGGTCAGACTATACGCGTTCGCCACTAGCGTTGCATGTGCGCATCCTTTGTTCCGTCTTTATGTAGTTATGCCACGAAAATAAACAATGAATTGGAACAACGAAAATGTATTATTTATCGAGGCTTATAAAGAAAAGAATGAATTGTGAATGAAAATTAAATAGGCATACGAAATTACTAATTCTAAATTCTCGTATACTTCAACCAACGACGACATGTTTGATCGAGAGCTGACACAAAACTGTTGCCAGTTTGCTACGCGAGCATGAAGATTCTTGAAGATACAATGGGTATGATGCGGAGTAAACAAAAAGGCATCCACAGCTATACCCCATTTGAAATAAGATTAGACATTAAAACCAACCCTTTTACAGTCCGTTCAACCGATTGTGACTTCTATACCGTAGGCATAAGGATAGCAATAAAAGCAAAAAAAGTTACACAATACCAACTATCTACTGCGGGTGCCATTTGTCATGCCACCAACGCAATAGAATTCAAAATCGGTTGAACGGAATGTAAAAAAGGTTTATCTATACGTCCAATCTTATTACAAATGGAGTATAGATAAGGAGCATGATATGATACGGTGATCGGATCGGGTATAGTTGTAAATAAACCAAAATCCGTTGTAAATTTGTTTAAAACGGTTTAAAACCACGACCACGTGGGCCGTTGGTAACGCATTACATTAAAAATTAAGTTAAAAAGGCTAATTGAAATCTTTCACCATTTTTATTAATTTATGGGTCAACTCCTTTTTTAGGATTAGAAAGACTGAAAACAACCTTCATACGCGTATTTATTATATTAAACATTTAAAAAATAAGTTTTAGCTAAGTATCAATAAAAAAATTAGTCTGATTAGGTTTTTACTCAGCTACTGCATATATTATATTTAGAATGTATTTTCTTGTAAATATGCATATAAAATTGTATAGACAAATCGAGATTATTTCTAAAAACCATCAGGGAGTAGATGTGGTCCAGATCACTTCGTGTGAAGCCTCAGAGCATTCTATTTTAAAATAACATTATAAACCATTAGTAAACCGCTAAGGGCGGTTTAAAACGTTTTAAACCAAAAAGACGGTTTAAAACCAAGTGGTTTTAAACGTTTAAAATACGTTTTTAATCTATATTCGGGCCAATGATAAATAATCTGGACCCGGCTTTAGATTATTACCGTTTAAAATACACTCTTCACTGTATTTTTTGTTTCCACAAACATAGTCGTATCTACAATTAAGACATTTCTTGCTCACAAACTACATAGTTAGCAGCTAAGCATATTCTTGACAACTATAAATTGTATTTGTTTCCACAAACATACAAACATAGTCGTATCTACAATTAAGACATTTCTTGCTCACAAACTACATAGTTAGCAGCTAAGCATATTCTTGACAACTATAAATTGTATTTGTTTCCACAAACATACAAACATAGTCGTATCTACAATTAAGACATTTCTTGCTCACAAACTACATAGTTAGCAGCTAAGCATATTCTTGACAACTATAAATTGTATTTGTTTCCACAAACATACAAACATAGTCGTATCTACAATTAAGACATTTCTTGCTCACAAACTACATAGTTAGCAGCTAAGCATATTCTTGACAACTATAAATTGTATTTGTTTCCACAAACATACAAACATAGTCGTATCTACAATTAAGACATTTCTTGCTCACAAACTACATAGTTAGCAGCTAAGCATATTCTTGACAACTATAAATTGTATTTGTTTCCACAAACATACAAACATAGTCGTATCTACAATTAAGACATTTCTTGCTCACAAACTACATAGTTAGCAGCTAAGCATATTCTTGACAACTATAAATTGTAATGCGCTTGCAAGGTGCTACCGTTAAGCTTACAATTTATGATCTGCAAGTCTTGGTACTAATGCAGTTGTTATGCTATTGTGATATTAACACAGTTGCCTCCATATTCATGAATGTCTTGTCTAAAATGTATTGTTATCACTGTCCTTTGTCGTTAAAGTGACAAGGATAGCACACCTGATGTTTAGCGTTAACCTCATTCTGTCTTTTAGAACCTCGAACGTCTACATTGTATGGCACTTTGTTCTGTAATAAATAGGGTATTTGATGACTATAGTCTGTTCCGAAAGTGTCTGACGAAAGTGTTAACAAAGGGTTTGTTTTAACTTTCGTCAGACACTTAGGTTTAATTCTTAGGCAATTACTCACTAGTGTCAGTAATACATTTGTCTGTACCTCACTTCTTTTTCCAAAAATAATATTTTTTTGCAAACAGTATTAAATTGTAATTGAAAAATCATCGATGAATATTGAGGTTATAAAATTAACCTCAATTTTATTGTCAAATGATAACTATCTCTAAGGTGATTTGAAATTATAATTTCGGGTTTCAGTATTCAAATAATCAAATCAAAGAACTCTTTTTGTACGTTAAGTTTACTGGTTAATTTTTCGAACAGCCACACGAGTCGATCGATCGGGTTAAGCTACGTTTGCTGCGGTTGGCCCGTGGATGGGTGACCATCTTTAAATTCCATTTCCTCCGTGTCTCGGAAAGCACGTTAAGCCATTGGTCCCGGCAGTCATTCGTGGATTTTTGGGTAGGTCAATGGTTAGGTCGTCAGAAGCCGGAAAGTCTGACAACCAGTCTTACCAAGGGGTATCGTATTACCCGGTTACTGGGTTGTGGAGGTCAGATAGGCAGTCCCTCTATGTAAGATACTGGTATTCAGCTGCATCCGGTTAGACTGGAAGCCAACCCTAACAAAGTTGCGAAAAGGCCAGTTAGATTGATTTTGACTGCCTATATCGGACCTCCACAACCCAGTTACTGGGTAACACGACACTCCTTCGTAAGACTGAATGTTCAGACTAACCCAACCAAAATACCCGGAACAAATAAATGCTAACCAAGCTACAAAATGCGGTATAAATGTAACGCATTTAGCAGTTGGCAGCTTACAAGTGAGCTAATTTGTAAGCTTAGCTTGAGCTGCTGGTAAATGTATGTGGTGCAGTTAAATATTCTTATTGTTATGCTTTAAGTTCCGGAAAGCTGTAACTTCCGTTGTTTTATTACGTGGTTTTGGTGAAACTGTATTACCATAAATAAAAGGTACTAGATGCCGACCCGGCGTAGGTACTTAGTGCTATCCGTGTGAACACGGATAGCACTAAGTACCTACCTAGCTACCCTACCCTACCCTATCCTACCTACATACCTACCTACTTACATACCTACACTATCTACACCAACATTATGTACAAACCTGGTCCTGAGAATAACGAACACAAAAAAAAATGATCTATCTACATCGGACCAGCCGTTCTCGAGTTTTAGCGAGACTAACGAACAAAAATTCATTTTTAATAAGAATATAAAAAGAAGAAGATGTTATCCAACATTCCAACAAACGACAAACAACAAAACGTAACATCTGTAAATCCAAAAACAACAAAACGTAACATCTGTAAATACTTAACATAACATAACATTTCCCAAAAGGGTTAAGCAGAGATGTAGGTACCTATAGTATACCTACATTTTGCCAGTTATGTTTAACTCCCATCCATCAGTTATGTGAGGGGCTTGTGGCTAACTAATAACAGCCGCACGGTTCGATCGATCAGGTTAAGCTACGCTTGCCGCGGTTGGTCCGTGGATGTTTGGTTAAGTACCTGGTACTTACTTGTTGAAAGGCCTACATTGTCCTCCCATGCCTAATAACACTGTAATTTGAAAATATTGTAAAAGCCAATTATTTTTAAAAGAGTAACCGTGGAGTTTCTTGCCGGCTCTTCTCCATAGGAAACGACCAATTGGAACCGTGCACCTAGCTTCTGACGTTTCATAAGTGCCCATGTAGGTTTATGTGAAATAAAATATTTTGATTGATTTTGATGGGTGACCATCTTTACATACCGAGACTTTTCCGTGCCTTGAAATGCACTTTAAGCGTTGGTCCCGGCTGTCATTCGTGGATCTTTGACAGTCGTTACGGGTCGTCAGTAGCCAGAAAGTCTTACCAAAGCGTATTGTATTACCCAATTACTGGGTTGTGGAGATCAGATAGGCAGTCGCTCTATGTAAAATACTGGTATTCAGCTGCATCCGGTTAGACCCCAACATAGTTGGGATCAGGCAGATTGATTGAGTGGCAATAGAAATACACAATCTGTGATAACATATAGACTGCTGACAGACAAAAGGACTGACGGACGGACGGACGGACAGCGGTGGCTAAGTAATAGGGTTCCGTTTGGCAAGCTTCGAGTACGGAACCCTAAAAAGGACTACCTACATAGAACTAAAAGAGAAACGATAATAACTCAAGTTTAAAATTCGTCTTTAATCTACTTTATTTAATAAAAGTCACAAAAAAGAACTTCTCCAATTAATTACATCAAAAAAACTTAAACGCTTTTTCTATTTTAAAACTAGAAACGTAATATTGAGTATTACTAATTAACTCTTGCTACGTTATGCTTATTGAAAATTAAAGGTTCCCGTTAAGATATTAAAATGCAAGTCAGATCAAATTGTACAGCTCATTGCGCTGATTCCGAATCTATGTTTAACTCAATTTGGAAAAAAAGATACTTACTGCAGTTATCGCAAGCGTGGCAGCGGGGCTAAGTAATAGGGTTCCGTTTGGCAAGCTTCGAGTACGGAACCCTAAAAAGGACTACCTACATAGAACTAAAAGAGAAACGATAATAACTCAAGTTTAAAATTCGTCTTTAATCTACTTTATTTAATAAAAGTCACAAAAAAGAACTTCTCCAATTAATTACATCAAAAAAACTTAAACGCTTTTTCTATTTTAAAACTAGAAACGTAATATTGAGTATTACTAATTAACTCTCTTAAAGTTAATTGCGTCTAATTAAGTACTGTTATTTTGACCTTTTCATTATTAAGTTCAAGGTACCTCCTCTGAAGCTTTTTTGCCCAATTATTTCAAGTCAATGAATTGCTTTTCTTTATTTCTTTTTGACATTTATCGTCTTAAATAAAAAAGCAAAGTAATTTATTTTTCTTTCGACTTGTGTACATGCTTTTGATGGAGTTAACCGATTTAGTAGTTAGTTTAACCGGGAAAGCGGGCTGCCACGCTTGCGATAAGTGCAGTAAGTACGTTTTGCATAGTTTCGAGTAATAGGCGCTCAAAAATTTTCGTCACATTTTTACCTTTTCTGACTTGTTTTATAAACTTATTTAAATTCTGATCTTTGAAGTGTGTAGCCTATTTCAAGTATTATTTCGTTGTGTAACCATTAAATTAGTATTTCTATTAGAGTACTTTTAAATGACAAAAACAATTTTATAACTATACCCCATTTGAAATAAGATTAGACACTTCTATACCGTAGGCATAAGGATAGCATTAAAAGCAAAAAAAGTTACACAATACCAACTATCTACTGCAGCTGCCATTTGTCATGCCACCAACGCAATAGAATTCAAAATCGGTTGAACGGAATGTAAAAAAGGTTTATCTATACGTCCAATCTTATTACAAATGGAGTATAGATAAGGAGCATGATATGATACGGTGATCGGATCGGGTATAGTTGTAAATAAACCAAAATTTGTTTAAAACGGTTTAAAACCACGACCACGTGGGCCGTTGGTAACGCATTACATTAAAAATTAAGTTAAAAAGGCTAATTGAAATCTTTCACCATTTTTATTAATTTATGGGTCAACTCCTTTTTTAGGATTAGAAAGACTGAAAACAACCTTCATACGCGTATTTATTATATTAAACATTTAAAAAATAAGTTTTAGCTAAGTATCAATAAAAAAATTAGTCTGATTAGGTTTTTACTCAGCTACGCATATATTTAGAATGTATTTTCTTGTAAATATGCATATAAAATTGTATAGACAAATCGAGATTATTTCTAAAAACCATCAGGGAGTAGATGTGGCCCAGATCTCTTCGTGTGAAGCCTCAGTGCATTCTATTTAAAAATAACATTATAAACCATTAGTAAACCGCTGAGGGCGGTTTAAAACGTTTTAAACCAAAAAGACGGTTTAAAACCAAGTGGTTTTAAACGTTTAAAATACGTTTTTAATCTATATTCGGGCCAATGATAAATAATCTGGACCCGGCTTTAGATTATTACCGTTTAAAATACACTCTTCACTGTATTTTTTGTTTCCACAAACATACAAACATAGTCGTATCTACAATTAAGACATTTCTTGCTCACAAACTACATAGTTAGCAGCTAAGCATATTCTTGACAACTATAAATTGTATTTGTTTCCACAAACATACAAACATAGTCGTATCTACAATTAAGACATTTCTTGCTCACAAACTACATAGTTAGCAGCTAAGCATATTCTTGACAACTATAAATTGTATTTGTTTCCACAAACATACAAACATAGTCGTATCTACAATTAAGACATTTCTTGCTCACAAACTACATAGTTAGCAGCTAAGCATATTCTTGACAACTATAAATTGTAATGCGCTTGCAAGGTGCTGCCGTTAAGCTTACAATTTATGATCTGCAAGTCTTGGTACTAATGCAGTTGTTATGCTATTGTGATATTAACACAGTTGCCTTCATATTCATGAATGTCTTGTCTAAAATGTATTGTTATCACTGTCCTTTGTCGTTAAAGTGAAAAGGATAGCACACCTGATGTTTAGCGTTAACCTCATTCTGTCTTTTAGAACCTCGAACGTCTACATTGTATGGCACTTTGTTCTGTAATAAATAGGGTATTTGATGACTATAGTCTGTTCCGAAAGTGTCTGACGAAAGTGTAAACAAAGGTTTTGTTTTAACTTTCATCAGACACTTAGGTTTCATTCTAAGACAATCACTCACTAGTGTAAGTAACACCTCACCTCTATTTCCAAAAAATATTGTTTGTAAAACAGCATTAAATTGTAATTGAAAAATCATCGATGAATATTGAGGTTATAAAATTAACCTCAATTTTATTGTCAAATGATAACTATCTCTAAGGTGATTTGAAATTATAATTTCGGGTTTAATTATTCAAATAATCAAATCAACGCACTCTTTTTGTACGTTAAGTTTACTGGTCCATTTTTCGAACAGCCACACGGGTCGATCGATCAGGTTAAGCTACGCTTGCTGCGGTTGGCCCGTGGATGGGTGACCATCTTTAAATTCCATTTTCTCTGTGTCTCGGAAAGCACGTTAAGTCATTCGTGGATTTTTGACAGTCGTTACGGGTCGTCAGAAGCCGGAAAGTCTGACAACCAGTCTTACCAAGGGGTATCGTATTACGGGTTACTGGGTTGTGGAGGTCAGATAGGCAGTCGCTCCATGTAAGATACTGGTATTCAGCTGCATCCGGTTAGACTGGAAGCCAACACTAACAAAGTTGCGAAAAGGCCAGTTAGATTGATTTTGACTGCCTATATCGGACCTCCACAACCCAGTTACTGGGTAACACGACACTCCTTCGTAAGACTGAATGTTCAGACTAACCCAACCAAAATACCCGGAACAAATAAATGCTAACCAAGCTACAAAATGCGGTATAAATGTAACGCATTTAGCAGTTGGCAGCTTACAAGTGAGCTAATTTGTAAGCTTAGCTTGAGCTGCCGGTAAATGTATGTGGTGCAGTTAAATATTCTTATTGTTATGCTTTAAGTTCCGGAAAGCTGTAACTTCCGTTGTTTTATTACGTGGTTTTGGTGAAACTGTATTACCATAAATAAAAGGTACTAGATGCCGGCCCCGGCTTCACACGGATAGCACTAAGTACCTACCTAGCTACCCTACCCTACCCTATCCTACCTACATACCTACCTACTTACATACCTACATTATCTACACCAACATTACTTACAAACCTGGTCCTGAGAATAACGAACACAAAAAAAAATGATCTATCTACATCGGACCAGCCGTTCTCGAGTTTTAGCGAGACTAACGAACAACAATTCATTTTTAATAAGAAGATAAAAAGAAGAAGATGCTATCCTACATTCCAACAAACAACAAAACGTAACATCTGTAAATCCAAAAACAACAAAACGTAACATCTGTAAATACTTAACATAACATAACATTTCCCAAAAGGGTTAAGCAGAGATGTAGGTACCTATAGTATACCTACATTTTGCCAGTTATGTTTAACTCCCATCCATCAGTTATGTGAGGGGCTTGTGGCTAACTAATAACAGCCGCACGGTTCGATCGATCGGGTTAAGCTACGCTTGCCGCAGTTGGTCCGTGGATGTTTGGTTAAGTACCTGGTACTTACTTGTTGAAAGGCCTACATTGTCCTCCCATACCTACTAACACTGTAATTTGAAAATATTGTAAAAGCCAATTATTTTTAAAAGAGTAACCGTGGAGTTTCTTGCCGGCTCTTCTCCATAGGAAACGAGCAATTGGAACCGTGCACCTAGCTACTGACGTTTCATAAGTGCCCATGTAGGTATATGTGAAATAAAATATTTTGATTGATTGATTTTGATGGGTGACCATCTTTACATACCGAGACTTTTCCGTGCCTTGGAATGCACTTTAAGCGTTGGTCCCGGCTGTCATTCGTGGATCTTTGACAGTCGTTACGGGTCGTCAGTAGCCAGAAAGTCTTACCAAAGCGTATTGTATTACCCAATTACTGGGTTGTGGAGATCAGATAGGCAGTCGCTCTATGTAAAATACTGGTATTCAGCTGCATCCGGTTAGACCCCAACATAGTTGGGATCAGGCAGATTGATTGAGTGGCAATAGAAATACACAATCTGTGATAACATATAGACTGCTGACAGACAAAAGGACTGACGGACGGACGGACGGACAGCGGTGGCTAAGTAATAGGGTTCCGTTTGGCAAGCTTCGAGTACGGAACCCTAAAAAGGACTACCTACATAGAACTAAAAGAGAAACGATAATAACTCAAGTTTAAAATTCGTCTTTAATCTACTTTATTTAATAAAAGTCACAAAAAAGAACTTCTCCAATTAATTACATCAAAAAAACTTAAACGCTTTTTCTATTTTAAAACTAGAAACGTAATATTGAGTATTACTAATTAACTCTCTTAAAGTTAATTGCGTCTAATTAAGTACTGTTATTTTGACCTTTTCATTATTAAGTTCAAGGTACCTCCTCTGAAGCTTTTTTGCCCAATTATTTCAAGTCAATGAATTGCTTTTCTTTATTTCTTTTTGACATTTATCGTCTTAAATCAAAAAAGCAAAGTAATTTATTTTTCTTTCGACTTGTGTACATGCTTTTGATGAAGTTAACCGATTTAGTAGTTAGTTTAACCGGGAAAGCAAGCTGCCACGCTTGCGATAAGTGCAGTAAGTACGTTTTGCATAGTTTCAAGTAATAGGCGCCCAAAAATTTTCGTCACATTTTTACCTTTTCTGACTTGTTTTATAAACTTATTTAAATTCTGATCTTTGAAGTACGTAGCCTATTTCAAGTATTATTTCGTTGTGTAACCATTAAATTAGTATTTCTATTAGAGTACTTTTAAATGACAAAAACAATTTTATAACTATACCCCATTTGAAATAAGATTAGACACTTCTATACCGTAGGCATAAGGATAGCATTAAAAGCAAAAAAAGTTACACAATACCAACTATCTACTGCAGCTGCCATTTGTCATGCCACCAACGCAATAGAATTCAAAATCGGTTGAACGGAATGTAAAAAAGGCTTATCTATACGTCTAATCTTATTTCAAATGGAGTTTAGTAAGAGTTGAATAACTTTATCATCAATGCTTAACGTAACGGCAGTAAGTATGAAGTTATTGCTCATATCATTAGCAGAAGTATAACATGGATGATGATGCTGCACTTATAAACTCGCCGTAAGTATGGTTACTACTGTTATGCTAAGGCAAACGTATCATAATAATCGACTTACTGCCGTTATCCTTATTGACGATTAAAGGACAAAAAACGATTTTTTTAACAACTATGAGTGAAATAACTTAAGCATCAATTACTTATTAAACCGCAATTTGATTTTACTGCTCATTTCATTAGCAGAAGTAAAATATGAATGAAGATACTGCACTTAGAAACTCGCCGATACTTACTGCTGTTATGCTGAGGATAACTTATCATAATATTAACTTACTGCCGTTATGCTTATTGAAAATTAAAGGTTCCCGTTAAGATATTAAAATGCAAGTCAGATCAAATTGTACAGCTCATTGCGCTGATTCCGAATCTATGTTTAACTCAATTTGAAAAAAAAAGATACTTACTGCAGTTATCGCAAGCGTGGCAGCGGGGGGATGTGCTAAGGTAGATTGCAAAATTGAAATTTTCTTAGGTTTTTTTGAAATTGTCAGGATTGTCTGTAAATTTTATTCACGACCGTAACAAAATATTGTATTTTTTTTTATCTTAGCCTACCTACTGCTGAGCAAAGGCCTGCCCCGTTTTTGTCTGACATTCAACCTGACCAGCCAATCGAAAAAAGTAAGAAAGTAGTTACTATTTAATGAATGTGAGTTAAAAGAAAGACTAGAAATTAAATTTTTTTCATGCTTATAAGAAAACGCTTGAGTATTTTAATTTGGTGCTTAAATAAACGAGATAATCGAATTAAAAAAAATCTGCCTAGCCTTTCCCCAACTATGTTCGGATTCCTGTCTAACCGGATACTGCTGAATACCAATATTTTACATGGAGCGACTGCCTATCTGACCTCCACAACCCAGTAACTGGGTAATACGATACCATATTGTCAGAGTTTCGGCACTAGTTTCGGGTTTCTGACGACCCGTAACGACCATAATCGAATTATATAATATAATCGAATAATCAGTTGAAGGCAATTGGCTCGCCCCTACTACAAAAATTGAAATTTGGGTGTAAAGGACACACCTCTGCCCAACGCTTCGGGGATACAAGGCATGATGTTATGTTATAATCGAATAAATATGTTTTGGTTTTTTTTTGTTTAGTCACCCTTTAAAAATGTCAACACTTGAAATTTTCAATTATTCTGCCTTGGATTTTTTTTTTACATTTATTACTAATAATTCCTCATTTAAATCTGACAATGACAATTCAATTTTTAAATAATATTATATAATTGTTATGATTTATTTAGATTATGCATGATTTTCAAACCTCATTTTTTTTCATTTAAATTCGCCAAACTCAAGATCTGTATTTCTTTACCTGTGTTAACAAATAAAAGTGATTTGATTTGATTTGTCACGAAATCGTTTGTCTCATGTTAATCTTCATAAAATTAACATAGCTATTGCGGTACCAACCACAGAGTACATTCAATATACCGGTGCCAACAACTTGGTCGCGGTTGTGGTCTCAAGCCTATAGCTCGTGGCTAGTGGCTAGTGCTAACAAGCATAGTTATGTACTCGTTAGCACCTCTGAGGCGTTTCCAAGCATTTGCGGTGATACTAAGGTAACCACGAGCTGTAAACCGCTTCGCTATGCCTGACTGCGGTCTATACGGGGTTACTGGTTATAGCAATCCGTCAAAGAGACGTAGGAGAGGTCATTTGCAACCAAATGACCCCTGATGACCCCTATGCTATTGTCAACCATTTTCGAATAATTTGACATTTAATATTTTTAAATGTATGGCATCTGACCTTTTTAACCCAGTAACTGGGTACTACGATACCCCTTGATAAGACTGGTTGTCAGACTTCCAGCCTTCAGAGTACCCGTAACAACGCTGTTTTAGTAAATTTTATCCATAATTATAATATTGTATATATTGAGTTACCTAATTATAAAAATATACTTCCACGAGCTTCTGCCCGCGGCTTCGCCTGCGTGTTATGTCGATAAAAAGTAGCCTATGTCCTTCTTCAGGGTTCAAAGTAATAAATTTTATCAAAATCGGTTCAGCCGTTTGCCCGTGAAAGCGTAACTCTGTATGTTACGCTTTCACGGGCAAACGGCTGAACCGATTGACCGAACTGACCCTGTAAAAAAAATCAAAACTTTTCTCTTTATAATATTAGTTCAGAGATATTTTCTACTTTAATAATAGGTACTTATTTAATGACCTAGAAATATCAGGAACAGAATAGCACTAATGGAACTTTCTGGAATCTATTTCCAGACGTTTGACAAGCAAAAGATATTAAGTCTGTAAGAAACTCATTTATCACTGAATTTTAGGATAAAATGCCGAGACGTTCTCTTAATAAACTTGGATCAGAGTGCTCGTGTTTTCTTCATTATAATCGGTCTCCGTGTGCCGACCCAGGCCTGGGATCGGGCTCCGTGTCCGTGTGAGTGTGTTAAGGGTAAATAATGCTGATACCATTTTAGGTGTACACAACATAGGTTCTTTTCATACTTTATCCGTCCAGTAATGAACGTAAAATGTGGAAAATGGCTAAGGCATTGATTCTGCCCCTATACATTATCATCGTCAGCGTCATTTCAGCCAGAAGACGTCCACTGCTGGTCCGTAATTTGTGTAGATGTCGTGACGATCCTATTAATACCAAAAAAAAAAAACCACCAGAATCTTATCCCAAAACACAATTAACACGTACCTAGGTAACCTTAATCTTACTCACAGGAGGCCTAAATCCGATAGAACTCATTTCGTTTACGTAACAAATGACGTAAGATGTTTGCCGAAGCCTATTGATCCGAAACGTTACTAAACGAAAGTTCGGATTGTAAATTCTTATTATTTTGTCATTTTCATTAGGTACATATTACTTTACTATATTTTATCGAATTACATGAAATGAGGTCAGATATTTTTGTTCAGGTCAGGAGCTCGTGGCTAAGTAATAACAGCCGCACGGGTCGATCCATCAGGTTAAGCTACGCTTGGCGGGGTTGGTCCGTGTATGGGTGACCATATTTACATACCGAGACTCCTCCGTGCCTCGGAAAGCACGTTAAGCCGTTGGTCCCGGCTGTCATTTGTGGATCTTTGACAGTCGTTACGGGTCGTCAGAAGCCCGAAAGTCTGACAACCAGTCTTACCAAGGGGTATCGTATTACCCAGTTACTGGGTTGTGGAGGTCAGATAGGCAGTCGTTCCATGTAAAATACTGGTATTCAGCTGCATCCGGTTAGACTGGAAGCCGACCCCAACATAGTTGGGAAAAGGCTAGGCAGATGATGATGATGAGGTCAGATATTTTTGTAGGTTAATTTTTGTTAAGTTGGGGCAAAGAATTTATGCGATAATAGAAGTTTCAAAAGTTTATTTGGCATAATCAGCCTACAATGTTCCCACTGCTGGGACACAGGCCTCCTCTCTGTGAGGGAGTGGGCCGTAATCTAGTGTGGGTTGGTAGATATCACAAGTCTTCGAATCTTAGTTTCTAGGACATGCCGGTTTCCTCAAGATGTTTTCCTTCACTGTTTTGAAAGCAGTGGTCATGAATTAAATTACACAAAGTAAAGTTCCTGTCAGAGTTCGAACCTTCGACCTACAACTCGTAAGTCGCGGCCGTAACCACTGGGCCACCACTGCTACCAAAGTCTAAAAAGTAAAGTTTAACAAACGGAATTTTTAAACTAAGCTATGCTAAATCGGTGGGAATTTTACGATAATGTCATAAATTTGTAGCCTTATTAAAATTGTATATGCGTAATACCTATCCTAACTATTATTATAAATGTAAAAGTGAGTTTGTTTTTTTTTTTACGCTTTTACGGACATAGAATACTTCTTAGGAGTATGAGTAACAGGGTGTAAAGTTCACTCATCCACCATACAAAAGGGAGGATCCTCCGACCAGACGGGTGTTGTGTCTGGCTAGCAACTGCCCAACGATTGATGTTGGGTTCTTGTATATATGTCCATTGCACGGTAAACTTTCATTGCGCGATGCAGGATTTATTTGTTGCCAGGTCTTTGATGCGTAGTTCGCATGTCGCGATGTAGACACCGCCACAACATTTTATCCCGATTTTTATTCGATATCGAGACTTACGCGGGTGAAAACGCGGGGCGCAGCTAGTCAACCAATAATTTGTAAATAATTAAGTCGGTTAAAAAGTAAAATGTTTAGGAAAATTTCCCGTCATGCCTGTAATGTTTCGAATGCTGGAAAATTACAATACCTACGTTCAACAAAAGGTAATCAAAATCAAATCAATCATTATATCAGGTTTAAAAACTCTTTGTTCTGAATAAAATCCTCCTTCTAAGCAATTTAATAAACGACTAAAAAATGTATATTTATTTATAACTCATCGATATTACTCCGATTTATTTCTCAATTTGAATAAATTCAATAAAATTAATAAGTTCAAATGTCAAGCTGACACCTGAATCACTGAAATTCCAAATATTACCAAACGTCTTAGTCCCGACTAAAGGTTTGACAGTTCAATTCCGGCTTTTGACAATATTTCAATTTCTTCCAAATGTCGCCACCTGAGGCATCGTACATCTTTCGCCGATCCGTAAGGGTGTGGTTTCGTGATGGGCGGTAGCGCTACGGCTGCATGAGCGTTTTTTTCAGTTTGTGAGTGGCATTGGGTTTATCAAATTTATTAAAAATAACATAAGAAAATAAACTAAAAAATAATGATAATTACTTATAGGTTTAAATATGTCATTTGATGCAATTCTTGATACATAATAAGAACTAATAATCCTCCTAGAAAAGTAAGAAATAAAATTTAAGAAAATCAGTAGGTAAGCTTTCATTATTATTCCTGTTAATATAGTTTGAATTACAATATTAATCCTATTGACATTATATTAAAATGTTATAAATTAAGAAATTAATATTAATGAAAAAGTAAAAATAATTATCAAATCAAAGAATAGTTTAATTAAAACAATACTTTGAAGTTTTTAAAGCAAATTACATAACTTTGATTTAGAAGTACAATATTTTTTTAAACTTTATAAACAAACTAGCTGTGCCCCGCGGTTTCACCCGCGTAGATGTTCATCCCGTGGGAATATAGGGATAAAACGTATCCTATGTCCTATTCCAGGTCATGTCTACCCGTGTGCCCATCCTCTCCTCTCTAAAGTAGGGAACATCGCGGAGGAGCGGCGCCCGGCGTCCAACGGTTCGCGTATTGCATTTGTATATCGTGATATCTTCGAAATAAATGTCCGATTCGAATGAATTAAAAAGTATTTTACTGCTACCCTTGATGTTAAAACTATTTATGTGAATAAGAATGAATAATAAGTCGATAAAACTCCTTCGCAAATAATGCATTAACTTCGAAAAAATTTGATTACCATAAAAAAGGTTATAGTGAGTCAATCTTAAAAGATAGACATATGCTGTCGCGGACTTTTTTTTAGAACTTCTAAAGAGGAACAATTCCATCATACATGATATTTGCGTAACTTAAACAGTTTACGCAGCGCACGCAACGGAAGCTCTCAAATATAATAATATAAATTAATATTGGATTTAATATTTGATTAAGCTCTCAAATATAAATTAATATTTGATGTTGGAAATTTATTTTTATTTCAAAACAAACATTTATCGAGTGTTTTATCTGTAGTTAGTGATTGCGTAAGAATCTAACCAGAACATTTGTTTACACTTTCATCTGATTGTTTTAGAATAGATCATAGTTACCTACATACATTCGCTTGCTAAATGGTATACTACTATGTGGCACGGTGCATCATGACATGTGTGCGTGACGTTAATGGGATTATCCACTCGCCGAACCGGTTTGACAACTCTTGGCGCGTACGTGATCGCTTGGTCGGAAACATGGGTGGGCTACGCAGACGATTTGAACCTTTAGATGGCAATTGAAACTGAATGTAATATAATAAAAATACCATTGAGGAACCATGCTCACTTTGAAATTATCATTTATGTAATTTATGTATAGGTAAAATAAAACAAATTATTAAAAAAAGAACCCGACTGCAAAAACCTATAACTATGACGAACCTAACGATACCTCGTATGTTAAAATCCATCAAGCTGTTTAGGCTACAGAGCGTGCCAAAGAAATAGACATACATACATACAAACATGCATACATACTCTCGAAAAACATTACCCTCCTTCTGGGGCAGTCGGGTAATAAATGAAAAACTTATAACGACACGGCGAATAGTATTTGCTAAGTTAATGCCTTATCAAACTCAAAACTCAAACTCAAAGCATTTATTTCAAATAAACCAATTACAGGTACTTTTGAATTGTCAAGGGGTCGGTCAGTCAAAAAAATGAAGCTAGTTGCCCATTCCAAAGCGTAGTAGGTTCCTATGGAGAAGAACGGGCAAGAAACTCCACGGACACTCTTTTAAATCAAAATTTTGTTACAATATATTGGTTACATCATTCATTTGAAATTAAACATGTGAGAACAATGTAAAAAAGAAAAAAAAGAGACGTGCACGTTAAAAGCGTCCGTAAAGATAAAAACAATTCAAAAATTAAAATAAATTAAAAATAAGCCGTGGCAGCTTAGAGATGACCAGTCCCTACTGGCGGCGCCCGTTCACGAACATGACGCATGGATCAGCACCATTCAGCTCAACCATTTTGAAGGGAACTTAATGATCCAACACACACGCCACCACCAGCGAGACATTTGAGTGAGCATGACATACTCTCTGCCGCCAGGGCACATTCAAGTCAATGAACGACGTACCTAGTAAATGGTAGCTTTAAGGTAGGTAAGTACATAGTGCTCACATATGTGCTATGAAATTATACAATACTAGGAGATTGAATTTATACAATGTCAAGATAGTCTTTACAATATTCAGCAGCTCCAACAATATTTTCGAATGCCAATCAATTAGTTTATGCGTCCTTGTGGAGCTGGAGCAGCGCTAAGCCAAGCATTTTTGTCAGCGATGTAATCCCCCAATTTATAATATGCTTGGCGGCATAGTGTGCGTTTTACCCAAGATTTAAATTTCGTTTCATTCTGTTGAAGTATGTGGGGAGGTATTTTATTGTAACATTTTAAACAGTACCCCATGAAGGATGAGTCTACTTTAGCCAGTCTGAAACCCGGTTGAACT
This sequence comes from Lithophane ornitopus, assembly GCA_948473465.1. Lineage (NCBI taxonomy): Eukaryota > Metazoa > Arthropoda > Insecta > Lepidoptera > Noctuidae > Lithophane > Lithophane ornitopus. The sequence goes on along the minus strand of OX419637.1, from coordinate 12,269,306 downwards.
AATTGGTCCCTATTTCTAGTCCTATAAGTGTGTCTTTCACCTCTTTTACTGAAAAGACTTAGATTTTTCCTTACGTACATGATGTTTTCATAGATATATTGACAAGGTACCGTCATGATGTTAATTTCTTTAAACAGTTCTAGAAGTTCTAGAAGTTTATAGAAGGCTGGGTGACTTTTACCCAAAGGGCAATGGAGAGGGCTATGCTTGGAGTTTCCCTAAATTAGGAGATCAGCACGAGAACCAAGGTAACCAACATAGCCCCCCGAAGTATTGCCAAACTTAAATGGCAGTGGGCAGGGCACCTTGCTGGTAGAACAGATGGCCGATGGGTGTGAATGGTTCTGCAGTCAGCGCGTGGAGTCCTCCCACAAGGTGGATCGATGAATTCGCTGGATGCGGGAAGTACAGAACCGGTTGAAGTGGCGGTGCTTGGAGCAGGCCTTTTTTTTTTGAGGTTGGGAAATCATCAAATGATTTCTTCCGCTCTGGGCGGAGCGGAAGGGCGTGTCAGACTTTTACTGACTAAAACCCACCCGCGTTCCTTCAGTTGCCTGTTGCCAAGGTCCCGGTATCCCTTTCGGACATTCCCGCAATACTTGGGTCAGGCCTATGTCCAGCAGTAGTCATCTTTCGGCTGAAATTATTGGCTTATTGTCTATGAAAGAGGTTGGAAATAAATTAATTCATTTCATATAACTTCTCTTCCGCTAATCGCTCTCAAAGTAACCCATCAACATTACCCAACCAACCTAAATACAGTTTTACAAAATCTACTCTATTTTGGAATGTAAAAGGCAGAAAATTTATGGGATTTAAACTAAGCTCGGTTCGGGGTGGTTAAATATAGCTACCTCATTAGTTTACCCGGTAATAAGCCGGTTGCGGTCCAGATAAAATATGTGATCAAGTTTTCTGATAAAAATTCGCTGGTTTTAAGTTTGAATTGGATTCCGTGCGTGATTGATGGTGATACTAAATTGGAGTAAAGAATTGCTTCTTTAAGTTTGTAGTTAGGTAAAATAATGTTGTTTTTATTTAGTAAGTATACGGTCAAGTAAAATGAGAATTTTAGCTATGATTTTGGAAAAGGAGTTGGAAAGGAGTAGATGTTACACGTGTGTCTAAGAAATACTATTCTGTTTAACTAATTATATGTCAAATCACCGTGAATTAAAATTGGGAATCAAACGAGCTTCAGTTGTTTTATCTTGATTAGGCTACCTGCTGCATTAGGTTGTGGCGGTATCTACATCGCCACATGCGAACTACGCATCAAAGACCTGACGTCATCCTGACGTCACATAAATCCTGCATCGCGCAATTAAAGTTTACCGTGCAGTGGACATATATACGAGAACCCAACATCAATCGTTGGGCAGTTGCCCGCCAGACACAACACCCGTCTGGTCGGAGGATCCTCCCTTTTCTATGGAGTATGAGTGAACTTTACTCCCTGTTCCTCATACCCCTAAAAGGTATACCGATGCAACGTAGTGAGTTGAAAAACATTGCAAAAAATCTGACCAAAATGTGTGAAAAAATTCTGTATTTTGCAATGAAACTGCACCAGTAAACGTCGCTGTGTTAACGTTTCAACTGAAATCAGTCAAGTGTGAATTTTTGAATGTTTTACTTTCAAAACAGGTCCATAGTTTCCACTTTTCACCATAATTTATAGAAAAAATAATCCGAAATGTTTTTTGTGTGTATAATATTCAACATAGAGCACAGAAATCTCGATGTTTCGACATGTCAATTGCACCCGTGGGCCGTGCAAAGAAGGGGCGGGTCACTAGTCTAATATAAAAATCAATTGCTGTTCGTTTGTCTCGCTAAAACTCGAGAACGATTTGGATAATTCTTTTTTTGTTGTGTTCGTTATTCTCAGGGAAAGGTTTGTACGTAAGGTAGGTGTAGGTAGGGTAGGTAGGTAGGTAGGTATGTATGTAGGTAGGTAGGGTAGGTAGGTAGGATAGGTGGGTAGGGTAGGTAGGTAGGGTAGGTAGGTAGGGTAGGTAGGTAGGGTAGGTAGGTAGGGTAGGTAGGGTAGGTAGGGTAGGTAGGGTAGGTAGGGTAGGTAGGGTAGGTAGGGTAGGTAGGGTAGGTAGGGTAGGTAGGTAGGTAGATAGGTAGGGTAGGGTAGGTAGGTAGGTAGGGTAGGGTAGGTAGGTAGGGTAGGCACTTAGTGCTACCCATACGAAGCCGAGACGGGCAGCTAGTACATTAATAAAATCAATCTACTTACAATTCCATCGCCAATATTCCTGATGACACACGGCAGGAGGGCAGTAGACCCTGTCTGTGACGTCACCACAGTATTGTTCTCAGTTCCGAAGTGCTTCTCTGGAGTATTGCTGTATATGTCCTCGAGGGGGGGAAAGGTGACTGTCAGCTCGTTCTGGTCTGGCTTTATTGAGGAAGATGATGTTGATGGGATCGGTGATGAAGGACCTGTGGAAGAAAATAAGGTTTAAGAAAGTTTTAATGACTAAAGTTATTTTTGCTAATTGTTATAAATGTAGTTACTTTTCTAGTCACCATCACCAATAAATAACATGTTTGTGGTTAAGTTCAAATTAATATAGAGCCATATCCTTCCAATCTGGCCAAAGAATCAGCATCAGTCATACAACGTGGCAATGCTGCCAGCCTTTTGGGCACTTTTCCTGTTGACAGCGATGTGGACGAATTTTTTGATGCCCTATGATTATTTCCCCGCCGTTTTTACACACCTCCTATAAGTACACCTCTGCCTAACCCTTCGGGGAATACAGGCTTGATGTTATGTCATGTTATACATATATTATTATTATTATTTTAAGTCTGTAAGTTATTAAATTGTGTAAATATTTGTCTATAAAAATGTAATGTAAAACATAATTCTTTTAAATGAAATGATTTTTTTTGTGTGGTAACTTTATCATAATGAATTATGATAAAAATTGAACAGTGGTGGCCCTGTGGTAATGGCACAGTGTTAACTTTTTATTATATAAGTCAGTAGCAATTCCAAAGCATCCATAATCAAATAATCCTTCTTGGAATTTAAATTCCCGACAACATAAAATTTATTTCACCAAAGCAAAAAGATACAGACACAAATTTACGTGATTTCAGGAATATCCTGCATATTAAATTCAGCTTAATATATAATATTAATTTCGTGTAATTACACACATCTGAATATTAAGTAAAATTAATATCAAAAAACTAATTTCGCTCATATAAGGTAAGTATGCAGGTGGTGTTAATTGGATCCTTCGTTAACCCTTTAACGCACACCCTAACTTTTTTTTTAATTCTTAATTTTGTATGTATTTCTTTCTGTTTTTGCACCAAATCTGGAAGGAAGTCCCTTGAACGGGGTGTCCATGACGTAAGGGCGGAAATATTTTAACTTTTATTTCTATTGGTTCTTCACTTAAACTTAGCTGTAAAATTTATTTCAAGTGACCGCACATTTTCGAAATAGAACTTAAATGTATTCAGAATTCTCACATAAGTCAATATCAGACACTTCACTTTTGTTCATTTTTGTCTTTCATTCGGCATCTTTCACTCGAAGAGAAATGTCTGAACATAAAATGAATTAATTATTTGTGTTGGATTTCAGTACTCAGTATCTTCCACTCGCTGCCGATTGATCGAAATATGAAATGGAAGTATAGAAGAGACGGGACAATGGAAATAAGAAGGAACAGGGTGGAAAGTTTACTCAACCTCCAAAGATAGGATCCTCTGACCAGAGCGCGTTTGTATTTGGTCGACAAGTGCCCGGCGATTGGTGTCGGGTCCTTTATTATAAACAATATTATACTCGTCGCACGGTAAACTCCGCTTGCGCGACGCAGGGATTTGCGTGACGTCAGTGTGATGTTTAGTTCACATGTGGCGATGTAGATGAATGTTACAGATCGTTACGTCACAGAAGCAGCAGATGAACGTTCATTCCTATGTAATTTTTTCGGTGTCGTGTGAATGTGGAATGTAATTAAAATGAATCTTCACTCGAATTAACCATTAACTCGAGTGAAGTCTATTAACAGCTTTAGTAAATCATCGTTGATTTTCATTTTATCGATGAGATGTTTAAAAGAATTTCACTCACTACTGATTTTAATGTGTGTTACATTTTTTTTTAATCATCATCTGCATAGCCTTTTTTCAAATATATTGGGGTCGGCTTCAGTCTGATCAGATGCAGCTGAATACCAGAATTTTAATTGGAGCGACTGCCAGAAAGACCTCGAGAACCCAGTTATTGGCTAATAGGTACGATACCACTTGGTAAGACTGGTTGTCAGACTTTCGGGCTTCTGACGACCCGTTACGACCGTCACCTATCCATGGATCAACTGGCAGCTGTAGCTCAACCTGATCGATCGACCCGTGCGGCTGTTATAACGTAGCCCCAAGCCCCATGTTTTTCTGTATAAACAATTTAAAAGTGTACGTTCTAAAGTAAAACTGTCTTTATTAGCCCAATATTTATTCTTATTTGTCGCAACTAAAACAAAAGAACAATGATTTTGCTACTTTATATTGCACAGTAAAAGTCCAGTCGAGTTACAAAAGTCCTGTGTTTCGCTAGACTCATATAATATATCACCTAATTAATTTTATTAGGCCCAACTCCAAGACAATCTAGTGTTTCTCTGGGGAGGCCCGGACTTAATTACTTAAGACCATCAATAACCACTAGAGAGGTTCTAGTTATAGTGCAGATGTAGAACCGTTAGGTATAAACGGGTCTTTAGTAGAAAATATATAATCCTAATTTATATAATATCTGCCTATCTCTGCCTAGCCTTTTCCCAAATATGTTGGGGTCGGCTTCCAGTCTAATCGGATGCAGCTGAATACCAGTATTTTACATGAAGCGACTGCCTATCTGACCTCCACAACCCAGTACCTGGTTAGACTGGTGTCAGACTTTCGGGCTTCTGACGACTCGTAACGACTGTCAAAGATCTACAAATGACAGCCGGGACCAACGGCTTAACGTGCTTTCCGAGGCACGGAGGAGTCTCGATATGTGAAAATGGTCACCCATCCACGGACCAACCCCGGCAAGCGTAGCTTAACCTGATGGATCGACCCGTGCGGCTGTTATTACTTAGCCATGAGCTCCTCCTCCTAATTTATATAATATATATTATATTATATGACGAGTTGGATAGGTACGACGCGCGAGCTCGCGAAAGATGGAAGGAGTGTAGGGAGGCCTTTGCGCAGGAGTGGAACAGCGTAGGATAGAAAAAAAAAAAAAAAATTATAAATGCGAAAGTGAGTTTGTTACGCTTTCACGCTAAAACGACTGAACGGATTTGGATAAAATTTGGGACAGGGGTAGACCATGACCTAGAATGGGATATAGGATACTTTTTATCCCGATATTCCCACGAGATCGAGACTTATGAGACTGAAACCGCGGGGCGCAGTTAGTCAGCCCACAGAGTTCCCACTGCTAGGACCCAGGCCTCCTCTCTGTGAAAGGGAGTGGTCTGTAATCCACCACGCGGCACTATGATTCGTCTAGAACATGCTAGCTGGAAAAAATTCATTATCGAATATGCCGAAAATTCTTTCCCATTAATATAGACAATACCCAGGAACCTCCAATTCCAATAATTTTAATTAACCTGGGGTTGCGCTTATTAAGTGTCGCAGGTAAGTATAAAAGAAAACGGGTAACTAAACTGATTATCATTAGCAATTTTGCATTCGACGCGAATACTTATAAAAGTGATCTTAAAAGTGGTTTTGGTTTAATTTACTGATGAATATTAAAGTTAAAGGTATGTACTACCTTATTTTACAAAAAAAGTTGGCAAGGTACAACTAGTTTTTTTATTATTTATCATCAAATTTTAATTTTACATTTTTTTTCCTATTTTCTTATCTGTTTTGGAGCCGGAAAGTATTGCCCGCACGTGCCACAGACCTACAACTTACATGACTGCTGTGGATCTTTTTTTTTTTTCTAGAGCACCTCTTCTTCTTCTCAAGATTAGAACTTTTTGAGGAACTCGCTTAAACAGAGCAAATAAAATCGGAATAGCGGACTGTTTGGTCTACTATCATCAAAATTGATTGGATTTAGCGCAAATTTTGAAAAAATAATGTACGCTCACAAAAAGCGTCGCAATGTTTTTTTTGTTGCTTTTAAATGAACTATGTACCTCAAAAGACTTCGTGTATAAGGTGTCCCTTCACCACGCACAGCTATCGCCATCCACTGCACCTTCAACACTGCTGGAGGCAAAGTCCAGAATAGTGCAAAACCATGAAAAATAAATAGTGACAGTGAAAGCGGCAGTCAAAGGTGTTTAGCGATGAAGAGGCTTTGGCAAGAGGTTTTGGCATATTAGGTATGTGGATTTAAAATCAACAAGCCACTCCTACAAGCAGCCACGTAACATGTGTGTATTGTATAATAAATTGAGAGGAGCTCGTGGCTAAGGAATAACAGCCGCTCGGGTCGATCCATCAGGTTAAGCTACGCTTGCTGGGGTTGACCCGTGGATGGGTGACCATTTTCACATATCGAGACTCCTCCGTGCCTCGGAAAGCTCGTTAAGCCGTTGGTCCCGGCTGTCATTTGTGGATCTATGACAGTCGTTACGAGTCGCCAGAAGCCCGGTAAAGGAAAACATCTTGACAAAACTGCCTAAGAGATATTTTTCGATGGCATGTGAAGCTAAGTCAGAGGCCCTTGGGCGGCATAAAAACTCTGACACTAGGTTAGTCACTACTAACTACTTAAGACTACTAACAAAATATTAGACAGATTGTTTACAAAGTTAGAAATATAATTTAACCTCCATTTAGTGCACCAAAAATACCACATTAAATTCGTCTCAACCCAAGTTTAAAAACACTCATTTTATTCTTAATAGTATTTATTATGGAGAACAAATTAGGGGCTGCCTAAAAATACAATTTAGAGTTTGGAACGAAACGTTCCACTGTTTTCATTTTACAGGGTATTTTTTGTGGCTGTAATACAGTTCACATACATTCGAGCTGGAGTTCAGCTCGAATGTTTGTGAACTGTATTAAGTATAAGTGACGAAAACCTTGCGGAATTGAAAGGAAGCTGATCGTATCGTGTCCCTTGAAACTCTAAGAGAGACTGGGTCTAGATGCCGATAGGTGAACTACTGAACTCATAGGTAGACTAACTACCAAAAACTCGTCAGTTTTTGGTTTTAATCACACACGAGGATGCATCTCAGTACCATTTGTGCGAAGACTGGCATCGCAGCGCTGTTTAGTAGTGGTGACAAATGTTTTTGATATGATACATCATACTCGAAAGTGAAACTTTGCTTTCGAATAATTTTTATTTTGACGCCTCTAGATTTATGGTTGAACAAGTTTTCTTAAGTAATTCTGGGATGGTCCTATTTGATAATTCTTTTTTGATGGCAGTGGCGTTCTGTTTCCATAATAGGTATATTTTGTAGTTAACTCCATCTGCTCAATAGATATCACACTTTAAAACGCTCCATCAATTTCAAAAGTTCGGAAAATGGTTTGACTAACTAATAATCTCATAAGAATATATATTTTTTTGTACAATTAAGGGCAGCTCACACCGCGACGTGAAGTGACGTGACACTGCGCGCACTTTTTAACAATTATGAAACTTATTTTCTTCACGAAAAGGTATAATTTCAGTGCGAGTGTTAACACGTGTCAAGGTACGCTGAGATGCGCGGTGCTGCGTAGCGCGCACCTCTTTATTTATCTTTGAATGTGTTCAACAAAATAATTCTGTATTGTATCGGATCATAAAAAAGTGCGCGTCGCGTCGCGTCGCGTCTCGGTGTGTACTGATCCATAGTCATAATGTTTCAGATTGTAGAACTGCATGAAAAAACTGTAGTCAAAACTAATTTAAAAAAAACACTAACAACTAATACTAAACTAAAAACACAACTAATGTCAAAAAAAAATTGTTTTACGAAATGAAAGAATTTTATTTAATTTTACTTGTGTCCGTAGGTACATATTATATTAGACTGTAATGAATAATTACGTCAGATTTGTGTCAGAAACCGCATCCAATATGGTAGGTACAAAATAAATCCTATCGTATGTAAAAAAGGACACTGTTTCCCATCGGGCGGGGTGATGAAAAACCTTTGTGCCTCAATGTGTGTCATACAGGGCACAAAAGGGCTGGCGAGCCCTAATTCCAAATTCACACGAGACCTTTTAACTTTTAATATAAAATCGTTTCATTTTACTTGTGTCATGTGGGGTTCTGATTTTTTAATAACGCCCAAATGTTCGTAAATGTGAAAGGTTTAAAACCTCTGTCATCATCCATACAGTCCTTTTTACCCGACTACGGCGAAGAAAAAAGGAGGGTTATGATTTTGACCGGTATGTATGTATGTATGTTCATCTGTTCCCTCATATCTTCTAAACGACTCATCACAATTTCACAAATGAGGTATCGTTGGAAGCGTCTTGATCGTCCGCTGGGTATAGGCTATGTGACGTCACACTAAATTAAAAATGGCGCCCTCTAGAGTACATAAAGTCAGGAACTAAAAATATTGTGTAATCGTACCATGTTGGGTATCAAATGAAAGGACTTAATGAGCATATTTCAAAAATATATCTATTATAACCCCAAAGATTTTTTTTTTTTCTAAATATGTTTTTCCAGTCTCAACCAAAATCATTTAATTTTATTTCGATATTAAACTAATTACAGGCACTTTTGAATAGTCAAGGAGTCGGTCTGTCACAAAGATGAAACTAGTTGCCCATTCCAAAGCGTATTATCAAGAAACTTCATGGACACTAACCATATTATGCGAATGAACATCAATATTTTACATGCATCAATGGGCCTAGTACAAACGCGCGTTCTAAACGTAACGTATTAAGCGAACGATTTTAAAATTAATTACAAAAAAAAAAACAACCGACTTCCAAAAAAAACACTAAAAAAGTGAAAAATAACTTTAATTTCGGAAGTCGGTGTCTTTGCTTTTCAATTTTCGTTTTTTACCACCGACTTCCGAAATTAAAGTTATTTTTCACTTTTTTAGTGTTTTTTTTGGAAGTCGGTTGTTTTTTTTTTTTTGTAAAAAAATTTTATTTTTCACTTTTTAGTTGTGGTACCTACTCCACACAAATCCGAATACCACTACCTGCTATGTAAATAACAGTGAAGGAGTCAAACAGGATATCATCTAGATAAACTAAGTGGGAAAAATACGTAATATTGAAGCTAACTCAAAAATTACGCAAGCAAAGTTAATAAAATTTATATGGGACCACCTCGGAAGCATGACCTACCAAACAAAAAAAGAATTATCAAAATCGATTCATAATTGGCGGAGTAATCGCGTAACAAACATACAAAAAAAAAAAAAAATACAGACGAATTGAGAACCTCCTCCTTTTTGAAGAAGTCGGTTAAAAACAGGTACCCGTTTCAACGACCAATAGTACAGTAATGAGCATTGTTTAAAAATTGTTTATTTCGCAAGTGCTGTTAAAATAACTGAATATTCTGACTAGTGTACTATGTAGTTTACATTAAGGAGCAAGAAAATAATGATTAGAAACCATTATTATAATAAAAAATGAATATAAATGTTTTGCTTCAACGCAAAACAACGGGTTTATACAGACAAAAAGACTTTTATTATTCAACCATATTGAGGCTCCATGAACAAGTGAAAACCAGAGTAGTACACTATTTTTTATCATTATAATAATATGGCCTAGTGTTGCTTACCTAAAAGTACTTATAACATTGACCTTTTCTAACACTTATACTTATCAAAAAAGCAATTTTGCACCAAAAACAATTTCGCTGAAATTCGTTCTTGGAAATATATAGTAATTTTTTTTTTCTCGTAAATGGACCAAAAAATGATTCAGCTCAAATAAATTACTCTGTGGGAAACTCTATTACAGAACTTTGTTGCCAACCAACCGCCACTAAACTAGTTTATACCACTTTTTAACATCCACAATTTTGCTAAATTTTTGAGGCAGACAGCCGTTTTTGCTGCTGGCAATGTTCACGTATTAACTAATTTCGCCGATCCAAAAGGTACCCTGGATTACTTTTTCAGCTTGAATTCCGGGGTAAATTACTGGAACTATACCTAAATGGAAAACGAGTAGAATACTAATCCAATATTTATGGACAAAGGTGGAACTAAGTTCTAGCTTTGTTCATGAACTTATTCGTGTCCAGATTTGATCAATGGATTTAGGTAAGTTGTAATTGAATTTGTTTCTCTGTACTTTGAATGGAAACGACTTTGCTAATTTGAAAATTTAAAGTTAAATTAAGGTTCTCTGTGAATGATTTTTGGGCCAATGTTTTGTCGAAAGTTAATTACGGGATTTAGTTCTGAGTGGGGATAATTTTGTTTTATGTTGTAGTTTAGAAATAAATCTAGTTTTGTGTAATTTTTTTATGGTTTTCGATTTAAATCATAGCTTACGAAAAGTTAGTTTACCTTAATTTCTTTTCTCAAAAGAAAACATGACACAGCACAAGGCAGTTCTGTAAAATATTCTTAACTTTCTATTTTTGTGCCTAACCAAAAAAAAATCCGTCAACATTCTTCATTTTATCACAAACCCAATAAAAAACCTCTTTAAAAATTAATTTGAAAGAAACCCAAAATACAACTTAATGGACTTCAGTTCCGTAAAAAGGATAAGAAATACTTTCCTACGTTCTCATTTTGTCCATTTCTTTTTATAGTACACAAGAATCCTTTCCGTGTCCCCGTTTCATTGTGAAAAGTAACCTAAGTTTATGTTGTTTAGTTCAAATGTCTTTTCATTGTGTAGGGCTACAATGGACCGTCACTTGTTCGTTTAGGATCGAACAGAAGTTTTTCTAGTTGGTCCTAGTTTTCGAGACTTATTGGTTGGCCTTTAAGGGGAGAAAGCGATTAGTTTTGTAGTCTTTAGTGTCTAGTTTATCTCATTACGAAAGTTTTGAGTCTATCGTTTTTTTATGCGGTTCCTTTGTTTTATAGAAAAGGTAGTGTAACTGTGACTCTAGAAATTGATTGACCGATTTCTAGAATAGATTGGTCCTTTGAGACAAATACCATTTCAGTGATTGCTTTTGTTTTGTTTTAAACACTCCTTGTATTTCGTCTTACTTTATTTAAAATAATTGGATTGAAGTACATTTTGAACACAAATTTCGTCCATCACCTTCTTAAACCTAAAATAAATGTTCAACATAAGAAAATACAAATGTCTACCCCATTTGGTTTTTTGTTTATCATGAATATCACCAATTTCATTATACAGAGTGTAAAAAGTTCTATCATATAACCATCAACTACGCATTCTTTACATCAAAATATGAAGAAACATTGCACAAAAATAATAGCTATATACGGTAGTGCGCAACGTAACGCACGCAAAACATTGTGTTTATGGGTGCATGCAACGGTTCAGGGTTTGTGGGGGTATTTAAAATGAAGTTATAACATTTAAAGCTTGCTTTCTTTAAAAACTGCCTGAAAAAGTTATAACTTTGACCTTCAATATCTCCGTAACTAGAAGGTTCCCAGGTATGGTCCAGAACAAAAAAAATATCAGAATGACGGGAATAACAAGCGACATTCGGCTTCGTTAAGTTTCTTTTTACACCCGTTATTTTAAATACACGGGGATCGATACACAATTAAAAGTCACAAAAAAACCAGACATGACTGCTTTAAGAACACAATTTGCTCGATTTATGTGATACCCAGTGAGTCACAAGCCCCCTAAGCTAGCCCCTCAAGGGACTCTTAACGTAAGGCAAAGCTTTAAGATCATTTCAGTGAACTCATTTCTACAAATGGCCACGCCATCTGGGTTCTCTAAGGGCACTAATGAAATCGGTGGGTACAGGCCACAGACTATTTAGAAAGATAGAGATGCCAGTTTTCTTGGAGCGCGAGGAGGTTTTATTACGCTGTAAATTGTCGCAATGCAACGGAACTCGTTTCATACAAGGAAGTAAAGAGCATGTTACTACACTTCCTCAAGATATTTACTTGGGTTTTAGAACTTTATTTATGTTTGTTCACACAAAACACTTCATAAAAGAAAAATACATAAAGATAGAAGAGGAACTTTAGGTTTGTTAAAATTTCCTTTGTTGATCGTAAATCAGTAGATAGTGTCTAAGATTAACTTGGATACGCAATTATTATATTTAAAAATACATGTTATACGATCACACCTCAATTATTTTTTTTGTTATTTTTAACTAATTTTCAAAAAAAAAAAAAACAGTATAAAAGCCTTGTTGACACCTAAATGAGCGTAGATATAAATTGGACTAGTAATTTTTCAGTAAAAATGTTGTAAACATTAGCGAAAGTCGTAAAGTAGAACGATATCAGTTTAGTTTCTAATGATTAACACTTTTTTTAAATAAACGGGCCTCTTTTTACCTTTGTACCCTTTTCTCGCAGCTAATCGCAGTTACTCGGTTGGTATTTGTAGGACCCCAAAATACACATTATTAGTTTCACAAAAAGAGGCGCAATCATTACAATATGTTTAATAATATTTTTAGGAAAACAAAATGGATATTATTTGAGATTTGATTAAACAAAAAAAAAATTAACGACAAAAAAACAAAAAAAGCATTACCAAAATAAAAAGATGGCACCTCTATCTGTTTTAAACACTCCGTGGTAGAAACGAAGTTCCTCTAAATTACTAGACATTTCTTAGATGACCTTTCTTAGATTAAGGAGGATTATCCCGATTTTAAAAACGAGTGGTTTGAGTTTTGAGCTGCTTTGAATTATTTAGAAAGTTTTAAAGTAATCGGAGAATTAGGAAAAGATTAATCGGTATTATTTATTACGCTACTTTCGTTTTTGAAATGTTAATAATTTGGTAAACAAAGTGAACGAATAAAATTAGAATTTTTTGTGCTTCTTATCTAGAATAATCATAATCAGCCTATATTGTTCCCACTGCTGGGACACAGGCCTCCTCTCTGTGAGAGGGAGTAGGCTGGAATCCAACACGCGGGCCCAGATGCGGGTTGGTAGATTTCACATGTCTTCGAATTTTTAGATCTTGGACATGCCGGTTTCTTCCTTCACCGTTTTGAGAGCAGTTGTGATGAAATAATTCACACAGAGTAGCCAAAAGGCCAAAGTAGCAAAGCCTGGCTGGGTTCGAACCCACGACCTACACAAGTAAGTCGGGACTGTTTCCACTGGGCCACCACTGCTTCCACTGGGCCACCACTGCTGCTTCTTATCTAGTTTGTAACTTATTAATTTGGTAATCAATATAATATTAAGTGAGCAATCTGCTATGATCATTGTTACTTTGTGTTTTATGCTCGCGTGTTCGCATACTTAACCTCTTAACTCCATCTGTCATTGTGCCACGCTGTGCTGGCAAACACTTTGCCTGTAAACCGCTGCGATGTGTTGAGCTTTTAATTACTGTGCTTCCCGCGCTGTTTCCTTGGTGGCTAGAAGAAGGGAAGAAGCTGGCACATCGCATGCGGGCTGCTGCTAGTTGCACTGCTTCTGACATGCGCTCCCTAACGCGCTTCCAGGGTTCGACGTTCCGGCTGGGGACAGGACGCGTAGGCAACAGCCAGCGCACGCTACCGAGACCTTGCGAGGTCTACCCCGAAACGCCGACTACCTGCGGCCTACCCCGCAAGCTACCTGCGGGCCTCTGCAGGCCTGTTGACCACGTGTCGCCGACACGTACTGCCGGTCTCTATTCGATAGAGACCGGCCTATCGGCCTCTAACGAAGGCCCTGCCGGCCTCCCGCTGAAACTAAGTGCAAGGAAGTACATTTCATATAGTTTAAGTGTGTTAGTGCTATGACTGAACAGTGCGACCTTACCCGCGACCTAGCTGAGGTCTAGTGTTAGATGCTTTCCAATTACATGTATTAACTTACCATCTGGTTTGAATTATCTCTATACACTACCTACCTATCCGTTAACGGTCTGCGCAGCTACCTGCAAAGCCCTTGCCGTTACAGTTATTGTTAAAATGTGTTGGTATATCGAAAACATCGCACCATCCCTAGTAGATGCAATTTTTTTTCTGTATGTCACCTTGCAGGTCACCCTTTGAGGTTGTCAGCTGCTTAACCATGCTATCCTCATCATCATCTGCCTAGCCTTTTCCCAACTATGTCGGGGTCGGCTCCCAGTCAAACCGGATGCAGCTGAGTACCAGTATTTTACATGGAGCGACTATCTGACCTCCACAACCCAATAACTGAGTAATACGATACCCCTTGGTAAGACTGGTTGACAGACTTTCGGGCTTCTGACGACCCGTAATGACTGTCAAAGATCTACAAATGTCAGCGGGGACCAACGGCTTAACGTGCTTTCCGAGGCATGGAGGAGTCTCGGTATGTAAAGATGGTCACCCATCCACGGACCAACCCCGGCAACCGTAGCTTAACCTGTTGGATCAACCCGGTGCGGCTGTTATTACTTATCCACGAGCTCCTATTTACGATTGCTGCGATAAACACACAAATTCAAGGGGTGGCTATAAAATATGCGTGAAGTTCACGAGATAGTCCGCTCACTGCGGTCACCGGAAGTCGTCGGTACACTGTGGCCCTAGAGAAAAGGGATCTAAGTCCAAAAATGCAACTTTACAGAAGACGAAAAAAACACTCCGCACGCTTCAAATTGCGTGTTTGACCTCGTGTGACATTTAAACCGCTATCAAATGAAACACATGTGATGTTTTTTATAGGTAAACAATTTATGCTCTTTATTATTATTGAGTTATTTTTTATGTAAAGTTATTAGTTTTTACTAACTTATACTAACCACAAAATGAATGCCTTGAGGGTATTAAATAAGTTATACCCCTTCTCCCATATGTTAAATGTTAATTCACACAAGTGAAAATGGATACGCATTTGGAATGATTATCAGAATACTAATTTCCACAGAGTTATTTTTGATTTTTCCCCTTATTTTGGTGAAAACTGATGTATGTCTAATAATAATATCATTACTCACTAAACCATTTTTAAGGACCAGGTGTTGTTGTATTGATAAACACCAACCAAATTAAATCGTGGGTAATTTATGTTAATTTAGATTCAAAAACACATTTATTTTTTATTTTTTTCCATTTTAAAGAATACAAAAGTACTTGAAACCGACTTTTGTAGTTTTTTTTTGGTGTCAGTTGAATCCTTTTACACAAGGTAACTTCTTTATTTTTAGAGATAGCTTAGATCCATTTACGCCAAACGATAGAGCATTTTTTTCTGATCACTTCTGTATACTTAACTCATTTTCCACGAAATCGGACTTATACCCCACAAGGGCCACAAATTTCACGATTGGTCCTTTTTGACTCTAACCCTACACCCCTATAGTCCTTTGAAAAAATCATCTGCTTCACAACGTAAATAACGCAAAAATAGAGATGTGTTACTATTTTGGTGTACATTACATACTAAATATAACATCACTCGTGCAATACCCGAAGGTTTAGGCAGAGTTATACTACGTTTAGTAAACCCTAATTTCGCCAGTTATGTTTAAATCCCATGTAATAGGGGGCGAGCCTATTGCCATCACATACATACATATATCCACCACGCGGGCCCAGTGCGGGTTGGTAGATGTCACATGTCTTCGAATTTTTGGTTCTAGGACATGCTGGTTTCCTCACGATGTTTTCCTTCACCGTTTTGGGAGCAGTGGCGATGAACTAATTTACACAAAGTTAAGCGCCTGTCAGGGTTCGAACCTACGACGTACAACTCGTAAGTCGTGGCCGTTACCACTGGGCCACCACTGCTCCGCTGCAATGAATATTGTTGAATTGTCAAAATGAAATACATTACAATTGTAATTATGTTACACAAACAGGATGCTGTTCTAACACTGCGGTCTCATCATCTATCTCAAAGCTCCCAACAATACTATGACAATCTTAAAACCCTTAGTCAGTTCAAAAACCACATTAATTTTGATCTCGTAACTCCACCCTTTGAAAGTACGGCTCCAGTTTAATCACGATAGGTTAGACTTGGTTTCTGGTCCTTTGTTTAATTCCGCATTGTAATATATCTTAAAATGTTTTGTTTCATGCCAACTGTATTACATTTCTAGAGGCTTTTGTAGGTCTGTTTCTGTACAGCGTGTATCAGGAAAGTGTGGTCATAATATAATTATCTAAGGGTGTGGTAATAGGCCACCAAATTGTGCAAGTTTCTCCATGGGACCAACATCAAAATCACTATAAGATAATCACATTTGGGTCGAGTGGGTATTGAAGTCTTGTATAATTATATAGTTGATAATTTTTGAGTTGATTACGATGTTTGGTCCCATGGAAATTGATCCGTGCCTCATGTTTTTTCAATGTGGAATTTAACCGGTTTATTACAGGCGCCCGTCCCGTCGTTTAGCGGGTGTCTAAAAGTCATAACTAGAAAATTCGCTAATTTGTAATGAAAATGGGGTAATTTTGGTACTAAAAACGTGAATTTTAAATAGTAATAACTTATTAATTTCCATTTTTTTTTTTTTTTTACTATTTATTGTGTATGTATATTTAAAAGCCTTCGGTACATATTTTTGAATATTCTGGAAGCAAAAGGAAATGCTAGTGTCAATTCATAGTTGAGTAATGATATTGGTTCTGATGCGGTTGTACTGTATATTTTATTCGGAGTGGTACTGTAATTGTATTGGCACTCTGAGTTGTACAACACTGGTGACGCATGCGTCAGGTTGAAAATATTCTTGTTTAGATATTATTTGATAGAAATTTTGACAACTATACTTATTATGTTTGGAGTATGATCTAAAACTCATATTCATAATGATGTTTTCTAGTTATCCGTCGTGTCGCTTATCTCGTTTTCGTGATTTTTATCGAAACGGTAGTGAGTCAAGAAAGGCTTCTACTAAAACTGCGTAAGGCTTGGTAAATATTTACATAGTATAAGTAAAAAACTACGCTCATAATAAAAAGCTTAACTGCTAATCAAATTTAAATATTATACGTCTAAGTGTGTATTTACGCAACCCAACTTCGTCGACACCAACGAAATGGTAAGTAGATTAAAAATGCAAGAACAACTCAAAAACACTCCAACATTCACCAAAGGGGTACAGGCAATTACCCACGCGCACACACACACACTTATATATACACATGTGAAAATAAGAACCGTAGCGAATCAAAATATCATCCAACACACAGTCAGCAGAAACATTTAACTCGGCGCTTAAACCTCGGAGGCGTTATTTATTCAGTCTCTTTTTTTGTTGTCTCTACACTAACAACTAACTTTCGCGTTGCGGACTTTTATGTGGCTTGTACATATATTTTTTCTGCTTTTCAGCATGAAACAGGGCAGTTCGGGTTTTTTAAACTTGATGGCCTGGGTTTTTAAACTGAGTTGCCAGAGTATATTATTCGCATGGTTTGCTGCAGTTTGGTTCTCGTGTTTTGTTCGAAATTTGTTTTTATAATTTTCTATTTGCATCTACGTTAAACTGGAGGTGAAAGGACCAGTTTTATTAACACAACATTCTGAAATGTAGTTACGGTAGGCTGCAGGTCAACAGTAACCAAACCAGTATAAGCTGGTCTCTTGTTCTTTTGAAACTCCGTACGCGCTAGACCAGCTCACAGTCAAAGTTTGGCGACTGACATGCAGCCTACTATATCAATGTGAATTTTTAACTTAATTTGTGCTTTTAAATTTAATCATAAATAACAGCCGCATGGGTCGATCCATGATGTTAAGCTACGCTTGGTCCGTGGATGGGTGACCATCTTCACATACCGAGACTTCTCCCGTGCCTCGGAAAGTACGTTCAGCCGTTGGTCCCGGCTTCTCTTCTCATCTTTGATAGTCGTTACGGGTCGTCAGAAGCCCGAAAGTCTGACAACCAGTCTTACCAAGGGGTATCGTATTACGCAATTACTGGGTTGTGGAGGTCAGATAGGCAGTCGCTCCATGTAAAATACTGGTATTCAGCTGCATCCGGTTAGACTAGAAGCCGACCCCAACATAGTTGGGAAAAGGCTTGGTAGATTGATTGAAAGTTAATAATGGATGTCATCTGAATTCACTAACAAGCAGTGTGTTATAAGCGCCATCATCATCTCCTTGCCCTTGTCCCATAATTGGGGTCGGCGCATCCATCACTCTATCATTCACTCTCTTTTTAACCAACTACCAAAATAAAGGAGGTTTTATGTTCGACTTTATGTATTTTATTTAAATGTACGTTCGTCGATATTTTCATCAATTGTGGACCGAATTTGAAAATTATTTATTACTAGCTGCGCCCCGCGGTTTCACCCGCGTAAGTCTCGATCCCGTTGGAATATCGGGATAAAAAGTACCCTATGTGTTAATCCAGGTTATAAACTACCTGTTTGCCAAATTTCATCCAAATCCATTAAGCCGTTTTTGCGTGATTGAGTAACAAACATCCAAACACACAAACACAAACTTTCACATTTATAATATTAGTAGGATTTGGATGAGGAAAGGATGTTGTCCCATATCAATTTTATTAATATTGCCTGGGTAGTTTTTCAGTTAGCTTCAATAATACGTATTTTTCCCACTTAGTCTATATGGATGGTGTTATAATAAGTTCCTGTCACTGTTATTTACTCAGAGTATTCGAATTTATGTGGGTGGGCCACAACAAAAAAGTGATAAATAAAAACTTTTTGGAAATAAAAAACTACTGACTTCTAAAAAAAACACTACAAAGTGTCGGAAGTCGGTGGCAAAATACCAAAAATTCAAAACTAGGACACCGACTTCTGAAATTAAAGTAATTTTTCATTTTGTAGTGTATTTTTTTGTAAAAACTTTTTATCTTTCATATCATTCCTTACAAAATCAAGCCATATTTTCTTTGGCCTTCCTATCTCTTTCCATCCATCCACATGCATATATTATATACCTCTTTATAACATACTTATATCAAGACAAACGATTCCCATTCAACTGACAGTGAGTCAGTAAGCGATTAATATTTGATTTTGTACTTTTATCCTTCTCTTATGAGAAGACTAGCTTCCGCGCGCGGCTTCGCCCGCGCGGTATGTCGATGTCCGAAAGGCATACCGGGGCCCTTGGCAACAGGCAACTGAAGGAACACGGGTGGATTTTAGTCAGTAAAACTCTGACACGCCCTCCCGTTCCTCTAGAACCAGAGAAGTCATTTGATGAACGACAGAACGGATTTCGAAAAAAATTGGCAAGGAGCTAGGTGACAACCTTTTTTTTTTTTGAGGGTGGTAACGTCATTTTATGAATTCACACCCTCAAAAAAAAAGGGTGTCATCTATCTCCTTGCCAATTATTTTCGAAATCCAGTCGTTTAGGAGCGAAAACGTAACATACAAACAGACAGAGTTACTTTCGAATTTATAATATTATAGTATGGATGTATTTGTACTGCAGTCCAGAAGTTACAGACTGGTTGTATACAGCTGTTGTAATGCTTGTTAGAGAATGTTGGCTTTGTTGATTCTCTATTAGACTCGATGGTCCTTTGGGGAGTATCCATAGAATTGATAGACAGACGGACTACTGATTGCTTTGCTGTGTTTGTATAGGTCTGTGTTTTGTTACCTATTCTTGTGATAATCTGTCTCTTGTCCTCGGGGGAATGATAGTTGGTTAGTCAGAAACACCATGAAATTCCGCGATTCGACCGAATCAAGCCGATTCCACAAAAAAACCTGAGGCCCTAGACGAAGTGACATTCTATCAGCGATAACGATGATGGAAAAGGCAAAAATGTATAGGATTGACATAAGCTATCGAAAAGCTTACGTCAATCCTGTTGAAAGTCGTTGTAGATAAACCAAACGCTTTCGAAGCGATTGTCACTTGTCTAGGCCCTCTGGTAACAAAAACGCCACTTAATTTCTTATCTAAGGGTTTGTTCATCCTTTACACGCTGCATGTGTCGTAGATGTGCACAAGAGCCCTATCATGAACTCTCATTTCCAGGCAGTTGACGGCGTAAACAGAACTGCCTTTCAATTTCATATTATGAACTCGTTAAAAAAGCCAGTCAGCGGTCACGTGACACCCTGGCCAACCAGGGCGCATAGCTTGTTTAGAGGTCTAAAAGAAACTAACACGAGCAGGACCCGATCTAGCAACCTCTGGCGCACCACCGTTCCATCCCACACGACCACAGAGGTACATTGTTTATGTCGATACACAAACACTTTAACTATTGGTCGAATTCCCGTTGTCCTAGGATGAGACAATTAATAAAAAATCCGATGTTGGCCAGTAACATAGCACAAAGACTAAGGTTTGACTTGCTAAGGTCAAAAGGACCAGCTTACCTTCTCCAGCGCCTGTGACGGTGTGTATGAGCAGCACCACAACACACAGGCACCGTTGGCCCTCCACCGACATTGCTGTCGTGGGTTCGGCACCTGAAGCAAACAAAAATATTGTTATTATGAAAACACGCTTACATTCCCTGAACTAGGTACAAGTTTAAAGTATAGTCGAACTTTGAATAAACAGGCAGCTTTTTTTTTAACAAACAATTTTTTTTTTTTTACTTTGTGCCGAGTTGTCAATTCTTTCACATCAATCTTAATTATGGCAAAAACTTTAAAAATAGTCATTACGCACACAATTAAAAGTCAAATCTACGAATGACATACGGGACCAACAGCCTGACGGGGCTTAATCTCCCAAATAGCCATTTAGCCGCAACATCTTTTTAATTCATCATGACACAAAAAAAAACACGATGTGACCCATTCTGAATCCGACTTTATACTAAAAGCGCTTTCATGTCGGGTACGCATCCGAAATAAATGGAGTCGCGGCAAAGCGTGAAAGATTAATTATATTAAATGAAACAATCGCTGTAAAATGGAGCGTTATCTTTTCATTCCAGTGTGCTGTTTGGGTAAAAGGTTTTAATTTTATTTGGTTAAGTTTTTTTTTTTGGGGAGTGGGGTATATATTGATGGATTATGTCACGGTATTATGAGATTACAGGATTGGTTTTTGGGTAAAAATAAGGCATTCTATGTACAGGTTGGCATACATCGACGCACAATCTGTTACCATAGATTCTGTACATGATTCTTGCATTTTTGGAACGAAGTTCTTTTACGCGGCTCCTTGTAAACTTTCAGAACATATAACGCTAAAAGCGTTCATACTTGCGACTGTCTTCTTCTAAATCAAAGAGAAAGAAAGAGAAAGGGACAGAATGCTGGCAGATAAAACCACTCACATTCAACTTTTTCATAGGTTTGGGTCGGCTTCCGATCTAACCGGATGCAGCTGAATACCATTATTTTACATGGAGCGACTACCTATCTGACCTCCACAACCCAGTAACTGGGCAATACGATACCCCTTGGTAATATGGTTGTCAGACTTTCAGGCTTCTGAAGTAACAACTGTCAAAGATCGACTACTGACAGCCGGGACCAACGGCTTAACGTGCTTCCGACGCATGCAGATGTCTCGGTATGTAAAGATGATCATCCATTCACAAACCAACTGGCAAGCGTAGCTTAACCTGATGGATCGACCCGTGCGGCTGTTATTACTTAGACACGAGCTCCTCAACTTCAATATCGAAACTCATTTTTAAAACTTAAACATAAAAACGCAGTGTGAGCAGTGGTTGCCCAGTGGTAACGGCCACCACTTACGAGTTGTAAGTCGTAGGTTCGAACCCCGACAAGCGCTTTACTTTGTGTAAATTATTTCATCGCCACTGCTCTCAAAACGGTGAAGGAAAACATCGTGAGGAAACCGGCATGTCCTAGAACCAAAAATTCGAAGACATGTGACATCTACCAACTCGCAGTGGGCCCGCGTGGTGGATTACGGCACGCTCCCTCTCACAGAGAGGAGACCTGTGTCCCAGCAGTGGGAACATTATAGGCTGATTATGCTAAACATAAATACACAAGGCCACTTACATATGCATAACTATAGGCATAACTACTGTTCACTTAGAAACGGACCAAAAACCTAAAGGTTATATATTATCCCCAGCGGGACTCTTACACAGCGTGACGAGTAGTAGATCGGTATCACTCTCAGAAACACGCGTAAAATTTTATTACCAGCGTGTTTTTGTCACGTCGGGAGATCGCACGGGAAATATGGGCTTTGTTGTAACGAAATAAAATAGTTTGGTTATTTTTGTGGCGTTGAATTGAAACTACTGCCTATTGTAATAGGGTACATTATTAATTGTTATTTCTATTATCTCTTATAGATGGGCTCGGTTTAGACTACCTATTATCTTACATGGTTGTAAGCAATGGGTTGATTCGGTTTTGATCAATTTAGATTGCCATTGATAAGAAGAAGTATGTTAATCGCAAACCCGTCATGAGCATGCGTGGTACCTAATCATAGTAGTACCTTGTCTGTATGAGAAGAGGCCATTGCCTTCCAGTGGGATAAAAATAGGCTGGTATTATTATTTTATAACTGACTTTAAAAAAAAGAGGAGGTTATGCATTCGGCCGTAGGAAAACGAAGGTAACCGACATAGCCCGAAGTATTGCCAAACTTAAGTGGCGGTGGGCAGGGCACATTGCTCGCAGAACAGATGGCCGATGGGGCCGAAAGATTCTGGAGTGGCGACCGCGTACCGAAGGACCTAGCGTTGGAAGGCCCCCCCAGAAGGTGGACTTAATGACGACCTGGTGAAGGCCGGGGAAATGCGCTGGATGCAAGAAGCACAGAACCGGTTGAAGTGGCAGTGCTTGGGGCCTATGTCCAGCAGTGGACGTATTTCGGCTGAAATGATGATGATGATGCATTCGGTTAGAATTGGCCTTCTAACTTTACCACTATACACCAGGAATTTCTACGCAAAACCCACCTCCCAAGACCAACAAAAGACGCAATTACGCATTCATAAGTACAAGTGTTCCTAACTCACCCCCCGAGTTTCACCCCCAAACACGATCTATAATGAAGAAGCTCAACTAACAGATTACTAATTAACGTACAAGGTACGTAATTGACAGGTGAGGCCTGTTATGAACACACCTGGATGTTGTCTGTCTAAATGTAATGTTTTAGTAATGGGGGGGTGAATTAGAGGGTTGTAAGGGGGTGAAAGGGGGTATGTGTTGTAGTTTTGTTTTTGACGTAATTATGGATTTAGGTGAGTTTGTCTAGTATGGTACTTGGAAAGACGGGTGGTATGTAGCGTGGGGGTAATAACAGTGAGATTATCGCAGTGGGTGAGTTATGACCTTGTCTACCTTAGTGCTGTCAAGCGTGCTCAGTGCTGCCAATTCTGATTTTAGTTCTCGCTGGAATAAATAGTATATGTATGGAATGTAGAGTTGTTTCGGGTTAGATTTTTTAAGGATGTGAATTTTTTGTTGGCATGTAGTCACGGTTAAGTTGAAATGTTCGCTAGCTTTCAAGTTTTGACTAAATAAAAAATATCTAAGTTCTAATCATTATAATGAAACCGACCTGTCGAAATACTTTTCTTTAAGTATTAAATTCCATATTAATTTTTGGTTTAGAAAATATTGGAAAACAGGCTTTTAATGGGCTATACAGGATTCAATTTAATTCATAGGCATCCTCTTAAGGGGCCATTGTACTCATTATTATGAACAACTTTCACAATTGGAGTCAACCCTCAAATCGCGAAAAAAAATTGCTGTTTCCCACATTTTGTCGAGCTATGTGAACATAAATGTAGGGAACAGCTGATTTTTTTTTCAGCCTGTATACAGGCAAATGACTTCTCGCGCTCTGGGTGGAGCGGAAGGGTGTGTCAGACTTTTACTGACTAAAACCCACCCGTGTTCCTGTATACAGTACTTCCGTGTAGTAGTTGTATACAGGCTAAGAGACTAATTATTAACTTTCAATAATAAAACCACCAGAAACACAAAAACTACAAGAAAAATCCTTGATTTTAATTAATTTTTCTAAGCAATACCTTGGCTCAGGATTCTTCCTGTTATGATCAACTACAAACTGTCACTATTAATTAAAATTAATTTATTGAATGCTTTATAACAGGCTGGAAGTACAATAGGCAGACGAACCCCACTACTGAGCCTTGACAGCCATTGTGGGTGAATCAAATTATAGACGCAAGAAACTATTTGTCTAAGACAATTAATTATTGAGGATAGAATTGTTCTTAGATTAACACGGATTGCAGGAATAGAAGGTTTACTAACCGACTTCTTCAAAAATAATTAATTAAAAAATTAATAAACACGTCTGCCCTGCTAAAATACGAACTAAAAAGTAAAAAAAGAACTAGTTGGTAAAATTGTCATTGCAGTTGGGGTACCGTTCTGTGGAACACTTTTTAATCTAAGAGGTCCCCCGACTGCGATACCCCATACATCCAAATCCGTTCAGGCATTTTAAAGTTATGGTGGAATAAAGAAACTCACATACATACATACATGAACCCTGAAAACATTACAATTCTTTTTGGGCAGTCGTGTAAAAAGGAGGAGGTTCTCAATTCTTCTGTATGTTTTTTTTTTTGTATGTTTGTTACGCGATTACTCCGCCAATTATGAATCGATTTTGATGATCATATTTTTGTTTGGTAGGTCATGCTTCCGAGGTGGTCCCATATAAATTGTATTAACTTCGCTTGCGTAGTTTTTGAGTTAGTTTCAATATTACGTATTTTTCCCACTTAGTATACTATGTTGACGATGTTCTAAGTGACTCCGTCACTGTTATTTACATAGCAGGTAGTGGTATTCGAATTTTTGTAGGGTAGGTACCACAACAAAAAACCGAAAAATAAAAGCGTTTTACAAAAAAAAAACACTAAAAAGTGAAAAATAACTATAATTTCGGAAGTCGGTGGCAAAAAACGAAAATTGAAAAGTAAAGACACAGACTTTTGAAATTAAACTTATTTTTCACTTTTTAGTGTTTCTTGTGGAAGTCGGTTATTTTTTTTGTAAAAAGTTGTTAGAGCAAAATTCTCTTGTGCAAAATTTGCAGGCTATGCATTGTCTGTCAGTGAAATAATTAATTTTAGATGTTGACTAAGTAGATCACAAATGTTTACCAACAGCGCCCTCTTGTCAATGTCATTCTGTTATTTTTGTAGCACTCTAGTCACAATACGGAGGAATGTGTGCGTTACCCCAACTAAATAATTGCGAATATAGTCATTTAAATCGGATTAACAATTGAGTGCGAAAGCCGTTTCATCGAATTTTGTTTCTTCGAAAACCTTTCATCGACATCTCTATACTGCGACGCCTTTTTAAATCGACGTCTTGTTACTGCAATATTTCGTTACATCGAAAAACTGTACTAATTAGTTGCCCAGCTTCTGTAATTGTTGCGCACATTTATAGTTGCACTTACACTTTTTTTTGGGTTAGGGTGGGAAATCATCAAATGACTTCTCCCGCTCTGGGCGGAGCGGGAGGGCGTGTCAGACTTTTACTTACTAAAACCCACCCGTGTTCTTTTAGTTGCCTATTGCTGCAGTTGCTAGTTGCACTTACAATGGAGTGAGATTTAAATGACTATTTTCGACATTATTTTGCTGGGGTATAGCACACCGGAGGAATTATACTAACACAGTTTTCATCCATGTTGATTGCCCCAATACGCTCAATCTCATAAGTGTATTCTAAACACGTAATGTACTTTCAAGTAATTATTGTACCTCAATATTGTGTATGACGATATAAACCTATTTGCATGCTATCTATAAATTAAACCTACCAGGAATGGGGAATAATAATTGGTAATTAATGTTTATAGTGTTGTCTCTAAGTGGGAAATCGATATTGTAAGGGATATTTCTATTAATAGGTTGATTATACTATTCCAATTCTAATTCAGCTGGGCTTGGAAGCCGCGTTGACGTCGAGTCTTTTCGTCGCGTATTCCACATAGCCTTAAGAATAAGAGGTCTTCAATCAGTGCGTCCTGAGATCCGAAATGTGGTCACTCACGGTACGGCTGGATCAAAAATTCAAGGTCACATAGCTCTGTGGAACGGGCAATGCTCGGAGTCTCGCTGAGGGATCGAATCCTGAACGAGGTGATCCGGCAAAGAACTAAAGTTGTTAACCTAGCTCACAGAATAAGCAAACTGAAGTGGCAATGGGCCGGCCATATTAGCCGTAGAACCGATGATCGTAAACGTAAGGTAGGACGCCCTCAGGCTAGGTGGAGCGACGATCTTCGCAACAGCTGGATCAGAGTTTCAATGAATCAAGCAATCGTCCAGCACTGGACTGCTGCAGGCTTTTTTTTTGTGGTTGGAAAATATTCAAATGACTTCTACCGCTCTGGGTGGAGCGGAAGGGCGTGTCAGACTGTTACTGACTAAAACCCACCCGTGTTCCTTCAGTTGCCTGTTGCTAAGGTCACGGTATCCCTTTCGGAGACTGCTGTAGGCTGGATTTTCCATTAGAGAAATAATTTTTAATTTGGTATTATTAATTATATAAATATTTTGCATACAACAAAATCGTGACACAGGATCAACTTCAGTACGGTTTAGTAAAACCTTTGGAGGGTTGAATTAAACCTCTGTGGGTTTAAACGCTTTGTTACAAAAAGGGGCATTGAGCAAGCGGTAAACGTACCTATGAAGGCTTTAGAGATAATAATCAGTTGTTATCTAATTAAGAAACTAGTTGCGCCCCGCGGTTTCACCCGCGTAAGTCTCGATCCCGTGGGAATATCGGGATAAAAAGTATCCTATGTGTTAATCCAGATTATAACCTATCTGCAGGCCTAGCCAAGTTACAAACGTTTCGTATCGATTCTCTTTCTACAATCGTTATCGCCTCGGCGTAAGCGATTGTAGAAAACGATAAGTTGGTAGCCAAGTTGACACGACTGAGTCGATCGCTCGTTCTACAACGTATTTAGAAAAATCCTATACTTTAGTCTATGGTGAGCGTTCCTACAAACGTCAAACTAACGTCAAAGTTACGGTTGTGTTGTGTACTTTGTGCGCGGGCAAATAATTGTTTTAAATAATAAAAAGTAAGCGAAATAAGGTAAAGTTCTTCTTATAATTGGTTTATTATAATATCACAGTGTGGAATGTAATTTTAAACATGACTGTGTCTCGAAATGTTATGATATGACAACTTATACCTTCGATAGGATCCTGCATACGAATGAAAGATACCTTATATGAAGTGATAACTTTTATAGGATGGAATCTAGATCTCGAGCGAGCCCAGAACAATTCGCAGCTCTATTGGAATTCATGGAAAGGTACGTAAATCATTAGTTATTTCGTAAATATCATCCTTTATTAAATCTATCACACTCGGGCACTTGAAAGTTTGAAACATAAACAATGACGTGATACGCTACGTGAACTAATAGTGCTACTTACGAAACAAACAAAAGAATTGTGTTTGACCCTTTACTTATTCAATAGACCCTTTGTTTCTCTGAAATTATTTTAACTTACGAGTATGTTCTAGCCATGGCGATATAACGAGGCCCCAGCAAGGTCCTCAAGGCCGAATAAAAGCAGACCGACTGTGGCAGGAACTGGAAGAGTTACTTAACTCCATTGGTGGAGGAGTAATAAAGCCCTTGGACAAATGGAAAAAAGTAAGATTCTTAAAAAAACCACTGTAAAAAAAATATTTTATTGTTTCCTATTATTAACATTTAGTATTCTACAAGATGAAGTACATACAACAATCAGCTTACTTCATAGACTAGAAAATGATTGATCAAACATGCATGACAAAAATTAACAGACTAATATGTTCAGGTGTGGGCAGACTGGAAAACAAAAACCAAGAAAAAAGCTTTAGCAATACGTTGTGAGGCTTCTGGTACTGGTGGTGGTCCAAGCAGCAGACAAACTCTCACTGCTTCAGAAGAGAGAGTGTTGGGCATAATGGGTTTGACTGCTGTCGTTGGTCTAGCTGGAGTTGAGGAGAGAGGCTTTGATGTTAGTTTTTTTCTTTGCTTGTGGACTTTGTTATATTTTCTTTTATAAACAAGTGTAATTTTTATAATTTTTATTTTTTTATTTTTCAGGCCCCACTATCAGAGAGAAACTCTCTACCACCACCAACCAGAGATTCTGTACATACAGTCTGTCCGTCCCAAATTTCTGACACAGATGAAATTATGTTGGATTTTATTATTCCTTCTGATTCTATACAAGGTACCATTTTTTTTTTAAAGATAAAATGTTTTGGCTAAATAATTAATTTTGGCTCATTTTAATATATAAATAATTATATATTCTCAGCTACAACAGCATCTACTGCCCGTCCTTCACTGCCACCTGTCTCTGGAGAACTTCCACGCCATCCTCCACAACCAGTGCAAACGCCGCCGCCCGGTACTGCGTCCGCGCCGATGCCGTCAGCGACGTCGCCTACCACGTCCACGTCACGGGGTGCTCCGCAGAGGCGACGGCATCGGCCAAGCCCGTCGCCCGCGGCGTCACCCACCACATCCACGCCGCGGCGCCGCGGGCTGCTTCGAGCGCGCACACGCCGGGTACAAACGCCCTTCGAACGAGCTATGAGTGAGTTCGTAGCTGTTGAGAATCGCCGGCTACAACTAGAGGCAGACCGGGAAAAAAAATATCACGAGAGGGAGATGGAAAGATTGCGGTTGGAATTGAGAAGAATTGAAATGCAAGAAAACCAAAATCTAATTTTAAGTCGTTTGGCAGGTACTGTAGACAATTTGATAGAAATTTTACCACAGTTGAGACTATCATCACTACCTTCGACAGATATTATCCCTTAAAATGTCTATTGTAGTGATAGTGGTCTCAGCTGAGGGCTATAAATATGAACATTTCAAATTGCCTACATTACAATATCAGAATAACAATTAATTTTTATTTCAATTGTTTGCTATTGTTTACTTTTCCCTTCTCTATATATGAACAATTCCCTTTTATTTGAACAAATTGTATGTATCATTTTTATTTCTTTTAATAGGTAGTACTTTGATCTTTTTATAGTATTAAACAAAACAAATTTAATTTAGAATTTAAATGTAAGAAATAAAACCAAATTTATGTACAGTAACAGTAAGTAATTGATGTTTTTGTAAAGTAATTGAAAACAATAATACCTTCAAGGTAGGTATTGTAAATACAAAGTAGTTGATAACTGAAAAATCCTTCCTTCTTAGCTGACGTGCACGCCACCACCGAATTAGTATGAATGTCAGTGTTTTAATAAAAACAATAAGTAATAAACTTGTTTGTAACAATAAAGCTGTTTTATTAATAATTTAATATCTAAGTACTTCACATTGAAAATAAAATTAACTGTACATTTTCAAAATAGATAGTATTTTGAAAATGTCCAGTTAACTTATTGTTCATTATCGATCAAAGTCAAATCACATAAGGTACTTTCGAAGTCAAAATAAAAAAAAATGATTCTAGTCGCCCCTTCATAAAGGTAGTTTTTGTATGGAGAAGAATGGGCAAGAAACTCCATCCACTCTTTTAAAATGTTTTATAAAGATCAATTATATAATAACATGTGAAGACGATGCACCTAGAATAAGATTACTATACCACAATAGGTAAAAATAAATAAAAATGAAGCAATGACAAATAAATTATTTATGTGCTCACATATTTACAAACATTGTAAAAGTAACTAATATCAGTGCGTGAGTTTAATTAATCAGTAATCACTAATAAATGAAAAAAAAAAAAAAAATGTTAAAATAAAATCTTAATACTTATAGCTTAAAATAATCTTACTATAACCTATTCAATAAACATCTCAGCATGGCTCTTCCTTGGATTAATTCATTTTGGCTACCCACAGTTGCAGTGGATGTGGGATCTTGCATGGTTATAATATCATCCTCATCGTCATGTGCATCAGGAAGTTGTTGTGGTGGTGGTAAGCCAGCTTTCAAAGCTATGTTGTGTAACACACAACATGCCATTGTAATATTGCTAGCTACATGAGGATGATAGTGAAGAACCCTGTCTCTAAGCAAACATCTCCACCGTGCTTTGAGTAATCCAAAACATCGCTCAATGCAGTTACGGGCTTGTACATGTGTTTGAGTATATCGTTCTTCAATAGAACCTTGAACTGCATTGAGGATAGGTGTCATAAGCCAAGGGCGTTGTGGATATCCAGAGTCACCTGAAAAATAAGTTTCTGTAGACAAAACACAGGAAAACTCCTAAAGCTTAGATCTTTTAACTATTATATATACCTACCTAATAGCCATACTTGTTCATTATTTTGATGAAGTTCACGCATATATGATTCAACTCTACTAGAAGACCATATATGTGAATCATGTGTAGCTCCACCAAACTTTGCATTCACATTTAAAATTAGGAGGTTACTATCACAAATCTGAAAATAAAACAATTATTAAGAAGTGATTTATATAGCTTTAACATACCGTACAGTATAATATATAGATATAATATCTACCATTTGCACATTTAATGAATGATACCCTTTTCTATTATAAAAAAGATGCTCTTCATCGTTGGGCTTTACCAAAGCTATGTGGGTACAATCTATGCACCCAATTACACCAGGTAGGCCAAATCTTCTCTGGAATCTGCAACAATAATTGTTAATTTAAATTACATTACATGCACTTAATAATTTAAGTATTTTTAAGTAAATCGTTTGTTAAGTACTCACTCTTGTTTTATGGATGCTCTGTCATGTCGTGATTTCGGAAAAACGATCCATTTTGCCATGACAGCAGGGTGGTTCAAAGCAGCAACAACTTGTCTGATGCACCGACTAGCTGTGCGTTGGGCAAGATGCTGAGTGACCCCAACAATCCGCTGATAGGATCCTGTGGCTAGGAAACTAAGAGCGCACAACACCTACAAAAACAGAAACATTGAGGAAATGAAATGATAGCCAAGTACTTATTTAAAAAATTGCTAATAGGTAGGTACTTTATGTCACTCAAATTATAAGGCACTCTTACCTTAACTTTTAAGGGAATCTCGTTGGTTCCTTTTAATGAAGTTTTTTGTCGGAGTTCTTGACAAAGGGCTTGGGAAGTCATTTTGTTTAGCCGAAATTGCTGCACAAATAAAGTTTCCGGCATTTCGCGTATTGTTTCCATGCACTGACGATTTATGTCTCTGTTTCGGCGCCTAAGCCACACTTCTTCATTATGAGCGCACCACAACATATTTAAAGTATGCATTTTAAATGCTAAATGGTAAATATAGTCCAAAATTATGGTAAATAAACAAAACACTTCTCGGTATCAAAATATCAACACAGCTGTATCATAATAGACGCCATTTTTTTATCGTTTTCTCTAGGGTCTCGGCGATCGCTTAGCTATCGTTCAAAAATGTCGACATCGTTTCGTTAGCGCTTGTCAAAACTGTGACTTGGCTACCATCTCTATGGGATATAGCGATCAACATTGTAGAAACGATCGCATTTCATTCTAACATTTTGAACGATGTAAACTTGGCTACGAGTTTTCTATTCGTTTGTTCTGACCACGTGACTTAACGTTGAGATGATGTCATTCCTATACATTTGATTAGTTTTCTACTAGCGTTATCGTTTGTAGATTGTCAACTTGGCTAAGCCTGCTGTTTGCCAAATTTCATCCAAATCCAGTCAGCCATTTTTGCGTGATTGAGTAACAAACATCCAAACACACAAACTTTCACATTTATAATATTAGTAGGATTGTAAGGTAGGTAATACCGTAAAGCATTTGAAGGATTTGGTTTGAGTTTTTAACTGACTTCAAGGGTCAGGTTTTCAATTAGACAGCATTTTTGTTATATTACCTATATGTACTTTCAATGATTTTTTCGCTCAAAAAACGTACAAAAGATTGTTGGTTTTTCCGAGAGCAACTGCATGAGTTACTATAAAAAAAAAAAACAAATCGCTGTAGGTGTACCTATAATATTTGAAGAGTTCCCTCGATTTCTTTAGGATCCCATCATCAGATATTGACCTAATGACAATGGATCTCGGAAGTACACACGAAAAAAAAAAAAAAAAAATATATAAATAAAAATAAATATGATACCCTCCTCCTTTTAGAAGTCGGTTAAAAAGAGATATATATAACTACTAATACCTAATTCATCGCTGACTGTTCACACCGCCCGCCAGCGAGTTCTCATTCAGCGACACTCGGCTTGCGGGCACACTTGCTGAGGGACTAACGCTTGGTAAATATGCATAGTATAATCAGCCTATTATGTACTGGACCTGGGACTCAGGCCTCTTCTCAATGAAAGGGAACGGGCCGAAATCCACCACGCGGGCCCAGTGCGGGTTGGCAGATGGTAGGTCACATGTCTTCAAATTTTTAGTTCTAGGACGTGCCGGTTTCCTCACGATGTTTTTCATAACCGTTTTGAGAGCAGTGGTGATGATTTTCATGATGGTGAAAATACGCATGCTCATGCTCATGCGCATGCTTCTCGTTAATCGGGGTGGGACAGATGTCTTAGATATAGTAAGATAATACAGTAAAATGTTTCGAATGTATCTGTTTAGAAAGTTGGTTTAATCAAAACACATTTCTATGATTACTGGAAATTTCCCGTTCACTGGAAATGTGGAAAATTACAGACTCATAATCATAAATAAATATACGTCGTATAGGTAATAAAATTGACTAGGTACCTATTTTTCTTTACAGAAAGATGAGAGAGACATATTTATAGACAGCCTAATTAAATAGGCAAAAGTCAAAGCTTGTCAATTTTCATATTGAAACGCTCAAACGGAGGTTCACTAAAATAACTATTTATTTTTAGTTTTATGAGTATCTTTATCTATAATATTTTCATTTCTATATTACGAAGAGGTACCTATTTCTGTTTGGTTATTTTTTGTCGCTCCAACACATAATTAGTATCTACTGAAATCTAGGAACTTACTGAACCATCATAATGTTAAACGTGCAGACCAAAAATGCAAAAGTGGTAGGCCAGCCACCAAGCCGTGCCAAAATAACTATTAACTCTTTCGAAAATTTGAAAATCGAACCTGACTATCCGTCAGAGCGAAACGTCAGTTAGTAGCAAGTCACACGTTCACCTGTTTGACGTATCAGGGAAATTGGACAGAATAAATTGGTACAGAAGGCCGGCTTCATACGAGTGGAAACAGGCGCACGCACACATACACGCGTGCGTGTGGCGATCTCAAACGCATGCCAGTCGTGAGTACGCTTGCACTGCTGTACGTGAAGCGCGTCTATGGGTGCGTGCGAGTTCACTCGTTGTATGGAGCTAACTTTCTGTACCCCTCTATTTTGCGGTAGTATGCTGTTCGCTTCACCCCGTTTTAGGGAAGGGGGTTGTCGAATATGGCACTAACGGATATCAGTATGGCGTTTGACATTTGAATGCGATTTTTAACGAACAGTCGTGACGTGAACTGATTTTTAAAGGGACGGGAACGACATTCAATCCTGGTGGGTATAGAATCATGTACTGAATTCATATTATCAGATTGCCTGTTGCGTGTATCATAATTTCAGCCGAAAGACGACCACTGCTGGACATAGGTATCTGGGGGATACCTATGTCCAGCAGTGGTCGTCTTTCAGCACCGTCACCGCCGTCACCGACATTCAGCGGATTCTTGCCTGCACAAAGACATCGGACGTTACACCGTGTATAATCTATATGAAAACAGCATAATATTACAAAAGCTGCTAGTCAGTGTGTTTAGATACGAAGCTTTATAGAACAAAACATAATCACTATTGTTTGTGTTTGTTTTTATGAATTGAAATTGTGTCGTGACATAATTGTTTACACTTTCATACTGCAACTTCTAAAACAAATTCGACAAACACCACTCGACAAACAAAGGATACGTAGCCACAGTAATTAGAACTTATATGCACCTTGTTACATGCAACTGTTACTGAAACTTTTGATTAGGGATTTTCATGTATCGATATTCGATATCGATGATTTTAATATACCTAGTTCTATTGTGATATTCATTAAAAAAAAATGCTGTTCGTTGGTAAACATCTGAATAAGGTTCTTAGGGAAAGAAAAATTGGAAAAGTTTCCCAGAAAATTTGGCAATACAGGGAAAATAAACCATTATGACTTTAATATACCAAAATATAATCCTAGTATTTTTCAGAGGATTGATTGTTTCAAAAGTAGGTATCATAATAAATAGAATAAGAGAGCAGTGGTGGCCCAGTGGTATAGTCCGCAACTTACGAAATCGCTAACCCAGGCTGAATAAAGGCGCTTTATTTGTGTAAATTATTTCATCACAACATACTGCACTCAAAACGGTGAAGGAAAACATCGTGAGGAAACAGGCATGACCTAGAACCAAAAATTCGAAGACATGTGACATCCACCAACCCGCACTGGGCCTGAGTGGTGGATTACAGCCCACTCCCTCTCACAGAGACGACGCCTATGTAGCAGTAAGAACATTTAAGGCTGATTATGTTAAAAATAGAATAAGATAAAAACATCATTTCTGGAAGATCATCTCAAAATGTGTAGACAATTTTAAACCTTAAAACAATGATCCTTAAATTGTCAATTATGTACACAATGTCACTTAAGACATTCTTACCAAATCTCTGTAAACTCTTACAACTCAAGAATAACCATTTATGTACTCATATTTAATTTAATAGGTTTTGCCGTTTGGTTATCTTAATTACGCTAGAGAACACTTAAGTATTAACTTCTCGGGCTTGCGGACGGCGAGCAATGGGTAGCTCGCCGTCCGATAAGGACCAGGCCCGGGTCGATGG
This sequence comes from Lithophane ornitopus, assembly GCA_948473465.1. Lineage (NCBI taxonomy): Eukaryota > Metazoa > Arthropoda > Insecta > Lepidoptera > Noctuidae > Lithophane > Lithophane ornitopus. Next base: position 12,234,501 of record OX419637.1, on the reverse strand, counting down.
CGCGTCGTGTTCCACGCGCGCCTCAAAGAGATGTCAGCACACCTGACGGGGTCCGTTAGGACCGATGCCTGCCAGGGTTGCGGAATAGTCCGAAAGGGATACCGGGACCCTGGCAACAGGCAACTGAAGGAACACGGGTGGGTTTTAGTCAGTAAGAGTCTGACACGCCCTTCCGCTCCGCCCAGACCGGGAGAAGTCATATGATGATTTCCCAGCCAAAAAAAAAAAAATGTATTAACTTCTAGTAACTAAATATTATTATATTAGTCCTTAATAAAGATTGTGAAGGTACATAACATGTTTTAGTAACCCGAGAATTGCTTTGTCTTAATTAACTTCTTAGAAATTGAATTATCTAAGCTTTGTTAATAAAATTCGTTGTACTTAAAAGAAGTTTGGAGAGGTACTCTTATGGCTGAAAGTAATTGTGTTTTGACGAGGGTGTAGGCTTGTTTAGGCCAATCTTACTAGATCAAAGTGTTTATGAGGATAGATCTTCAGTCCGAGGGTGCGGTTCATTCACAGTTCTCCACACCTGATTTCTGATTTTGCATCACTGTCAAAATAAAATTAATAATAATAATTATTTATTGACACCAAAAATAATAACATTATAACAAAAACGTTGCTTAAAAATAAATAAAAATAATACAACATGGGAGCCTCTGCAGCCGAATTATATGAAAATCCTATATTTAGGCATACAGCGCCATAGCTCTCTGATAATAGATTGTTTTTTTTTTAAGTCTAACAGTAAAATTCCCCTCCAGTATTATTATTATTCGCCAAGTCAAGTAAGGTGTGTTTTCTCTATTAGAAAATTCTTGAAATACTGAAAATTGGATTGGAGCCCGGTTACTGGCAACTAAATTGCCCCTTTATTTTATATATTTAGTAACTGTCATAATATGTATAAGGAAGAGCACTGTTGTCTGAGATTAAATTATCTAGTTTAGACACAGATGTTTTGAATAACTTATTAGATTACTTAAATTATCACATTATTGTATTATTATAAAATGAATTTAATTGAAGGTGAAATAAATAAAACGAACAAACTGTAAGCGACTGTCCACTCCTGGGAATTCAGGCGTGATGTTATATACTCGTTAAATAAACAGAGAGCCTGCCCTTTTTTGATTGAATCCTCTCATCGAATGCTGGAGTCTTAAGGGATCCAGAGATTTCAAGAGAGAATATTTTCTTATTTCCCGGCTAAGTGATTTTGGCTACGTCTTGATAGATTTCCAAGAAAACTTCTTTTACATAATTTATTACAGAAACTGAGAAATGGGTTTAGCTGAAATTGATTACTTATTTATGAGTTATTGAGCAATTCACCTTTTTTATTTCTTTATAAATGTTTAGTCAACAACTGTATTAGTTAATATTTCTTATAATAAAATAAATAACTAGAAACTCATTCTGTAAAATTACCCATTAAAAAATAAATCACTTAAACAATAAATTTTAATTCCCCTGCAAGGCAAACACCTTATACTGCAAATTGTACATAAAAACTTTAATAAAGAAAAACACAAAATATTTTTATCGATGTTATCTCATTGTCATCGCTCACCACTATGCCAGAAGCTCTCAAACTTTCAAACAAATAGAATTCTCATTCTCCGTGTAATTTGATTGTTAACGACGACGCCACGATTCTATCAAAGGGAATCGTTGGGAAGCGTTTCTCAAATTTTTGTTGGGTCCCTTTCAATTGTTTTGCACAGGAAATGACTTTAAAAGACGATCGTGTTAATATATTTTTGTCGTTTGATGCTAAAAGTTGGTAAGAGTTACTTTAACCTCGGAATTTCGGTACTCTATTGGTTTTCTTTAAAGTCTATGTCTGTCTTAATGGCCTCGAAGTAAAAAACAAAGTTTTTATTGCACAGGATGCGAGTTCGGAACAATAGATAGCAATATTTTATAATTTATTCTTGGGTCACAGCTGACTTTGATGGAGGAAAAAATCATGAAGAAAGCTGTGTATAAATCTGTATTAAACTGCCAACATGAAGTGGGCAAGCGCAGTGTGATAATCAATGCAAAATCAATCTGCCTAGCCTTTTCCCAACTATATTGGGGTTGGCTTCTAGTCTAACCGGATGCACCTGAATACCAGTATTTTTATATGGAGCGACTGCATATCTGACCTCCACAACCCAGTGACTGGGTAATACGTAATACTTGGTAAGACTAGTTGTCAGACTTTCGGGCTTCTGACGACCCGTAACGACTGTCAAAGATCCACGAATGACAGCCGGGATCAACGGCTTAACGTGCTTTCCGAGGCACGGAGGAGTCTCGGTATGTAAAGATGGTCACTCATCCACGGACCAACCCCGGCAAGCGTAGCTTAACCTGAAGGATCGAGCGTGCGGCTGTTATTTGTGTTATTTTAGCCACGAGCTCCTCGTGATAATCAATACCTCAATCAATTATATTATAATCCTAATCCTAACTAATTTATAAAGGCAAAAGTGAGTTTTTTTGGTTGTTTATTTGTTTGTTACGCTTTCACGCTAAAACGGCTTAACGGATTTCGATGAAATTTGGCACACGTGTAGATCATGAACTGGTTTAGGACATAGGATAGTTAGATTTTTATTCCGATATTCCCACGGGATCGAGACTTACGCGGGTGAAACCGCGGGGCGCAGCTAGTATAATAATAATTTAAGACTGCCTCATTGATCTTGCGATTCTAGGTTCGATTCCTGGGTCGGGAGAAGTGTTATTAGGTTTTTCTATCTGGAATTTCTCAGTAGCAGCCTCGAGTCTTTGGATTTGTGCCTGGTTGATGGTGATAGGCTCGTCCCCTATTACAGACTCGAACATAACTGTCGAAATGTTGGTGCATCTGTGCCTAACCCTTCGGGGAATACCAGCATCATGGTGTGTTATTAATTAAAGGCCGACTTCGTCTAAGTTTCAGTTTACTTTTCCGGCTATTTATCATCATCATTGTTTCAGCCGAAAGACGTCCACTGCTGGACATTGGCCTCCCCCAAGCACTGACACTTCGACCGGTTCTGTGCTACCCGCTTGTAGCGGATTCCTGTGACCTTCACAAGGTCATGAGTCCACCTTGTGGAAGGCCTTTCAATGCTACGTCTTCCGGTACGCGGTCGCCACTCTAGAACCTTACGGACCCATTGACCATCTGTTCTGCGAGCAATGTATCGTACTAAACAAAAAAACTTTTTGGAAGTCGGTTGTTTTTTTTGGAAAAAGTTTTTATTTTTTCTCTTTTTAATTGTGGTAAGTACCTACCCCACACAAATTCAAATACCACTGTGTAACAGTGACGGAGTCGAATAGAACATCGTCTACATAAATACTAAGTGGGAAAATTTTATTATTGAAGCTAACTCAAAAACTACGCAAGGAAAGTAAATATAATTTATAAGGGACCACCTCTGAAGCATGATCTACCAAACAAAAAAGAATCATCAAAATCGATTCATATTTGGAGGAGTAATCGACACACATACCAAAAAAATAACAAGACGAAATGAGAACCTCCTCCTTTTTGAAGAAGTCGGTTACACTTAAGTTTGGTTCATATGTAACTTTTTGTTTTTTTTTTTGTTTTTGGAAATCATAAATGACTTCTCCCGCTCTGGGCGGAGCGGAAGGGCGTGTCAGACTCTTACTGACTAAAACCCACCCGTGTTCCTTCAGTTGCCTGTTCCCAGGGTCCCGGTATCCCTTTCGGACTATTCCGCAACCCTGGCAGGCATCGGTCCTAACGGACCCCGTCAGGTGTGCTGACATCTCTTTGAGGCGCGCGTGAAACACGCGCCTTCGACCCGGGCCTGGTCCTTATCGGACGGCGAGCTGTTTATATGTACCCTGCCCTGGCCATTCATTTAACACATAACAATTTTTCTGGTAGATAAAGCCTCCGGGCACTGAGAAATAATGGTTTTTCTTCATTTTTACATTGGAATTAAGTTTGAAGGTCTAAGGCATTTGGACGTAAAAGGTTTGTAAGTAGCGGAATTGATTCCTTGAAGGATCAGTACCTAGTGTTGGTGACAAAGGGATTTATTTGTCCGTCTTGGAAAAGTAGGTTGTATTAGCTATATTTCTGTTTAGTAGGTATTTCGGTATTTAGGTTTAGTGTCTATTTTGTTGTTGGGGTTGAAACATTCGAATAACTGTATTATTATGGGTGTGCAAGCCTTTTTTACCCGACTACGGCGAAGAAAAAACGAGGGTTATGATTTTGACCGGTATATATGTATGTATGTATGTATGTTCATCTGTTCCCTCATATCTTCTAAACGACTCATCACAATTTGACAAATGAGGTATCGTTGGAAGCGTCTTGATCGTCCGCTGATTATAGGCTAAGCGACGTTACATAAAGTCAGGAACTAAAAAAATAATATTTTTTAAACGTACCATGTTGGGTATCAAATAAAAGGGCTTAATGAGCACATTTCAAAAATATATATATTATAACCACAAAAGAATTAAAAAAAATAAAAAAAAATAATAACTAAAACCCAACTACGACTAAAAAGGTATAAACAAGACACCACACACAAACTAAAATTTCGGAGTCACACGTAATCTGTTTTATTTATGCCCTAACACGTGTGACTCCGGATCTTTAATTTGTCTGCCTGTGGTGTCTTGTTTATACCTTTTTAGTCGTAGTTGGGTTTTAGTTTTTATTACTTTATTTTTATGAAACCTTTTACCTTTTATCTATGTTTTTTTACCTTTTGGTTATATTATTATTTTTGATTGACTTATGATACTTTTGTTTCTACCTAGAACCAGTGCCTTTTCCTTTCCAAAAGCCGCCTTTACACGACACGCGCTTTCACTCGCGATCGGAGTGTGCACGATTGAACGCGGGAAAGCTTGCACGCGCAGTCGTGTGTGATTGTTTTTATCCATTTGTATGTGCCTTGAATTATGTTCGAAGCGCACAGACTTGTACGCATGAAAGCGCGAGCGGGCGGCGCGCTCGTGCTTATCGTTCTCGTTTTCTATATTTACACGCGCGTTCTTTCCTGCGTGAAAGGCCTCTCACGCGTGTCATGTAAAGGCGGCTTTAATAATGGAATTGATCTCTAAATATTATAAAACAAAGTCGCTTTTCGCTTATGTCCACGTTGTTGTTCTAAACCTCGCAACAGATTTTGATGCTATTTTCACCATCGTTTAGAGAAAGTATTCCGGAAGGTTTATATATGTATAATACGTTAATATTAATAATTAATATTCCTCAATATATATTTTTTTTTCCCTCTGTAGCTACATAATGTTAGAATTAGATTGTACATTTTATTTAAAATTGTAAAAAAATGTAAAAAAAAAAAATTACAAAGTTTAAAAAAAAAGTTTATATTAAAGTTACATATAGCGAAGCAGGAACGGTCGCTTGTGTTCGATATAACATAATTTTCATTTTATCATTTAACTAGCTGATGCCCGCGACTTCGCCCGCTTGGATGTCGGTTATTATACCATTGCAAAAAGTATTTTTTATTTTTTTATAGTTAAATATTCACAAAAAATATTAACTTCATACGGAAAATAAACAATCTGTACACGCACACTTGTCACACTTGCCTGTCTACGTTGAAATACAAGTGCGCGTGTACAGAGTGTTTCTTTTACGTATCAATTTAATAGTTTTGTGAATATTTCTTTTTTTTTTTTTTTTAGCATGTATGTACGCTATACTTTTGCTGGTTATCTGGAACGCCCTTTGTTAGTTAACATAATGTATAAATATGTAACGATAAATGAAATGATTTCAGTTAGGAGATCCTAAAGGCATCACCGAAGGTTCAAAATGCAACAGCGGGATTTTATTTAGGCACTCATCTAACTGTCGAAAAAAAAACGTGTAAAAATATTATAACCTTCTTTGGGAACACATGCCTAACTAACATTACCACTCAGACAAACAATTTTAATACTAGAACAATAAAGTTTTACGAGCGATATCTGACGTCTGACCGACGACAGAATGACCGGGTCGATATCCCCCGCCTTTGTCAAGATATCCCAATTACGCCATAGGGACGCGTAGTGATGTGCGTGTGCTAGACGCATAGAATGGTGTGCGATATTTAAATTACAAAAATTCTGGCCTTTTGCAGTTGCAGACGAAAAAACCGGCCAAGTGCGAGTCGGACTCGCGCACAATGAAGGGTTCCGTAGTTGGGATGAATTTATAAAACAAACTTAACATTGTAGTTGAAAAACTTGTTCTCCGATACAGAATGTATGGAAGAACATGTTTTTACAGCTGCAAAATTTAAGTTGGTCGATTATTACTCGGTAACTTGTGGAGCCTACGTAGCGGTGATAGTTTTCCTTTTAATTTCGTTATATATACTACTGCCGTGAATTTTTTCACTTATCCAAACCCAACCATTTAGCTGGCAGGCCCCCCCCTGCCAGCTAAATGGTTGGGTTTGGATAAGTACACTTGGCTCTAACAAAAATTAGCACTTTAAAGCTTAATATTCCGCAAACAGATCCCTGTAAACGACCTTTCCAACCCCACACCATGGGATTGACGAGAAAAAAAAAACCATCCCCACTTTAGGTGTAGGGGAGGTACCCTAAAAAAAATATTTTTTACAAATATTTTTTACCACTTTGTCGGCGTCGTTTATATGTATATCCATACAAAATTACAGTTTTCTAGTACCAACGGTCTCTGCGCTAAGCCGCGGACAGACGGACAGACGGACAGACGGACATGGCGAAACTATAAGGGTTCCTTGTTTACTACGGAACCCTAAAAACGGCAAAAAAAACACGTTTGTTGTATGGGATCTCCCTTAAATGTTTATTTTATTCTGTTTTTTTGTATTTGTTGTTATAACGGCAACAGAAAAACATCATCTGTGAAAATTTCAACTGTCTAACTATCACGGTTCATGAGATACAGCCTGGTGACAGACGGACAGACAGACAGACAGCGGAGCCTTAGTAATAGGGTCCCATTTTACCCTTTGGGTACGGAACCCTAAAAAGGATTATTCTCTTTAAAACGCGATCAATATCCTGCCTTTGTATATGCCAATAACTTCATAGTGATGTAGTGATTTGCGTGGGTTAGACATAATAGAATCGTGTAAGGCATTTAAATTAAAAGGCTCGCCTTTTTTATAAGTGAAGAATATATTGTGCTAGCATTTTTTTGTCATTTGGATAATTGATCACCATTGATTGGATTCCTAACTTCAAATCATCCATACTGATATTATAAATTCGAAAGTAACTCTGTCTGTCTGTCTGTATGTATGTTACCTTTTCACGCCTAAACTAGGTACTGAACGGATTTTGATAAAAATTGGCAAGGAGATAGATGGCATCCCGGGGAAGGAAAGGCTACATTTTATCTACATACCACGCGGGCGAAGCCGCGGGCAGTTTGTTTGTTTGTTATGCTTTCATGTTAAAACTGCTGAACGGATTTGGATGAAATTTAGCACGAGTGTAGACCTTAACCTGGAGAAGGACATAAGCTACTTTTTCTCATCCTGGATGGCAGACAAAGTAGCGAGTATCTAGTAAGACTACTATTATATGCCTCGTGCAAGATACAGACGTTAATTATTGTTGAAACGTAACCTTAACTCCACTGAATTAAGTTCTACGTATGGATTAATGTTACTTCATTTACGTATGGGTTAATGTTACTTCATTTACGTTGACACTGACATAAATTTGGTCGCAGTATGTTTATTGTATATGTCCCCGTATAATTATTAAATTCGTTACATAATCATCTATTGGTATTATTTCCGTTAGATGACAAACTGTCAAAATATTGTGAACTGCAATAAACCATTTACAATATTGAACGCATTATTTTTCAATAGTAATCTATCCATGGGAAACCGACCAATTGTGAACTGGTATCAAACTTGCTTGCGATAAAACGCACCTTGCGCTACTACTAAATCACCTAGCTGCGAGCTAGTTGGAAGTAGCGCTCGCCGGCCGCTGCCGCAGCACCGCTCGCTTCGCTCGCTTGGCTCGAGCGCATTTAGTCACAGTTCTAACCAAACCTCACCGATTTCAATGAGTACACAATTTTTCAATAGTTTTTATTCTAACAGAAATATACCGATGGATTATAAACGAAAGAATGTTCTCACAATCTTACTGTGACCTTTATTATTATTACTATAAGGTTGGTTATTATAATTCCAAGGGTTTTTGTAAAACATGTAAAATAACTGAATTGATATTTATTTATTTATATTTATTTTTATATAATCTATTGTAAAACACAAAAATATTTAACAAAAAAATAACAAACCCTACAAAATATACAATGAGACCGAGGTGTCTCCCTAGTACTTAAACCAAAAAACAAATGAATGCAGTTAGTTTCAACCGCGGTATTCTAATTTTTAACAACCAATCTCTTCGATTACTCTCTCAGAGAAAAAAAAACAGCCAGTATTGAGTAAAATCCGTTCAAATCCGTCCCAAAATAACCACAGGAAGAAGGTACACAGTCGAAATCTTTTAGCAAATTGGAAATCTGTAACACAGAACAGGATATTTGTCTAGACGAGTAAAGGATCAATTGGAGAAAGAAAGTCTTTGGATGGATGATTGTGCCCTGGTTTAGAGATCAATGCAGGTAAGTAGTTATTGTATAGGTAGCTCTGGGTTTTGGGTTAAATTGGTTTAGGAAGGAGTATTTTTCCGTAAACATTAGCCAGATTTTGAATGCTCAAATCGGATACAAATAAAAACTTTCTTTTGTAAAAATTTTCTTTTTTTTGTAAAAAGTTTTTTTATTTTTTAATTTTCAGTTGTGGTACCTACCCCACACAAATACTAATACCACAACATAAATAACAGTCAGAGGAACTTCAAACATCATCCATAGAGGCTAAGTGGGAAAAATAGGTACGTATTATTGACGCTAACTCAAAAACTACGCAAGCAAAGTTAATACAATTTATATGGGACCACCTCTGAAGCATGACCTATTAAACAAAAAACAATCATCAAAATCAATTCATAATCGGCGGAGTAATCGCGTAACAAACATACAGACGAATTGAGAACCTCCTCCGTTTTGATGTACCTATGTTAATTAATGACATGGTGAAATGCAAATAGTTTTCCGTGATATCATTTATAGGTAAACCTTTTGTATGCCAGAGACAGTCCGGTGGGTAGTACTCGCAACCGGCGTGCGTATATGACCAGAGGGCCTAGACAAGTGACAATCGCTTCGAAAGTGTTTCGTATTTCTACAACGACTTTCAACAGGACTGACATAAGCTTTTCGATAGCTTATGTCAGTCCTATACATTTTTGCCTTTTCCATCATCTTTATCGCTGGTAGAATGTCACTTTGTCTAGGACCTCAGGTGTATGAACGTAAACGAAGCGAAAGAAGTATGTCAGGATCGTAGCAGATGGAGTTCTGTAAATTCTGCCTACCTTCATGGGATGAAAGCGTGAGTTTATGTATGTACTTGTATGACTGATAAATTCCATAAGTCTATTGTATATGATTAAAGAAAGGCATTATAAATCGTTATTATTAAATTGACAATAATTATGTACAACTAAGGTGCCTGTATCTGTATCCATGTATTATGAGACCAGTGACGTGAGGAACAGTGACGTGAGGCCGGTTTCGTAAACATGTGTGCACATATTTTGGTGTAGTTTGATTGTAAATAGTTGTAAGTGCGTGCGTGTGAGCGTGTATGCACAGAGCGGTGGTGTAGTTTTGGCATGCTTCACTGTATTGTTCGCAGCGGTCTGTCTTGGTTTTTTATTTGGTCTGAGGTGTAAGCCAAATAACTGTTTTATAACTCAGTGGAAACGTTAAAGGCGTTGCTGTGATTGGTAATCTTAGTCAGTCTTGTCACTTGAAAGAAAAGCCACAGAAATGTCACAGAAATAACTTCTCAATAATGGGGAAGGAAAATATCTTGAGGAAACCGGCAAGTCCTGCTGGTTTAAAATGGCCAATTTGCTTTGGCAGAATCATAATAGGAAAATATTATGAATCATCGTAAAGTGTCAAAAACTGACATTTCATAATATGATCTGCGTGCAATTATTACGCAATAATTGATCTCTTTGACAGTTTTCTATGGAGATTCGTAAAATGGTCCAGAAATTATGACCTCCTTTGTGTCAAATTAGGGGAATGACAGTTTTTAATTCAGGAAATGAATTGCTTTTAGAGGAATTGCTAATGTGACCGTTTTAGGCCCCCAGGAATCGAAAATTCAAAGACAAGTGACATCTGCCAACTCGCACTGAACCCGCGTGGCAGATCACAGCCCACTCCCTCTCAAAGAGAGGAGGCCTGTGTCCCAGCAGTGGGAACATTATACGCTGATGATGTTGAACTTCTCAATCTTTCAACAACTATTTCTGAAGATACGGTACTTTTGAATAGCCGTATCATTGTCAAGAAAAATCTACTTCTTCTAAAACTAAAGGAGCCGTTCCGTTCCATAATTTCTTAAACAATGAAATAAGTTTATAAAATTATCTCTAGCAAAACTAACAGAGTTCAATTTCTCTTTATTATAGTGGTATAAGATTTCAGTTGTTCTTCAAAACTTTGACAGCCGTGGAATCTCTGTCTGCTCTTGAATTACGACTCTAAGCTAGGGTTGTCTAGCAACTGTTCAGTTTAAATTTATGCTTGTAGATATTTTTCACTTTACGAAAGCTATTATTCTAGTTTAAAAAAAGCTAACGTGGTTATTAATACTCATTCTGACTCTGTATGAAAATACTCGTAAAGGCACAGTTTTATGCAGATTTAATCATTTAATAATTTTGATATTTCTTAATATCGTGTTAGCAACGACGAGAGTAGGTTTGTTTTATTTAATTAATTTATCCTCAAACTAGAATGACATACAGCATTTGCATAACATTACAGTCGAGTGAACAAGTACTTGATCGACTGTTTTTCTTAAAAAAACTTTTTAGTGTTTTTTTTTGGAAGTCGGTTGTTTTTTTTTGTAAAACTTTTTATTTTTCACTTTTTAGTTGTGGTACCTACCCCACACAAAAACCTGTTATATAAATAGCCGTGACGGAGTAACTTAAAACATCGTCCATATAGTGGTGGTGGGAAAAATACGTATTTTTTAAGCTAAATCCATAACTGCGCAAGTAAAGTTAATAAAATTTATAAGGGACTACCTCTGAAACACGACCTACCAAACCAAAAAGAATAATCAAAATCAATTCATAATTGGCGGAGTAATCGCGCAACAAAAAAAGAACAGTCGCATTGAGAACCTCCTCCTTTTAGAAGTCGGTTAAAAATATCTTGTCGCGGGTTCAGAATAAAGACAACTATTGTATATATCTCAAAAAAGCTTAGAAGAAGACAGTGTTTTTCAATCCATGTGTTACTTAAATTTTAAGATAGTTTCTGTAAACAAACTATTACTTAAACCCAACTTCTTCAGGACGCTAATTCCCGAATCCAGCTACGTAGAAAATCATGCTCTTTCCTTTAAATCCCTTTCAATCCATCTTCGAAAACCCAGGGACTTGACAACCTTGGCTCCCAGCCAAGATTGAGCAAATCGAGATAGTTAATTGTTAAATCCACTCTGAATTAATTACTGTACTTCAGTTTAAACATAAACACTGCCCTCGTTTTCTGATGTTGAATTTTAAGATTAGTGTAAAAAGTTTGTTTAAAAGTTGAACAGTTTATCTGGCCATTGCAAGACTTGGAGTTTTAAGTTCGTTTTGAATTATGTTATAAAAGATCTGTAGGTACTAACGAACTTGGACAATAGTATTTAAGATGGCGTGGGATTGGTGGATATAATATATATTTGCAAGGGACTAAGTAGGTATTTATAACATAATCAGCCTATAATGTTTTCACTGCTGGGACATAGGCCTTCTCTTGGTGAGAAGTAGTGGGACGTGATCCACCACGCGGGCCCAGTGCGGAGTTGGTAAAAAGATGTCACATGTCTTCGAATTTTTGGTTCTAAGACATTTCCAATTCACTTATAATTAAATAAAACATACAATATCAACTTATACTTATATTATACATATTATTACCTAACTTTTATTTAATTATTTATTTATATATACTATATTGCACACCAGAAAATACATAGCGAAAATAAATCAATTTAACAATACAAAACATACAATGGGCGGCCTTATTGCTTTCTGCGATCTCTTCCAGGCAACCTTAGAATGGACCATAATTGCGTGGGCATAAAAAATGGGGTTGTCATTGGTGCAAAATAATAAGTAGATACTTAAACTTACCAATAGATACAATAATTATACTATAATATATATATATATATATACAACGTTATTTTTTCTTTATGCTAAACCCGAAAAGGGTTCATTGTACTCATCATTTTGAACCACTTTTACTATGGGACCAACATTGAAATCGCGAAAAAAAAATCAGCTGTTCCCTACATTTGTGTTCACTTAAATCGACAAAATGTATGGAACAGCAGATTTTTTTTTCAAAGTCTGACTACCAGTCTAACCAAGGGGTATCGTATTACCCAGTTACGGGTTGTGGAGGTCAGATAGGCAGTCGTTCCATGCAAAATACTGGTATTCAGCTGCATCCGGTTAGACTGGAAGCCGACAGCCAACATAGTTGGGAAAAGGCTAGGCAGATTGATTTGATATAACTAAATATTCTGTAAATATTTCAAGCGTCTACCTGAGCAAAAACGAGCAAATAAATCGCGTTTGTCGTATGGGAGCCCCCTTAAATATTTCTTTTATTCTGTTTTTTAGTATGTGTTGTTATAGCGGCAGCAGAAATACATCATCTGTAAAAATTTCAACTGTCTAACTATCACGGTTCATGAGATACAGCCTGGTGACAGTAGGACAGACAGACAGACAGACAGTCAGACAGCGGAGCCTTAGTAATAGGGTCCCGTTTTACCCTTTAAGTATAAAGGGTAAAACGGGACCCTATTACTGACCCCTAAAAACATGAAGTAGGTACGCTTCTACCTACCCGCATAAAATACCTTCATCGCCTCTGAAATCCCCAGAAAATCCGGCAGTCTACGAAACGAAACATTGGTAACGTGAAAAGTAAATAAAAAGTCCATTAAAAACACAAAGTTATTTTCCCCGGAATTGAGTTCGCATGAAAACATGGAATGATTTTAAAAATAAATCGACGGACTGTCTGTTTGTCGACTCTTGTACCGACAAAGTACCATAATTCAGATGGTACAGGCCACCATTTTACAGTAGGACAAGTTGAATTGGTTCTAGACTGCTAGTACTACTAAATACCCTATTGAAGTTATCGCAGTAACATACACAAGCCTGTCTCATCATCTGCCTACCCGATTTCCAACTATGTTGAGGTCAGCTGCCAGTTTAACCGAATTCAGCTGAATAATAGTATTTTACATGGAGCGACTGCCTATCTGACCACCACAGCCCAGTCACTGGGTAATACGATACCCCTTGGTAAGACTGGTTGTCAGCCCTTCGGGCTTCTAATTGTACCAGCAGCAATATTCTGTAAAAATCTCGTCGTGAAAACATAAGTGAAGTGAGCTTAAAGTGAGCTGTCATTCTGAGAGGTTTTTATGGAATAGAATTTACAACTTTGCATTTGAAAACGTGTCAAATCTACTTTAGCAATCAATTAAGCTGATTCCTTCAATTCAGCCCACGAATTTCATTTATGTTTGCGGAAAAAATTCGCGTGCTTAATGAAAGAGTATCCTTACGTAAGAGTTTATTTAATTCTCAATTTAGGTACAGGGTGGACGGTCATTCACAAAAAATGTTGATAGTTTAAAAAGCTACCAGTTCTAGGTAATTTTACTAGAATTAAACTGCTTTTAGTACATTATTTTTTAGCAAACACCACCAGATGAAAACTGGATGACACCTTAACAAACATCTTTAATTAAAAAGTTTAATGTGCCAGTAAAACAGGCAGTATCACTTCGTATTAGAACTTTCGTGGACGTGTCTTTTTAACAGTGTTTTTACACCTAAGGTCTGATAAATCACAATTCGTAATCAAGTCAAAGTCAAATACTTTATTTCAAATAGGCACATTAAAGGCACTTTTGAACGTCAAAACAAAGAAAGAAATAGAACTGATTCAAGCTGCCCCTTCCAAAAGGTAGTTTTCGTATGGAGAAGAATGGGCAAGAAACTCCACCGTTACTCTTTAAAAAAATGTTTTACAATATTTCGTATACATCAATTATATAATTACATGTGAATACGATGCACCTAAAATACGATTACTGTACAACAATAGGTAAAAAGAATTAAAAATGGAGCAAAGAAACGCTTTAATCACGAAAACCAGTAAAAACAAAAATATTTTTCAGTTACTTACATTCATCAGTTTCCGAATGGACGCCTCCGAGACAGTTATAGCGAAAGATCTTTCATTGATAATGTCAAAAATGAAAGACGACGACACAGAAAGATGTGATTCGATCTTCCTGATCCAACTGATATAGTTACACTGTGACATTTTTACAAAGGGTAAAAATATTGCCGCTGACTTAACTGACAAAAGGATACCTTTATGAAATGATAAAATTATTTTGGTAAATCGTATTTTCATGTCAATGAACAAGCAATATAGTATTTAAAAATAAATGGACAGCTGTTCAACGGCTGGCTCGGATGCATAATATAAAAGGACACAGCCTGACACTGCAGTGAGAATATTAATAAAATTTAAAAAGCTTTTTTCAAACGGCATCGAGTCTCTGGACTAGGTTGTGTCCGGACTTGTGACCAATAAATGTTAATAGGCTGTCCCTTTTGCATAAGACTTAATGTCTATCCATTTGGGAATTATAGACGTGACTCGTTTTTTTCCCATTGTCAAAATCAATATCAGTTCGACAAAAAATCATGCCGTTTTTTCTGTGAAAGTAAAATAACATGTTCAGGTCTGTATAAAATATCGGTAATTAAAAAAAACACATTCAAAAGACCATTTCAGACATTAATCTACATAGATGTCAAATGATCTGACCAAGATTATGTCTGGACTTTAAAAGAGACAGTGACCTCTGAGATTGTTTTGGTGTTTATCTCAGAGTGAATAGGAAACATTGACCTCAACTAGTTTTTCTTTTTTAAATACTGACGTGTAAAAGTGCTTGCATAAACCTACGCATAATACTGAAATCATTAATATAAAAAACACAGGAGTGAACTTGTAGTACTGTTATTTTTACACTGTGTTTCGTCAAGACCTCGAAGGTTGTCAAAAGTCTCTTGCAACATCATTCTAGAAAATTCTTTCATAAATAATCGTATTTCAAGAATGCTAAAGTTTGGAAGTGCCCACTTTTGAATGGCTACTTCGTCGCGAAGTATAGAGGCACAATCCACTCAATTTTAACTTTTAAAGTACTGCATTTTATGTTTAAAAGCACTTTATTTTAGTTCTAAAAGTATTTTCAGCAGTTTGGAACAATATTTCTGTTCGAATGGGATTTATTATTTATTTTGTCGCGTTCAATTGTTTTATGTATGCGGGAAATGGTGACAGATGTAGTTTTAAGTTGTGTCAGGTTTATTTTGTTAATTACCCGACTACGGCGAAGCAAAATGGAGAGTTATGATTTTGACCGGTATGTATGTATTGTATATGTATGTTTGTATGTATGTATATTCATGTGTTCCCTCATAACTTCTGAACTCCTTATCATAATTTGACAAATGAGGTATCGTTGAAAGCTACGTTTTGCCAGATTTTGTCTGAGTCCAGCGTTCGGCGCGGCAACACGTCGTGTTCGGGTTCGCGACTGGTCAATCGTCATGCTGAGGATGCCTCGTTGAGAGGTGAAAACGTGTCGATTTCTTACAGGATTTTTTATGATTCTTGAGGAATACTAGTTAAGAGGAATAGGTTACTAATTATATCTACTCTTTCTTTCTTTACGTGTATTGTATTTTTTATGTCTATTTTAATCCTTAAAGACTTTCCCATCCCTTTGGATCTTCTACACAATAAAACGTGGAAAAAGGTGTCGAAATAAAAATTACTATTGAATAATCGTGAGAAAGGTGAAGTAAAGGTTATCTAACTTTTGAGCTTCTAGCCAACACGTCAACTGTCATATAGATTGACATGTTATTGTGATGAGGGTGACAAAAATCACTTTCAGATTTTTCTAATAAAATTAGGTACAATATTTTCTGTTCGTAAAAGATACATTGACAGGGCTTTAGGCTTGATTACCAGTAGTTATGTGAAGCGAAAGCTAAGCTGTATAACGATGTGTATTCATTTCACCATAGCAGCGCAGTGACGATGTACGAAGACTGATATTTTGTAAAGTTCACTTCAAACCTCATTCAAGAGACCACACAAAATTCGAGACCGAACTCATTTGTTTTAAAAGTAAATGATCTCGCATTCGCACCTTGACACCGTTCGAAATTCGAAATTATTATTATGAGGATATCACTATAACACCACTTGCATCTATCTCTTTGTAAAAGGGTACGCTGAGCGAAGGTTCGAAAATAAAGCAAACTCATTGGTCGATATATTAGCTTCCTCGCTCCTCATTGGTGGAAAACCAGCCTAACTGTCTTGTGAAGCGTTCATTACAATGTTTGACACTTGAACAAGCAATCCTGCCTGTTGGAAAAACACGAATGTACCTACGGAAAATGATTCTTGCTTACAATGTGTTTATCTACGGACATTATTTTTCTTCTTTTTCTGGAGATTTTTCTGTCTGTTCTTTTGGCTATAAACACTGAAAAAAGTGATTTCATGAATAATTTTAATTTTTGAGGCAGAAGTTTGTTATCCTAAATATCCTTACTATTCTTACTTACTTAATGTTTTTTATGCGGAAGTGAGTTTGTTTGTTTGTTACGCTTTCACGCTAAAACAGCTGAACGGATTAGGATATGACCCGGAAAACGACGACATAGAGGCTACTTTTCATCTTGGATCACAGACAAAGTCGCCGGCATAAGCTAGTTACTTTATAAAGGTTAGAGGAACAGGGTGTAAAGTTCACTCCTCCATAGAATAGGGAGGATCCTTTGACCAGAAGAGTGTTTTATCTGGTGGGCTACTGCACGACGTACGTATGGACGTTGTACAATAATATCTAGTCTAGTCACAGTACTTGGCCAGATTGAAAACGCGGGCGCGGGGCGGGCGCGGGGCGGGCGCGGTGCGACGTACTCAAACATAAGAACTTCATTTGAGTGTCCATAGTAGGCTCGTTCATACAAGTGGCCGCAGTCAGTGCGCGGGCGGCAAGTGACAACCCGCGCGGGAGCGGGGATCTCAAACCTGTTCGAGCTTACCGCGCTCGACTGCGGACATGCACTACCGCGCGCGTCCCCGCACCCGCACCGCTCCCCGCACCGCGCTGCTAGTCTGGCCAAGCACACAAGGTGCAGCCCCATTTTGCATGAAGTCAGTATGATAGGTAGTTCGCTTTTCAGTACCGGCTAGGCGGCAGATCTTCTGAAAACCATAGCGACTGATATTTCATCTCTTTCTCCCTTCTAACATACTACCAACTATCCACCATTAAAACTTCCCGATATATGAGTGAAACCTACCCTCTTATTGGATAACAAACATCGTGGGCCCACAAAAAGGCACAGCTATATAAATCTAAGTCAGAATGGGCCCCTTCCTTATTATTACCGAGAAATGGATGGCGTCATGCGAGAGAGATGACTTCGGGCGATTGTATTTTGTTTTTTTCATGTCAGAGGGCCTAAAACGGCCACATTAGCAATTCTTCTAAAAGCAATTCATTTTGAGAATTCCCAGCTGTCATTGGCAATTCCTCTAATTTGACACAAATGCAATTCATAATTGGTGGACCATTTTACGAAACTGTCAAACAGATGAATTATTTCGTAATATGAATTGCACCAGATCATTTGTGAATTGTCAGTTTGTGACATTTTACGATGATTCATAATAATTTCCGAGTAGGATTCTGCCAAAGTGGCCGTTTTAAGCCCCCTGATCGTTTGGGCAGTGAAATATTAGTCTTATTATAAATGTTATGATAGCGAGAAGCTGAGGTAGCGTTTATTCAGCGGTAGACTATCCTCCATAGATAGTGTGCCCAGTGGCATGACATGCCATCTAATCTTTATTACAAAAGTCACTTTTTATGTCTATTTGTGTCTTCTAAACTACGCAACGGATTTGGGTGTGATTGTCACCATCATAATAAGCCTCGATATTTTGTCCAGTCGTAAAAATCGTGAGAAGCAGTGACGGGTCGTTGGTTTTTCAATAAATAAAAGTAAGGTTACTCATTGATTTCTGATTAGGTATTATTTGCTTCAATGCCAAAAACAAAAGATTACTTTAATAATCCGGTATACTGAAGATCTGTTTAAAAAAATTGATAAATGTGTCAATTGTTCAATTTGATCTGTTTTGGCTGTTATTATTTCGGCCAGCCAATCACATCTTACTAGTATATTATAAGATTTAAAAACATATTAATGATATTTAAAAAAAAAATAGTGTTTCAAAAAATCGAGTATAATTCCAAACCGCTGTCACCATCTTGCATGACTCAATCGAGGTAAAAGCCAGGAATCCTAATAAAACGAAATATCCTGACAAAGCAGAAATTGTCGACACACAGGCTATAGACCGGCTATTATATAGCCGATTGTCGTAAAGGCTAACGACCTAATGCCTTGAGCTTATATAAAAACCCTAAGAACGTACCTTTAAGATGGCCAAAGCTGCGTAAAAACTTATACACACTATAAGTTAGTTGTTCGATATTATTGTTATTTTGTCTGGTTTGTATTTTGTTGAAAAAAAAACTTTCCCTACTAATAAAGTAACTATATCTCTCTGTCTGTCCTTTTCACGCTTTAACGGCTGAATGGATGGCATTGAAATTTGAATCTCAGCCAATGTGTTGACCATGGTAGACCATGATTCGGGTTAGGATATAAATTATCCCACAGGAAAGTATTACCGGTATAGACTATACAAGATGGAGACGACAATACGACAAAAAATAAAACTCCGTATAACTAATGACGTTCTCGGTCTACATACAAAAAATTAATCAAATATATCCAATAGTTTAGTTACGATAGCTAGTCAAAGATCGGTAAACCCCATAGTCAGCCCATCACTACTATTTAGTTTGTTTGAAAAATAATTTTTTTCAAACAAACTAAACGTTTTTAATTTCCATGTTAGGATTTATTTGATAGTTCAAAAATACTTTTATGCATTAGTATTGCCAGTGTTTTCATTTATTGTTGTATTGTCATCTCTACATTGTATACGAGCGAAGCCGCAGGCAAAAGGTAGTTTATTGTAATTGGAGGCAAATACGCCCGTTGCCTATTAAATCTACTCGTTTTGTTTCTCTTCTACTCTTACACACGTTGTCTACATCTCTTCTATCTACTTTCCTATCGCAGGTATGCTGGAAGAGATTTCTATACAAATAAGCATTACCTTTGTAGGTACGTATTTTTCTGTTCCTTTCTTGTTGTCTGTATTCATATGTGTGTGCATAAATAGTTAAATAAATTTGACTTTCACATCTGGCAAAATGTGGGTGTATTAATTGTACATCTTTGCCTACTCAATCAATCTGCCTAGCCTTTTCCCAACTATGTTGGGGTCAGCTTCCAGTCTAACCGGATGCAGCTGAATACCAGTATATAATTTACTAAAAATAAATAAATTAAAGTAGACGTTTGTAGTCATTATGCGAAAAGAATTTCGGTTTCTGTAAACCTTACTTAGTATCCTGATAGTTACAGAACACTAATTCTGGTTAGTATTAGTTCCTTAAAGAAAACATAAAAAACAACATGATATTTTCCAAAAACTAAAAGTTAAGCGACTTTTCGAAGCCAGAGTAATACTTTTTAGTTTTTCAATCAAACCTTAAGTTTTTAAATTGTTTGCTAAAACAATAACAATAAAAGATCCTCTCGAAACTATCCAGAAATAAATTTCTTCTTGCTTCTCTTCCACATAAGACCATCCCTGTAACTAATAAACCGAACTTTGGCGCATCTTCACGTTCTGCCGCCAGTAATCGATCGCGAGAACACCCTTGCAATATATCCTGTGGTAATGTACGGATTACTGAGATACTTTTAAAGGTTCTGTACGAATAGGTACTACTGAAGTTTGGGTGGAAGTATGTACTAGGGATGTAACGGAGGCCATCTAAGCAGAAGCCAAAAAAAAAAAACCGTGTTTACTTGAGACATCCTCCTTTTTATTTCGTCAGTTAAAAAAATAAATAATTAAAGAATAAAAATCGTTTGGTAATCAAAATATAGAAGGGGCGAACTATATTTCACACTAAACAGTTTTATGGCTTTGTCACCTTATTTGCACTTCTTATTTATTACCTCCTATTTACTTATTTACCACCTATTTTTTATGCCCTTTGCGCACTTTTCCTGTTGACAGCGATGCAGACGAATTTTTTGATGCCCTTTGATAATTTCCCCCCCTTTCTTTATATACTCAGTTAGTAATTAGTTTTATTAGGTACATTATATATAGACAAAATTGTATAGAACTGATAATAAAATGTATTTAGCTATTTTTTTATTAATTTTTTTTTCACTCTACGGTACATTTTTATGTGTACTTCACGTTTTTAAAAGCTTGAAACTGAACACATTCATTTGTTTTTATTTTCTTACTAGATTCTGTCCGCAACTTCAAATCCGTGTCGTGTAATAAAACATCCTATGGTACCTTCACAGTCTAGCTTTCTATCAGTGAAAGAACTTTTGAAATCAGATGTCTGACAGTCGGACTAGCATACTTTAGGTATATCTTCCGCAATTTCCACAATTTCATGTAATCAGATACAATAATTATGTAAGAAATGTCTGATCCGAAAAGGGAACATAAGTACTGCAAAAAAATTAAAAGAAACAAAAAATTGGAAAAAAAAAAAGTTATTTCAATTTCAAATTCACATTTTTTTACCAAAATTACCCCTATTTCATTATAAATTAGCAAATTTTCTACAGAGGTCATAAGTTATGACTTACAGACACCCACTAAACGACAGCCACCCGCGCCTCATGTAATAAACCGGTATAATTCCCCATTGAAAAAAAATGCAGCCAATTTTTTTTGTCTTTCAAAAAAAAAAGAACACATTAGGCTCAGTATGATTCTTAGCAACACCCTCACGGATCAGACAAGGTTTTTGTTACACGCTGTATTTTTATTCCAAAAAATTCTGACCCAGCAATCCAAAAAATACATTCGCATAAGTAAAATTCGCCCCAAATGTGCCACCCTCCATAGTTTCCTTAACCACATACAAAAATACAGTCAAACTAATACATAATGCATAAACTTAGGCTTATCACATCCGGCTCCGACAGCGCTGTTCCGATCCGCTTTCACACACAAATAGGTTTCATACATAATTGTGTGGGTTTACATGGCTTACTGGTG
Source organism: Lithophane ornitopus (assembly GCA_948473465.1). Taxonomy (NCBI): domain Eukaryota; kingdom Metazoa; phylum Arthropoda; class Insecta; order Lepidoptera; family Noctuidae; genus Lithophane; species Lithophane ornitopus. Next base: position 12,213,017 of record OX419637.1, on the reverse strand, counting down.
TTCGGCAAATTGTGAAATTGGTGTAAATAAAGGCGTTATTCGAAGAAAATCAAATAAAATGCTTAGACTCGCGACAATCTAAGAAGTCCGTTTTGACAGCTATGAAAAAAAAAAACAACCGACTTCCAAAAAAAACACTAAAAAAGTGAAAAATAACTTTAATTTCGGAAGTCGGTGTCTTTGCTTTTCAATTTCCGTTTTTTGCCACCGACTTCCGAAATTAAAGTTATTTTTCACTTTTTTAGTGTTTTTTTTGGAAGTCGGTTGTTTTTTTTTTAGTAAAAAGTTTTTATTTTTGACTTTTTAGTTGTGGTACCTACCCCACACAAATCCGAATACCACTACCTGCTATGTAAATAACAGTGAAGGAGTCAAACAGGATATCGTCTAGATAAACTAAGTGGGAAAAATACGTAATATTGAAGCTAACTCAAAAACTACGCAAGCAAAGTTAATAAAATTTATATGGGACCACCTCGGAAGCATGACCTACCAAACAAAAAAAGAATCATCAAAATCGATTCATAATTGGCGGAGTAATCGCGTAACAAACATACAAAAAGAAAAAAAAACATACAGACGAATTGAGAACCTCCTCCTTTTTGAAGAAGTCGGTTGGTTGGATGCTTTGTGTAGTGATGAAAAAAAATTCGTTTCTTAAAAACTGATTCTCGAGACATATCGATTGAACATACTTAGAGAGTTTGTAATTTACGACTTAATTACATTGATAAAAACTGATTCTCAAGGCTTAACGTTTTATTACATGTACGAGAAGGAAACGTCAAAACGGACTTCTTAGATTGTCGAGAGTGTAAAAAGTCCGTGATGGCCCAGTGGATAAGGCTTCTCCTCTCGTGCACGAGGTTGTGGATTCAAATCCGGACAAGTACCAATGTGACTTTTTAAATTCATATTTTCTTTCCGAGTTCAATAATAGGCTGGTATTATGGTGATATTGGGCCATTCGTTAACTAATCTTTTGACCTGTATCCATAACCAATTAAAAAAAAAAATATTAAATTAAATAATTCAGTAGAAACTTTCAATAGAAACTCAATAGAAGATAATTAAATAGAAACATTCAATAGAAAACACTAAAGTTTATTTAATTCTACATTGACCGCGGCTGTTCTAGATACCTAAAGATAATATTTTAAAATACCTACAATATGTGTATTAATTTATGTATAATATTTCTTTAGTCCAAATCGGTACAATATTTTTTTTAATTTTTGCATTAAGTTTTAATACCTAAATAAATATTCCAGAAAATAACTCAATCCAAGCGAATACTGCCGATATACCTACTGCACTGCAGTTTGGCTCGAGGTTTGTGTTTTAAGGTTGATGCGCTAAGGTGGCCCGTGAAATTCAAATTTTCTTACGTTTTTGCAATTTGCAGGTCAGTATCAGGTTGTATGTTCATGTAAATGTATTGACTGACGATTTCATGAAATTTTCATTCAGTACACTTACATGAACTTAGAGAGTTGTATTGCTGATTCTAATGTCTATAATTCTGTAAATCCATATTTGTTACGGCCGCTAATAATATTTAGATCAACATACAACCTGATACTGACCTGCAAATTGCAAAAAAAGTAAGAAAATTTGAATTTCGCGGGCCACCCTAGCGCATCAACCTTAATATTATAAGTTTAATGAATAATTATTTTATAAAATAAAAATACGTATATTATAAGTTTGTCTAACGGGTCGCCAGACATATATTTAAGTATGATGGCTTATTTATAACCTTTCAACTCTCTCTTTCTCTTCTTTTCTTTAAGTTTTTACAATTTTATAATATTAATCAGTATCCAAATTAATAAACAGAGTAAACGAATGCGTGCCTTCATTCGTCGCCTCACATGCACAAAGCAATATTGTACGCGTAAGCGCGACGCTACGTGCGTAGGCGCGAAGCTACGTGCGTAGCCGTAGCGCTACGTGCGTAGCACTTTGCTACGACAAAGTTGTTCGTAGTAGCTGCGTAGCGGTTTGATTCAATACCTTAGTCGGAAAGTCCGAATGTATGTTCGAGTTAATACGACAAGTTGTCAGTGTGATCAAATCATTATAAACTGATACAGTTTAAGAAGGTTAAGGTGTCTATGCACAGATGAGATAGCTATCCGTAAAATAAACACAATAATTTGCATCAAATTCAAAGCATTTATTTAAAAAAAAAACAATTACGGGCACTTTTGAATTGTCAAGGGGTCATTCAGTCAAAAAGGTGAAGCTAGTTGCCCATTCTAAAGCGTAGTAGGTTCCTATAGAGAAGAACGGGCAAGAAACTCCACGGTCACTCTTTTAAATCAGTAAATTATTACCTACAAACTATTGGTTACATTATTCATGTTGAAATTATACATGTGAGAACAATGTAGAATGAAGTGCACGTTAAAAGCGTCCGTAATAAAAAAACAAAAAAAAAACAAAACAATTCAAAAATGACGTAGGGATTTATTTATATATTATTTATTCATGTTAAACAGTCTATTCCTCTTTCGTATCGCAGATACCTGGGCTAGAACAGATTTCTTTAGATAAACTCAAACTCAAAGCATTTATTTCAATTAAACCATTTACAGGCACTTTTGAACCGTCAAGGAGTCGGTCAGTCAGAAATATGAAGCTAGTTGCCCATTCCAAAGCGTAGTAGGTACTTATGGAGAAGAACGGGCAAGAAACTCCATGGACACTCTCTTAAATCAAAATATTGTTACAATAATATTGGTTACATCATTCATGTTGAAATTATACATGTGAGAACAATTTCATCATTGATAATGATAAATGATTTTATTTCTGTGAGTAGGTTTGCAGTTTTGTACACACACCTTTACACGGCAATCATATTTTTAAAACTAGATGTAATCGGCGTTTCCTATCTGACTACTCTATGAAGAAAGGCCGAAACAAACTCATTGGTCACAGTCTCTTTTAAAGTCCAGACAAAATTTTGGTCAGATTAACTTTATGTGATATAAAAAGTTGTAGTACGAAATCAAAGTGGCTTCTAAAGGAACTCCAACAGCCACACATCACGTTTTTCCGACTGCGCCAATAAAAAGTATAATGTTTTCATCCTCATTCGATCCGAGCAAGTCGTAAAGTTAATCAGATAAAAATCTGTTTTTCTTACATTACTTCCAACAATAAAATTCTAGGTAGAAGTTTTGTTAGAAAAAGAAATTATTTAATGAAAAAAATTATTAATTATCTTTTCATTAAATAAAATTATATTTTAAGGGATAAGGTTTAATTTAAATTTATACAAATATTTATTTAAATTTACTTGAAATTTTTATGATTTATATTGTTAAAAAAAATTAATTTAGGGTGCGGCGAATGTACAAGTATCTCCCGGGGCCCCGACTCATAGTAGACATAGGAACAGTGGGGTTTTAGTCGGTAGGAGTCCGACATAACATCCATGAGGAATTCCCCACGAAAAAAAAAAAAAGGTACAAACTATTATGTAAAAAAAGAAATTGTAATAAAAAAAATAGACTACCAAGGCCCAATACATGATAATTAACGGTGTATTTGAGGAGCCCGTGGCTAAGTTATAACAGCCGTACGGGTCGATCCAGCAGGTTAAGCTATGCTTGCCGGGGTTGGTCCGTGGATGAGTGACTATCTTTACATACCGAGACTCCACGTTAAGCCGCTGGTCCCGGCTGTCAATCGTGGATCATTTACAGTCGGTACGGGTCGTCAGAAGCTCTAAAGTTTGACAACCAGTCTTACCAAGGGGTATCGTATTACCCAGTTACTGGGTTGTGGAGGTCAGATAGGCAGTCGTGTTTTGTTAAATACTGGTATTCAGCTGCATCCGGTTAGACTAAAAGCCGACCCCAACTTAGTTGGGAAAAGACTAGGCAGATTGATTTTGATTGATTCAATGTACGTACAGTTACGAATGCATTTTGACTCCTTAGACCTTGACTGTCATAACAACTTTTGTTCATAGAGGTGTCCTCTACTCAAATATGAATGTCTACTCAAATATGAATGACCGTCACGTCACGCCACCTATTGTCCTTTCTAATCTATGTGGGTGCGCCTGAGTGACGGGTATAATGCAATGACGGTCTAGCACGTTCCATGTGTGAACGTGACTTACAGTTTCAGGCAGAATTCACCAAGTTATCTGTGATTTAAGTTGGTTTTTTGAGAGCAGATTGATCTACAGTCATAACTTATGTGAAATTAAAAATACGACAGTGAGTTTGTTTATTTGTTTGTTACGCTTTCACGCTAAACGGCTGAACAAATTTAGATGAAATTTGGCATAGGGATAGACCTTGACCTGGACAAGGAAATAGGCTACTTTTTATACCGATATTCCCACTGGAATGAGAATTACGTGGGTGAAACTGCGGAGCGCAGCTAGTATATTATAATCTTTGTATCTGTCTACCCTGTATAGTGTTCTACCGTAAGGCCTTATTTCCCAAACATTTCTTTTCTCTGCGAATTCAGGCCAGTCCTTTCCGGATCATAATCCGCCTATAATGTCCCCCACTGCTTGGACACAGACCTCCTCTCTTCGAGAGGGAGTGGGCTGTAATCTACCACGCAGGCCCACTGCGGGTTGGTAAATGTTCTAGGATATGCCGGTTTCCTCACGATGGTTTCCTTCACCCTTTTGAGCAGTAGTGATGACATTGTTTATATAAAGTAAAGAGTATGGCTGGGTTCGACCCCACGGCGAAATAACGTTGTTCATTTAACAAATCTTATCAACAACACACCAAGCATCGGAACTGGTTTAAAAACTACCGGTTTATTTCGGTTTTCCTCCGAACTTTTCTAAAGAATGCGAACGTTTAGAGAACTTTATTTTAACCTAAATTAACTGGTTTATTCGACGAGCGGCATGTCGGTAAAAGAGTTGTAACTTGTGACTACTCGTGAGGATGCCGCGCTGATTAAACACAGAAGTATTAATCGGTTTTGATTGTTCTAAACCGGTAAATCCGAAATAACCTTTATGTAATACTCTTCCAAATACCGGTTTAAAAAAACGGTATGTGCAAACGAAATCGAATTTAAAGAATTTGCCCGTTCTTCTCCATAGGTACCTACTACGCTTTGGAATGAGCAACTAGCTTCATATTTCTGACTTGACTGAATTTAAAACCCATATCAAACGTGTCCTTATCAAAAAAGCATATTATAAGATTAAAGACTACGTTGATGACAAGGAAGTTTGGCAATAATTCCTTCTGCACATGTGGCTTCCCTGGTACCTTATAAACGGCATAATTATGTAAGAGTCTATTAACTGCTCCCAAATTACCATGTTTATTCTCTTTACATTCATCCTTGACATAATCATTGTATTTGACATTATTCCTTATTATAGATACTTCCAATTTAATTTCAACTCCTAGTGGCATTTTTGGACATGATAATTATTCAATTTGTTACAGTTGTAATAGCAATCACGTCATTTGGCTGAAATAGGTTTTTATTTTTATTTTTATTGTTTGTCTTTTATATAGATTATTTTCTATTTTGTGAATGTGAGAACTTTGTAGGCTTATTGGACTGTAGATTTACTGAACATCTATTTTGTTAAGTACCTGGTACTTACTTGTTGAAAGGCCTACATTGTCCTCCCATGCCTACTAACACTGTAATTTGAAAATATTGTAAAAGCCAATTATTTTTAAAAGAGTAACCGTGGAGTTTCTTGCCGGCTCTTCTCCATAGGAAACGACCAATTGGAACCGTGCACCTAGCTTCTGACGTTTCATAAGTGCCCATGTAGGTTTATGTGAAATAAAATATTTTGATTTTGATTTTTGATTTTTGACTGACTGACTCCTTGACAATTCAAAAGTGCCTGTAAATAGTTTAATTGAAATATGCTTTGAGTTCGAGTTTGCGTCAAGTTCGTCATACTAGTTTGAAAATTTAACCATTGTCCGATCCTTGCACACCGCACTTACTGCAAATAGGATACATGTGTGTTTTCATGGGTCTTGAAAAGATTGCTTTATGTTCTTTGGCGTGTCTTTGTATTGTCCATTCTAATCCTAGCGCGTGGGAGACGGGTGTAATGCAATGACCGTGAGGCACGTTCTATGTGTACGTGACCTACAACGTATTGCAGATATGAATGGCAGAGGGCTATCTACCTTAATCTGTAATTTTAACTTGATTTTGAGATTCTGTAGCTCATGTCTTTATGGTTTATTTACTTATTTACAGGAAAAAAAAAAAACATATATGTATAAAGGCTGAAGGAGGAGCTCGTGGCTACGTCGATCCATCAGGTTAAGCTACGCTTGCCGGGGTTGGTCCGTAGATGGGTGACCATGTTTACATACCGAGACTCCTCCATGCCTCGGAAAGCACGGTAAGCCGGTGAATTTGTTGGTCCCGGCTGTCATTTATAGATCTTTAACCGTCGTTACGGGTCGTCAGAAGCCCGAAAGTCAGACAACCAGTCTATCGCTCCATGTAAAATACTGGTATTCAGCTGCATCCGGTTAGACTGGAAGCCGACCCCAATATAGTTGGGAAAAGGCTAGGCAGATTGAAAAAGGATGCTTGTTGGCTAGTAAGTAGTATGCCTATTTAACTTAAAGCATCTAATTTCTTTTTTTTATAAGACGAGAAGGCGTAAAGAAAAAAAAAATAGACTTTATAAACTATACTAACTATTTACATTATTATACGAAATTAAATTACTGATTAAAATTAACTAACTAAGTATACTAATAAACAATTATCTAAAATATAGCGTCGAAAAATTATAATTATAAGGTGTATCTATTCATACACGAAATCTCTTAAGAGGCTATTGTACTCGTCATTATGAAGAACTTCTACTATGGGACCAACCCTTAAATCGAGAGAAAAAAATCAGTTGCGTACATTTATGTTCGCATAGCTCGTCAAAATGTAGGAAACAGCTGATTGTTAGCCGACTTCTTGAAAAAGGAGGAGGTTCTCAATTCGTCTGTACGTTTTTTTTTTTTTTTTTTGTATGTTGTTACGCGATTACTCCGCCAATCATGAATCGATTTTGATGGTTCTTTTTTTTGTTTGGTAGGTCATGCTTCCGAGGTGGTCCCATATAAATTTTATTAACTTTGCATGCGTAATTTTTGAGTTAGCTTCAATATTACGTATTTATCCCACTTAGTTTATCTAGACGATATCCTGTTTGACTCCTTCACTGTTATTTACATAGCAGGTAGTGGTATTCGGATTTGTGTGGATAAGGTACCACAACTAAAAAGTGAAAAATAATTTTTATTTAGACTACAAACCCAAAAAAAAAAAGTTTATTGTTTTTTTGAATCCTCTGGTAACATACGTACTTACTTTGTACAAGATTTTATGAGTTTACGAGGACTTGGGACTTGAAAAACCCCCTTTTTATGACCAAGACTCAAATTTTCTATCTCCTTCCAACAATCGCACATTCCAGGCTAGATATTGTCCTCATGTAAATGAGCTTTTGAATCCTTTCGACAATTCCGGTCGTATGCAAATCCGACATCCTAGTCTTACCACGTTCCGCCATAACCGACAAATTATGACGTACGTGAGTCACACAGGTGCTGTGTGCCTATATGAATTGGTTAAGCAGATGATAATGTTTAAATTTGAATGGAAGGCTTGGGTTTGAGTATTTAAATTATTTTGGTTACGTGTGCACCATCATACATTTTGTCTCTCCATACTAATTTAACCTGCGAAAGTAACTCTGTCTGTCAGTCCATCGCGCTTTCACGCCAAAACTACAGAACCGAATTAAATGAAATTTGGTACACAGATAGTCTAGAGCCTGAGAAAGGACATAGGTTACTTTCATCGACATACAACGCGTGCGAAGCCGCAGGCAGAAGCTAGTTTATTATATTTTTCTAGATTGAGAGACTGTTATTGGCATGCATTGTTTTCAAAGCATTGAGAGAAAGTAAATAATACTATAATTGTAACTAATAATTATAAATGCGAAAGTGAGTCTTTTTGTTACGCTTTCACGCTAAAACGGCTCAACGGATTTAGATGAAATTTGGCACATGGGTAGACCAGAACGTAGGTTAGGACATAGAATAGATAGAACGAAATCAAGACTTATGCGGGTAAAACCGCGGGGCTCAGCTAGTAAATAAATAAACCCAAACTTATTTTCTTACAGAAAAGCTCTTTGCTTCTCCGAAAATAATATTGACCGGGAAGTACATTCATTCAATTATCGTAGTGGTCGCTTTTCCCCCACTCTCCTTTACTCGCTGTTTTCCTGTACTACCAGATAAGGAAATAAAAGTCATTCATTAACGAAAGCATTAGTTACTAATACAGTTACATTATTATAAGAAGTCTGTCTTAGCACAGATTAATAGGTACAGATGGTTCGTTCGGCAAAATCATTTAAATAAAAAGCGACTCTTGCTACGACACAACAAAGTGCAATTCAGGTCGCACAGCGCTAATTACCTACAGTTACATATATTCACCTAGAACTCTTTCTATCGTGTAACTCTAATACATATCTTCTGAATACGTTATGCTCACTGAATTGGCCCGACAAGACGAACCCACCGCGTACCTAAAATTCGAAGTGCGCCACTTCTGTAATATTCTGTGATCCGAGTAAGAATCTATGGAGAAGTCCTTGGAAATTGAGGGTTTTGTTATTTTTGGGATTGTTCGAAGGCGACCCCCATACAATAACAAAACATCACGCCTGTACAGTATTCCACGAAGGGGTAGGCAGAGGTGTACCTTTAGTACACCCACATTTCGCCAGTAATGTTAATAAATAGAATAGAATGCTTTATTATGTTAAAAATAAAAATACAGATACATTTAACATAGGGTGACACAATGGGCGGTCTTATCGCTAAAAGCAATCTTTTACAGACAACCTTTGGATGGATTAAAGCGAGAAGGAGAGATAATACTGCAGGTAGTCACTGGTGTACCATTTACATATTCAATAAATACATAAAGCATATACTTATCTATATAAATATATATACATATATACAATAATAAACATGAAACAGGAGGAAAGAGTTATATTTATTGACGATGTTTAAGGAGAGTGGACAAAAATTGAGCGCGCCATATCGACACGGGCAAGGCATTCCATAACCGTACTGCTTGAACTGTAAAAGACTTCGACGTCATAAAGTTCCATGTAACAAGGGCAACCGGGCACAAAATTTCAGATGGGAAAACCCTAATACTTTGCTTGACCCAGGAATCGAACCCAGGACCTCATGCTCAGCAGTAGCGCTTGCGACCACTAGACCAAACCGACGATTCATACTATAATACAGATACGAAGCAGAAGGAAGAAGAGCAATGGTGGTGGTAACGGCCCGATCACCACTGCTCTCAAAACGGTGAAGAAAAACATCGTAAATAAAACGTATATGTCCTAGAACCAAAATTACGAAGACATGGGATAGTGCCGGTTGCATAAACTCAAACTCAAAGCATTTCATCTGCCTAGCCTTTTCCCAACTATGTTGGGGTCGGCTCCCAGTCTCACCGAATGCAGCTGAGTACCAGTATTTTACATGGAGCGACTGCCTATCTGACCTCCACAACCCAATAACTGGGTAATATGATACCCCTTGGTAAGACTGGTTGTCAGACTTTCGGGCTTCTGACGACCCGTAACGACTGTCAAAGATCCACGAATGACAGCCGGGACCAACAGCTTAACGTGTAATTCATTAAGAAAAGGACAGAAGATCAATTTTAGTTTAGTCCTGTCAAACTGTCACTACTCCAAACAAGTTTAGACGCGATTAAAAACTTGCCTACTAAAATTACGTCAATTTATGTCAGGCGCTGATTAATTTGACAGGACTAAACTAAAATTCATCTTCTGTCCTTTTCATAATGAAATAGAAAGAAAAAGATGCACTGAACTTAAATTTAGTTTAGTTTGTGTACAAGGGAATCGGCACCATTATCGTTCAACATCGGGTGTGCCGTATATACAAACTGCCAATTTTATCATCCGCAATCGTCAAGGGAGTGATTTGATCCATCATACTGAATTGCTTTTCCTATGAAACGCATTTAAAATTCGCGTGTAAAATAATCTACTTTCTATAAAACAGACAAAAGGGAGGCATGCATGTATGAAAAGTTACGTCAGCAAATTAAACCAGTAACGTACTCATTTTTAAATTAAAATAGTTTTTGTTAAAGTATTTCAAAATGTACGTTCAGGCATTTTTAATTTAAATTAATTCATAATGGTCGATTTTGTAATATTGATTTTTCAAACATAATTATGAAGCCATGGATTAAGAATTTCCTTCAAAATCCTTCGGATTGTGAATGAAATTGCCTTACGCAATTAAGATTTAGGCATGCACGCTCGCAACAAAAAAACCATTGCAAATATCTGCTCAAAAAAACTGTTTTTACATTTTTTTAAATCTACTCTGTCTACAAACTCTGTCTGCAAACAAAACAGTCTTATAAAGACATCTTTAAACTGTTACATTTAACCTACTTACCCTTCAAAACAGACCAGCGACAAAATAAAGTAAGAACGTTGTACTACCTTGGACGAACTTTCTCAAAGAGCTCTGCTACTACTCTAATTAGTATTGACAAAAGAACTCTTTTCTGTGAAGAACGCAAGAGTTTTTTCTCTTTTGTAATTAGAGTAAAAGAATCTTGACGTAGTTGTGGCATGAAAGGGTTGAAACAATAAGTGAATCTTGGACATCACTGGCTGACTGGTTTTGGAAAACATCGTGAAGATACCATAATTTTATTGATTTGAAATTGCCAACACGCAAAGATCCAAGTCGCAGGTCGTAGGTTCGAAGCCTCACAGGCGCTATACTTTGTGTAAATTATTTCATTACCACTGCTCTCAACACGGTGAAGGAAAACATAGTGAGAATACCGGCATGTCCTAGAACCAAAATTTCAAAGACATGTGACATCTACCATCCCGCACTGGGCCCGCGTGGTGGATTACGGGCCTCTCCTGTCTCAGAGAGGTACCTGTATGTAACCCAGCAGTGGGAACATTATTGGCTGATTAATTGGTTGGCCAACACAATGAGAGGAGGCTTGTGTCCCAGCAGTGGGTACATTATCCTAACTAATATTATAAATGCGAAAGTGAGTTTGTTTGTTTGTTACGCTTTCACGCTAAAACAGCTTAACGGATTTGGATGAAATTTGGCACATGGGTAGACCATGACCTGGAATAGGACATAGGATAGTTTTTATCCCGATATTCCCACGGGATCGAAAGTTACGCGGGTGAAACCGCACAGCGCAGCTAGTAGGCTAATAAATAGGTTGGCCGTTCTAACCTAACCCATTTCACCCAGTTCACAATTTTTGAACTGGAAATAATACCGATGGATTATAAGCTAACGGTTCTCACAATCTTACGGTAACATAATACATAGTAAGTAGTGGCATACGAATTTGTGTGGTAAAGGTAAAACAACTAAAAATGGAAAATAAAAAACATTTTTCCAATAAAAAACAACCGACTTCCAAAAAATACACTATAAAGTGAAAGATCACTTTAATGTCGGAAGTCTGTGGCAAAAAACGAAGATACAACACCATATAATATCTAGTATATTTCCGTTTTATATCTTTTAATATGAGCTCGAATTACTTCAAGTATACAAAAGATTATGAACTATAAAAGAAACATGATAAACTGTACGGAAGACATGATTAAAGGGTGTATCGTAAAAAGATAGTTATCTTTCATGTAGAATCGTGTAATCGGATGGAAAAGCAAGCATGATCTTTTTCTTGATACCTTTTAAATGGATTAGCTGGTTCCGACTTTTGGGCACTTTTCCCATTGACAGCGATGCGGACGAATTTTGATGCCCAATGACCTCCTCCCCTTTATTTTTTAGGGATCCGTAGTCAACAAGGAACCCTTATAGTTTCGCCATGTCCGTCTGTCCGCGGCTTAGCTCAGATACCGTTGGTACTAGAAAGCTATAATTTGGTATGGATACACATATAAATGACGCCGACAAAGTGGTAAAAAAAAAACGTAGAAACATTTGTTTTTTTGGATTTTTTTTAACCTCTCCTACACGTAAAGTGGGGATGGTTTTTTTTTCTCGTCAATCCCATTGTGTGGGGTATCGTTGGAAAGGTCGTTTAAAAATAATGTGAGTTTAAGAAAAGTATTTTTTGATTCAGGGATCCGTTTGCGGAATATTAAGCTTTAAAGTGCTGATTTTTTATAGGCCAAGTGTCCCCCCCTGCCAGCTAAATGGTTGGGTTTGGGTATGTGAAAAAAATCACGGCAGTAGTATATATAATAAAATTAAAAGGAAAACTATCACCGCTACGTAGGCTCAAGTTACCGAGTAATAATGACCAACTTAAATTTACAGTTGTAAAAAAAGTTTTTCAACTGCAATGTTGTTTGTTTTATAAATTCATCCCAACTACGGAACCCTTCATTGTGCATTTGACACGCACTTGGCCAGTTTCTTTTTAATTTTGTTATAATTATAATTGTACATAATATACATATATATTTTTAAAGGAGTTACAGTATATATTATAACTATGTAAATACCGTATATTAATAAATGCTGGACTTCACTTAGCTCCAATATTTTTTTTTTTTTTTGCTTTCTCGTGAGGAAATTTTTGAGTATGAATGAGGATAGTTATAAGAGTAGGGGAAAACCAAAGAAACGATGAATGGACAGTGTGAGGGATGACAAGTCTAGAAAGAGGCCGACTACCGAGATGACGACTACATTATGGAAGAAAAATACAACGGAGCAGTGAGGAAAATATCGTGAGGAAAGTTTTGAGTCTGAATGAGGATAGTTATAAGAGTAAGGGAAGACCAAAGAAACGATGGATGGACTGTGTGAAAGATGACAAGTCTAGAAAGAGGATGACTACCGAGATAATAGAGTATTATGTAAGAAAAATATAATATATGTTGCGCTGACCTCAAACAAATTGGAATATGAACAGGAAAATAATTACAAGGGACTTATAAGAAATAAGAATGATTTAAAGCTTGAATTCCTCCTACGCTGATGTCAGTCGCGTACATCCGTACAGCCGTTTGAAGATTATCAGCTCTTTTCAAGTTGATGAATGGATGTGAGCATCTTCCACAGGTCTAATCGATTCGAAATTTAGAATTCTGTTATTTGTCATTGTATTCAGCTGGATCCGTTTAGACTGGAAGCCGACCGCATCATAATTTCGAAAAGGCTAGGCAGATTTATGACCATTTTTGGCCGGGTACTTTACTCAAATCACATCCTATCTACTACTCAAAATTACACGTCATTCGTCCAAAAAGGCTAGCTTTCGACCTAATATCTTAGTCCCTACCATCCTTTATTAAGATATTATAAGGGTAACATCGTAAAGGCTATAATAAAAGGGAGCGATGGCTGTCGATTAAAGAATGTAGTCCATTTTTATAGCCTCCCGAGTAAGAGAATTACTTTAGTTATAAAATGTAAGTGAACAGCTTCATACTGATGGTTTTAATGGTGGTGTAGGGAGAAATACTATTGTTTGTTGAATGAAATCAATTAAAACATATACACCTACGTGTTTTAGTTATTTTTGTTTACTGAAATACAAATTGACATTCAGCAATTTAATTTTCGGTGGAATTAAATAAATTGGACCATAACTTTCTAAAATCAAAACATTGCTTGAATTAATTGTAGTTTCACTTAATTCAAATCAGTGTTATGCACCCGCAGTTAGACCAAAACACAGAATATATAAATGAATATCCTACTAATATTATAAATGTGAAAGTTTGTGTGTTTTGATGTTTGTTACTCAATCACGCAAAAACGGCTGAATGGATTTGGATGAAATTTGGCAAACAGATAGTTTATAACCAGGATTAACACATAGGATGCTTTTTATCCCGATATTCCCACGGGTTCGAGACTTACGTGGGTGAAACCGCGGGGCGCAGCTAGTATAATATAATACAAAGAATCACGCTTTCTTCCCATGGGGGTAGGCAGAATCTACAGAACGCCACCTGCTACGATCCTTAAATACTCCTTTTGACTCTTTTACGTCCATATATCTGTGCCCTGTTTATCAAACTTACAACCCTTGTATTACCAAATGACATTATTTTATTTCACAAGAACTTATATTTTGACACTTTTATTCGTGATTTTGTTTATCAAAAATTGGTTTGTAAGTTACAACTTGTAGAAAATCATAACAAATCCTGAGGGTATCCGGCGACTCTCTATTCCGTCTTACAAGTTTACAAGTGTCGTGCTTAGTACCGCAATAAATGTTTAAATTCGATTTTCTTTTTTAAGATGTGGTCAAAAGAGAAAGATGACCTGATGCCCGTGTCCCAGCAGTGGGAACATTAAGGCTGATTATGAATATGGAGGTGAGCTATGAATTTAACGAAAATTAACATTTTAGGTAAATTGTGAACGTGTAGACTTGTAACTTTTGATAAACATGCACGCCGGTGGCGAGTCTAACGGACATCACCAATTAGGTTACTATGTCTTTCTAGGGGCATCCCCTCCCGGCATTTCCACTCACATGTAACTGTCTGGTAAATACCTTTTTTTTTGTCGCCTTTCATTCATCTTCTCAACCAGGCCAACTTTCATGAAAATGATACCCAACATAACAATTCTACCAAGCAATATTCGACTTTCACACATTCACACATACTTCCACATATTTCAACCTTCACCGTAAACACAGTTTACCCTTTAACTGAAAAAAGGACGCAAATGGAATCCGAAATAGCGTCGAAAATACTTTGTTTGCAAACCTTTTTAGTGGAAACATCGGGTAACACCTGCTCTCACGTGTATCTATGAATTTATTTAGAACCTCAAACACAGAATAGTAGGTACAGAAGGTCGGGTCCATAGAATGAGCACGAACACATATTATACTGGGGCCACATTGTCGCGTTATCGCGAACTTTACTTCGCGTGCTCTTTCTCGCACACCGCTCGATGTCTCGCTGAGCAACAGAGAGCGCAAAATTCGCGATAACGCGACATTGTGGCCCTAGCATGCTTCACGTACAGCGAGTGCAAGCGACCGGCATTTGTTTGAGATCGCCGTACGTACGTATCTCTGTGTGCATGCGTACATGTATGCATGCATGGGGCGTGCATATATGGAGCCTTTTTTTTTTTGAGTTTGCGAACAGACTTTTACTGACTAAAACCCACCCGTGTTCCTTCAGTTGCCTGTTGCCAAGGGCCCCGGTATCCCTTTCGGACTTTCCCGCAACATGTATGGAGCCTGCCTTCTGGACTGTTCTTTGCCTTTTGTTTTTTTTACGCGTCGATAATTTTATTTAGCTACTTTTGCTGCTTGTTTGAAAGTGTAAACGTGTTTAGATGTTTCGCTTCTTTTGAGAAACTTTGTTGTACGTTTTCGAGACCGGTATTAGAAGTTCAGTGATCCTATTTATAGTGTTTTCAGTTTCAAGAGTAGTAGAACGGGACAACGATACTTACCTTTCTGAGGAAAATGGTGGTAACAAACACCTCTATAACATGATAATTAATCAGATTTGTTACAGTTGCAATGGCAATCATGTCATTTGGTTTAAATAGGTATTTTATTTTTAGTATCTTTTTTATCATTTATATAGATTCTTTTCTACCTTGTGAATGTGAGAAAGTTGTAGGCTTAGCCTAACCTACCTGAAACTTTTTGAAAGGACTACACGCCTACAGTTATGGGAGGACATCCCATAACTATTAACACTGTAATTCGAAAATATTGTAAAAGCCAATTATTATTTTCTTTTAAAAGAGTAACCGTGGAGTTTCTTGCCGGCTCTTCTCCATAGGAAACGACCAATTGGAACCGTGCACCTAGCTTCTGACGTTTCCTATGTGCCCATGTAGGCTTATGTGAAATAAAATATTTTGATTTATTGATTACGGGGCAGTTTGGCTTGCAAATTTCAGTATGGCCATTATACAGGCGGCCTGTTTAAAGTTTAGTTGAAAACGATTTATAGAAGCCTTTTACCAAGGCCTTAACGAAATATCCCCATTAATGTTTAGCGATTATTTATAGTGAAGGTGAAAACTTAGCACAAAGGGAAACATTTTGTTAAACAAAATTCAATCCGGATTTTCGGACCCCGAAAATAAAATAAAGGGAGTGTGGCAAAGACTTCCCAGTAGTTCTGAAACTCTTTTGGACCCCGTAACCAAGTCACCTGTATATTATGAGCATAAACCGGCCAAGTGCGAGTCGGACTCGCGCACGTAGGGTTCCGTATCATTATCTATAAAAACGGCAAAAAAATCACGTTTGTTGTATGGGAGCCCCCTTAAATATTTATTTTATTCTGTTTTTAGTATTTCTTGTTATAGTGGCAACAGAAATACATCATCTGTGAAAATTTCAACTGTCTAGCTATCACGGTCATCACGGTTCATGGGACATGACAGACGGACAGACGGACAGACAGACAGAAAGACAGACAGCGGAGTCTTAGGAATAGGGTTCCGTTTTACCCTTTGGGTACGGAACCCTAAAAAAAGTGATTAACACGATGAGCGCCATGTGTATCCTCCGGAAACGCAAAGTCCCATCTTCAGGGACCCGCGTGTTTCCTTTGGGAAACACAGGCAGTGCCTTATTCGGTCATTCGGAGGCCAGTGTGCCCACCTGGAAACACATTTAATACATTTTCCTATGAATTCTAATACCCCTGGCCTCCACTGTTATTTCGGTCTAAGTGGATTTTTTGTACGACTTTTTGGTCAAAACTTATGTCTGAAAATAAATGCAAACTCGCGCACGAAGGGTTCCGTACCATTATCTATAAAAACGGCAAAAAAATCACGTTTGTTTTATGGGAGCACCCTTAAATATTTATTTTATTCTGATTTTTTGTATTTGTTGTTATAGCGGCAACAGATATACATAATCTGTGAAAATTTCAATTGTCTAGCTATCACGGTTCATGCCAGCATGCATGCATGTTCAGCCTGGTGACAGACGGACAGACAGACAGACAGATAGACAGCGGAGCAATAGGGTCCCGTTTTACCCTTTGGGTAAGGAAGCCTAAAAATGAAAAACACGGTTTTTGGGTAGATGCCATCTATACAATAAGTGTGAATCATTTGTAGAATAAAATTCATACAGCGGAGCAATAGGGTCCCGTTTTACCCTTTGGGTAAGGAACCCTAAAAATGAAAAACACGGTTTTTGGGTAGATGCCATCTATACAATAAGTGTGAATCATTTGTAGAATAAAATTCATGGTTCATTTGCATATCGATTTCCTTGCCACCCTGTATACTGCCAGCGCCATAGCTTCGAATTTGCGGCACTAAGATCTAGCTCAAACCACAATGTTGCAAACTAATTGGTAGCCGCAGTATTTTGTAATACTCAAGCGTAATAGAAAATGATTTTGCTCCTCATTCGACTTAGAAATTAATATTCTCTTGGTTATTTTGGAACTATTTTGGCTCAATCTCCGAAATTCAAATCTCAGAAACTTAAGAGCCTGGAGGTTGGAAGTTGGCGGCGTGATACTCCCGTGTCAGATTTTTACTGACTAAAACCCACCCGTGTTCCTTTAGTTGCCTATTGCCTAGGTCCCAGTATCCCTTTCGGACTTTCCCGCAACCCTGGCAGGCATCGCCAATCGCCTCCAACAAGACACGGCGGTGCTCCACCCAAGCCCGTGGCGCTCCTAGTCCTGCGCCTGATCTCTCACCGGTCGTGTTAGATTGCCGTCGCATCGGACTATGAGAGTGAGGGAAGAGAGAGTACACAAGTGTGTGCCTGGACACAGGTGAACCTGTGTTTGCGCACAAACTTTTGCACTGTCATATCTCCCGCTCCGAAAGCTGGTCTCCGCTGCCCGCCATTACTAATTTGACTCGGATAGAAGTAGAAAAGGTTAGTCAAGTGAAAGAGTGAACCTGACCCGTAAACCATTTAATTAGAAAAATGTCGTGAGGAAACTTTTGAGTAGGTAGGGGAAGACCAAAGAAACGATGGAACGACTGTGTGAAAAATGATATGGCTAGAAAGGGGGTGACTACTGAGATGACGGCTAATAGAGAAGTATGTTACACCGACCACAAATAAATTGGGTAAAGGATATAGAATAGGAGAATAAGGATATAGATAGGAATAACGCAGGATCATGCTAAGCAATTTGAGGTAGGGACCTCAAATTGCCTAGCATGATCCTGCGTTGTACCGAAAATACTGCAGCTTTAATTTTGAAATAAATATATGTTATTAAAGTTGAGGTTTGATGGTCCGATGTTTGACGAAAACACGATTAGGTACATAAAACAATTCTATAGAAAAAAAATACAAAGTTACCTCTAAATCGAACTATAAACCGCTGGTATTAAAAAAATACTTCAAATTGGATCATGAAACTTTGCATAATAACTGAACTAACTATAAATCAGGTCTTATGTGTTTTTTTAAAATTACCTTTTTGTTCACCGTAAAAAGTAATTACCTAAACTACTCGAGGCTTAAGAGCCGCCAGCACCCCACTCTATCTCGCTCTCACTCAAGCCGCGAGTAGTATGGTGCGAGCGAGATAAAATTTGAGGTAGGGTAGGGTCTTAAAGGCAAGAGAATAATGTTCTTTAACCCGTTAACTTAACAGTTCGTTAGGCCCCACACAATTAAATAGCCCCGGAAATGTAATTATCAACAATAACAAAAGCTGTCCTATCTAAACAATACACACTATAGCACAATAATTAATGCGTCAAATCAAGCGAGGCAATTAAATTGCTCCACTTAAACGGGCCTGTATTCGTCCGTTTACCCATGAATTAATGCTAACAAAAGAGCAATCAATTAATGAACGCGTTCAGCTATCCAGTGCAGCCTTCCGAAACGTAAACATCTAATCTTCACTAAACAAACCTAACTTACAAACATCAGGCATGGCTAAACTCCTCAAGGCATTGGCGTATATTGGGAGGTGTGTGGGTCCCTCATATGAGCACAGCATCATGCTGAGTAGTCTCTCTATACCAATGGCATGCCACACACGTATTTTCCATGACAACCGGCAGGATTCTGAAGGATATTCATAATATATCGCTTCATCAGTTTGAAATTGGTCTACTGGACTAAATAAATAACGCAATGAATAATTTGTTGAATTGTCAAAATTAACGGCATTTGGTTTGTGAGTGTGTAATTCAATTACAACGCTATAAATTTTAATTGGCGCGTGACGAAAGTCGGGACTAACGCCGCCATATTGTTCTGTCAATACACTTTCTGTGACAATTTCACAAATGTTTACCAACAACACCCCCCAGTCTATTTCATTCAGGTGCCAAAATGTCCCTGTACAAAGATTGCTACAAGGATATTGATAGTAGATATAAATCTGTGGCCCTAGTGAAATTCTAAGTCCAAAAATGCAACTTTACAGGCGACGCAAAACCACACTCCGCGCGCTTCAAATTGCGTGTTTGACCTCGTGTGGTAAACAATTTATTCTCTTTATTATTTATTGAGTTATTTTTTATGCAAAGTTATAATAAATGCCTTGAGGGTATTAAATAAGTTATACCCCTTCTCCCATTATGTTAAATGTTAATTCACACAAGTGAAAATGGATACGCATTTGGAATGATTATCAGAATACTAATTTCCACAGAGTTATTTTTGATTTTTCCCCTTATTTTGGTGAAAACTGATGTATGTCTAATAATATCATTACTCACTAAACTATTTTTAAGAACCAGGTGTTGTTGTATTGATAAACACCAACCAAATTAAAACGTGGGTAATTTATGTTAATTTAGATAAAAAAACACAAAATATTATTTTAATTTTTCCGTTTAAAAATGTAGAAAAGTACTTGAAACCGACTTTGTAGTTTTTTTGGCGTCAGTTGGACCCTTTTACACTAGGTAACTTCTTAATTTTTTGAGATAGCTTAGATCCGTTTAAACGAAACGATAGAGCATTTTTTCTGATCACTTCTGTATACTAAACTCATTTTCCACAAAATCGGACTTATACCTTTTCACTAGGGCCACAGAAATTTCGTATGTATTGAGATATCTTCTTCTTTGTCATTCCCTCAATGCTGAGGATCGCGACCACATATGACGCGTCTCCAAGCTATGCGGTCTTCTGCAGTGTGGAAAGCTTGGTAGATCCTGCCTCCAACAGCCTTCTTAATCGCGTCTGACCAGCTTGCCGGTGCTCTGCTCTGAGCGCGTTTTCCTCCCACCCGGCCCAGTATCATTATGCGTTCACCTAAGCATGGCCTTCCCAGGCCATGCTTAGGTGAACGCATAATATGTCCGAAAAAGCTGAGGGCACGCTCCGAGCATATTGTAGATAGCCGCTTGGTGATGTTGAGTTCCTCCAGTAGAGACATCAATCAATCAATCTGCCTGGCCTTTTCCCAATTTTGTTGGGGTCGGCTTCCAGTCTAACCGGATGCAGCTGAATACCAGTATTTTATATGCAGCGACTGCCTATCTGATCTCCACAACCCAGTAACTGGGTAATATTTACCCTTTGGTAAGACTGGTTGTTGGACATTCGGGCTTCTGACGACCCGTAACGACTGTCAAAGATCTACAAATGACAGCCGGGACCAACGGCTTAACGTGGTTTTCGAGGCACGGAGGAGTATCGACATGTGAAAATGGTCACCCATCCATAGACCATCCCCGGCAAGCGTAGCTTAACCTGATGAATCAACCCGAGCGGCTGTTATAACTTAGCCACGAGAGCGGTGTCTCCTAACACAAGCAATTCTTGCTTAAATGGTGGTCTCCAAATCTATGTGAATGCTTATAAAAATTATTTTTAATCTGAATTAAATGTTTATTTGAATTATAAAGTTATAATTCAAATAAACATTTTTATTTTATCACTAAACTAAGCCATAACACATTAAAAACAAAATTTATCCAACACGTTTTCAAAAGTACGATTCAAAATGTAGCAACCGAGATAAACCTATTTTTTACGTTAAAACCTTTTTATTCAGCTATCGCCGAGTGTCGTAACACTATTTTTCTGTACAAGATCAACTGTGCGGTAAGGTTTTCTGTACAAGCTCTCGATTCTGAGTAAATCAGGTACACGGAGATCGATATCTTTGCGATACGGGACTTGTATGAAACGAATAGAGACTGGAATTAGGTAGCTACAGAAGATGATGATAGTATGTAAAATAGTGTCATTATCAGGACCTTGTATAATAACAGGGTCTAAACGTACCTTTGCGGTTGAAAATGGGTCTCTCAATTATTCCTGTAATTAATGACCAGAAATCATATTGCTTTAATCATCACACAGAGTATTTGAAACTGTAATATTTGGCATTACATAATACGTAAACAAAATTATTATTTCGATACGTTAAGTAATAACAGCCGCACGGGTCGATCCATCAGGTTAGACTACGCTTGCCGGGGTTCGTCTGTAGATGGGTGACCATCTTTACATAACTCGAGACTCCTCCGTGCCTCGGAAAGCACGTTAAGCCGTTGGTCCCGGCTGTCATTTGTGAATTTTTGACAGTTGTTACGGGTCGTCAGAAGCCCGAAAGTCTGACAACCAGTCTTGCCAAAGGGGATCGTATTACCAAGTTACTGAGTTTTGGAAGTTAGATAGTCGCTCCATGTAAAATACTGGTATTCAGCTGCATCCAGTTAGACTAGAAGCTGACCCTAACATGGTTGGCAAAAGGCTAGGCAGATGATGATGAAGTAAATTTCTTGAATGAGGTTCAGTTCTCAATGCAGACTTAAAATCTTTTATCAGTAAGGTTGTGTGTGAAATAAACTTATAATAAACTAGGTTTGCATTTTATATCTCTCAAAACTGGGGAAGAGATTATGGTCTACAAAGATGCGGGGAGAAAAATACTGAATGCAAAGTCAAAGTCAAATAATTTATTTCAATTAGGCACATAAAAGGCACTTTTGAACGTCAAAAACAAAGAAATATAACTGATTCTAGTTGCCCCTTCCAAAAGGTAGTTTTCGTATGAATGGGCAAGAAACTCCACCGTTACTCTTTTAAAAATGTTTTACAATATTTTTTATACATCAATTATATAATTACGCTTTCACACTAACTCACAAAGAAGCCTCAGACATTGCAACTACCAGAGAAAGCAGTCACACTGTCTTCGAAGCTGACCAAGATGAAGCACAATACACATAATCACAAGCGTCATTGAAGAGCGTTAACCAAAGCTAATAGAGTTGAAATTTAGCGGTTTTGTAGAATTATTGGCAATCGCGTGTCAGCCATTACACTCGTCACAGCGTGTGAGCGGAGCGGGGAGAAGACGTTATTCTTCTTCAAAGGCTATCAGGTACAGTTGCGGAGCGTGCGGGGAATGCGTCGGTCGTGGGTTAGATCGCGAACCATTCTATAGTTCATCTGCTTAATTAACTGAAACTGGAAGCGGTAATGAACCCAAAGCTTACTCTATTATTGGGTGAAGAATTGGTGCGAACACTGTCGAAGTCAAATAATTTATTTAAAATAGGCACATAAAAGGCACTTTTGAACGTCAAAAACAAAGAAATAGAACTGGGGGCCTAAAACGGCCTCATTAGCAATTCCTCTAAAAGCAATTCATTTCCTGAATTTCCAGCTGTCATTAGCTATTCCTCTAATTTGACACAAAAGCAATTCGTAATGTATGGACCATTTTACGAATCTCTATAAAAAAACTGTAATATGAACCGCACGCAGATCATATTATGAATTGTCAGTTTGTGACATTTTTCGATGATTCATAATTTTCCTATTTATGATTCTGCCAAAGTGACTGTTTAAGCCCCCTGATACTCGTCGCCCTTTCGAAAAGGTAGTTTTCATAATGGAGAAGAACGGGCAAGAAACTCCACCGTGATCTTATTCTCGAATTTTCAGAGTATAAATAAGTAGCTTTTCTATGTGCAACTTCTCGCATGGCTTAAAGGTAAATATCGGTGTTTATATTTATAGATAATACCTCATTTACCTTTCGTGACACCCACAACGTCTGTAGGTAGCATACTCTCAGCTCTAAGCAAAAAATCATATAATATTCTTGCTATCACAAAGAAAAGTAAGAAAGTACTAGGTATTATTCTGTTTCCAAAAGTTTCAAGATCTTCCCCTGATTAAATAATACAGTGAAGTGCTGAAAACGCTTGCAACTTCAGTTTTATTCACGATGCAGTTTGTCACACCGTTCATTAGGAGGATTGCTTCGGAAAGGAGATTTCATTGTCTACGTTTTCAGAATGTCAGTGAATATTTAGTGCTGCGATAAGTGTTGATTTTAGTATTTTTAGATTCACATTTTTAGTCTATTTGGAGAACTACGTTTGATTATGATTGAGTGTTTATTGTGGTGTTCTGTCTAAGAGATTTATATTCACATTTTTTACCGTGTATTAGGAGAACAATGTTTGTTTATAATAATGATGAATAAAGACCTCTTCTTATATAGAGAATGACTGAGCTTTGAAGATAATACTTTCGTAGGCTTTAGTAACTAAACGCATTTAGGGCTAAACATTTTAAAACATTACAACATTGAAATGAAATGAAATTGTTAAATAGGATATTGGAATCTATTTTAGCTAGATGAGGTCGGCGTTTCCTATCTGACTACTATGAGAAGAAAGGCTGAAACAAACTCAGAGGTCGCAGTCTCTTTTAATGTCCAGACATCATCTTGGTCAAGCCATATGAGGACCATGTAGATTAGCGTCTGAAATAGTCTTTTGAGGAAACAACCACAACGATTTGAGTGTACCTGTCTAGTCAGTGCAAGCATTTGTCAGTAATAGTGAGGCTCAACTTCTGAGTTGAGCTCCACCAACTTAAGGAGCTCAACGACTTTGTCATTGACATTGACAGAAACAGAGCGATTTTTAAATACGTTTAGCAGTTAACGTATTTACAAATCTTTGGTGCGTGATGGTAATATAAATTCATAAATAAAATTACGTATTTGATTCGAAGGTTCGTCTTGCTGTTTTACCTTTACTGCATGTCAGTGAAGTTTTATATTTATCTTTTTATATATTAGATTTCTTAGAAAGTACTAAAAAACTTAAATAAATACAAAACAGAGTCTTTACTTGTATACTGAAAAATATCGCCTGAAAATTGTGACGCTCGCTGTAATGCTGCATATTTTAAGGTTAAATAATTATTATAAGGTTACATATTTCGCAAAAAGCTCTTCTACGAATGAATTTAATAGTACGTAGTAATGATAATTATAATATTATACTTACTACGGAATTGATTAACAACGGAAAATTCCATTCCATTTCAAAATAAACAAACTTCAGAACTTACATCATAATAGGGGTTCTTTCGGAAGAAGCTCTCTGCTTCTAGTGAATCTAATATCGTGGTAATAATATTATTATACTACAGAATGAACTAACAATGGAAGATTCCATTCCATTTCAAAATAAACAAACTTCAAAACTTACATCAAAATATTTCGAAAAAACACAAATTGATAGTAGATTCGATCAGAAACTTTAGTAGGAAGTTCTAGTCTTTTAGTTAACATACAAACATTGTAGGAAGACTCATGTTTATGCAATAGTTTGCTCAGCAAACAGACTCTATAAGTTTGGGTACTTTAGGTGGCCGGTAGTGGCTTGTTAATGCTAGCTTGATGGAGTAACGGTTCCTGAGTCCATAGCGGTTTAAAAAAAAAAGTGTTGTTTTAATTTTCTTGGGATGATTTAATTTTAGTCAAATTGTTTTTCTCAAACATGCTTGGAAATTCGAGCATTATTTAACAACTTTCTTCAATTTAAATCGTAAATGTTGTGCCTACTGGTCATAAACATGCGAGCAGGCGGCCGGCAATATTAGTATGAAAATCCATATCTGTCGTGTTTAGCAGCCAAATAAAATACTATGAAAACTCATATCTGTCGTGTGATTTAAAAATGGAACGAACTTTTTACTTCGGCACATGACAACCAAGGAGGTAACTTATCAAAGATTTTATTTAAAATCGATTTGGTTTGCAAATAGAGCAAGAAACAAATGAACATAATATTGGCGTGTGAAAAATTATCGTTGTTCGTCTTGATTCTGGAACTTATAATGAATTTACTTAGTTTGAATTTCTACGCATTATTTGAGAAAAGTACTGTACAAAGCTTGGCCGAGGCACACTTTTTCACGTTCGTCCATCAATGCCCCTTTTGCAGGCCGCGGCAGTAATGTAGGTCTTCTCTGAAAAATTGAAGCAGAACTTCCCAATTATTGGGAAATTCTTGCTAAAGTATTTGAAAGAAAATTGTAGCCACAATACACTATTGCCTACATTACAATATTCTTGTTTGAAGGGCATGAAATTCGGTGAAATTATACGCGAGGCTTCTTAACTCTTTCTTTATTTACCCAGAAATATTTCATTACCCAGAACAAATGTCTTAGGACAATATATATAACATGCATAGCACCGAATCGCTAAGAGAAGTTTTCAGAACGGAGGGTTTCCTAACACTGACTGGCGTTTTGTACAGCCCGTGCGCATTAACATGGCACCTGGCTTAATGACATTTGGAGCTCCCCTCGCTTCCCCGCACGGCGACGACGGGGTGCGACGCGGGTAGCGGGGGGAGTATTGAGTTCCGAGCCAGGTGCCATATTAATGCGCACGGGTTGTATACTCGAGTTATGTTTATTTGTCAAAAATAATTATGCAATATTTTAATTTCAAATCCAATTCTAAGAGAAACAAGCACGCAATATAAATATGACATTAATTTACCTGTTATTAATAATTATGATTTATTATAAAAGTACCTATGTAATAAGTAATTAAATGGAATATTTGAAACAAAATTTAAAAAACTATTAATCGATGATGTATTTTATAAACTGCATGAGTTTTTTGAAAAAAATAATGCTCGTATGTAATTTATTTGTAATCTGTTTTAATCTATTTGACATGTAACACGATTGCATATCCGACATGGGTAGACTGTTGATCCATTTTTTTTTACGTTTATCGTAAGTACTGTTGTACACAGTTATGCAAGAAATGTTTATCTTTATGTTATATATCTTTATTGCCAACTTTGTGCAAGTTTAAAATGTTTTGCAAACTTTTTCCCAGTTTCCTAACCGTCAAGTATGTGATAAATTAATGAGCGCAACGATCGCGTATCGTGCGATGATCGCTTTCGGTTAGGACGCTGCCTTTGATTGTATTTTTTTTGGCATTTTTTTTGTGGTTCATAATTAAGTAGGTCGTACTTAGTTTTACGTAGCGAAAAAAGAGTTCGACCTCAGAATCTAATGGAAATTACAATATTACAAGACCTGAAACCTCTGTCTCTCCATAAAAACTAGATTATTCTCGCAAAATAATACGTCGCTGCTATAATTCTTTTATTCCATTTGTCTAGCTGAATGTAAGAAAACATTCTTCATTACGTCATCTCCTTCAACAGTCACTACCCCTCTTAAGATAACTCGATTTCTCTTTATTAATCAACCTCAATCAATTAAAACAAGATAAAAAAAAACGTCAGTCCATCGATTTTTCTACGCTGGCAACTTTTTCCCTGTTATGCAAATAAGGTGCGCTCCGGGTTCTCATCATTTCAAATGATAATTGCGTTAGAAGTCTGATTAAACATAAGATTTGAAAAAGGAAGCTTTGGTCTTCTTTTTTATTGCATTTTTCTTTTAATTTTTAACGCTTTTTATAGAGAATATGTAATAATTTTTCGGGTGAGACTTGTTTGAATAAAATTATGAAGAATGTTTATGGAATTATTTTCCGTGTAGCTGAAAAACCTTCCAATTTCTTTTATTCGTTTCTCGAATGTGTTTATTTGAGCTCGTTTTGCCTAAGTGGTAACATGGTACAGTACTGTAAAAGCACCAAAATGTGTTACGTCGAAATATTAAAGTACATAGTTGTTTTTTACAAAGTGAATAAATTTCAAATGTGTTTTTCAGAAAAGAAGATTGCAGCTTTTAAAAAAGATTGTCATTCATCAAAGTCGTGATTCACGACTAACTAACACATTTGAAATGTATTCACTTTGTAAAAAACAACTATGTACCTACTTTAATATTTCGACGTAACACATTTTGGTGCTTTTACGGTGCTGGTCGTTCATAATAATAAACTATTTAGTTAAAAGCACAGTTTTAAAACTAACACAAAAGACAGTAAAACCGCAAAATAATATTTTGTGGGAGTACCCACAAAATATTATTTACTCCAGTCTTTTGAATTCCACCAGTATAAATTCAAAATCGCCATATAATTTTAAATTAAGTTTTAAAGTGCCAGTCATTCATTCAAATAGCTGAAAAACTGAGCTCTTCGACGTCAAAGCATAAAATATCAATTTTTCATTCATAGCGCTACACGCTTTTTAAACCGGCATGCTATTTTTAAATCCTATTTCAAAACCACTATTCTATTCAAAATATTTAAAAAGAAAAACTGCCAGAATTGTTGGTAAAGAGAATGCCAGATATCAAAACGTCATACATTCATTTGAACAAAAAACCGGCCAAGTGCGAGTCGGACTAGCGCACGAAGGGTTCCGTACCATTATCTATAAAATAGCAAAAAAAAAACATGTCTGTTGTATGGCAGCCCCCCCTAAATATTTGTTTTGTTTTAATTTAATTATTAATAATTTTTAAAGTGAATAGGTATATAACTAAATATTCTGGGAATATTTCATGCGTCTACCTGTTGCCGTTATCAACATCGAGCTAAAACGAGCAAAAAAATCACGATTGTTATATGAGAGCCCCTTTAAATATTTATTTTATTCTGTTTTTTAGTATTTGTTGGTATAGCGGCAATAAAAATACATCATCTGTGAAAATTTTCTATTGTCTAACTATCACGGTTCATGAGATACAGCCTGGTTACAGACAGACAGACAGACAACGGAGCCTTAGTAATAGGGTCTCGTTTTACCCTTTGGGTACGGAACTCTAAAAAAGAATTGTAATTTAACGCAAAGGTATTTAAGGGGACGCCAGTTTTTTTTTTTTTGTACCACATAAGGGCATTTTTTCGGTTCTTATTTGTCAAACAAACTCTTCTGCGGTTCTCTCTTTTGTCATCTTTTCGACATCAAAGAGACTTGTTCATCAAAAAACATGTGTTTGTGTCGAGCTTAAATGTTGCAATTTGCCATACTTTGTGTTTCCCTTGGGCGTTGTTACGTCCTCTAAACCAAGTATTTGTTTTGGAAGTACAGTTGGCAACGAAACTTGTTTACTATTTCTGTTTTATTTTTTAAATAAAATAACATCGCCTGTAATCCCTGAAGGGTTAGACAAAAGTGTACCCATAGTACACCCACATTTCGCCAGTTATGTTCAAGTCCATGTATACAAAAGTACCTACGCAACCGCTATTATCGTCAAGTCTTCAAAACAGTTTAGGTAGTTAATTAAGTATTTACCTATTTCTTTCTCAAATAATATCGGTTTTAAATTCGACAGTCACTCGATGTGTCAAATTAACACCTGAGTATAATAACCCACTTTTGTTCCGACCGTACTTAATTTTATCACGGAAATATAAAGGTGAAAACAGGCTTTGCGAAGAAAATGATTGATGACGGTATGATTGAACCGTACATATTAGAGAGTATGTTTCGATAAGGAAAAATACTCAGAGCTTTGAACATTTTATTTATTGATGTGAGGAACTGACGTTTTTTACCTACACATACATACATAACACTTTGTTTCCCCAAAGGCTTGGGCAGAGGTGTACCTATAGTATATACACCCACATTTCACCAGTTATGTTTAAGCCCCATGTAATAGGGGGCGAGCCTATTGCCATCAACCGGGCACAAATTCAGACTAGGCTGCTAGTGAAAATTTCCTAATGGAAAAATCCAATAACACTCTGCCCGACCTGGGAATCGAACCCAGGACCTCATGCTCTTGCGGGAAAGTCCGAAAGGGATACCGGGACCCTTGGCAACAGGCAACTGAAGGAACACGGGTGGGTTTTAGTCAGTAAAAGTCTGACAGAAAATCTCTCAGAAGTCATTTGAAGATTTTCCACCCACAAAAAAAAAAGTACCTCATCCTCAGTAGTAGTGCTTGAGATCACAACACGAACGAGGCCTAATATGTTCAAAAAACACAAATAGGTAGTCGCTACATGTAAAATACTGGTATTAAGCTGCATCCGGTTAGACTGGAAGCCGACCCCAACATAGTTGGGAAAAGAAAGAAAAAGGCTAGGCAGATTGATCGGTGGATTTGTGTTAAAGGAGTTCAACTAAGTGGGGCGGCCACATTAATCGCGGCATCAATGGTATTTTTTTAGATCCTCAAAACCGCAGGTTTATTAACACTCCAAAAGATGGGGCATGATTTGGTCAGTGGTGCCCCACTGAGCAGTGGTGGTTCAGTGGTAACGGCCGCCACTTCCGAGTTGTAGGTCGTAGGTTCGAACCCTGAGGAGTTCGAGGCGCTTTACTTTGTGTAAATTATTTCATCACCACTGCTCTCAAAACTGTGAAGGAAAACTTCGTGAGGGAACCGGCATGTCCTAAAACCAAAAATTCGAAGACATGTGACATCCATCAACCCGCACTGGGCCCGCGTGGTGGGTTTCGGCCCACTCCCTCTCACAGAGAGGACGCCTGTGTCCCAGCAGTGGGAACATTATAGGCAGATTATGCTTATGTTTGGTCCGGATACGAATGGTACAATCCTCTCTTAGGGTGTACCATAGTGCTACTACTACCAAAATAACTGGCTTAAGGACTATCAGGTCATTCACTACTTATTATACAGGGTGTAAGGGACAGCCCACCGCAGACTGATGGGATGAATTCAGTATACCATACTAAGACGACCGGTACATGAAATAATTTCAGGAATGGTATGGGAATCCGATAAACCTGATTTGTTTTATTACCTCACACGCAATGTATCGCTACTGTGGCACAACACACGTAGCCGCACTCCCCGTGGCGGGGGGCGCGCTTGCGACACGTTATTTATCAAATGTAAATTCTGAGTTTTACACGTCGTTCCCTGATTTTAGCTGTTTTGTTCACATAAATGGAGTGCTGCGTACAGAGAATGTATTTTTACATTGAAATAAAGGAATAGTAACTGAATGCCCCCCTGTTAATTTGCGGAGGGCTGTCCCTTACACCCTGTATACGATTGCAGCAGAACAGAATACATTCCCATTTCTCCGTAAGATATTTTCATTGACATGTTAACTAACTCCCAAATTGTAATACATATGCACTAGGTACATAAGTATATATACATAGACTGCATACGCCGGATACGGAGCAAATGCAAATTATGTTTCTAAGCTACTGTTGTGATAGCATTGGCGTTACGGAAACATTGTATCGTGAAGTGAATGATCTCGGATGTATTTATTATATAAGACAAATAATGTACAGGTGAATAATAGAAAAGCACATATTTTTGTAGATCTACCTAAAAAAAGCGGCCATGTGTATGTTGGAACACGCACTATGAAGTGTTCCGTAGTTGGGATGAATTTATCCCAAGAACAAAGACCATAGACTTCTTATAAGTTTTCCTATAATCTATAAGTATAGAACTATATTCTGTATTTTTTTCAACATTTTTGGCTCGTCACTTTCGGAGATAAGGCATGGTTTTAATTTAAAAGATAAGCTGCTTTCTGTCTACCCCCCACAATATTCTAAAAAAAATTACATACTGACAATAGATTCACGACAATAATTATTTTGAGTAGCCTGCCTATTTTGTATTTCATATTTTTTTTATACAAAATATATCAAGAATGGAAAGTAGCCAGAGTCCCTTCTACAGGTCCCACGCTACCTATTTTTAACCGACTTCTTCAAAAAGGAGGAGGTTCTCAATTTGTCTGTATGTTTTTTTTTTTTTTTTGAGTGTGTGTTACTCGATTACGAAACGATTTTGATGATTCTTTTTTTGTTTGTGAAAAATAACTTTAATTTCGGAAGTCGGTGGCATACAACGAAAATTGAAAGGCCAAGACACCGACTTCCGAAGTTATTTTTCACTTTTTTAGTGTTTTATTTGGAAGTCGAGGTTTTTTTTTTTTGGAAAATGTTTTTATTCTAATTTCATAACGATTGGTTCAGACGTGAAAAGGTAACAGACAGACTTACTTTCGCATAAATAAAGTAAGAAATATGCATAGTGCAGCACAATCAAACTCAAACTCACCGAGTTACGATCTGTCATTTACCAATTAACACTGTTTCCCGCTAACCAAATAAAATCGAATGCATTTTTCAATAACACTCCTAATGCAGAACATGTTTTTTACATTAAATTATTTATCATTAATTTTATTCGAAATCTACATAGCACTCCCCTGAGTATGGTTAAAGCATTCAATGTTAAGAGTAGCGTGACTAGAATCGTATCAAATATAACGTAAACGAAGGCAATACAAATTATGTTTGGAAGCTGCCTATCTACATACATTTTCGCGTATATTATTTCGTTTAGAAGCTAATAGTATGCTAAACTGTGAGGACAGAAATGTTTAGTGTATCTATAACTCAGCCATTCGTAATAGATTTATAATCTGTATTATGAAATTGTGAATTAGTTGAAATGGGTTAGGTGAGGTTAGGTTATGTGACCAACCGCGCGGGAGACGAGCGAGCGAAGCGAGCTGTGCTGCGGCAGCGTCCGGCGAGCGCTACTTCCAACGTGCTCGCAGCTACACAGGTTAGCGGAAGGTGCGTTACTATAATACTTATTATAAACTAGGTACCTATCGAAAAATAATGTGTGTTAAATTGGAAATGGTTTGTTGAAGTTCACAATTTTTTGACAGTTTATAATCTAACGGAAATAATACCGATAGATTATAAACTAACGAAGTTCATAATACTTAATACGGTGAAATGTATAAACTTACTCTCGGGCAACAGCTGCTAGTCTTTAGATAATAATTATAATATAATAATTATCTATATAATAATTATTATAACCAATATAATATTATTATCAATTAAAGTTACTATTCATGTCTATGTGTAACCGCGTTTTTTTTGGTGCGGTTTTTATCATAATTAAAAAAAATTATGCCAGAAGGTATAATTCATTTTATTTATTTGGGAAAATAAACGGTTACACATTACAGTATTATACAAAACTTGAGCTACAGACTAAGTAAATAATAATATACCCACGACATTTTCCACATATTATAAAGATAGTTTATAAAACTAATGCGATGTGCATTGCCAATTTCATAAGCACAATATAATTATGTTAACATATGTTAATTAATAAAACTAAACAGGCATGCAAATAAAAAAAAAAAAATTAAAGATACACTCTAAAAGTTAAAATATATTATGGAGCAACATCCAAAATAGTTTCTCGAACAAGGTCTCTTTTTACCCGACTACGGCGAAGAAAAAAGGAGGGTTATGATTTTGACCGGTATGTATGTATGTATGTTCATCTGTTCCCTCATAAAATATCTATCTTCTAAACGACTCATCACAATTTGACAAATGAGGTATCGTTGGACGCGTCTTGATCGTCCGCTGGTTATAGGCTATATGACGTTACATTAAATTAAAAATGGCGCCCTCTAGATGACATAAAGTCAGGAACTAAAAAAAATATATAAATCGTACCTTGTTGGGTATCAAATGAAAGGGCTTATTGAGCACATTTCAAAAATATATGTATTAAAACCCCAAAAGAATAAAAAAAAAAAAAAAGTTATAAAAACTAAAACCCAACTACGACTAAAAAGGTAGGACAAGACACCACAGACAGACAAATTAAAGATCCGGAGTCACACGTGTTAGGGCATAAATCAAACAGATTACGTGTGACTCCGGATCTTTAATATGTCTGTGGTGTCTTGTTTATACCTTTTTAGTCGTAGTTGGGTTTTAGTTTTTATTACTTTATTTTTACTAGCTGGAAAAGCGAAGATGTCAATATCTTCAAAGATATTATTATATGTGTATAACAGAATGAATATTTAACATAGAATTTAAGCACAGAAATCACAATGTTTAGTCAAGTCGAAAAAACCGTGTGATGCAGGAGCGGGTCGCTAGTTTAAAAATAAAATTATCTAACAGTTTGAGACCATCAATTTATATTCCTTTAACAATAGAATCTGTAGACTGTTAATAAGATTACAAGATGTCTGTTTACAGGACGATAAAAGCCAAAACGCATTATACTTAAATCACCCTCAAACTGAACCCCTTAATGACACTCAATTATTACTAAATCCACACCGAACTTCTTCAAATAAACCTCTTAACAGAACCGTTATTGAGAAAAGGTATTAGTATTCAATGGACGTGTATTTGCGTCAAACTACTTAAGGCTATGTCTGAGCCATTCTCAGACAAGTTCAAACATGTCCTCTGGCCACAGAGTAGAAAAGTACAGAAGGTCGGCCCCAACGGTGGGCATCGTGTTAGGTTCATTTATTAGTATTTTTTAAATCGACTAAACTGACATATCGATTATTGAGAACGATTTTAATATGTGGCAACAACCAAACGGTGATGGTTGACAAGTGGTCAAGGATGGCGCGATAGGCAAATCGGGCAATCGATGCGGGTACTTGGTTTTGGATCGAGCTGCGGGTCGGACAAATTAAACTGTATGGGCTAGTTGATTGTTGTTAACTATTGTATATTGTGTAGGCCTATTTCGAGTGTTGGATTGGATTAAATAGTAGTACCCAAGGAGTTCTATTACAATCAGTGTACTATCTATATAAGTAACTTTTTTTCTCTTAGTACCCTTCATAGTCAAAAGACAAAGTTTTAAAGTCTCAGAGACATTTGTACTTTGTCTAAAATTAGCACTTAAACCCTCCATAACGAAACACAACAACGCTACTTAGCAGTAGGAATCCTCAAAGCAGTAACAATTTCCTTAGGAAACATCTCTACTGCTACAAAATAGTCTCCTATTAAACAGTACCGGTTTCAAGTTACCTCTTATCTTAATAATGTCAAATGCTTCACAGACGAGAAGCGGAGCGTGCTAATAAAATAGTTAGTAGAGTACAGGATCACTAATTATACTAATTAATAGGTCTTTACCTATGAAATTGCCGTTTTGTATGAAAAAATTTAAACGAATTTTTTTCATGATTTTTTTATTTGTATTAATCGAAGTAATCACCCATGCAATCAATGCATCTTTGCCATCGCAGTGGCAGTTTATTGATTGATTGACAGTATATTGATATTGATTCTTAAAGAAATCAGCTGGACGGGAGGCAACAAATTCTTCAAAGGCATTTTGTACTGCCTCTCGGGTATTGAATTTTTTTCCCGCCAAGAAGTTATCCAAATTCTGGAAAAACAAAAATTATTTTAATTTGAAATGGCCAGTACTGCAGAACGGCAATTTCATAGGTAAAGACCTAATATATATACAGAAAGCTGACTCCATGCAACGAGCGAAAACAGGGTCTCGCACACGGAGACGCGGACGTAAGGCGATGTCAAACAAATGCCAGTCACGAGTGCACTTGCACTCGCTGACGTGAAGCTTGTCTATGTGTGCATGCACTTTCGCTCGTTGTATGGAGCCGACCTTCTGTAACTATCTAGTTTGTGGTCTGACTATTATGCTTTCAAACTATTCTCGTATAGTAGTAATCTTCAGATTAATTTGTGCTCTGTTTGTGCAGTCTGTAGTACAGAGATTCGTTTGATTAATTTTGTTGTGTACCTACTGGTCCTTTTGCCAAACACAGATGGAATTATTGATATAAACTCTTTAGTAGTTACCTACCTTAAGTACTTCTAGTAGTATCTCTTTAGGGTCAGCAATAACCTGAGATTATTCACCGTAGATAGCATTTTCTAACAGGAGTTGGTCTCTTTTCCGAGAAAAAACGCTATTTTGAGTCAAGACGTAATATCGGTCTTAATTTATTTATTTACTAGCTTTTGCCCGCGGCTTCGCTCGCGTGGATGTCGGAAATTATCCCACGGGAATGTGCTACCGGGATAAAAAGTATCCTATGTCCCATAACCCACGTGGTCTGTCTAGGCGACCTAGGTGTTACGGCGTAAAAGTAACAGATATGAGACAGCCAGTAACTTTATATATTAGTGGTAGTCCATATCTATAGTGTGGTGATTGTGTGGATAGTATGGACAGCAATATGAAACTGTCGGAAAGATTAATGAAAAAATATTGTATAAAGATTAATGAAAAAAACTATGGCATATTGTATGGACGATGGAAACTAAGGCGAAAGCTTTGGGGGAGCCAGCGAAATTAAAATTTTCTTATGTTTTTTGCTTTTTACAGGTCAGTATCAAGTTTTATGTTGATCTAAATAATGAGTCGCAGTTGTATCAAATATTTATTTATCTAATCTAACTAATATTGCAGGAGTTGTATTCCTGTATCTAATGGTTATTATTCTGTAAAGCTACTATTTGCTACGGTCGCGAATAATATTTTAATCATATTGACATTCGAAACTTACCCATTAAACGATTTAAAAGCTGTATTAAAACCAAACTTTGTTAAAAAGGGTACTATACAATTTCAGATTATTTAGAAGACAAAAAGCATGGGATTGAGCTGCTCGCTCTGCTAACATTTTGTCATTTTGGCATTGTGACATTTTGAATAAGTACTATGGAAAATCATCAAAATATACCTACCAGTTTTATATACAAATTCACATTATTGAATATTATATGTAGGATATTGACAAAATGACATGATTACTTTGTAAAGTATTGTATTATTGTGAATGTGAGGACTATGTGGATGTTTATTTTATTTTTATTATTATATTTTTTCGTTCTCAGTTAGTTTTAACAATTTGAGAACTTTATGCGGCCTACACAAATATCCTTTCTTTGGTATTATTCGTCGAGCCGTTGAGCTCCTTAAGTTCTGAGCTGAGCTCCACTATTACTGACAAATGCTTGCACTGACAGGACAGGTTCACTCAAATCTGTGTGGTTCATTCCTCAAAAGACCATTTCAGACTCTAATCTACATGGCCCTGATAGGGGACATAGGGCCTGACCAATATGCCAATATCTGACCTAGGTATGTCCGGACTTTAAAAGAGACTGTGAGTTTGTTTCGGCCTTTCTTCTCAGAGTAGTCAGATAGGAAACGACGACCTCATCTAGCTTAATTTTACAATTTTTTGATATTATTATGACGCGTAAAAGTGATTCCAATAACCTATTTACAGAATAAATAATTTCATTTCATTTCAACATACATTTTTTCAACATACAACCTGCCTGACACTGACTTGCAAATTGCAAAAAACTTAAAATTTGAATTTCGCGAGCTACCGGCGCATCCCCCTTAAGAAAATCGCATCATTTGCACAACGCCATCTATCGAGTAAGTACTCACTGGTAAACTTAAACTCTTCGTTCCAAGCCAAGAGCCAAGTAGTAATAACTTTTGATTGAGTGGAAAGATTCTCAAGATACGGACTATGACTATATTCTCAATCCCTTAACGCTCTTGAAGAGAGTCACGCAAAAATGTCAATAATAAGTACTTACATGTGAATTTTAAAATCAAGAGGGTAAAGAAGGGTTTTTACCCTCATGAGGGATAATTTTAGAAAAACGTAACTCTTTATTAGTTACAAAAAGCATAAATTTTCACAGCCCTAACTTAAAAAAAAACCGGCCAAGTGCGTGTCGAACCATGCACAATGAAGGGTTCCGTAGTTGGGATGAATTAATTTATCAAACAAACTTTCGCAAAGTTTTATTGTTATTACGTCTATGGGCGTTTACTGTCCCTCAAAGTGTTAACATTGTTGTTAAAAAACTTGTTCTCGCATACAGAATGATTGGGTTTTTGCAACTGCACATGTGAGTTGGTCTATTAAAAGTTTTTGAGCCAAGTCGCGGACAGACAGACAGACAGACATGGCGAAACTATAAAGCTTCCTTGTTGACTACGGAACTCTAAAAATGACAGGTTTCCCATAAAAACTTTCATCCCCTATATCCCCCCCTTAAATTTGTTTTGAGAAAATAATTGCCTATGTTCTTCCCCGGCATGCCATCCATCTCTTTACCAAATTTTATCGAGATCCGTTCAGTGGATCAGGCGTGAAAAGGTAACATACAGAATTACAGACGGACAGACAGACAGAGATACTATCGAATTTATAATTTATATAAGCATCGATTAGTATGGATTATGTGTGCAATTCAAATGAGCAAATTATTTATGAATTCGGCGAAAGTCATTCTTCTACGGAGACTCTTAACACCGCGATTCAGAAAATGACGTTAAATGAACAACGCCATCTATCGAGCACGAAGTGATACTGTCAAAATATATGGGGAAAACGTTCGAACACTCTGTAAGCTATGTAGAAAATACTGTTTTTAGGGTTCCATGACTGACTTGACCCGACTTGACTTGACTTGACTTGACCTGACTTGACCTGACTTGACCTAACTTGATTTGGATTGAGTTGAGTTATCCTTGAGCAGGTATATTTTATCGCGGCAGGTACATTGGTAGTTGAAAGAAAAGTAGATTACGTACCTTGCTAAAGTGAGTAATTAATGCAGTCGTGTTAATTTAGTAAGCGCATTCGTGCCTTAATTACTCACTTTTTGCTCGATGTAACAATCTACAATTTTTAAGAAATTAACATTTATCACCATTTTTTCATGAGAAATTTGTATCATGATTTAAAAGATAGATAGCGCCACCTATGGCACTACTACCAAACAATGGATTTGGAAAACTTGAATTAACCAAACTTTAGATTGGGTAAATCCACAATGTATCGCGTTATGTTTCCGCGCGAAGTATGTGAACATAATCATCATAAAACAACTGTTGTTTTATGATGATTATGATCGTGTGTTACACACGTTCTCACAAACCTACCTGATTTTACGCTAGTGTCATTTTACGTCAATAGATGTCGTTACGTGTATCTACATTACGCACCTAATGAAAATTTCTTCTTGAATACTTTAAACTCTTATATCTTTTGATATTTTGAAGCGATTGCGATGAAACAAAGACTAAATGAAACATCGAGTTACACACAATATTTGAGTGTATAAGTT
Source organism: Lithophane ornitopus (assembly GCA_948473465.1). Taxonomy (NCBI): domain Eukaryota; kingdom Metazoa; phylum Arthropoda; class Insecta; order Lepidoptera; family Noctuidae; genus Lithophane; species Lithophane ornitopus. The sequence goes on along the minus strand of OX419637.1, from coordinate 12,174,873 downwards.
AACCATATTGATTTCGTACTTTTTACGTGATACTGGAACAATCAAACAAACGAACAGACAAACAGACAAACAGACAAAAATTCCAAAAATGGTAGAAATGGCATCTGTTGGTTATTCTTGGACACTCCACCTAAGCTTTTTTTTTTTTTTTGCATTGTAGAAACGCCTCGTCTACAGATTTATTATATGTATAGATATAGATTATGGGAAAACAAACAATCGTACATTGTATATTACAACTAGACACACAGTGCTATAAGCAAAAGTACAATCCTCTACGTTTCCACATGTTACTAGTTTATATTTGATACAGTTATGGTAAAATGAAGTAAAATAAAGAGATATTTTTTTTCCGCTTTAAAAAAATCTAAAATTAATATCCTGCGCAAGTGCCCGGCGACACGATACCGCCGCCGCGACTCCGCGCGCCCGCTCGGCCTGCTCCGTTTAAAATTATAAAGCGCGTGCAGTTTTGCAAGCAGCTGACGATGGAATAAAAACCAGTTTAAACTATACTAGCGGTGCGGTGGCGGCGTGACAGCGGCGCTGTGACAAAACAATCTGTCTCAAATTCAAAAACATTATTTGTTAACTTGACGTGAGTTCACGATCAATGTTTTACAAAAAAAAACGGACTAGATTCGATCGATAAACACACAAAACAAAAACAAATTGTAACATCAAGCCGCCTCCCAAACTCCTAAACATTCGATATTATTTAGCCAAAGAACTTAGTATTCATTGGTTGTAAGACTACTTAGGCCCGTGAGCCTATCTCAGACATGTTCAACTAAGTTCAGCGCTATTTTCATCTAGATAAGGCAATCGATCTTCGTTCACTTCTTATTTTATGGAAAAGAAGCTCATTGATGTAAACTTAGGGAACTTAGGGGCCATGATTTTTAATATGCGATGAAAATAAGAATAGTTTTTTTGTTTTTACCTAAACGACTTTCTCTTGTCCTGCATCTCACCATAGACGCTACATTACGGTTACCATAGATGCTATGCTATTGCAGGTTAGATAACATACTGTATATCTGCCCACCCATACCTTCCGGGAAATACAATCAAATATATTAAAATAACACTATTATTGGAACCCAATTAGACAAAAGCCTTAGCAACAATGAAATTAATTTACCATTCAGTAAAACAGTTCCTTAAGAGACGAAACTCCACCCCAATATCTTGTTAATATTATTGTTTTAGTTTCAAAGCTATGGAGTGGTTGGTTCACTTTCAAATTGCTTGAACGAAAACTCGTTATGAATAACCGTCTAAGAATTTATTGATGTAATTTACTTATACCCCTTGTAATGTAATATCACTACATTATGAAACAAAGTCCTCCTACACGTCTGCCTGTCTGTCTGTTCGCGATAAACTCAAAAACTAGTGCACCGATGTTTTTGTATACATTGGCTAAAATATAATGATATTTGTTGGGGGTGTCGGAAAAAAAATAAGCCGTCTGGGAGCTTTCAACGAAAACGCCGCCTAAAACCTTTCAGATATAACAAAATGATGTATAGTGGAATTGTGTATCTTATATAGGTCTCCTGTAAAGTCCGCTATGGCATTATGTCTAATTCTTAAGGATAACATACTATATCCATTATAATACTTTATAAAATGGGCAATTATAAAGCGGTAATTGGAAAGCTATTTACACAAACACGGTATTAATCCTTATCATTTTAAATAAGTTACAGGCTTTAAACATTTCATGCATCATCATTTTACTCTCTTACACCATGTACAGGGTGTTAGGGTAAACACCGTTATCCTTGCAACCAGTGGTTTGGTTTCATTTATAGAACGTAAAATCAATTGAAAATGACAACTTTTTTTATTTATTTTATAAATCTACATTTTACCACAAGAGACGCAGGTTCGTTGCCGTATGCGCTAGGGCAAACGAACTTGTGTCTCAACACGGGCGGGTATGCGGGGCGTGACCTGAACGTGATCTGATAGTAATTGGGTAATACGATACCCCTTGGTAAGACTGGTTTTCTGACTTTCCGGCTTCTAACAACGACCCGTAACGACTGTCAAAAATCCATGAATGACAGCTGGGAGTGGTTTAACGTGCTTTCCGAGGCACGGAGGAGTCTCGGTATGTAAAGATGGAACCCATCCATCCAAAAGATATCGAGTGCTTGGTTACTTTCAATTGCTTGAACGAAATCTTTCTATAATTAATTAACTAAAATTATCCAATTACTTTACTGGTAGCCCTTATACAGTACATAGGCAATAAAGTATTTAACAATAAAAGAAAAAGATGAAAATTGTTTCATTAAAAGAACCTACTTTTCATCGAAATAAAAGGGTCTTTGTATAACTCAGAGGAAAATATAAGTCATCTTATTTTCTTTGCCATATACATAGTCACTTGTATTGTTCATTTCTGAGAAAGCATTGTTCTATTTTTCAAAACATGTGACAGAATAAAATATTTCCTTTGCAATACGATATTATTATTGATAGATATTTATTATGATTTTATTCTTTGTTTTAATTTTATTCTCTGTGTGTTCTATTTGCGATGTTCCTCAGAAAGGTTAGGTGCGTAGTGCTCGCAATTGGCGTGCATGTATGAACAGATGTATGAACGTAAACGAAGCAAAATGAGTATGTAAGGATTGAAGCAAAGGCGTTTTGTAGTTTCTGCCCCATGAGAAGAAGGTGAGTTTATCAATGGCTCAGACCAAATAAAAAACCAAGATAGAGCGCTGCGAACAATACAGTGAAGCATGCCAACACTACACCTTCGCTCTGTGCATAGACGCTCAAATGAACACATTTACAATCAAACTACACCAAAATATGTGCACACATGTTTACGAAACCGGCCTCACGTCACTATTGACAGCGCTCTGTCTTGGTTTTTTATTTGGTCTGAGATGAATGATGGGTGTAAGTTTAAAAATATTGCATCATTGACTGACAAAGAATGGTTGGTTTGAACTGCGGGAAAGAAATAATCATAGAAAATGAACATTGTGTTGTTAAAACAAAAATAACTGTAAGGAAATTTAAAATGAGAAATTTGGAAGTATTCAAATAATCAAATTAAAACTCTCAAATAGTAATGGTGCTAGAAATTGGCATCCACAGGTATGTTTTCTGATCTATTTGTTTACATTTTAGTTAGGTACTTTCAGAACAGAGGGAGACTTTTAGAACGGAGGAGCTCGTGGCTAAGTAATAACAGCCGCACGAGTCGATCCACCAGGTTAAGCTACTCTTGCCGGGGTTGGTCCGTGGATGGGTGACGATCTTTACATAGCGAGACTCCTCCATGCCTCGGAAAGCACGTTAAGCCGTTGGTCCCGGCTGTCATTTGTGGATCTTTGACAGTCGTTACGGGTCGTCAGAAGCCCGAAAGTCTGACAACCAGTCTTACCAAGGGGTATCGTATTACCCATTTACTGGGTTGTGGAGGTCAGATAGGCAGTCGCTCCATGTAAAATACTGGTATTCAGCTGCATCCGGTTAGACTGGAAGCCGACCCCAACATAGCTGAAAGGCTAGGTAGATGATGAAATACTTTTTAGGATATTCGTAGTCTCATCACTTTCCTCAAAACACTTCCCTTAAAACATTAAATTGTGTATTTAAATAATTATTTCATCGCCACTGCTCTCAAAGCGGTGAAGGAAAACATCGTGAGGAAACCGGCATGTCTTAAAACCAAAAATTCGACCACATGTGATACTACCATCCCGCACTGGTCCCGCGTGGTAGATTACGGCCCGCTCCCTCTCACAGAGAGGAGGCCTGTGTCCCAGCAGTGGGAACATTATGGGCTGATTAAATAAAACATTAAATGGTTATTATTATATTCATTATTCATTTAATGACTATGCGACGTTTCAATAAAGCTTTAAAAAATATGACTGGATTGCAGCATTTCATCAACGGAATTAAATATTCAATATAAATATATTTTAAAACAAGTTTCGTAAGTTGAAATCGTGCGTTTTCATTCGCAGAACTGAGTGAAATAATAATTTCATGAATTCCATTAATATTATAAATAATTTTGATTTAAAATGCAAATAAAAAAAATCTGTTTTTAATAATTTCATTAAAGAATTAATTCATTCCATTCCATTGCAACATAATAACTACTATTTATAAATAAATTTATTATTGTATACGATGTTAACCTACTTAAAAAAGAAGGAGGTTATGCATTCAGTGATTTTTTTTCATGTGCCCTATGTTCCATCTCTATGAATCATTTTTCATTTGGGAGAAGAAGCCTTTGTTCCCTTATCAATTTGATTAACTTTGCTTGAGTAGTTCATGAGTTATCTTCAATAATAATTATGTTTTGAATCCGCGCCATCTATCCTTAGAGCATCTTACGTAGCCATGTGTCGAGTTAAACAAGATTACTTAGACAACTGGTTATAACAGCCTGCATTATTCCACTGCTGGGCAAAAGACTCACTCCATGAGTTTCAGGTATGTCCATTCCGGAGGCCTAGATAAGTGGCAATCGCTTTCAAAGCGATTCGCATTTCTACAACGACTTTCAACAGTATTGTCAGTTGAAAACTAAGAGCTGGTACATGGGTAGACCATGACTTGAATAGGACATAGGATACTTTTTATCCCGATAATTCTGCTGAATCGAGACTTGCACGGGTGAAATCGCGGGGCGCAGCTAGTATATAAATGTAATATCTGTGGGGTTCATTCATAAACATTGCTTAAAGTTAAGTGACGTTCAAACGTCAAAAATGTATGGTTAAACAGTCGCTAAACATTACTTAACTTTAACGTTTATAAATTAACCCCTTAGTGTCTACCTTTTACCACTACACGCCTACTTCTGAACTAATTGTTATGAAAACTAAGAAGGTAGCCTGGAATCTGGGAAGTTTTCTAAGCTACTTTTTATCATGGAGTTTACACTAAAAAATAATCATGCTCATCGAGTATTTCGGGACATCGCCCAGCGGTTGGTCGACTCTAAACGTGACCAGAGGGCTGGCCAAATTCTAGGTCAAAGAATCAGCATTGCCATCCAACGTGGCAATGCTGCCAGCCTTTTGGGCTCTTTTCCCACTGACAGCGATGCTGAAGAATTTTTTGACGCCCTATGAGCCCTTCCTGTATATATAATTTTTTCCCTTTGTACATAATGCTAGACTTAGATTGTATATTTTATTTAAAATTGTAAATAAGTAGGTAGTTGAAAAACTTGTTCTCATCAAACATGTTTTTGCAACAACAAATGTAAGTTGGTCGATTATTAAAAAAAACATCTCAACTAGATCATTCAAAAATAATTTAAGAATACACACACACGGTCGGACGATAGTCGCGGCAACAGCTAATGATATCATAATTGCATTATTCATGTAATTAGGTTTACCTAGGTACTGTTAATTATGTACCTATAGGTATAAAGCACAGCCTTTAGCTGTAATTAGAGGTAACTTACCTCAGGATTAATGAACTTGGCATACACCTACATACGTTACCTATTCGTAATTGGTTAAGACAATAATTTGCTTTGTGTAATGATTGATTGAAATCGAATTTAACATCTCAGAGATCAGCCTATGTTGTCATACTTGTCATTCATCATCTGCCTAGCCTTTTCCCGACCATGTTGGGGTCGGCTAGCAGTCTAACCAGATGCAGCTGAATACCTGTATTTTACATGGAGCGACTGCCTATCTGCCCTCCACAATCCAGTAATGGGTAATACGATACCCCTTGGTTAGACTGGTTGTCAGACTTTCGGGCTTCTGACGACCCGTAACGACTGCTAAAGATCCACAAATGACAGCCGGCACGAACGGTTTATCGTGCTTTCCGAGGCACGGAGGAGTCTCGGTATGTAAAGATGGTCACCCATCCACGGACCAACCCCGGCAAGCGTAGCTCGGATCGACCCGTGTGGCTGTTATTACTTAGCCACGAGCTCCTCAACCAAGCCTGTGTTATCATTATCATGCATAAAATGACATCTTGTTCCCATGTGGGTAGGCAGAACCTACAGAACGCCATCTGCTATGATCCTTACATTTTGCTTCATTATTATTCTTCATTTTAATTACTTGGAGGAGCTCGTGGCTAAGTAATAACAGCCGCACGGGTTGATCCATCAGGTTAAGCTACGCTTGCCGGAGTTGGGTGAACATCATTACATATCAATACTCCTCCGTGCCTCGGAAAGCACGTTAAGCCGTTGGTCCCGGCTGTCATTCGAGGATCTTTGACAGTGGTTACGGTTTGTCACAAGCCCAAAAGTCTGACAAGTAATCTTACCAAGGGGTATTACCCAGTTACTGGGTTGTGGAGGTCAGATAGGCAGTTGCTCCATGTAAAATACTGGTATTCCGTTGCATCCGGTTAGACTGGAAGCCAACCCCGAACATAGTTGGGAAAAGGCTAGCCAGATTGATTTTAATTACCTGCAAGTTCCTCATTAATGTATTATAATTTCTGTGGGCTTATTAAAGATTTCTGGTTTTAAATTCAACAAAGTGGGAATTGATATCATTTAACAGACACAGCCCTAGGACAGCATTTGATTACACCGTTAACTTCATTTTTGATTCAGCATGCCACAAATTGTCAAGCTTAAAAGTTTTTTTTTTTGTTTAAAAACGTTTCCCCACACTAGAAATTTCTCCTGTATCGTGGGTGCGTTTACAAACATAGAAACTCACATACACTAACAACCCGAATCTGTTCGCGAATGTTCAAAAATGGAATTAACGCCGCCATATTGGTTTTTCAGTACAATATCTTGAAACAATTTCACAAATGTTTACCAGCAACGCCTCTCTGTCGATGTCATTCAAGTGTCAAGAGATACTCTTGTAGCAGGCGTGTTTGTTATATTATGATACGTATACTTCACTTGAAATGAGATTAGAAATTTAAACAAACCTTTATACAGTTCGTTCAACCGATTTTTACTTCTATACCATAGGCATAAGGATGGAATTAAAAGCAAAAAAGGTTACACAATACCAACTGTCTACTACAGCTGCCATTTGTCGTGCCACCAACGCAATAGAAGTCAAAATTGGTTGAACGGACTGTAAATAAGGTTTATTTAAATGTCTAATCTTATTTCAAATAGAGTAAGTATACATATCATAACATAACATCACGCCTGTAATTCCCGAAGGGTTAGGCAGAGGTGTACCTATTATAGCACACCCACATTTCGTCACTTATGTTTAAGTCCCATGTAATAGGGGCGAGCCTATTGCCAACAACTGGGCACAAATTCAGACTCCGGGCTGCTACTGAGAAATTTCTGGTGGAAAAACCCAATAACACTTTGCCCGATCTGGGAATCAAACCCAGGACCTCAGGCTCAGCAGTACCGCTTGCGAGCACTAGACCATCGAGGCAGTCTAATACTGTTAAATTAAAAAAATATACATAGGAAACGAAAGGATTCTATATTTAAATCGAAAATCGAATGTTCACATAATAACTTATTTGAATGTTCCATTTTCGATTTATATATACCTACACTGACCTCAAAAATAAGTACCTACCACACTTTTAAAATTGCAATTTATTCTAAACTGTACAAGCTAGTTTTCAAATAAAAAACGTTTTATAGCAAATTTCATCAGGTTTCTTGGAAATTATTGTTTCTTATGTAACGTTTTTAACTTAAACCAAAAAATTGCCATTTTGAACTTACTGGCAAAAAACTCAAACAACATATATATATCTACAGTTTTACGCCATATTTACATATTTTTTGACTCCTTGGCTTTTGTATCAAAATTCATTGATCAAGAAATAAATGTGAAAACAAAAACAGAAATAAAAAGAGTCAAAAGTTGCAATTTTTTTTTGATTATAATGTTTTTTTTGCCATTCCTTAAAAGTCGGTTATCGGCTATAAAGTTTTTATATAAAAAATAAAGAATTTTTCCAATTCTTTTTATTTCAAAAATATATCTTGTGTAATTAAAAGTTATTGCAATTTTAGAAGTGTGGTTACTTAGTTTTGACGGCCAGTGTAGATCGTGCCGTTCATAATTGGTGGGCTGAACTTTCGAAAGTTTCAAAAGGCAATTTTACCTGTAAAGGTGCCATAAGAATGAAAGGGTCTTGGAAGGGGCAATGAAAACTTTTCTTCAATATTGTAGAATATAATTTTTAGTAAAAAAATAAATTGTCAATATTGATGAAAATCATCATTTTCTGCCAAGCCTTTTCCGAACTATCTTGGTCGTTTTATTGTTTAACCGGATGCAGCTGAATGCCAGTATTTTATCTACTACAACCCAGCAATAGGCTAACACGATACCCCCTGCAAAGACTGGTTGTCAGACTATCGGGCCTATGCCTTCCGGGGTCGCAGGAAAGTCCGGAAGGGTGGCCTCTGGCAACTTACAGGCAACTGAAAGAACACGTGTGAGTTTTAGTCAGTAAGAGCCTGACTCGCCCTCCCGCTCCGCCGAGGGCGGGAGAACTTATAGGTATATAATATACTTAAAAAAAAGACTATCGGGCTTTTAACGATAGACAAAGATTTTCAAAAGACAGCCAGGACGTTGACGGCCTTTCTGAGGCACGGGGGACTCGGTAGGAAATGGATGGTCACCCATCGTTGGACCGACTGCGGCAAGCGTAGCCCCTTAGCGCGCCCTTAGCGCGGCCTTTGATCGATCAACCGATTACTTTGAGCCACGAGCTCTTTCAGAAGATGTTTTTTACAATGTAGTAACACAGAAATAGGTACTCTAAAAACTAAAACCCAACTACGACTAAAAAGGTATAAACAAGACACCACCAGACAGACCAATTAAAAATCCGGAGTCACACGTAATCTGTTCGATTTATGCCCTAACACGTGTGACTCCGGATTTTTAATTTGTCTGTCTGTGGTGTCTTGTTTATACCTTTTTAGTCGTAGTTGGGTTTTAGTTTTTATTACTTAATTTTTTTTAAATTCTTTTGGGGTTATAATATACATATTTTTGAAATGTGCTCATTAAACCCTTTCATTTGATATCTAACATGGTACGTTTGAACAATTTTTTTTTTAAATTCCTTACTTTATGTCCTTTAAAGGGAGCCATTTTTAATTTAATGTGACGTCACATGGCCTAAAACCAGCGGACGATCAAGAGGCTTCCAACGATACCTCATTTGTCAAATTGTGATGAGTGGTTTAGAAGATATGAGGGAACAGATGAACATACATACATACATACATACAAACCGGTCAAAATCATAACCCTCCTTTTTGCTTCGCCGTAGTCGGGTAAAAAGTTAATAAAGTCTCGAATTTATATTCTAAATCACCTTTTCCTGGAACTCGGGCCAACGGAGTGTTTGCTAATGTTATTTAATTTGAAATCTTGGTACACTTTGAAGATCAAAATGAAGAGCGAAAACTAATGAAAATCTTTAGAATGCTCCAGTGAAAAACGTTTTAGAATATGAAGACAAAATTAGGGATTTTTGATGTTAACGTTCTTAAGTAACTTCAATAAAAAGTAAAAATTATAAATAATAACATAACATCACGCCCGTAATCCCCGAAGTGTTAGGCAGAGGTGTACATCTATAGTACACCCACATATCGCCAGTTATGTTCAAGTCCTATGTAATAGGAAGTCAGCCTATTGCCATCAATCGGGCAGAAATCCAGACTACGGGCTGCTACAGAGAAATTCCAGATGAAAAAACGCAACAACATTTTGCCCTACCTGGGAATCGAACCCAGGACCTCATGCGTAGCAGTAGCTCGTGCGACCACTAGACCAACAAGGCAGTAACCTCATGCTGAAAAAAAAACAACTAAATTCCAAAAAAACACTAAAAAAGTGAAACATAAGTTTAATTTCGGAAGTCGGCGTCTTTGGTTTTCAATTTTTTTTTCACTTTTTAGTTATGGTACCTACCCCACACAAATTCGAATACCACTACATCCGGTAAATAACAGTGACAGTTAACTTTAAACATCGTCCATATAAAATAAGTGGGGAAAATACTTAATATTGAAGCTAACTCAAAAACTACGCAAGCAAGGTTAATACAATTTATAAGGGTCCACCTCTGAAGCATGACGTACCAAACAAAAGAAGAATCATTACAATCAATCCATAATTAGCAGTATATAAAAATACTTTTACACGTCTAAAATAAACTTTCGTTTTAAAACTAGATTAGGTTGGTTTTTCCTATCCGATTACTTTGAGAAGAAATACCGAAGCAAACTCAGAGGTCACAGTCTCTTTTAGTCCAGACATAAACTTGGTCGGGCAGATTAGTAGGCTAGATTAGTGTCTGAGATGTTCTTTTGAGGAATGAACCACACTGATTTAAGAGGACCTTTTTTTTGAGACTGTTAATTCATCAAATGACTTCTCCCGCTCTGGGCGGAGCGGAAGGGCGTGTCAGACTTTTACTGACTAAAACCCACCCGTGTTCCTTCAGTTGCCTGTTGTCAAAGGCCCCGGTATGCCTTTCGGACTTTCCCGCAGCCCTGGCAGAGATTTAAGTGGACTTGAGGGGCAATTCCCGTATTTTTTAAGAACATTCGCATCTTATTCGCCATCTGTCAAAAACACAATCAATTTACCAACATTTTTGACAATTTGACAGATTGCGACTTGAATGTGAACGTTTTTACCCGACGGCCCAGAAGGTGGGTAATGTTTTTCTAGAGTATGTATTTTAAGTTAGAGAATTAACCTTCTGTCCCGTTAGTGCACGCATTTGTCAGTTATCGTGCTCAACTCAGAACTTATGGAGCTCAAAGATATTGTCAGTCGTTGTTACTATATCAATGTCAGTGTTAAAAATTCTAATAGATAGAAAAAAATCACTGCAGAAACAAAAGTGACTTTGATGACGAGTTCTTTCGCAAATAAATGCATTGTAATTTACATCTCCCGTTTGAGATCGAAAGTTGAGGGAAAAAAAGGAAAATAATATCTGCAGTTCCATACATTTTGACGAGTTTAGGCGAACATAAATGTAGGGAACAGCTGGACCGCCCAGACAAGGAGAAGTCATTGGATGATACACCACAATAAAAAAATAAAAAAAACTGCAAATTTTTTTTTTCACTATTTCATGTTTGGTCCCATAGTGAAAGTTGTTCATAATCAACAGTACAATGACCCCTTAACAGATTTCGTGTATGAAAAGATACACCTTATATATCTAGCAGTGTAAGTCTTTTGGCTGTGATAATGATAATAGTCGGTATGCATTTAAGCGGAAATTCCAGAGATTTTTTTCAAAATAAATAGAGTAGAGTCATATACACCTCTCTGCCTTGAATTTGTATATTAAGTATATATATATATATATATATTATAGGTATATATTATAGTAAATATGTATGTAAGTATTTATGTATCATAAGTTGATTGCGTATTTATGTACTGTCAAAACTGTTTTATCTATAATGCATTATGATATATATATTTTTCCTTATTTTTTTTTTTTCTCTCTTTGTTCCTCTCAATCAGAGCACCCGCCATCTAATCTCTTCACCACCTTTGGTTGACTGGTAGAGAATGCCTAAGGCATTAAGTCCGCCTTTGTACCTTTTTTGTGTGCTAAAGTTTAAATAAATAAATAATACCTCGGGTATAATAATCACTACATATGACATGAAGACACTGGTTCCTGTCACACAGGTTGCTACCTAGCTCAGGAGCCTAAGTGTATACCTGTATTTTATGTCAATAAAATTATTATTATATTATAAAACAAAGTCCTCCGCCGCATCTGTCTGTCTGTTCGCAATAAACTCAAAAACTACTGCAACGATTTTCATGCTGTTTTCACCAATGGATAGCGTGGTTCTCGAAGAAGGTTTTAGTATATAATAACCGACACCCACGTGGACGAAGCCGTGGGCATCAGCTAGTATTATCTATTTCTAACTATACTCGTCTTGCATTTCGAAATGTAATTACCTACATCTATAATGCAACTACCATTTGCTAAGTGGGAGTGATTTGAGTGGCGCGTTTCAAATCCAATTATTATAAACTTGTCTGTTTCGTTCCATATTACATTCGCTCTCTGTACATCGTTGCAAGATAATTATTATGTTGCCTTTGGTACCTCATAAATAGTGTTGCATTGCACTAGTTTGATTTGATTTATAACAACCCGATTCCTATAATTAAGCTGAGACGGTTCAAACGTATTAAATTAAATTAAAAAGTTTTTATTTATGCTTCAGTTTACAAAAAGGGGTTAGTGTTGGGAGCCTCCTTTTAAGCAAACAATGCCTGTGTAAGGAGACTCCGCTCTTCCACAGTACAGTATAATTACTTAATCTATTAAAATTACAAAACCGCAGGTACTTTAAATATCAAATAAAAATAAGTATGTTAGTGAGAGTATGATTCGAGTGTGAATACCCGTGAGTAGTGTGTCAGTATGTGAGAGTGTATGGGGGTGTGTAAGTGAGTGTATGTGTGAGTGGTATGAACAATTATTAAAGTATTTTTGTTTTATAATCATCATCTGCCTAGCCTTTTCCCAACATTGTGTGGGTCGGCTTCCAGTCTAACCAAATGCAGCTGAATACCAGTATTTTACATGGAGCGACTGCCTATCTGACCTCCTCAACCCAGTAACTGGGTAATATGATACCGCTTGGCAAGACTGGGTGACTTAGGGGCTTGCTTGATTTATTATTTGTAATATTTAAGTTAATTTATCTACCTAGAGGTACAGATCACAGGAGAGAGGAGCGGAGAGAGGGAGAAGGAGGTTAGATCTATTGTGTTTTATTTAATTTTTCTGTTTTACTCGAGTTAATTATCTTTTTCTATGTACGTGTTTCTGAGGCAAATACGCTTATTTTTCTCTCTTTTCTTATATAAGTACATCTTTTTCCCAGCTAAGTAAGTTGGGGTCGGCTTCCAGTCTTACCGGATGCAGGCCTATCTGACCTCCACCTCCCAGTTTCTGGGTCACACGATACATCACCCGCGGTAAGACTGATATGATTGTTGGTTTTGTAAGATATGAATTATATTCAAAAACTAACATGAAATGGAAAGTTCTCCAAAATTTTCCAAGCTGTATAAGTTACGTCACTAGGTTATTAATAACTAGACTAACTGGAGAGGCTTGAAATAACAGCCGCACGGGTCGTTCAATCAGCTTAAGCTATGCTTGCCGTGGTTGGTCCGTGTATGGGTTACCATCTTTACATACCAAGACCCCTCCGTGCCTCGGAAAGCACGTTAAGCCGTTGGTCCCGGCTGTCATTTGTAGACCTTTGACAGTTGTTACGGGTCGTTAAAGCCCGAAAGTCCGACAACCAGTCTTACCAAGGGTATCGTGTTACCCAGTAACTGGGTTGTGGAGGTCAGATAGGCAGTCACTCCATGTAAAATACTGGTATTCAGCTGCATCCAGTTAGACTGGAAGCCGACCCCAAGATTGATTGAGTTATCATCCGTAACCTTTTTTTAACAGACAGACCTGTGTCAAATAAAATAACAATTTAATAAAAACCTTCTTAAGTGAAGAAGGTTTTTATTAAATTGTTATTTGTGGCAATTTTTTAAGGAGATATAATACATATAATATAGACTTACAAATCATTTCTGAGCTTCGATCTAAGATATATTATTTCTTAAAGTATAAAATATATTATCATGATGATAATTTATATAATTATGATCCTGGATATATTATGATATTGTAATATCGGGCTAAATAATCATAAACTAATACTGGAATTTAATTGCTTTATAAATTACGTAGTAAAACACGAACAAAATTCCTTAATTTACTACAATTCAAACATAAAATCGTAGATGAACACCAGGAACCTTTAACAATTAATTGATAAATACCTAATGTTTTAATTGAAAATTATAATAACATCAAGAATAAAATTGGCATGAAACGGAAGACACGAAGCCGACCTCGCTATGACGGAAAATTATTATAAATATTTAATACAATGCCATTAACATTTATAGTACCGAATTACTATAAAATGTGGTTAATTTGTTTTTAACATATACTTTTACCGGCCAAATAATATTTTAAAACCATCGGACGGTCTTATCCGACTCTAAGAAGAAACACCAAAAAAACTCAGAGTCATAAATCCAGACATTAATCTTGGTTAGATCATTAAAAATGATGATAATTATAGTACCATACTGATGATATTATATTGATTCGAAAATGACAATATTTTTCTATTGAATATTATCAACCTACAGAGAAAAGGCCTGTTATTATTCAGAAAAGAAACAATCATTGATCATAGTAACGCTTGCTAATTGAGTGTAGGAAATATCCTATTCAAAGAAATACACTATAGTTACACCTCTGCCAATTACAGGCGTGATGTTATGAGTGTTATTCAAAGAAAATATTCCATTTGGATTTACATCGTACACGTACGGTCACATCGGTTAACGTCTGAATTAAAAATAATAAAATTATTTATTTGTAAAATAACTGAATGTGTATGTTTTTCAGCTATGAAATTATTTGTAAAGGATTGTCTTGTCGAAAGGTCATAAGTCAACACCAATATTTTTTTAACCTTTGTTTTCCCCGTAATATAATATATGGCTCAAAAACCCATACTTCCTTAACTGTAATAATTTTAATCATTATAAATATTATAATTATTTTCATTACAGAGTAAGTCAACATAAAAAAATGCAAGCTATCACTCATAATTACTTACCTGAATTATTATAATTTTATTAGGTTTTAATACTGTATTATGAAATAGTTGGATAGTTTTCAGTAATTTTTATTTTGTTTATTAAAAAATTATGAGTGTATACATATTTTTTGTTTTATATATTTTGGTAACCAATCACTAAATTACAATGATTTATATTTAGACTGAAATTACGCAACGGCCACGCGGTTTCAGGAGATATAAGAAAATTTTGTTTAATGCATGTAAATTAAATCATTATTTTGTACATGTACATAATACTTATCAAGCAATTTTCAATCAAAACATTATTTTTCATCAAACTGTTAATAGTTAATTAGAAATCTCGCTACACACTTCAAATAGTTTCAAAACTTTGCTCACTACATGGTTATGTAACTTTAAAACTTCGACTGTTTTGATAAAGTCGTTGACCGAAAATAATACAGTACTTTGTTATTTAAAGGACCGATAAGTATCGGTATTTATAATAAAAAAAAAACATTAAAAACTTACCTAAAAACACTTTAAACACATCACTAAACTTCACAACAATTTTTTTCTCAAAATTCTCCCACACTCACTTTACCGAAAACACATTCTTTTTTTGAATACTTTTATTCAAATGTCACTTCACTGCATTTTTTACACTGCGCGCGAAATGTATTATCGTTGAAAAGGCGTGCAGCCCCTTACAAAACGCGGATCGGTCTACCCCCCACCCGGTAAGGCTATGCGTTGAGCAGAACGCATGCGTCGTGTAAATATATTTCAGTTCAGATAGAAGCTCGGCTTATACATTTTTGTTGATAAAATACAGTGCTAAATTACAGAGAAATATGGAGAAAAAATCTACGTCTTATTGGTAAAAGAAAATCGAAAGGTTTCGAATTATTTGATTAGAAATAGGTGTCAGCTTTTCCGGTTTTAGCGAAAATTCTCGGTACATTTTTTAAATGCTGATGGTTTTTCTTTTTGATAAGTCAACTCAAACCTCTGGCGAGTTTTTCATGTTTTAAAGGCCTTTTGAACTACGTTTTTCGTTTACCAAACTTTAATTAAAAATATGTTTTCTGGTATGAAATGACAAATGACCTTGAATCCGTACCACGGTCAGCGATAAGTGGTTCAATGGAGTATTTAAGTTTGAAGCTCTGAAAGCGCTTAGCGGTTTATTTTGACGAGAATTTAATAGAAATCTAGATTTTGCATAACTTTGGGAATATTTTTGAAACTGAAGATTCTAGAACTCGGTTGTATTGGGACCATCGTAATCTCTGTACAGCCGTCATTAACTTTAATGATGGAACTTAATATGTTACACTCTGCCGATATGAAACAAAATACGAACAAGGTATACTGAAACATTTTAGGTTATAATATTCAAGTATTTTTTTAATTTATTTTTTGTTAAGATATTTTTTTTATTACACTTTTTACATTTAATATTAGGGATTGCCTCCGCCACCGGCGCCGACTCCCAAAAATAACGCCATTGGGAACCGGCAGTGACATTACTGCCGGCAGCCGATGTTTTTTAATCTCGGCGCATGTAATGCAGTAATGTCACCGCCGCGCCGGCTCCCATACTGGACACCGGCGCGGCGGTCTGGCGTTTATGGAAACACTTCCAGTATTCAGAACCCAAAACTAACTAATCCTAACTAAAATATTTTTTCTGTACATTCTAGTCGTTTTTGGCGTAGGGGCGCGTCGTGTTCCACGCGCGCCTCAAAGAGATGTCAGCACACCTGACGGGGTCCGTTGGGACCGATGCCTGCCAGGGTTGCGGAATAGTCCGAAAGGGATACCGGGACCCTGGCAACAGGCAAGCGATGGAACACGGGTGGGTTTTAGTCAGTAAGAGTCTGACACGCCCTTCCGCTCCGCCCAGAGCGGGAGAAGTCATATGATGCAGATCTACTCAATAAACTTGACCGCCTTCTAAATAACTGCATTCGATTCGTTTTCAATCTTCGTAAGTACGATCATGTGTCTGCGCACCGTTTGCTTTTAAAATGGTTACCCATACGTCAGCGCAGAGAGTTGAGGGCGCTGTCTATGTTGTATTCTATACTCGACAAACCCACTTCTCCTTCTTATCTGACTTGCCATGTTCAATACCTATGCTCTGCCCATAGTAAAAATCTTCGCTCCACCAACAATCTTCTTCTACGATGTCCTTCTCATCGCTCTGGTTTTATTCACTCTTCTTTCTTTGTCTAGGCGGTATTTCTTTGGAATGCGCTCCCTCTGAATATCAGGATGGCAGCGAGTCGGTTATCTTTCAAAGTAGCGGCTCGTGAACATATTCGTGAGAAGTTGGCAGAATCAATACGGCGCTGATTTGCTGGGCTTGTTTTCTCCTTCACCTATCGTTATTTCTCCTGACAAAGTTTATTCTGTTTATATGTATGTATTTAAGTATATATGTATTACCATTTATCCTTTTTCGAATTATCTATCCCGTATGTTGCACCTGCCATGTTTATCTCTGCATCACCCTAAGGTTGACTGGTAGAAAATGCCTCAGGCATTAAGTCCGCCTTTGTACAGTATTTTTTTTACTTGTGCATAAAGTTTTAATAAAATAAAATAAATAAATATGATGATTTCCAATCCAAAAAAAAAAAAAGGGGGTAACAGTTCTAACCTATCCTAACCTAAACATTTTTTTGCGATTCCAAATATTTGACCTAATCTAACTAGTTCGGTTCCGGGTAGTTTATACTTTACTACTCGAATACGGACATTATTGATTATGGAAAAAAATATTACACGTATTTTGAATTATGCCAAATTGACAACCAAAGTCAGCGCCGGCAGCGGAGGCACTTCCTTAATATTATAAAGATACAATATAACTCTAAATTAAAGGACTAACTTCACATGATTGATTGTTTTACTTTTGTAGAGAATCATCGCTTACAAGTTCAACGGATAGCTAAACCAATCAATCGGCCTGCTTTTTAACTTAACCGACTTCTTCAAAAAGGAGGAGGTTCTCAATTCGTCTGTATGTTTTTTTTTTTTTGTAGGTTTGTTACTCGATTACTCCGCCAATTATGAATCGATTTTGATGATTCTTTTTTTGTTTTGTAGGTCATGCTTCCGAGGTGGTCCCATATAAATTTTATTAACTTTGCTTGTGTAATTTTTGAGTTAGCTTCAATATTACGTATTTTTCCCACTTAGTTTATCTAGACGATATCCTGTTTGACTCCTTCACTGTTATTTACATAGCAGGTAGTGGTATTCGGATTTGTGTGGGGTAGGTACCACAACTAAAAAGTGAAAAATAAAAACTTTTTACAAAAAAAAAACTTTTTACAAAAAAAAAAACGACTTCCAAAAAATACACTAAAAAAGTGAAAAATAACTTTAATTTCGGAAGTCGGTGTCTTTGTTTTTCAATTTCCGGTTTTTGCCAGTTTTTCCCAACTTTTTTGGGGTCTGAACCTAACCGGATGCAGCTGAATTCCATTATTTTAGGACCAACTGCCTATCTGACCTCCACAAACCCAGTAATTGTGTAATACGATAGGTATCCTTGGCTTACCTAGGCTTTACTTAGGCTTGCGTCCTCTCGACCAACGAGGCAGTTATTCATTTGAAATACCAAGTAAATAACTGGAATTATATTTTATTATAACATCTAGACGTCGTTTAAAGAAAACACATGACCCTCTTTGGCTCGCCTGCTGTAGGGTAAAGAAGGAACTCCACATGATATATTGAGCAGTTTGTCACTCGGACCATGTTGGTAGGATATGCTACGAGCTTAAATTTTGGGCAAAAGTCTACTTTCACATATTATAAGCAGTTTTTGTATAATATTTCTTACTTATTTGGCTGTCAATGCGGTTAATTACCACAAATTATTTAAACGTTATTTTTTTTTTTTTAATACGGTAAATTTATTTATATTGCGGTTGTGTTTGCAGGTTATGATTTTAACAGTTTATAAAGTGGATAAATTGTTCATTTTATTTATTCAATCCACTTTTTAAACTATGTTTATTAAAAACATCAGCGACATATTTTTTAACTATTGTGTATGTTTTTTTTTATCATTATAATAGTATTTTTATTAAACATTAAAATTACTATTAGACAATATACATAACACAACTAACTATTTACATAAAACACTAAAACTTAAAGGACTAATAACTAACTATACAGTATACGTCTATGAATTAAGATTTTTTTTAATTTTTTTCCTTCTCTACAGATGTATTTATTCAGAGTTTAAAATGAAATGAATGAGTTTAATATGATGTATTTAATATAATATAACAATCTACACCTATACTATAATGTTGATTGAAAGAAACGATGGATTGACTGTGTGAAAGTTCTATAATATATATCATGACAATATTTTTTTTTTTGTTTTTCCTTGTTCCTCTGAAACAGAGTACCTGCCATTCTTGACAACCTTTGGTGACTGGTAGAGAATGCCTTAGGCATTATGTCCGCCTTTGTACCTTAAAGATTATATGTATAGCTTGGACGGGGGGTGATTACTGAGATGACGACTATTATAATTATAGTCCTCCAGACCGTATTTCGGCCATGGCGGCCAATCTCAACGAAGACTAGCCTTCGGCGCGGGACATATTATAGTGCACAAGTGTGTGCGCAGTCACAGGTGCACTCTCTCTTCCCTCACTCTCATAGTCCGATGGGATGGCAACCCGACACGAACGGAGAGAGATCAGGCGCAGGACCAACGGCTTAACGTGCTTTCCGAGGCACGGGGGTATCACACCGCCAACTTCCAAACTCCGGGCTATTACTAAGAATTAATAGAAATTCCTAATGGAAAAAACTAACACTTTGCCCCACCCGGGAATCGTACCCAGGACCCCACGACGACTTTTAGAGAAGTATGGAAGAAGAAAATATGCTACGCCGACACCTAATAAATTGAGTTAGGGGCAAGATTTTAAATCATCTTATTTAAAAATATCTGTGATAGTCTAAAATATCGTCTAAAAAACCATTTTACGGTGATTCGTATGATAAAAATATAAGACAAAAAAAAACAATCTCCAAACAAAATAATTAAACCCTAGTTCACATCATTGTATCCTATCACTGTCCGCACTAAGCCGGGTATTCATCAGTGTAGCCGAGACTTATATTTTATGATCGCGTGAAATGCCTTGTCATTTTCACGGTGACTGGACAGGCGAGCACAAAAGTGATTGTGTTTTGTTTTTTGCTGTAGTTTCTCTTTCGTTCGCTGTCGGTTTCGATTTAGTAAGTAATTTGAAATGTGATGCTAAGTATTGTTGTTCGCGTTGGAAAAACGTTGCGATGATTGTAAGTAGTGTTGCTTTATGCTTTAAAAAAATAGTGATTATACATTCCCTCTCGAAAAGTTGAGGTCTCATGGGCCACCAGTGGGTAAAATATAGGCTCATTATGCTTATGGGATCATGGATGGATGGTTTATATATGTAAGGACGATTTCGAATTTTGATTTTACAACTTTCGCGTCATATTGTTATTGGTAAAGATAGTTTTAAATAAAATTATTATAGTTACTTTCATAATCGCCGTTTTTACAGGACATGTTTTACAATAAAATCTAAATATAATTGACATTAAAATACAAAATCAATAGTATTTTTTTCTTTTAATATCTCTTACCACTTATTTAATCATTATTATACTTAATTATAAATAATAATAATAGGCTCTTGCATGTTAACAAACTTGCATTTTTCATGCCACAAAAATGAGGCACAAAAACTGCAAATACTACCGAGCCAATCAATCTGCTTGTCTTTTTTGGATTCGGCTTCCAGTCTAACCGGATGCAGTCAAATACCAGTAAGTATTTTACGAAAAGTGACTGTTTATCTAGGGTAGGCCCCCAAGATACAAGCGCTGCAGAGTTTGGGGACCACTGTTTTAATTACTATATTAAATATTCTATTTACAGTAAGCATGCAATGTTATTATTTTTGAAATTGACTTTATAACAGTGGACCAATAAATTATTCTTATTCTTATCTGACCTCCGCAACTCAGTGGGTAACACGATACGCCTTGGTAAGACTGGCTGTCAGACTTTCTACCGAGCCAACATACAAAAAAGTAAAAAAGAAAACACTTTTGCTGCCAACTGTACTCCTCCTTGACGCGTCCGTGACAGTCTCTAACGAGATTTACGCTTTAAAAGGATAATAACTAAAGTAAAAGCGTTATGTAATAGGTTTGACACTGATAATAAATTGATGAATGATTATGTTCGTGTAGTTATGTGTATTTATTTGTTCTTAAATTTATATATATTTTTAATATACACACCAGGTATAATGTAAATACATAGGTTTTTTGGGTCGAAGATATAGTTCGTTTTTATCCACACAGCTGACGAGCACTTGAGACGGACGTCACACCAATATCATGCACGCTGGGAATTTTGTTGAAGCTTCTAGAATTCTCTAGAAGCTTTGCTCTGATTGGCTGAGCGGATTGTGGCGGGAGCGGTTTGTAATAAGTTCCTGTTACATATTTAGGTTTATTATCTATATAAATATATTTAATAGGTTTACGTATTTAAATAAATATTTATTCCACAATTTTCGCTATTGCACCTACCACTGTTTGTCTCTGTATCACCCACTGACTGGTAGAAAATGCCTATGGCATTTAAACCGCCTCTGTACATTTGTGGTGTAACGTTTATGGCGCAAAAACTAAAAATAGTTCGATCAGAATAATGAGCTGAACCAATTGAACAACTTTTTCGATAGGTCACATTTAAAAAAAAACCTTCATTAAAAATTGGTTGCCTGTAAAGTCGGTATACGGGCGAAAGTTTTACGTGACAACGACTTTGAGTGGTAAAATAATTTTAATGTGAATATTCATTCGTATAGTAGGAAGAAGGATGAAATAATAGTAATTTTTATGTCTGTCTCTCTCGCTCTTAGGCGGGCTAACCATGCCCGAGTGGAAGGGACGCGTGCCTCTCACTCGCTCTCATTGTGAGCGTATAACGTGAGCGGAGCGTAACGCAGTTTCTTGAAGTGTCACCCGGCAAACCAATTTATAAGACGTTGTCACGTCAAAAACGTTGCCGTGTCTATTTATTAATCGGACAATCAAATAGGCCATCACATGCGCAAACCCGCCAAAATAGGTAAACAAACACAAATTGTTGTCGGCCAATTTAAATTTTCTCATACGCGAGATAATAATAGCTTTTATTTCAAAGCAAATACGAATCTTCCAAAACTAAAATAGCACATAAAACCTTTATTTTTTTAATGGATTTTTTCTCTCTGAAATAGGTCAATTAAATTAAAAATCAGTTGGGGTGTCTGAGGTTTTGAACATTTAACGTAACACGTTGTAGTATTAAATCAATAATTATTTTAAACTAGCTGTTGCCTGCGACTTCGTCTGCGATTCAGAATTAAAAGTAGCCTAAGTCCTTACCCTGGTGCGAAATTGCATGCAAATCTGTTCAGCGGTTTTAGTGTGAAAACGTAACAAACAAACTCACTTTCGCATAATACATTACTAGCTACACACTTTTACTACAGGCAGGTCAAGGGGTCGGTCAGTCAGAAAGATGAAGCTAGTTGCCCATTCCAAAGCGTAGTAGGTTCCTATGGAGAAGAACGGGCAAGAAACTCCACATACTACATTATTCTTATTGCTTCTATATGTGAGAACTAGTAGTACCCTACAACAGCAATTTGCAGACAACTTCGCAAGCACTACACTTATCATTTACATCTCAAATCTACATGTTCAACATTTCAAGGAACCGCTCGCTATCAAAACTTGAGTCAGTTTAGATTTATTTATAAAACTTTGTGCTAATTGGAAACATATCTCAGAATAATTATCAAGTTTATGGTAGAACTTGGGGGAGCTTTAATCTTGCTGAGTTTTATGGTTTCGGAGTTGCTTCTTCGGTTGTTTTTTTTCTCGGAATTTGAGCCCCCTTCTCTCCAAGGGATGGATATCACGGTGTGTTTTTTAGTCTTATCCAGTTTACTGAGAATATGTGCTGGCATGAGCCAACATAATTTATCCTTGTTCTATTCCATGATTCGTCAGATCAGCCTACAGTGTTCACACTGCTGGGACACAGGACTCCTCTCTTTGAGAGGGAGAGGGCTGTAGCCCTCTCCCTCTCAAAGACCACGCGGGCCCAGTCCGGGTTGGTCAATCTCACATGTCTTCGAATTTTTAGTTCTAGGCCGGTTTCCTCACGATGTTTTCCTTCACCACTTTGAGAGCAGTGCTAATGAAAATATTTACACAAAGTAAAGCGCCTGAAAATGAAACTATTTACACAAAGTCTGGGTTCGAACTCACGACTTATAACTTGTAAGTCGGGGCCGTTACCACTAGGCCACCAATGCTCCCATTTTCATTCTCCGATTCGTTAGAACCCGCTGCAATCCCGTGTCTCTGAAGAAATATAGACTTACAGTGATGAAACACATTGCAAGGAAACCTGGACTGTCGGTTCTGGTATTCAAACATCCTTCATCATCTGCCTAGCCTTTTCCCATCTATGTTGGGGTCGGCTTCCAGTCTAACCGGATGCAGCTGAATACCAATATATTACATGGAGCGACTGCCTATCTGACCACCACGATCCAGTAACTGGATAATATGATACCCCTTGGCAAGACTGGTTGTCAGATTTTCAGGGCTTCTGACGACCCGTAACTGTCAAAGATCCACAAATGGCCACCGGGACTAACGGCTTAAAATGCTTTCTGAGGCACGGAGGAGTTTTGATATGTAAAGATGGCCACCCATCCACGGGCCAACCCCGGCACGCGTAGCTTAACCTGATGGATCGACCCGTGCGGCTGTTATTACTTAGCCACGAGCTCCTTAGTGCACCTTGTAAGGGTATACTTGGAGATGCTGTCATGCCCTCCTTATTATCAAAGGTACATTTTCATACATTTCCGCTATTTTCCCCACTCTCGCAAATATCACCCAGCATGTGACTGTGATAAAATAATGCACAGTTTTACCAAAACGGAAAAATATCGCAGTAGGTCATCAGCTCCTAATTAACCCACTTAATTACTGAACTTCAGAACCCACAAGCATTATTATTTATCTGGAAATCTAGAATCTAAAGTTTCAAGGAATTCTCCGAAGCTCCGGTCATTTTGATAATAAAATTACTATCGCGTTCTTAAGTGCAGTTTTCGGTGACTTGAAATATGCTAGCGTAGTTTTGCGAGCATTGGGCAGGATTCCAAAGTAGGTTAATTAGTATTTTTATAATTTTCTCACTGGAAAATATATTATGTATGTAGAGATTTGAGATATTGCAAAGATTACTTGAAAGTACAATGAAGTTACACACAGACTTAGGAAATTATAGCATTTGAAATCAATCAATCTGCCTAGCCTTTTCAGAACTATGTTGGGGTCGGCTTCCACTCTAACCGGATGCAGCTGAATACAAGTATTTTACATAGAGCGACTGCCTATCTGACCTCCTATCCTTCACCAAAAAACGACATGTCAAATAGTTAAAACACGTATGGGCCACCGACACACACGTTTCATAAAAAATACAATAGGTACCTACACAGTCAAAAAGTATGGAACAGCAGATTTTATTGAAATAACCGACGAAAAATGTTCTACGCTGTCCTGTAGATTTATTCTAGAATGATGTGCCGAATTCATGGCAGTAGCAACAGTTTGCGCTTCGATGTCTCTTATCGCCCTCGTCGATGTATCTATCTACCTTTAGAAAATAATTATTGGTGACAGCAATAATAATTAATGACTTAATGACCCCAATGGCCATTTAGTGAATGCCAGAATGCCAGTTTCAAAAAACTTGGTATTACAAAATCACCATTGTCACTAAGATATTAAGTATTTTCATCTCATCTCATCACAATCCAAAATGTTTTAATCCAGCTAAATATTTGAGATCGTTCCATCTCGTTCTATTATATCCCCGTCTCTTTCTAACCAGTTACCTAATGAGCCCCATTCATATCGTGAGCTAAATGTATCGTCAGCACTTACCCAATGAAATTCGGTCAAGCGTGATGCAAATATTTGATTTAGAAGTTACTGACTTATGGGTTAAATAAAATGGATATTTGAAAGTGTGAAATATTTTTAAACAAAATTCCATTACCATTTTGATTTTTTAATAAATAGTAATGGAAGAATGGTCTTTTTGTGATTCTCAAATAATTCACATTTGGTGACCTAATATACTAAGTACTTTAGTCCAAAGACTTAAGTACTGTTTTTTAATAGCAGATCTACAAATCAAGTAACTGCTACCGTGTTACCCAGTAACTAAGTTGTGGAGGTCAGCTAGGCAGTCGCTCCATGTTAAATACTGGGTATTCAGCTGCATCCGGATAGACTGGAAGCCAAACCCAACATATTGGGAACAGGCAAGGTAGATTGATTGATTTTTTTGTATAAAAAAAAATAAAAAAAAATAAAAATCTAAAACCCAACTACGACAAGAAAGTCAATCAACTAAAAAGGTATAAACATTTAATTTAATGTGACGTCTATAACCAGCGGACGATCAAGACGCTTCAAACGATACCTCATTTGTCAAATTGTGATGAATCGTTTAAAAGATATGAGGGAACAGATGAACATACATACATACTTACATACGGTCAAAATCATAACCCTCCTTTTTTCTTCGCCGTAGTCGGGTAAAAATGACGTAGCATTTTCACTCGAGCACGCAACACACCACACGGAAAGACTCATAGCCTAACTGTAACACTCAATGCTTACCGATGATGGATTTGTTTAAGGATAAGGCATTTCCATTTACCGCACAAAATTCGAGATTATAGGCTTCTACTGCGCAGTTCTTCGGGAATAGAAATATTTTCAGGTCATTGTACTATTGATCTGGCAAACCAATGCTTGTTATACTGATCTTATTAACTGCCCCCTTGGTCTCGTGGTCGCATAGTGCGACTGCTGAGCGTGGGATCCTAGGTTCGATTCCCGGGTCGGGCAAAGTGTTATTGTGATTTCCCATTAGGAATTTCTTAGAAACAATATCCCTGTAACTCGAAAAACACGTTAAGCAGTTGGTCCTGCATCTGATCTCTCTCCGGTCGTGTCGGGTTGCCGTCCCATCGGACTATGACAGTGAGGGAAGAGAGAGTGCACCTGTGTCTGCGCACACAATTGTGCACTATCATATCTCCCGCGCTGAAAGCTAGTCTCGGGTGAGATTGGCCGCTATGGCCGAAACGGTAAGGAGGTCTGGAGGTGGCCTAAATACGGTCTGGAGGACTTTAAAAGGTGTTTTTTTTGCATCCTACTAGGGGTATTAATGAGCCTGCCAGGGTTGCGGGATAGTCCGAAAGGGATACCGGGACCCTGGCAACAGGCAACTGAAGGAACACCGGTGGGTTTTATTAGTCAGTAAAAGTCTGACACGCCCTTCCGCTCCGCCCAGAGCGGGAGAAGTCACTTGACGATTTCCCACCCACAAAAAAAAAAGTTGTATTAATGAGACGATGTCAAAGAATCAACTAGCATATTATTATTTATTTATTTCGTGCTTTTTCTTCATTTTTTTTACAAAAATAATTCGACAATGTTACGAATATTTATGTAAAACACCCTCACGAGATGAGAAAAATTACATTTAATTCTGACTATTTTTTCCATAAAAAAAATCATCGAGGAATAGTTAAGCGGAATAGGTGACTAAATATAGCTACGTCTATTGTATTTTGTAGACAAAGAGACAAAACGCAACCCAATGTACCAAAACTTGTACCATATTTCGAACAAGGCATGACGTCACTAGAAGCAGTACCTAATTGATTCCATAAAGATGTCCCCATTGTCGTTCATTAGGAGATAATTTCTTCTGTTACGTAGTCCGAAGCGTTAAGTGTCCGCTAATAGGTGTAGGGTGACTGTGAGACGTGCGGATATTGGGATATTTCCTAATATCCCCAGACATGCATAAGAAGTATTTTTTTTCGGTAAGTACTTACAGTAAAAATGAACACACGTAGATAGGTAATACAAAATATTACTAGCTTCTGCCGGCGATTTCACACGGGTGGAGGCCAGATATTATCCCACGTGAACCTACTACCCGGATAGAACGATCCTCCCTAAAAGTATCCTGTCATGATTTATCTCTGTGCCAAATTTCATGCAAATCTGTTTTGCTGTTAAGGAGTGAAAGCTAACAGACAGACAGTACGAAAATACGCATTTATAATATTGTAAGTATCGATTTAGCACTCAGGAGGTGCTAAAATCTATTCCGGCTGCCGTCTGTTTTCTTTTACATACAACACGCTTACTTTTAAAATAAGAACGAATCTTCTGAGTAAGCTTATTCCATTGTATATCTCATCCATAGCTTTTCATCGGGAAAGTGAGGTCAACCAAACCCATCCACTCATTAATAATAAAAAAATAGGCTGATTCTCTTTGAATATATTCCATTCCAAATTTTCACTGTTTCAAACACCAAATAAAAATATACGCTTAATTATATCAGCCTATGTGTAAAAATAAAAACATCAAATACGAATTTAATCATTGATTCAGCTGTCAAACAGATTTCGAATATATGAAATATTTATTATATTTATGAAAATTGTAAAGAGCTGACGCTATTTTTGTCCTCATGGAATTCAAAATATTTAATCGGAAATCCCCGAATTCGAGTTTTTAATTAAATACCTACACGGTATATTAATTATACTAGTAACTTCGTCCGCGTTCGACCACGCGCCGGCGCTATCACTTCGTTTTCGCTCTCGTTCTTTTTGACTTGTTTCCTTTTTCTCGGCTCCTAAGGGTCGTAGCCGTAATGTTAAATAACTTATAACCTTCCTCAAGAATTGGGCTATCCAATGCAAACATATTTTTTGATATCCGACTGTTAGTCCCAGAGATTAGTGCGTTCAAACAAACAAACAAACTTTTCAGCTTTATTATTAGTATAGATGATACGTTTGATGAATGCGATGAGTAACGGTGGAGTTTCTTGCCCATTCTTCTCCATACGAAAACTACCTTTTGGAAGGGGCAACTAGAATCTATTTGTTTGTTTTTGACGTTCAAAAGTGCCTTTAATGTGCCTATTTGAAATAAATTATTATACTTTGACTTTGATGAAGTAATGATGAATGCGGAAATATGTGTTGTAATTCATGTAAAATTGCTATGAAAAATAATTAAGCATAAATATTTTAAAAAATAATTAGACTAATTGTTTGAAACGAGCCCTTGGTCCTGTACCCCATGACTGTGAGCCAATTTTTTTTTTTTTTTTTTGTATCCCTATCTCGTGTATTTCATTCCAAGAATATACAGTGGAATATTAGTTCTCTGATTCTTATAATAAGGTTCTAAGCCAATCCCAAAGTTCATAATAAAATTCATTCACACAAAAAGGACAGTGTCCCAAATATCCGCGGAATGAGAGACACTACGTGACAGCAGTTACTGTTCATTAGCCACAAGACCATCGTAAAAAGTATCGTGTTACAATACACGCTCGAAGAATACGAGACAGAATAGAGTAAGGTACAGTGCACGTTTACGATTTATTTTAGTTTTTGATTATTGACATAATGTCATGAGTTTTTTGTTTTCTGCAGAGAAACATGACATAATAACATCGCGCCTTGTTTCCGTAAAGGGTTGGGCAGAGGTGTACCTATAGTACAGCCACATTTCGCCAGTAATGTTTTATAAGTCTCATGTAATTTTGCAGATTTTTTATTTATTTATTGGTTTGTTGTTCCTGTTATGCGTGTCATTCTTATTTAACCTTAGCATGCTTTGCATTCAAATAAAGCGAATCCTTAAAGATATTTATATCAGGAAAATTAATTGTTAAGCTAATTAACATCCTACGTCAATTATTCGTAATAATTATACACATTTTATACAACTGTCAAAGAATGACAGTTCTACAAAGATACCGAAATGGCAAGAACCGCTAAGTAGGTACCGATACAGAACCTGTACTTTTGGTACCGGTTCTAATAATCAAATTGTATAACAATAAAATTGAAATTTCAACGGCAACTATGCAGCGGTATCCCTAGGCATGCCGCGACGTCCTTAGACATCACCATTGAAATGTCAACTTTATTTCCATACAATTAGGTTATATTATTATTCGTCGCTTAAAAATACCTTACCATGCCGTGCAGCTAAGGCCTTACAGGTTCGACTTTTGTCGTAATCGTAACTGCAAACCCACTCTTATGAAATTCAGGGACATGTTAAACCAAGGATAATTACGTGATTTAACAGAGACGAGCATTAATGTTTTAATTAGGACATTAACGTGTTAATACACACTAATGGTAATTATAACCTGCAAAATATCAAGTGAAATATTTAATTGTAGAGAGAATTGTGGAGAGAGCAGTGTTGGCCCAGTGATAACGGCAGCGACTTACGACTTGTGGGTCGTAGGTTCGAACCCTGACAGGCACTTTACTTTGTGTAAATTATTTCATCACCACTGCTCTCAAAACGGTGAAGGAAAACATCGTGAGGAAACCGGCATATTGTCCTAGAACCAAAAATTCGAAGACATATGACATCTACCAACCCGCACTCCCGCGTGGTGGATTACGGCCCACACCCTCGCACAGAGAGGAGGCCTGTGTCCCAGCAGTGGGAACGTTATAGGCTGATTATGATTATTATGATGATCATAACAATAATAAACGAATAACAAACGGGTACGTTACGGGACGTCAGAAGCCCGAAAGTCTGACAACCAGTCTTACCAAGGGGTATCATATTACCCAGTTACTTGGTTGTGGAGGTCAGATAGGAATTCGCTCCATGTAAGATACTGGTATTTTGGAAGCCGACTCCAACGAAAAAACGCTAGGCAGATTGATTTATTACTAGTAAAGTGCAAAATTAAAAACATACAATTAAACAACAACAATATACGAGATGATAATTATTTTTTTAAATTGGGTTAAAAATCTCTTTAGATATTTCAATATCTTTATCGTAACCCTTAACCCAAAAGTGTAAAGGAATTTAAATACAAGTTCCGAATTCAGACCCAATTTTAAACCGTTTTTCGCAGAATTCATTATTTTCATTAAACTACCCGTTTTCTGAGAACTGAGACACAAACGGCCGGTTTGTGAATTATGATCTTGATTAAATGTTGTACAAAAACAACAACAACAAATTAATATTAGCTTTCACAAACCCAGATACCTAATCATAAAGAATGTTTTTCTGGGAGTTTTCCAGGTAAGGTTTTAGAGGGACAGGTCAGTCTTTTAAAAAAAATCGAGAATTTACAAAAGGCCCTTTTAATTATGGACACCTTTTTAAATGATTGAACCTCCAAAAACTGTTTATGCTTCTAATGATGGACACTTTTTTAAATTATTGTGCTTCTTTTAAGCTTTTTGGTCTTTTCTCACAGTTGGTGCAGTAACTAAGCAGTGTGAAGTAGGGGCTTGTCGTTAGTACCTATAGTATAATCCGCTTATAATAATATCGGTTATGAATTCACATTAGTGATGGTTTTATTAGCATTCGCATTCATTGTTAGCAAGTGATTTCTGATTTAGCATATAGCAAATAAAATGCGGTTGTGAAATTCTGTGAAAATCTATATGAATTTATTCGTCATTTTTCATACTATTATACGTCAGAGCGTCGACGCACGCAGCGGTAGATATTCTCAAATAGATAATACACGCCAATATGTACGCAATAAATACACGCCAGGAGACGTCCTAAGGCGAACGTACTTTTTAATTCGCATATTAACAAAATTCACATACTTCATTATTATCAATTTTCGTCGCATATGCTATTAGCATTTATCATGCTAAAACTCAACAGTTTACATGCTAATGAAATTAATGCAAAATCGCATTAATTGCCATTACTAATTCACAGTAATATCTACTTACTAAGGCACCTGTCGATTTATTTTGGCGATTATCGAGGAGCGAATAGAGCTAGCAACTAGAAACGAGTTGGCGAGCAACAAGCAACGATTGTGCGACGGTGACGAGCGATTAACCGCTGGTATGACCTACGAAGTCGAAACGTGGACACTCACGCTACGGCTGGAAATTCAAGGTCGCTCAGCGAGCTATGGAACGATAGAATCCGGAATGAGGTAATCCTGCAGAGAACCAAAGTTGTTGACATAGCTCACCAAATAAGCAAGCTGAAGTAGCAATCGACCGGCCATATTAGCCGTAGAACCGATGACCGTTGGGGTAGACGTGTTCTTGAGTGGAGACCGTGAATCGGCAAACGTAAGGTAGGACGCCCTCAGGCTAGGTGGAGCGACGATCTTCGCAGGGTGGCTGGTAGAAAATGGATGAGAGTTGCCGAGAATCGAGCTGAGTGGCGTACAATTGAAGAGGCCTATTTCCAGCAGTGGACTGCTATAGGCTGATGATGATGATGCGTATGTACTAAGCGTGAGTCTCTCAGCGAGTGTTCTATGTTCTATCTATATTAGGGATTTTGTTTCCACACTTAGTCCCTAAGGTGGACCATTGTTCGTGGGCCATGGCGGCGGTTGGTGGTTATTCCAACCAGCCCACCTCCCTCCAGAAGTTAATTAAATCTCCTGGTCTGTACAGAACGTCTGTGAAAGATCTGGGTGACCCAAGTTTCTGTTATGATCTGGGTGACGCCCATGCATTCATAGAGTACGTGCGCGACGGTTTCCTCAGCCTCCATGCACAGAGGACTGTCCCTTATGCCTATTGTGTAAAAGTGTTTGTTCAGCGAGCAGTGTCCCGTGATGGTCCCCGTCACCAGGCGCGGGCCGTTCCTGTCCAGGCGTAATAAACGCCTGGTTAGCCTGCTCTTAGCGAGTGTTCTGCCTGTCAAGCGAACTTTGTAGAGCGAGTACTCTCTTTGATAACTCTTGTCGCTGTGACAAACGAGTACTTACTGGCGGTGTGAACAGTCAACGATCAACTATTACTATATAAATCCCTTTTACTTACATGGAAACTACGATCATTAGAACGTTAATTGAGCACCTCGCCTCACCTCGTAAATCGATTACAACTGCGCGAACAAAAGAAGAGCGCCTATTACCAGCCTCATTCAATGAACTAGCTCGTTTGATTATACTACCTATTATTTGTGGGGAAAACCAGGTGACAGGGTTTTGAGCACTCTTTTGTATATCGATTCTCAGTTATTTCATGTTGTGGCGGTATCTACATCGCCACATGCGAACTACGCATCAAAGACCTGACGTCAGACAGACGTCACATAAATCCTGCATTGCGCAATTAAAGTTTACCATGCAGTGGACATATATACGAGAACCCAACATCAATCGTTGGGCAGTTGCCCGCCAGACACAACACCCGTCTGGTCGGAGGATCCTCCCTTTTCTATGGAGTATGAGTGAACTTTACACCCTGTTCCTCATAACCCTAAATTGGTGACCCCGAATATGAACGTCAACGCAGCCTTCGTGCAATTACTCCAGCGTGACGTCATCATCATCACTCCCGCAAGCTTTCAGTGAGGCGAGTCACACAGCCAAGCCTACACCCGAGGCGTCTTCGTCGTCGGCATTTGTTTTCTTCATTGGTTTTAAATGCTAGTAGTAAAAGTAGTACTGAAAGTTTTGTTAGTAGTAATATTATTTAAATGCTAGTAGTAAAAGTAGTACTTAAAGTTTTGTTAGTAGTAATATTATTTAAATGCTATGTTAAGTTATGATGTCATAATCAGCCTATAATGATCCCACACTGGGACATAGGCATAGGGCTGTAATCTACCACGTGAACCCAGTGCGGGTTGGTAGATGTCACATGTCTTCGAATGTTTGGTTCTAGGACATACTGGTTTCCTCACGATGTTTTCCTTCACCGTTATGATGTTACTTCGGTAAAACACGAAACATCACACAAGGCATCGTCAGATGACGCCCGGTAACCAGGTGTACGCACTCACTTTCTTTCAATCGAGCATAGTAGTTCGGCCGATGAAGGATTAGGTGTACGCTATGCGTTATACTAGCTAACCATTTCATTAACTAATTAACTAATAAATCCTTAAGACCCTGCCAAGAAGTGCTTAACAAAATTGTCGTATAAATTTCATAATTGCGGAAGAATTTTCAGCAATTTTCTAATAAAAGTGCAATTGGATGGTTATCAGGTGCTTTTTATTCCTATCCTGTCCAGTTGCTGAAAGTAATTTCATCCAGGAAAATATGGGAATGTATTTGCTACGTAAGATTTATACGATCCATTATCAAGGTGTTATCGTATTACCCAATTACTGGGTTATGGAGATCAAATAGGCAGTCGCTCCATGTAAAATCTGGTATTTGCTGCTTCCGGTCCACCGTACACCAACCCGCACTGGGCCGACGTGGTGGATTATGGCCTTCTCCATCTCACAGAGAGGAGGCGTGTCTGCATTCGGTTAGACTGGAAGCCGACACCAACATAGATGCCATAGACGATAGAGCCGACCATGTTTAAATTATTGCTTGCAGATGAGCAAGTGTTCGTTTGAACTAAGTATTAACTCTTTAATATGAATGGTCTCACGAACTAACAGAACATAGAATATTTTCAACAAAATACACCATATTTTTCCCCAATTTTATCTTGCAAAGGATAACAAACTGCTCCCTATAAATTCCTATAATTCCCACTTCATCATGAAAAGCAATTATACTTACGTGGGATGTTGAAAATACCATGGAAACTTAATTGGCCAAGGATTAATCTTAATACAATTTTATGAGTTACTTAAAATTATATGCTACTGTTGATTCTTAACTTTAGAGTTTAAGTCATACTGAGGACCGGAAGTCCAAGAATTGGTTTGAAGTGAAGTTACGAAAGACTGCAACCAGCAGTATTTCTTGAAAAGAGTCCTTGACTGCTGAACTACTTACTTTCTACAACCTTTTTCTCGAAACTACGAAAAATATTTATCATCAACCATTTATTTTGAGTAGGTAATCAAATATACTTTGGTTCTGGAGGAGCTCGTGGCTAAGTAATAACAGCCGGTCGGGTCGATCCATCAGGTTAAGCTACGCTTGCCGGGGTTGGTCCGTGGATGGGTGACCATTTTCACATATCGAGACTCCTCCGTGCCTCGGAAAGCACGTTTAGCCATTGGTCAAGGCAGTCATTTGTGGATCTTTGAAAGTCATTACTAGTCATCAGAAGCCCGAAAGTCTGACAACCAGTCTAACCAAGGGGTATCGTATTACCCAGTTACTGGGTTGTTGAGGCCAGATAGGCAGGCGCTCCATGTAAAATACCGGTATTCAGTTGCATGCGGTTAGACTGGAAGTTGACCCCAACATAGTTGGGAAAAGGCTAGGCAGATTGACTCAAATATACTTTGGTATAACACACAGTTTTATCTTCTTGCATTTTTAAATGTACCAGTACTAATATTTTTATTACATTTTTCGAAACTGCATATGCATAATCTTCATACTATTAAAACATTTCACCGCTATCCGAAATCTGGTAAACAACATAAAAATAAAGTTCATGTTTTGAATGTGAGTAGATTTACAAAAATGCTTTCAGGATTCAATTTTAAATATGTTCACACGAGGCCAATAATTCAGGCTATACATTTAAAGTATTTAAGCTGGCCTGTCATTGTATGGAAGACCTATATATTTAGGGAGTACATCGAGGTCAGCTTATACTGGAAATGTATACCTTGATTTTATTTATATTATCATTTTACATAGGTACTAATATCGGTATTAAAATAAACGTTAAACTAAATAATAATACACGTATATTTCTACCAACTAATAATCATAGTAGGCGCAATTAGAAACATTAAATAAAATACCTATAAGTAAAAATCTTTTTCAAAACAAGCTTTGAACTAAACAGTACTAAATAAAATTTACGTAAACATAGAACTTTAATTATGTTCTTAAAACCTTGACGCTTATCTGCAAGTTTAATGTAAGAAGAACATTTACGCCTCAAGCTTTTAATAAAATATTAATGTTCTATGTATACGTAAGTTTTATTTCACAAATAAAATAAAATAATTGATTGATTTAAATATCTGATTGATATATCATATCTTGATTGATTTGTTTAAATATCTGTTCTATCACCAGATATCCAACAAGCCCAACACTCATTTTAGTTTCACAGTTTATAAATCCAATCCAGTTTTTAGAACTTATTTTTAAGTTTATTATCTCATCCTATTACTTTCCTCTAGAGTTATCTTTTGCACACACTGTTTCTGTGACAATCAGTACGTGAACCATAAAGGAATGTTTCAGGCACTGACAATCGAACTTCTGCAAGAATACCCTCAGGATGCCCCAGGAGCTAACCCGAACCCTGCACACCAAGGATGTGCATCATTTTCATAGTAGAATAGAAACGGTTTACTTGCGACTCTGCGAGCACCCCTAATGCGCTAACGGGGTAGCCTCATCGGCACCTTGAACACATTATTATATTATACTCGCAAGGCGTTGTACTGTCTGCGCGTGTATGAGATCCACAGGAAGACTTTACGGAACACTTCTTGCAAAAAAAAAAAGATCATTCAAAAATGTGTAAACAGTTTTATAAAGTAAATTGCAAAAATATTATAAAACTCAGAATCTAGTATAGCGAAAACATGGAACAAACTTGAATTCTAGGAAATGAAACTGTGTTACATTAATAAACAAGTATATAGTTTGGAATCATGAGATGGAAATCCCGAGGCGAAGCAGTTTGTTGAATACGTAAATGTTTTTATTTCGAACATTTTCTCAACGTATCAAGTAATTTTTTGAGTACTGCATCAGTATTTTAAATTAATTGCATTTAAAATAGAAGACTTGCAGATTTATATCTTTTAACTTTAATAGCTTCTAGACCGAGACCTACATAGATACTAATGAGAATCATAACTCTGTCATTTTTCACCGTACGGTGTGGCGCAGAAGCACTAGGTAGGCTGACCCCAAATAAATTGGGTTGATAGCCAGGAAAAAGACATTACTTATTGACTTCCAATATTCACCATTTTTAACCGACTTCTTCAAAACGGAGGAGGTTCTCAATTCGTCTGTATGTTTTTTTTTTGTGTGTGTTACGCGATTACTCCGTCAATTATGAATCGATTTTGATGATTCTTTTTTGTTTGGTAGATCATGCTTCAGAGGTCGAATAATACAAAGAATATCACATACAAAGATACATACCTACATACGATTGAGAAACATCACCCTGTCTTTGCTGTCGCGCAGTCGGTTAAAAAATATGTAATTTTGATTCTTGAAACCTATTAATAAGAAGAATACTTTAACACTCACGAATTCCAAACCCGAAATAAAACAAATTATTTAAAAAAACAAAAACCCGACTGCTAAAAGCTATAACCGAAAAGAGAAAAATACAAGCATTCAACTTTGTTTTTGTAAGGTATTGCAGGCGGGGGACAAACAAAAGTTACACCATATTTCAGGTTTTGTTAAATAATTTGTTTTATTTCAAGTTTTTTAGCTTTATTAATAAATATATTTGGTATTAACTCATTACTAGCTTATAATATTCTTGTAATTTATTTTAAAAAAACTATGTCACTCCCACAATTAAGACGAACCTAACGACACCTCGTATCCATCAAGCAGTTTAGGCTTCAGAGCGTGCCAAAGAAATAGACATACATACACACATACTCTCGAAAAACATTACCCTCCTTCTGGGGCAGTCGGGTAATAAAACACCACAATATTTACATTTTTTTCCCAAATCCAGTATCTCAAGTACTTCGATATCTGCTACTGACACATGTCAAAATCTCCGTCGTTCCGTATAAAGTAATGCATCGATGTGTATTCTTACGAGATATTTGGTAAAAGAAGCACGTGTCCATTTCTAGGATATGCCAAATGCACTCCCGGATGGAAAATGTGTTACTATTGGTGAACGCTTTAAAACATATTTTTAGTTTTTTGAAAGGTTGGTTATTGAATTAGAGAATTAAATTTTGTGAAAGGCTGTTAAAATTGAGAGTACTATGCTAAACTAAATGGAATATTCATGGATGGTAGCGGCTTTATTTTATGTATAAGGTCACTATTGAAAAACTTAATCCGTATAATTACAAAACAAGATTTAGCTTTAGCCCGGGCCAGTTTTTGTATTTCGACCTTTATTTTGACTTAGGTAAAGATCTTAATACAAAACTGGCAACTTCAGTATCGCACAAAATTGACAGTTTTGTAAAAGGAACCATATTTCGATAATCATTAGGCTTGATTTATCGTTAAACCATCTCAAAGGAAAAACTTCTCTTGTTTTGTCGGATAAGTTTCACATTAATGTGATAAAACCTTATGTCAGACAAATGGACATCGTCGCAACTTTTGGCACCTTTTAGATACGCTACGTTTTAAAATTGCAAGCTTATGGGTAGTTTCAAATAAAAATTATGACATTTATATAGATAAACTTTTTGTAACCTCGCGGGGCTTATTGGTCGAAAATTTTTGACGTTTCAAAAGTGCCTTTTATGTTCCTTATTGAAATAAATGATTTGACTTTGACTTTCATTCGCCCGAAACGGGCGAATCGCCCTCGCGGCATCAGTGAAAATTGTTATTGTCTCTAAAAAAAATCAGTATAATAACCAACGCTACCAAAAATCTTCCCTAAAGGTCTATTATTTAAATACCTCACCGTGAAACTGAAGGTGAGCATGATGTGAGCTGTCATTCCACCCGATGACAGCTCACTTCACCTTTTTTTTTTTTTGAGTTTGCGAAATCATCATATGACTTCTCCCGCTCTGGGCGGAGTGGAAGGGCGTGTCAGACTTTTACTTTGACTAAAACCCACCCGTGTTCCTACAGTTGCCTGTTGCCAAGGTCCCGGTATCCCTTTCGGACTTTCCGCGACCCTGACAGGCAGCTCACTTCACCTAAGTTTTCATGGCGAGATTTTAGCTTTAACGAGTGACCTAGGCAGACATCCTCATAACCACCACTGACCATCTAGTATTTTTAGCACGTCATGATCTATTCTCACACAGTTCATACATAGAAGAGAGCCCACAAAAACTGTCATAACACACAATCAGATCCAATGACAAACGAGACTTTGGTAACTGGCGCAATCGAGTTTGAACCGATTCGCGGAATATTTATCATCGTACCTACACGTAGTTACGAGGCGAAACGCGGAAATATGGACTTCGGGCAGATATTCAAATGTTAGGAAATGTATCTTTTAAACATTTCGTTATTCCAGTCTCTTTAAAATAACTTTGTTTAGAGAAATGTATGTTCTTCTTACTGAATTTAAGATCTCTTGTGTCAATGTTGATTACAATTTATACTAAAACTAGCTGCACACCGCGGTTTCACCCACGTAAGTCTCGATCCCGTTGGAATACTGGGATAAAAAGTATCCTATGTCCTATTCCAGGTCATGGTCTACCCCTGTGCCAAAATTCATACACATTCGTTCAGCTGTTTTCGCGTGAAAGCGTACCAAACAAACAAACTCACTTTCGCATTTACAATAATTATTAGTTAGGTTAAG
The DNA here is from genome assembly GCA_948473465.1 of Lithophane ornitopus. Classification (NCBI taxonomy): domain Eukaryota; kingdom Metazoa; phylum Arthropoda; class Insecta; order Lepidoptera; family Noctuidae; genus Lithophane; species Lithophane ornitopus. The sequence continues at coordinate 12,136,599 of OX419637.1, read as the reverse complement.
AAATATCTATTGGAAAGAAGAAATATAACTAAGCGGAAATGATTACGCTTCAGACATGCAAAAAAAAAAACAAATTGAGTTTCGATCCGATGAATACCTTGGCATGCTGATAGCTAGTAAAAAGTAAAAGAGTAATGTCACAACAGCTGAATCAGCTGCTAACCTTGGCAGCAAGATAGCTTGCTCTTTTTTTGGAACAAAAAAACCAACTATTACAGGGTGAAAATTACAAAGTTACCTTCAAACTGAACAATAAACCGCTGGTATTCAAAAATCACTTCAAATTAGCTAATTATTAATTAATTAATCACTATAATTAATACTAAAATATTAAATAATAACTGAACTAACGAGCAACACTATGTTTATTTTTTATTTTTCTTGCCATTATTTTCGCCGTCACAAGAAATCGGGATTCGGTCGTGGGTAGACCATAGGCACTTTTTCTTATCGGTGGATCACCAAATGATGAGGTATATTCAAATAAAAAATGTATATTGGCCATTGGAAATAAAATCCGCGATAAGGCCGCCCATTGTATGTTTTGTAGTGTTAAATTTGTTTATTTTCGCTATGTATTTTCTGGTGTACAATAAAGTATATATTAATAAATAATAAATAAATAAAATCCTCTTACTTATCCTGATCCTGTCAGTTTACTATTGGCGCCTTCGCCCCGCCGCCGCTCAATCTCTCTCTCACTCAGTCCGCGAGTTGTATCATGAAATCAAAATCAAAATATTTTATTTCACATAAACCTACATGGGCACTTATGAAACGTCAGAAGCTAGGTGCATGCGAGCGAGATATGGAGTTACTTAGGGCTGAGGTATTATGGGTTCTTATGAGAGAATTTCACCAATGAAACCGAACGTGATCATCACATCTAAACCGCGTTCAGGAGCTGTGTCAACAATGTTAACTTTGACAGCAGCTAAATTGATATACAGTTAATCGGTTTTTGTGACACCTTCGAGAAAAGATTGGATATATGTGGATCTTGTTGAGATCAAAGTGAAAAAACAATTCCGAGAAAAGTATCTAATATTGGTGGCACAAATAAGAAATGGTTGGGTGTTTTCGTGAGCTGATGTCTAATAAATTATAAGCATAATAATATTATCTTATAAAACTCGGGAGTTGTTAAGGAAAATACTACCAATGTGTGATGTTATAATACGCTCAAATTAAAACGATAAAATTGTAGTTATAATATACGACTAGCTGCGCCCCGCAGTTTCACCCGCGTTAGTCTCGATCCCGTGGAAATATCGGGATAGTAAGTATTCTATACCCTATTCCAGATCATGGCCTACCCCTGTGCCAAATTTCATCCAAATCCATTCAGCCATGTTCGCGTGAAAGCGTAACAAACAAACTCACTTTCACATTTATAATTAGTTAGGATGGAAAGTGCCATCGTGACACAAATTTTACCATTGGTTCAGTACAAATGTTACGAGACCCCAACACGCGTTGAAAGTTTTTCTTCGGTTCTAACGCCAAATAAATATTTTACTGAATACGATAAAAGCAGGAAAACGCCCTTTCTAAAAACTTTGAACAGCAAAAACCCTTCCAATTGCAAAACCCAAAACTCCATTATCAAATTTCCAAAAAACCTTGCCCAGAAATACATGGAAAGATATAAAAAGCCATGTAATTATGTGGGCATACCACCTGGCGTCACAAACCAGACGTGACTTCGATAGCAAAAATGTTAATTTCTGTAAAAATGGTTGTAAGTATGAAAAGAACAGAAGTGTCACTCCTTAAATGGACTCTTCTCTTCTCAATTTGGTATGAGCTTGACCCCGCGTCCTATTTCAAACCGATTCCGCGCGAATACACGATCGTCGCGTGCACGTGTTTTACTTCTGATGCCAAATAAGTGCGCGGCGTGTCAAAAATCAAAATCAAAATTCATTTATTCTTTTCGAACGTCAAAATTACATAAGACAGTCCCCCGAAACGCCCACCCTTCACTTAACCCTTCACCCTTCATTGTCTCGGGTATCGCAGTACTGCCACGCAAACATTTTTGTCGGTTTAGTCCTAACTAAAATGGGGTATCATTTGAAATAAGATTAGACATTTAAATAAACCTTTTTTACAGTCCGTTCAACCGATTTTGAATTCTATTGCGTTGGTAGCATGACAAATGGCAGCTGCAGTAGACAGTTGGTATTGTGTAACCTTTTTTGCATTTAATGCCATCTTTATGTCTACGGTATAAAAGTCAAAATCGGTTGAACGAAGTGTATAAAGGTTTGTTTGAATGCCTAATCTTATTTCAAATGGAGTATAGAGCATCGCAGACATGTGTCCTGCAAACGCCGCGTGGTGCCGCCAGGCTCTTGCCGCTCAATGTTTGGACACACCTTATGATATGATGTATTATGAATTTGCATGTGTGCTAAATTGTTCCGGCTATGTTTTGTAAAAAGTGAACCTTTTGTTCTAACTGTTCTGTTATCAAAAAGGTGCGTAAAATTTTAATGAGCCCCGTCCTTCGGAAATGGAATGGCGGTAGGATGTAAAAATTACGTCAACCATTAGCAATGTCTAGCGCGATTGGGGAATTGGTATTGTTTTATGTTTTCGAATGGATAATTACTTTCCAATGTTTTAATTGTTCAGTCAATTAATTTATTGTGAGATTTCCAAGATTCCAAATACAAAGTCAAAGTCAATGAATTTGTTTCAATTAGGCACATAAAAGGCACTTTTGAACGACAAAAACAAAGAAATAGAATTATAGTATTGTTATCCAAACTACATAATTATTAATGCTAAGTTTCGTTGCGATACGGAATCGTACGGTTTTGTTTCGGAATCTTTCAACGTAATTCATCAACTTCTAGAGATGCCTTTACATAGAATATGTGAATGTGATTCTAGAACCCCGAAATATTCTCTTGGGGAACATTTTTGCGAAAACAAATAGCTTATTTGTGACATTCTATGTTTGCCCTACCTCACCATGTATGGATTATTATAATCGACTCTGGGTTTTTGGTCTATACATTTAGTAGCATTCTCCTTCATCTACTTATCTATAAATCCCCGCTGCCATCTAGATGACGAATACACGTATACACCAAAAATCAACCAATCAGCCAAGTCTTTTCCCAACTATGATGGTGTCGGCTTCCAGTCTAACCAGATACAGCTGAATACCTGTATTTTACAGTACTCCACAACCCAGTAATTGGGTAATACGATACTAATCGGTAAGACTGCTTGTCAGACTTTCGGTCTTCTGACGACCCGTAACGACTGTCAAAGACATCCGTATGCTATCTACGAATATATAGCATGGAGGAGTCTCGGTATGTAAATATGTTCATCCATCTATCGACCAACCCCGGCAACCGTAGCTTAACCAACACTACAATAACAGCCGCACGGGTTCATCCTTCAACCCGTGCGCGTACTCATAAGCTATTTTATTCTCATGATAAAATATTTATGCCGAAACGAGAGAAGAAAAAGTAATCTATGTTATTTTGTTCTTCAAGTTTAAAACATCGCTTGCATAAATCTTTGATAAAATGTGGAATAGAAAACTTTTTAATAACGCTTATTTTCAGATTAAAAAAGGGAAAAAGTAACGGTATTAGTTTTTGCTGAATATCTGCCAAAAAACGCCAATATCTTATAGGTATACCTACCTACCGGAAACTTGCCATCCTGCTTACGTCATAACAGAAATTCTACAGAACACATACAATTCCCTATACTGAAACAAAAGACTGTCCGTCTGTTAACGTATCGGGTAAAAACTGAATAGATTCTAGTGCAATCTGACAAAGTGAAGCTGATATTTCAGATGAATATTGCCCTGCTGTGGAACAATACGGATAGGTTACATCGATAGAAACATTTACGATAGGTAGTCATCACACTTACGATATCAAGAGTCTGTTTCTGTTCTCGTGCCGGCGACACGAGCTTTACGTCAACAACTCATATGATAGTTGCGGTGGGCGACTTGGAAAACCTTAAATAATATATATATACCCAAGTTGGCTTTAGTAAAGGCAATCTCCGTCAGTGGGGGTTCAGGGAAGCCTCAGATCTATCTACAGACAATGGTCCACCTTCTATCTTGCACCTCATCACGTGGGCAGGTGATCTAATGGCTGCGTCAGCAAACGGTATGAGCGTTTCTGAATTTTGGTGCTGACAAATTTAAAAATATATATATTTTATGTGTGATTTTAGTAAGAATTAAGCCAGCCAGCTAGATTGGTAGTGACTGCCAAAGGTCTATAGACAAAGTGACATTCTATCAGCGTTAAAGATGATGGAAAAGTCATAAATGTATGGGACTGACATAAGCTACCGATAAGCTTATATGTCAATCCTGTTGAAAGTCGCAGACATACGAAACGCTTTGAAAGCGATTGTCACTTGTCTAGGACACCGCTCGCGGTCTTCTGATGTAATGCTCGGATTCGAGCATTACATCAGTGAGTGAGGAGAACCAAGGTAATGGTAATGGTAATATAGACGACACGGTTGGCGCAGTGGCTGAGCGATGGACGGCTGCGCAACGTGTCGCGGGTTCGATCCCCGCACGGAACAAATATTTGTATGATCTGCAAGTAATTGTTCCGGGTCTGGGTGTTAGTGTATGTGAGTTTCTATGTTTGTAAACGCACCCACGATACAGGAAGAAATTCCTAGTGTGGGGTAAAGTTTAAAAAAAAAAAAAAATTGTAATGCTCAAAACCGAATCTTGGATTGTTACAGGCGAATGCTCCTGGTAAGGGAGCGCACGAATATTTTGCGAATAAACATTTTCCAGCTGCCAGACAGACAAAGTCACGAACAAAGCTAGTATCACACCAAAAAAGAAAGCAATCTATTAATCATTTGCGAAAAAACAAGTCGATTGTAAAGAAATACTTATCCATGAGATAAGGTAGGTTATTTTTCACGTCGTCACGCAGTTGGGTCGTCGGATAGTCGTCGGGGTGGAAAATGACATGATATCGGGACATAGCGGGACAAAGCGGGACATTGTGGGACATTGAGGGACATTCAAGTGACGTTTGGTACATCGTAAGCTGTAGACGAGAAAATGATCGTGAGATTTAGATAGAGAACTCATTTATCGTGAGTCTGTTCTTTTTTTTTTTCCTTTTTCTTTTATGTGGTGAAATATTGGTGTTGATTGATTTTGAATTGGTGTTTGAGTAGTGATTTGGGCTTATACTTTTGTGGAGTGCACATTTCGTTTGTTGCGCTTTCTGTATTGTCCTTAACTATAAGGATATTACAAAAATTCGTCATCACCATCATCATTTCAAACAAAATACGTCCACTGCTGAACATAGGTATACCCATATAGCAATAAATACTTTTTAATTATTTATAGCAATAAATACTTTAATTATTTATCGCAATAAATACTTTTTAATTATTTATAGCAATAAATACTTTAATTATTTATAGCAATAAATACTTTTTAATTATTTATGAAATAATCTTTTAGCAACTAGCGAAATCATGCTTCTTATGTTTATTCATACATCATTGGTGGTGTTTATATTGAGGTATTCTACTCCAGAGTACTGATTTCAACAGCACTTTTCCGAGCCGCACCTGAGCACTTCCACTAACAACACGGGGTTAAAAACAGCCACTTTGTCAGAATCATAATAGGAAAATATTATGAATCATCGTAAAATGTGACAAACTGTCAATTCATAATATGATCTGCAAGCGATTCATATTACGAAATAATTCATCTGTTTAACAGTTTTCTATGGAGATTCCTAAAATGGTCCACACATTATGAATTGCTTTTGTGTCAAACAATAATGACAACAAACAATAATGATGCAATTTCTCTAATTTCCTAAAATTCCTGCAATTCAAGAAATTAATTTATTTTAGAGGAATTGCTAATGTGGCCGTTTTAGACCCGGTGGGGCCCTAATCCTTGTAAACTATGACGCTCAATTGAGACTATTTTTAGGCCCTCGATAAAGCCCCAAGTTAGGCCTTTGATAAACAAGTAGGTACCTATTTTTAAGCTTTAAGTTCTCAAGTGACTCCACCCTGGAGTGTAAAATGTGGTGCTGTCCTACATACAATGGGGCAAATAATATCCTGTCCAGCGTGTCGTTGCCTGCACGATGCAGAAGCTGGTGTACGCTAATGGAGGTGCCAAAGTCTTAGCTAAATTCTGGGCTGATTCTACAACGTGTAACGTTAAATGCACAAAACCTGAAAACAGTTTGATCAGAATAACGAGCAGAATCAATTGAACAACTTTTTCATATAGGTCACATTTTTCAAATAATCTTCATTAAAAACGTTGCCGTGTCTATTTATTAATCAAGCCATCACATGCGCAAACCCGCCAAAATAGGTAAAAAAACACAAATTGATGTCACCAATTTAAATTTTCTCATACGCGGGATAATAATAGCTTTTATTTCAATGCAAATACGAATCATCAAAACAAAAACAGCATAACCTTTAAAAAAAAATTAATGATTTTTTTCTCTCTGAAATAGGTCAATAAAAAAAAAATTAAAATCAGTTGGGGTGTCTGAGGTTTTGCGCATTTAACGTTACACGTTGTATATAAATTGCCATCGACACGCTAAGAAACTTATAGTTCAATGACCTCCATCAGACCGAAATATTCTAGAAACAATGTTCTTGAAGAAGTTCAATACAAAGATCCCATTAATTAATGTTGAGTGCCTGAGTCGGGGTCAAGACCTACCACGGAAATTTTTATTTTACTAAGATTGAAATAAAGGCCAGTATTATATAAGTAACAAAAACATCTTGTTATTACTTTAATAAAATATGTTATTAGGAATTTATAAAATATATTTGTTTCAGTTATAATGGATTTTCATAGACTAAGATTCAAGATAGGCCACATATTTTTGAATGTAATTTAGACCGGTGAGGGGCCGATGCTTGTTGTTGGGTTTTTGTATCAGGAATTGCCCAGTAACAGCCCAGAGTTTGGATTTGTGCCCGGTCGATTGCAATAGGCTCACCCCCATATTACATGGGACTTAAGGGGACTACAGGAGCTAAACACAAGGTTTATAATGTCTCAAAATATAATTAACATCCACTAAAATAAACCAAATCAAAAAATATATTGATAATCTATCGTATACGAGATATGAGGAACGTATGTAAAGTTCCCTCTTCCTCCATAGAAAAGGGGGGATCCTCAGACGGGTGGTGCCTGGCGCGCAGCTGCACAACGCTTGATTTCGGGTTCTTGTATAGATGTGGCCACAGTATCAACAAGCATAATTATATCCTGAATGATACAGGAAAATTCCCGAAGACATCTCCAAAAAAAAAAAAAATGATACTTAGACTATCCCATCTGCATAATTCCACTACCTAATGTTTGACCAATATACATTACGGTCGGACATACTGCTCAGAACTCCTAAGGCGATTTCAGGGGTAGGTCCAGTCCCCCACAGAAAGGTAATACTGCCTACGCAATAGATTTCTAAAAGGATTTTGTACGTTTGCTTCATTAAATATAGCTATAATGTGTTTATACATTCAAATAATTTACTTCGGGTAGCATATACTCATAATAGAATAGGCATACATTTAGCATTTTGCATGTATTTATTTTATTAGGTTGTCTATATATGTTTTCAGTGGATGAAAATCTTAATATATTTTAATCAAAAACATGTCCTTTTTTTTTTTTTGGGTGGGAAATCGTCATATGACTTCTCCCGCTCTGGGCGGAGCGGAAGGGCGTGTCAGACTCTTACTGACTAAAATCCACCCGTGTTCCTTCGGTTGCCTGTTGCCAGGGTCCCGGTATCCCTTTCGGACTATTCCGCAACCCTGGCAGGCATCGGTCCTAACGGACCCCGTCAGGTGTGCTGACATCTCTTTGAGGCGCGCGTGGAACACGACGCGCCATCGACCCGGGCCTGGTCCTTATCGGACGGCGAGCTACCCATTGCTCGCCGTCCGCAAGCCCGCGCCTATGGTGGCCGGGAATCCGCCTGGGATTCCCGACGCCCAGGGTGTCTCCAGCGGCGGCGGTTAGGGGCGTGAGGGCGCAGGCTTTGCCTCTCCCTCACGCGTTCAGTGCAACATGACCCAATTTTCAAATGCATCTCTACTGATATCTCAGTCACTCCCTTTCTAGCCATACCATCTTACACACAGTCCATCCATCGCTTCTTTGTCATTGTTATGTCTTCGTTGGGTATTTCCTGGAAATACAATCGAATAGATTTGAAAAACAATATTCCTTTAAAAAACCATCAAGAATTTCTCTTTTTCTTCGTTCAAATAATTAAATACGTTTCGAATGCTTCAAAATCGCGATAATAGCTTTGGGGCGTACGATAAGCCCGGATTAAAATATTGAATGATTGATTGAAAAGCATCTCGGTTGTTTAAGGCTACGTTCACGGCCTCGAACGATGTGACTAGCGACGCGACTTGCGACAAGCGACACGCGCTGACGTCACCTGTTCGTCGCTTCGCAAGCTGCGACACGGTGACGCATTGCATGCACTAAACAATTTCGTTCATTTGTTTTCTCCGCAGTCACTATTACAAGATTGTATGACATGTAGCTTGGGGCCGCGGGATAAGAATTTTAACGCAACACGCTACTAAATAAAAAATACACCCACATCATGATTCCTCGTCAAAAATCAATCAATCTGCCTAGCCTTTTCCCAACTATGTTGGGGTCGGCTTCCAGTCTAACCGGATGCAGCTGAATACCAGTATTTTACATGGAGCGACTGCCTATCTGACCTCCACAACCCAGTAACTGGGTAATACGATACCCCTTGGTAAGACTGGTTCTCAGACTTTTGGGCTTCTGACGACCCGTAACGACTGTCAAAGATCCTCGAATGACAGCCGGGACCAACGGCTTAGCGTGCATTCTGAGGCACGGAGGAGTCTCGATATGTAACGATGGTCACCCATCCGCGGATCAACCCCGGCAGGCGTAGCTTAACCTGATGGATCGACCCGTGCGGCTGTTATTACTTAACCACGAGCTCCTCGTGTTTCCATATTATAAAGGTTAAACCCCAAATCCCAGACCCAAGGTCTGTTACAAAAAGGGATTTAGGGTATCTATGTCAAAGTAACCTCGTAGAAGCAATTAACTTGATATCAACATTAAAAGGTTTTTAATTGAGTAGGCACACTGTTTTATGCTTAAACAGTTTATTAATCTTCGCGAGTTTTGATATTTAATTGAGTGGACAGTTTTGGTTACTTTAGTCTTTCCTACAGCCGTTTCTTTTCTTTATACTAATCCTAAACGGAAAATATTTGCTTTGTATTATTGTTTGTAATGAATAAATTCAAAAACTACTGGACCCATTAAAAAAATTGTTTCACCATTATAATGCTTATCACTGAGTAACATAACCTATAATATAAAAGATGTGACGCGGGCGGAGCCGCTGGTGGAAGCAATAGTGCTAAATAAAAATCGATACATCACAAGTTGAATACCAGATTCAGGCATACTTTGCAAAAATCCATGATAAAATACAATAGACGCAGATATATTAATAAACCTATTCCGCTTAACTATTCCTTAAAAAAACCCTGTAAGAAAGAGACACGTGTTTTACCTCTCAATCAGGCGTCCTCAGGATGACGATTGACCAGTCGCGAACCTGAACACGACGTGTTGCCACACCGAACACTGGACGCAGAGTCAGCATGCGTCAGCAGTCACGTGTTGCAGCGTTTGGCATGGCGACACGCGTCGTGTGTTAATAACTGAGTCTACTGAATTTTTTAAGAAGAATTCTTGTTGTAAAAAAATGTTTCAGACTCGTGATTGACCATTTTCTCACTTGAACGCCAATTCCCAAATTACATAACATCAGGCCTGGAATTCGCAAAGGGTTGGGCAGGCCTATAGTACACCCACATTTCATCTATTACGTTTAAGTCCCGTGTAATAGAGGGCGATCCTATTACCATAAACTGGGCACAAATCGAGACTCCGGGCTTCTGCTGAGAAATTCCAGATGATAAAACATAAAAACTCTTTGCCCGACCCGGGAATTCAACCCAGGACCTCATGCTTAGCAGTAGTGCTTGCGACCACTAGACCAAAGAGACAGGCTGGAATTAAAAACGTTAATTAAAATCCAGTCTCAAACTCATCTCAGCGAAAATCAGTGTCAAAAATGTAAGGAAATTAGAGACAGATTGTGACTGATATTAGAATGAAAACTTTCTTAAAAATATGGGATCTGCCACTCTGATTTTTAACTTCTATGATCACAATCTTACCCAACGACTTATTATCTAACATATACAGGGTGTTAGGGTTAACACCGTTATCGCTATAAACCAGTGGTTTGGTTTCATTTATAGAAAGTAAAATCAATGGAAAATTACAACTTTTTTTTAAAAGAAAATCTACATTTGCCATAAAAGTATTTCATCCTTTCACCCTATGCGCTAGGGCAACGAACTTGCGGCTCAACATGAGCGGGGGGGTGCGGGACGTGACCTGACCGGCTGCGAGCGCGACCCCTCCCTCAGTCAGTCGGCTGTTTCGCTAGCGTGATGTCGGATAGAAACTTTTTAAAATCTTTTGATGAAAATAACGTTTTTTTTTTTGTTACTCGGTTATTTATTTTTAAATTTAAGTAAACTACCCATGGTTTGAGTGAAAACGGTATTTACCCTAACAACCTGTATAATATCGCATGCTAACCTAAAAATAACCAATTCACTCATCGGTCAGTCGAACTCTCTCAACCATTCAAATTCGTTAAGAAATATGCGATTACAGAAACAAAATACAATCAAATTGAGAACTCTTTTTGAAGACGGTTATAAGAGGTTTTATCCCCTGCCAGTTCCGTACTTATAGTTTGATATCTGCAGATCAATACTTTCACCAGTAAGCCCCTTACTGGTTTTCCACGGAATCCTATAAGTAACTCAAGTCTTTGTTATAAATCAGTAAGATTTTCCGACCATACCTTTGGCATTTGAATTTCAGCTCAGAATCAATCCATTGAAGTCAACAGAAAACAACTGAATTGAACTGGCTAATTATACAAATTCTACGTATAAGCTAAATCAGCTTTCTAGAGATGCCTCTGAACGGGCAACATTTATACAGCAATATATGCCTGCAATGTTCACAGTATAGCATAATCAACCTATAATGTTCCCATTGCTGGGACACAGGCCTCCTCTCAGTGAGAGGGAGTAGGCTGTAATCCTCCATGCGGGCCCAGTGTGAGATGGCGAACACAGGTTCGATTTTTTGGGTTCTAGAACTCTCGTTTTCCTCACGATGTTTTCCTTCACCGTTTTGAGATGTTCTCAATGAAATACTGAAAATATTGCTGTGTACATGTCTGTTTGCAATGTTCCGCAATATTGATTATTTCATGACAAGATAATCGGCCTAACTGTTGCGAAATATTACCGGGCCATACACTTTCCGGGTCCAGGCAACGAGTCTTACCAAGGGGTATCTATCGGTACCCATTTACTGGGTTGTGAAGGTCAGATAGGCAGTCGCTCCATGTAACATACTGGTATTCAGCTGCATCTGGTTAGACCGGAAGCCAACCCCAACAATGTTTTTAAAGACTAGGCAAATTATGACTTATTTTATTTTTATTTTTTTGAGCGTATCAAATGACTTCTCCCGTTCTGGGCGGAGCAGGAGGGCGTGTCAGACTTTTACTGACTAAAACCCACCCGTGTTCCTTCAGTTGCCTGTTGCCAAGTGTCCCGGTATCCCTTTCGGACTTTCCCGCAACCCTAAAATGGCCCGTCTAGTAGCACTTAACTACACTTTACCCGAGTTTCTACATCTGCAGATTGGTTGCAGTAATTGGCGGTTCGTTTAGTTTGTAAGCACAAGTTTAAACAATTAGTGAGTGCGAAATTTCCTGAGAACTAGGAATGATGCACCTGAAAGTTTGTTCTTGTTTTTTTTGTGTAATCGGTGTTTGATGTTAGTGTTGGTTGGATAGTTTTGAGGTGCTCAATTCTTGTTAATCCATACTAACAAATAGACCATGAGAGAGTAATCATTTTGTATTCATCTGTGGGGACTTGTAATTAGCAATGTAGTCGAATATGATTGTTATTATAATGTTATTTGTCTGTAAGCCTTCCGAAAAAGAATATAAAAAAGCAACAAAAAAAAATACAATAATTATTACAAAGTTACTTAACTTTGTCTGTCCATTAATTTTTTTCGCCTTTAGCAGATGAATCGATTTACATGAATTTTTAACACTTGCAAGCCGGCCTGCGTATACTCTTTATTCAGAGGATAATTTCCGTAATGTATATTTTCCAATATTAATTAAACAGTTTTCTATTCATAGTATTCTATCTATCTATTCAAAACCATACCAAACTTGGTCTCAAATGCAAACAAACCTACTATGAAACTACAAACCCAAAATTTCCTCTCACCTCTGCGGGAACAGACTATCAGCTGCTTAATTAGCCGATCAAAGTTCCAATAATGATGGATGTTAGGTTGCAAGTCTGATGGATGCCATCCGTAGTTGTACCACAGAATAGTCACTGCACAGAAGGTTGTATGCTCGGTCGGTGATAATCTTTACATTCCGAGACTTCTCCGTGCCTCGGAAATTAGTAATTCGTAGACCTTTATCAGTCGTTACCTGAAGCCCGAAAGTCTGACAAATAGACTTACCAAGGAGTATTGTAAAAGAGTGTCCAAACATTGAGTGCCAAGAGCGCGGCAGCAACACGCGAAGTTCGCTGGACACCATTTCTGCTGCGCTCTAGTTAGGTAAAAATGTTTGTGCGCGGCAAGTAGACAGAAGCGTTTGCGCGCGGCAGTCGTCCAATCAAAGCGCGGCAGGCCACGCGTGGACTGCGATTGCCGCTTTGTTTGGACACACCTTTACATACACAACATAACATCACGGCTTGTTTCCCTGAAGAGTTGGGCAGAGGTTTATAGTACACCCAAATTTCGCTAGTTATGTTTTAAGTCTCATGTAGAGGGCAGGAGTATAGTGTTACCCAGTAACTGTGTTGAGGAGATCAGCTAGGCAGTCGTTTCATGTCAAATACTGGTATTCAGCTGCATCCCGTTAGACTGGAAGCCGACCAACATAATTGGGGAAAAACTAGGCAGATGATGTCAGTAGGTCGGCTCTAGACAATGAGAGAAAACCAGCGCACGTACATAGACGCTCACGTGCGGCGATCTCAAACAAATGCCAGTCGCGAGTGCACTTGCACTGACTGTACGTGAAGCGTGTTTTTGAGTGCGTGAGGTTGCACGCGATGGTTGAGGTGACCTTCTGTGTTATTCCGTGGTTTTACCTACCTATGCATTTAATGTGCATTCAGACTCACTGAGGTAATGAAAAACAAACATTCTGTGGGAACTGAGCCGTATGATTTGCGGGAATGGAAGACTGGAGAAAAGGTATATTATTTACTAGCTGCGCCCCACGGTTTCACCCGCGTAAGTCTCGATCCCGTGGGAATATCGGGATAAAAAGTATCATATGTCCTACTTCAGGTCATGTTCTACCCCTGTGCCACATGTCATCCAAATCCGTTCAGCCGTTTTAGCGTGAAAGCGTAACAAACAAAACTAACTCACTTTCGCATTTAAAATATTATTAGTTAGTATGCTGAGCTGAGGCCCTTTTGGCATTTTATTGATTGTTTCTGTTTTTATAGTTTTAAGGTGTATTTTTATGTTACAATGCCAATAAATGCATTTTTCTGTCTTTCTTTCTTTTTATTAGGATAAACAATAAATTAATAGATTTTGGTATTGAAAATAGGGTTTAAACTTCTCAAAACGTTACATTACGTTTTACGTTTCCCATACATCTAAATAAAAACATTGTTAACAAACAAGTTCAATTAAATTTAAAATTTAAAAAACCCCTGTCAAAAACAAAGCAATTTCTAATAAACGAACGTTAAACTTATAACACCCCTCTTTTTCCGTCGGGGGTTAAAAAACCCAAACACTAGATACACATCTAGGCTGTTTATACAATAAATATCGAACCAACTCGTCAATCAGAACGTGGTTAGGAATGTAAAAGATTCTTGGTCGAGTGGGTTTATTACTGAAGCCAAGACTGAAATAAAACTTGCGCGAAGTGGGTTCAAATCATGCACAACCAAGCATTTCATTAAACATTGAAAAGGTACTCGTATTCTAGAAGAGACCCTAAAAATAACATAAAAAAAACCTTTTCATCCCCTCCATTTTTATTAAAACACACATATTAAATATGTAATGAAGACGCGTAAGGAACCACAATAACCTTTTGGAGTATTTGTGTGGGAATAAAACATCTCTGTACAAACAATGTTTTAGGACTTCAGACCTCAAAAGAAGGCAACGTTTTAACCTTTTGCTTAGGAAATGTGAAGAATTCGATTCAAATTATAATGTATATTTTGTTTATTCAAAACTAGCTTCCAACCGTGGCTTCGCCCGCGTGGTATGTCGATAAAAAGTAGCCTATGTCCTTTCTCAGGTTCTAGACTATCTGTGAACCAAAGGTCATGGCCCATATCTGACCCTGTTGGTGAAAGTTTCCGTACAAAAATCAAATCAGTTTTTTTTTTTTTTTTACCATCATGTGCGACACATACCATTGAAAACTATACATATTTCTCTGTACTTCCAGCCCTTTGTCATTTCTGTACGCCGTAGGTATGGTTTTCATACTTTGATGGGCCATGACCTTTCATTTAAATCGGTTCAGTAGTTTTGGCGTGAAAGCGCGATAGACAGACAAAGTTACTTTCGCATTTCTAATATTAGTAAGGATTGTGTGACCTTAGTTTATTTTAGGATGAACAGAAAGTTTGACGCTGGTGGCACACGTCCGCCGCGAAATCCTAGCAGCGAAACCGCAGTACGTAAATGTATTGACTCGCGTCATGTTCCGCTAAGTGAATCCGATTCGTGTCCCTCAAGCACAGAGGAACGGTCTATCTTACACAACAATGCTGTTAACATTGGTGCCATGGCGACAGACTTAGATAAGATGGTGGTAGCTAGCTAGATGGACTTGAACAAGCCCTACCACCAATCAAACCATCATCATCACCTGCCTAGCCTTTTCCCAACTATGTTAGGGTCAGCTTCCAGTCTAACCGGATGCAGCTGAATACCAGTAGTTTACATGGAATCACTGCCTATCTGACCTCCACAACTCAGTAACTGGGTAATACGATACGCCTCGGTAAGACCAGTTGTCAGACTTTTCGGGCTTCTGACGACCCGTAACGATTATCAAAGATCCACAATTAATGACAGCCGGGATCAACGCAACGCCTTAACGTGGTACCACCAACCAAACCAAGCATTTTTGCCCTCATTGGGAATCGAACTAGACCACAGGGTCGGTATTATTACTATCCAACCATTCAATTACAAGTCGTCACCTTTTCACTCAAACGCGAAATCCATTGAAAATTCAGAACAATGCTTGAGTCCCAAAACTTTTGTATTAAGTTACTCAATATTTGAGTTTATCTGTTATTAGGAATTAATCAGTTTTCCGAGAAAGTTCTATGTTTGTTCCGTTTTAATAAGATCAAGGCTTATTGTCTTATTTCCTTAGATAAAGGCATTTCTGACGTCCGGTTCGGACGTTCAGACAAAGTGACGCTCTATCAGCAACAGCGATGATGGAAAACGCAGAAATGTATGGGACTGACATAAGCTGTCGAAAAGATTATGTCAATCCTGTTGAAAGTCGTTGTAGAAATACGAAACGCTTGCGAAGCGATTGTCACTTGTCTAGGCCCTCAGATACGTCAGTTCTTAGAAATAATATTTCGAAAATTGTCTCGTCAAAAATAATCCCAGTGAAATTAGGTTTTATTGTTTTGAATTCTACCCTTCTAGACGGAATTGAACCTATATAAACGAGGTGACTTTATGATCTATCAAAATCAAATCAAAAATATTCATTTGCTAGAATATGGTGGATAGTGTTTATATTTGTCTGTAATTATCGTTTATCGTAAAATGATGTCCATAATGAATCCAAACAACGGAAACCACAAGTTGGAAAACAGTGGCCGTACACTGGCGAGCAAACAAAGGTATTAGCCGAGCTACACTGAAACTCTAATTTTCGTTGTAATTAGTTTGTCCGACAGTGTGCCCACTAGCAGGTATTTAAACCAATGAGGGAAGAACTCGTGTTTATAATTATGGTTAGTCTGTTCGATGATATTGCATTTAAAATGTGATTTTAGTTTGAAGGTAATGTAAATCTAATTATTAACTTCGTTTCATTAACAGATTTTGCTAAGTTGGAATGAGTTTAGCCAGTTGTTTATTTTTTAAAGTACACTTAATATTGAAAACTCAAAATTAAAGCATTTAATATATAAAACAATTATTTCAAATAAAACAATTATAGGTAGGTACTTTTGAATTGTCAAGTGGTTGGTCAGTCAAAAAGATGAAGCTAGTGCTCATTCAAACGCTAGGCTGAACAAATTATACCTATTAATTTTTACGTGTTATTTTTATGTTTTTTTCTATAGTTGTTAAAACATTATTTTTCACTTTTATAAATTGTTATTTTGTTTTTGTGTTTCACGAACGGTGTCCAAATAAACGTTAATCTTTCTTTCTCTCTTAATGTCATTAAAGTGATCGATCAGGCATCAAAAACGATCACATCCTTTAATAATAATTATGCCAGTCTATCATTGTCCAACTGCTGGGCCAAGACCTTCTCATACATAGAAGACATGAACATTTATCACCACAGTTAATTGATTCAGGCGTGACCTTGCGGAAAACCATTATAAAATACAATAGGCGTAGAAATATTTAGTAACCTATTCCGCTTGACTATTCTTCAAGAGTCCTAAAAAACCCTGTAAGAAATCGACACTCGTTTCACCTCTCAACGAGGCATCCTCAGGATGACGATTGACCAATTGCAAACCAGAACGCGACGTGTTACCACACCGAGCGCTGGACGCAAAGAACTTTCTTTGCGTCCAGCGCTCGGTGTGGTAACATCGTCATCCTGAGGATGCCTCGTTGAGAGGTGAAACGAGTGTCGATTTCTTACAGGGTTTTTTAGGACTCTTGAAGAATAGTCAAGCGGAATAGGTTACTAAATATTTCTACGCCTATTGTATTTTATTGATCACCACGCTTGGTTAAGACGTTGGTTATTTCGGATTAACTACATATAATGTTCAGGTGTCCACACGATGTTTTTCCTTAACCGATGTCAGTAATGTTCAAGATAAAATCATTTAAAAGGTGTTTATGAAAAGTAAGAATTAAAGCTTGGCAGCAAAAAAAAACAGCACTGTTTTACAGCTAGACCACTAATCATTGCTGCATCAATGGCTTCGATTTCTGCTCACTAACAAAAGGCAGCAAAGAAACTATTTGGGTTATAAAACAACTGTCCATACACTGTCGGGCAAACAAAAGGCTACAGCGAGCATCACAGCTCATTGTTCGACGTAGAAGTTGTCTGTATTGTGTTATATGAAAAGTTTAGCCGACTAATTAATTTGTCCTAAAGTGTAATGAAATGGTTGACATTTAGAAATATTCAGAGGGTGTCTGAGTTTCTAACTTTTGTGATAGCAGCTTGTTTGTTATTTATTATCAACATACTGTTCAACTTTTGTTTTTTGACTGAACAGCACCCTAATCAATCATAATTTGAATAATTTTGAAGGCTAATCCATTGCGTCATATGTTAGAAAAATCTGTCTGCACAACGTAAATAACGCAGTGAATGTTGTTGAACTGTCAAAATGAAACAGATTTTGATTGATCATGTTTTACGCAATTAACTGGTATTCTCAAATCTGTATGGTTCTTTCCTCAAAAGTTGATTTCGGACATTAATATGCATGTATTTAAATGGCCTGACTAAGATTATATCTGTATGTCGTCATTGTACCAAACAAATAGCATTGCTGGCTCACGTAAATCATCATTTATTTTATAAAAGAAATGTCTGTAATTACAGGGTTCCTCATAAGCTATAATTATAATGGGGTACTACCACAACAATAAATTTAAAAAAACTTAGTCAAAGCCATGTTCGTACTTGAAATTAAGTTAATTAAGTTGCGGCTCGTGAACATATTCGTGAGAAGTTGGCAGAATCTTTGCGGCGCTGATTTGCCGGGCTTGTTTTCTCCTCCACCGTTATTTTTTCCTGACAAAGTTTATTCTGTTTATATGTATGTATTTAAGTATATATGTATTACTATTTATCCTTTTTCGAGTTATCTATCCCTTATGTTGCACCTGCCATGTTTGTCTCTGCATCACCCTAAGGTTGACTGGTAGAAAATGCCTCAGGCATTAAGTCCGCCTTTGTACAGTATTTTTTTTTTACTTGTGCATAAAGTTTTAATAAATAAATAAATAAATTCTGTTTATCGCTTTAAATTGAAAATGCGATTGTGAAAATATTTTTTAAATTAATTACTATCTTGATAAAGGGCATTTTTTATTATATTTATGTTGATAAATACAAATAAAATAAAACAAACAATTAATTAACATCAAACACTAAATTAAAACAGCCACAAAATACAACATTACAAGACAATTATTTTAATAATAAATTATTATTCGAATCAACCAACCACTTGAACTAAAACATTAAGAAGATTAGTAGACGAGGCGTAAAATAATAATGACGAAGAAATTAATTATTATATAATTTATCAAAGGCTCAAATGGTCAAGGAAAATCTTGGAGAAATCTTCACCTCATTTACAATGGTAGGAGTCGTGATAATTAATGACCGCAATAATCTGGGACTTATGGAAAACAAAGAGTTGATTAAATGGTATAAGCCTGTTTTTGTTGCAGTACTGTGTAAACGCCATTTTGAATTTAATTTGATGACGCTTGCTCTTTTGTGCTATTAAGTTCAGATGTGGTCACGAATATGTTTTTACATTCACATAGAATCTAATTATAATAATATTGTTTGAGAAAAGAATAATCCTGATTATTTGCCTGTTTTGTTGCACTTCAGTGTGAACGCCATTTGATTTTATGATTTTTATTTATTTTGGACAGGTTTTAATGACGACGATTTTCTTAGTTGGGCATGGTTGGTTAGTTAGATGCTTTGTTAATGTTTTGAGGATGAATTAACGGTGACTAACAAGGCAACATCTGCCTTTAACATTTTACTAAAATATTATTATAATAACTTTAAAAAATACGTGACGTTTACCCCGGATGACGTAATGGGGAATATGAGGGTAGTCCTACGGGACGCCAATATTTTTCACTCAGCGAGCCTTCAACTTTTTAGGGTTCCGTAGTGAACAAGGAACCCTTATAGTTTCGCCATGTCCGACTGTCCGCGGCTTAGCTCAGAGACCGTTGGTACTAGAAAGCTGCAATTTGGTATGGATATACATATAAACAACGCCGACAAAGTGGTAAAATAAAATTGTAAAAAAAAACAAATTATGGTACCTCCCCTACACGTAAAGTGGGAATGGTTTTTTTTCTCTCGTCAATCCCATGGTGTGCGATATCATTGGAAAGGTCATTTAAAAATCATGTGAGTTTGTTAAAACCATTTTTGGATTTAGGGATCCGTTTGCGGAATATTCAGCTTTAAAATGCAAATTTTTGTTAGAGCCAAGTGTATCCCCCCCCCCCTTTTTTTTTTTTTTTTTTTTTTTGGGTGGGAAATCATCATATGACTTCTCCCGCTCTGGGCGGAGCGGAAGGGCGTGTCAGACTCTTACTGACTAAAACCCACCCGTGTTCCTTCGGTTGCCTGTTGCCAGGGTCCCGGTATCCCTTTCGGACTATTCCGCAACCCTGGCAGGCATCGGTCCTAACGGACCCCGTCAGGTGTGCTGACATCTCTTTGAGGCGCGCGTGGAACACGACGCCATCGACCTGGGCCTGGTCCTTATCGGACGGCGAGCTGCCCATTGCTCGCCGTCCGCAAGCCCACGCCTATGGTGGCCGGGAATCCGCCTGGGATTCCCGACGCCCAGGGTGTCTCCAGCGGCGGCGGTTAGGGGCGTGAGGGCGCAGGGTTTGCCTCTCCCTCACGCGTTCCGCCTCCTCCTTCGCGAGCATCACTGCTTCGCAGAAGGAGGTGACCGCCTCCCATGCCCTCTCGCTCCGTACCATGGCCTGGACCAGGGCCGGACGCGAGAGGTCAGTGCCGCCAATCGCCTCCACGAGGACACGGCGGTGCTCCGCCCAAGCAGGGCACACCTCCACCGTGTGCTCCACCGTGTCCTCCGGACGATCCGCACAGTGGTGACACCCAGGCGTTTCCTCCCGCCTAATCCTGCACAGGTACCTCCCGAAGCTGCCATGTCCGGTGAGGACCTGTGTCAGGCGGAAGGTGAGGACGCCGTGGCGCCTCTCCAGCCACTCCTCAAAGAGGGGACTTATCGCCGCAATTGTGGCGTGCCCAGCACTGGGTTGCGACAATCGCACTCTCCATGCCGCCATGAGATCCTGCCGGAGCTCTGTCCGCTGTGCCGCGATTTCTCGCGGCAGCGGAGTTACGCCCCGGCGCTTCATCTCCTCGCGCCACTCCCAAATGTGCGCGAGGACCTTCGCCTCCAGATCCCATGGCGGTAATCCGGCAAGGAGGCTCGCCGCCTCACTAGAGACCGTGCGGTATCCCCGGGCCAGCCGAATGGCCATGACCCTTTGGGACGCGTTCAACCGGCGGGCTGGCCGCAGCCTAATGGAACGCGCCCACACCGGTGCCCCGTAAAGGGCCATGGACCGCACGACCCCCGCGTAGAGCCTCCGGCAGGAGGCGTTTGGCCCCCCAAAATTGGGCAGGAGCCGCCCCAAGGCGGCCCCGGCCCGGTCCAGCCTGGGAGCCAAACGACGGAAGTGCTCCACGAAGTTCCACCGGCTGTCGAGGACGAGTCCTAGATACTTCATCGTCGACTCGACGCCGATGTGAACCCCTCCTACCGTGATTTGGGAACCCGACAGTGGCGCGTTCCGAGGGCCATGAAAACACATGACCTCGGACTTGTGCAAGGCCACCTCGAGTCCCAATTGCCGGATTCTATTGACGATTGTCGCAACCCCGCGTGTCGTGAGTTCGGCCACCGCCTGGTGCGACCTCCCTTGCGCCAGGACCAGCGTGTCGTCAGCGTAGCAAACTACGCTGACGCCGCTAGGGAGGTCGGCGCGCAGCACCCAGTCGTATCCGATGTCCCACAGATGCGGCCCTAGGACCGATCCCTGTGGGACACCGCACGACATCCCCTCCCCCCCCCTGCCAGCTAAATGGTTGGGTTTGGATATGTGAAAAAAATCACGGCAGTAGTATATATAACGAAATTAAAAGGAAACCTATCACTGCTACGTAGGCTCCACAAGTTACCGAGTAATAATCGACCAACTTAAATTTGCAGTTATAAAAACATGTTCTCCCATACATTCTGTATCGGAGAACATGTTTTTCAACTACAATGTTAAATTTGTTTTATAAATTCATCCCAACTAACGGAACCCTTCATTGTGCATGGTACGACATGCACTTGGCTGGTTTTTTAAGTATTAATATGACAAGACCTACTTCTTGCGACGTCGCCGCCGGCTTCCAACAAAAAACTCAAAAACACTGTTTCACAACAAAAACTCTAAACAATTCATCCATTATCACAAACGTCATTGATTTATATACAGGGTGTGATTTTATTTGCTTTAATCCTCTTAATGGGTCATTGTACTCATCATTATGAACAACTTTCACAATGGGACCAACCCTGAAATCGTGAAAAAAAATAAACTGTTCCCTACATGTATGTTCACATAACTCATCAAAATGTAGGGAAAAAACGTTTTTTTTTTAAGATTAAACGAATATTATATAATGTCACTTTGTATAATTATACTGAAAATCCATTGCGTAATTTGCGTTACACTGACAAGATAGGTCGAGTTATTATTGGCAAAATATTATCTGTATTCAATTGGCCCAAAAGTCAAACAAAACGTCTATGACTATATCAATTACTTGTGATGGTCCTGCTGTATATTTTAAGGGAGATGCACTAAGGCGTGTTTTAGAGTCACGCTGAGTCACACTGACCGTCGGCGCTGACGGCCCAATATGGATGATTATCGCACTCGTCACAGCTCTGACGGCCGTCAGCGCTGAGCTGGGCTGAGTGCGATAATCATACATATTGGGCCGTCAGCGCCGACGCTCAGCGTGACTCTAAAACCCGCCTAAGTCGCGAATCATATATTTTTAATTAAAATGCAACCTCACATTATCCTGAAAATTGCAAAAAAACGTAGTAAAATTTAAATTTCGCGGGCTACCTTGCCTGAAGTAAATTCCCAAACCACTATGGAAATCTATACATACAACGAAGTCAAAACATTACATTGAATATTTTTGAAAACCGTTATTGCTACGAGGTCTGGGAACGAGTCTGATGCCAAAAATATACATAGTTTTTCGAATGTTAGACGACATACCCACGTTATACACCTACAACTAGATTAGCTTGTCTCATTCATACTCATAGTCCCTACAAAGTTTTTGCTGAATACTTTTTCTTACATAATATTTCCTGAACCTGACAGCGGCTAAATTTTTCATTTGTACACGTCAATCGTGTGATAGACAGACGGACAGATAGACGAGTATTACGAATAATCCTATCAGTATTTTTTGTAGTATTTCTCATATTTCTATAGGTTTTACGTAGGTTTTTACAGACTTCTTTATTGAAAACTCTTTACGTATGAGGTAAGATTAATTCCTATATTATTATGGTGTTTTGCTATTATCATAACAATTTATTATAGGTATGCCTCGTTGTTCTAGTGGTTGAGCATGAGGTCCTGGGTTGGATTCCCAGGTCGGGCAAAGTGTTTATGGGTTAGGTTAGCATAGGCTATGTCTGGACAGGCCTTTTGAAGAATAGCTATTGCAGCTTTGAGTTGAACAGTCCCGATAGACGAAATGCATGCTTGGTATCATATAGATCGGATATCTAATATAGATCAACCCTATTTTATAGGATACTCAATGACCCGTCATACGATGCTACCAGATCTACAGAGTAGGTCACATAAAAATACTCAAAACCGCCAGACAAATATATTATATAAGTATATATAAGTCATGTATTCTATCTAGACTGCCCAGAACCAGGAAAGCTGTTGTTTGTAAGGGTTGTAAAAAATATTACCAATTTATGATGGTTCAAAAAAACGACGAAGCGCTTCGAGAAAAGGTAGATAGTGCCCTGCTTCACTTGGCTCGTCTTGGTGGGGGGGCACGTGCCCGCAGATTTTATATGTTATGAGGCACGATAAAATTATGTGCTTTATTCTTAAATAAATGAAACGATTTTTTTTTTAGTTATGATATTGTTCAATAAAGTAAATTCAGTAATAAATAATATTGAACAGTAAAATATATAATACAGACCACTCCGACTTAATATAAAGATACGTCGTAAAAAGTAAATAGTTGTACAAATCCTTTTATATTATGGGGAAGCGATAAAATATACTTTTATATTTATCCGCTGAACCTCAAATAAAATGTATCAGTCATCATTTTATTGTTAGTTGAATCTCCTCCAGGAAAATGGACACCTCGTTTTTACAATAGCGCTGCTGTGAAAAGGTAGACGGAAACCTTCGCAGATTTAAACGTAGAAAATTATGTACGAATTAAAAGACATCAGAGTGCCTAGACAAGTGACAATCGCTTCCAAAGCGTTTCGTATTTCTGCAACGAAATTCAAAAGGATTGACATAAGCTTTTCGATAGCTTATGTCAGTCCTAAACATTTTTGCCTTTTCCATCATCGATAACGCTGATAGAATGTCACTTTGTCTAGGGCGTCTGTAGTGTTATTCTGTAAACATCTCACCATGAAAATTAGATGAAGTGAACTGTGAATAGTATCATACTACAGGGTGTAAGGGTAAACACCGTTGTCACTCAAACCACCCATGGTTTGAGTTGACTTAAATATTATATAAAAATAAATGACCGAGTAACAATTAAAAAAAAAACCTTATTTTCATTAAAAGATTTTAAAAAGTTTCTATCGCATTTCTCAACAAGACACACATATTTTAAAGAACTTGGTATTCTCACAGTACCTAGCCTATATGTGGTTGTATTGTTAAACAATTTCAAAAAATATGTAGACGACTATAAAACAGACGAGGACAGACTGGTAAGGGAATCGTCGCGAAGAAAACACTTTGGAAACAAAATCATCCCGGCTTTTGGAATAGTTAAACATAGTCCATAGTATCAGGCAGTTAAAATATTTAATAAATTGCCGCTTCAGTTAAAAAGCATACTGTACAGAGACTCATTCAAGGCAAGTCTCAAGGCGTTCCTGTTGGAAAGATGTCTGTACTCATTAGATGATTTATAGTCTTTATTTTTATTGAAACTGACATGGTGTGATTATTTTGATTATTTTTGGAGTTTAATTTACTATTAATTTAATGAGATAATGGTTTTATAATTTTTATTTAAATGGTAATTTAATTGCATGTATAATAATCTTTTTGTAATATTTGTGTATAAGTTGGTACTTATGTTTCATGTCAAATTGAATTGAATATCCGACCCCCTGCTCGCTAGCGAAACAGCTGACTGACTGAGGGAGGGGTCGCGCTCCCAGCCGGTCAGGTCACGTCCCGCGCCACCCACCCGTGTTGATACGAAAGTTCGTTGCCCTAGCGCCCTAGGGTGAAAGGGTGAAATACTCTTGTGGTAAAAAGTAGATTTTCTTATTTTTTTAAGTTGTCATTTTCCATTGATTTTACGTTCTATAAATGAAACAAAGCCACTGGTTTTAAGGATAACGGTGTTTACCCTAACACCCTGTAAACATCTTTCGCTATGCCGTAAAAAATATACTATTCACACTTGTATCGATATAGTCTGTCTACTGTTATTATAAAGGAATTTATTTTATTTATTAACGAATCTAATATATGAGTTTCATGGTGAAAGTTGTTTAGTATGACGCCTAGAATCACTCCCTTGAAGGATGCCTAAATCGCCACCCTGTGCCATCTAAACCGAACAGCTTCCTTCCATGAATCCTTTCAATTTTGTCAACAAAACAAAACACAATCAGTTCAGTTTCCAGAAACAGCAGTTACAACAAAAAGTACACTCACATTGATATGTAGCAGCATTTTGTCACTTGAAGCCAACCTGTTTATACTTATTTACCTCGGCGAATGATTTAAGGGATCCAATTTTTACTGGCGACTTACCGGGGTTTGTGGTTGGTTCGGAGCAAAAATGTTGAAATGACGGAAAATATTTTTTTTTATGAGAGAAGTACATTTTTTAAGAAGTAACTTTACTGCATCAATGTCTACCTCTATAAAAATAGTCCCAATAAGTGTTAGCCCACGGTCACACAGCGTTGAACGGTAAACGAACGAATATTTTACTGTAAAAGTTTAAAAACAGTTACAGTTTAGTGTAAGTTTAACAGTCGAATGTTCAGGTGAGATCTCTACATTTCACAGTAATATATTTTAGAGTAAATACGTGTGAACGGTCGTTTAGGTTTCATTTAGATAATTTCGGGCGTTCAAGATGTTATCATTCATAATCAGCCTAGCGCAGTACATTGCTGGACATATTGACACATTGAAGTATAGCACCTGTCAGGGTTCGAACCTACGACCTACAACTCGTAGGTCGAGGCCGTTACCACTGGGCTTCAAATGCTCTCAAGTTACATCAACCCACCCAAATCTCTGTCTTCCGCATCCACTATTTCCAAAAGTTGTCGTCTATAGTAAAGATTCTGTCCACGATTTCATCCGCATGAAATTTCTTGTTTTAATATAAAATACATCCTATGGCACTTGGCAATTCTGTAGCTTCCCATTAGTAAAAGAATTTTCGGAATCGGATCAGTAATTTCGAAGATTACCTCATAAATACAAACTCACTTACTCTTTGTAATATTTTGTACTTAAAGCTATCAATCTGCTTAGCCTTTTCCCAACTATGTTGGGGTCGGCTTCCAGTCTAACCAGATGTAGCTGAATACCATGAATGCATGAATAGACATGGATCGACTGCCTATCTGACCTCCACAACCGAGCAACTATACGATACCCTTGGTTAGACTGGTTGTCAGACTTTCGGGCTTCTGACGACTCGTAACGACTGTCAAAGATCCACAAATGACAGCCGGGACCAACGGCTTAACGTGCTTTCCGAGGCACGGAGGAGTCTCGATATGTGAAAATGGTCACCCATCCACGGGTCAACCCCGGCAAGCGTAGCTTAACCTGATGGTTCGACCCGAGTGGCTGTTATTACTTAGCCACGATCTTGTACTTAAATATATCAAAACAACAAAAAACAATGTTCAACCGCTCAATCCGAATTTATA
This sequence comes from Lithophane ornitopus, assembly GCA_948473465.1. Classification (NCBI taxonomy): domain Eukaryota; kingdom Metazoa; phylum Arthropoda; class Insecta; order Lepidoptera; family Noctuidae; genus Lithophane; species Lithophane ornitopus. Next base: position 12,110,145 of record OX419637.1, on the reverse strand, counting down.
AAAATTCATATCCCCTCCTAAACATAACTCCGAGCGCCGGATATATAATTTAATAGATACTTGCACATATCCTACAGTCGAATTCTCATAAAATTTTATTCCTATAGGTTACCCTTTTATGGGGAAAATAAGGGTAAAAGTGCTTTACAATAATATTCGTAAATAAGTATAAGATTTTAGTAGATATACACATTTGATGGTATTGCTGGGATGGGCGAAAAACAGGATAAAGACGGTTTATTTTTGTTTCAAAAACGTCTTTTTGTTCTTTTTCTGTGTTATTTAAAAAGGAAAGTGGTCATTATGGAGACCTTTCCAGTATTTTATACCAAAACACGCAAAAAAAGAACCTTTTTTGAATCAATTTGGTGTTTGTTCGTTAATATGCCTGTCACAGGCGATTTTCTCTGAAACTATTTAACATGTTCGTACAGATTTGAAAATTGAAGATAAGGTGGTGTTATATGAGCAAAACCATTAAAGATTTAATGTGATGCCATTCGATAGCGCGCTTCTAATAACGTTAGCTATAGGACTCTTATTTTTGTCCTAAGCGACTATTAAATTATGAAAAATAAATGAAAATTACTTTTTTTTTATTTCACTGTTTTCTTTATTTATTTATTTTTAGATACTTTGTTCTACGCCGATAAATTTGAAGACATGTGACATCTACCAACCCGCACCTTGCCCGCGTGGTAGATTACGGCACACTCTCTCACAGAGAGGATGCTTTTGTCCCAGCAGTGGGAACATTATAGGCTGATTATGTTATGTTCTACAACTGAGAAATACCTACTTATCCAAAAAATAAAGATAAAAAGTATAAAAATGAATAATTTTCGTAGTTATTAGCGATTGAAATCTTACAACATTTACCCCCTCAGAAATATAGAACTATTATCACGTGAAAAAAATCCTCCAATGAAAGAAATAACTCCGCTTTTACACCCCACATAAAAGTAAGAAAAAGATATAAAATAGCCACACATATGTACCCGTCTGTTCCCCTTTCTTTAGAGCTCATTCCCTAATGAAACTGTTCAAAGAGGTGCAGATTTAAAAGATAGCTCTTTCTTTTAGTGTTTTTAAAATTGCTGCAGTAAATATTAGACGGATGTATTTGCCAAGATCTGGGGTTGAAGCTTTTTGTTTATGTTTAACATACATGAAAAATCTTCACACGGTTTGTACGGGGGTTTATTTATAAATCCGTGTTTTACTCGTTAATCCTCTGACTTTTCGGATTCATGTGCGTATTATACAGGGTGTAAGGTTAAACACCGTTGTTACTCAAACCATGGGTAGTTGACTTAAATATAAAAATAAATGACCGAGTAACAATAAAAAAAAACGTTAATGTCATTAAAAGATTTTTTTAAGTTTCTATCCGACACCATTCATTTTCCATTATTTTTCGGTCTATAAATGAAACCAAACCACTGGTTTCAAGGATAATGGTGTTTACCCTAACACCCTGTATAATTATCACTTGTTTTAAAAAAACGGTGAAGGAAAACATCCTGAGGAAATCGGCATGACTGAGAGATATTTCTCGATGGCATGTGAAGCCAAGTCAGAGGCCCTTGGGCGGCTTTAAAAACTCTGTCACCAGGTTAGTCACTAACCACACGAAATGAAAAGACTCGTTAATTTTAGAGGCCGTTCTTCTAAATATATCTAGTAGTCTATATTATAAAAAATAAAAAAACTAAAACCCAACTACGTCAAGAAAGTCAATCAACTAAAATGGTATAAGCAAGACACCACAGACACACAATAAACATCCGGAGTCACACGTGTTAGGGCATAAATCGAACAGATTACGTGTGACTCCGGATTTTGAATGACTTTCTTCATTCTTCATCATTTTTTTTTTTAAGTTCCGCCACCTCTCGTTTTATATTAAACTTATGCTAGAAGACCCTTCCGTGCCTTGGAAAGCACGTTAAGGCGTTAGTCCCGGCTATCATTCATAGATCTTTGACAGTCGACGGGTAGTCAGAAACCTGTCTGACTTTTGGGTAACACGTTACCCCCTATTGTGTTACCCAGTAACTGGATCGTGGAGGTCAGATAGGCAGTCGCTCCATGTAAAATACTAGTATTTAGCTGCATCTGGTTAGACTGGAAGCCGAACCCAACGTAGTTGGAAAAAGGTTTGGCAGATTGACTCGTGAAAACGATTGTAAAACAATGTTAAAGCCAATAAGAGACGCTTCACTTTTTGTTCAGTTTAAAAAAATAATTAATTAGTAAACCGATCCAATGATCCACACGCTTATCAAATGATCGAAAAAAGAAATGAAAGTAGCAGATGAACATCATTCACGTTCATTCTTAAATCATTTTGTTGGTGTCTTGTAGGTAAACGTGGAATGAAACGGAAATGAACCTTTCACTGGAGTGGCGTCTGTCATCAGCTTTAGCCATTTTTATAAACGCTCCATTAAATGCTTTCATGTGACTCCCAGTGAAAGCCACTAAACAACCTTATTTTAATTAATTCAATTCAGAACACACTGCATTCGAAAAACAAACACTCGCGTTCCAAATTTGAATCCAACCAAGTACCCTCTCAGTTTTATACAAATCCAGGGTAATCTTTAAAAAGAAAAATTTCGCGTCCTAAAATGCAAAACGACCAGCAATTTTGCCACATTCTTGCTGTGTTGTCCAAAATTGTATTTGGCAGCAAAAATGCAACGCCCGCTTGGACGAATAGTAATGCGATGCAGTACCGGGATTCCGGGATATAAATCCCGGGATCCGTCGACGGGTTTGACGTGACTTGAATGAGAGCCGACTTGGGAGTCGTGATTAAGTTAAAGTGATCCTTATTGTGTAATGACTTAGTTTTTGCGGGGAAAATGAAACCTTTTTAGTTAAAAAGAAAAGATGTTAAGTGGTGATTGCAGGGACGCGTTACTTAAGGTTGAGGAGCTCTGAGAATTTACTTCACCTTCAGAGATTGCAAACATTTTCTATAGACTGGATTGAAATGTAAATTGATACTGTAAGTAACTGGGAGTGACTGAATGATAGATTTTTATTTTCACTTAGGAATTTGTTATTGAGCTTTATTTAAAAGGTTGATGGATTGGATGAGATTGATTGGTGTATTAAAAGTTTAGGAACTTAAATTTATACATATATTATAAATTAAAGTCGTTTTTCGTGTCTGTCTGTATGACCGCGTTGTTCTTCTAAACTACGCAACGGATTTTGATGCGGTTTTCACCATTATTTTAGAGAATTTATTCTGGATGGTTTGTGTGTAAGTCAAAGTAGATTTATATTACACTTACATATTTATTTAATAAATTTTGATTTTTTGTCATAAAAACCGTCGTCAGAACGAATGAACGGATATACATGAAATTTGGCACATGGGTAGACCATGACCTGGAATGGTGAAACCGTGGGGCGCAGCTAGTAAAAATTATTGGCAAACATGATAGACACGTTAGAACTGGCTTGCCAACTAATACTCAGTATTTCTTGATATTTTTATATTTTTTTCTCGCGTCTTTTCGTATCTCTTTCTGTTTCTACCTGTTAAGTAGGATTTATATTACTGTGTTGTGTCATGTCGTGACGCGTTCTTTTTTTTTTTTTTTTTTGGGTGGGAAATCATCATATGACTTCTCCCGCTCTGGGCGGAGCGGAAGGGCGTGTCAGACTCTTACTGACTAAAACCCACCCGTGTTCCTTCAGTTGCCTGTTGCCAGGGTCCCGGTATCCCTTTCGGACTATTCCGCAACCCTGGCAGGCATCGGTCCTAACGGACCCCGTCAGGTGTGCTGACATCTCTTTGAGGCGCGCGTGGAACACGACGCGTTCTTACGCAGTGTTAGCCAACCATTTGACAAAGTCCTGCATGAACAGATTCGTTTGATTGGAGTATCCCGCGTCACGACACAACACGACACATTAATGTGTCGGCGGCTTTAGTTAATTATAGTTTTACCTTGTTATTTATTTATTTAAATTTTTCGCACTCCAAAAAAACAAGGTACCAAGGTGGACTTAATACCTTAGGCATTCTCTACCAGCCAAGCAAGGGTGGTGAAGAGATTAGATGGCGGGTGCTCAGATTGAGAGGAACAAAGAGAAAATAAATATAAAAATATATATCATAATGCATTATAGATAAAACAGTGTGTTTGATATTATAGTGTTAAATTCCACAAATAACAGAAACAGTGCCATTTTTATTTCAGCTATAATTATTCTGTCTGTTCCAATATTTCTTGAAACTCACAGAAAAACTTCTGCCATAAACTCAAAACTGCATAAAAATGGAAACAATACCGCAAAACTCATGTTTTGTTATACTTTTAATAAGACGTCAAGATATTTAACAAAAGGCCCCAGACAGAAGTTAACCCGTAAATCTCTGCAGAACTGAAAGATAACGCCAACTTTCAAACTATGGACATTTGCATCGGCAGGGTTAGGTGTTACTGTAAGCGGTTTAAAAAATCGAGAGTAAAAGACCTTTTAACCGACTTCTTCAAAAAGGGGGAGGTTCTCAATTCGTCTGTATGTTTTTTGTTTTTTTTTTTTTTGTATATTTGTTACGCGATTACTCCGCCAATTATGAATCAATTTTGATTATTCTTTTTTTGTTTGGTAGGTCATGCTTCCGAGGTGGTCCCATATAAATTTTATTAACTTTGCTTGCGTAATTTTTGAATTAGCTTAAATATTACGTATTTTTCCCACTTAGTTTATCTAGACGATATCCTATTTGACTCCTTCACTGTTATTTACATAGCAGGTAGTGGTATACGGATTTGTGTGGGGTAGGTACCACAACTAAAAAGTGAAAAATAAAAACTTTCGAGTCACCGACTTCCGAAATTAAAGTTATTTTTCACTGTTTTTGTGTTTTTTTGGAAGTCGGTTGTTTTTTTTTTTGTAAAAAGTTTTTATAACGTAATCGTTTTGATAGCTATATCCAAAATTACGAAGATTTAAGCATCCATCCACGCCGGTTGCGCGTACGCACCTGAGCTTTCTGAAGAACATCACCAATAAGATCACTATAATGTCCTTTTTGACTATTTGCCTATTTGACCTCCACAGTGGATTGTGGAGGTCAAATAGGCAGTCGCTCCATGTAAAATACTGGTATTCAGCTGCATCCGGTTAGACTAGAATCAAATCAAATCAAAAAAAATATTTGCATAATACATGTGAAATAAGGTGTTACAGGTGTATAAGGTACATTGTATTATAACCTAATGAGGTGTGCAAATTAATTCAATGAGTACTAATCGCAACATTGAATTTAAAGAATACATTTTAAATTGAATTAAATAAAAATACACAAGTCAAATCAAAATTTCAAAGTCATTACATTTGTGGTCCCATTTCAGATAAAATCAGTCATCTTTCATTTAAATAATCATTAATTGAATAGTAACATTTTGCAACTAGGAAATCGTGCAAACTTAATTTAAAATGGTTCATTTTGTGTAGGTCTGTGATACTTTTTGGCAACTTATTGTATATTTTGGGCGCCATGCCCAAAATGTTTTTATTAAATATCGCTTTTTTATGACGTCTTACGCATATTTTATTTTTGTGTCGTGTACTCCTTGGATGTGTATGAAGATGTAGATTCGCTTTGACAAAAATAGCCACTTCATATATATATAGACACGGGAATGTTAATAGCTGGAGCTGTTGAAAATGTGGTTTACAGCTTTCTGTGCGTTGTATGCCACTCATTGCCCTTATGCATTGTTTCTGGGCTTTGAACGCCATTTCTCTATCTGGCGAGTTCCCCCAAAATGTAAAGGAAAAGGCTAGGCAGATTGAATGTCCTTTTTCCACTCACATCTCCCTTGTGAATACCTATTGTTAGATGCCTTTCATTAATCCAATAAAAAGAGAAAAAAAACCGCGGTCACTACAACCGCACCTCACTATTTGATACCATCACGTGTCCGGGATAAAGTGTCCGCTTTACATCACAACACTAGCGTATAACTTGTGTGGTGGACGACACGCTTTATATTTACTGGCGTTTTAACATCGATTGTGAGTTGAATGCGGATATTGGACTTTTTTCATGATTTGTAACTATAACGGTCATGTTTTAGTACTATAGCAGCTGTGTTTAATTAAAGTGATGTCATCAACATTGTGTCGAACTCTGGATGCTAAAAAATCACAAGAATATTAAATATTCTTTTAAAGTTTGTGGCGGCATCTATATCGCCACATGCAAACTACGCATCAAAGAGCTGAAGTCACACAAAGTCCTCACGTCACATAAAAATTCTGCATCGCGCAATTAGAGTTTAACGCGCGATGGACATATACCTACAGGGCAGTGGTCGTTTTAGCTCTCAACGAGGCATCCCCAGGATGACGATTGACCAGTTGCAAACCAGAACACGTCTCGTCAACACGTTATATATCTTGTTTACCCAAAATCTGACCACAGTAATATTGTATCCTAACATCGTTCGATCGACCTACCACGGTATCCATTTAGCTTCAAGCCCCAATATATTTTAATCGTGTGTAAGCTTTGCGATAGTGTTAGCTTTGCGGGATAACACAGTACACTACAGCTTTGAGGGTGGAAAATCATCAAATGACTTCTCCTGCTCTGGGCGGAGTGGGTGGGCGTGTCAGATGATATTTTATGAATACAGACGTAGCCATGGGAACTGGAATTTCAAAATGTTCAGCATATATTTTTTTTATTTTCTTTTATCTAAATATTTTTTTCTTTTCTACTAGTCCACTTACAATCCTGAAATCTAACACGTTCCACCTTTAAAACTACGTACGCCGAATAACAACAAACTGCTCTATTTTCTATCCCAAAAAAAATGAGTCGTACACTCACAGATTACCAAAAATATTGTTCAAACAATAAAAGAAAAGTATCTATATCGAATAGATGACATCGCGCAAGGAAACGCTGGAGAGATATCTTAAACGATCATAAACTGTCTGAAAAAATCTCCTTTGGATAGGGAAAATCGTGTTATATCCTTATTTTCTACCGCTGTACTGAAAGCCACGCGAATGTAAACCTTATCGTGATAGACATAGGAGTGGGGTAATATTTTGGTGAGTGCAAGTTTTCAAGTTGGGTCTGCAGGATATAATCTCAAATCGATAGTAGTTTGTTGTGTATCTTAATATAAAAGATATGTTTTGTCAAGCGACGACAATGGATGTTCTCATTTAGTTAAGTTAGGAATGACGTTTCTCTAACGGTTTTTTGAAGAAGAATTTGGGTAAAGGAAAGTTGGGAGCAAGAGTCATTGACATACGGGGAGAATATGTTTTGAAATACAGCCAGGATTTAATAAGAAAAATTAATAATTTTTTGTCAAATTGTCAACACTACTTCAATTTGCGGTGTTATATATAGGGTTTATATGAAATTGAATTCATTCCTCCGCTAATCATTATGAACAACTTTCAATTTGGGACCAAATCCGAAATCGCGAAAAAAAAAGCTGTTCCCTACATTTTACAAGCTATGCGAACTTAAATGTAGGGAACTGCTGATTTTTTTTCGCGAAAGCAGCTCTTTTTGTCAGTCTTTTACCTTGTCTACTACCTAAACCACAGAACCGGTCATTTTGAAATTAGAATTAAACAGACAGGTACATATTCCGTGACCTGATTAAGAACATGGTTATCTTATTTTATGATGCCCTTTGATAATTTTCCCTTGTACATAATTATTATTATTAAGTAGATACTATAAGTCAGTAAGTTTCGATTTGAATATATATATGGCAATGTCAAAAAAAAAAAAAACTTATTTCCTGGAATTTTTTTTGCAAAAATGAAAGGAAGAAAATACTTTTTTTTGCGGTAAACATGACGCGAATGAAAAGATTGGGGGAAACCTGCGTCACACCCACGCAAATCCCACCCACGCAAGTCACACCACGCAATGTTGAACGCATTGTTGAGGCGGTTGATGCACGTGTTCAGGTTGATGCAGTCTACATTGACTTCAGCAATGCTTTTGACACGGTAAACCAAGGCATACTCATCAAGAAACTTAAAATGTATGGCGTTTCGGACCCCCTCTTAAGTTGGTTCCAATCATATCTGTCTGGACGGATGCTCAGGGTTGTAGTGAATGGCTGCTCTTCAGATACGTAAATGGCAACGTCAGGAATCCCTCAGGGATCTCATTTGGGTCCGCCTATTTTCATTCTTTTTATAAATTATATTCACAAATGCTTCTCGAATTCGAATATATTCCTTTTTGCTGTTGATCTCAAAGCCATAAAGATTATAAAAAATCCTGCGGACTCGGTACTGTTCCAAAGCGTCTTAGACCGGCTGACTGAGTGGTGTGAGTATAACAAAATGTCTTTGAATGTGAAAAAATGCCATCATATCAAATTCACAAAAAAAAAGAACATCATCCAGTCAGTTTATAAATTGAATGGTGAGCAGCTTGAGGAAGTCGAAACTATACGAGACCTAGGCGTTCAGTTCGATAAAAAGCTAAGTTTTGTCGAACATGTTGATAAAATTATATTAAAAGCGTCAAAGAAAGATGAGATGCGCTTCGTTATGAGAGAGTGCAAAAACTTCAAAAAACCTAACACTAAAATCAAGCGCATCGAACGGCTGCAAAAACAGTTCTTGTAGCATCTCACCTATAACTGTAATAAGTGCAAAAAGCTCAACTCGTACCAAGAAAGACTAAAGTATTTTAATATGGTGTCGATGGAGAACCGCAGGAATATGTTAGATTTGGTTTTCCTTAAAAAGTTAGTAACAGGCTCTCTGAACTGTCCCGATTTGCTCAGTAGGGTGTTATTCCATGTGCCCCGTAATCTGCCAATAAGTTCTAATTTAATTTAATTAAATCTATATAATTTATTTTAATCAATTTAGCTTTTAATAATTTATTTCTTAAACTATGTATTACCTACTTGTTTTAATGATTTAATTGTGTTATTCTCTGCGCATAATGTTGTGCAAGTTGTGCTTTTCTTTAAGTAATGAGGCGCTTAGACTTAAGTTTGCAACGTACAAATTGTAAAGTAACAGTGTACTCATTGTTGAAGAGCCTAATAATAAATAAATAAATAATATAATATTTAATATTTCCTAGAAACCGACGTGGGGATGCATCGAGATGTGGTCGCGGTGGACAAGGGCCTCACCCCGCTCTCCTTGGCGAAAGAGAACTGGCGCAAGCCTGTAGTGCTTGACACTAACGAGCGCAGGAAGGTATGGCAGAGTAAGGAGCTTCACGGACGCTTTTTCCGGGCCCTACATGGACCCGATGTAGATCTACAAGCGTCCGTAGCCTGGCTGCGTTTCGGTGACCTCTTTGGGGAAACCGAAGGTTTTGTCTGTGCAATTATGGACGAAGTTATCATGACGAACAATTACCGGAGATTTATTGTGAAGGACGGAACGGTTGACATCTGTCGGGCATGCCACCGACCGGGAGAATCAATTCGACACATCATCTCCGGGTGTTCTCGTCTAGCTAACGGAGAGTACTTGCATAGACACAACCTTGTAGCCAGGATTATCCATCAGCAACTTGCTCTAAAGTATAGCCTTGTGGAATCGGAAGTGCCGTACTACAGGTACGTGCCCGACCCAGTTCTCGAAAATGGAAATATCACATTGTACTGGGATCGATCCATCATCACTGACAGGACTATTGTTGCCAATAAGCCTGATATAGTGGTGGTGGATCGAACAGAGCGGCGCGCAATGATCATTGACATAACGGTCCCGCATGACGAGAACCTCGTGAAGGCCGAGAAAGATAAACAAATCAAGTATCTTGACTTGGCCCACGAGGTTGTCGACATGTGGGATGTGGACTCTGCGATCATTGTGCCGATAGTCGTATCAGCCAATGGCTTAATTGCCAAGAGCCTCGACCAACATCTACGGAGGCTCTCGTTAGGCAGCTGGATTAAGGGCTTGATTCAGAAAGCGGTACTTCTGGACACGGCCCGTATTGTTAGAAGGTTCCTCTCTCTGGAGCCCTGACCGCCGGTAGCTTGGACCCTGTTCCCGATACCGGTGGGCTACTATTTTTTATATTTTTAAATGTTTTTATATTTTTATATTCTAATATTTAAAAATGTAATTTATATGTAAATTTATGAAATAAAAGGAAATAAATAAAACTCGGCTATCGCTCAGCATTATGCTGCGTAACTATGCAAGACAAAAAAAATATGTTGAAATACATAATAGACGCCGACGACGTTGCGGGCAACAGCGAGTGTATTAAATAATGTCTTCATGTAAACTCGTAATAGCAGAAGATAGCAGTGATTTGATTCAATCATTCAATTGAGTTCCAATAATGTCTACTTTCACGAAAATCCATTACCTTTAACTATTTCTAAAGAAAACCTTGAACCATTACTATGGCTTACAGATTGATTGCTTATGGACTAAGCAAAAAAAATGTTCTATTTACCTCATTATTTTATTTATGTAGTTAGTACTAGCTGATGCCCACGGAATCGACCGCGTGAATCCGATTGTTTTTTAAATTTTTTTTTTTTTTTTTAGATAAAATCCGAAACATACAGACAGATAGATAGACACATTGTTTTTTTGTTATTTTTCATTAAAAACAGACACTTCAATTTTATTTATTTGTCTAATAGATTATTTTGCATGTATTGGATATAATTGGTGGTTTTTTTAACTTTTGGAATTGAATAATCGTTTACTAGCTTATGCCTTCGCCCGCGTGGATGTCGAAAATTATTCCACGGGAACGTACTGACAGTTTATGCTGATCTCGCAATGTATAGAATTTTCGTATAATGCAAGGTCAGCTTATACTGGAAATGTATAGCTTGATGTGTAGCCGTGTGTACTCGTATCCACGAAGCCACTCCGTGATCACTGTAATTTAGTACGGAGCGGAGCGGAGTGGGGCGCGTCTTCGTGGATGGCACTATCTATAGCATTCATTTAGTTAATCATTAAATTGAGTTCCAATTATGTCTGATTTCAGGAAAATCTATTACCTTCAACCACTTTGTAAGAAAACCTTGAAGGCTTAGTAATTACATACAAATTGATTCATAAGCAAATATCTTGTTCTATTTATCCAAGTATAGAAATTCTTGGAAAATAGGAAGATTTGATTTGGAGACCTTAAAATACTAGCTTCAAGAGAAACCCGGTAGGTAATTTCAAAATTATGATTTCAAGTATCGCTCAAAAAGGACTGTGAAGGAGTGGGTAAACCTTGCAGCAAATGAAAATTCTGAGGATTTTGGTCCACTTTCATGCCCATTTAACGTATCGAAAGGCATTTATCCTTAACACTGTTTTTACTTAACATGTAACAAGCAGTGATGGGATAAAGTGAATTCAAATTTTGCCCTAAAGAGAATGACATAACCGCGCCAAAAATGCAGAGTATTAATTAATTTTTAACCTAATTTATTTATTTATTTATTTTATTTAATACTTTAAGAACACAAATGTACAGAGGTGGACTTAATGCCATAGCCATCACTCCTGTATTCCTTAAAGGGATAGGCAGAGGTGTACCTAAAGTACACCAAACGTTCCGCCAGATATGTTTAAGTCCCGTGTAATAGGGGGCGAGCCTATTGCCATTAAACGGGCAGCTACTGAGAAATTCCTGATTAAAAAACCCAATATCACTTTGCCTGACCTGGGAATCGAACCCGTGATGAATCAGTTTTATTTGTAAACTGTTAAGACCCTTTTTTTTTAAGGGTGGGAAATCATCAAATGACTTCTCCGGCTCTGGCCGCAGCGGAAGGGCGTGTCAGACTTTTACTGACTAAAACCCACCCGTGTTCCTTCAGTTGCCTGTTGCCAAGGTCCCGGTATCCCTTTTGGACTTTACCGCATCACTGGCAGGAAACTATTAAGACCCTAACTATACCATCAACTTAGGAAATTATTAAAGAAATTATTGGGGTATTAAAACTACAGACAATAACCATCCAAACCCCGCTTACTACAAATCTAACCATTCACTTATGAAATCAAATCCTCATATTTATTTCGATTCTTCGAAGGCGATCGATGCAGTATAAGTCGTTTTAATAATGGGAAATAGTGCAGCGTGTATCAGGTCAACGGTTTCTTAGAACTTTTGCGGTATAAATGTGTCAGTGGGGTTATGTGCACTGAAGAAGGTTAAGTTATTGTTAATTTCAAAAGTGCCTGTTAATGGTTTAATCCTACTAATATTATAAATGTGAAAGTTTGTGTGTTTGTTACTCAATCACGTAAAAACGGCTGAATGGATTTGGATGAAATTTGGCAAACAGATAGTTTATAACCTGGATTAACACATAGGATACTTTTTATCCCGATATTCCCACGTGAACAAGACTTACGCGGGTGAAACCGCGGGGCGCAGCTAGTTTAAATATATAATGCTTATAGTTTGAGTTTTTTGAGTTTGAATCAATTCATAGCATTAAATTGATTTAAGTCTATTGATAAATACATAATAATCAGCCTATAATTTTCCCACAGCTGGGACACAGGCCTCTCTTCGGTGAGAAGGAGTCGTACTCTACCACGCAGGCCCAGTGCGGGTTGGTAGATGTGACATGACTTCGATTTTTTGGATCTAGGACATGCTGATTTCCTCACGATGTTTTCTTTTACCGTTTTGAGAGCAATGGTGATGAAATAATTTACACAGAGTAAAGCGCCCGTCGGGGTTCGAACCTACGACGTACAACTCGTAAGTCGCGGCCGTTACCACTGGACCACCACCGCTCTTTTTAACCGACTTCTTCAAAAAGGAGGAGGTTCTCAATTCGTCTGTATGTTTTTTTTTATTTTTTTGTATGTTTGTTACGCGATTACTCCGCCAATTATGAATCGATTTTGATGATTCTTTTTTTGTTTGGTAGGTCATGCTTCCTTCATATAATTTTTATTAACTTTGCTTGCGTAATTTTTGAGTTAGCTTCAATATTACGTATTTTTCCCACTTAGTTTATCTAGACGATATCCTGTTTGACTCTTTCACTGTTATTTACATAGCAGGTAGTGGTATTCGGATTTGTGTGGGGTAGGTACCACAACTAAAAAGTGAAAAATAAAAACTTTTTTTTTTTTGTAAAAAGTTTTTATACATACAAATACCATATTAAACAAATACCTAACATAACACAGTACCTACTGCAGTTTAATTTTGTTAGCAAATCCAACGCACTGTTTGTTAATAATATTAAAAGCAAAGCCTTCATTGATCACAAAGCTTTCATTGATTTATTGTATGTACGGATTTTCGTCAATATTTACATAACGGTCTGAGGTTTGTAACTACTAGAGAGTGTTAAAATATTGTTGATTAGTAATTTTGATTGGATTTCAAAAATAAACCTTAAAAATACATGCCGAAAAACAAGATTATGATTAATACACCCTCACCACTTTGTGAACATTCTTAAAATTTTTGAGTCGTCAAATTACTTTTCCCGCTCTTGAAAAAATAATTAAGTCTCGCAACGCAGTTCTTCTATCGCGAAAAAAATTTTTACAAAAAAAAAACAACCGACTTCCAAAAAAAACACAAAAAAAGTGAAAAATAACTTTAAATTCGGAAGTCGGTGAAAAACAAAAAAAAACATACAGACGAATTGAGAACCTCCTCCTTTTTGAAGAAGTCGGTTAAAAAGATGTGAGATTTAATGTAAAACCAAGTCTGTTAATTTATTTAGTACCTACCTATTTGTCATCTTTATTTCTTTAATAAATAGAATGACTTAGCCATCGCACGGCAACAAAATCACTTATAAATAATCATCATCTGCCGAGCCTTTTCCCAACTATGTTGGGGTCGGCTTCCAGTCTAACCGGATACAGCTGAATACCAGTATTTTACATGGAGTGACTGCCTGTCTGACCTCCACAACCCAGTAACTCGGTAATACGATAGCCCTTGGTAAGACTGGTTGTCAGACTTTCGGGCTTCTGACGACCCGTAATGACTGTCAACGATCCACAAATGACAGCCGAGACCAACGGCTTAACGTGCTTTCCGAGGCACGGAGCAGTCTTGGTATGTAAAGATGGTCACCCACCCATGGCCATCCACGGACCAACCCCGGCAAGCGTAGCTTAACCTGATGGATCGACCCGCGCGGCTGTTATTACTTAGCCATGAGCTCCTCTTCGCTCACTTATGAATAATCTATTATTTTAAATAGTCCTGATTAAATAAAGCGCTAACAGCGCTAATATTAGGTAGATTTTGTTGTAATCTGTTCGATTTATGCCCTAACATGTGTGACTCCGGATTTTAAAAAAGGTATAAACAAGACACCACAGACAGACAAACTGTCTGTGGTGTCTTGTTTATACCTTTTTAGTCGTAGTTGGGTTTTAGTTTTTATTACTTTAATTTTTATTTTTTTATTTTGGGGTTATAATATATATATTTTTGAAATGTGCTCATTAAGCCCTTTCATTTGATACTCAACATGGTACGATTAAAAAATGTTTTTATTTTAGTTCCTGACTTTATGTCCTCTAGAGGGCGCCATTTTTAATTCAATGTGATGTCACATAGCCTATAACCAGCGGACGATCAAGACGCTTCCAACGATACCTGATTTGTCAAACTGTGATGAGTGGTTTGGAAGATAGGAGGGAATAGATGAACATACATACATACATACCGGTCAAAATCATAACCCTCCCTTTTTCTTCGCCGTAGTCGGGTAAAAAGATAGGTACACATGGCGCTGTAGGTGTTAAATGCACCAGCATGAGTGTATAATTTTAAGCCTTATACACAATAGCACAATAGCCCACTCCATCATGCATCGCCTAAAGTTCCGAAACTCCAAGTCTGCCTGAAACAGTGACAGAACTTAGTCTGTAAAGATTGTGCACAAACTTAAGAGACAATGAGGAATATGACAAACTAGTTATTAAATTACTTGATGTTTGTGCCTAGACTTGGCTTGTGTTTAAAACTTCTTTGTTTACTTTTGTCGGAGTTGGAATCTTACTTTTGGAGGATCTTAATTATGTTCATAGACTGAAATAATAAGCGTCGGTGTTTAAATAATATTCTTGAGTGATTGAGGAACAAATTGACTATAAGGTTCACGACCTCGAGTGGTGTAACTTGCGACGCGACTTTCGTCAAGCGACACGCACGCACGACATCTTTTCCGCCTGTCGCGCTGCAAGTTGTGGCGAGGTAACTCGTGTCATAGGTACTCTAAACGACTTCTTTCTTAAGTCTTTTCCGCAGTCGACGCTGTCGCTAGACCTGTGTCGCTTGAGCGTGTTTTAGTTGCTACGGAAAATAGGGCCTGTTATCCACAACACTGCTAAAAAAAAACGTGTTACAAACTCAAATCCAGAATGAGTATCCAGAACGTCACAGCACTAGTATTGCAATGGCGTGGTCCGTACACGACGCAACTTTCAATAACACGTTATTAACTAGTTTGTTATTTGGTTTCCGTCGTGTATGCACTGAAACTAAAAGTGCCGCGCGTGTCGTGATGCGCTGTGTTTGAACGATTGCCGCACGCGAACGCTTATGTCCACCTGCCGCGCACAAACATTTCTTGAAAACATTCGTCAGTAATTATGTTTGGACGAATTATAAGCCGAGCCACACGCAACGGTTTTCATTTTAGTTCTATGCCAACTGAAGTGCGCGGCATGTGTCGGATAGGAAAATAACATAAATCATCGTAAAATGTCACAAACTGACAATTCATGATATTATGATCTGCGTGCGATTCATATTACGAAATGATTCAGATATTTGACAGTTTTCAATGGAGATTCGTAAAATGGTCCACACTCATTATGAATTGCTTTTGTGTCAATTAGAGGAATTTCTAATGACAGCTGTAAATTCAGGAAATAAATTGCTTTTAGAGGAATTGCTAATGTGGTCATTTTAGGCCCCCCAAGTTCCTTAATTTTCTCACTGACTGACTCACTGATCATTAAAACTCTAAGGTACTTCTAGCAGACACACATGTTTCAAATTTTGAACACAATTAGTGTTTAGCCAAAGCCAGGAAAAATTCAAATCGATTTCAGTCCCGTTTTCTAGATACAAACTGCAAAAGTAAATTTGTAATCGCGCGATTGCAAAATTATTTTTGCAGATTACAAAGTTATTTTTGCAGTTCATACAATTTTTCGTCACTACCTAAATATATAGATAGGTAGGTAAACAGTGAGGCAGTGGTGGCCCAGTGGTAACGGTCGCGACTTACGCGTTGTACGTCGTAGGTTCGAACCCTGACAGGCGCTTTACTTTGTGTAAATTATTTCATCGCCACTGGTCTCAAAACGGTGAAGGAAAACATCGTGAGGAAACCGGCATGTCCTAGAACCAAAAATTAGAAGACATATGACATCTACCAACCCGCACTGGGCCCGCGTGGTGGATTACGGCCCGCTCCCTCTCACAGAGAGGAGGCCTGTGTCCCAGCAGTGGGAACATTATAGGCTGATTATGCATTATGCAGGTAAACAGTGGATATATATAGGTATAGGTACAGTTAACTATCTGATCATAGATTTGAGGGTTATATAGTGTGTCATCATATTCTTTATAAGTATGTATATTTTTGAACAAATAAATTTCTCTTCTTCCTACAGCATCTAAAGTCTTCGAAAGAGCAATGTGTGATCGTGTATATTCCTTTTGTGAGAAATATAAGATTTTCGATGACTGCCAAAATGGATTTCGAAAAAACAGATCTACAACGCTAGCTGTTTATAAATACATCCAAGAAGCATTAAATATTATAAATAATAAACAATATGCAATAGGGATATTACTCGATATGACCAAGGCCTACGACAAATTGCAATATAAAATATTATTAAATAAGCTATACGGAATAGGAATACGCGGGAAAGCCCACGACTGGTTCGCATCATATTTAAAGGATAGAGAGCAATTAGTTGAGATTGAATATTATAATCAAAAAACAAAAGAAGCACAGCTTATTGGATCTGCTGTTAAATCAATACACGCTTCAATTCCCCAGGGAAGTGTTATAGGTTGCTTCCTTTTCCTCATTTATATAAATGACCTCCCCAAAACCATAGACGGGCCATGTGTACTGTTTGCGGATGATATCTCGATCCTGACTTCATGCCAAACGAATGCCAATTTAAATGTAGAACTTACGACTATTCTTGAAAAAACTGAAAACTGGATGAACGACCATAATCTTGAAATAAATTTTACCAAAACCAAACTAATGGCGTTTCAACCCTGGCAGAAAAAGCAAATAAATATAGATTTTACCTTCAATCAACATAAATTAGAAACAGTTAACAATTTCACTCTCCTAGGTTTAACAATAGACACTCATATTAACTGGAAAACGCATATACAGACAGTAAAATCAAAAATTTCAAAGTTTTCACATGCTCTCCGTGAAATAAAAAAGATTACAAACCTAAAAACCGCACTAGTCACATACTACGCGTATGCCCATGCTTGGTTTAGTTATGGCATCATCTTACGGGGAAACAGTACCGACACTCCCTCCCTATTTACCCTGCAAAAAAAGCTAATACGAATAATTGCCAATATAGAACAAACCGATAGTTGCAAGCCTTACTTTCAGAAACATAAAATTCTCACCTTGGTTGGTATCTATGTCTTAGAACTATGTAAACTGGTCCGTAAATATCCAGATTCTTACAGCACACGGGGAGGCATACAAACAAATTATTCGTTGCGCCATAAAAATAGACTAAAGCCCCCCTCCCGCCTTAAAATACATTCATCTAGTCCATATTCAATGTCAATAAGAATATATAATAAATTACCAGAAGACATAAAACAACAAAATAAAACCAGTATATTTTTAAATAAACTAAAACAATACTTAATTAAAAAAAGCTATTATACAATACAAGAATATCTTACGGATACATCCAATAATAATAATTAAAATAACAAAAATAAATTGTACCAAAATACTTAATAATTAAATTAGATAAATTAATAACAATGAACAATTTTTAAGCGAGTAATGAAACAACAATACTAAATATAATTAAATAAATAATAAATGAATAGATAGACCTGTACTTATACAAAATATTAATAGAATAAGTAAACTAATGAAAATATAAATACACAAATACATAGATAATAGGATACCGAAAAACGTAAAACGGATAAATTCAATCTAATAATAATTACGCATAATGACTCCCTGATATATTCTAATGAGTAAAATAATAAAAATAAACTATACCATAATACTTAAAATTATACTACATTAATAATAATAAACAATTTTTAAGCATGTAAAGAAGTAAGCAATATTAAATATACTTAAATAAATAAATAAATGGATACACTTGTATGTAAAATATTAATAGAATAAGTGAATGAATGGAAATATGAATACATAGGAAATAGGATATAAATAATTCCTAACTTAATATCAAGAAAAAATTGTAAAGAGCTCCTCTCTCTACCTATTTAAAAATTTTGCTGTGCCCGACAGGGTCCATAATTGTTTCTATATTTTTTTTATTTACCACCTATATTTTGTACATTATGGATTGCAATAAACGATTTGATTTGAAATTATTTTATTCTAGTCTATTCTACACAGTTGAAAGAAAGGCTACAATTTACTTTTATTTTTCATGAATTACTTAAACTACTTGCGCACACTCTGGTGGTGGTGTCTTGAAAGCTGCGCACACGTCTGCCATGAAGTTGTCTCCGTTATTCTGTACCCCATTGATCAAGATGTAGGGAACGAATTTGTAGCCAACCTTTTTGCTTTCGTCTCCATAATATTTAAGTAGGGTACTTCCTCTTTCCCCTTTTGCGCATTGTTTTATCCGCTCCGGGTCTAAGTTCATGGAACTACCACACTAAAAAAAAAAAAATACGATAATTATGATAGAAGTAGAGCATTTGGACTAGTCAAATAAATAATCAAAATATCAAAGTTAAAGTCAAATCATTTATTTCAATTAGGCACATTAAAGGCACTTTTGAACGTCAAAAACAAAGAAATAGAACTGATTCTAGCTGCCCCTTCCAAAAGGTAGTTTTCGTATGGAGAAGAAACTCCACCATTACCTACTACATATTTTTTATACATCAATTATAGATATAATTACATGTGATTACGATTACTGTACCACAATAGGTAAAAAGAATTTAAAATGGAGCAATCACAAATAAATTAATTAAAGTATGTGATAGATACATGGTGCTCACATAATATGTAAACAACTCCATGCTCAACTTGATGAATGGAATATAATTAGTAGATAGTCGTCATCTTCGTAATTGATTAAATAATGGTATGAATTGAAAACACATTCTGCTTGAATTTCTCGAAAACATTGGTTGGGCACTCATTGCTCGATTATGAACCATCATATTACTTTCATCAATGCAAGTTTTAGTGTAATTTTTAACCGATTTCGAAGATAGGATTTTTTTTTCATAATTTTGACAATCCAAGCTTAAGTGCCTCATCAGCGTTGCGGGGAAGTCCGAAAGGGATACTGGGACCCTTGGTTACAGGCAACTGAAGGAACACGGGTGGGTTTTATTCAGTAAAAGTCTGACACGCCCTGCCGTTCCACCAGAGCGGGAGAAGTCATTTGATGATATCCCAACGTCAAAAAAAAAAAAAGGTACCTCATCAGCAGCTTTGTCGTCAGATCCACTATTGGTTCTTGAGAATTCCATCATGCAAGCGTTGAAAAACAGCGCTTTGGTCATGTTTCCCAGGTAGTCTATGGCACAAGCATGAAGCTTGTTGCCGTAGCACTCATCCGGACCATGCTGGCACTTGAATTCGTACACGCCGTTGCCATTGTCTATTGTCTGTGGAACAAAAATAAAATAAAACATCAATCAATCTGCCTAGCCTTTTCCCAACTATTTTGGGGTCGGCTTCACGTCTAACCGGATGCAGCTGAATACCAGTATTTTACATGGAGCGACTGCCTATCTGACCTCCACAACCCAGTAACTGGGTAATACGATACCCCTTGGTAAGACTAATTTACAGACTTTCAGGCTTCTGACGACCCGTAACGACTGTCAAAGATCCACGAATGACAGCCGGGACCCAAAGGCTGAACGTGCTATCCGAGGCACGGAGGAGTCTCGGTATGTAAAGATGGTCACACATCCACGGATCAAGCCCAGCAAGTGTAGGTTAAACTGATAGATCGACCCCTGCGGCTGTTATTACTTAGCCACGAGCTCCTCATTTACTTAGAGTTAAGTTACTGATTATAATTTTCATACCTGTGCTTTTCCGTAAGGATAAACGTGCAGATTCAGGTATGAGGCTAGCTTCTCCACTGTTGGTCTTAAATGATTTGTGTCAAAATCCCTGCAAGCAGGGCACATGCACTCATAATATAGTTTTATGTCAACATTTTCTAGTACCAGTGCTGGCATCTAAAACAATCAGGATTCGTTTAAAGATTTTCAGATTAGTTTACATTAAAAAAAAAAGTATCAATCAATCTGCCTAGCCTTTTCCCAAATATGTTGAGGTCGTTTTTCAGTCTAACCGGATGCAGCGGAATACCAGTATTTTTCATGGAGCGACTGCCTATCTGACTTTCACAACCCATTAACTGGGTAATACGACACCCCTTGGTAAGACTGGTTGTCAGACTTTCGGGCTTCTGACGTCCCGTAACGACTGTCAAAGATCTACCGTGCTTTCCGATCCACGGAAAACCCCGGTAAGCGTAGCTTAACCTGATGGATCGACCCGAGCGGCTGTTATTAGTTAGCCACGAGCTTTAAAAAAAAAGTAACGATAAAGAAATACAAACCTCATTTTCCATAAAGTCTGCTTTAAAATTCTGCATCGGTTTAACCCCACTATTTAGTAAGTTTGAAAATATGCCTGCAAACAAATAAAAAGTAAAATAAAAGAAAGGCATTATGTTGCTTACCTATGTATTTAAATGTTGCAGATTTACTTACAATCACCCTGAGTTTTTACTGTAATAAATGATAAAGTAAATAAAGAAAATAGATGAGTTTTAAATAAATACATTGTTATTCATGTAGTAGTATCACGATTGAATGAAAGCTGTAGGTACAAACTAGTCGCCAGGAGCCAACCCGACGTACACTAACGACAATGCGACGAATGGTAGCAATATATATAACGTTTCTTTAGTCTAACTGAGAACTCATTCACACTATAATTGTGTTTATTATTTTAAATGAAAAAAAAAAAAAAATTTTTTACAAAATTCTGCGTTTCGAATTTTAGTTATAAACACAGGATAAAAATCTATAAACGATGTGTTGGCAATATTTGAAAATAGCAGTTATACAGTGTGTTATCTTGTTGTTGTCACCATTATAAAGAATTTCCACTTCAAAAAAACCTATACTCCATTTGAAATAAGATAAGATATTTAAATAAACCTTTTTTACATTCCGTTCAACCGATTTTGACTTCTTTTGCGTTGGTGACATGACAAATGGCAGCTGCAGTAGACAGTTGGTATTGTGTAACCTTTTTTGCTTTTAATGCCATCCTTATGCCTACGGTATAGAAGTCAAAATCGCTTGAACGGACTGTAAAAGTGAAAACTGTGAAAAGGTTTGTTTATTTCTAATCTTTTTTCAAATGGAGTATGAGTACTGACAATGGAGTATAAGTATTTTTCGCTGTATTATAACTACATAATTATCTATTTAGTTGTGGAAGGCACCTTTAGAAATTCATGGAATATAGAATGTTTTTTTTTATAATAGGAATTTTACTTGACAGCTACTAGACTAACATTCCAAACAAGCTGATAAAATATTCTTACTACATAGATAGCTACTCGCAATGCAGAAAATGTGCCACAAAAAATTTGTACGACACCATAAAATTACCTGCCTACGATAATACTTATTTTTAAACTTCCCAATTCGATTACGTTGCCGTGCGATGGCCAAGTAATTATATTTATTAACGAAATAAAGATGACAAATAGGTAGGTACTGAATAAATTAACAGACTTGGTTTTACATTAAACCTCAACACTTTTTGCGGTAGAAGAACTGCGTTGCGAGACTTGCATTTGTTTAGATGTTATATTGTTGGTAATGAAAAAGTTTGTCTTTCAAATAACGCACTAAATCCCTGAAGACAGAATCATGTCTGGATGATATGTTTCTAAGAGAGTGTTAAGTTGGACCAAGAAAGTAGGTATTTTTAGAAACTTCCACCTCTATACAAACTCTTTAAGAGGAAATAGGGTCGGTCCCCTGCCCATACAAACGCTCTCGCCGGTTTTCACTCTGGTTTATAACAATGTTTTTTTATATTAAATTAAATATCAACTAGTTCTATGCCCCTATGTTTTCCGTTTTGATGATACATTATCTGTAGAAACACTAGAACACTCAGAAAATGCTGAAAATTGCCTGTTTAGACCACTGTTATCAGAGGCCTATTGTACAAATTTGACAACAGGCCTCGTATTAATGAAAAAAGAAAAACATAGGGGCACAGTTAAATATCCTTCATATTCAATTTATAAAATATCTTTCAAATTGGTCCAATATTGGAGGAGGAAATAGACGAGAGCCGAACCTCGAATTATGTATGGAGAAAAGACCGACCCTATTTCCTCTTAACGATGGGTTGGAGTTTGTTTGCGAACAGCTTGTAAATAAATAAACCTAGTTCGGATCTTGGTTTTCAAACTGTCGGTATCGTTAACGGGTAGTCGAAGTAAATCGGTACCTATGCTCATAAATATAAATATATGTCTATAAAATGCATATGTCTAGTAAATAATTTCACGCCTGCCCAAAAAGCATAACTCTCCCTATGTTATGTTTTCAGAGAGCCTAGACAAGTGACAATCGCTTCGAAAGCGTTTCGTATTTCTACAACGACTTACAACAAGATTGACATAAGTTTTTCGATAGCTTATGTCAGTCCTATACCTTTTTGCCTTTTCCATCATCGTTATCGCTGATAGAATGTCACTTTGTCTAGGGCCGTCAGGATTCCGTCGGGGGACCCATAAATGTCATGTTTCCAAACAAAACTGTTCTCCGCACAAGAACATCTCCAACACAAGTTATTTTAGACCTTTTACTTTTTACATTTACATGTCATTTATTTTAGTGTTTCGGGCAGTCGAGAGATAATTATAATATCATCTTACGGATTGATCATTTCATTGGTAGAATAGAATATATCATTTACTAGCTGCGCCCCGCAGTTTCACCCGCGTAAGTCTCGATCCCGTGGGAATATCGGGATAAATAGTTTCCTATTTCTTAATCCAGGTTATAAACCACCTGTTTGCCAAATTTCATCCAAATCCATTCAGTAGTTTTTACGTGAAAGAGTAACAAACATCTATCCATCCATACTAACAAACTTTCGCGTTTATAATATTAGTTAGATTTGTCCGAAATATGAATATGCACTCACATCTTGCATAAATGTTATAAAAACAAGAATTATCGTCCCACAAATGCGAAACTGCAGTCTTGAATACGATCTTCAAACTGGGCAAATTGTCTTTTAGTTTTTCCAGTATCAAAAATTCTCAGTAGCAACCCGAAGTCCTGGTAATTGGCTCGTCTTAAGGGCCTACCGTAACTCAAATTGCTTAGCATGATCCTCCGTTATGCCGAAAATTTATGCATTAATTTTGAAATAAATATTATGTTAAAGTTGAGGATTGACTCTAGGTTCTATGTTTGACGGAAACATTAAAATTTTCTCTATAGAAAAAAAAATTCCAAAGATACCTCTAAACTGAACTATAAACCATTGTATAAACATTGTATTAAGAACTAACTATAAAGCAGGTCTTATGTTTGTTATTATTTTAAAATTATCATTGTTTTTCCCGTAAAAAGCAATTACCTAAACTATTCGAGGCTTGGAGCAGCCAGCACCCCACTCCATCTCGCTCTCACTCTCTCTCTCAGATAAAAAGTGGATTTGGTAGTATATGCCCTTAAACATGCGTCAATACACTTCTGCCACTTTAGTTTCACGTTTATGGTTATATTTATCTTCACAACATTGGAACGCAACCCTCATCTCCTTCAACAACCAAAAGGTCAAATCAAGCTTCAAAACTTTATAACCAAACCCATGGGTACGTCACTCTACATCACTATGAGTTCATAAAATACCAACTGACGTTTATAAGGTCCAAAATATGGGTCAGGTAAGTCCTTTATAAGTCGCGGGCACCCTTAGGGGTACTTATTAACTGTTACTGAAGTTATAGGTAAAAGTTATGTGAGAGAGAACTATGTAGGTAATGGGTTTTCTTTATACAGGGTGTTAGGGTAGACACCGTTATCCTTGGAACTAGTGGTTTGGTGTCATCTATAATATACTTTTTCTATGGGATCAACTTAAAAAAAAACAGCTGTTCCATACATTTTGTCGATTTAAGTGAACACAAATGTATGGTAAAGCTGATTTTTTTTTCGCGATTTCAAGGTTGGTCCCATAGAAAAAGTATATTATAGATGACACCAAACCACTAGGTTCAAGGGTAACGGTGTCTACCCTAACACCCTGTATATCTATCTGGATGATTTTGTATCTCTATCTATCTGCAGGAGCTCGTAGCTAAGTAATAACAGCCGCACGGGTCGATACAGGAGGTTAAACTACGCTTGCCGGGGTTGGTCCGTGAATGGGTGACCATCTTTACATACCGAGACTCCTCCGTGCCTCGGAAAGCACGTTAAACAGTTGGTCCCGGCTGTCATTTGTGAATCTTTGACAGTCGTTACGGGTCGTCGGCAAGGGGTATCGTATTACCCAGTTACTGGGTTGTGGAGGTCTGATAGGCAGTCACTCCATGTAAAATACTGGTATTCAGCTGCATCCGGTTAGACTGGAAGCCGACCCCAATATAGGTGGGAAAAGGCTAGGCAGATGATGAGAATAAAAATAACAATTTTGGTTCCCCACGTCCCTTTTAGCATTCTCATCTCAGCTGCATGCAATTGCCTTTCATTGATCCCTTTTGTGGCCCAACATTCTGATCCATGCAAGACAGCAGGAAGAAAGTCCACTCTAAGTGCAACAACCTAACAACACTTTGCCCGACTCTGGCATTAAATCTAGATCCCAACAATCAGCTGCCGCGCTTGCGACCACAAGACCAACGAGGAGTCCTAGAGGTACTTCATCATCATCATCATCATTTCAGCCGAAAGACGTCCACTGCTGGACATAGGACTCCACCAAGCACCGCCACTTCGACCGGTACTGTGCTTCTTGCATCCAGCGGATTCCTGCGGCCTTCACCAGGTCATCGGAGGCATCTAGAGTTCCTAGAGGTACTTAGTCGATGTTTTTCGTACAAATTGTTCGCTATTACGAAATCAGATCATTATCATTACTTTATTATCAGTCTATATCACTCCACTGCTGGACATAGCATAATCAGCTTATAATGTTCCCACTGCTGGGACACAGTGTTCTCTGTGAGGGGGAGTGAGTTGTAATCCACCACGCGGGCCCAGTGCGGGTTGGAAGATGTCACATGTCTTTAAATTTTTGGTTCTATGACATGCCGGTTTCCTCACCATGATTTCCTTCGCCGTTTTGGTGGTAAAATTATTTGCACTAAGTAAAACCTAGGTTCGAACCCACGGCCTTACAACTCATAAGTCGGGGTCGTTACCACTAGGCGACCACTGCTTTCGACGAACACAGGCCTCTGCAATAGCCCAATTTACTTAGCTTTACCAAATTACGATCGAATTCTGTTTAATTTGATTGGAAGCAATTAAGTTCTACTAACAGATTAGGAAGCCAGAGTGGTGATTGCTCTGATTATAGTCAAGTTGCACTGTTAGGCTTTCCTGATTGGTCAATATTAGGTTACTAACTGGAATGATAAAGGCTAAAGAGATTATAGGAAATGCCTTGTCTCTTTAACAAAGCATTGCTTAAAAAATAATCTTGGTATAGTTTTTGCAGGTCGTGAGCGCGCGTAAATTAAAAAACCGGCCAAGTGCGAGTCGGACTCGCGCACGAAGGGTTCCGTACCATTATCTATAAAAACGGCAAAAAATCACGTTTGTTGTTTGGGAAATTAAATGTTTGTTTTATTTTAATTTAATTATTTATTTTTAAAGTGAATATGTAACTGAATATTCTGTGAGTATTTCAAGCGTCTACCTGTTGCCGTTTTTAATATCGAGCAAAAATGAGCAAAAAAAATCACGTTTGTTGTATGGGAGCCCCTTAAATATATATTTTTTTAGTATTTGTTATTATAGCGGCAACAGATCCTATACATCATCTGTGAAAATTTCAACTGTCTAGCTATCACGGTTCATGAGATACAGCCTGGTGACAGACGGACAGACAGACAGACAGCGGAGCCTTAGTAATAGGGTCCCGTTTTGCCCTTTGTGTACGGAACCCTAATATATTATTTATGTACCATAATTATGACAATGTCAGTACGCAAAAATCACATGAAGCGCACTTGTTCTCTCTTTTTCGTGGGTTTAGTTACTGTCCTAATGTCAGAGTTTTTACCGCCCTTGGGCCTCTGACTTCACTTCACATGCCGTCGAGAAATATCTCTCAGGCACCTGACGATATTCTCCTTCACTATTTATGAAGCATAATAATTATACATGCACAAGCACATGAATCCGAAAAGTCAGGGGTGCGTGGCTTGGGTTCTAACTGAGAGAGAGCGCGCTTCTGACTTGCAATGACTATAATAATATACCTAAGTCTATTGATCAAATTAATGTAGTACTTATTTTTGAATTATACTCTTGTTTGACTGACAAGAGTTTTCATTGTTATATTTTGTCTCATAATTCCACTCAGCCATTCTTTTCCACTTATATGATGCGATGCATTGTTCGAGGAAACCTTGCTGCCCTTATTTATTTATTTATTTACAACGGTTGTGTTACAACCAATTACAGTAACTAAAATTATAAAAATAAAACAGACAATTATAACAAATATTAAAATACACAAAATAAGAACATAGAATAAAATTGCATTGCTATAGGTTAAATTGCAGCATCTTCAACTTT
The DNA here is from genome assembly GCA_948473465.1 of Lithophane ornitopus. Classification (NCBI taxonomy): domain Eukaryota; kingdom Metazoa; phylum Arthropoda; class Insecta; order Lepidoptera; family Noctuidae; genus Lithophane; species Lithophane ornitopus. The sequence goes on along the minus strand of OX419637.1, from coordinate 12,083,069 downwards.
ACACACCATTATTTTTGCATTATCACAGAATTTACACACAGGGTATAATTCCAAATATATTTTGGTATAATAAATATTGGTCGAATTTATTAACTTTTTTTTCATACTAATTTTCTTTTATTTGCTATTTAATATCTTAGAATTTCAGTTTGTATTGCTCAATACAAAATACGGAAATTCAGTCCCATCTGGTTAAACTGAAGGCCAACTAAGCTATAGCCGGGAAAAGGCAAGGTAGATAAAGAAGATTACTTACCTCCAATTTCTTTTTACAAAAACACTCATACAATAAAACTATCACATAAAAGTGAATGGCTCCCTTTAACACGGGGCCTTCCCCGATGCATAGAATAATAAAATGAGTAGAAGCGAAAAAGTTTTTGCTTTGAAAACTGACCATCAATCAACCTGCCTAGCCTTTTCCCAACTATGTTGGGGTTGGCTTCCAGTCTATCCGGATGCAGCTGAAAACCAGTATTTTACATGGAGCGACTGCCTATCTGACCTCCACAACACAGTAACTGGGCAATATCGTATTGCCTATTGAATTTAATTAATTATAAATAGCAATAGAAATTCATGTCAATAAAAAGAGAAACAAAAAAAAATGGACTACACAGACTGAAAACGACAAAATGCAAAAAAAAATAAAAAATAAGTCAATATACAATATTAACGTCATTATACAAAAAAAAAATGTCAAGGATAACCAAAAATAGTTTTTTTTTAACATGTCAACATTCTATTCGTTATTTATATCATTCTACAGTCATTGGGTTTTTGTCTGCTATAAATTCCGAAATACTGTAATATGCTTTGTTCACCAGTAACGATTTAAGCCGTTTCTTAAATAAGCTCACGTTCAATTCTTTGATTGATCGTGGTATGTGGTTAAATAAGACAGGCGCCATGCAAAATACACTTTTATACATTAATGCTTTGTGCGACCTTCTTACGCATAAGCTGTTGTTATCCCGTCGACTTCGGTTATTAATGTCAGACATTTTTTAAAATAACTTTGGTATTGTCTTAATAAATACAGCAACCTCAAAAATATATATAAGGATGGAAATAAATCATTGTTTGGAAACCGGCCTATATTGTCTTAAAACAGACTACGAATACTATACTATCATACGAATACTATCAACTATATATACTACTCTATCAACTATATATAATACTATCAACTATATATACTACTCTATCAACTATATATAATACTATCAACTATATATACTATAATACGAATACTATCAACCCGAACAGTGACCCGGGCATGTATGGTAGCCGGTCCATTGCAGGGAAGACACCTATGTACAAGTAGTGGGAACATTAGACTGAGTATGCTTAAGCTAATTTAATCGAAACAATGTTGATGATTGAGCGCGACGTGCCCCGCAAGTGGCACTCCTTAGACTTTTGCATGGAACATCATTCCATTACCACTGGAGAAGGGCGTTGTTCGCTGCGCTACAGTTCATTCTTTTGCAGCCAACATCGCTTTATTTATTTATATATTCTTTATTGTACACCACAAAAATATATAACAAAAAAACAATAACAAACACTACAAAATATACAATGGCAAATATACAATCTCTTCCAGGCAACCTTGGAATGGACAGTGATTTGCGTGGACTTAAAATGGGGCTGTCGTAGGTGCAAATAATAAGTCTACAATATACTAAAATAGATACACATATACATACATATCCTAAATAATAATAGATACATACATACATACATACGAAATAAGTATATAAGCAACGAAAAATTAATGATGACTATAGATAACTACACAGTTACGAAAACAAGATCACAACGACAAGTAATGTTCCTTAACGAGTCTTTTAAACACTAGTATCGACTGCGCGCGTTTTATTTCTACTGACAATGCATTCCACAAACGAGCGGCCTGGACGGCAAAGGATTTGTCGAGGAAAGTTGTGGAATGCATAGGCATTTTAAGCTTTAAGTTATCTGATGACCTTAAGAATTTCGTGTGGGAGTCACAAAGAAACTGGAAACGATTCTTGAGATACAGAGGGGTGAGAGGGGAAAAAAGCACATTAAACAAAAGGGAAAGAATATGTGCATTCCTGCGAAGGCGGATTGGTAACCACTTGAGTTTCACACGAAATTCGGAAACATGGTCATATTTACGCAAACCGAATATGAACCTTATACAAACATTTTGAAGCCGCTCAAGTTTATCGAGTTGGTCTTGGGTAAGGCTTTACTTAGTCTAGTGTTATTTTTCCGAAATAACCTTTTATTACTTACTAGCTTTTGCCCGCGGCTTCGCCCGCGTGGATGTCGGAAATTATCCCACGGGAACGTGCTACCGGGATAAAAGTATCCTATGTCCCATAACCCACGTGGTCTGTCTAGGCGACCTAGGCGTTACGGCGTAAAAGTAACAGACATGAGACAGCCAGTAACTTTATATATTAGTGGTAGTCCATATCTATATTGCGGTAATAGTGTGGATAGTATGGACAGCAGTATGAAACTGTCGGAAAGATTAATGAAAAAATATTGTATAAAGATTAATGAAAAAACTATGGCATATTGTATGGACGATGGAAACTAAGGCGAAAGCTTTGGGGGAGCCTGCGATATTCAAATTTTCTTATGTTTTTTGCTTTTTACAGGTCAGTATCAAGTTTTATGTTGATCTAAATAATGAGTCGCAGTTGTTTCAAATATTTATTTATCTAATCTAACTAATATTGCAGGAGTTGTATTCCTGTATCTAATGGTTATTATTCTGTAAAGCTACTATTTGCTACGATCGCGAATCATATTTTAATCATATTGACATTCGAAACTTACCCATTAAACGATTTAAAAGCTGTATTGAAACCAAACTTTGTAAAAAAGGGTACTATACAATTTCAGATTATTTAGAAGACAAAAAGCATGGGATTGAGCTGCTCGCTCTGCTAACATTTTGTCATTTTGGCATTGTGACATTTTGAATAAGTGAAAATCCTACCAGTTTTATATACAAATTCACATTATTGAATATTATATGTAGGATATTGACAAAATGACATGATTGCTTTGTAAAGTATTGTATTATTGTGAATGTGAGGACTATGTGGATGTTTATTTTGTTTTTATTGTTATATTTTTTCGTTCTCAGTTAGTTTTAACAATGGTCTGGCAATTTGAGAACTTTATGCGGCCTACACAAATGTCCTTTCTTTGGTATTGTTCGTCGAGTCGTTGAGCTCCTTAAGTTCTGAGCTGAGCTCCACTATTACTGACAAATGCTTGCATTGACAGGACAGGTTCACTCAAATCTGTGTGGTTCATTCCTCAAAAGACCATTTCAGACTCTAATCTACATGGCCCTCATAGGGCCTGACCAATATGCCAATATCTGACCTAGGTATGTCCGGACTTTAAAAGAGACTGAGTTTGTTTCGGCCTTTCTTCTCAGAGTAGTCAGATAGGAAACGCCGACCTCATCTAGCTTAATTTTACAATTTTTTGATATTACTACGACGTGTAAAAGTGATTCCAATAACCTATTTACAGAATAAACAATTTCATTTTAACATACAACCTGCCTGACACAAATTGCAAAAAACTTAAGATTTGAATTTCGCGGGCTACCGGCGCATCCCCCTTAAGAAAATCGCATCATTTGCACAACGCCATCTATCGAGTAAGTACTCACTGGTAAACTCAAACTCTTCGTTCCAAGCCAAGAGCCAAGTAGTAATAACTTTTGATTGAGTGGACAGATTCTCAAGATACGCACTATGACTATATTCTCAATCCCTTAACGCTCTTGAAGAGAGTCCCGCAAAAATGACAATAATAAGTACTTACATGTGAATTTTAAAATCAAGAGGGTAAAGAAGGGTTTTTACCCTCATGAGGAATGATTTAAGAAAAACGTAACTCTTTGTTAGTTACAAAAAGCATAAATTTTCACAGCCCTAAGTTAAAAAAAAACCGGCCAAGTGCGTGTCGAACCATGCACTATGAAGGGTTCCGTAGTTGGGATGAATTATTTTATCAAACAACTTTCGCAAAGTTTTATTGTTATTACGTCTATGGGCGTTTACTGTCCCTCAAAGTGTTAAAAAACTTTTTCTCGCATACAGAATGTTTGGGTTTTTGCAACTGCACATGTCAGTTGGTCGATTAAAAGTTTTTGAGCTAAGTCGCGGACAGACAGACAGACAGACGGACATGGCGAAACTATAAAGCTTCCTTGTTGACTACGGAACTCTAAAAATGATAGGTTTCCCATAAAAACTTTCATCCCCTATATCCCCCCCCCCCCGCCTTAAATTTGTTTTTGAGAAAATAATTGCCTATGTTCTTCGCCGGGATGCCATCTATCTGTTTACCAAATTTTATCGAGATCCGTTCAGTGGATCAGGCGTGAAAAGGTAACATACAGAATTACAGACGGACAGACAGACAGAGTTACTATCGAATTTATACTTTTAAGCATCGATTAGTATGGATTATGTGTTCAATTCAAAATGAGCCAAATGCTCGACAATTATGAATTCGGCGAAAGTCATTCTTCTACGGAGACTCTTAACACCGCGATTCAGAAAATGACGTTAAATGAACAACGCCATCTATCGAGCACGAAGTGATACTGTCAAAATATATGGGAAAACGGTCGAACACTCTGTAAGCTATGTAGAAAAGACGTAGGGTTCCATGACTGACTTGACCTGACTTGACTTGACTTGACTTGACCTGACTTGACCTGACTTGACCTGACTTGACCTGACTTGACCTGACTTGACCTGACTTGACCTGACTTGACCTAACTTGACCTAACTTGATTTGGATTGAGTTGAGTTAACCTTGAGCAGGTATATTTTATCGCAGCAGGTACATTGGTAGTTGAAAGAAAAGTAGATTACGTACCTTGCTAGAGTAATTAATGCACTCGTGTTTATTTAGTAAGCGCATTCGTGCCTTAATTACTCACTTTTTGCTCGATGTAACAATCTACAATTTTTAAGAAATTAAAATTTATCACCATTTTTTCATGATTAATATTTGTATCATGATTTAAAAGATAGATAGCGCCACCTATGGCACTACTACCAAACAATTGAATTAACCAAACTTTAGATTGGGTAAATTCACAATGTATCGCATTATGTTTCCGCGCGAAGTATGTGAACATATGATGATTATGATCGTGTGTTACACACGTTCTCACAAACCTACCTGATTTTACGCTAGTTTTACGACAGTAGATGTCGTTACGTGTATCTACATTACGTACCTAATGAAAATTTCTTCTTGAATACTTTAAACTCTTATATCTTTTGATATTTTGAAGCGATTGCGATGAAACAAAGACTAAATGAAACATCGAGTTACACACAATATTTGAGTGTATAAGTTAACCATATTGATTTCGTACTTTTTACGTGATACTGGAACAATCAAACAAACGAACAGACAAACAGACAAACAGACATACAGACAAACAGACAAACAGACAAAAATTCCAAAAATGGTAGAAATGGCATCTGTTGGTTATTCTTGGACACTCCCCCTACGTTTTTTTTTTTTTTTTTCATTGTACAGAAACGCCTCGTCTACAGATTTATTATATGTATAGATTACTTAACTGCAGCCAAGTCATCTCTCGTCGGCGGCAGCAGCAAACGCGTCGACGGCACGCGCCAACGCGTGCACTTAAATCATTGAACGTTCCCACCCCAAAACTGTAGGCACGAGAGGCTGAGATCGAATGTCGCTTCTATATACTTTTATTCTTTCTCAAATGCCTTCCGAAGAAATTAACTTCAGTAGTGAGTATTAAGATATCTCGTTTACCGAGAGAAAATTAGTTTCCATATATCTTATAATAGTTAGTAGAGCATTAGTTATGTAATTACTTATAAGTAATATGAAGGCACTTATGTATGAGGGGAGATTGCTTTCAGTTTTTTCTTTTGTAATGGGTATTGAGAGGTTGGTTTGTATGGAGAAAGAATGACTAGGTGGACGAGGGGATTTTGAATATAAACATTATTACTAGGTCCATTAATTGTGAGGTTAAGCTACATTTGTTGCGGCTTGTTCTCGGATAGGTGCCTGTAGTTTGTATAACACACTACGTTCCTATATAATATAAAACCCAACTACGACTAAAAAGGTATAAACAAGACACCACACAAATTAAAAATCTGGAGTCACACGTGTTAGGGCATAAATCAAACAGATTACGTGTGACTCCGGATTTTTAATTTGTGTGGTGTCTTGTTTATACCTTTTTAGTCGTAGTTGGGTTTTAGTTTTTATTAGTATATTTTTTTTTTGGGGTTATAATATTTATATGTATTTTTTAAATGTGCTCATTAAGCCCTTTCATTTGATACCCAACATGGTACGATTAAACAATATTTTTTTTTTAGTTCCTGACTTTATGTCCTCTAGAGGGCGCCATATTTAATGTGACGTCACATAACCTATAACCAGCGGACGATCAAGACGCCGTAGTCGGGTAAAAATACATGATTTTCTTGGGCAGTCTCACTACAGAGCTTCTGACTACCCGGATAACACAATGTAGGGGCTAAAAAAATAGAAACGAAAAAAAAAAACAATTAACAAAAATAAACCAGATACTAGTAAAACACTAGACTGCCAACAAAATTTATCGCCAGGTAACAAAAAAAACAAACTAAAAAAAACAATATATCGGGATTCGTTACTATTTAAAAACGACATGGTCCAAATAAAACAATAGCTTTTTATTTACTCGCAATGTACCGGACGGTTGGTTTACAATGCAATGAATGGATAGTGTGTCGGATATTCATGAAAAATAATGCACCTTCGTCATCGGCCGATCTCGGCCTTAGAGAATATTCTTGGCCGATCGAACCAAACTTTATGCAAAAGAAATTGTGCGTACTCTATCTACTTCAACCGAAATCGTCCGACAATGCCCGATAGCTGCGTCTATGTTGCGTGTACACAATCATTTACTTTTACTTATACAACTTATTTGGTTTCATCGACCGACGACGTACGAACATACTTTGGGCGATGACGGATCGTAAGCAAAACGTTATTTTGCACATCTCTGACAAATTATTAATGTGGAAAACTATTCGCATTCGCAAAACTATTCGAATATTTCGAACAAGTGACATACAATTGAATTGAATGTTGAATTGAATTGAATTCTGAGAATTGTTTCAAAATAAAGTTCTGGGTTATGCCCGTTTTTGTTATGACTGGTCACAAACTTTTGCCAAATTTGGCTTAAAAAAAACCGGCCATGTGCGAGTCGGACTTGCGCACGAAGGGTATCCCCCTACCATTATCTATAAAACGGCAAAAAATCATGTCTGTTGTATGGGAGCCCCCTTAAATATTTATCTGTTTTTTAGTATTTGTTGTTATAGCGGCAACAAAAATACAACATCTGAGAAAATTTCAACTGTCTGAGTATCACGGTTCATGAGATACAGCCTGGTGACAGACAGACAGACAGACAGACAGCGGAGCCTTAGTAATAGTGTCCCGTTTTAAATATAGATTTCGAAGCTACGAGTGACCTACAGACTGAGAATTGAATGGTAAAACAGAGAGTTCCTGCTAAGGCATTTGCTTACGTTGCTTAGAAAGTTATTATCTAACTAGATGTTGCTAAACTTGACCTTAGTGAAATAGGGCATTAGTTTCAAGTATAAGTTTGTCTTGTAAGTCTGTAAGACAATCATGTCCCACAGAGGCCGGTCAAGGGTAGGTCACTTGGGAGTGATCCGTATAGTTTTCACCTAATAATAGATCCTCTGTGGTAAAAGTTGCAAAGTTGGGGGAGAAAATAATGTTAGAAGTACGATCGTTCATCTTAGCGGCCAGTGATGGAGGAGAATACATTGAGGATAATCCATACTTCCATACTAATATTATATTAAATTCGACAGTAAATCTGTCTGTCTGTCTGTATGTTACACGGAATTCGACAAGATAGATGGCATTTTTTGAGGGTGGGAAATCATCAAATGACTTCTCCCGTTCTGGGCGGAACGGAAAGGCGTGTCAGACTTTTACTGACTAAAACCCACCTGTGTTCCTTCAGTTGCCTATTGCCAAGGTCCCGGTATGCCTTTCGGACTTTCCCGCAACCCTGGCAGGATAGATGGCATCCTGGGGAAGGTCATAGGTTACTTTTTATCGACATACCGCGCGAGCGAAGCCGCGGGCGGAAGCTAGTACCATATAAAAGATTGTGTTTAAAAATAAATCTTGTAGACAAGTTTTATTGATCTGCGAGGTTAACTAATAATTAATAGATTAAATAATACTTCTAGTCGATAACGTCACGAAATACACGAAATATTGATAAAATTATGCAGAGAGACGTTCCGCGCTCGCACACTGACATGACTTTTGACGTATTACTTTTACTGAGCATACAGAGCTACACTAAATAAGTAATAAAAACTAAACCCAACTACGACTAAAATCCGGAGTCACACGTAATCTGTTCAATTTATGCTCTAACACGTATGACTCCGGATTTTCGTGATTGCGGGGCCAACATGGCCAGAAATCGCACAAAATAGAGAGATTTGGAACAAAAAGGTGAGGCCTTCGCCCAGCCGTGGGACACACTATAGGCTAATAAAAATATAAAAAATTTGCTTTATTTTCCATATACACTTATTCCTTTTTAACCCCGGACGGAAAAAGAGGGGTGGTATAAGTTTAACGTGTGTATATGTGTGTCTGGCTGCCGTTGCGCCATCATAGCTGCCAAACGCTTGAACCGATTTTGATTTTTTTGGTTTTGTTCGAAAGGTGACTTGATCGAGAGTGTTCATAGCTATAAAAAAAACGTTCAAAATCAAAATCAAAATATTTTATTTCACATAAACCTACATGGGCACTTATGAAACGTCAGAAACTAGGTGCATGGTTCCAATTGGTCGTTTCCTATGCAGAAGAGCCGGCAAGAAACTCCACGGTTACTCTTTTAAAAATAATTGGCTTTTACAATATTTTTAAATTACAGTGTTAGTAGGCATGGGAGGACAATGTAGGCCTTTCAACAAGTATTACCAGGTACTTAACAAAATAGATGTTCAGTAAATCTACAGTCCAATAAGCCTACAAAGTTCTCACATTCACAAAATAGAAAATAATCTATATAAAAGACAAACAATAAAATAATAGAAAACCTATTTCAGCCAAATGACGTGATTGCTATTACAACTGTAACAAATTGAATAATTATCATGTCCACAAAAGCCACTAGGAGTTGAAATTAAGTTGGAGGTATCTATAATAATAGGAATAATGTCAAATACAATGATTATGTCAAGGATGAATGTAAAGAAAATAAACATGGTAATTTGGGAGCAGTTAATAGACTCTTACATAATTATGCCGTTTATTAGATTCTTTGTTTTGTCGGGGGTTTTTTAAATTTAATTTAACTTGTCTTTCTAATATATTATGATCAATGTGACATTATTAACTTAAAATATAATTAAATAAGTTTTATTAATTTTAATACTAAAGGTACAAAATTGGTTAAACAACGGTCAACGAAGGCTTTTACCGCCTCTCCAGCAGTTTCCAAGTTGTTTGGTCTCTGGCGATTCTGCTTCATGTTCTGCCGGCTATCTTTGCAATATCGTCGCCCCACGTGTGTGTCATCGTTTTATGGCCCTGGTCTGCATTTTATGTTTATTGGATACCTGTTTGTGATGATTTTTCAACATCTGCTGTCTGTTACTCGTTGAGAAGTGCATACTATACTATGTTCCTTGACTTCTTATAACAATAAAATCTAGCAATTTTATTGATCTAACCTTAAATAATTGTCCAGGAACTAGGTTGTTCTTCGGCACATTTTCAAACCTAGTGCTGTTTAATAAAGCAACTTGGAAATTTTTTGGATCATCGGATTGTCACTAGTGATCTATAACATGTCGGTTTTGTTAAATACACTACTAGTGGTAATTATTTCATTATATAAAAAAGTTAAAAATCCATCCGTTGCTGTCGACGTCACAGACAGACAAAAGCTACAAATTTATCTTCATCATCATCATAATCAGCTTATAATTTTCCCACTGCTGGGACAGAGCCGCCTCCCTTCGAGAGGGGGTTGGTAGATGTCACATGTCTTCGAATTTTTGGTTCTAGGTCATGCCGGTTTCCTCATGAATGATGATGAAATTATATACACAAAGTAAAGTGCCTGTCTGGGTACAACTGGGCTACCACTGCTCTTTTTACCTTACCTTTATATTTACGTCGACGGTTTACTGATATTCAGCATAAATCTGGTAAGATTTTAGACGAGTCCATAAATAGGAAACTGTTAGTACAGTCACGGACTTTAATTGGTGAGCCATCTGGCACTGTTCGTATTTTAGCCGTGTAATGCAAATCGGGTTTATTCGGTTCCCGACACGGAAAGTCATAATGTCTTCGTATTAGCAGAAGAAAATTATATTTAATAACTACCGGTTGGCTAACCTGAGAGCCAGAACTACAAACTTGACAGCAGAGTGACTATCCAAAGTCAACCAATTGCAGCTCTAGCAACAGTAACCTAGCAATGATTGTTTAAACGTAGCGATAGTAACGTTAGCGTACGGAGAAATATTAATAGTCACTTCGACAACTTCGAAATTAACGTCTCTGACATCGACATTTCAACTGTCACTGTCTTCAGATATGTTTTCAGAATAATCGAGTTAATGAGCTCTGATTCAAAGGAGGTCAGTATCAAATAGATTGGATAACCTTAATACAACATTTTTTTATTTTTTTTCATTGAGAACTTATTTGTCAACCTCTATGGATAAGACTATTTCCGATTATAAGTAATTTATTTGTCATCTTGTTTACGAGCGTGCGGTTTGAGTTCGTGTTTAATCGTGTAATCTCGTGAATGTATGAAACTGTAAAATTGAAAAGTTTGAAGGTGGCTCATCAAATCAAATCAAAGTCCGTGACTGTACATAGAAAATCATAAATAATACCATGAGATCCTATTAATCCGAAATCAAATTAAAGATAACCCTCAACACACCATGAATCATGAACGTCAATTACGGCCAATGGCTTATTATGATAGTAGTCCCACTGGTCACAATGCAATGAATGGGCGCTGCGCCCAGGAGATAAAAACTGTACCATTGATGGGAATGACTATGTTTTGTGCCGTGGATTTGCCAGCGCATTTTGATGAATTTTTATTTAGTTATACTATTGAAAAGGGACTTTTTTTGTGATATACCATCAGAAAAAAAAACCCTTTTCCCATAAAAGTCCCTCTTTTTTAAAGCAATTGGCTTGCCGGGTTTTTTTTTGTTTGTTTTTGAAAACAATTGAAAATAAAGGATGGAGTTGAATTGTGATTCAGAAAGTTTGCGTAGCGTAATAAAAAAGTAGATGGTCGAACTGCGCAAAAAAAAATTGACAACTGCAATTGATCGTTTCGGGGATATTGGTCAATTTTTTTACAAGTTTTATAATTATTAGCTTGCTCTGTTCGTATGTGTTTCCGGTTACTCCAGTAGTCATCCATTTTTCAAGCACTTCCTTTTTTTTTTTTTTTGGTTGGGAAATCATCATATGACCTCTCCCGCTCTGGGCGGAGCGGAAGGGCGTGTCAGACTCTTACTGACTAAAACCCACCCGTGTTCCTTCGGTTGCCCGTTGCCAGGGTCCCGGTATCCCTTTCGGACTATTCCGCAACCCTGGCAGGCATCGGTCCGAACGGACCCCGTCAGGTGTGCTGACATCTCTTTGAGGCGCGCGTAGAACACGACGCGCCATCGACCCGGGCCTGGTCCTTATCGGACGGCGAGCTACCCATTGCTCGCCGTCCGCAAGCCCGCGCCTATGGTGGCCGGGAATCCGCCTGGGATTCCCGACGCCCAGGGTGTCTCCAGCGGCGGCGGTTAGGGGCGTGAGGGCGCAGGCTTTGCCTCTTCCTCACGCGTTCCGCCTCCTCCTTTGCAAGCATCACTGCTTCGCAGAAGGAGGTGACCGCCTCCCATGCCCTCTTAAGCACTTCCTGGCATCCGATTGAGCTGAAACTTGGCATACTTATATAACTACAGAGACATTTTGAATAAATTATACCATGGAGCTGGTCTGATGATGGAGCCGGAAGTTGGCCGTAGGAACTCCTCAAACAAACAAGATAGCACCATCGTGTTTGGACTTATTGGCTTTGTATTAAAAAGTGCTTTGACATTAGGTGGTGTTCAGGGGCTGATGATGGAGCCGGACGGGGGCCACGGGAAAATTCTTTTTAGTTCATTAAAAGCTTGTTACCCGACTGCCCCAGAAGAAGGGTAATGTTTTTAGAGAATATGTATGTATGTTTGTATTATGTATGTATGTCTAATTCTTTGGCACGCTCTGTAGCCTAAACGGCTTGATGGATTTTATCATACGAGGTGTCGTTAGGTTCGTCTTAATTGTGAGAGTGACATAAGCTATATTTTTTTTTACATTTCATCTGCATAAAGAAAAATGGAGGGGCAGGTTTTTTTTTTTAAATAAATTACAATATTGGTATCAAATAAAATCTAGTACCTTTTTTTTTTGTTTTTTGGGTGGGAAATTATCATATGAATTCTCCCGCTCTGGGCGGAGCGGGAGGGCGTGTCAGACTCTTACTGACTAAAACCCACCCGTGTTCCTTCAGTTGCCTGTTGCCAGGGTCCCGGTATCCCTGTTGCCAGGGTCCCGGTATCCCAAAATCTAGTACCTAATGAGTGAATTCCAAATATGTATATTAATAAAACTAAAACCTTGAAATAAAAAAATAAAAAAAAAACCCGACTGAAATAACCTAAAAGAGAAAAATAAGCATTGAACTTCGTTTTTTTGTAAGGTATTGCAGGCGGGGACAAGTAAAAGTTACGCCATATTTCAGGTTATTGGTTAGATTTATTAAAAAAAAAATTGTACTTATATTTTTTTTTACATCCTTATGACGTAGGTACTCCAAACAACTAACAGTGCAACTATTGCTTGTTATTGCGCATTAAACCGAACGAAACCTCAACTAGGACCGACCGACCGACAAATCAGTTTAACGACCAAGTCAAGAGTTTGAACGAAACTTATAATTGGATGAACGAGGATTTTAGAATAAATTGCTATCGCGGTTGTTATATTTTGTTGTTCAGCTGTTATTGTTATATTGAGATCTGAGTGAGTTTTGAAACTAGAACTGATAAATTATGGAAGTGAAAATAAGTGAAGAGCTTGTTAGTTCCCGTAATACGAGGGGTGTTTAATAAATAGTGATAGATAGCCCAGACATAAGATTTAATGATAATAAAAAAACAAGAAATTCTCTTTTGTTTAAAAAAAATTGAAGTTATTTGTTTGCGTCGTTTCGGAACGTGTTCTTTTGTTTGTTTATTTCACCAAGATAACGCCCCCCGCGCACAAGTTCAGAGTCAATAAATATAAAAAAAAGAATAATATTATTATTATAGAATAAAATAGAATTTTCTTTATTCGAGTATCATGACTCAAAAATGGTTAGTAAGACTTACAACTATGTTAGTAAGAACTCACAAAACAAAACAAATTGGATCACTGCTGTAGCAACCCATGTGAGATGGCACAACAGTGACCCACGAAAACACAGTCTAGGCGACTCGAAATCATGCTTAGGATACTGTTGGAGCTGCTCCACACCCAGCGCACCATGGAAGCGCACCTTTTGCGCATGATTGCGTAGAAACAATCTACATGCGCATCCGCGAACATCCCTTATACAAAACAGTTAAATAGAATCATCAAGTCACCAACGATACCTAACAAAGTTACACAGAGAAAACAATATCACAATTCCGAGCAAAAGCCCTCACTTCTGACACGATAAAATCTCGAACAACTAAATCCGCTTGGCCATTTAAGTCGTCGCCGTAGCTCGAAGAATTAGTAACTTGAGGCAAGGCATTAGCAAATTAAGACGTGGAAACGTTTGTAGTAAGCTTTGGAACGAGTAATGATCGCTTGTGCGAATGTTGGTTGATTTGAGTAAGGTTTTAGAGTGGGAATTTTAGTGCATTGCTGAATGTAAGTTTGTAGTTAGTTTGATTTAGTGTGCTTTTTTTAACTGGCTGACGGTGTTTTGGAAACTCACTGGTTTTAATGGTTTTAATATACAGGGTGTAAGGGACAGCCCTCCGCAAATTAACAGGGGGCTTTCAGCTCCTTATTTTGAATACTATTCCACCGAACATTTTCTCAGGAAAATGTTTTTTTATTTCAATGTAAAATTATTTTTTCTGTAGGCAGCAGTCCATTTTTTATTTTCAACAGCTAAAATAATAAAAAACCAGCAATGGATGTTGAAATACTATAGCGAACGACGCGTCAAATTCAAAATTTATATTGATAAATAAAGCGGCGCAGGCGTGCCACCCCGCCACTGGGAGTGCGGCTATGTGGGTTGTGCCATGGTAACGATACATTGCGTGTGAGGTAATAAAACAAATCAGGTTTATTAGATTCCCATAATGTTCCTGAAATAATTTCATGTACCGGCCGTCTTAGTATGATATACTGAATTCATCCCATCAGTTTGAGAAGGGCTGTCCCTTACACCCTGTATACACCAGCTTAACACAAAAGAAAAAAAAAAAAGTCCAATATTGTGAACCTTATTAACCAACAATCAAAATATATTATGTGAAGGAAGTACGGCGGGCTGTGCTGGGGCGGCTGCTGCAGGAGCAGAAAACCTCAAACGGCGCAAATATAACAACCTTATTAGTAGCTATATTTTGAGCCGTTTGGGGTTGAAACACTAGGTCCGTGGGGTCAAAGTGCTCATCGAGTATTTCGGGACATCGTCCAGCGGTTGGTGGACTCTTCACGTGACCAGAGGGCTGGCCAATTTCTAGGTCAAAGAATCAGCATTGCCATCCAACGTGGCAATGCTACCAGCCTTTTGGGCACTCCCATTGACAGCGATGCGGAAGAATTTTTGATGCCCTATGAGCTCTTCCTTTATATTTTATTTTTTCCATTTGTACATAATGTTAGTGTTAGATTATATATTTTATTTAAAATTGTAAATTAAATATTAGTTATCTAAAATGTGAAGGAAGTGAATAAACCGAAAACTGAAAGATTTTTTTTCTCTACCTATTTATTTATATGTCTATAACTTGTGTTAGTACCATAATTACGATATTTCGATACTATATAAAAATTGTTCATGAAATAAAATAAAAGCGTTAAATACTCAACTGTCCGAGATGCAGTAATGTTTTTGCCTATTCACAAATTCTTATACAAATTATTCTTCCATACCATCCTTTCCGATGCTCACAAAAACGCAACTCATTTTATCCCAACACCTTCAACCCCGATTTTAGTAGCTCGAAAAATTAGTAACTTGAGTCGAGTAATTAGCAAACTATTCCACAAAGTCACCAGCATTTAAAAGAGTGTCCATGCCATGTTGCCCGTTCTTCTCCATAGACGGATTGAACAGGAAACTACTTTTAATTTTCTGAATAACTAAACAATTTTTCCTACCCTACCCCTACTAAACAACTTTTATTATTTAAAAAAAAATCCCAGTGCCTACCTACCTACTACAACTACTGAAATAAATGCTCTGACTTCGACTTTACACGTAAATAAATGTGTAAATACTTACGAGTACAAGGACTTCATGATACACGACCTAGTAGGTACCTATGGAACCCACAAGTTAAAATATTAAAATTATGTTTCCTTTCTTACATTTTTATTTTTATTTTTTGCTTCAATTAGGTTTAAATCTAAATACTAACTCTAACAAAACTAACTATTACTTATCTAATGGAATCCTAACTAATATTAATTAAAACTAACTAATTATATTATATTATTATATTATATTATATAATAATTATATTTTTTAGAAATAGTTTATTTGTATTACTTTTAAGGAAATGTAAGAGTTCTTTATTTGGTCAATAAACGATTTTATTTATGTAAATAACGAATAAAGAACCATTCTTTGAAAAACTGTTGTTGTATGTTTACCCAACTGCCCCAAGGGGTGGAACTCTTTAGCTTATACATACATTCCGAAACACATTCAAATTCCAATACATTTTATACCCTCGATAAACTTCTTCAAAAACTTCCGATTCCCACAAAAACGCCACTCATTTTGTCCAAAACTTTCAATATTTTTTCAGCACCACACAACGGCTCTCCACTTCATTCGCAACAAATTACGAACGCTCCTCCAATTAAAGTTTTCGTTCATAGCTCATCGTAAGCCTAGTGTGGAATTAATTAAAGCTCTGGAACGAATCCAATTCCAGAGATTTTGTCTGCACCTACAGTTTAGATGCATGTGTTTGGCAGAGTGGAACACGCTGGAGAGGGTAGTGGACTGTTTTTAGGGTTCCGTACTATGAGGGTATTATTATACAGGGTGTCACTGGAAGTATGGATCAAATCGAATAGGCGCAAGGTTAGGTAAGGTTATATCCAAACTATGTAATCCTGAGATTTTTTTTTGCTAGTGAAACTTTTTCCGATTTTAATCGCTTGAAAATTGAGTAAAATTTTTGCCAGATCAAAGCTTTTGCAGTAAATATTTTTTAATTATTGAACACATGTTTTGTAGCAGCTAAAATTGATAGATCTGATAGTTTTTTAATGATGTTTTTCTTTGAGCACTATGCGAAATTATTTTTAAAAAAAGCAACAAAAGTTATGACCAAATAACTTTTGAACCGTACATATTGCACAAAATTGTTTGGAAATTACCTTGCCCACGCCCCTATTCGATTTGATCCATACTTACACAGACACCCTGTATAAGGACCCCTTTATTATTATGCCTATGACCCCGTTCTGGGTTCAAACTATGCAACCTGCGTAAAACCACACGCGTGCGCCTCATCTGTTTCTTTCTGTCGCTCCGCGCGTCACGTCGCTGTATCTAGTGGCGAGCTTTAAACAACTTCTTTCATTTGTTTTCTCCTCAATCTCTGTCGTAATACGCAAGTCGCGTGAGCATTTAGCTCGTGGCCATGGGATAAAGCGTCTTCTCTTTAAATAAAACTGGCAACCCGCCCCTGCATCGCACGGTTTTTACGACTTTACAAAACATCGCGATTTCTCAGTTATATGTAACTTAATAGTATCGTATTATACACATATAGGTTCCGGAATATATTCTCGAAACGAGATGGTGAAAACCTATTCAAAATTTGTTGCGTGTTTAGGAGAACAACGCAGACATACAGACAAACACGAAAAGCGACTTTAATTTATAATATGTGTATAGGATGTAACATCAATGTAGGTATGTATTTTAATCGTTATAGGACCGTATGTTTGTCAATTCATCTATCTGTTGTCTAGCACAGGTCTGTATGTTTCTAACCGTAACAGAAAACCAGTTGCATTTTTTTTTTTTTTGTGTTACCATAGCCTCTATCAAGCCAAATATGAAGAAGGAAAATTATAAGAGGTTGGTGGTACGGAACCCTTAGTACACCAGACCGACTCGCGCTAAACCACTTTTTTCCAGAATCTAATAATGGACATTCAACAAAAATAGAATTCTCAATTAATAAGAAATTGAGAAAATACTTTCTTAAATGAAAGAGGCACAACTGTTTGTTAATTAATTTTTCTAGACCACAATAAGGCGGGACAAAAAACACGCAACCAATTAAGACTAATTGCGTTTCATGACACTCATTTTAACAGATTTGTATATTAATAAAGAGCTATACCTAAATGTGTGGAAAAGTGGATGCATTACAATGGTAATAATGTGATTATTAATAGGTTTAAAAGAGTCGGTTTCATTTAATCAGTTGTGAATTTTATACTCAGTTTTATACCTGATGATTTTTATTGAGATATAAATGAATATTGAACAGTGGTGGCTTAGTGGTATTGGCCCCGACTTACGAGTCGGTCGTGAGTTCAAATCCAGACAGGCACTTTACTTTGTGTATTAATCTCATCACTACTGCTCTCAAAACGGTGACAGAAAACAGCGTGAGGAAGCCAGCATGTCCTAGAACCAAAAATTCGAAGACATATGAGATCCACTAACTCGCACTGGGCCCGCGTGGTGGATTACGGCCCACTACCTCTCACAGAGAGGAGGCCTGTGTCCCAGCAGTGGGAACATTGTAGGCTGATTATGCTTATTCTTATCCTAAATGTAACAGAGACCCATTGCACGTTTTTACAATTTCTAACAAGGCGATATTAACGCGGATGGCCTATTCGCATATTCGCTAAGACATTTTTATAAAATTTCGTACTACTCATCATCTTTGTTTTTTTTTTGGGATGATCCAATTAACGTAGTTACTTTTATCTACATTTCAACATGCATTGAGACTCATCGAAATTGAGATTCTTATCTTTTTATAATGGTTTCTTGCATTGCTTATTATTTTCGTGTCTCGGAAAACTCGCTTCCACCTTTGGCCTGATCGTCACTCACCTTCAGGTGAGATGCAGGCCAAGACGTTATCCGTTGTGTATTAAAAAAAAAAATGCTGTTCACAGTTCATCATCTGCCTAGCCTTTTCCCATCTATGTTAGGGTCGGCTTCCAGTCTAACCGGATGCAGCTAAATACCAGTATTTTACATGGAGTGACTGCCAATCTGACCTCCACAACCCAGTTATTGGGCAATACGATACTCCTTTAGTAAGAATGATTGTCAAACTTTTCAAATTGAAATTCTTTATTGCGAACTAAGTGTAGGTACATAAATTAGAGATGTTAACAATAGGTAAGTTCTTAGAACTTAGTTGCCTGTTAAGGCATTGCAATTTAAATGGTTTTAGATATTAAATTAAAAATTAAACATACTCAATATTCCAGTTATACATACAGTTTACATTATATTATATCAATTATCATTATTCATACATTTTATAATAACCTATACTATTCTTATAATTTATATCACATTGTAGTAAGTATCACAATAATTTTAATATTAAATAATTATTTTTCTTCAAGGAATTCTTCTACAGAGTAATATGCCTTTTTAATACAAGTCTTATAATTAAATTCCGGACATCGAACAATTACTATGTATCAGTGCTGTAAGCTGAAATGTTTTCCAAATGAGACTCGTCGAATGCACGTAAACCAATCATTTACCAACTGCAACAACCGTGCTATACGTTTACACCGTAAATCTAACTTAGCACACACACACACAATGAAAACCTACTTAAAATTCGCTTTGTATCTAGTTGTTGCGCCGTTTCTGAAACAGCTGCGACTACACACATAAATTATATTTTTTTATCGAATTGAGAAACGGTACAACACTTGATTATAAACTTTTCGTATATATCTTGAATGTGGAGGGAGTTTGGAATCTGGTAAAGTGTAATGTAGTTTAGTCGATTTTATATATTTACCGACCGGTATAATAGTATTATTAATAGTCATGAGTGACGTATCTGGTCTGAGGAGCTCGTGGCTACGTAATAACAGCCACACGGGTCGATCCATCAGGTTAAGCTACACTTGCCGGGGTTGGTCCGTGGATGGGTGACCATCTTTACGTACCGAGACTCCTCCGTGCCTCGGAAAGCATGTTAAGCCGTTGGTCCCGGCTGTCATTTATGGATCTTTGACAGTCGTTACGGGTCGTCAGCAGCCCGAAAGTCTGACAACCAGTCTAACCAAGGGGTATTGTATTACCCAGTTACTGGGTTGTGGAAGTCAGATAGGCAGTCACTCCATGTAAAATACTGGCTAGACTGGAAGCCGACCCCAATATAGTTGGGAAAAGGCTAGGCAGATGATGATGAGTGATGTATCTGGTCAATAATAAAAGATGTGGGCCCAGACAAGTGACAATCGCTTTCAAAGCGTTTTGTTCTTCCACAGCGACATTCAACAGGATTGATATTTTAGCTTTTTTAATGTCATCACAATGTCTTATTTCCTTCTTCTTTTTTTTCTATATAGGCACCTTGCAGCTATTTTGTAACATGTGTGCAAATAGTTTTGGTTTTCCACAATGACATTGAACAGGATTGATATTTAGCTTTTCAGCTTTTTTAATATCATCACATTTTTTTTTTTTTTTTGTATATTGGTACCTTGTAGATATTTCCTTTCATTCATATAATTAGTTATTATTTAATCGTGCATCAAATAAACGATTTATTTATCTATTTTCAGTAGCTTAATGTCAGTTTCATACATTTTTCATTTTGTCCATCAGTGTTATCGTGGACAGGATGTCACTTTTTCTAGATCCCATGGACCCCATACCTTTCACAGTTAATCAATTATTTATTCAAGGCCCTTCAGTTTTAGTTAGGCAATTAATAGTAAACTTCCCCTGTACACCCATGCTTTTTAAATCGGAACACAGCAATGGGTAGGGTGTAAAATCCTCCAAAAGTGAAGCAACCAACCTCCCTATCTGTCTCATCTTTTTACCAAGACTTCAGCAGCTCTTGCCATTCTCATCTATCTCGTGTTTACATTAAAAAATATGTTTTTTTTTTAATGTATTGTTACAGTACTCTTAGGGAGGAAATCCTAGCTTAATAAAATAATAAATAAAAAAGCGAAAGTGCATTTATTTGGTTGTTACTCTTTCACTCTAAAACGCTGAACGGATTTGGATGATATTTGGCAATTGGGTAGACCATGATCTGGCTTAGGACACACATACAAACTCACTTTCGCATAATATCAAGTTCGGTTTTTTTTTCTGAAACAACAATTTAATCAGAATCTGCACTAATCCAATTTATACATAACACAACAAACTATTTACATAACGTACTAAATTAAATGTAGATTGAAACCAACTATACAAATAATAAACTAAAATTAGGATATTATTTTCACCGGTAAGAAAAAGTAATCGTCTGGAAGTCTAGAAATTATTCCCTTGTTGACAACGAGAGGCCTTGTAACAGTTACCATGTACACACAACCAAAGAGTTTGGTATGCAGGTTAGAATAAAATGATTGTTCCAAACAGTGAGGTAATTGCGGGACACACAAAATGAAATTTGATTTCAATGGGTTTCATTTTGACAATTTACCCACGTTCATTGCGTTATTTACGTAGTTGAGCAGACGATTTTTTCAAGCCTATGAAGCAGATTAACAATATTCTTTAAAACTCTTGGATTGTGATTGTAAGTGTGTTACGCAATTATTGTGTATGTGCCACTGAGCGCATTTTTAATAAATTTTCAATCAAAGTATTACGGCTATGAAGAACGATGTCAAAGACTAATCAGCTTTCGGCATTAAAACGTTTTGATGTGTATGGTATTAAATTAAACATTACTAGCTGCGCCCCGCTGTGTCACCCAAATTTCATTCAAATCCGTTCAGCCGTTTTAGCGTGAAAGCGTAACAAAAACAAGCTCACTTTCGCATTTATAATATTAGTTAGGATTAGGATAGTTAGGTTAGTATTGATATTTTACTAATTTATAGAATGATTAACAAATTCTTGAGACGATCACTAGCATTGGATGTAAAACATTTTTTTTATTGGATCGAATATTCGTATATTTTCTACAACTCAAGCATAGTATTTTTTTGTATATACGGGCTTTACCTACATTATGTCAGTACTTTTCTACCTGCACACAAATCTATCTCGTCAACATTACTGTAATAGCTCCCCACATAAAGAAAAAACTTCATCACATACATACGTTTACCTACCTGAGAGGAAAACAACAATTATTTTGAAAGCCTACTTTGCGCACCGTTCGGGAACCAAACAAAGAAATGAAAAGTAAACTGTTGCTTTAATAAAAGTATATCTGTTATGTAAAGGTATTTTTTTACGGGAAACCGGTTTTTTCCTCTCTCAATTTCCCGGCTGTTTATCTTTGTATGGAATTGGATTTGGATGAGACAAGATTTTTGGCATTTTTTGAAGGATGTGAAAACGTGAAATTGTTTTTTTTTGGGATGATCCAATTAACGTAGGTACTTTTGTCTACATTTCAACATGCATTGAGACTCTTATCGAAATTGAGATTCTTATCTTTTTATAATGGTTGCTTGCATTGCTTATTATTTTCGTGTCTCGGAAAGCTCGCTTCCACCTTTGGCCTGATCGTCACTCACCTTCAGGTGAGTTGCAGGCCAAGAGGTTCTCCGTTGTGTATTTAAAAAAAAATGCTGTTCACAGTTCATCATCTGCCTAGCCTTTTTCCAGCTATGGCTCCAGTCGGCTTCCAGTCTAACCGGATGCAGCTGAATACCAGTATTTTACTGCCTATCTGACCTCCACAACCCAGTAACTGGGTAATACGATACCCCTTGGTAAGACTGGTTGTCAGACTTTCGGGCTTCTGACGACCCGTAACGACTGTCAAAGATCCACAAATGATAGCCGGGACCAACGGCTTAACGTGCTTTCCGAGCACGGACGAGTCTCGATATGTGAAATTGGTCAGCCATCCACGGACCAACCCCGGCAAGCGTAGCTTAACCTGATGGATCGACCCGTGCGGCTGTTATTACTTAGCCACGTGCTGAGATTCCTCCGCGTTATTAAGTGGACCTTCTATATTTATTAATCTAAACAATATTCAAGTTAAGCAGTAATCTAGTAAATAATATTAATCAAAGCAAATAGATTACTTTCTATAATTTATATTAATTTATTCAAGTGGCAATTCGTTCGCCTTCATTAGCAAAAAGACTAATTAGGATACTAAATTTTAAAATAAATTATATTATTAATTTTCAGTGACATTTTCATGTGCTACTGTAATTAAGTAGTTTGTAAGCCTCCTGAGCTACGTTTTCAGTTTTTTTTTTTAAATTAATAATTTCGATTGTGATCTCTTTTTTGTCGAACTAACTTCTGCCCGCGACTTCTTCCACGTGAAACACAAACATGTCCTATGGCACTCGGCAATAGCGTGAGCAGTGAGCCTACCTCGTGTACCTAACCTTAACATACACTACAAAAATAACGACATTGATGAAGTAACTGATACCAATTTTTTAGGATTACAAATAGACTGCAGTTTAAACTGGAAAGCACATATTGACAGGTTGTGTAAAAAATTGAGTTCGTCTGCATTTGCTTTACATAGACTATCCTCCATAGTGGATACAAAAACACTTCTTGCGGCGTACTACGGTATTGCTGAATCTCACTTACGCTATGGTGTCATTTTCTGGGTGAACTCCACCGACAAAGAGACAGCATTTAAGGCTCAAAAAAGATGTCTCCGGTCAATGTTTAAACTAAAAACCACCGACAGTTGCAAGCCATATTTCAAGCAGTACAACATATTGACCCTTCCGTGTATCTATATTCTTGAAGTGGCTATGTTTGTGAAGAACAATCCAAATCGTTTTGAACGTTTGGCCGATGTATATCCAAGAAACAGACGTGACAATTCAAAATTAAATAATGTACCGTGTCAAACCACTATGATGCGCAAAAGTATTTATTGCATGGCCCCAGTTGTTTATAATAAATTGCCAAGTGCATGGAAAGACTTGAAAACGTTGCAATTCAAAAGTACACTTCGTAAAGTGTTAATAGATAAAGCATATTACAGTGTAACTGAGTTTTTAACGGACAATTTTTATCAAACTACCTCGAATTTTTAATTAATTCATTATTGTTTTGCTTATGGAATATTTATGGTGTATTGTCTATGAACTGGAATTTTGATGTTTGTTTGTTTATTTATCTTCGGACCACGATTTGTATTTCTTGTACCTACTGTTACTGACAATTTAAATTTTTAATGAATATTTGAATTTTAATAATTTTATTTAATGAGAATGACATAACTAATTTAATGTTCCAACAAGAGTTTAAATTTTAACAATTTTATATAATGAAAATGTTTGCATGCCGAGTGGTGAAATATGGCAGAACTCTGATGAAAACCTACTACTACCTACTTATGTATAACCCATATTTGCAAATAAATGCTATTCTATTCTATTCTACAGTCGCAAAAATCTAAGAAGTCCGTTTTGACGTTTCGTTCTAGTACATGTAATAAAACGTTAATGAGAATCAGTTTTTAGCAATGTAGATCGGTCGTCGATTACAAACTCTCTATGTATGTTCAATCGATATGTCTCGAGAATCAGTTTATAAGAAACCATATTTTTTTTCATCGCTACCCAAAGCATTTTTATAGCTGTCAAAACGGACCTCTTAGATTGTCGCGAGTCTAGTGGTGTGACCGTCAGACTGCTAAATCATAGGTCTCGAGTTCGAACCCAAGCCACGCACCTCTTGGATTCATATGCATATTGTATAATATTATCACTTGCATCAAAAAGGGTGAAGGAAAACATCGTGAGGAAACCTGCAAAGCTTTTTTTTTTTTTTTACTCTAGCAAATCATCCAATGACTTCTCCCGCTCTGGGCGGAGCGCGAGGGCGTGTCAGACTTTTACTGATTAAAACCCACTCGTGTGCCAAGGTCCCGGTATCCCGGACTTTCCCGCAACTCTAGCAGGAAACCGGCACGCCTGAGAGATATTTCTCGACGGCATGTGAAGCCAAGTCAGAGGCCAACGCGGCTTTAAAACTCTGTCACCAGGTTACTCACAAACCACACGAAAAGAAGAATAGCGTAGCTTTCTATCAGTGAAAAATTTCTATCAGTTTTTTTTTTAACAAGCTTGAGTCTCTCTGCGAGTGTTCTAGCCGCCAAGCGAGTTTCGCTGAACGATTACTCTCTTTAATAGGTCTTGTCACTGCGACAAACGAGTATCCCGGGAGCGGTGTGAACAGTAAGTGATCAACTATTAATATAATTTATGTATCTACTTTACTTAAGCTCGTGGCTAAGTAATAACAGCCGCACGGGTCGATCCATCAGGTTAAGCTACGTTTGTGGGGGTTGGTTCGTGGATGAGTGACAATCTTTTCATACCGAGACTCCTCCGTGCCTCGGAAAGCACGTTAAGCCGTTGGTCCCGGCTGTTATTCGTGGATCTTTGACAGTCATTACGGTTCTTCAGAAGCCCGAAAGTCTGACAACCAGTCTTACCAAGGGGTATCCTCAGGATGACGATTGACCTGTTGCAAACCAGAACACGTGTTGCCACACCGACCGCTGAGGATCGTCATCGTGAGGATGCCTCGTTGAGAGGTGAAACACGTGTCGATTTCTTACAAGGTTTTTCATGACTCTTGAAGAATAGTTAAGCGGAATAGGTTACTAAATATATCTACGTCTATTGTATTTTAAAATGGATTTCCGCAAAATCACGCCTGAAACATGCAAATATTAACTCAATGAAAAACCAACTTTATAAAACTAGGTGAGAGTACTAATCAACTTGACTAACAAGCGTCGCCAGCATCTTTTTTTCTTTATCTCTGACGGTAACTCGGCAGGGTGCCAAAGTCGCTTCCAACGAACGTCAGCAAGTTAAAAATAGTTTTAACAGCGAAATTATTGCTTCACCCTAGCGACGACCAGGTCACCCATCTACCAATTTTACACAAGTAACACAGCTCTTGTCACAAAATAGGTTGTTGTCAAATCTGATTCTTAGCTGCCATGGCTTATTTTAATTTTTGAATTGTGCTTATTTTATAATTGCGGACGCTTTTAACGTGCTTTCTACATTGTTCTCACATGTATAATTTCAACATAAACGATGTAACCATTATATTGTAACAATATTTTGATTTAAAAGAGTGTCCATGGAGTTTCTTGCCCGTTCTTCTCCATAGGTACCTACTACGCTTTGGAATGGGCAACTAGCTTCATATTTCTGACTGACCGACTCCTTGACAGTTCAAAAGTGCCTGTAAATGGTTTAATTGAAATAAATGCTTTGAGTTTGAGTTTGAGTAGTGGCAATTCCCGTATTTTATAAGAATGTTCGCATTCGCATCTCTTTCGCAATCTGTCAATCAATGGGGTTGGCATCAGTCAAAGTGGAAAATGGACCAAAATAGAAGAATTTTATAAAAGGAACATATGATTTGACAAGGTCTGCTTTTCTCCCTCGTAAATATGCAGATCGTTACTTCACATTTTAACTCACCTTTTCCCCATGCCGAATACATGATTTTTCACAACAGTTGTTAAAAAACCGGCAACGTACGAGTCGGACTCGCACACGAAGGGTTCCATACCATTATCTATAACAACAGCAAAAAAATCACCCTGATTTTTACCCTTAAAGATTTATTTTATTCCGTTTTTTTTGTATTTGTTGTTATAGTGGCAACAGAAATATATCATCTGTGAATAAATTTCAACTGTCTAACTATCACGGTTCATGAGGTACAGCCTGGCGACAGACGGACAGACAGACAGACAGACAGACAGCGGAGCCTTAGTAATAGGGTCCCGCAGTCAACAAGGGAAGCCAAAACCCGGATCTAACTTGATAAGTAAAAGCTATGCAAGCGCCATCTATATAACGTTTTCACCGGCCAAACCCATTTGCCAACATTTTTGACAAGCTTGACAGATTGGGAATAGAATGTGAACGTTTTTTAGGTACGAGAATTGGCCTGCAGGTATAACAGGGATTTCGCTATTAATTAGTATAATTTTGAAATCGACAACCGATAACAAAAGGGATAAGATATTTTAACAGTTATTGGCTTCCACGACAATCAACAAAACAGAAATTCATAATCAAAGACTGTCTTAAAATAATTATTCAAGGTCGAACAAATTTCGTAGAATTTTAGAAACGTGTATTTCGATTAATTGAATACCTACAATTTCTGCGAAATCTACTGGAGTTCTCTTTGAGTTTTGTTCGCCTACCCATTGAAAACGTTCCTTTGAATGACATATTTTGCTTATTTAGTTAGTCTTATTTAAGTAGTGTTCAGTAGAACTAGCATCAATACAGTATACATACCATCATAAAACCCACATAATTTCAAACTCTCAACAAAATGTTTATTCATCAAAATCCTAAGCGGTTACAATGTTATTAACATAATGCTGTTCTACATAATTTATGTTAAATTTTGTCATAAACTCATCATCTGTTGGTAAGAGATTGAATGATGTGGGGGTTTAACAGAAGAAATATAAATCTAAGTCAAGTTAACATGCTTGACTGGAAGTTAAATATTAATTAAAACGGCATCCAGGAGTGGCACTTCCCTGAGCAAATATCCTTGAGCATTCGTTCCCTCTTTGCCGCACCACACGACGCGCATGAGTTACTACGCACAGATTTTATAATAATTTGGTTTTTATCAATTTTGGGTCTAAAAAATTCAATCGTGAAAAATTTTCATTATTAAATTGTCTTTCCATCACCGTTAGTCGCAAAATTAAAATAGTTCTCACTTCACGAAGACATGCATGTTATCAGTAATTATCCTTAAAAAAATTGGAATCTCGAGGTGGAGCAAATTACCAGTGACAGACGGACAGACAGATACACGAGTGGTTGGTTCCGTTTTTTCCTTTTGAGGTACGCAACCCTAAAAACCAACAAACGGGATAAAAAGGGTCAAATTACAATAAATGTATTATTTCTTTATTACAATACCTACCGACGCATAAATACACGAACATAATTTAACCTTTTGCAAAGATAAGCCTCCTGTATTTACATTCCAATGAAGTTACTTTGGCAACGATATGAACGACGACTCAAAGAGAGCCGAATAAAACACAAAATTCCGGTGGTGTTTTACTTGCCGATTGAAAATAAACAATTCAATTTAGTCAAAGTCAAATAATTTATTTCAAATAGGCACATAAAAGGCACTTTTGAACGTCAAAAACAGAGAAATAGAACTGATTCTAGTTGCCCCTTCCAAAAGGTAGTTTTCGTATGAAGAAGAATGGGCAAGAAACTCCACCGTTTAGTACATACCTACTCTGTGAAAATTTCAAGTGTCTATCTATTACGGTTCAAAAGATACAGCCCTGTGACAGACGGATGGACAGACGGAGCTATAGTAATAGGGTACCGTTGTCACCCTTTGGGTACGAAACCCTAAAAAAGTATATCGGAGACTCACGGTCATCAGTACGGTCGCTAAACGAAGTGCGGCACGTGACGCGAGTGGTGGCAGTACTAACACGCAGCTAACTTCGTGCTACGACGGAGCCTACCTAACGGAGGGGCGCCAGGACGAGTTTTCTTTCCTGCTGACCGTCCTGGAGAACAGAACCTCCAGTCTAGAAACAGCGGGTCTATAATGACCACTTTGGCAGAATCATAATAGTAAAATTATGAATCATCGTAAAATGTCACAATCTGACAATTCATAATATGATCTGCGTGCTGATTTATGTTTCTCAATAATTCATTTGTTTGACAGTTTTCTATGGAGATTCGTAAAATGTTCCACAAATTATGAATTGCTTTTGTGTTAAATTAGAGGAATTGCTAATGACAGCTGGGAACTCAGGAAATGAATTGCTTTTAGAGGAATTGCTAATGTGGCCGTTTTAGGCCCTCTGTCCTTCGTTTATTTTGGTTTTAGGTTATTGTGATTTATTGTAATTGGTGGCTTTAGTGTCAATTTGTAACTTTAATAAACGCCGTGTATCGCACCCAGTATGTTTTCATTGCACGAAACCCATCTTCTGCCCACATGATGTCTGATTCTAATGGAATAAATCCTGACGATCTCCGACAAGTATTATTATAGCACTCATATTCAATTTTCCCTTTCACAGAATAAAAAAATATCCAGACCCAGGCAAACACCGTTCAAATTAAAACATCCGAATCACAAGTCATAACATTCTAGTCGTTTGAAAAAATAAAGCATAAAATTTTATGGGATCGTAAATATTCTTATGGGAACGTGTGGGTGTGCCCACGGTCGAAGGTTTAAAGAAGTGGAAGCATTGATTTAGGGCAAGTAATAACAGTCATGGGTCGCTTGTTCTCGCTGAAGTTGGTCCGTGGATGGGTGACCATCTTTACATGGTTGACCCAACGCTAAACTCGAGCGCTTGAGTCCCTAGACAGTAGTGACCTTTAACAATAAAATAAAAACAAAAATAAAACAATAAAACTAAAAAAACTACTTTTTACATTTTCAAACATTTACCAATATCATTTAAAAAAAAACGTAAAATTGCAGTTCGTGACTCATGCATTGTTTTTTTTCACATTTGAATACTGTTTTTATTAATTTGAATATCAAAACAACCCAAATTAAACTTTTTTGATAACTAAATTTTTTTTTTTTTTTTTAATGAAACCCGACTTTAGCATGAAAAAAGAATACCATATTCATTTATAATCGTACAATGTCCCTGATGTGAATACTCAAAACGGATTAATCCCTCTCTCCCTCCGCCAATATGAATTTTTATGACCAACAAACAGTAATTATAATAAAAATGAAGGATTTCAGAGTCATTAATATGTTTTTATATTCGCTGGTCGTACATGACAACGTAAATATGCGATTATGGTCTGTAATGGGGAAAATAAAGTAGTATTTGAAATTAATTTTGGCGTGGAGTGTGTTGATAAACATGCACTATACGTTACACCATTATTATTTGTCGGTCCTAGTGATATAATAAAAAATATTCAGATGTTATTTTATTAGAAAAAGCCGAGAGAATAAAAATATGTGCTGTTTATATTGGGCTACGAGATTGCTACGGCGTAGCTGACGCGTAGACTCCAACGCTACGCTAGCTACAACGTTATAGCGTGTAACCGCTACGCTTTGAGTAAACTTTTTTAGGCATCGATCCTGGCAACAGTAATTATTACTTTGTGTAAAAATGTAGTTTTAATCAGTAAATATTTTTTCTTCTTGATCGTCAACCGCAGCTTATGTCTTCTTCCGTCTGCCCGGATTCTGGATGTGTGCCCGGTTATTATCAAAAGACAAGGCTTCTTACATGCGCCTTCAAACGTTACTAGCATTAAGTGTGTGGACATTACACGTCTGCTAACCTCATCTAGAAAAACAGGTGTTTTGAGTGCAATCCCCATCCAAATATTACTATTCTACCAAAAACAAAAAAATATTACTATTCTACCAAAAATACAAAAACAACCTCTTATTTCCGTTTTCACAATCCTGAAAATACTTTCACACCTGAAAAATGACAATACAAAAACAATATCGAAGAACTTTACGACTGAACCTTGTATTTACATAATTTGACGCTCGGAATCGAACCCGCTACCCGCCAGAGGTTAATATTATGTATTCGTGTTGCTGTAAAATATTTCAGATTGATAAAACGAGAATCGATTTGTTTTTTTGTCTGATGTCGTGATGGCCCAGTGGTTAACGATTCGCCTCTCACACATGAGATTGTGAGTTCAAATCCGTGTAAGTCCCAATGTGAGTTTTCAATTCAAATGTCGTTTCTGAGTTTATTTAGGATATATATTGTAACAATATTCTGATTTAAAAGAGTGTCCTTGGAGTTTCTTGCCCGTTCTTCTACAACGCTTTGGAATGGGCAACTAGCTACTGACCTCAAAATAATATTGTAGATAATTAAATAGACAGAAGGAATTTATGTTATTACTAGCTGCGCCCCGCGGTTTCACCCGCGTAGGTCTCGATCCCGTGGGAATATAGGGATAAAACGTATCCTATGTCCTATTCCTGGTCATGGTCTACCCGTGTGCCCATCCTCTCCTCTCTAGAGTAGGGAAAGTCGCGGCGGCGCGGCGGCGTCGGTACGGTTCGCGTATTGCATTTACAATACCTTCTAAATTATGTGTCCGATTCGAATGAATTAAAAAGTATTTTACTGCTACATAAATACGCTTGATGTTAAATTTATTTTTTTGAATAAGAATTAATATTATATTTATAAAACTCCTTCACAAATATTGCGTTAATTTCGAACAAATTGTATTATATTAAAAAAAGGTTATAGTGAGTCAATCTTAAAAGATAGGCATATGCTGTCGCGGACTTTTTTTTAGAACTTTTAAAGAGGATCAATTCCATTATACATGATATTTGCCTAACTTAAACCGTTTATAAACGCAGCGCACGCTTTCATGTATGCTCCACTCCTATTGGTTGTAGCGTGATGTTATATAGCCTATAACCTTTCTCGATAAATGGACTATCTAACACAAAAATATATTTTTTCAATTCCAACCAGTAGTTCCTGAGATTAGCGCGTTCAAACAAACTCTTCAGCTTTATAATATTAGTATAGATTACAGAAAAAAACTGACACATTTTAAATTCTACTTTTATTTTACCGCTATTATAAGTTCAATCAATGATTAATTGATTGGCAAAAGAAAAGCAAGACCTAAAACAGTGCCACTGCTATTTCTGAAACTGCTACGTACAGGATGTTTCAGAAATCTTGCAGTACCACGACAAAGATAAAATATTTAGCGAATTAGAAAAGAAAAATTAGAACCAATCTACTATCGTAACAGAAACCATATGAAATTATATGATAAGAAATTATACGAATGTCGAAACACCCTTTATAAAAGGTTATAATAATACTATTAAATAAAAATTGCTATAATTATTATATTCCTTATTAATTCATCTGAGATTGGTCGAGGAGTGTATAATAACTGTAAGCACCTTTCAGGATCTGAAAAAAAAAAAAAAATTGTTTATTCTGCACAAACAAAACACTCATAAAACGTAGGTAGCCAAAAGCCTCGTATTTAACCGATAAAAAAATAAAAAGTTTGTCAATATTTTTGTTTATACTCAAATTTCTAATAGAGGGTAAATAAAAATGAGAACATAATAATCTAGGGTTTATTACATGCCTAGCAAATCATTATTCGTAGATGTTATTTTTAGAAATTCTGGCAATCTCTTAGATCGTTACTAGGGTTTATTTCGATTAAACTAGTTTTCTCTGCGGCTTCACTCGCGTGGAGGTCGTAAATTATCCCACGAGAACGAACTACCGGAATAAAACGTATCCTTTGTCCTAACCCAGGTCAATTTCATCCAGATCCGTTCAGCCATTTTAGCGTGAAAGCGTAACAAACAAACAAACTCACTTGTATTTATATTATTATTATACTAAGTTAGGATTTTATTTATGTATGTATTCATAGAGTACCTATACTTCTTTTGCTTTCTTAAAACTCGTTAAATATTTTCTGGATTATTCTTCGTCATGAAGATTAAGAAATCTAACTTTTTTTTCCTCCTATTTTTGGCTCTGTAGATACTTCAAATAAAGGTGTAAAATAAAAGTTATAAAACTAAAACCCAACTACGACAAAAACTCAACTAAAAAGTTATAAACAAGACATCACAGACAGACAGATTAAAAATCCGGAGTCACACGAGTTAGGCATAAAACAAACAGGTACGTGTGAGTCCGGATTTTTGTGACGAGTAGTTTAGAAGATATGAGGGAACACATGAACATACACACACTCCTTTTTGCTACGACGGAGTCGGATAAAAACTGGCCTTGTACACTCTAAAACAGTGATACGTTCAATCTGATAGGGTTAATGGCTCAAATCAGTACGGTGATGAGTATCATATTGAGGAACGGGCATCGCGCTAACACAGTTTACCTCGCCATCGACATATATACAAGATCCCAACATTAACCGTTGGGCAGTTGCCCGCAGGCGACACCTGTCTGGTCTGAGGATCCTCCCTTTTCTATAGAGGATGAGTGAACTTTACACGCTGTTCCTCATACCTCTAAAAGGTTATTGTCCTATGATATTAGGTACCTATCACATTATTATGTTTTAAGACTTAAGAAATAGTAAGTCTTCGATGGCTAGAACAGGTCGTAAGAATGGACGAAACCAGACTACCCAAATGATAGCAAACCGGTTCAAGGAAAGAAAAAGTCGGAAATAGGTCGATATGGAAAAATATACTCGACCAGGCTGACAAGACCTACTTATGGCGTTACAGCCGTCATTCTAGGGCCGGCGTCCACTGGCGGCTCGCGAGCCGTCCGTGGGCGCCGGCCCTAGAATGATGCTGATAGTTCGGTATAACCTAAGAAAAGAACCAGATATAAAATATATAATTCAAATCAAATCAAAATATTTTATTTCACTTAAACCTACATGGGCGGAAACGTCAGAAGCTAGGTGCACGGTTCCAATTGGTCGTTTCCTATGAAGAAGAGCCGGCAAGAAACTTCACGGTTACTCTTTTAAAAATAATAGACTCCTACAATATTTTCGAATTACAGTGTTAATAAGTATGGGAGGATATTGTAGGCCTTTCAACAATAAACTTACACTTATAAACGTAGCCACAGTGAGCTTAGTAAAAGGCCCAGCCGAGAACACGACGATCTTGTTGAACTGCGCTGCTAATAAGTACAGGTCTTTGCGATACTTTACACTCTTCGTCCACCAAATGCTTTCGTAAGGTCCTCTCATTAAATCTGCACTCTGGAAACAATAAAAAATATCCCTTACTAGCTTCCACCGGCGGCTTTGCCCGCGTGGTATGGCGATAAAAAGTAGCTTATGTCCTTCCCCGGGATGCAATCTATGTCTTTGCCAAATTTTATCGAAATCCGTTCAGTGGTTTAGGCGTGAAAAGGTAACATACAGACAGAGTTACTTTCGAATTAATAATAGGTATTATTATTATGGATTTAATACATATTTCAGTACCTGGCCGATCTGGGCGACTGAGCCCTGCACTGGTAAAAATAGAGACAGTTGTATGTTATATTTCATATTTCTATACAGTTATATTGCCAAATTTATCAAAACAGCGAAATATTTGACATCTATGTGCGACGTTGCCTACTTTCAGAATACATGCTCTTAATATATTAATCATTCATTCCTTCAAACAGATTACTGATCATTACTACTTATCTAACGAAACACACACATAATATTGTCATGGTGATTATACCCACTACAGGAAAATCTACCGGATGGAATTCGTTAAATTCGTTTTAGTTCTGTCGTAGCCTGGTAACTGGAACCAAAATGGCCATTATTTTACTTTAACTTCAAAGAGAAAAATATATTGAATACAAATGAAAATACAGTGATCTGTTACACGTTAAGAACGTTCTGAACCCTTTGAAAGAATATCCCGTTTGACTTCAACTGAGGCTCGAAATTCAGAAATATTTTCACTTGCTATATGAAACACGGTACCTACAGAGAGACAAAGTGAATGCTTCTATACAATTAACAACTCGTAATCATGTGTCGAAACGAGTAACCTACACGAGAACTACTCATGTCGTGAATATTATGATAGGGGTACCCAGTCAACATTAATAGGGCCAACATTTTTTTCAATCGCCAGATTACTTTTATGTGAGGAATAAATGTGACAAAATTGTGGTTCAGAAATGTGGTCATATTTAAAGGTGTGGTACACCATTACCATTAAACTAAACAACTTTCTCCATCGGACCAACATCGTAATCTCATTGATCATCTTTAGCACGCTCGAAAACTATGAAAACGATACCAAAGACGAAAAATTTGAAAAATTCCGCTGCCATCTTCTTAGAGTTTCATTATGACCAAATTCACACTTTCTCTCTCTCTAGGCATGCGGGTCGATGTGTACAATTTTATCCCATGACACTGTAATCAATTTCCTCTTTTCTTTTGGTTTGTCTTTTATTTTCGTCTGCCGACGTTCTCTCTCTTTCTTTCTCTTTGAATTAGAAGAAGACAGTCGGATGTATCAACATTTTCTGTGAGTTTACAAGCCGCGTAAAAGAACTTCGTTCCAAATAGGACCTATTTATTATTTTGGTAAAAAAAAGAACAGATGATTACACTACAGAGAAGATACATTTATACCCACCGCAAATAAAACGTCATTGCTATGCCAGCAATATATAAATAACTGTGCAACTCCAAATACCAAATATTCCGTAGTCAAGAATCTTTGCATTGGGCTGGTTTCAATCTGAAACAGAATGTAAAATTGAGAATTGATTGTGATTGATTGAATTGGTTGTGATTTGACTTATTGTTTCAGATGGGTGCAAACATTACAGGAGCTCGTGGCTACGTAATTACAGCCGCAGGGTTCGATCCATAAGGTTACTCTACGCTTGCCGGGGTTGGTCCATGGATGGGTGACCGACCATCTTTACCTACCGAGACTTCTCCGTGCCTCGGAAAGCACGCGAAGACGTTGGTCCCGGCTGTCTTTGTGGATCTTAGACAGTCGTTACGGTTCGTCAGAAGCCCGAAAGTCTGACAACCAGTCTTACCAAGAAGTATCGTATTACCCAGTTACCGGGTTGTGAGGGTCAGATAGGCAGTCGCTCCATGTAAAATACTGGTATTCAGCTGTATCCGGTTAGACTGGAAGCCGACCCCAATATGGTTGGGAAAAACATTCATAATGATTGTTGCACATCTCCGCCGCGAAACCATAGTAGCGAAGCCGCAGTAGTTCAATTGTGTGTGCGCGAGTCATAAGCTGACCGCTATTAAAATACTCACAGTGATTTGATAAGCAGTGACACATAGCATTACTGAGCAAACAAACATGTATAGTAACATTATTGGCGATAGGCATGAGTCGAAGAGTCGGGCGAACCTGGAAAGAATAAAGTTAATTTAGGCAGAATTTTGAGGGGTTAAAAACAAACACATTATTTCATTTAGTTTTTAGGAACACATTAAAGCGGGCTTGCACCATCGCACGAACAGTTCGGTTCTCGTGCATCTTAGGGGCCGCCTCCACGAACGAGAGAATAGCGGAGATACGACGAGTGGCTGAGTGCGAGCGAAACGACATCGTATCGCTGCGCGCTCGTCGCTCTCGCCGCGGAACGTGGCGCTCTCGCAGCGAGAGCGTGGCGGAAGGTTTATCTACCGAGCAGGTTATTATTTCAATGTCACTGCCGAGACATAATACTGTTAATTTATTATACTGTGCAGTAGCTGTTAAAAATTACAACTTCTACCTACAAAACACAAACGTAATGTACATTTTATCAATCCGAAATGAAACAAATTATTAATCTACTTCAAACTTCGGGTACCACATATTCGAAGTAATCCTAACTCCCCATGTTAATGCGGAAACCGGTAAACAAAGTTACAAGAATTTATCGTTCACATTTAACTGTACAAGTTAGATTGACTTCGCTAAGGTTAATTTGGATTTTGAACTCGCTTTTAACAATGCGGAAGAACAATTTTATCTAGAGGAGTTTAGGTTTCCTGTTTACTTAATATCCACAATCTTATAAACAATGATAATTATAAGTAAAAAGGTGACGATAGGTTATACACGTTACGCAAGTGGTACGTAAAAACTTGGCTGGTTAGCCAAGTTGCATATAAGAAAGAAAGTCAAATTACAAAAAAAAAACAACCGACTTCCAAAAAATAACTTTAATTTTGGAAGTCGGTGGCAAAAAGCGGAAATTGAAAAGCAAAGACGAAATTAAAGTTATTTTTCACTTTTTTAGTGTTTTTTTTTTGTAAACAGTTTTTATTTTTCACTTTTTAGTTGTGTTACCTACCCCACACAAATCCGAATACCACTACCTGCTATGTAAATAACAGTGAAGGAGTCAAACAGGATATCGTCTAGATAAACTAAGCGGGAAAAATACGTAATATTGAAGCTAACTCAAAAATTACGCAAGCAAAGTTAATAAAATTTATATGGGACCACCTCGGAAGCATGACCTACCAAACAAAAAAAGAATCATCAAAATCGATTCATAATTGGCGGAGTAATCGCGTAACAAACATACAAAAAAAAAAAAAAAAAACATACAGACGAATTGAGAATCTCCTCCTTTTTGAAGAAGTCGGTTAAAAAACGTTAATTGGCGGTAAACATGACACAAAAAAGAAAATATGTTTATTTTCTTTAATAAGAAAATATTGGGGGAAACATGCGTCACTTCCACGCAAAACGGCTATTGCTCAGCATTATGCTGCGACCCTATGCAGGAATAAGCCCCAGCGCTGGTTTTCAGCGACAGCCAGCGCCGCACCGGTGCGGCAGACTATTGTTAGGACGCGGTACCGGCACAGCGTACTTTAAAAGAAATAATAATAATAATATAATTTAAAAGTGATGGAATATAATAATGTCTTTTTCCTTGTTTTTTTTTTCTGCTTGTTTTTTTTTTTTTTACTCCCGATAATTACGAAATGCCGTCCTACTTCTACATGTCATCTAATAGTGTAAAGGCTGTGCTTTTTAATAATCGTAGACTAAAGGCTCGTGCAAACAGACGCGAAATCGCGGGCGCGACAGGCAGCGGTACCTTTGTCGACAAAGGTACCGCTGCCTGTCGCGCCTGCGATTTCGCGTCTGTTTGTACGAGCCTTAATTTGACATTTCAAGGGATTGTTGTTTGTTTTTTCAATTTGGAGTTTGACATTTGCACCTGTCAAATTAGTCTACGAGATTAAAAAACAGACTTTAGTGTAGTGTAATTCTTAATACAACATATCAACGGGAAATTGCGAAATAATTTTACAGATTTAATTGAATATTAATTTTAAATATTCAATTAAATCTACAACCTAATTAAACTATGAAAAACCATAGAGTAACTAATTACTTACTTGACCAACTCAACATGCCTCCTGTGACAATTCTTCAATCTCTTTATAGCTTCATCATGCTCTCCTTGATCCGGTTCCGATCCAAAAATATTCATAGAATCAATTCTCAACAACTCCAGTTCAGCTCTAAAAAAAACCATGATTACCATGGAATTAGTATCAAAAGAAGTGATCCATCCTCCACCGTATATAGCGGCATAACTTTGATAAACATAAGCTGCTAAATATCCGACAATAGTTGTCTTATCCCAAGGAACCCAAGAACTAACAACTTGCAAGTAAGTATCCGTTCCATTTTTTATGTTCTCTCTATAAGTCTCCGAGGATAAATATTTGAAGATCGGCTGAACCATGACTATGATAACAGTAGTATACATTAACGACCAATACAGATAAGTTATCTGTCTGCAATATTTCGTAAATGTGGATAGTAGTTCCAGCTTTTTCTTGTCCGTCGTTAATCGCTGGTTTAAGTCCGCCTTTGTGACGTATTCGATGATGCTGATCCAATACTTTTGCCAGCTCAAAAAGGTTGTCACTTTTATCACACTCATTGTGGCCAGCATTGTAATCTTCAAATTGTTTAGGAGCAAATTCATGTCCGATTTCACGAACCAGACATCAATATACTCGGTTGCAGTAAAAATGGTCACCAGAATATGCATGATTACATAGAAATATTTCATGAAAATATTTTTGGGCAGCAATAATCCCCAAAATTGTAATGCCTTTACATTTGGCCCTAGTAATGGCTTTTTTGGGTTTTCCAATTTCTGGAAAATATTTTTTAACATCTTATCAGATCGACTTGATGAAGCAGATTGGAATAATGATGCCAGCCTTTATTACACGATTCCAAAGACGAAGATAATTACGTGATTTCAAGAAATAGGGTTGGGACATAAGGTGGCTATGAATATCGAGATTTTTTGCTGAGCTTGTTTTTTAGAACTCATTTTAAAACTTTGATCCGATTATGGTAATAAACTTCGATAATATTCGAATCTGAATTTTATTATAAAGTAGACAACAAGCCTATAGACGAGTCTATTTAATAATAAAAGCTCGTTCAATATAACCAGACACGTTTACACAATAATGGCTTATAACCATAAAAAATAAAAGATAAAAATAAAGAAAATATTTTATTAATTTGAGCGTTTAATAAATCAACTCAGTGTCGAAGTTGCATTTTTTATACAAAAATACGAATTTTAATTAAGTAAAGCGATGAATTTCCGACAGTCCGTCAATGTGTCAGTTTTGTAAATAATCGATATTTGCTTGTGAAATAAAAATTCTTTCGTTCGCACATAGCATCAGCTGAAAAATTGTGTCAAAAGTTTTTGACATGATAGTTTTATAATACTAATTCACCGAAATCTTGATAAAACAGTATTCCTGAGATGAATATTTTACCGAGATCTTAGGAAAGTTTGGAACTTAGGAGAAACTTTCAAGTTTTTATAATCCATTCGCGTTGGCGTGAAATGGAAGATGGTTTTGTA
The DNA here is from genome assembly GCA_948473465.1 of Lithophane ornitopus. Taxonomy (NCBI): domain Eukaryota; kingdom Metazoa; phylum Arthropoda; class Insecta; order Lepidoptera; family Noctuidae; genus Lithophane; species Lithophane ornitopus. Next base: position 12,044,064 of record OX419637.1, on the reverse strand, counting down.
GGTATGCTTAAAATATTCACGCGAAAACATTATCTAAATTAGACGTGAAAAGAAAGTTGGAATATTTTAGGATTAAATAAAATGAGCGCAACACATGACTGCCACGGTTACAGTATTTGACAAAATATTTGAAAAAACAAATAGGTTCCAGTCCTTACTTACCCTAAAACCCTTACCCTACCCCCCTTTTCCTTACCCTACCCGCATCTTTTGACTAGGTATTATTTCTGTCACGATCGTGCAACTGTCTGTGTGTGTGCAACAACAAGTGCAAAACAGAGAAAGGATTTAATCTTAGCCTAATGACGTGATAAGTATCGTTTATCAATCTCGGCCTAAGATCTTCCGCTAACAAAATCCAGACAAATCCACGTGATGGATACAGTCTTCAACACAGTTATTTTTCATATTAAACCTAAAAATACCTAAATCCGAAAGTTTCCTTTATCGCCAGTTATATCTGAGTATAATTTATTACTTGAGCAATAAATCCTTACTTTTTCGTCCCTAATTAAAATATTTCAGGGTTTTTTTTAGATAAAATATATTATTTTATGCCAGCTTTTAATCATGTTAATCTTATCAAAGAGAACAAGGCCTTTTGTTTCATGAAAAGTATTTTACGGTTACTGACTGTTTGACTCGTTACTTTAAAATCTACAAATAATTGTGAAAACCTGATCATACTTTTTTACACTACGCTTTTCACCCATACCTTTTAAAATACGTTTGATAATTACACAATATGCAGGTAGATTACTTGTTTGAAATAAATTGTTTAAGTTATAGTTTTACAAAACTGACAGTATCTTTTTTTTTCCCCTTTTTATCGATAACGTCATCAATAGTTTCCCATCCCTATTCATTACAATTAAATAATACAATCGCATTATCACTTTCTACCTTAGTGATAATTGTGACACCTTCCATAGATTTATCAGTCCATAATTATATATTAGCCGTTGTCATTATACGGAAAATTTTATGGAATTATTTCTCTTGTCGATAATAACTTAATTTTATATCGCGCGATATAATTAAATTCCTGTTCATTTTGATTTATTTTCGTACATGGCTTTTTGCGCAGCTTTGTCTGTTCATATACGTATTTTATTTTTAAAAGAATTCTTTGTTATTTAAATCATGTTTATTTGTGATTCTTTGAACACAAATCATAATTAGCCTATTGAGTCCACTGGTGTTCTGCTCAAGAAGAACTAAATGACGGGGTCCTCGGCAAATCAGGCGGACCAAAACCTGGCCGAGGGAGTGTGACGAACTACGATAGTCTTCCAGCACCCCGGCCAAAAGTACTTGTAGCAAACCGTGTGGTTTTAGTCAGTAAGAGTCTAACAGACTTCTCCGCCAAAAAGGCCAGTTCAAAAGCACACTTTTGGAGATCCTCTCTAACACAATAGGTCATCCCTATTGTGTTAGAGAGGATCTCCAAAAGTGGCCAAAAGTGGATCGCCTGGGTAAAAAAAAAAAAACTATTTAGTCCGCAAGTCAGATAATAAAAAAATATGAGACACGTATTTTTTGCTTTATCATAATAATAAAAAAATACTTAGATAAAACGCATTAAAGTTGGGGAGTGGGGGTCGCTATGTCACAAGTATAAAATCTATCTACATACTCGTGACGTCATGGCACATTTTAACTCAACGTATCGCCGTAATCTTTCGATTACGTAAAAAAAGAAAAAAATACTTAGCTAATATTTTTTACTACTGTAATTGACGGACAAAAAAAAAACTCAATGAAAAAATAATGCAAAAAGAAAAATATTGATATCTTACTTTACTAGCGGACTAAAGAGACACGTTTTGGGTGTTTTAGAAGTTTTAGAGCCCGTTTCACTAGATTTGGTCACGTATTTTGTTGACAGAACTTTTTAGTACGTCCAGTGGTGAAACAATTTATTCATGGATTTTCGAAGGAAACTGTAGTGTGAAGTTGAGAAAGTAAATAATGTGTGTAAGTGCGCTTAAGCGGCATATTCTGAGCCGTCGCCGTCGCATAAATCTGTTTAGAAGTTTTACTTCAACTGGGAAATTAAAGTTATCTGCAAGTATAGTAGACTGTATGATAAGGGAGCAAAATAATATTTTTACGGCGAGGGCGCGTTTTTTAATCCAGTGCGAAGTGACTAACGTACTACTTCTAGAATAGAATCCTGAACGTAGCGAAGGATACAAAATACGTCGTCCGAGCCAAAAATATATTTTGCGGCTGAGAGATACATACACTCTACTTTTCATCACCCACTATGAGAAAATAAAAGGCGCCTCATATTTTACCAAGGTGGGTAATCTACTTTTCTTTCAACTACCTACCTACCTACTTACCGTGATAAAATATACTCAAGTTAATGAAAACAAAAGTTATCCCGCGACTTCTATGGCAATAGGTTATTAGCAATTTCATTTGCAGCTGTTTTTATACGTTGTCTGTCTGAGTGATCAATCAATTAATCAATCAATCAATCAATCAATCGACCAAGGCTTGTACAGTACTTTTCTCAAAAAATGCGCGGAAATTCAAACTGAGTAAATTAATTATGAACGATTCACGCGCCAATATGTTCATTTGATTCTTCTTTACTTTAAACAGGTCTATTTGCAAGCCAAATCGAAATTCAAATAAAATCTTTGTTAGTAGTTACAGTGTTAAGGTTGTCAAATTAATGTTCAAAATCAAAATATTTTATTTCACATTTACCTACATGGGCACTTATGAAACGTCAGAAGCTAGGTGCACGGTTCCAATTAGTCGTTTCGTTTCCGTTCGTTCGAATTTCCAAGCATGTTTGAGAAAAAAGATATTAATTAGGTCCTTATAATTTCGTTTCACATAGAAGATAACTAATGCATGTTATGCTGATCTTTGACATTCGTTACGGGTAGTCAGAAGCTGGAAAACTGAAACCAAGTCTGTCGAGTAACCAGTGGGTCGTGTTGCTCAGCTAGGCAGTCGCTCCAAGTATAATACTAGTTCTTTTTCTGCTGCATCTGCTGATAATGATCTGCCAGAAGCTAACTCGAAAAAAGGGCAAAAAAAAAAACAGCATAAATCGCTTTATCAAATATCACGGTATTTATCAAAAGATCTCCGCTGTCCTAAAGAGGAGTGTCCAAAAAGGCGTATCGTCCCCTCGGGATACAATTACTATATATTATCAGCAGGTACGGACAAATGATTGCGTCCTTAAGACCGTTTAATGAGAAAGTCATTACGGTAGCGCGTGACCCGTTTTCTATTGCGACTGGTTGGTATTATGCAGGAAGGGCAGAAGTCTTGCTCCAGGATTTTACGTGTTAAACTGTTCAGGCATCAGTCTTATTTATTTTCCTGAAGAATGGCATGTGAGCTATTAAGTATAGCAGAAAAATCCGACTACAGGTAATAACTAAAAAAATCTTAGCAAGATGCCCGTTCTAGGAACCTACTAGGCTTTGGAACTAGCTTCATCTTTCTGACCGACCGACCCCTTAGCATAGCATAATCCGCCTATAATGTTCCCACTGCTGGGACACAGGCCTTCTCTCTGTGAGAGGGAGTGGGCCGTAATCCACCACGCGGGCCCAGTCCGGGGTGGTAGATGTCACATGTCTTCGAATTTTTGATTCTAGGACATGCCGATTTCCTCACGATGTTTTCCTTCACCGTTTTGAGAGCAATGGCGATGATATAATTTACACAAAGTAAGCCTGACAATTCAAAGTGCCTATAATTGGTTTATTTGAAATAAATCCTTTGAGTTCGAGTTTGTGTTTGATGGCTTTTCAAGCAGTTAATGAAGAAAGTGTAAGTTATTTAATCTTAGATTTGATGCCGCGAACTGCATCAGAAATTTTACAACGTGGTTAAATAGGAGATGAAAGTTTGTATGGAACTTTGTCATTTGTGCCGATGAGAAATTCCATCGGGCAAACGGTTTGTTAACTTCTTCTTTTCGTGTAGTTAGTCACTAACCTGGTATCAGAGTTTTAAAGCCGCCCAAAGGCCTCTGACTTGGCTTTACATGCCATCGAGAAATATTCTCAAGCATGCCGGTTTCCTCACGATGTTTCCCTTCACCGTTTTTAAACCAAGTGATAATTATACAATACGCTCATGAATCCGAAAAGTCAGAGGTGCGGCGTGACTTGGGTTCGAACTAGAGACCTATGACTTGGCAGTCCGAAGGTCACACCACTAGGCTATCACTTCTTATACGGTATTTTTGATCAATTAACACTAATTCACTATAGTATGCTAGTTGTAAAACGTTTCCACACACGATAAGCCAACAGGCACTTAAACCCCAATAACAGTGCATTGCCTCAATTTCGGCTTTACACTTAAGCGTGGTGCACACGAAGAATTCACGCCGCAAACCGCACGTTATCGGGATTCCGAATTGTGGTTTACGGACGGGTGCAAAACGGTAGACCTCGAGTGACCGATGTATTTGTAGGAGAATTTTTAATTCGATGAAGCGTTAGTGTATTTATCAATATTTTCGGTAAATTTTAACCTATGGTTTTATAACAATTGCCGTGCCCCCAGCACCCCAGCTCATAAGTTGATAAATATATAATATCTACGACGAATAGGGTCTTTTTATTAAATAAAAACAAGAAACGAACCTATTCTTCCTCCGTCGTCCTTCCTCAGTCGTATAAATACGACTGAGGCGGCACGGCACGAAAACATTTGTCGTATTAATCTGACTGGGGCGGTCAATGGTTAATGGTAATACAAAGGAAAATAAATATATATTTTTTGTATTAAATTTTTAAATTAGGAAGACGTTAGATACTTATTCCGAAACGCAAATCCAATTTTAAATGTCTAATAACTGGAACTATGTCACTCACACATAAATTTATACTAACCTTTTTTTTGTTTCTTTCGGCTATTTTGCATGTGTGTATTTTGTTTATGTGTGGCGGCATCTACATCGCCACCTGTGAACTACGCATCAAACACCTGACGTCACACAAAATCACGACGTTACACAAAAGTCCTGCATCGCGCAATTAAAGTTTACCGCGCGATCAACATATAAACAAGATTTATAGGGTTATGTTTGAGCTGAATTGAAACCACGATTAGTTTGATGATTGTAATCCGAGACAATACAAGAGGAGTTCAACAATATTAGGTACTAAATAAACTCTAAAAGAAACTAAGGTGACGACCTGGTGCGTAGGTGCGTACGTGTTCATTGTTTGCTCTCGCGCGCTGTACTAACTAGGTGTGTGTAACTTTACGGAACCGACTCACTGATCCGAATCATTGAAGTGATTCAAAAGATTGGTTCAGTAACAACGTTTCAAACGCATCATTTGGATCTGAAACATTACTTTGCTCTGGCTCATTCAGCGCGACGCGTCGCTCGCGAGGCGACTGAGCAGTGAGCGAGCGAGAGAAGGAGACTGAGACACACTGAGTTTTTTGACTCGCGGGTCGCGAGTGAGCGGGCGACATAATTACAATCGATACAAGTCAGAAAGAGATACCAAATGAGATGTGTAGTACTCATACAATCACAGATTTTCGTTCAAATTTACTCTGTGCATTCGTTGTCGTTATCCGTGCACGTAAAAATGACCACTAAGGCGCTTACGTATCAAATGCTATACGGTAGTTTTTTGTAATGTATACGTAACATTCTGTATTTTATATCCTTTGAGCCGATGATCCAAATGAACCATATCAGTGTTTCGGATCATTTCAGTGATCCAGATGCGAATGATCCAATCGCAAAAATGATACACTTTTCCCACCTCTAGTACGTTGAGTATAGGTGGCGCGCGGGGATCGCGCGGCACCGACTCGAGCGCTGAGGCGGCGACGACTCGGTTGGGGGGGATGAGTAGTTACATTAATAATTTTGTGGGTTCGCGCTATAGATTCCAATATCAATCGTTGGGCAGGGCAGTTGCCCGCCACAACACCCGTCCAGTCGGAGGATCCTCCGTTTTTGTAGAGGATGAGTGAACTTTACACCCTGTTCCTCATAAGTATAAATAAATAATGTGCGTCATATTGTTCAGAATTGACAACGCTTCTTTCTTTTATTTATTTCTTTCGAAAGATCAATTTGATTGAAGTTTATGTTGTAATAGTTATCTTTTTATTTTTCTGCTATTTATCTGTCTCGTGTAATACGGTAAGAGATACAAGAAACGACATTTATAGCTGTTTCATGGCTATTTTATTTATGTTATTAGGGTGCCTGACTTTTTAAACTTAACTTGTGTTACAACAGACGTCTAATGGCATACTTGAGTCACTTTTTCGTCTGATTGTAATTGACTTTTCTTGTAAGGACTAATGTTGATGGATTTATTAGTGAAGGCGAAAGTAGTATTAAAGAAAGTAATTAGGTCACGATCTTAGTACTTACTTAGTTAAGGCTTAGGGTCATCACTCAGTATAACGGCACCACACCGATACGACTTGTCATTCAAGTTAGGATTTTAAATCAAATGTATTAAAGTCTATTTTACGATGTCTATACGCGGGCTGCGCACGGTCCACGAGCTGTCCACTATTCTGTGTGACCTCCACAATCCAGTAACTGGGTAACACGATACACCTTGGTCAGACTTTCAGATTTCTGACGTCTATCAGACTTGATTTCCAAACCACGTAGGGGTCTTTATATGTAATGGAAGGTCACCCATCCATAGACCGACCTTGGCAAGCATAACTTAACCCGAGCTCCAAGTTAAGTGAGTATACTGCATTATTCCACTTAAGTAATAATCAGTATTCCCATAGCAACACGTAAGATGACTGCTGTAATCAAGTCGTTTATGTAATGGAGTGCGATCCTCTTGTAGAATGGATGCCGTTACTCTGTATGAGTCTATTATTGTCGACCTGTGAGGGGGATAAGTGTGGAGAGCGATGAACCCTCTATTTTTTAAAGAATAAAATCTATGGCAACTAATCTATATTACCAATATTATGAATATTATGATAGTTCATTGATTCAGGCGTGATCCATTATACAGCGTGTCGCGTATTCATTTTATGAAAATCTTTGAATTTCATTAAACGTTATTATTTATTGATTTGTTTACAATTTTCTAAATTTCCATCTTGGAGCAACCTGTACTTAAAGCACTAGCGAAGAGGTCATTTGCCGGGGTCACGGATCATATGTAGGCAAATAGAAGGAAAGCCGCGCAATTTATTATAAATTATGCCGACATAGAATGGGACCGATAGAACGTAAACCAGCTGGTAGGTAGCTTCATGAATGAATCTTTTACACAGAGTGATCTTAATTTTGGTTATGTTTTTATTATTTAGTTTGTTTGAATTTAAATTTTTCAATTGACCAATTATTTTATTTTATTATAATTTTTATGATTACCGGCCACTAGCCCTACCCGTGTGTTAAATTAATGTTGACATTGTAGCGGCACGTTGTATATAAAATACAATAGACGTATATTAGTAACCTATTCCGCTTAACTATTCCTCAAGAGTCATAAAAACCCTGTAAGAAATCCACACATGTTTCACTTCTAAACGAGGCATCCTCAGGATGACGATTGACCAGTCGCGAACCCGAACAAGATGTGTTGCCACGCCGAGCGCCGGACGCAGAGAGCGGAAAATAAATAGTAAGTAGAGGTTACAAAATTATAATATATTTATGTCTATTATATTTTATTATCAAAAAGTTTAGGTGTTTGTGTGATTATCTCTATCAAACCTAATTTCTAAATGATGGCACCTATACCCCATTTGAAATAAGATTAGACATTAAAACAAACCCTTTTACAGTCCGTTCAACCAATTTTGACTTCTATACCGTAGGCATAAAGAAAGCATTATAAGCAAAAAAAGTTACACAATACCAACTATCTACTGCGGCTGCCATTTGTCATGCCACCAACGCAATAGAATTCAAAATCGGTTAAACGGAATGTAAAAAAGGCTTATCTATACGTCTAATCTTATTTCAAATGGAGTATAGTAGAAAATTACGAATCCTGCGAAACAAAACATATTTATTACGATTACAACGAAAGACATTGTAGGTAATCACGTACAATCAGTATCATGATGTCTGTTTGCATTATATTGAGACAGGCAGAGCTATTATGCTAGCTTATACGTATTCTTTTTTTCTCTAAGGCAATGGTGCCGATGTCAACAATTATGCCGAGACGTATAGATAAGGTACGTCTAATCTTATTTCAAATGGAGTATAGGTAAGAAGCACATTTAATATTTCTTTTTTTAGAATGATAGAATTTTCATCTATCATTCTGCAGTCTAAGATGCATATAAGGTGTACGTAATAGTTTTATATTATAATGAGATATAGAGTAATCCGGTGTCCCAGTGGTAACGGCCGCGAATTACGAGTTGTATTCGTGGCTCTTATAATGTAAACAAATATTTCAAAATCGAAAATGCCAGAGCTAAACTCAGTCCCACTTACCCAAATCTAATGCAAGATGACCTTATAGAACCCATCCGTAACTCATGGAGGATAACATATTTGGGTAGAGCCGTAGAATAGGAATATATAGAAGCGACACACTCGCTGTAAACACATTTCTAAGTGCCTATAGTTTCGATGCAGATATTATGTATCGTCTGTTCCAAAAGTTTCAGGTGAAAGTATAAATAAATCCTCAGGTTAAATTCTTACGCAATCTGTGTTTTTGAAACCTACCCTCATCACTATTTTTAACAATTTATTGGTTCTAATAACATTATTAAATTGTAATTGAAAAATCAACTATGAAAATTGAGATTATGAAATTAATCAATAATAATTATCGAATGAAAAATATCTTTATAGTGATTTAACATTAGAATTTCGGGTTTTAATATTCAAATAATCAATTTAAAACACTTCATTTGTATGTAGCACTACACGTTGGTATCCACAGATACGTTTTCTAATCCATTTGTTTACATTTTGCCATTGGGGGGTTACCATAATCGCCACGTTTGGCAGGCGGGTTGGCGATCCCAGTATGGTTTTAAAAATACATAGAAAACGCTGCTGTCCGTGCTCTAGTAAGTCCCTTAGTCGCCTTTTACGACACCCATGGGAAGAAATAGGGCGTTGCTATTCTTTAAGTCCGGCAAGTAGTGGTTTGGTGAGGCCTATGTCCAGCAGTGGACGTCTTTCGGCTGAAATGATGATGATGATGATCAGAATCTCTTGGAACACAGTCAGGATTCTGTCGTCACTAGCGGCGTAGGTACAGTCACGGACTTTAATTGATGAGCCACCTTCAAACTTTTCAATTTTACAGTTTCATATATTCACGAGATTACACGATTAAACACGAACTCAAATCGCACGCTCGTAAACAAGATGACAAATAAATTACATATAATCGGAAATAGTCTTATCCATAGAGGTTGACTAATAAGTTCTCAATGATAAAAATAAATAAAATGTTGCATTAAGGTTACCCAATCTATTTGATACTGACTTCCTTTGAATCAGAGCTCATTAACTCGATTATTCTGAAAACATAACTGAAGACAGTGACAGTTGAAATGTCGAAGTTACCTTAATGACTATTAATATTTCTCCGTACGCTAATGTTACTATCGCTACGCTTAAACAATCGTTGCTAGGTTACTCTTGCTAGACCTGCAATTGGTTGACTTTGGGTATAGTCGCTTTGCTGTCAAGTTTGTAGTTCTGGCTCTTAGGGTAGCCAACCGGTAAAGTTATTAAATATAATTTTCTTCTACTAATACGAAGACATTATGACTTTCCGTGTCGGGAACCGAAAAAACCCGATTTGCATTACACGGCTAAAATACGAACAGTGCCAGGTGGCTCATCAATTAAAGTCCGTGACTGTACATTCAAGCTTAGAAGCTGATGTTGAGTAGGAACTTGTCACTAACATTAAATAGGTAGGTAACTTCTTTTTCACGTGGTCAGTGACAAACCTGTTACGTAACTTTTAAATAAACATCGGCCGAATCAGAGCTTATCATAATCTTACATAACATCCATAATCAGCCCAGTGCTAATAATGTTGTTGCTGATCTCGGTTTTGTTAATGTTATTAGTAATTAACTTTTTATTTATTTTACTTCGATGGTCCTAGTTTATCATTTATAACTTCCAGTTACCCTTTGTGCCTGGAGGATTTTATTTAGGTAATTTATGTTTAACTTTTTTTTCTGCTTGAGTAGTTCTCGTTTTTATTTTATTTTATCATATTTTTTGTGGTTGGTATATCGGCATGTGCTAGCTGACATATGGCTAATAATTAGATTTAAGTTTTATGTATGTAATGTAAATGATTTTGTATACTTTTGTATAGAATCAATTTTTCTCTAACTGAACAGACAGCTGTGCTGCTGGGGAGTTTGTTGCGCCACTTCTTCTTCCCAGCTAAAGCACTAGGAAGTGGTGAAGGGTGGGCGTTTTGGGGGACTGTCTTATGTAATTTTCTCAGCCTAGTTTGAATAAATGACTTTTGATTTTGATTTAGATTTTGTTCCCACTGCCGGGGCACACGCCTCCTCTCTTCGAGAGGGAGTGTGCCGTAATCCACCACGCGGGCCCAGTGCGGGTTGGTAGATGTCACATGTCTTCGAATGTTTTGGTTCTAGGTCATGCCGGTTTCCTCACGATGTTTTCCTTCACCGTTTTGAGAGAATCTCAATCTTAATTAAGTGAAAACCCGACAAAAGACGTCGGCAATTAAATCGGCAATTCGTCATCGGCGCAAGAACAAAGAAAGACAGTTGTATAACTTTCGCTTCTATGTATCTATAGATTTCTTGTTCTTTGGCAGAACCCGCTATCCGTTCTGTAACTTGTATGGTACGATGATACAGCAGAAATGTGATGGGCGACTAGCAAATGGGGTCTCAGCTGCCGTTTATATTATACTCGTTTGGGAAAACTGGTCCGCTTGCTGAAATATCGAGATTTTCAGTATAATATTGAGCTGTGTGCACTCAATGAAAGTTCATTGATAAACCTTGACACTGTCTTAAGTTTCCGTATGGACACGTTTGGAATTATTAAATCTCCAAGATGGTAAAAAAACCTAGAAATTAAAAAACACGGCTGTACCTGCAACAGTTAAACAAGATTTTTCTTCATAAAGATCGAATTTGTTCAATCTAATTAAGTATGTAACTTAACAACCGATTTTGAAAATTCACTAATACGCATCTTTTCCACTTCGTGTACGTTGATGACGTTATAATAACTCCCTGTCACTTATATTTACACAGCAAGTTAGATAAATGAATTTGTGTACGGTAGTTACAACAACAAAAAAATTAAAAATAAAAACTTTGTAACAACAAAACACTACAAAGTGAAAAATAAGTTTAATTTCAGAAGTCGTTGGCAAAAACGGAAAAAACAACACCAAAGACAACGACTTCAAGTTATTTTTAACTTTTTAGAGTTTTTTTTGAAGACGGTCTTTTTGTTAATTATTTATTTAAATCCAGAACTATGATTGTTATAATGATGGTAATTTAATTTACATTTTTTTTAGACTTCAGAATTTTATTTGCACCACTGGTTGACTTACAGACAAACACACTCCAATCAATGTTATTTCGACCTACCAGTTATCAGCTTCGATCAATATACGAGAAAAACCGTCCTCCTAATTCCTTCAGCTAACTTGATAAGAATAGATAACAATTATTATTACTTTTCCGGTTCCGAGTCATTCTGGAGGCCTGCCAGAATTTAAGGGTCAAGGGCGGAACGTTTCACGTGTCAGACCATTGATTTTCTGTTATGTAATGTTGTAATTGGCAGATAGCAAGGTCTATGGTCAGCAGTAAATAGGGAAAGGCTATACAGGGTGTTAGGGTAGACACCGTTATCCTTGAAACTAATGGTTTGGTGTCATCTATAATATACTTTTTCTATGGGACCAACTTTGAAATCGCAAAAAAAGAAACAGCTGTTCCATACATTTGTGTTCACTTATATCGACAAAATGTATGGAACAGCTGATTTTTTTTTCGCGATTTCAATGTTGGTCCCATAGAAAACAGTATATTATAGATGACACCAATCCACAAGTTTCAAGGATAACGGTGTCTACCCTAACACCCAGTATTGATTGTCCCTACCCGAAGCTTTTTTACCCTACTGCAAAGATGGGTTATGTTTCTTAAGAAAAAAAATTCTACTGCATCGTAGTAGGTCATGAAAATATTTGTTGTCTGCTGCCGGCGACTTCTTCTGCGATCCAGGATGAAAAGTAGCCTATGACCTTCTCCAGGTCATGTGCAAAAGGAGATCATTCATTTTGGGCATTCATATTCCGTTAGAACATGTTATTCTCTTCACTTTTCACTATTAGAGCAAATCTATAGGGCGATTCCCTGCGCTGTTATACGATTTTGAAAAATACTGTTTTCAGCATGTTTTAGTTAAAATAATTAATAGTAATCTAATTAAAGTAATAGCTTGTAGTAATAAAAAATTAAGAGAAAAACGTACTCTTTCAGAATTTAGCTCTTTTTTTGTTTGACTGACTTTCACAATAAATGTATGATCTAAATACGTTCAGCCGTTTTAAAGTAAACAAACAAATAAACTTACTTACGCATTTCTAATATTAGTTAGAATGGTCAGAAATGGTACCTTGGACTCATAAGTAGCCCCCAATATGTACCGATGAAAAAAGAGGCCCTTGGTGAGACTGACAAGAGCTATTTAGATCCACAATGTTTGAAAAGACAATGCCGAGAATCGGCTCGAATTGTATGAGCTGAGTGAAATGAAATGAAATGAAATTGTTTGAAATGAAATGAAATTGTTTATTCTTTAAATAGGATATTGGAATAACTTTTACACGTCATATTAAAAATATTAAAAATAAGCTAGATGAGGTCGGCGTTTCCTATCTGACTACTCTGAGAAGAAGGGCCGAAACTCACACGAAGTCACAGAAACGAGGTCACAGTCTCTTTTAAAGTCCAAACATAATCTTGGTCAAGCCATGTGAGTCTGTTGATTGATTAATATATAAGGGTGACATTGTATTTGTCAGGGCTACGGGATAATCCGAAAGGGATACCGCGGGGCCCTTGGCAACAGGCAACTGAAGGAACACGGGTGGGTTTTAATCAGTAAAAGTCTGCCCTCCTGCTCCACCCAGAGCGGGAGAAGTCATTTGATGAATTCCGACCATCAAAAAAAAAAAGGGTGACATTGTATTATCAAACTTGGTGGGATTTATAAGCGGCAGTCATCACTTTTCATCACCTAAGGTGACAGAGAGTTTGGCCAATATAACTTAAAAAAAATGGACTCTATTAAAAACCAAATTGTTAAACAACAAAATCAAAGAACCCAGAATATTTAAATCAGTAACAATTTGCCAACAATTTTTATGCCAAACCAACAAAATGAAAATCAGAATTTCAGCTGAAATATTAAAATTTACATCGGAGTTACTTTATAGGCTCCGTCAGCTTTCATCTTTAATTCTTATTAAATTAAACAAAAAATCACCAATCATTATGATGGATTGGGCCGATTAAATTAAAATGAAGGGATTGTGAAACATTGTGGGAATTTTAAACTTGAACAAATCGCTAACACCCAATGGGCAAGCTTTGTGATCAATTCTCATTAATCTACAGATGAAAAGAGATCTTTACCAACTAACTTAAAAAAAAAAACCGGCCATGTACAAGTCGGACTCGGGTACGAAGGGTTCCGTAGTACCATTATCTATAAAAACGGAAAAAAAAATCACGTTTGTTGTATGGGAGCCCACTCAAATATTTATTATATTCTATTTTTTAGTATTTTTTGTTATAGCGGCAACAGAAATACATCATCTGTGAAAATTTCAACTATCTAACTATAACGGTTCATGAGATACAGCTTGGTTACAGATGGACAGACAGATAGCGGAGCCTTAGTAATAGGGTCCCATTTTAACCTTTGGGTACGGAACCCTAAAAAATTAGCTTAGAAAAGAGGAGCATAATCACTGGATATACAATAGATTTTATTTCATTAACTATCTTCTGACCGTGACTTCGTCTAAGAAGATTTAAAAAAAAAGGATTCTATGTGTTCTATACGCCTACGTTCGTCTACGCTCTTCTATGTGCGTGTGTGTGTTCTAGACGCCTGAATTGACATGCCAATAATATTTCAATTAAAAATAATTAACTCAAAACCCTTTCGCTTTGAATTTCAGTGCGTAACATTTTGAGTATTACTGAAATGAAATCATTTAAATTATTTAAATGATATCATTTCAGTAATACTCAAAATTAACACATCCAGATCAAAGAAATTATGGTAAGGTGAATAATTTTAGCTTAAATAATTATTTTATTGCTTCTCTGTATTTCGAAATGAATTACAGCTTCCAAAGATTTACTTTAATTGAATTATAGAGTTCTAATAGACTTACACGAAATTGAACAACAGATTATATAGCTACAGAAGGTCGGCTCCATACAACGAGTGAAAACGCACTCACACAAAGACACGCTTCACGTAAAGCGAGTGCAAGCGCACTCGCGACTGGTATTTGTTTATGACTGCGTACGAAATGTGTGTTCCAAAAGTATCTGATAAAAGTGTAAACAAATCCTGTTCAAGTTAAATTTTTACATTCAAACGCAATTTCCTTACTAAAAGGAATTAAGTACATAATATTCATCTGATTTTAGAAGGTTTCAACTTCCAAATATGGTTTGAATAATATTATTAAATTGTTACTAAAAATCATCGACGAAAATTGAGGTTTTAAAAATTAAGAACATCTCTAAGGTGATTTAAAATTAGGATTTCAGGTTTGAATATTCAAAATAATCTAATCAAAGCACTCAATAGGGAATATGCATGTATTTTTTTAAATTCGATAGTTTACATTGCCAAATAATAACAAAGTTTAAAAAAAATCAACGCCAAAAATGCAATATAAAGTACTTAAAAAAAATGTTAAAAGTATCCAACCGACCCGGGCTATTTAAACGCCATTTGACGCGCTTGGTTTGGTGACGTCACATTCTATGAAAACAAACAAACAAGTGTCAAGTCAATGTCAAACAATCCTACAAAACACAGACATTTTGATGTTTACGTCACATCCGCTTTGACCAATAGCGGCGCTTTTCAAGTATTTGAATTTCCTACAGTTTTTTGGCACTTTAAAAAAATTAATTTCTCGCTCAAAAATAAATTTTATTCAAAAATATTGATAGAGGCATAATTCGGAAATAATAAAGTTTATAAAAAAATAAATACTTGGCCCTTATTTGAATCACATGCATAAATTCCCTATTGTAAGTGGCACACAGAAATTGGCTAAAATCATGTTTTCCTTTGTATAAACAAAATTGTTTACCTTTTCATCACATACTTTTTGAACAGGCCATATGCGTCTATGTGTGCATGCACTTTTTTAACTCTATTCTATGGAGCTGGCCTTCTGTACCTATCTATTCCGCGTCTGAACTGACGTTGCGTGCAGGATTTATGCTTGACTTAAATGAAGTTTGTTGAGAATTAAACTTTGGTTTGTGTATATTAGACATAACTATAGTTAAGTGAGTTATTGCAAGATGAGTTTGTAGAATGTAGGAAGCTTTGAAGTTGAAAGGAATTTAATCTTAAAATAAACAATGTTCAGCGTGTAGAATTAAATCACAAATGCATCCTTGATTGTACCGTTGGTTTAGTGGTCGCAATGCGGTTATGCTGAGAATGAGGTCCTAGGTTCGGTTCCCAGGTCTCCAGGTCCCAGGTCCCAGGAGAAATAAACGTTTTTCCCGCGACGTACGAGTAACTCCCATTCCAAGTCTGATTAGGCTTAGTCCCGATTATACGGCTTGAACAACAAACTTGTACGGGGACTTAAGATTATTGCTATTAGTTAGAAATTATTGTTGTTACGCACGACACAATGTTTGTATACTGTATACACGGCGTCCCACGGATATGCCACATGGCAAACATTTTAAACTGCATTCATAGATATTTAAATAATCACATGGTTGAACCGGGAATTGAACCCGTTACATGAGAAAAATAATCACACTGTAGCTTCATCATACCGATCGAAAGGCTTCATCATAAGGATTATTTTTTGCTAAATAACATAGTGTCACAAATAAAAGGAAGACCTTGAATTTTAACATTTTTAATAGTGCGACTTTGTATTCAACAGGAAGGGACGCATTTTGAGCATTTGATAAATTGATTAATTTTGTATTAAAAATGTTAAAAGGTCTTCCTTTTATCTGTGAGACTATGTAATTTAGCAGAAAATAATCCTTATGATGAAGCTTTTCGATCGGTATGATAAAGCTACAGTGTGATTATTTTTCTCATGTAACGGGTTCGATTCTCGGTTCAACCATGTAATTATTTAAATATCTATGAATGCAGTTTAAGTTGTTTTTTTAATTCAAATAATGTCTTCTTTCAGTAAAATGTTCCATCTACAATATTCAAGGTACTTTCCCTCTATGTGGCATATCCGTTGGACGCCGTGTATATGTCCAAATCAGATGTACCGAGAGAGCAGTGTGGTCGCCCAGTAGATACGGGCCCAATTAACGAATTATAGATCGTTGTTTTTTATGAGCCTTTTTCTAATAAGGACTAAAATCTTATCAGAATTATGCTGAATATCAGTAGACCGTTGACATAAAAAGAAAGGTAAGGTAAAAAGAGCAGTGGTGGCCCAGTGATAACGGCCTCCACTTACGAGTTGTAGATCGTAGGTTTGAACCCAGACAAGCGCTTTATTTTGTGTAAATGTTATAGACCAAGTAATAAATAGGGGCATTTTTTATAATCCCCGCGCATTGTGAATATTAACAAGCTACTTAGGGCGAAATAATTAATTATAACTTGAACTTCCTTATTTATCACATTGCCTCGTCATTATAAATATTGCTGTGTGGTCTTTGGTCAATCTAATAATACATAGGTATTTAATTATGGTAAAGTCATCATAGGTCAGCAGAGTGTCTATGAATGGAAAGATTTTATTTGATTTTAAATATTGATTCTACGTTTGAAATCAAAATAATAGTAACAAAACCTGGTTTAAATTGTGCTGCCCCATAGGTGACTAGCATAATAAAAAATGCCCGGTCGATTTGATTATTTCAATAGTTGTTATCATACTGCCCTCTCATATTGGGCATTTTTCAAACTGCCCGGGCATTTTTTATAATGCCCTTATAATCACTAGGTGACATATACATGCCTCATTCCTTAACTGTCCCGTTGGTCTCATGGTCGCAAGCGCGACTGTTGAGCGTGGGGTCCTGGGTTCGATTCCCGGGTCGGGAAAAGTGTTATTGGGTTTTTCCATTAGGAATTTCGTAGTAACAGCCCGGAGTTTGGAAGTTGGCGGTGTGATAACCCCGTGCCTCGGAAAGCACGTTAAGCCGTTGGTCCTGCGCCTGATCACTCCGGTCGTGTCGGATTGCCGTCCCATCGGACTATGAGAGTGAGGGAAGAGAGAGTGCACCTGTGTCTGCGCATACACTTGTGCACCATAATATCTCCCGCGCTGAAGGCTAGTCTCTGTTGAGATTGGCTGCGCCGTGGCCGAAATACAGTACAAGACTTTTATACATGCCTCGTAGCAGTATTCACATTTTATACTATGGTGTTTCGAATCATAGTGTATCATAATCAGCCTATATTGTTCCCACTGCTGGGACACAATCCACCACGCGGGCCCAGTGCGGGTTGGTAGATGTCACAGTCATGTCTTCGAATTTTTGGTTCTAGGACATGCCGCCGGTTTCCTCACGATGATTTGCTTCACTGTTTTGAGAGCAGTGGTGATGAAATAAATTACACAAAGTAATGCGCCTGTCCGGGTTCGAACCTACGACCTACAACTCGTAAGTCGTGGCCGTTACCACTGAACCACCACTGCTCTCCGAATCATAGTGTGAAAAATCTATATTATTATTATTTAGATGCTAGCTACCGCTTCTGCTTTGTCACTCGCATAGAGATTCCCATTGACACTGTGTAACAATTAAAGTACTGCGGTTTCGCTGCTATGATTTCGCGGCGGAGGTGTGCTACCGGCGTAAATCTCCTTGCAAAACATCTCGTTGATTGATCCGATGCTTCGCTGTTGTATGAAAAAAGGTAAACATACTTTCGAATTTTTTACAAGGCCTTGACAAGAGGCAACCGCCTTCAAAGCGTTTTATATTCTTACTAGCTGTTTACCGCGGAATCACCCACTTGGCCCATATTTTTTGTCTGAAATAAAAGTAGCCCAAGTTACTCCATATGCCATCAGCTATCTGCCAGTGAAAGTCCCGTCAAAATCGGTCCAGCCAGAAAGACAAAACGAAACACAAAAAAAAAAAAGTTGTAAGTAAACTTTCATATTTATTTAGTAAAATGCTGTTATTTTGACATTACAAAAATATTATTTTTCATTTTTATTTATTTGTAGTATGTATAATGTAAGATAACCACTTTCAACGAGTTTGACCTAGTTTTTCGGAAGCATAAATTAGTACTATACATTTTTGACTTTTCCATCATCGTTATCGCTGATAAAATGTCACTTTGTCTAGGCTCTATATTAAGTAGGAAAGGGTTCAAAAATAGAATGTCAGATTATACATTTTTACTCAGAAATAATGATTAAAATTATTATGTCAGATTATTAATAAAACCAAAAAGAAATTTAAAAAAAGATTTCCAATTTCAACCACAATTCAACGACTCCGATTCTTACGCAAAAAAGAACCTATTGTAATAAAATTCTTCCGCGACTCATCGTTCAATCGTTCATTGAGTTTTCCAATACCGAAGGATTATCTCCGACAAACTAAGTTTTGAATGCAGTATCGTGGCTTACGAAGTCTTAAGTCAATGTATTTGTTGAGGAGGAAGACTTGGAAACAGTAATGAGGTACTTAAAATGTTTGGAGTTTGCTGTTTGATATTTTATGTGAACCTATACAGTATGCTATCTAACGAACGGCTTTCCTATTAACCTGCAGTAGTATAACGTCTATACATGCTAAAAATATTACCATAAAAAAACTTTTTACAAAAAAAAAACAACCGACTTCCAAAAATAGAAAAATATCTTTAATTTCGGAGGTCGGTGTCTTTGCTTTTCAATTTTCGTTTTTTGCCATAGACTTCCGAAATTAAAGCTATTTTCCACTTTTATGTTTTTTATTTTTGTAAAAAGTTTTTATTTTTCACTTTTTAGTTGTGGTACCTACCCTAAACAAATTCGAATACCACAACCTGCTATGTAAATAACAGTAACGGAGTTAAATAAAACATCGTCTGTGTTTTTTTTGGAAGTCGGTTGTTTTTTTTTTTAATGTAATATTTTTATTTATAATCTACATCAGAAAATTCAAAGCACAACATTTATCTCTCTGCCTCTCCCACCCAATTTATAAGCGTAAAGCATACACGGTTTTATCAGAAGGCGCCGATCGTTACCCAAGACTGCTCCGAAGTTTAAATTGCTTTCCTGATAAGAAATGATTAAACTTAAAGTGGATTTAAATTTAAATATTTCAAGACCAAAATTAATGTTTCGAATCGATTGCTCCGTTTCTTCTCAGATTAATAGTGAAGTAGAATAATTACATTCTGAATTCTATTCGAGATGGTTGGTTTTATTATTTACTCTTGCCGCGGTTGATCCGTGGATGGGTGACCTTTACATACCGAGACTCCTCCGTGTAGTAGAGTAGGGGAAGTCCAAAGAAACGATGGATGGACGGTGTGAAAGATGATATGGCTAGAAAAGGGGTGAATGGAATTTATCCTCGAAATGCCGTCAAAAATCACAACAAGCCTGCACTACAGTCATTTTTAGGTTGAAAAAAAAAAAACAACGCGCGTGGGGTATTGTTGGGTCCCATAACTAAAACGATGTTTCTAAGTGACTTTGCTATTTAATTTAATTTTATTAATTTTAGGAAAACTTACAGCTAATACATTTTAATGTCTAGCACAATGTGTAAGCTATGGCCAATTACAAGTTTCCACTAACAATTAAGGTGAGTAACATTAAAAAAATACGCAAAGACAGCGACGTAAGAGATACGCAAGTTAATTATCTCACGCTCGAAAACGACTATAATAAAGAGGATAAAGAATGTAGGTATACTATATAAAACGAAAATGGCTATACATCGAAAAAACAATTGTTCAAACTTTTCTTCACTTCCTTAACGCTACTAGTAAATAAATATAAGTCTAACTAGACATCCTGACACACCACATTAAAAGTACGACAAGCTCTTATCACGTACGAGTTCTGTCTGTAGATAGATAGCTCTGACTTAAGGCACATGGAGAAGACGTGGTCTCCGAAGAAATGCATTTGGTAATCGAAGTCCAATCTTGCCCACCAACTCAGGGACGTCAGTAGATCCGTTCATAACGCTAAATAAGAAAGCAAGATCTGCAATTTTCCTTCGCTCGTGTAGAGGCAGAATATGATTTTTTTTACACCGATTTATATTATTCGGGAGATATTGAGTGTACCTCAAAAATCGCCTTTGTATACCTTCAAGCCGATTAATGTACACATTATAATTTGAATTCCAAACCTGAGAGGCATATTCAAGGTGGCTACGGACAAACGCACAATAAAGAATTTTCATTGTTTTAACATTCTTAAAGTCTGAAGAGACCCTAAAAATAAAACCCAAGGCTTTAGAAGCCTGGTTGACTATGTTATTAATGTAACGTTGTAAAATGTAAAATTAACTCAATAGATATGGGATATTATTGGTTCCAACCGCATTCCATACACACAAACTTGCATAAATGACATGTACAGAATGAGTTTATGACGACTTGGTGATGGATCGTTTTACACCTTTATCTACACCCATGTTATAAATGCTCTATAAAAGTTTCTGAAACAGTTAGCTTATTGCCAACATTAAAACAACCAGTGTCATAGTAACCATAATATCATCCAAACGGGTGTTATTATGTTGTACTAAATTTCATAATACAACTCATTTAAAAAAAAAGAACATTGTCATGCAGGAGCGTTTCACTAACAAAGCACCGTAATTTAAAAAAGAAAAAAAATCTATGTTATTCGAATACAAAAAATTCGAATTAACGTGTGTCGTATCCTTCCATTTTTGTTCGATATTAGTATTGCAAAGAACCCTTTTAAAGAGGATTCATATCATGGGTGTAGATAAAGTCTTGCATGCATCTGTAAATAATTAGGTATTAAAACACTCGGCTGCGCCTCGTGTGATAATAGTATCACATGAGTGAAACCTACATTCGTGTTTTAAAACCCATATTATATAACAGTTGCTATGTGCTAACTATTATTATGTGATTGGCCAGTTCTGATTCTGATCAATAATCGCTACAGCTGATTTAGTTAAACAGACCCTCAGAAACCAAGGATAAATTAAACAAATGATCGCCTATAGAATATTGCCGTTCATACAAAATTCATGAGGACTGAAGCCCCTCATCGGGTGGCGACTGTTATAATCCTTATTGTCAACACTGATTCTGTAAACGCAATTAAAAGTTTCATTGGGAAGGGTTAAGGGAGAGGAAGGAGCGTTTCAATTGTCAATATGACACTTGAAGGCTCGTGTAAACAGACGCGATATCGCGGGCGCGATATCGCGTCTGTTTGCACGAGCCTTTAATTGGTTCGAAAGAAAATTTTATTTTATTTGCGGTTAACATGACGCAAAGAAAGAGCTCGAGCTCGTGGATACGTAATAACAACCACACGGGTCGATCCGTCAGGTTAAGCTTCACTTGCCGCGGTCGGTCCGTGGATGGGTGACCATCTTTACATACCGAGACTTTTCTGTACTTTAGCACGTTAAGCCGTTGGTTCCGGCTGTCATTTGTGGATCTAATACAGGTCGTCAGAAGCCCGAAAGTCTGACAACCAGTCTTACCAACGGGTGTCGTATTAACCAGTTACTGGGTTGTGGAGGTCAGATAGGCAGTCGCTCCAAATAAAATACTGATATTCAGCTGCATCCGGTTAAACTGGAAAACGACCCCAACATGGTTGGGAAAAGGCTAGGTACATGATGATAACGCAAAGAAAGAACAGAAACACGAAAAATCAAGTTGGGGGAGCGTGACATCCGCGCAAAATGTCCATCGCTCAGCATAATGCTGCGATCCTATTCGAGATAGAGCCCCAGCGCTGGTTTTCAGCAACAGCCGGTGTTCTTGATTTAATGTTGCAATGCTACGAATTTTTTAAACTTTCATTGAAGCCTAAGAAGGTATTCTTATGAGAAGAAATCTTCATTGATGTGCCCTTGATTTACGTGGATCCTGACTGCTAGGCTCTCGCCGATTAAAACCACGCAGTGGCTAAAAAGGGGTGAATACTGA
Source organism: Lithophane ornitopus (assembly GCA_948473465.1). Classification (NCBI taxonomy): domain Eukaryota; kingdom Metazoa; phylum Arthropoda; class Insecta; order Lepidoptera; family Noctuidae; genus Lithophane; species Lithophane ornitopus. The sequence goes on along the minus strand of OX419637.1, from coordinate 12,021,683 downwards.
GATGACAACTAATAGAAAAGTATGGCAGAAGGAGACATGCTCTAACCCCAAATTAATTCAAATAAGGGTAAGAGAATGGTATATGTTCCTTTAACAACATCCTGTCCCCTTCCTCCTTCCACCCCTCCCAAAGTTCCCTTCCTTTTATTCTCTTTTTTTTTTCTTCCATTTCAGTTCTTCTGCCTTTATGTATTGGCTTCAGTCAACGCGAATTTCTCGCACATTTTTTGCATTCTTGGTATAAAGTTCCCAATGGATAGTCCAGTGGCATCACCCTTTGTGCTCGTAAGCCTACAGAAGCAGTTGTTGTAATGTTTTAGGAATCTTCAGTATGACAGAATTAGTAAGAAAAAAAAAAAACGATTGACGTCAAAAAAGTAAAGGATATAGCGGCGCAAATACTGTAACCTTATAGGCAACTACAGTTTTGAGCCGTTTGGGGTCGAAACGCTCGGGTCATGGGGCCTGAGTGCGCGTCTCCTTTTTAAGGAAATCTCCCACCGACTGGTCGACACTTCACGTGACCAGAGGGCTGGCTTGTTCTTTGGTCAAAGAATTAGCATTGCCATTCAACGTGGCAATGCTGCCAGTCTTCTGGGCACGTTTTCGGATGACAGCGATGCGGACGAATACTTCGACGCCTAAAGGTCCCTTTGTTTTTATATTTATTTAGTTAGTCTCTTTAGTTTTATATGTAAATAGTTAGTAGTGTTCTGTAAATATTGTGTATAAATAAGAATTAAAAAGGATATTATATTATTTCATAACATCAAGCCTTGTTTTCCCGAATAAACCTGATTTGTTTTGTTACCTCACACGCAATGTATCGTTACCGTGGCACAACCCACATAGACGCACTCCCCGTGGCGGGGGGGGGGGGTCGCGCTCGCGCCGCTTTATTTATTTATTCAACATCCATTGCTGGATTTTTTATTTTAGCTGTTTTATTTACATATATGGACTGCTGCCTACTGAGACAATTTTCGGTGGAATAGGATTCAAAATAAGGAGCCTCCTGTTAATTTGCGGAGGGCAGTCTCTTACACCCTGTATAGTATACCCACAAAGCACAACAAACCCAAAGCAATTTAGTTTTAGATCTTCAAATTCAAAATGTGTTTGAAGATTTTGAACACAATCAAAATCGCTTAAGCTGATCACTTGAATCAAAACCACAACCGCCTATTTGTCTATCAAGCCTGTTTACTGAACTATTTAAATTAATTAATGTTTCATTGTCTTATTAATAACATTTAATACATCATTAACAAGTTTTGAGGTAATTAACATTAAACTATTGACGTTTATCGGTAACCACGCGTAAACAAATGTTCGAATTTCTTATTAGTATTAGAGAGCGTAGACAAGTGGCGATCACTTTCAACAGGATTGACTTTAGGTTTTCGGTAGCTTATGTAAATCCAATACATTTATGACATTCATCATCGCTGATGCTGATAGAATGTTACTTTGGGTAGGCCCTCAGGGAAAAATAATTATAGACAAAATATGTAGAACACTACTCATTAGCTAGGTACAGATTAATACACAACAGATTCAATCTGCCTAGCCTTTTCCCAACTATGTTGGGGTCGACTTCCAGTCTAACCGGATGCAGCTGAATACCAGTATTCTACATGGAGCGACTGCCTATCTGACCTCCACAACCCATTAACTGGGCAATACGATACCCCTTGGTTAGACTGTTTGTCAGACTTTCGGGCTTCTGACGACTCGTAACGACTGTCAAAGATCCACAAATGACAGCCAGGACCAACGGCTTAACGTGCTTTCCGAGGCACGGAGGAGTCTCGATATATGAAAATGGTCACCCATCCACGGATCAACCCCGGCAAACGTAGGAGATGGATCGACCCGAGCGGCTGTTATTACTTAGCCACGAGCTCCTCCAATACACAACAGATTAATGAACAAAATTCCAAAAACTTCTTTGGTAAGGTCAGACAGTTCCATTATATAATTATCAGTATCATTATATTGGCATGTAGTGGTCAGATGGCAGTCGTTCCATGAAAATTATTGACATTCACTTGCATAGCTAGACTGGGAGCCAACCTCAAAATAGTTGGTAAATTGACCTGTCGGACACTCATGCCAAATATAGATGGATACTTGTATGGATCGTATCACATTAAAATGTTACACCGAAGAGTAAACCCTTTTTAACCGACTTCTTCAAAAAGGAGGAGGTTCTCAATTCGTATGTATGTTTTTTTTTTTGTATGTTTGTTACTCCGCCAATTATGAATCGATTTTGATGTTTTTTTTTTGTATGGTAGGTCATGCTTCCGAGGTGGTCCCATATAAATTGTATTAACTTTGTTTGGGTAGTTTTTGAGTTAGCGTCAATATTACGTATTTTTCCCACTTAGTTTATCTAGACGATGTTTTCATTTACTCCTTCACTGTTGTTTTCATCACCTAGTGGTATTCGAATTTGTATGTGGTAGGTACCACTAAAAAGTGAAAAATAAAAACATTTTACAAAAAAAAAAAATTTTTGTAATCTCATTTACACATTTCTGTCCCAAAGTTGTCTGGCTAAAGTGTGATCGGATCGGCACATTTGCATAAGCGTAACCAAACTATAAAGTTCCCACTGCTGGGACACAGGCCACCTCTATTCGACAGGGAGTGAGCTCTAATCTACTACGCGAGCATCGAGTGCGGGTTGGTAGATATCACTTGTTTTCGAATTTTTGGTTCTAGGACATGCCGGTTTTCTCACAATGTTTTCCTTCACCGCTTTGAGAGCAGTGGTGATGAAATTATTTATGTTATGGACCAAGTGATTATTAGGGCATTATAAAAAAATCCCGGGCAGTTTGAAAAATGCCCAATATGAGAGGCAGTGTGATAACAACTATTGAAATAATCAAATCGACCGGGCATTTTATTATGCTAGTCACCTATGGGGCAGCACAATTAAAACGAGGTTTTATTACTATTATTTTTATATCTAATCAATATTTAAAATCAAATAAAATCTTTCCATTCATAAACACTCTGATGACTATACCATTACATACTTATCTATACTAATATTATAAAGCTGAAGAGTTTGTTTGAACGCGCTAATCGCAAGAAATACTGGTTGGAATTGAAAAAATATTTTTGTGTTGGATAGTCCATTTATCGAGGAAGGCTATATAACATCACGCTACGACCAATAGGAGCGGAGCATAAATGAAAATTGTTGCAAAAACGGGAAAAATTATTCCTTTTTGAGAGCTTCCGTTGCGTGTGCTGCGTAAATGGTTTAAGTTACGCAAATATCATGTATGATGGAATTGTTCCTCTTTAAAAGTTCTAAAAAAAACTCCGCGACAGCATATGTCTATCTTTTCAGATTGACTCACTATAACCTTTTTTATGGTAATCAATTTTTTTCGATTTTAATGCATTATTTGCGAAGGAGTTTTATCGACATTATATTAATTCTTATTCAAATAAATAGTTTTATCATCAAGGATATTTATGTAGCAGTAAAATACTTTTTAATTCATTCGAATCGGACGTTTAATTTCGAAGATATCACGATATAAAAATGCAATACTCGAACCGTTCGACGCCGCGCCTCCGCGACGTTCCCTACTTTAGAGAGAAGAGGATGAGCACACGGGTAGACATGACCTGGAATAGGACATAGGATACGTTTTATCTCTATATTCCCACGGAATGGACATCTACGCGGGTGAACACCGCGGGACACAGCTAGTGTATTATAAGATTGCCCAAAGACCACATGGCAATATTTATAATGACGAGGCAATGTGATAAATAAGGAAGTTCAAATTATAATTAATTATTTCGCCCTATTTATTACTTGGTCCTTAACATTTACACAAAATAAAGCGCTTGTCTGGGTTCGAACCTACGACCTACAACTCGTAAGTTGGGGGTGTTATCACTGAGCCACCACTAATCTTTTTACCTTACCTTTCTTTTTACGTCGACTGTCTGTTGATATTCAGCATAATTCTGATAAGATTGCAAACGAGTCCTTATAAGGCAAAGGCTCATAAAAAACCACGATCTACAACTCGTTAATTGGGCCCGTTACCACTGGGCCACCAAACTGCTCTCTAGGCACATCTGATTTGGCAGTACTTGTTGAACAACAAAGTCGACCCGAAGTAATTACTAAACCTCATATTCGGGTTTCATACGGCTCATGCCGATCCCCCTCATATACAGAATTTTATCATTATGATACGAAAAAATAACGCTATATTGTTTAACTTAAAATGCCCAAGCGTACCTAATATTATTTTCAATTGACATTGCAAAAACGTGAAATCGCTCATAACCTATTTATTGTTTCATCGAAGTTTCATTGTATATGTATAATATATCATCTGCCTAGTCTTTTCCAAACTATATTGGGGTTGGCTTGCAGTCTAACCGTAAGCATACCATCATTTTACATAGAGTGACTGCAGGACCTCACCTGACTCACGTGACTCTGACCTCAGTTACTGGGTAATGATACCCCCTTGTTGTCAAAGGTTTTATCAGGGTTTCCAAGGCACGGAGAGGTGTCGACATGTGGCTGTCGCTGAAAACTAGCGCTGGGGCTCTGTCCTGCATAGGGTCGCAGCATAATGCTGAGCGATAGCCGTTTTGCGTGGATGTGACGCATGATTCCCCCAACCTTTTGTTATTTTTACCCGACTACGGCGAAGAAAAAAGGAGGGTTATGATTTTGACCGGTATGTATGTATGTATGTATGTTCATCTGTTCCCTCATATCTTCTAAACGACTCATCACAATTTCACAAATGAGGTATCGTTGAAAGCGTCTTGATCGTCCGCTGGTTATATAAATTAAAAATGGCGCCCTCTAGAGGACATAAAGTCAGGAACTAAAAAAAAAAAATTGTTTAGTCGTACCATGTTTGGGTATCAAATAAAAGGACTTAATGAGCACATTTCAAAAATATATATAGGTATTATAACCCCAAAAGAATTTAAAAATAATTAAATGTGAAACACGTGTTAGGGCATAAATCAAACAGATTACGTGTGACTCCGGATTTTTAATTTGTCTGTCTGTGGTGTCTTGTTTATACCTTTTTAGTCGTAGTTGGGTTGTAGTTTTTATTACTTTAATTACTTTGTGTTTATTTTCTTTGTTTTGCGTCATATTTACTGCAAATAAACGTATTTTCTTTCTTTTTTTTCCTTTCTTACATGTAATGGATGTTCACTCATCCACGGACCGAACTTGGCAAACGCAGCTTAATCTTCGATCGACCGTGGCGATAGTAATTATTTAGTCACGACCCACTGAGTTTGTATTTGTCCAGTAACACAGGTTTACACGTGTAAACTATTAGTAATAAGTCACGGCTCACGGTCACGTCCTTTGGGCCTTAAAAGTTAAGACCTCCTCCGGAAATTAGCTGTCCGCAAATGTCAGTCACAAAAGACGCGTCTCAAAGAGTTGGCACGCAGTGTTTCGGCTAAAAGTATGAAAACTGCCTGCGCCAAGCAGGGTCTACAGCCAGCTCTGATATATCGTTGCCGGTTACCAGCGTTCTACATGAATGTGGCCTTACCTCTTTACTAATAAACGTTGTATAAAGTCTGTAACACACAATGCTTTGTCTTCTTCTTTCAAAAGTCAAATGACTAACGACTGAAAGAGAGAAATCGGTGTGTAACTATTTACTTGATATAATACGTTTATTAGTAAAGAAGTTAGGTTTTATTCTCTAAACATCACTTTGAAAATCGAATGAGTTTTGAGTTGCGAATCTGGCGTAGTTAACTTTTAAAACAAATGAATTCGCTTTCGTTTCTTGAGTACCTACAGTTCAAAGTAAACTTTACAGAATATTTTCTCATCTTTAACTTTACATAAGTATTATAAATACAAATTACTTTTTGTGTGTGTCTTTATTTACCCGACTGCCCCAGAAGGAGGGTAATGTTTAACTATTCTCCAAGAGTCATAAAAAACCCTGTAAGAAATCGACACGTGTTTCACCTCTCAATGAGGATCCCCAGGATGACGATTGACCAGTCGCAAACCAGACCACGACGTGTTGCCACACCAAGCGCAGCGTTTTTTATGACTCTTGGAGAATAGTTAAGCGGAATAGGATACTAAATATATCTACGTCTATTGTATTTTATAAAGGATTTCCGCATAGTCACGCCTGAATCAATTTACTAGTAGGATAGTACATAATATATTTTTCGCCTCACAAGCTCGTTTTTAGAATAATCACACTGGCCAGCATCAAAAAAAATATTTAGTTATGTTCTTATTCAATTCACTTTCCATCATTTGGGTTTGTTTAGCAGTGCAGATTTAGTGCAAGCGATGTAAATAACGCCGAATTCAGCTTTCTTCCGGAAAAATTGCGAAAAGTACATACAAGCGTACAATATCGCTGTAGTGAGGTGAAAAGTTGTGTGTTTCGCTCGGATCGCAACGCTCAGGATTCAATCCAAGTACTCGCGTGAAAAACAATTTTGCAGCCTTGCATAACAAATAACTATTAAAGTTAGAAGGAGGAGATAGGGTATAATGTCGTCTCGATAGCAACACAATGATAGCGATGACTATACTATTTCACTCGATGTCGGGTTACGGATCAATACAGTGGTTCGGAGATAATGTAATAGTCACTACAGTTGACACGTCGATTGATGATCGCACGCTGATTGGCAGTTTCACGTCATTAGGACTTGGTTAGGCGTTGTTGTCTGTACTATGATTTAATCCCAATGTCGTGGCTTGACAAGACGTTAAGGGGATCAAGTACTAATGTGGTTCTAGGAGTATTTGGTGAAACATAGTCACGTTTCGAACTAATGCAGCACTAAGTATACAGAAGACATTCATTATAGCGTAATCCTTAACTTATATTATACTAACTAATATAAAAAATGTAGTCGATAAAAAGTAGCCTATGTCCTTCCCCGGGATGCCATCTATCTCCTTGGCAAATTTTATCGAAATCCGTTCAGTGGTTTAGGCGTAAAATGGTAACATACAGGACAAACAGACAGATAGACAGACAGAGTTACTTTCGAATCCTTACTTCCTAACTAATATTATAAATGCGAAAGTGAGTTTGTTTGTTTGTTACACTTTCACGCTAATACGGCTGAACGGATTTGGATGAAATTTGGCACAGGGAGTAGACATGACCTGGAATAGGACACAGGGTACTTTTTATCCCGATATTCTCACGGGATCGAGAAAAACCGCGGGGCGCAGCTAGTTTATTATATATATATATTCTTTTTTTTGCAGTTAGTTTATTGTATGGAAATATGGAAATGCGAAAGTGAGTTTGTTTGTTACGCTTTCACGCTAAAACTGCTGAATGGATTGAGATGAAGAGAAGAATTTGGCACAAAGGTAGATCATGACTCGGAGAAGGATATAGGCCACTTTTCATCCAGGATCGCAAACGAAGTCGCGGGCAACAGTTAGTTAGTCTATAATGTCTCCACTGCTGGGACACACGCCTCCACAGAGATGTGGAAGGGAGTGGGCTGTAAGTCATCACGCGTGCCCAGTGTGGGCAGGTGCATGTCATGTCTTTAAAATTTTGGTGCGAGGACATGCCGATTTCCTCAAGTTTTCCTTCATCGTTTGAGAGCAGTCGCGATGAAATAAATTGTAGAAAGGTAAGTGCAGGTTTGTCTCCCCGGGGAAACCCTACTTCGACTCATAAGTCGGAGTCGTTCCCACTAGACCCTCATTGCTCTAAATTCAATGTGGCAGTATTTACGATTCTATTAAAGCACAAAACTTTTGATACTGTGTATAGTTGTCTATGTCTTCAGAGACACGTGTCGCGGGACATCTGTTTCCGTGACACGTGTCTCTAGACAACCAACTATTTATTTGAATAAATATACAGGGTGTAAACACCGTTATCTTTAAAACTAGTGGTTTGGTGTCATTTATATAACGTAAAATCAATGGAAAATTACGAAATTTTTTCTTTTGTTTTTTTTTTATTGCTGTTGAATTACTGAACATTAACATAGATTGAATCAAAACTTATAAAAAAAACACTTCAAAAGGCTACAAAAAGACTACAACCGTAGATCGAAAACCTACTCAAATTCATTTGCCTATCAATCTACCCTCGCCCTCCAATAAGTCATTGATAAAACCAAAATTGGATTATATCCTTTTGAGAAAAATTGTACCAAATCACAACAACATCACAACATACCTCTAAGCCAAAAAAAAACACAATAGCGTATCGTACGACAAATCTACCGGGTCGGATATCAAACACAAAAACCTCCTTTATTCAATACCAATAACCCGGTAACCGAGTAACCGGGTAACCGGAAAAGTTTTCACTAACCCCGTTACGAATATTACGCAAACATACCAGTTGGAACTAGTTTGCGTCAGATAAAAGTGGTTATATCGGGTTCAGTAAAATTTTGTCGCAACAACTTTTATTTGTTTTGAATTTGTTTGGATGCTGGTGTTTTGTTTCTTGTTCTGAATGTGGGTAGGTACTTATGAAATTGAAAAGCTCGTAAGTGGTAGAAAGATAAATCGAGCAGGCTCTAATATGAAATGAAGCAAAATCACTTTCCGATTTTCGGTATTCTTATTACCCGACTACGGCGAAGAAAAAAGGAGGGTTATGATTTTGACCGGTATGTATGTATGTATGTATGTATGTATGTATGTATGTATGTTCATCTGTTCCCTCATATCTTCTAAACGACTCATTACAATTTGACAAGCGAGGTATGAGCGTTGGGAGCGTCTTGATCGTCCGCTGGTTATAAGCTATGTGACGTCACATAAAATTTAAAATGGCCCTCTAGAGGACATAAAGTCAGGAACTAAAAAAAAAAAATGTTTAATCGTACCATGTTGGGTATCAAATGAAAGGGCTTAATGAGCACATTTCAAATATATATATATATTATAACCCCAAAAGAATTAAATAAAAATTAAAGTAATAAAAACTAAAACCCAACTACGACTAAAAAGGTATAAACAAGACACCACAGACAGACAAATAAAAAATCCGGAGTCACACGTAATCTGTTCGATTTATGCCCTAATACGTGTGACTCCGGATTTTTTATTTGACTATCTATGGTGTCTTGTTTATACCTTTTTAGTCGTAGTTGGGTTTTAGTTTTTATTACTTTTGTAACAATGTTGTCATATAAATACTAGGATTCTCGTTTATCTTTGATGCCTTCTTGTCACATACACAATACCTTGTCCACCGGCTTCAGCATTCAGTCTGTACCAGCCACCTTTGTTGTCGGTCCACCAGCTGGGAGGCGTCCCACACTACGCTTGCCGATACGTGGGGAGACCCGTATTGATACGAAGATTCATTTGTCCTTCGAGATATATGGCCAGCCCACTGCCACTTCACCTTGCTTACTATGCAAGCTATGTCGGTAACTCCAGTTCTTTTTCGGATAATTGCTTTTCTGATTTTATCTTTAAAAGAAACTGCTAGGATAGCCTGCTCTATAGCACACTATACTCCATTTGAAATAAGATTAGACGTATAGATAAGCCTTTTTTACATTCCGTTCAACCGATTTTGAATTTTATTGCGTTGGTGGCATGACAAATGGCAGCCGCAGTAGATAGTTGGTATTGTGTAACTTTTTTTGCTTTTAATGCTATCCTTATGCCTACGGTATAGAAGTCAAAATCGGTTGAACGGACTATAAAAAGGTTTGTTTTAATATCTAATCTTATTTCAAATGGGGTATAAGTGACCTTGAATTTGTAGACAAGCCCGACTGTGTAACGTTCCGCTTAGCTCCGAAGGGGAGTTAAGCGAAGCCTAAGATGAAAATGTCTGAAGATAAAATATATTCTAAGATTTTTAACAAAAGGAAAAATTTATAGTATAAAATAAGGTTTGAAATGTTAAAACAGACAGGTGTAATTAAAAGTATGATTTTCAGCTGTAAAAGTGTAAAGATATGTATAAAAAGTAAGTTTTGTGTCGTGTGATCTATAGTAGTTAGGCCGAAAGAGTACAAGTATGTGGTTATATAAAACAGAACACCACAAATGTCAGTGATCACATTTCACGACCGTTATATCATAACGGGTGCACTGGTTGAAGTAGCACAGTCTACAAACATTGAAGGACAGGCGTAGAGATGACTTGACGAAGTTTTTCAAACGCTGCTTAACCCAACTGGATCCTTCTATCGGCTTATTCAAGGACATAAAGTCAAAGTCAAATCATTTATTTCAAATAGGCACATTAAAGGCACTTTTGAACGTCAAAAACTAAGAAATAGAACTAATTCTAGTTGCCCCTTCCAAAAGGTAGTTTTCGTATGGAGAAGAATGGGCAAGAAACTCCACCGTTACTCTTTAAAAAAAATTTTTATACATCTATTATAATTAAATGTGAATACGATGCCCCTAGATTACGATGACTGTACCACAATTGGTAAAAAGAATTAAAAATGGAGCAATGAAAAATAAATTAATTAATTATGTGATAGATACATGGTGCTCACATTATTTACAAACATTGTAAAAGTACCTATACAATATTCCTAACATTTTTACAAGTAATACTAATAAGACAGTGTGTGAGTTTAAGTAATCACAAAATGTGTAAAAATCTATGATATACAAATAAATTAAATTATACAACTAGATTAGCAACCAGTTTGATTTTGTCCAGACTCGAATATTGGCCTATGGAGCAAGACCAGCATGTTTCCAAGCATTCTTATCCTGGATATAATAAAAAAACAAGAAACGTATTGTCCCAAAATAGAAGTGCACATAAATAAATAATGTCAACATAATAGCACTGCTTCGAGTCACCTTCAAGACAGAATCGGAAAGCACAAGTACTTTAACAACAGTACTACAATATTCCGGCCTCGTCCACTAAGCTGTCAATAGTACCTACATTAGTAATGACACATGTTTTCAGTCCCTCCCCGAAACACTACAATTGTTATTTAGGCAAATGTCGAGGTCTCTAAATAGAATAAAACATTTTTTACCCGACTACGACGAAGAAAAAAGGAGGGTTTGATTTTGACCGGTATGTATGTATGTAAGTATGTATGTATGTTCATCTGTTCCCTCATATCTTCTAAACGACTCATCACAATTTGACAAATGAGGTATCGTTGGAAGCGTCTTGATCGTCCGCTGGTTATAGTCTATGACGTCACATTAAATGGCGCCCTCTAGAGGACATAAAGTCAGGAACTAGTCTTTGTTAGTTTAGTTTTTATTACTTTAATTTTTATTTAATTCTTTTGGGGTTATAATATATATATATTTGAAATGTGCTCATTAAGTCCTTTCATCTGATACCCAACATGGTACGATAAAACAATTTTTTTTTTTAGTTCCTGACTTTATGTCCTCTAGAGGGCGCCATTTTTAATTTAATGTGACGTCACATAGCCTATAACCAGCGGACGATCAAAACGCTTCAAACGATACGTCATTTGTCAAATTGTGATCAGTGGCTTAGAAGATAGGAGGGAACAGATGAACATACATACATACATACATGCATGCATACATACATACATACATACATACATGCCGGTCAAAATCATAACCCTCCTTTTGTCTTCGCCGTAGTCGGGTAATAATCTACTTACTTCTTTGACATGAAAAAATATTTCAGTTTGCACATCTGAAAATGTAACCCAAAGCCCGGCAGCTTTCATTAGGCGGTACTTAACTCCTTGTTAATAGTGCTCTTTACCCCCCAAATTCTTTTCCCAAAATCAGCCTTAACACGGTTCAAAAATCCGGATATATCGTCCGGTTATCGAGACCTGAAACTCCATTAACCGTCCGATGCTTCGTCTGGAATATTGAGTGAATGTGTCCAATTAACCCTTAGCCATTTCCACCCTTGACGGCGTAGAAAATCTAACCCTTGTTAGTGTCAACCCTTAAATTCGGATAATCCGGATATCGACAAGCGTTGAACCGGTTAAGATACCTTTTGGACCGGGCAAAACGTCCGGGTTGTATTTTGTGTAGGCTGGTTTTTTCGCGGTTATTTTTTACCCAGCTGCTGTCCGGTTTTTATTGGAGTTACGGTTTTATTGGTTCCGTTTATTTCGGTTCGACGTTGAGGAAAAAGTTTGGAAGTGTAATATTGGTTTACGGGTAGGCGAGTTTCGAAATAAATGTTTTTATTGTTGAAAATTGGTTTATCTAATGAGAATACAACTAAAATGAAAACACAAGAATACCGGAGGGGCACTTAATTTTAAGAACGTTAGCATTCGATTCTCATTCGCAATCTGCCAAAAATTAACCAATATTTTTGACAAGTTTGACAGATTGCTACTTTTTTTTAAGTACGAGAATTGGCCCTTTGTTATTGTCTAAATCTACCTCTAGCATCTGCACTAACATTATAAAGAGAAAACATTTGTAGTTTTGTATTTTTTTTACAACGAATAAACTCAAAAACTACTGGACCAATTTTGAAAATTCTTTCACCAGTAGAATGCTATAGGCTATACATACTAATATTATAAATTCGAAAGTAACTCTGTCTGTCTGTCCATCTGTCTGTATGTTACCTTTTCACGCCTAAACCACTGGACGGATTTCGATAAAATTTGGCAAGGAGATAGATGGCATCCCGGGGAAGGACATACTTTTCATCGACATACCACGCGCAATTTATAAAGATATCACGCGCGAAATACCACATTTTCTATGGTATGTCATAAAAGATTATTATCATACCGAACTTATAACGTAACATAAACATAACACCGTTTTGTCCCAAAGAGTTGTACCTATAATACACCCATATTTCGCCAGTTATGTTTAAGTCCCATGTCATAGGGCGACCCTATTGCCATCAACCAGGCACAAATCCAGACTCAGCGCTGCTTTTGAGAAATTTCAGATAGAAGAATCCAAGGACACTTTGCCCTACCTGGGAATCCAATACAGGACCTCATGATCAGCAGTAGCGTTTGCGACCACGAGGCGATTCAAAAATTGTATAAACCTTCAACCCTTCAAAAGGTAACTGTTTTTCTAATTTGAAAGGACTGAAATACACTTCCACAAATGACTGAACTTCAAAACTTCTTTGGAATTGTTTCAGACCCCTTCAAAATTTGTGGAGGCCTAGTGTTTCATTATTCAGGAACCTTTTAAATGAAGATGACCTGTTTCATGAATAATTTGTTACTTAATCTTAAAACTGCCTCATTACGTAACTAGTTTATTTTTTGCTTAGCCTCTAGCGGTCTTACCACAAAAACTTAGACACTTGTTACACGTTTGTCTACTGTCAGTTTTATGTCAAACTCCATACAAAAATGTCATGTTTAAAAGGTGTTTAGGCTAAACAACTGCGGGGCAATTCTCTTATTTTTAATAACGTTTTTGTGGTACCCAATAAGGTAAGAATTCTAAGGTACTATTTTATTTATATCATAACTAGCGAGCCGCCACTGCTCCGAGTACAGTAGCGACATTGAGATATCTGTGGGATAGATATCCCACAGATATCTCAATGTCGCTACTTAAATTTTAAAATTTGTATAGATTTAACATAGATATGTTAAATCTATACAAATTTTAAAATTTAAGTCTCTTTTCGTGTGTGTCTGTATGTCCGCGCTGTTCTTCTAAACCACGCAACAGATTTCTATGAGGTGTTCACCATCATTTAGGGACTTTATTCCGGAAGGATTATGTGTGTATACGTTAGTATTAAAGCAACATATAACTAGAAATCTCTGTTTTTTAAGTCGTACAAACCGAGCGAAACAAAAGCGTGGCGCTTGTAATTATAATAAATTAAAGTGCCTTTTCGTGTTTGTCTTTATGTTTGTATTATTATTTTTAATATGACGTGTTAAAGTGATTCCGATAACCTATTTACAGAATATGACACATGAAAATCTATACACGCCATGTTCTTCTCAATTTTGATTTTGATGACGATTTCCCCATCATTTAAAGCTTTTTTTCCCAGGCAGACGCTCCATGTAAAATACTGGTATACAGTTGCATCCGGTTAGACTGGAAGCCGACCCCAACATAGTTGGTAAAAGGCTAGGCAGATTGACATAATTTTAGTCAGGTCTTATGAGGAACATGTAGATTAGTGTCTGAAATGGTCTTTTGAGGAAAGAAACACACAGATTTGAGTGGACCTGTCCGGTCAGTGCAAGCATTTGTCAGTTATCGTGTAGCTCAACAGTAACTCAGAACTTAAGGAGTTTAACGACTCGACGAACATTACCAAAGAAAGGACATTTGGATAGGTCGCATAAAGTACTAAAAATGCCAGACCATCATTAAAAATAACTGAGAAAGAAAAAATGGAAAATAAAAAATGATCCATTCATGTTGTTATGGCTTTGCTCTCGTATATATTTGGTATTTCTCGACTATACATAGAACGGATTCTTCACTCATGACTTCATAGGGTACCTACCTACACTTTTGAATTGTTTTTTAATTGTGTATTACTGTCCGTCTGTCACCAGGTTGTATCTCATGAACCGTGATAGCTAGATAGTTGTTTTCACAGATGATGTTGCCGCGATAAAAACAAATACAAAAAAAATTGAATAATATAAATATTTAAGGGGGCTCCCATACAACAAACGTGATTTTTTTGCTCGATATTGAAAACGGCAACAGGGAGACGCTTGAAATATTCACAGAATATTTACTTACATATTCACTTTAAAAATCCCATTCAACAAACGAGATTTTTTTGCCGTTTTTATAGATAATGGTACGGAACCCTTCGTGCACGACTCTCGCACTTGGCCGGGTTTTTTTACTTGTAGTTACGTTGTATCTGTGCTAAATAAATGTATTTTCATTCTTTCTTTCTTTCATGATGACTTAATCAAGCTTTTCTCAAATCTTTGTAGTAATAATTTTTGATTCTCGAAATTTAAGATCACGCTTTGCAAGCAACAGGTTGCTTACTAGCTCAAAAGCATACGTGAACTGTGCTGGTGTTTCGTTTACAACAGACAGCGTGTGACCAAAAACCCTGTCCAATCCGTGATGGTGTTGTTAAGAATCATACTGAGAGTCTATTTACGTGGGTTTTTATTGGAAAAAATAAAAAATAAACGTTTTTTTTTTCAATCAGGAATTTGTCTGGTTTATTACATGGCGCGGGCGGCCGTCGTCTAGCGGGTGTCTACAAGTCATATGACCTCTGCAGAAAATTTACTAATTTATAATGAATGAATGGGTGCGGACTCGTGGTCACACCAGTGTGACTAACAGCAATGATTTTCATGAAGTTCAGACCCGTGGTCACACCACCGGTAATATTTCTACACCATGTACCACTGAATTAATAGTGCGGTGAAAAAATATAGTGAATGAAAATTGGGGTCATTTTGGTACCTACTATAAATGTGAATTTAAAATTACAATTTTTTTTTTTTTTTCAACAATAAAAAATAAAAATAAAATTTTCCCGTATTGTTATTGCAGGTACCTATGTGCCCCTTTAGAATAGGACTAGGTTTATGTTCCATGCTGTATATTGAACTTAAAGTGACGGAACACTTAGTTCCTTACTAATAAACGTATTATATCAGGTGGTTACACGATTTCTCTCTTTCAGTCGATAGTAATTTGACTTTCGAAAGAAGAAGACAAAGCATTGTGTACAACTATACAGACGCTGTACAATGTTTATTAGTAAGGAGGTTAGCGTGGAAACCTTGGGGCAACTTGAAGATCTATCTTTATCACCCATAAATATAAAAAAAAAAAAAGTAATAAAAACTAAAACCCAACTACGACTAAAAAGGTATAAACAAGACACCACAGACGGACAAATTAAAAATCCGGAGTCACACGTGTTATGGCATAAATCGAACAGATTACGTGTGACTCCATTTTAAATTATTTTGGGGTTATAATATATATATTTTTTAAATGTACTCATTAAGCCCTTTCATTTGATACCCAACATGGTACGATTAAACAATCTTTTTTTTTAAGTTCCTGACTTTATGTCCTCTAGAGGGCGCCTTTTTTGACGTCACATAGCCTATAACCAGCGGACGATCAAGACGCTTCCAACGATACCTCGCTTGTCAAATTGTGATGAGTGGTTTAGAAGATATGAGGGAACAGATGAACATACATACATACATACCGGTCAAAATCATAACCCTCCTTTTTGCTTCGCCGTAGTCGGGTAATTAATATACATCCTGATCTCAGTTCCTCAAAATGTTGGTATCGCCTTAAATTTAATATTTGACATCAAATATACCTTACTCCTAAAGTTTGGAATCAATTAGTCTTTATAAGTTTGTGAGGCCAGCCGATAGGTTGCGGGCCACCAGATGTCACACCTTGCTAACCGGGCAGATAATATACTCTTTGGTTACTTGTAAGATAGGTGGTTTCGGGAGATATTTCCTTCTTGTCGGCAGTGGTAATTGTTTTTAACTGACTTCTTCAAAAAGGAGGAGGTTCTCAATTCGTCTGTATGTTTTTTTTATTTTTTTATTGTGTGTATGTTACGCGATTACTCCGCCAATTATGAATCGATTTTGATGATTCTGTTTTTGTTTGGTAGGTCATGCTTCAGAGGTGGTCCCATTAAAAATTTATTGACTTTTCTTGCCCGTTCTTCTCCATAGGAACCTACTACGCTTTGGAATGGGCAACTAGCTTCATTTTTTTTGACTGACCGACCCCTTGACAATTCAAAAGTACCTGTAATTGGTTTATTTGAAATAAATGCTTTGAGTTTGAGTTTGAGTTTGCGTAGTTTTTGAGTTAGCTTCAATAATTATGTATTTTTCCCACTTAGTGTATGTTGACGATATATTGTTTGACTCCTTCACTGTTATTTACATACCAGGTAGTGGTATTCGAATTTGTTTGGGGTAGGTACCACAACTGAAAGGTGAAAAAAAAAAAAAATTTACAAAAAAAAAAAACAACCGACTTCCAAAAAAGTCGGAAGTCGGTGGCAAAAAAACGTAAATTGAAAAGCAAAGACACCGACTTTCGAAAATAAAGTAATTTTTCACGATTTTTGTGTATTTTTGGAAGTCGGTTGATTTTTTTTTTAATAGAAAATTTGTTCTTCTTCTTTTCGTGTGTTGAGTCATTACCCTGGTTGTCAGACTTTTAAAGTCGCCCATGGGCCTTTGACTTGGCTTCACATGCCGTCGAGAAAGTCTCTCAGTCATGCCAATGTAAGTAGATGTTCGGTTAGAGTCAGTATTTTGTGTGGGCCCGCGTGGTAGATTACGGCCCACTCCCTCTCACAGAGGAGGCCTGTGTCCCAGCAGTGGGAACATTGTAGGCTGATTATGCTAAAGGTTATTTGCAAGAGAGCGTTCCACCGTAAACAACCCAACAAATAACTTTAATCCGAAATTATTTCAAAATCTGGATTTATTTTCCCTAAACAGCTAGGCTTCACTGAAGGGACTCAGATGAAAGTCACACTTAATCCATGGCGATCCCAAGAAAAAGGTAGGATTTGTCACGACAGGAGAAAGTGTAATAAAAAGATTTTATCACGTAAATCTTTCAAATTATTTCTTCAAAAATTTTCAAATGGAATTAGGCCCGTCTGATTTATCAATTTAACCTTATTTTTATCGCCCTCTGAGGGGCTTTAGGGATAAGCCGTTTCGTGTTGTCGTCTTTTTGTATTGATTGTTTATCTTTTTAAATCTTTCGTAAATAAAAAATATGTTTTTCATGCATTGAAATGTTTGCTTGGATTATGAAGATTATTATTCTTTGCAGATTAAAAACAAAAGCCTGCAAGCATAAGTAGCATTGCATAGCTACTCTGTATATATATATAGCATACTCGTGAACATATATTTCATCGTGTTACTAACTGTTATGGCTGTTGCATTGTTAAGCTGCTACGCCGTAGCAAATTGGCTACGACGTGCTACGGCGTAGCTGTGAGCACACCACGTTTGTAATAGTAGTGGCGATAGTAAGAAACCAATTTACAAGAAAATGTATTGAAACAGGTAACTGCTTAACAGTGGTAACAATTTGACATTGACAGTGACAGTGCCATTATTAATTCATTATAATATTTTATTGTAAAGTATACCAAAAAAAAAAAAAAGAACTACAAAACCCAACTACGACTAAAAAGGTATAAACAAGACACATCAGACAGACAAATTATTTGATTTTTAATTTGTCTGTCTGAGGTGTCTTGTTTATACCTTTTTAGTCGTAGTTGGGTTTTGTAGTTCTTTTTTTTTTTTTAGTATACAGTACAATAAAATATTATAATGAATTAATAATGGCACTGTCACTGTCAATGTCAAATTGTTACCACTGTTAAGCAGTTACCTGTTTCAATACATTTTCTTGTAAATTGGTTTCTTACTATCGCCACTACTATTACAAACGTGGTGTGCTCACAGCTACGCCGTAGCACGTCGTAGCCAATTTGCTACGGCGTAGCAGCTTAACAATGCAACAGCCATAACAGTTAGTAACACGATGAAATATATGTTCACGAGTATGCTATATATATATACAGAGTAGCTATGCAATGCTACTTATGCTTGCAGGCTTTTGTTTTTAATCTGCAAAGAATAATAATCTTCATAATCCAAGCAAACATTTCAATGCATGAAAAACATATTTTTTATTTACGAAAGATTTAAAAAGATAAACAATCAATACAAAAAGACGACAACACGAAACGGCTTATCCCTAAAGCCCCTCAGAGGGCGATAAAAATAAGGTTAAATTGATAAATCAGACGGGCCTAATTCCATTTGAAAATTTTTGAAGAAATAATTTGAAAGATTTACGTGATAAAATCTTTTTATTACACTTTCTCCTGTCGTGACAAATCCTACCTTTTTCTTGGGATCGCCATGGATTAAGTGTGACTTTCATCTGAGTCCCTTCAGTGAAGCCTAGCTGTTTAGGGAAAATAAATCCAGATTTTGAAATAATTTCGGATTAAAGTTATTTGTTGGGTTGTTTACGGTGGAACGCTCTCTTGCAAATAACCTTTAGCATAATCAGCCTACAATGTTCCCACTGCTGGGACACAGGCCTCCCTCTGTGAGAGGGAGTGGGCCGTAATCTACCACGCGGGCCCACACAAAATACTGACTCTAACCGAACATCTACTTACATTGGCATGACTGAGAGAATTTCTCGACGGCATGTGAAGCCAAGTCAAAGGCCCATGGGCGACTTTAAAAGTCTAACAACCAGGTTAATGACTCACCACACGAAAAGAAGAAGAATAACTCTGTCAAATTTTCTATAAAAAAAAAAAAGGTTTTACAAAAAAAAAACAACCGACTTCCAAAAAAACACAAAAAACGTGAAAAATTACTTTAATTTCGGAAGTCGGGGGCAAAAAACGAAAATTGAAAAGCAAAGACACCGACTTCCGAAAATAAAGTAATTTTTCACGTTTTTTGTGTATAAATAAAAGTTTTTATTTTTCACCTTTCAGTTGTGGTACCTACCCCAAACAAATTCAAATACCACTACCTGGTATGTAAATAACAGTGAAGGAGTCAAACAATATATCGTCAACATACACTAGGTGGGAAAAATACATAATTATTGAAGCTAACTCAAAAACTACGCAAGCAAAGTTAATAATTTTTTTATGGGACCACCTCTGAAGCATGACCTACCAAACAAAAACAGAATCATCAAAATCGATTCATAATTGGCGGAGTAATCGCGTAACATACACACAATAAAAAAAATAAAAAAAACATACAGACGAATTGAGAACCTCCTCCTTTTTGAAGAAGTCGGTTAAAAACAATTACCACTGCCGACAAGAAGGAAATATCTCCCGAAACCACCTATCTTACAAGTAACCAAAGAGTATATTATCTGCCCGGTTAGCAAGGTGTGACATCTGGTAGCCCGCAACCTATCGGCTGGCCTCACAAACTTATAAAGACTAATTGATTCCAAACTTTAGGATCTTTGATGTCAAATATTAAATTTAAGGCAATACCAACATTTTGAGGAACTGAGATCAGGATGTATATTAATTACCCGACTACGGCGAAGCAAAAAGGAGGGTTATGATTTTGACCGGTATGTATGTATGTATGTATGTTCATTTGATCCCTCATATCTTCTAAACCACTCATCACAATTTGACAAGCGAGGTATCGTTGGAAGCGTCTTGATCGTCCGCTGGTTATAGGCTATGTGACGTCAAAAAAGGCGCCCTCTAGAGGACATAAAGTCAGGAACTTAAAAAAAAAGATTGTTTAATCGTACCATGTTGGGTATCAAATGAAAGGGCTTAATGAGTACATTTAAAAAATATATATTAATGGCGGTTGATATTAATTTTATTTAAAAAAAAACTAACGAAATGACTAGGAACTAGTCTTTAATCAATTTAAAACATTTGTAATTTTAAATACAATTTTAAACATAAAAATATACTTCCTAATCTAAATAACGACTTTACACAATATTATAAAATGATCTTATCACGACGGCTGCTTGAAACGGAGTAAGGGGCGGGCACTGGTCGCACCTTGCTTTTTTGCATTTCCGCCCCATTTCCATTCTCCCGTTCCTGTCTAAAGTGCTTGAGGCCTGCGTATACAAGCAGTTTGCGGGGTTTGTTCACCGGAACAACCTTGTTAGCTCTTTTCAGTCTGGATTCAGGCCTGGGCACAGTACAGCCTCCGCTCTCCTTAAAGTGACTGGCGATGTTAGAGAAGCGATGGAGGATACCAAGGTTACCGTTATGGTATTAATTGATTTCTCCAATGCCTTTAACGCCGTCAGCCACGATATTCTCCTTTCTATCCTCTCTCATCTTATGGTTTCACCCGAGGCCCTGGAATGGTTCTCTTCTTATCTCCGGGGACGTCAGCAGTCGGTTCGCGTTGATGAGAGCTCTTCGAGTTGGAGCGATCTGGATGCTGGTGTTCCGCAAGGCGGTATTCTTTCTCCATTGTTATTTTCCATCTTCATTAATTTTATAACTCACTGTCTTCGGTGTTCGTATCATCTTTATGCCGATGATCTTCAATTATATACAGCTGGGTGGGTTGAAGGTTTATCAGACGCTATAGCGGATGTGAACCGAGATTTAGATGCCATCAAAAAGTGGTCTGATAGTTTTGGGGTGTCAGTAAACCCCTCGAAGTGTCAGGCCATTGTAATTGGGAGCTCACGCATGATGGGTAGGGTGACGCTCAGCTCTCTTCCTCCACTCATTTTCAATAGCACCGTCATCCCCATTACTTCTACTGTGAAGGATCTCGGTTTGCATCTGGACTCGACACTTAGCTGGCAACGCCAGGTCTCTAGTGTTAGTCAAAGGGTCAGCGGTACTCTGCGATCCCTGTATCGTCTGAGGAACTTTTTGCCCGCTAAGACGAAAACTATGCTTGTGCAGACTTTAATTTTCCCCATCATCGACTATGGTGACGTGTGCTACTTTGACTTGAATGCAGTTTTGTTGGATAAGCTTGACAGACTACTCAACAACTGTATTCGGTTCATTTTCAACCTGAGGAAATATGACCATGTTTCGAGCTATAGGTCTGAGCTCAAATGGATGTCCATTCGCCAAAGAAGAAGTTTGCGTGCTCTGACCACGCTTTTCTCCGTTCTCAACTCTCCCACTCCTCCTTCTTATCTTGTGTCTCATTTCCAATATCTATGTTCTTCACACACTAAGAATCTGCGTTCTTCTAATAATCTTCTCCTACTCTGCCCTTCTCATACTTCTGACTTTGTTCATTCTTCTTTTCATATTCAGTCCATTCTTCTTTGGAATGCTCCTGATATCAGGACGGCCACCAGTCGGTATGCATTTAAGCGGAAACTGCAGAGATTTTTTCAAAATAAATACAGTAGAGTCATATACACCTCTCTGCCTTGAATTTGTATATTATGTATACATATATATATATATATATATATATATATTATAGGTATATATTATAGTAAATATGTACCTATGTAAGTATTTATGTATCACAAGTTGATTGCGTATTTATGTGCTGTAAAAACTGTTTAATTTATTATGATATATATATTTTTCCTTATTTTTTTTTATTTTTTTTCTCTTTGTTCCTCTCAATCAGAGCACCCGCCATCTAATCTCTTCACCACCCTTGGTTGACTGGTAGAGAATGCCTAAGGCATTAAGTCCGCCTTTGTACCTTTTTTTGTGTGCGAAAAGTTTAAATAAATAAATAATAAAAAAGTAGGGTTATGATTTTGACCGGTATGTATGTATGTATGTTCATCTGTTCCCTCATATCTTCTAAACCAATCATCACAATTTGACAAGTGAGGTATCGTTGGAAGCCTCTTGATCGACCGCTGGTTATAGGCCATGTGACGTCACATTAAATTAAAAATGGCGCCCTCTAGAGGACATAAAGTGAGGAACTAAAAAAAAAATTGTTTAATCGTACCATGTTGGGTATCAAATGAAAGGGCTTAATGAGCACATTTCAAAAATATATATATATTATAAACCCAACAGATTAAAAACAAAAGCCTGCAAGCATAAGTAGCATTGCATAGCTACTCTGTATATATATATAGCGTACTCGTGAACATATATTTCATCGTGTTACTAACTGTAGTATTGCATAGAAAAATTTTGCTTATAGGCTGTGGCATGTTTAAGCTGCTACGCCGTAGCAAATTGGCTACGACGTGCTACGGCGTAGCTGTGAGCACACCACGTTTGTAATAGTAGTGGCGATAGTAAGAAACCAATTTACAAGAAAATGTATTGAAACAGGTAACTGCTTAACAGTGGTAACAATTTGACATTGACAGTGACAGTGCCATTATTAATTCATTATATTTTATTGTAAAGTATACCAAAAAAAAAAAAAAGAACTACAAAACCCAACTACGACTAAAAAGGTATAAACAAGACACATCAGACAGACAAATTATTTGATTTTTAATTTGTCTGTCTGAGGTGTCTTGTTTATACCTTTTTAGTCGTAGTTGGGTTTTGTAGTTCTTTTTTTTTTTTTAGTATACAGTACAATAAAATATTATAATGAATTAATAATGGCACTGTCACTGTCAATGTCAAATTGTTACCACTGTTAAGCAGTTACCTGTTTCAATACATTTTCTTGTAAATTGGTTTCTTACTATCGCCACTACTATTACAAACGTGGTGTGCTCACAGCTACGCCGTAGCACGTCGTAGCCAATTTGCTACGGCGTAGCAGCTTAAACATGCCACAGCCTATAAGCAAAATTTTTCTATGCAATACTACAGTTAGTAACACGATGAAATATATGTTCACGAGTACGCTATATATATATACAGAGTAGCTATGCAATGCTACTTATGCTTGCAGGCTTTTGTTTTTAATCTGTTGGGTTTATAATATATATATATTTTTGAAATGTGCTCATTAAGCCCTTTCATTTGATACCCAACATGGTACGATTAAACAATTTTTTTTTTAGTTCCTCACTTTATGTCCTCTAGAGGGCGCCATTTTTAATTTAATGTGACGTCACATGGCCTATAACCAGCGGTCGATCAAGAGGCTTCCAACGATACCTCACTTGTCAAATTGTGATGATTGGTTTAAAAGATATGAGGGAACAGATGAACATACATACATACATACCGGTCAAAATCATAACCCTACTTTTTTATTATTTATTTATTTAAACTTTTCGCACACAAAAAAAGGTACAAAGGCGGACTTAATGCCTTAGGCATTCTCTACCAGTCAACCAAGGGTGGTGAAGAGATTAGATGGCGGGTGCTCTGATTGAGAGGAACAAAGAGAAAAAAAATAAAAAAAAATAAGGAAAAATATATATATCATAATAAATTAAACAGTTTTTACAGCACATAAATACGCAATCAACTTGTGATACATAAATACTTACATAGGTACATATTTACTATAATATATACCTATAATATATATATATATATATATATATATGTATACATAATATACAAATTCAAGGCAGAGAGGTGTATATGACTCTACTGTATTTATTTTGAAAAAATCTCTGCAGTTTCCGCTTAAATGCATACCGACTGGTGGCCGTCCTGATATCAGGAGCATTCCAAAGAAGAATGGACTGAATATGAAAAGAAGAATGAACAAAGTCAGAAGTATGAGAAGGGCAGAGTAGGAGAAGATTATTAGAAGAACGCAGATTCTTAGTGTGTGAAGAACATAGATATTGGAAATGAGACACAAGATAAGAAGGAGGAGTGGGAGAGTTGAGAACGGAGAAAAGCGTGGTCAGAGCACGCAAACTTCTTCTTTGGCGAATGGACATCCATTTGAGCTCAGACCTATAGCTCGAAACATGGTCATATTTCCTCAGGTTGAAAATGAACCGAATACAGTTGTTGAGTAGTCTGTCAAGCTTATCCAACAAAACTGCATTCAAGTCAAAGTAGCACACGTCACCATAGTCGATGATGGGGAAAATTAAAGTCTGCACAAGCATAGTTTTCGTCTTAGCGGGCAAAAAGTTCCTCAGACGATACAGGGATCGCAGAGTACCGCTGACCCTTTGACTAACACTAGAGACCTGGCGTTGCCAGCTAAGTGTCGAGTCCAGATGCAAACCGAGATCCTTCACAGTAGAAGTAATGGGGATGACGGTGCTATTGAAAATGAGTGGAGGAAGAGAGCTGAGCGTCACCCTACCCATCATGCGTGAGCTCCCAATTACAATGGCCTGACACTTCGAGGGGTTTACTGACACCCCAAAACTATCAGACCACTTTTTGATGGCATCTAAATCTCGGTTCACATCCGCTATAGCGTCTGATAAACCTTCAACCCACCCAGCTGTATATAATTGAAGATCATCGGCATAAAGATGATACGAACACCGAAGACAGTGAGTTATAAAATTAATGAAGATGGAAAATAACAATGGAGAAAGAATACCGCCTTGCGGAACACCAGCATCCAGATCGCTCCAACTCGAAGAGCTCTCATCAACGCGAACCGACTGCTGACGTCCCCGGAGATAAGAAGAGAACCATTCCAGGGCCTCGGGTGAAACCATAAGATGAGAGAGGATAGAAAGGAGAATATCGTGGCTGACGGCGTTAAAGGCATTGGAGAAATCAATTAATACCATAACGGTAACCTTGGTATCCTCCATCGCTTCTCTAACATCGCCAGTCACTTTAAGGAGAGCGGAGGCTGTACTGTGCCCAGGCCTGAATCCAGACTGAAAAGAGCTAACAAGGTTGTTCCGGTGAACAAACCCCGCAAACTGCTTGTATACGCAGGCCTCAAGCACTTTAGACAGGAACGGGAGAATGGAAATGGGGCGGAAATGACTGGGTAAGGAGGGATTTGAAATTTTAGGGAGTAGGCGTACATACGCCATACGCCACAAGGATGGGAAATGCCCGGAATTAAGAGAAAAGTTGATGATGTGGGTAATCGGAGGGAGAAGGGTATCAAGGATCCAAACGACCATACTACGACTGATGCCGTCACAGCCCACAGCCTTGGATTTTATGGACAGGATGATCTTTTTAATTTCGTCCAAGGTGACCGGAGAGAGGTGAAATGGTTCTATGATTGGACTGGCTAGGCCAGTAATGTAATCGACCGTCTGGGACAACATTTGGGTATCCAAATGACAGGTGCTTGTGAAGTGACGGTTGATATCATCAAGGCCAATTGTATTAGGAAAATCCACATGACGTGGTCTACCGATACCAAGAGTACCAAGGAACTTCCAGATATCAGCAGGTGAAGAAGAAGAAATGTTCTCGAGAATATGGCGGCGTTTAGCGTTGCGTATCATCTGATTACACCGATTTCTAGCAGCTTTGTAAAAGGTCCGATTTTCATCACTGCGATCCCTTCTAAATTTACGGAAGGCCCGATCTCTGCGCCTCATCGCCATTCGAACCCCTGTCGTCATCCAAGGAGCAGGTGGACGACGTAGTTTGATCATCTTGACAGGAGCGTGTTTGACGTAGAGAGCAAGGACCGTCCGATCAAAAATGTGCAGTTTTTCGTCTACAGTTGTCGCCGCTGCCAGGTGTTCCCAACTGAGGTCTGACGCATCTTGACGAAGCTTCTCAACTTCCATGCGTGCAAAACAACGCATGTGCAGAACTTTTGGGACAGGTTTAGGCGGTTTTAGGATATACGAGAGGAAAATGAGGTATGACATAATTATGATATGAGTACAAAGGTACTGCTTATTTCTTAAGAAATTTCTTCCAGCAGACCTGCGAAAGGAGAAATGAGAAAGAAATGTAGACAATAGTGTGTGAGAACAAGATGATTATGCGAAGTCTTAACTAAAATATTAAATATACCTACACATATACGCAAGAAAATTAACATATACTTAAATAAATACATAAAGCTTAAATATATAAACATAAATACACTATAGGTACCTATATAATTATATACTCATAGTTGAGAGGAAAGATAATGCTCTTTTACACGAAATTTAAATAAAGAAACAGTTTTCAGATCACGAATGCTAGGCGGAAGTGAGTTCCACAATCTTACAGCATGGACAGAGAAGGAATAAGAATAATTGCTAGTTTTATGAGGATGGGATCCTTCGTACACGTTTGAGATAAAAATGAAATCCTTCATTATTTTTGTCCCCTTTGAGTTAATTTGCGTCTTGAAATCGTATTTTAAGCTAGCTAAAATTATTCAATCTGGATTAGCATATATTTGGGGTGAAGCTGTTATTTATAACGTGTCCTCTATAAAATTCTTATTTCAGTTCATTTGGATCATTATCTAATGCTTTTTAGGGTTCCGTAGTCAACAAGGAACCCTTATAGTTTCGCCATGTCCGTCTGTCCGTCTGTCCGCGGCTTAGCTCAGAGACCGTTGGTACTAGAAAGCTGTTATTTGGTATGGATATACATATGGGTTTTTTCTTCGCCGTAGTCGGGTGAAAATACAATGGGCGGCCTTATCGCTTTCTACAATCTTGGAATGAACAGTGATTTGCCTGGGCTATCGCAGCAACGCGTTGGTGCAAATAATAAGTATACAATGTACTAAAATAGATACACAGTTATATACTCGTACATGTCCTAACATAAATACTAAATAACCCTTCCTTGGCAGTCCGGGTAATAATATAAGCAATAAGTAATAAAAACTAAAACCCAACTACGAATAAAAAGGTATAAACAAGACACCACAGACAGACAAATTAAAATTCCGGAGTCACACGTGTTAGGGCATAAATCGAACAGATTACGTGTGACTCCGGATTTTTAATTTGTCTGTCTGTGGTGTCTTGTATATACCTTTTTAGTCGTAGTTGGGTTTAAGTTTTTATTACTTAATTATTTTAAAATTCTTTTGGGGTTGTAATTTTTTTTTTTTGAAAGGTGCTCATTAAACTCTTTCATTTGATACCTAACATGGTACGATTAAACAATATTTTTTTTCAAGTTCCTGACTTTATGTCCTCCAGAGGGCGCCACTTTTAATTTAATGTGACGTCACATGGCCTATAACCAGCGGCCGATCAAGAGGCTTCCAACGATACCTCACTTGTCAAATTGTGATGATTGGTTTAGAAGATATGAGGGAACAGATGAACATACATACATACATACATACCGTTCAAAATCATAACCTTCCTTTTTGCTTCGCCGTAGTCGGGTAATGAAAATAAATGAAGACTACAGACAAGATCACAACGACAAGTAATGCTTTCTTTACGAGTCTTTTAAACACAAGTACTGACTGCGTGCGTTTTATTACTGGCAATGCATTCCACAAACGAGGGGACTACGTTGGTATGCGTACGCGACTGACATCAGCGTAAGATGAATTCAAGCCTTGAGGTGGATGCGCTAAGGTAGCCCGCGAAATTCAAATTTTCTAACGTTTTTTGCAATTTGCAGGTCAGTATCAGGTTGTATGTTGATCTAAATATGATTTGCGGCCGTAACAAATATGGATTTACAGAATTATAATCATTAGAATCAACAATACAACTCTCTAAGTTCATGTAAGTGATATTTGGCACTTATATGAACTTAAGGAGTAAGAGAACAAAAAACGTAAGAAAATTTGAATTTCGCGGGCTACCTTGTCGCATCCCCCTTAAGATTTTGTCGAGGAAAGTTTATTTATCTTATTTATATATACTTTATTGGACACCAGAAAATACATAGCGAAAATAAATAAATTTAACACTACAAAACATACAATGGGCGGCCTTATCGCTTTCTGCGATTTCTTCTAGGCAACCTTAGAATGGACAGTGATTGCGTGGACATAAAAAATAGGGTATTCATTGGTGCAAAATAATAAGTAGGTACTTAAACTTACCAATAGATACAATAATTACTATAATATATATATATATAATACTAGCTGCGCCCCGCGGTTTCACCCACGTAAGTCTCGATCCCGTGGGAATATCGGGATAAAAAGTATCCTATGTGTTAATCCAGGTTATAAACTACCTGTTTGCCAAATTTCATCCAAATCCATTCAGGCGTTTTTGCGTGATTGAGTAACAAACACACAAACTTTCACATTTATAATATTAGTAGGATAGGATATATATATATATATGCTATATAATAGATACATAAATACATACATACTGACTTTAAAACAATATTTATGTAAGCAACGAAAAATAAATGACGACTACAGATTATTACAGCTATGAGAACAAGATCACATCAACAAGTAATGTTCCTTCACAAGTCTCTTAAATATAGGTAACGATTACGCGCGTTTTATTTGAACTAGTAAAGTTGTAAAATTGTGAAATGCATAGGCATTTTAAGCTTCAAGTTATCTGATGACCTTAAGAATTTCGTGTAGTGCGATTTTCATTGTGAAGTGTTTTCACAACTAAAACACAACAAAATCTTAATTTATCATTTCTAATCTATCAATTGCTTATCAAATCCAGACAGTAATTTCCTCTCAAGATCCTCCTAAATACAATAAAACTCTTCAGTTCCTAAGAGCAATTTCAGGCGTAAATTGCTGAATATCTCTTTAAGAAAATTGCTTTTTCAGCTCCTTGAAAACTGTCATTAGTTATTATTTTATCGATAAAAGAGAGAAATTGTTTCTCAGGAAATTGTAAGAATTTTACTTCAGTTTTTTATGTTTTCCTGTTTATAACATTATTATGATCCCTTCAGGAATTAGAAATTGATATTTTTTAATAACTATCAAGACTTTTCTGCTTCAACTTTTGCTTTTGCGTCGCGGCAAAGGCGTTGCGCTACTTTTTATAGAGTTTCACACCATGGCATTCCATTAAGCGGCATTGCATTGATTTTTACAGAGTTGCATTGCGTTTTACAACGTTGCATTGTGTTTTACAACATCGCATTATGTTTTACAACGTTGCATTACTTTTTACAGCGTTGCATTGCGTTTTACAGCGTTGCATTGCGTTTTACAACGTTGCATTGCCTTTTACGGCGTTCCGTATTGTATTGAATTTTTCTGTATTGCATTGCATTTTGCTGAATTGCATTGCATTTTGCTATATTGCATTGCATTTTAAAGGAGTAAAACTGCTTTGTACTGCTAGTAGTGTTTTAAAGTATTTCAATACATTTCAGTGTGGCGTAAAATGCATAATTTTATATTTGGAAAGACAGCTAAAGCTAAAAAAAAAAACTTTTCACGCAGAACTGATCAACGGAATTCTAAAGATTCAATATGTAACAAAAAAGGGAACGAAATCCGTTTAACTTTGACACAAATAAGACAGTTGACGAAGCTCCGATGTCTTTCACCTATTTCGTGTCGATGTGGATACATTTATTACTGAACGAAGAATTTTATTTACACTGGAAATGACGTGTTGAAGGTACTCGTAAATAGGTATTTTGGCGCGGAGTTTCACTGATTCTTCTTCTTCTCGTGTCAGTTAGTAACGATACGATAATCATAACGTGGATGTAAAGTACCGAGTACTTGTTGACAGGCCTACACTGTCCTCCCATGAAGTGTATTTTGAAAACATTGTAAAAGCCTTATTTTAACCCATTGATTGCTCCAGTCAACAAGTGCTGGGGCGACAAATGTTGTCATTTGGGGATTAATACGACAAATGTTTTCGTGCCCGCCTCAGTCGAATTTATACGACTGAGAACTTACGTTCGTTTTTATTTTTTTTATTTCATTGCACGACCCTGTTCATCGTAGGTATTTATGTGTCGATTTATGAGCTGGGCGCTAGGGTTACAGCAATTGATATACCACTCGAAGCTTTTAACGTTTTACAAGTGCATGTAGGTTTATGTGAAATAAAATATTTTTAATTTGAATTGAAAGGAGTGTCATCGAAAGGTATGTCATTCGTGGATCTTTGACAGTCGTTACGGGTCATCAGAAACCCGAAAGTATGACAACCAGTCGTACCAAGGGTTAGTGTATTACCTAGTAACTGGGTTTTGTAGGTCAGATAGGCAGTCGCTCCATGTAATATACTGGTATTCAGCTGCATGCGGTTAGACTGGGAGCCGACCCCGACAAAGTTCGGATGACAGCGTTTTTTGACAACGTAAACTCAAACCCTGGTGCCATCATTCTCATGACGACCGTCATTTACTGTTAACCGTTATGTCGCGGCCACCACTGTCGTAGGAAACTCAAGCTTATTCCAACCCCCAGGTAAAGAGATGAACGTGAATATTCTACACAAAATCACGAGAAAAACAAACAGAACTTTCAAAAACAAATAAAATCAATGCGAAGGCTTCAATGTTTTCTTGTACCTGCTCCAGTACTGTACGTAAGGCTATTAAATAGCTGTAAAAGAGTTGAACGGTATTCGGACTGACGGTAAAATTCGAGCAAGCATCAAATGTTTGTTCGAATTTTAAAGCCCAAAATATATTATTGTGTTTATCAATTAAAAACGTTGAGGAGCTCGTGGCTAAGTAATAACAGCCGCTCGGGTCGATCCATCAGGTTAAGCTACGCTTGCCGGGGTTGGTCCGTGGATGGGTGATCATTTTCACATATCGAGACTCCTCCGTGCCTCGGAAAGCACGTTAAGCCGTTGGTCCCGGCTGTCATTTGTGGATCTTTGACAGTCGTTACGAGTCGTCAGAAGCCCGAAAGTCTGACAACCAGTCTAACCAAGGGATATCGTAGTACCCAGTTACTGGGTTGTGGAGGTCAGATAGGCAGTCGCTCCATGTAAAATACTGGTATTCAGCTGCATCCGGTTAGACTGGAAGCCGACCCCAACATAGTTGGGAAAAGGCTAGGCAGATTGATTTTATCAATTAAAAACGTAAAATTACGACACAGACATCTGTATTCCTCGAAAGAGTAGGAAAAGGTATTTTAGTAAATCCTAATTATGCCAATATTGCTAGTGATTGTACTGTGTGTATTGCCGTGTATGTAGTATTATTGAATATAAAATACCTAAGATAGAAACATCCGTGGGATAAAAATAATGATACCCTCTCGAGCGTCAATCAGAGGCGTCATACGCGCGTAATTCGCCAAACACACCTGGGCTTTTGGCGTATTACGCGCGTATGACGCCTCTGTCACGCCACTTCTGGGTGGTCTCATCCCGGGGACTTCAGATTATAATGACGATAACTTTAAGTTTTGTATCGGAGGTGTCTACACAACATACGTCGTTGGAATCGGAATTAGTTAAGCGAACCCCTCTTAAAATGGATAAGTACAGTTTACTCATCAACAATAGGATCTACATTTTGTTTCTTCAGCTCCTCTCCCTTTTTGATTTGCCTAAAGATTGATTAAGCCTAAAGTAACCCAAAAAAAATATCGTTTCTATAACGTTTCAATATCGTTTTCAGATCACAGGTACCAATGTTCTCTCCAGTTTACTGCTTACAACGGGCATGAATTTTTACGATATCTGACAGGCTGGTATAAAATACGACTGGACTGTTCGAATACATGCTATAATAGCGTGACAAGCACATGTTCAGTGTATTTTTTTTTAAATTTATCGTGAATTTTAAATACGTTGTTAAAGACGTATGTTAAAATATGTTTTCTTTATGTTTGAGAAATAGTAATACCAACCTATTATTCTCCCACTGAAAATGGACATTTAATTTAAGTACGCAATATTGCTTCAATCATTCTGCCTAGCCTTTTCCCAACTATGTTGGGGTCAGCTTCCAGTCTAACCGGATGCAGCTGAATACCAGTATTTTACATGGAGCGACTGCCTATCTGACCTCCACATCGACAGCCCAGTAACTGGGTAATATACGATACCCCTTGGTAAGACTGGATGTTAGACTTTCGGACTTCTGACGACCCGTAACAACTGTCAAAGATCCACGTTTGACCGCCGGGACCAACGGCTTAACGTGCTTTCCGAGGCATGGAGGAGTCTCGGTATGTTAGGATGCTCACCCATCCACGGATCAATCGGGCAAGCGTAGCTTAACCTGACGGGTCGACCCGTGCGGCTGTTACTAAATTAAAAGTTAATTTTTGTCCATCAGTGAATTTCTACGGCACAGCATGAACAGATTCATGTTTTACTGAATGCAAACACATAATTATAACTGTCAGATAAACTTTACTGAATAAAAATGATCAAACGACCAAAGAGAGTACCGACAACGGAAATAAATTGATAGTACTTACATCGCTTTGAAACATACAAGGATATTGATAACAAAGAGGTATCAGTGATACGGAACAAAGTGTGATATTTTTTTTAACCGACTTCTAAAAGGAGGTGTTTATCAATCCGGATGTTTATATACACACGATGATTTTTTATTCACTGTTAACCTTCATGAGGTGAAAGTACGCATGAGTATAAACAACTTTCACTATGGGACTAACTACGAAACAGCAAAAAAAAAACTGTTTCATACATTTTCATAAATATTGCATTTTGTATGAAACAGCTGATATTTTTTCGATATTTCAGAGTTGGTGTAATACTGAAAGTTGCTTTAATCATGAGTACTTTCACGTCCTGAAAGGTTAACAGTGAATAAAAAATTACCGTGTATATATATTTTTTTGTTCGGGTATAACTCCGTAGATAGATTTGCAAAATTATTTTTTTGTTTGAAAGTGTATACTTCCGAGATACTTCCGAGGACTCGTTGTCATCAGGTCGGGATCTGACGATGGAATCTTGGAGAAATCGAGGGAACTCTTCAAAATTTATAGGCACACCTAAAGCGATTTGGGTATTTTTTATAGTAACTCGTGAAAAGCACCATTTGGTGAAGTGGAACTGATGACGAAGTAACAAGAGAACTCCTCAACGATTAACGTCCCTGCATCTGGAAAAACAATATTTTGTAAAAGAAATTTTCCGAAATAAAAGTTATTTTTCACTTTGTAGTGTTTTTTTGGAAGTCGGTTGTTTTTTTTTGTAAAAAAGTTTTTTACATCTCCAAACCTAATCCTACTAATATTACAAACGTGAAAGTCGCTCCATGTAATATAATGTAATATTGTTGTATAAATATTATAATTCCGTTTGCCTTTTGTAACCGGACCTTCATAAAACAATAATAAAATAAAAGATAAAAACATTGAATGTTAATGAAATAATGAATCACTATTAGTTAGTACGATATAAATCATGTTTATTCAATCATTCAATCCAATCAAGCAGCCGGATTTTAAAAGTTGCACTTTTTGCAAAAATAATAAACTCATATTATTTTTGCAAAAAGTGCAATTATTACAGTTTTGTGTAAATAAAACTTTGTTTGTTTCAATTAACACTGTGGAAGTTAGTTTTGTTGTTCCGAAACAAATAAACAATAATGTTTTTAAATAACATAGGTTGGTACTGTTAGCTATATAAACAACAACTATATAATCAACAAAGAATTCAACTATTTTCTAATAATGTTTACTGCATGGCAATTAAAATATATAATAAATTACCCAATGCATTTAAGATTCTTAACTTTATGACATTTAAAAAGAAATTATTTAACTTCCTATTACAAAAGTGTTACTACTCAACGACTGAGTTTTTAAATGAAAGATTTGATTCTAAATTTAAATTAGATGACTACTGACATTTTTGTGCGAATTGAATAGAATTTTATTATTTATTTGACATTGTATATCTTTTTTACTATTTTTATTAAGTATTGTATTTCATTCTGGACATTATGATTACTAATAACTCCTGAGCGTGCATGTAACGGTAATTATTTTTTCCCTTTGTCTTGACATTTGTTTATTTGTTAATGTTTAATTTTGACATTGTCTTCTAATCCATATCATTTAAATTATTTTCAATATTAGTACGCTGGAAACAGCAGAATATTATGGACATCATATTATAATTTGTAACACCTTGTAAAACAATATTCTGACAAATAAATTATTATTATTATTATTATAAAACGCCTGTTTATAATAATAATCGCATAATTATTTGTATATTTAAAATACATTTATATAAGGCGTTTATTATAACTTGCCCCGTGATGCGCTTGGAGCACTGTTCTGTGAGTAGGTAACCATTTTGAACTATATTAGTATTGAAACTAAGTTTGACAAGCAATGGTGCCAAAATAACGGTAAGGGACTAGTTATAGTGAACAGTCTGTACATTCTATATTTTATATTATTACATACATTTGTCAGCCCGCTAAGCTTACTGCCAAAATCTTTTCATATACAAATCAATGTTTGTCTCGTATTTAATTTATGCCATCAACTTGTATTTATACTAACTATAATTTGTTTCTGACGGCGTCAGCGATGGCTGAGCGATAGTGCTGTCATCATCTCGATTCAGTGGTACGGAATCCATAGTGCAGGTTTACAGTAAAACACGATGATACAGCAAATCAGTTAGTATTTCACTTTAGTAAGTTCGAGACATAATTAGTTTGGATTCAATGAATCTAGCTAATTTTAGATTTAATCAGCCAAAATTCCAAAATGTTGTCCAATTATTACTTCTACGAAAAGCGAGTTTAATACGGATCAAGAGATCAAAGTATTTCAATTTGTACAAAATTAAATTCTGGCACCTAATTATCACAGTCTAAACAAAGTACCTAACACGTTCTCATGGTCCATTCACAAAACTTTCTAGATCATAATGAGGTTACAAAAGCACTCGCAACGAGCTGCAAAGTTGCTTAGCAAAACTAGCATTTATTTAAAGGGCAGTCCGAGAAACGACGTTTTAAAAAAAGCCAAAAACCTCTCTCCAAGGGCTTCCAGAAACTCTTGGAAATGTTTTGTAGACAGATAATATTTTTTATCCCTCGTAAACCATAAAAATAATAAAATATTTTTTAAATATGCAACATAATATTATGAGAAAAATAAAAAATACAAGTGAGATTTATTTTCCCGAAAAATATTGAAAACTGTTTAGCTCCTAACTAAAAATAATCGTTGATCATACATGGAGGTGCTTGGCCGAAGTAGAGAAAAGCGTAGCGTAGCGTAAAAGCGTATTGTAAGAGTAACTATGCGATTTAACGCAGCGTAATGCGGGCCAAAGACGTTCAAGTAGTTTGATCAAACATGCTGGTTCAAACAGTTTCATTAAATTGGCATAAATGTGTAATTTGATAAAAATTAGTTGTAAAATGGCATGAAGAAATAATTCGCTTTTCTATTTGGTCGAACTGTTTAAACCAGCCTGTTTGATCAAATAACTTGAACCAACTTGGCCCACGTACGAATCTCATAAATTATTTGCGAATAATGTACCAGCGTAATCGTGCCCACTAAATAATTAAAACGTACTTAAACGAAAAATACACTAAGCAACGTGCAAATCATTTATACCGAGAACGCCTAAACCAGTCATTTTGCGAGCAACACTTGAAAATTCCTACATTTTTAATACACGCACCTTGAAAATATATGAATGGGTCAGAGCCTACCGACTTTTAATTGCTGAATCAGAAACTGGCACTCGACACCCTGAAAACTGCACCCTAAAATTGTACACTGTAAGGTTGAAAAATCCCTGTCAAAATGTTATTTTTGGTCCTTCTGTCCGCGGTGGTCCTTTGGATCTTTGCCAACGACTAAAATCTGTGACCGAGCAACGTTTTAATCTAAATTATTCTAGCCTAAAATAATTCTGGTCATAAACTTTATGACGTGGAAACTCTTGGTGAATTTTAAGTGGTTGATGTCCGAGAACTGTTTTTGTACAAACTATGCGTAGCTGTGTATTTTCTGAGATAGTTTGACAACATAATTAACATACATAATTTTGATGAGTTTTGCCCCCTTTTGAGGGGTTTTAATGGTTTTATTGTTCTGTAGTGGTTGTTAAATGTATCTCAGATTTGGTTGAAAGTTAAATGGTTTTTGGGAACTATTTTAAATTCCTTAACTACGTTATTTGACAAAAAATAATAATATGAGTTGAAAATAATGCCGTATCAATTATTATTATTACTAAATATAATATCCCGTCATTTTTCTCCACATTTTCATTTTGGTTAATAGAACCGAATATGTTTCGTCTTTTTTTATTAAGTTTTGTATATTAAATAGTTATTGCGTAGTTTACTCATGAATATATAAGTCAACTAACAAATTAATAGCAAAACATATTTGGTTTCAATTAATCGTGAGACAAAAATAAAATGAAATTTTTGCCAATATTCCTAGTAGATCAAAGAAATATATTTTCGTCCAAAAACAAGTAAAAATCTGTAATTGGCTTGTAGTTCAAAATAAAATGATGCTACCTAAATAAAACTTGGAAAGTACGAAGCGATAAGTTGATGTACATTAGGTATACAATGATTCGATCTGGTAGCAACAAGTTCTTGTAACTACGTGGTAGATTTTGACGCCGACTTTTCAGGAAAAGTCAATTCATTCTATGTTTTCTATTG
This sequence comes from Lithophane ornitopus, assembly GCA_948473465.1. Taxonomy (NCBI): domain Eukaryota; kingdom Metazoa; phylum Arthropoda; class Insecta; order Lepidoptera; family Noctuidae; genus Lithophane; species Lithophane ornitopus. The sequence goes on along the minus strand of OX419637.1, from coordinate 11,984,811 downwards.
ATTTTATTTCCACTTTTAAACAAATATGAACTTTATAATGCGTAATAATTTCAGAATGAGTCTGCCTACTGTTGAAAAAGTCAAATTATGAAGTTATAGCGGAAACTGAACTTTACCCGTGGGTCTTAAAGTTAATTTTCCAAAAACAGATACTTGTTTACATATTTTGAAACTTAATTGCGAAGATAGATAAGTATCTATCTTCGTATTAACTTCATTATTTGACGATTCATTATTTGATCTTTTTTATATATTTAAATCGAATGTCTTCAATCCTTTTCATTAGTACAGTCGAACAAGCTATTTGGTATACAGGCAAAGTGTTCATGCTAATTCTCCACCCAATCAGGGCGTGAGTTTTGAGATCATTCACATGCTGTTACGAACGTACACAGTCAGAAGCTCAACCATTCTATTCATCTTCGCCTAACACGCGCTTCTCACCGCCATTTTCTATCTTCCTGCAAATTCTTTGAAAAAAACGTTCGAATTAATCTCCCTCGCATGCGCGCCGCGTGATGGCAAATCTGTTATAACCTTAATAAAAACCGCTAAAGAAGAACTCTAATCACTTTGGATAACGCTTGTAAAGTCTGCTTTTTAATCTCGTACAATAATTTGACATTTCAAGTGATTGTTGTTTTTTTTTTTCAATTTGGCATTTGACATTTGCACCTGTCAAATTAGTCTACGGGGTTAAAAAACAGACTTCAAATGTGTGCGTCGCCTGAATCATGGCCGGCGCCTGCCGAAGATGGCTTCGAATACAGTGTTGATGTTTAACAAGTAAGGAGAATTATTGTTTCTCTACTTACTGTCTCTACTCTGAATTTGATGTGAATGATTCAGCGTTTTTATTAACAGTTTAATCTATTTTTTTAGTAATCTCACTGACGTCATTGGTCAATCTAAATACGATAAAAAAAAAAAAATAAGATTGGTCGCTGACCTCCAAAAAAACCGGAAATCTTTTCAACTTTATAACCGACTTTCAAAAATGTGAAAAATATAAACTTTTTACAAAAAAAACAACAGACTTCCAAAAAAAAAGCACTACAAACCGAAAAATAACTTTAATTTCGGAAGTCGGTATCTTCGGATTTGAGTTTTCATTTTTTGCCACCGACTTTGGTTGTTATTTTTGAGTAAAAGTTTTTATATTTTATCGTGTTTAGATATCGATACCATCACATCTGCAGAGTTTTGCTAGCTAATTTGACCCTGTAGTTATGTATCAAATTACATCAAACTATAATCAGGTGATTACCACTCAAAGGACCAAAAAGTTAACCTACGTAGAATTGATACTTTTATTTACCAACTCCCAGAAAGCTTCGAATACCTATTTACAGGACCTCATGAAAAGAGTTTCAGACTACATAGGCTGGTCCTTTTACGTCATCTATACGTCATCATCCATCATGTAGTGGACAAATGGCCCAAGTGTCGGGTTCCGGAGCTTAGGTACTTATTTTCTTAAATTGTGAGGGACAAGAAAGGATTATTGTTGAAAAGATATCAATATTTTCGGGATGTTTTGAAGCGAACTGTTGATGTTGTCGTTCGTTGAGTTATGAGTAAATAAAATCTGTTTTTTTTTATACCTTGGCTCGCGACCCGCCCCTTCTTGCACAGTTTTTACGGCTTGACAAAACAACGAGATTTCTATATTATTTATATAGGTTAAATATTATATAATATTATAATGTATTATAGCCTTCTGGTATACATTTCATTATTATAATAAAAACCGCATCGAAATCCGTTTAGAAGAACAACGTGGTCCAGACAGACACGAAAAACGTCTTTAATTTATAATTATTTATATAGATTTATAGATAGATTATATAGATGATATATATAGATAAAGATTAATAAGCTAATTTGAGGCTCAGTGTATTTTCTGACGACATTGTAAACTTATTTGTTTAACATTGTAAAAATGAAGGATAAAATCTTATTACATTGTATTCAAATTCATGTGAGTCTTATTATAGAATGTTATTTTAATTAAATTAGTACTAACGAAGTGTAATAAAGGAAGATTACGAGGCTCATTTGAAATACTATTTTCGTCAAGAAATACTTAACATTTTAATGAATGTTTTGATTTGATTATATAATTTCAGCCTATAATGTTCCCACTGCTGGGACTCGGGCTTCCTCTCGAATTTATTAATTCGTTTACTTGATTTGAATTCCCACGTCTTCCTTGAGAAAAGTACTTATTATAAAACCCTTGGCCGCCACCAGGCATTGATGGACTCACGTATATTTTCACATTCGTCCATCAATGCCCTTGGTGCAGGCCACGACAGTAATGCTTTATTATCGACCATTATCGTACCCCTATGCAGTATTATCTTGTACAACTAACCATAAACCAATTGGGGGCTTAAAACGGTCACTTGAGCAGAATCATTATATGAAAATATTATGAATCATCGTAAAATGTCACAAACTGACAATTCATAATATGATCTGCGTGTAATTCATATTACGAAATAATTCATCTGTTTGACAGTTTTCTATGGAGATTCGTAAAATGGTCCACAAATTGAATTTTACAATATGAATTGCTTTTATGTCAATTATGAGGCTAATGACAGCTGGGATTCAGGATATTAAGGCGCGGTGTTATGTCAATATTCACAAAAAACTGGTTTCGTAGATAGTCGAGTATGACGTAACGCAATGAAAATATACAACGTAAAAATTACAGTGGACAGAGAAGGGTTTAAAGATAAATTTTAACCGAATAGAATAGTAAAAATATGTTTGATATTTCCAATAAAAATTTCTTCAAAAAATAAACTTTGGCGTCGAATATCTCTGTATTTTCAGCGATAACAACATTTTTTTTTTTCAGAATTGTATAGTATAAGCATTATTTTAAAACTTTAACCAAACTATTATTTAATTTAATGTGTATATTCCGAATAATCTAAATAAAACAAGTAAAATAAATGCCCATTCGCAGCTTAGTCACATCGTCAACCAAAATATTTATTAAATTTTCAACCTTATTTCACGCTCTCTAATTGTGAAAATAGATCACGCGTTCATACGTTAGTCGTCGGGCAGCGCCCGCCACGCATGGACGGTCCCGGTCGCTCTGTGTCGTAATTTAATATTCGTAGTGTACGAGAATTTTTTTGGCAATGGGCAATAAAAATAAAATGGTGCGAAAGGCGTTTACAAGGAAAAGACGAAGAACTCGAAAAAATGATGGAATGTTTGGGTAAGTACAGGGATTATTACGGTATTGTATCATATTCTCTGTTTTTATTTACGGTATGAATTTGACATTTTCTGCAAACGTTTGCTAAATCCAAAAACCATTAGATGCACTTTATTCTGATAGCAATAGATTACATATTTGAATGCGCTGACAATTTCTACAAAGGTTTGCTAAATCCAAAAACAAATAGGAGCACTCTATCTTCGTAGCAATAGAATACATATTTGAATGCGCCTAGTGCAAGCGTCCTTGGTCGAAGCAACCATCGCGACCTTCGCCCCGCCCACAGTATAGAAGAAACTTGCAGATAAATCAGAGTGCATTTTATAATAACAAAATAAACCATTTTATATAATCTTATATTGAGTTATTAGTAGTAACTTAGTTTCTTGATGAGTCCTCTGTATAAGGTTCTTTGCATTACTAATATCGAACAAAAATTGCGGAATATAAAATTTGAATTTTTCGAATTCGAATAACGCTGCGCTTTGGTAGTGACAAGCGCGTGCATGACAATGTTCTTTTTTTGAAATGAGTTCCATTATGAAATTTAGTAAAACATTAAAACACATTCGGATGATATTAATAATATTTTGCTTTTTTAGATCAATGAAACGAAAACTTTGTGATGTTGATCAACCCAGTACTTCAGTAGAATCTTTGCCTACAGAGTAAGTTATTTGTTTTTGTTTATTTCCTGTAAATATTATCTCAGTCGGTCGGTACGCTTTTCCATACCGGTGTAATTACCTTACTTATATTATATTATAAATTATAAAATAGCTGCCCGCCCCGGCTTCGCACGGGTAGCACTACCCTAACCTACCCTACCTACCTACCTACCCTACCTACCAACCCTATCTACCTACCTACCTACCTACCCTACCTACCTACCTACCTACCCTACCTACCCTACCTACCTACCTACCTACCTACCTACCCTACCTACACTTCCTACCTACGTACCCTACCTACCTACCCTACCTACCTACCCTACCTACCTACCCTACCTACCTACCCTACCTACCTACCCTACCTACCTACCCTACCTACCTACCCTACCTACCTACCCTACCTACCTACCCTACCTACCTACCCTACCTACCTACCCTACCTACCTACCCTACCTACCTACCCTACCTACCTACCCTACCTACCTACCCTACCTATCTACCCTACCTACCCTAGCCTACATACCTACGTACCTACCTGCAGTGCCGTAACTAGGGCGGTGCCAGCGGTGCCCAGGCACAGGGCGCAAACCTTGGAGTGGCGCAAAAATGACCAGACCAAGGCCACTAACAATACCTATTATTAATTTTTATAGACAATTCGAACAGAGAACAAGACGGTTCTGACAATTTTTATTGTCAGAACCGGTTATGATTAGAAAATTTCTCAGTTTCTTTTCGGTTATAGCAACTCGCACCGGGCGCATAAAAGACTAATTACGGCGCTGCCTACCTACCTACCCTACCTACATGCTTACCTAAATAAAAAAAGCCATTCTATAAAGAATGTATGAGAAAACGAATTTTCTTTATATATTTTTTTCGTGTTTTTTTCTGGTGTTTTAATAGTTATTTTGCTACACTGGGCGGAAACAAATCCAACAAATCAAAGATCACCAAAATCGACTCAGCAGTCCTCGAGTTATAAGTGCTTGAACAAACCCGATAGATTATTCTTGACTCGTTTTGTTGCAGAAATCAAACTGGTGAAATATATTCTATAGAACCGGAAAACGAACAAACCTACGCTGCGATTACCGGCAGAAGAATTATAGATATAACGTACTTTTTTAACAAACTGAAAGAAATCTCAAATCATAATTCATTATTTAACTGTGGTATTCAATGTTTAACTTTGCTGGGTGAAAAGAGAGTTGGGTTAATTTCAAAGTTTAGATTAAAATGCAAAATGTGTGGTTTACTTTTTTATATCGACTCTTCCTTACATATACTATGCAACTTTTCATGAGCACACAAACAACCGTGTTTGCGTGTGTGCGTTACCGTATAGCGCGCAGACGCGGTTGTGTGAGTGCAGTTCTAGCGTTTAAAATCGTAGTCAGTCCGCGCCTTAACTGCTTTTAGAGGAATTGCTAATGTGGCCGGTTTAGGCCCCCTGTTACAATTTAACAGCTGAAAACAAAAGACAGTACACACGCGACAATCTAAGAAGTCCGTTTTGACGTTTCGTCCTCGTACTTGTAAGAAAACGTTATGCCTTGAGAATCAGTTTTAAGCAATATAGATAAGTCGTCGATTACAAACTCTCGAAGTATGTTTAACCGATATATCTCGAGAATCAGTTTAGAAGAAACTATTTTTTTTTCCATCGCTACACAAAGGATTTATAGCTGTCAAAACGGACCTCTTAGATTGTCGCGAGTCTAGTCAGAATTTCCCGTCTTCTGACTTGCGCAGATATTCACTTGTACAAACCAATGTAACGTAAGTTTCTGCACCAAATAGTACAGAAGGCTCTATACAATGAGGGAAAACAGTCGCGCGAAGAGCAGCGTACGTGCGGCGATCTCAAACGAATGCCAGTCGCGAGTGCGCTTGCACTCGCTGTTCATGAAGCGTGTGCGTGTCTATGTGTGCGTGCGTTTTCACTCGTTGCATGGACCCGACCTTCTGTATCATTCCGTGGTTTCTGTATGCACGAAATATGCAAATATTATGTAGGCAGTTGTACAGTATGCGTTCGTCAAATGCATGCATTTTTCCGTAAATTTTAGTTTTATGCAAATTAAATAGACATGTATATGCAAAAGAATTACGTATTCATCATAATTTTGCATATAAATAACCGTTTTATACTGAGTACCATTGTGGTTTTGTCTGATAAAGTTTTATGTGATTAATATTGGTTTTCTATGCTGATTTGAAGGTGAATGTTTTGAAAGTATTTTGTTTTCTAGTAGAACCCTTGGATGGATGATATTGGTTTATAAAGATACCTTTTTGGTAACGGGTGTCATAATAACTATGTATATTGGGGTCGGCTTCCGGTCTAATCGGATGTAAGTGAATACCAGTATTTTACATGGACCGACTGCCCATCTGACCTGCGTAACTCAGTTACCGGGTAACAATACCTTACCTTAGGGATACCCTTTGGTAAGACTAGTCGTCAGACCCTTAACGACTTGAGATAATACCGAATTAAGTATCTGAGATGTCTACTAAACCGAGATAACATGCCTAAACATTGCCCAATTGGGCATTTTTATCATTATTTACAGTCGCCACTCTCTTTCGCTAATACTTTAAAAGCCTCGTTACAAACACGGCTTAACAACGGATCTGTGGAAAATCAGATGTAGGTTTGCTCGCAGAGTTGCGTTTTTGTAAGTTAGTTTCTTGCGATTTGGTAGCGATGAAACAAGCTTCGATTTTTCTGACCCTAGTCATACTAAAAACGTGTGCTAATATAAGCTATTGTCTCGCAAATATTAGTCATTCGTTTATTCGAAAAAATTGTGTCTTTGCTTTTCAATTTTTGTTTTTTGCCACCGACTTCCGAAATTAAAGTTATTTTTGACGTTTTTAGTGTTTTTTTTGGAAGTCGGTTGTTTTTTTTTTTTGTAAAAAGTTTTTATTTTTCACTTTTTAGTTGTGGTACCTACCCTACACGCATTCGAATACCACTACCTGCTATGTAAATAACAGTGACGGAGTCAAACAATATATCGTCTACATTGAAGATACAAGAATTATTGAAGCTAACTCAAAAACTACGCAAGCAAAGTTAATAAAGCGTTAGTTAGTTAGCGTGTAAAATTGGTTGTGTACATTGTGCATTAAATTTATTAAATAAATAAAATTTATATGGGACCACCTCTGAAGCATGACCTACCAAACAAAAAAAGAATCATCAAAATCGATTCATAATTGACGGATTAATCGCGTAACATACAAAGAAAAAAAAAAAAAAAAAAAAAATTGAGAACCTCCTCCTTTTTGAAGAAGTCGGTTAAAAATGGGAGGCGCCCTCCGTTCGCGAGGCTTTATGTTCGGGTTCGCGCAACAAAATGATCAAGACAATTGCGAATTTACGCGACGATCGCTTTATTTGAACTAAACAGTCATCATCATTTCAGAGACGTCAACTGCTGAACATAAGCTAAGCACCCTTTGACCGGTTCTCTGCTTCTCGCAGTCAACCAGTTAATATAATAGGTATAATCGAAAAAAAAATTGCTTGCTTTTAATTGCTGTAAGAAAATTTATAGGTTACTTGTCTGTTTGCGTTTTATGAGATATTTTTACAATTAACTTGAATTAATGACCATTTAGAAAGAAAGCAAATACGTTTATTTGCGGCAAACATCACGCAAAGAAAGAATACATACACGAAAATAACAAGTGCGTCACATAAACGCAAAACGGCCATCGCTCAGCATAATGCTGCGACCCTATGCGAGACAGAGCCCCAGCACTGGTTTTCAGTGCAGCATATAATGAAATAACAATAACAAAATAAGAAAAAAAAAAGTACTATTTAATCCTAAATGTGTTTATAAATCTGTGCCTGTGACAAGTGATACAAGTATAAAATCAACACTTTACAGGAGAACAAAAACAAGATTTCAAAAATTCCAGTTCGTAGACTAAGTGGGCTAGGCTAGACATAAGTACCTTATTTTGTAGATAAAAACATTCACTTTCACTGTGCATTCTAATTTTTATGTTTCATATAAAGTAATTCATGAAAAACCTGTAAGTTGTACCTTTTTGTATTTCCAATATGTGCTAAGATTACGTTATAAATGATACAAGTACAGTTATATTATGTTGCACCTATAAGTTGTCGATAAATATACTGAAAAATCACCCATCACAGGAGGCACACAAATATATAATTATCATTTATTGGAACTATTGAATTAAGATAAAAATGTTTTTTCAACATACTGAAAAGCGTCCGTTCTCGTTAAGATGGATTTAGAGAGAACTAGCGACCCGCGGATGGACCCGCCCCAGCTTCAGACGGATGCAATGGTGACATGTCGGAACATCGAGATTTCTGTACTATGTCTAAGTTATTATACACATAAACCTACTGGAATAAAGAAACGAAAAGCGATTTTGCTTTATACATAAATTAATAAGTAGATTTGATACAAAAAATATATATATTCCTTAGGTTTTTTTTTGTTGTCATGTTGTACAAAAAAAAACGCAGGTATAAACACAGCTTTATACCAAGCTTTTTTGCTAACGATAAGTAGGAAGCTTTGAAGAGAAAATAATTAATTGTTACCGTTAAAAAGGTTACAAAGTCGGGGTTGAACATTTTACAAAGGAATTCATATTTTAACACGGCCTTCTGGGGTTTAGGGGACACCTTTGGTAATAAGGGCTATTAAGAACTTTGCAGGGATAAATGAGTATTTTGGGTCATTTATATACAAACTGAAGGGAAACATCGTGCAGAAAATTTTGAGAATTCGTCAATTTTATTTGCGTAACTTTGGCCTCGTTTACGGAGACGCGGGGCGTTGGGCGGCGCGTGCAGCGTGGCGTTTCGCGGCGCGTTGGACGTTTTTTTCTGTTTACGGAGAGGCGGCGCGTGAAGCGGCACTTACCATTGCACGCGTAACAGTAACATATGGCAATGCACGTTGTTGTTCATAGAGATGCGTGGCGGGAAGAGTGGCGGTGTCCGCCGATGCGACCGCCGCGAAACGTCAAGCGTGTAGCGAAGCACGCGACAGGCACAGCTGGGTGCCCCGCCGCGTAAAACGCCCCATTTCAAGCAAACGCGTGAAAAAACGCTTCTCCGTAAACGCACTCATACAACGCCATATGTTTGAATTCAGTGCGAGCCGCGCCGACCAACGCCACGCTCGACGCCCCGCGTCTCCGTATACGAGGCCTTACACTATCGAGTGAATGAATCCTTCAAACATTAACATCAATAGATTACCTGAATCTTCTTCAAATGAAAGGCATTGTGAGTGAGTTACGCAATTGGGATGCTGGGTTTATGTTGATCTGAAATCGCAAACCGGCACTGAAGCTAGCCTGATGCTTGCTAGCCTCGAACCGTCTCTATAAGTGATGCGGGCTGTATTTATTTATATTATATAGCTCGTGGCTAAGTAATAACAGCCGCATGGATCGATCCAACAGGTGAAGCTACGCTTGCTGGGGTTGGTCCGTGGATGGGTAAGCATCTTTTCATACCGAGATTCCTTCGTGCCTCGGAAAGCACATTAAGCCGTTGCTCCTGGCTGTCATTCGTGGATCTTTGACAGTCGTTACGGGTCAGAAGCTTGAAAGTTTGACAACCAGTCCTACCAAGGGATATCGTATTACCCAGTTACTGGGTTGTGGAGGTCAGATAGGCAGTCGCTCCATGCAAAATACTGGTATTCAGCTGCATCCGGCTAGACTGGAAGTCGACCCCAACATAGTTGGGAAAAGGCTAGGTAGATTGATTGACCTAACAAAGCGAAAATTATATAGATCCATTTTTGGCCCTTTTATTTTCTAGCTAGAGCCTTCTTTTAAGACTTAAAATATTATTAAAAGCTCCAACTAAATACTAAACTAGTACCTTGGGTAGCGTCCTATATTTCATCCTTATTAAGTAGCCATGGCAACCAACTCTATTAAGTTAAAAGTTAATCCTTTATCTTAAAAGAACTCGCAGAGCAACAGTCGTTTTTTTTCTCCGGACTTTTATTAAAGTTTGTGGAGTTTGTTTAAAATTACGTCACCTTTCCCGTTTGCTCTTTATGTTTGTTGGTTGAATGGAATGATGTTTATGGCTGTCAATATATTAAAATCATAGAGTAGGTTTGAAAAATAAGCCCGTATTATACGTAAAGTACGCTGTTGAATTTTGAACAATTGACTGAGCGCCGAAAGTTGAAAATCGAACAGTGTGCTTTTACGTAGGCATTAATTTAGTTGTCACTTCGTGTTAGTAAAAATATTAGCATTATCGGACACCGTGGTTAACTGAATATTTCAGAAAAAAAATCTTAGCTTCTGCTACCGCTTACAGCCTGCAGTCGTATTTTAATCTTACATCGAGAGGAAAGAGATGGAGATATACGTCCGTAGAGCTTCATCTTTTTCCTACAATGAAGTAATATTAAAATAATACTGTAATAATGCTGTAAGCGGTGGTGGTAGGTCCCCAGATCTGTTTTCTTTATTGCATTCTTCATAAAATAGAATTCCTATTTCGTCAGCGCCTTATCTGAACATTTTGGACAAAAAGTCCAAAAACAAAAATCCACTGTAAAACGATGCCAAAATTCTTCACCACAATGTTAGCCTACATCGCACAGCGTACATACAGCAACACATACAAAACAAAATGCTTGATGGCTGAAACGATGCGTAAGTTCGCGACTCGAGGCATGTTGGGAACTCGGGAAATTTGACAGGAACGCTTGTGGAATACTAAGTTATGGTAGAAAATCTCGCTGCCTTTTTGGGAAAGCCACACTATGAAGACTTTGTGGTTTTGCTTGCGGTTTTTAAGTTACTGTATAAGCTCACTGTTAGGCAAAAGTCTTCTCTAAATACTTTCAGTCATTCGTTCAAGAGCTCGTCTATGCGTTTCCCACAGGAAGACCAAATCTTTTGTTATCGTGAAAACATCAAAATCGCTTTTTTACTTTTCGGTGAATCTACCTATGATAACATAATATTACATTACGTCGGGGCCTGTGGCTAAGAAATTACAGCCGCACGGGTCGATCAATCCGGTTAAGCTACGCTGTGTGTCCGTGAATGGGTGCCCATCTTTACATACCAAGAACCCCTGTGCCTCGGCAAGAACGTTAAGCCGTTGGTCCCATTTGTCATTTGTAGATCTTTGACAGTTGTTACGGGTCGTCAGAAGCGCGATAGTATGACAACCAGTCTTACTAAGGGGTATCGTGTTACCCAGTAACTGGGTTGTGGAGGTCAGATAGGCAGTCGCTCCATGTAAAATACTGGTATTCAGCTGCATCCGGAGACTGGACACCGACCCCAACATCGTTGGGAAAAGCCTAGGTAGATGACGACATCACCACAGTATTTAATTCATCCAAGGGATAGAGCGACGTGGACTTACGTACACCCACATTTCGCCAGTTATGTTTAAGTCCCATGTAGTAGGGGGCGAGCCTATTGCCATCAACCGGGCACAAATCCAGACTCTGGGTTGCTACTGAGAAATTCCAGATGGAAAAAGGAAATAACAATTTGCCTGACATTATTTTTAATTTTTTTGAGGTTGGGAAATCTAATGACTTCTCCCGCTCTGGGTGGAGCGGAAGGGCATGTCAGACTTTTACTGTCTAAAATCCACCCGTGTTCCTTCAGTTGCCTGTTACCAAGGTCCCGGTATCCCTTTCGGACTTTCCCGCAACCCTGGCAGGCATCGGTCCTAGCGGTCCCCGCCAACTGTGCTGACATCTCTTTGAGGCGCGCGTGGAACACGACACGCTATTGACCCGGGCCTGGTCCTTATCGGACGGCGAGCGACCCATTGCTCGCCGTCCGCAAGCCCGCGCCTATGGTGGCTGGGAATCCGCCTGAAATTTGCCCGACCTGGGAATCGAAACCAGTATCTCATGCTTAGCTCTAACACTAGACTAACGAAGCAATCACATATGATAGTTTTATGAAAAGCCTTGTCACACAAAATGTTGAACACACGGACATTACAATCAGTACAGTAACATTCTATATGTTACATAGAATATGTGCTTAAATCCGACAAGTTATTGCTCGTCGTGTTCTATTGACACAAGTTACTTCTACAACGAGTTCTACATGTTAGATACGGAGAAATAAAATGTGTAAGAAACTGGTGTTGAATTTGGACACCAGCTAAAATAACTGAAATTATTGCTGTCTTTTGTTCACAGTCGTAGGGTAAACCTAGAAAAAGATAAACTAGATTCGCGACAATCTAAGAAGTCCGTTTTGACAGCTATAAAAATCCTTTGTGTAGCGATGAAAAATAAAATTAGTTTCTTCTAAACTGATTCTCGAGAAATGACGATTAACATAATTAGAGAGTTTGTCATCGACGACTTATCTACGTTGCTTAGAACTGATTCTCAAGGCTTAACGTTTTATTACAAGTACGAGACCGAAACGTCAAAACGGACTTCTTAGATTGTCGCGAGTGTAAAAGATTTTGTCATTTATTTAGAAGGTAATACACACTTTGAGATTGGGGCGCATAAAGGTGTGTGTCTGCAAACGTAACGGGTGTAAAAAGATGCTTAACGAAGCCGGAAGTCACTTGTTATTCCAGTCATTGTGATAATTTTTTTGTTCTGAACCATACCTGAGAAACTTCTGGTTACGGAGATATTGAAGGTATATAAGTTCCAACATTTTCAGACGTTTTTTAAAGAAAGCAAGTTTTAAATGTTATAACTTAATTTTAAATATCCCCACAAACCCTGAACCATTGCATGCACCCCTAAACAAAATGTTTTGCATACGTTACGTTGCGCACTACCGTAAATAGTGATTTTTAAAACCAAATATAAAAGTAATTTCCCAGCAAATATTTTTGCGCAATGTTAGTTAATTTGATGAACAGAATGCGTAGTTGACGGCTATGTGATGGGTCTTTTTACACCCTATATATTACGATGGCAGCTCATCATCTATGTCTATATGCGAAGGGACCCGCCCCTGCACTCGTCATAACATAATATAGGATGTATATGGTTCTCACAACCGTTTGTTTGTGTTCATCAAGCTTACTGAAGAAAATAAACGTCAGAAACCTATAGTAATCCGCGGCAGGTTATTTCCAGAAGTTATCTCTAATCGCACGCCATTTTACTCAACCGTTGTGTAATCTAATGAAGCTACTGCCAGACATCCTTCGAAGATTTTTGCTCCACCTAGCCTGGCATTTGCCGATAAAATCGACCGACTGACCGGTAAAACAGATCTTAACGTACTAAGCAGATCAATTCAGCAAAGAACCACCTTTTTGTTTACGCCCAAAACATTATTACGTCACTAATCCAACAACCTCGAGGTCAACAAGAAGTATAAGCTTTTATTACATTAATGCAATCTCACATTACTTCCAGAACTTTCTATCTACGATCTTAGATAAACACCGTTCGTGTGGAGTTCTCCAACTCGTATTAAGATAAAATTGTCTCCCTCTCACACAATAGCGACATGAAGTAGATAGTTACAGAAGGCTGGCTCTATAAAATAAGCGAAAACCGTCGCTCGCACACATAGATGTGTAGTAAGTACGCGGTGATCTCAAACGAATGACAGTCGCGAGTGCGCTTGCACTCGCTGTACGTGAAGCGTGTCTATGTGTGAGTGCGTTTTTTATTGATGGAGGCGACCTTCTGTATCTATCTATTCTATACAATAAGGATGTAAGGAAATTTGTTTATATACCGTACTTTATGGAAGGACACTGTTTCTGTATGTTATTGTTGCACGTTCAACTCGTTTGCTGAAAAGGAAATGTATTTGGATGCAGAAATATTTTCCGTGAATATTTTCATGGGTGCATTTGTCAGGAATTTTTGTCAAGGCTTTGGGCAGTATCCTGCTGTGCAATAAAAGTGCAAACGCTTATACGTTTGTTGACATCATCATGGTGGTATTTGGTTCGCGATTTGCGGTTTTGTTGCTTGCATTTTTCGACCTTAGGTAAACCGTGGTCACAGAAAATGTAAATGCTTTCTCCCAAAAGGTTTGCGTAATAACCCTCCAAGGCACAGTAATTCATTTCATTTCCAAACAAGATTAAACCTCATTAATAGTTCACCCGCTCATAGCTACCTTCACGGAAGGGGTTAATTCAGTCTGTAAGTACCAACTCCAGACGAATGGATTAATATTCCCGTTCCATGACAAGCATAGCAATAATCTGCCCGTTTATTATTCACGTCTTCGGTTGTTCTGACTCAAAGGAGGAGCTCGTGGCTAAGTAATAATAGCCGCACGGGTCGATCGATCAGGTTAAGCTACGCTTACCAGGGTTGGTCCGTGGATGGCTGACCATCTTTACATACCGAGACTCCTCCGTGGCTCGGAAAGCACGTTAAACCGTTGGTCCCGGCTGTCATTCGTAGATCTTTGACTGTCCTTACGGGTGGTCAGAAGCCCAAAAGTCTGACAACCAGTCTTACCAAGGGGTATCATTTTACCCAGTTTTTGGGTTGTGGAGGTCAGATAGGCAGTCGCTCCATGTAAAATACTGGTATTCAGCTGCATCCCGTTAGTCTGGAAGCCGACCCCAACATAATTGGGAAAAGGCTAGGTAGATTTTGGTTGTTCTGACTCACACAGTACAAGATATTCATACAAATTGGAGTTTTGAATACGTTTGCTCTTTATTTTTATGCGGTAAAATGTTTGGTCCTTGGAGTCTTAAGTTTTTTGTCGGGTATAAATAAAATTGTTGTTCCTTTCAGGTTTTGCTTTTGTTTTTCATACTTATAGAGAAAGGAACGATGTAATCGATTACTTCCTCAATGTGTGTTGTCAATTTAAAAAAGAAGCTGGGTTGTGGTGGTCCGATAGACAGTCGCTCCACGTAAAATACTGGCGTGACTTTGCGGAAATCCATTATAAAATACAATAGACATAGATACATTTAGTAACCTTTTCCGCTTTTCTATTCTTCGAGAGTCATAAAAAACCTAGTAAGAAATCGGCACGTAGCTCAAGACACAGAGGAGTGGAAAGAAGAAAGAGAGGTCTTTGCCCTGCAGTGGGATAACACAGGCGAAAAATAATAAATAAAATTCACCTACAATACGGCCATGTGGCGAGAGCAGTGGTGGCCCAGTGGTAACGGCCATGACTTACGAGTTGTAGGTCGTAGGTTCGAACCATGACAGGCGCTTTACTTTGTGTAAATTATTTCATTGCCACTGCTCTCAAAACGGTGAAGGAAAACATCGTGAGGAAACCGGCATGTCCTAGAACCAAAAATTCGAAGACATGTGACATACCAACCTGCACTGGGCCCGCGTGGTGGATTACGGTCCGCTCTCTCTCACAGAGAGGAGGCCTGTGTCCCAGCAGTGGGAACATTATAGGCTGATTATGCTATGCTAGCCATATAAACAGCAACTTTTTTTATTCTACTCTCATAAACACTGGACCCACTAAAATGTTTTTTGGTCTCTTATCTCAGGAAGTTCTTGCCTCCGAGCAAGTTTAAAACACCTCCACTCCGTTTTACTATGTAAGAGGAAATTCTCATCTCACCCCTAACTAATAATTAAAAGTCGGCACGTACATGGCGCCTGCTTGTGCATAAGTAATGTATTGTTTATAATGCTACAGGGTAGGCAGAGAGGGAGGTGGTCTTAGTAACTTTATTAATGTCAAAGCAAAGACGTGTGTAATGTGTTTGTAACTCAGTTACCATGTAAGAGTGATTGGATTTGGTTGAGTTAAGGTGAAATGTGTTCCGGTACATAATGATTCTTCGAAATATAATATTATTTATCCGACTAAAGACAACAGGAATTGATATTTAAAGACAACAAGCACCAAAAAGATGGTTAGGGTGTTAAGCTTTTCAATCTGCCTAGCCTTTTCCCAACTATTTCGTGTCCACCAGTATTTTACATGGAGCGACTGCCTATTTGACCTTCACAATCCAGTAACTGGGTAATACAATACCTCTTGGTAAGACTGGTTGGCAGATTTTCGGCCTTCTGACGACCCGTAACGACTGTCAAAGTTCCACGAATGTCAGTCGGGACCAACGGCTAAACTTGCTTTCCAAGACACGGAAGAGTCTTGGTATGTAAAGATAGTCAACCATGCACGGACCAACCCGGGCAAGCCTAGCTTAACCTGATGGATCAACCCGTGTGACTGTTATTACTTAGCCACGAGCTACTCCAAGGGTGATAAGCGTTTAATTTCTATAAATGCAGTGGTCCTAAGCTACGCAGAAATATATAAACCAAGCAATTTTATGTTTTCAAGCGTCCTTCTTCACGATTCTAAGAATTATATTCCACGAGCATACCTCGAGGAAGTTTAATTCCCATTTTCAAGCCTTTACGTAAACTTGAAGCAGGTATAAACTTAAGCGATTCTCATACTGTTGTAGTGCACACGCGTCAGGTTTCAGTTGTAAACAGTTTACGAGTAAACTTGTCAGTTCGGATGGAGTTGAGACTGAAGAGAATTAAGTTATGTATAGAGAAGTCTTGGATAGAGTTATTGTCTTGCTTAAATAACGGATTCATTGTTCATGTTTATTCGTATTAAGCATAGTTTTAAACAAAGTCGCTTTTCACGTCTATGAAGAAAGAAGCAAATTATTAATTAATATATTATTCATTTAATTGGACATAAATGTTAACGAAAATACATACAAAATCACATCTCTTAACATATTCAGCATACATAGTAGTTTTATTTGAAACAAATAAGTTCTTAGCTTGAGGCAACGAGGAGTAATAACAGCCGCGGGGGTCGATCCATCAGGTTAAGCTACGCTTGTCGGGGTAAGTCCGTGGGTGAGTGACCACCTTTACATACGGAGACTCCTCCGTGCTTCGAAAAGCACTTTAAGCCGTTGCTCCCGGCTGTAATTCGTGGATCTTTGACAGTCGTTACGGGTTGTCAGAAACTCTAAAGTCTCACAACCAGTCTTACTAAGGGGTATCCAACCTGTCGTACAATGTTTTTCATGAAACGACTGCCTATCTCTCCTCCTCAACCCAGTTACAGGGTAACACGATACTTCTTTGTAAGATGGGTTATCAGACTTTTGGGCTTCCGAACGATGTTATATTTTTATTACAGAGAATGTATAAATTGTGCTTAAATTCCATAAAAAAATTGGTAATGCTATAGATTTATTATGTAGGTAAGTCTCATGTTGTTTCAAGATTCATCAAGTTTCATCTAATTAAAATTATACCCAGCTGTTTTAAGATAATTTAATTTTAATATCTCTAAAAGCTTTGCCAGCAGCTGATAAAACATTATCATTTACCAAAAGTTCTCACACATTAAAACTAAGGCGAATTTCATATTGTGGTCTCAATATTTTGTAAAATATATACAGTATGTTAACTAACAGAGGGCGTTCCCGTTAACCTGCAATAGTATACACACTGTATTCTTTAGATAACACACACTATACAGGGTGTAAGGGACAGCCCTCCTCAAACTGATGGGATGAATTCAGTATATCATACTAAGACGGCCGGTATATGAAATTATTTCAGGAACGTTATGGGAAACCAATAAACCTGATTTGTTTTATTACCTCACACGCAATGTATCGTTTCCATGGCACAACCCACATAGCCGCACTCCCCGTGGAGGGAGGGCGTGCTTGCGCCGCGTTATTTATCAATGTAAATTTTGAATTTCACGTGTCGATCGCTATAGTAATATTTTCAACATCCATTGCTGGTTTTTTGATTTTAGCTGTTTTATTTACATAAATGGACTGCTGCTTACTGAGAATGTATGGGTGTTTTTTTTTTTCTAACTAATCAGACAGCTGTGCTGCTGGGGAGTTTGTTCCGCCACTTCTTCTTTCCAGCTAAAGCACTAGGAAGTGGTGAAGGGTGGGCGTTTTGGGGGACTGTCTTATGTAATTTTGACGTTCGAAAAGTGCTGATTCTCAGCCTAGTTTGAATAAATGACTTTTGATTTTGTAATTTTACATTGAAATAAAAAAATTATAACTAAAAAAAAAAAAACATTTTCCTGAGATAATTTTCGGTGGAATAGGATTCAAAATAAGGAGCTGAATGCCCCCTGTTAATTTGCGGAGGGCTGTCCCTTACACCCTGTATATTATGTCAACAAATGTCTCAGTTCATCGTCCATCTAAACTGCCTTATATACAGGGTAAATTAGATACTGAAACTTCACAGTTAGGTATCGATAACAAAAACACGTTAAAACAAAAACAAAAGTTAATTATTATATCAGGTAACTAACACTCCCAGCGGTCGTTGACCCCGTAGCTACTCGAAATATGAGCTTTGATAATTATCATTATACCTATCACATCTGAAGTTTCACCAGCTAATTCTATAGACACTATATAATTGTGCTATTTGGTTAGCAATAATTTCTCAACTCTACAAACAATGGTTTTACCTATACGTCATCGCAACAGGTTTCAATGACTTTTTCAAAGAATTATTGGACATAATAATAATAGTCCTCCTGACCGTATTTTCGGCCACGGCGGCCAATCTCAACGGAGACTAGCCTTCGGCGCGGGAGATATTGTAGTGCACAAGTGTGTGCGCAGACACAGGTGCACTCTATCTTCCCTCACTCTCATAGTCCGATGGGACGGCAATCCGACACGAACGGAGAGAGATCAGGCGAAGGACCAACGGCTTAACGTGCTTTCCGAGGCACGGGGGTATCACACCGCCAACTTCCAAACTCCGGGCTGTTACTACGAATTTCCGAATTGAAAAACCCAATAACACTTTGCCCGACCCGGGAATCGAACCCAGGACCCCACACTCAGCAGTCGCACATAATACATATAACATGAATGCAAGCCTTACATTGTCATTCAATTAATTATCAAAGGCAAAGTCCATTCCTCTTCAAAACCTCAATTAAATTAATTAAACGTAGTCTAGATCAAGTCCTCTCAAGATCCTCCAGACAGAAACAAGGACCACCCAAAGCCTTTATTGGCTGCAGTGTGTCTCGACCCTTACCCCTTGGCCACGAGCTACACGCTCAAGCGACACGCGTCTTGCGACAGTGACTGCGAAGAAAACAAATGAAAAAAAAAAACAACCGACTTCCAAAAAATTAACAAAAAAAGTGAAGTCGGTTGTTTTTTTTTGGAAAAAGTATTTATTTTTCACTTTTTAGTTGTGGTACCTATCCACATAAATTCGAATACCACTACCTGCTATTTAAATAATAGTCACGGAGTCAAACAATATATATCGTCTACATACACTAAGTGGGAAAAAATATGTAATATTGAAGCTAACTCAAAAACTACGCAAGCAAAGTTAATAAAATGTAACTATGGGACACCTCTGAAGCATGACTTATCAAACAAAAAAAGAATCATCAAAATCGACTCATAATTGGCGGAGCAATCCAGTAACTTATATACAAAAAAATAAAAAACACAGACGAATTGAGAACCTCCTCCTTTTTGAAGAAGTCGGTTAAAAAGGTGTACGAGGTGTGTAACAGCTACGTTGTGTTGCTAACGAGTCACCACGACCCACTTGCGGAGCGACGACGCGACGGAAGGAAACAGAGGCCCTAGACAAAGTGACATTCTATCAGCGATAACGATGATGGAAAAGGCAAAAATGTATAGGACTGACATAAGCTATGGAAAAGCTTATGTCAATCCTCTTGAAAGTCGTTGTAAAAATACGAAACGCTTTCGAAGCGATTGTCACTTGTCTAGGCCCTCTGGTGACCGCACATGTCGCTTGTCGCAAGTCGCGTTGCAAGTCACATCGTTCGAAACAGTGAACTTGACCTTACGCAGACTGTCGCAGACAATTGCAGTGAAAAGTATAATTTTGCGAGACATGTCGAGTCATGTCGCAATAAGTTTCAATAGCGGACAACTTGGAAATGTCCAATATTGCATTCTGCGACACGCTCTGAGAAATGAAAATTGTTTGAGAAAATTGTGAGGACTTGAATTTCTATTGTTTTTGAATGTTTGCGTAGCAGGCTCAGACGAAGTAAAAAATCTAGACAGAGCGCTGTTAACAGTGACATGAAGCCGGTTTCGTAAACATGTGTGCACTTAGTGAGTGTTGCCGCTCAGTAAAAACTCATTACCCTAATATTTTGTCTTAAGTACTGGCGGGGGACTGGACAAGTAAATAGATGGGTTAGCGTTATATATTTTTTTAATTGTTTATAGGTACCTTGCTTGATTCCGACAAGAAAATAAAACAATAGTTAAAAGTATATTTTTATTATTACACGACTGCAAAAAGGAATGTAACGTTTTCAGGGTTCATGTACCTATGTATTTAAGTATGTGAGTTTCTTTAGTCCACCATAACTTTTAAATGCCTGAACGGATTTGGATGTATGGGGTATGTTTGAATCCTTACATCATCCCGAGTAACATAGGCTACGTTTAAAAAAAGCATTATGGCGGCAGTATGGCTCCATGTCCAAATGTGAAAAATGAACCTGTAATGTTACGTTTCGCATCACATGAATTATTTACCCAATAAACAGGGAAAATTGTGACGCATACTAGTGACAACACTTGGTTAAGATTTTGTGTTCCAAGCTGTCATATTTTGATCTATTAAAATTATGGATTTTCACCGCACAAGGCGGCATTTTTGTGGTAAAATAATTTAATTTGTTTCAGCGTGACGCTTCATTGACAGACTTGCTGTAAATAATCGATTTGGTGTAGTTTGGTTGTAAATGTGTGCGTTCGAGCGTGTATGCACAGAGCTTGGTGTAGTTTTGAATGCTTCACTTTATTGTTCGCAGCACTCTGTCTAGATTTTTTACTTCGTCTGAGGTACCTAGCATGCTTTATTTTTGGAACGATGTTCTCACAAAACCTAAGGTTTACACGTATTCCTAGTGTAGACACCAGTCTCTCACAAACTAGTTTCACATAATTATGATGCCATTGTTTACGAAGAGAAAAAAAAAACTCAAATGGCTCAAACCTATACTCCATTTGAAATAAGATTAGACGTATAGATAAGCCTTTTTTACATTCCGTTCAACCGATTTTGAATTCTATTGCGTTGGTGGCATGACAAATGGCAGCCGCAGTAGATAGTTGGTATTGTGTAACTTTTTTTGCTTTTAATGCTATCCTTTTGCCTACGGTATAGAAGTCAAAATCGGTTGAACGGACTGTAAAAGGGTTTGTTTTAATGTCTAATCTTATTTCAAATGGGGTATAATTTTAACATAAGTAATGCTGTGGGATTTCTATAATACGGACCTTTAAGTGTTCATTTTTTACTTGTTTAGAAATGTACTGAATCCATTTGTAATTCATATAAGAGAAACCAAGAATCTTATATCGTATTATTCACACAGATTCCACCTGACAAGTCTTCTTACCAACATAATATTTTTCCTTATACCTTACATGTCACTTATTATTATTTTCTCCCCACTCATTTCGCAGAACAGACAGCTAAGCAGTAATAAATATCCTGAATACTTTATAATACGACCGCAGAACGTGAGCTGGACCGAGTCCAAGTTCCAAAACAGTTTACTCTTGTTTTGCGACGGTGCAAGTCAAGAGTGGACTCTAAATAATTATAAAAAAATCGTTAGTTTGTGGGTCGGAAAAAAATCTAATGTTGCAATTGCAAATGGCCGATTCCTTCTACTGTCGAAAACTATTACTGTTTCAAATTGTAACTGTTTTAATAAACAAAACAATTGAACATACAGCTTCTTTGATTACATAATATGTTTTAATTCTTTATTTAACTTATATTTATATGTCGGAGACGGTCATCAGTATGGTCGCTAAACGAAGCGTGGCACGTGGCGCGAGTGGTGGCAGCACTAACACGCGGCTAACTTCATGCTACGACCCTAGCTAGGAGCCTAGCTGAAGGAAGGGGCGCCAGGGCGAGCTCTCTTGCTGACCGTCCTAGAGAATTAGTTCTCTAGTCTAGGAACTGTCCTTCGTTTCGTTTGGCTTTAGGTTATTGTGATTTATTTATTTTATTTATTAATTATTTATGTACACACAGTAAAATACAAAGAGATCCTACTATCCTACTAATATCTAAAAAAAAAAAAAAAAAAATTATAAATGTGAAAGTTTGTGTGCTTGGATGTTTGATACTCAATCACGCAAAAACGGCTGAATGTATTTGGATTAAATTTGGCAAACAGATAGTTTATAACCTATATTAACACATAGGATACTTTTTATTCCGATATTCCCACGGGATCGAGACTTACGCGGGTGAAACCGCGGGGCGCAGCTAGTATGACATAATTATGATATGAGTACAACGGTACTGCTTATTTCTTAAGATATTTCTTCCAGCAGACCTGCGAAAGGAGAAATGAGAAAGAAATGTAGACAATAGTGTGTGAGAACAAGAAGAGAAAAACATGATTATGCGAATTCTTAACTAAAATATTAAATATACGCAAAATTAACATATACTTAAATAAATAAATAAAGCTTAAATATATAAACATAAATACACTATAGGTACCTATATAATTATATACTCATAGTTGAGAGGAAAGATAATGCTCTTTTACACGAAATTTAAATAAAGAAACAGTTTTCAAATCACGAATGCTAGGCGGAAGCCGTTTATTGTAATTGGTGGCTATAATGTTAATTGGTTATTTTAATAAACGCCGCGCACCCAGTGTGTTTTTTCATTGCACGAAACCCATCTTCTGCCCACACAATCATGATATCTGATTCTAATGGAATCAATCCTGACGATGCCCGACATATAGATTATTTTCTATTGTTTTGTTGTAATTTAATTTAATTTGTACCAATCGACCAGTCGCATAACTCAAACACGAACTCCACCGACGGCAATGATCGGCCTGGCCGACTTGTCCGGTTTTTGCAACTGAACTGGTGGGCCAAAGTCATAGTTGGCCGGTCATTTCTAGGCATGCTACTTAAGTTGTAATTAGTCTCCCAGCTTTATAAGATAAAATAAATAAATAAAAGACCAATTTTCAAGAAAATTTAGTTAATTCAATATGTTAATATATTTATCACGGAACGAATAGATTAGCGTATAGTGACAACACTGTTAGGTGTCACCCCGGGCGGTACGACACGAGTTTGTAGGATATTAATTTAATCGTAATTATCGACGCGTGTCTTCCGAGCGATACTAAGAGGTAAATAAATTAATCATGAGACGCACTGAATGAAGGCTCATTTTCATTAGTCAATAACTCGGTCGGTATAAAGCATGCGGGGACTCCCCGCATAGGTAATTACGAATGAAAGTCATAAGTCGATAACGCGATCGGTACCTACACCGTATGCGGGGAATCCCCGTAGCGTTCAATGAAATTCATCGGTTGGTCAAGCGTGCAGAGACTCACACGAAATTTTCCAACGAAAACGAGTGTTCAAAGCAACTGCCAAACGTGCGGCGAAAGTTCTCCGTATACTGCAATCTTTCTCAATCGAATGAAAATTTTCCCCGAATGCGGGCCCTATGGCATGCCTTACAGAAGTCTCCCGCAACCCGCATACGAGCCCTATCGAACAATGAAAATGAGCCTTTAACCCACAGTAATATGTTATCTATTTCTATGCACAGTATTAAACAAAGTCACTTTTCGTATTTGTATGTCATCATCATCATCATTTCAGTCGAAAAACGTCCACTGCTGGACATAGGCCTTCCTCAAGCATCGCTACTCCGACCGGTTCCTGCGGCCTTAACAAAATAATCGGTCCACCTTGTAAAAGGCCTTCCAAGGCTACGTTTTCCGGTACGTGATCACCACTTCAGAACCTTTCGGTCCCATCAACCATCTGTGCGCTTAAAACAGTCACTTTGGCAGAATCATAATAGGAAAACATTATCATCGTAAAATGTTACAAACTGACAATTCATAATATGATCTGCGTGCGATTCATATTACGAAATAATTAATCTGTTTGACAGTTTTCTATGGAGATTCGTAAAATGGTCGGCACAATAAGAATTACTTTTCTGTCAAATTAGAGGAATTTCTAATGACAGCTGGAAATTCAGGAAATGAAATGCTTTTAGAGGAATTGCTAATGTGACCGTTTTAGGCCCCCTGTTCTCCGAGCAATGTGCCTTGCCCATTGTCACTTAAGTTTAACAATTCTTTGGGCTATATTGATTGCTTAAATTAAAATGTACCGGTGCTATGTGGAAGCGGGTCACTATTAGAGTAAAATTTTAACTTAGAAACGTCAAGTGATCTTGGAATTTGTCGTCAAGTTCGATGAAAAGTAAAAAGCATATCATTATAAATTTATAATTTGATTTTAATCTTATTAAAACGGCTAATGTTGAATATTCTTAGAATCCTATGTAAAGTCAAAAGGAAATGAATTGTTCATCAAATTGACTGCACCAACTGAAATTGTCCGAATATTCTTCAATTCAAAATCAAAATTAAAAATCATTTGTTCAAACTAGGCTGAGAATCAGCACTGTTCGAACGTCAAAATTACATAAGACAGTCCCCCAAAACGCCCACCCTTCACCACATCCTAGTGCTTTAGCTGGGAAGAAGAAGTGGTGCAAAAAACTCCCCAGCAGCACAGCTGTCTGTTCAGTTAGAATCACAACTGTCATTCTTTGAAAGTTGTGTGATATGGCTGTAACACTAACTGAAGTATTCGGCGTTCGCAATTTATTTGCCAAACATGGAAACAAATACGGGTTTTAGGAAAAACAACTATAATGCCTACACATAAGATTCAGTTTGCACTACAACTTCATATTTTTTATGTCTTTTTTAACGGTACTAGTCAGTCTAAAATCAACTTTATTTACACTTTTTTTTTTTTTGGGTGGGAAATATTCAAATGACTTCTCCCGCTCTGGGCGGAGCGGAAGGGCGTGTCAGACTCTTACTGACTAAAACCCACCCGTGTTCCTTCAGTTGCCTGTTGCCAGGTCCCGGTATTCCTTTCGGGCTATTCCGCAACCCTGGCAGGCATCGGTCCTAACGGACCCCGTCAGGTGTGCTGACATCTCTTTGAGGCGCGCGTGGAACACGACGCGCCATCGACCCGGGCCTGGTCCTTATCGGACGGCGAGCTACTCATTGCTCGAACTTTATTTACACTTGCATGATGTTTGTGGAAATAACATCAATATTGGAAACAAGGATTTAAATAGGATGTCAATTGGCTTAATTTCCCTGACTGTACAACACTTTAGTCAATATTCATACAAACTCTGCGAAATAAAAAATTACGACAAAAAATACTTCAAAAATCTTTTCAAGCGGAAATCTAAAGTTCGTTCTTTAGACCACTTACTCAAATTTCATCGAATATACGACAAAAACTGAAAACTTGATCGTTCGAAGTCAAACATGGACTTAACACAAAGGCAGCTTTTTGACTGGTACACGATGCAGAGATACTCACTCAGAGTATGAATAGTGACAAGGTTTTTTTTTGTGTAGCTTTATATACAAGTGCCTTCAGTTTAAAATAAATAGGCCAAGACACGTTACCAAACACGAAACATTTCGTATGGTAATAAAATTGACCAAAAAACGCTAAAAAAAACCGGCCAAGTGCGAGTCGGACTCGCGCACGAAGGGTTCCGTACCATTATCTATAAAACGGCAAAAAAATCATGTCTGTTGTATGGGAGCCCCCTTAAATATTTGTTTTATTTTAATTTAATTATTTATTTTTAAAATGAATATATAATTAAATATTCTGTGAATATTTCAAGCGTCTACCTGTTGCCGTTATCAATATAGAGCAAAAACAAGCAACAAAATCACGTTTGTTGTATGGGAGCCTCCTTAAATATTTATTTTATTCTGTTTTTTTATTATTTTAGTATTTATTGTTATAGCAGCAACAGAAATACATTATCTGTGAAAATTTCAACTGTCTAACTATCACGGTTCATGAGATACAGCCTGGTGACAGACGGACAGACAGACAGACAGTGGAGCCTTAGTAATAGGGTCCCGTTTTACCCTTTGGGTACGGAACCCTAAAAAAACACGTTTCTAGTATGCGGAACATTTTGTAAATATCAACTTTATTTAACCGCGGAATGACCGGGGATGTACCTGTACCGTTTTATTATTTGATGTTATAGCGGCAATAGAAATACGCAATCTGTGACAATTTCACCTATTACGGTACGGTACGGTGGTATTATTTTTACGTATTACGGTTCATGAGATACAGCCGGCTGACTGAGAGACGGACGGAAGCTTAGTAGGTAAAAGGGTTCCGTTGGCAGACTCCGGTTTTTTGCTAAATATTGTACGGTGATACCGAACCGTTCGTGTAAGTCTAACTTGCACTTGGCGGGTTTTCAAATAAAAATTTAGAAGTTTTAAAGAGAATGTAATTAAATAGTTCTCTTCTTGACAAGCATGCTTCATTTTTGACTGCGAAACGTTTCTAAAGCTTGTCTTATCCATACGTTAAGTGTACTACCAATAGCTGTGCAGTAATTAAATTTGTTCACGAAAGATTATAAGAAAGTTGGCCTGCGGGGGTAATTACATCGGCTTTTTCCCGGGATCACAGTATGTGAGAAACTTTCAGAGATTAAAGCAAAGTAGGCTTACTCTTTGGGAGACTGCATGCCTTTATTCATGATCCTTTTACTCTGTGCAATAAAGAACTACCGTATTACTGAGTTAGGAAGTTTTATTTCCAAACTAGTTTCCTTGCAGTTAGAGTCCATTTTTCCTTAAGGAAAATGAATAGGATAGTGAGCTTAAGAACTGGTCAGTTTTTTATTAAACTATGCGTTTTTCTTTACTGGTTTATTTTTTCAGTGGGTAGATACTTGTGTTTTTTAGGGTTCCGTAATCAACAAGGAACCCTTATAGTTTCGCCATGTCCGTCTGTCCGTCTGTCCGCGGCTTCGCTCAGAGACCGTTGGTACTAGAAAGCTGTAATTTGGTATGGATATACATATAAATGACGCCGACAAAGTGGTAAAATAAAATCG
The DNA here is from genome assembly GCA_948473465.1 of Lithophane ornitopus. Classification (NCBI taxonomy): domain Eukaryota; kingdom Metazoa; phylum Arthropoda; class Insecta; order Lepidoptera; family Noctuidae; genus Lithophane; species Lithophane ornitopus. The sequence continues at coordinate 11,957,896 of OX419637.1, read as the reverse complement.
TATTTTTTTTTTTAACTTACCTCCCCTCCACCTAAAGTGGGGATGTTTCTTTTTTCTCGTCCATCCCATGGTGTGGGGTATCGTTGGAATGGTCGTTTAAAAATAATGGGAGTTTGTTAAAACCACTTTTGGATTCAGGAATCCGTTTGCGGAATATTAAGCTTTAAAGTGCTAATTTTTGTTAGAGCCAAGTGTCCCCCCCCCTGCCAGCTAAATGTTTGGGTTTGGATATGTGAAAAAATTCACGGTAGTAGTAAATATAACGAAATTAAAAGGAAAACTATCACCGCTACGTAGGCTCCACAAATTACCGAGTAATAAATCGACCAACTTAAATTTGCAGTTGTAAAAACATGTTCTCCCATATATTCTGTATCGGAGAACAAGTTTTTTAACTACAATGTTAAGTTTGTTTTATAAATTCATCCCAACTAACGGAACCCTTCATTGTGCATGGTACGACATGCACTTGGCCGGTTCTTTTTTGTTACTTTTCTGTCAGGCGTAGAGGCTTATACATTTACTGTGCCAAGCATAATTGTTTGGAAATCAAAATAGTTATGGAACCAGATGTTTCCCGTGACTTTGTCTACTTTTATTTTGTACTAGCTGCGCCCCGCGGTTTCACCCGCGTAAGTTTCGATCCCGTGGGAATATCGGGATAAAAAGTATCCTATGTCTTTTTCCAGGTTCAGCCGTTTTAGCGTGAAATCGTAACAAACAAACAAAGTCACTTTCGCATTAATTTATAATATTAGTTAGGATAACAACACTTTTTATACAAAAATCTAGAATGAAAATTAGCAACATAATCAACCTTCTTCGGGTCCCAGGCCTGCCAAATTCCATTACGATCGGTTCACTTGTTTTGGCGTGAATAGATAGATACAGACTCAGTTACTTTTGCATAACTTTATATTATTAGTATACTATTATATTCGTTTATTTTTTTCTTTCTTATCTATTTACATTTTTAATTATTTTTATTAAAAAAATGAGAAAAAACATTTAAAAATATAAAAAATATATTATATTATTATTTTGTTTAATATTAGTATATATAAATTATTAGTATACTATTATATCTATTTTCGTTTATTTATTTTCTTTCTTATCTATTTACATTTTTAAATATTTTTATTAAAAAAACATGAGAATAATCATTTAAAAATATAAAAAATAGAAGTCCACCGGTGTCGGGAGCAGGGTCCAAGCTACCGGTGGTTTGGGCTGCAGAGTCAGGAACCTCCTCCCAATGCGAGCCGTATCAAGGAGTACTGCCTTCTGAATCAGGCCTTTGATTCAACCGCCTAACGAGAGCCTCGAGAGATGTTGGTCGAGGCTTTCGGCTATCAGGCTATTGGCCCTTACGACAATCGGCACAATGATAGCCGAGCTCACATTCCACATGAATGTGGAATGTTACTATTATATTATTATTTTGTTTATTATAATATATTATTATTTTAAACATTATTGTCTCAATTTATTTTTATGGTCCTTGTGTCGACAAACTCGACACCATCCATCTTTACATATCGAGACTCCTCCGTGCCTCGGAAAGCACGTTAAGCCGTTGGTCCCGGCTGTCATTTGTGGATCTTTGACAGTCGTTACGGGTCGTCAGAAGCCCAAATGTCTGACAACCAGTCTTACCAAGGGGTATCCTATTACCCAGTTACTGGGTTGTGGAGGTCACTTAGGCAGTCGCTCCATGTAAAATACTGGTATTCAGCTGCATCCGGTTAGACTGGAAGCCGACCCCAACATAGTTAGGAAAAGGCTAGACAGATGATGATGTGTCGTAAAATAGAAGCTAATTTTACTTAATTCTTGACTTCATAATGAAAATAAATTCCTGGAGATTCTGAACGTATTCATCCGTATTATCTCATTACAACATCACAACAAAACAAGGATTACTCCAGACAAAGTGAATTACGAATAATTCACCTGAACCCTCTAAGAGTACATACGCAAGTACTGTGTAGTAATTAATAATTAATCTTCGTCAAATTATATCTTCACATAATGTTATAACACAATTGCGTGATCATTATTCGAGTTCGCGGAAAGCTTTGAATATTATCCTTGTTGTTACGTACTTAAATTATGACTGTTATACTGAGTGTACTAGTGGAATACCACTCTGCCCACCTGAGCCTAAAGTGCAGTAATATACATTTTGTCGGTTTTGAGTTAAATAAATATTCTGAATCGTCATTTTATTAGCTATCAGTCGAATTTACACTTTTTTTTGTATTACTACTAAAGAAATTTATTTTAATTTTTTTCGGATGAAGTAACAGCGAAATTATCACAGATTTGTTAAAATATTCAATATTTACCAGCTAAACCGCAGTAAAATTAATACTGCACAAGATTTTTCTCTGTTTCCTAACTAAACTGCAGTATTTTATCATATTTTGTGGCATTTAACATAGTAGTTTGTTCTAGAAGATAAAAGAAAAATCTTATTAAGGTGCAGTATTATTCGACGCTATACAAATTGATTATACTGCAAAGTTAAGAAAAAATATATTTTATTTGTATTCCTAATTAAAGTGCAGTATTAACATTACTTATTGTACATTAAATTGTGGAAGATTTTGTAATGTCTTGTGAAAATCTACCTATATTCGAAAACGGTACAAACGGAATACTTGAATTTGATGTAGTAGACGAGTAAAATTATAGTACTTCTAAACAATGAAGACTGATTATTTTTATTTTAGCATTGTTAATGCTTTTTCGATCACTTCAGTAATACTCGTTTTCACAAAAAGAGCGACCCGGCCACCGTCCTTAATTATTAAGATAGAGAAATGAAAATGGTATCAAAAGATGCGTTACTGAAAGGGCTACTGCAAATCCTTTTTTTTATAAAATGTTTTTTTAATTTAAAAAAGACGCCGTGTTTTGACAGCTTCTTTTGGGACTATTTTCAACGAATCTTAAACTTCTCAAAAATGAAAAAAGATATAGAAAAAAAATGACCCTGGAGAATTTAGAGGGCTACAACATGATACCATTCTACTTTCTATAGGTTCTTTATATATATAATTAAGGGTAGTCCCCTTTTGGGGATCCCTTTTTTAACTTGTTTTTCTCTGTTTTTAAGTTCCTTAATGAAATAAAGTCATTTTCAATGCAACGGAAGGTCATGGGACCATGAGTTCGGTGGTTTTTTATCCTATTAATTACTAATAGTGATATAAATTAGTTTGTTTTGTTTTTTTAATGTATAATATTGGCTATACTGTATTTATAAGTTGTTCTTCATCTTTTCTGACTATTATTTTTGTAAGACAAGAATACTCATTCATTCATTAATTAGATAATGTTCAGAAGACAGATTTTATGTTGACTTTTGCGTGAGAAATACATGTGATTAACGTTATATGGTGCATTTACTGGTTAAGATTATCAAAATCTCGTAAAAACTGATAATAATACTACCCATATAAAACAATTTGTACTAAGTATTAGATTGTTTTAAGGTCGAATGTTTTGATACATTTATTTATTTTAAAATTTATTATAAAAAAAAAAAATGATAATTTATTTCAAAGTCAAAGTAAATTTGTTTAAGAAAATACATTTTTTTTTTAGAATTAAAGGTAATTTTATATTACTATAATTGTGGGACTTCGTAATTTGTTCTAAAAACAGATTAAATGGCAGTATTATCACAATATTACTGCACTTTATTCAGTAACAATCATTCATTTCAATCGTTTTTTTTTTCTGAAATGCAGTAATAGCAGGATTTACTGCATTAAAAAGAGTTTTCAAAAAGATTTTGCAATAAAACTGCGTGTAGTAATAGGGGCTAAAAAATAAAAATGGCCATAATTATAGGTTTTATGAAAAAAACCAACGTGACAATGTTTAGTATTTTAGTTTTTTATGTAACCTTTCACCTTGCATTCAAGGTTTTATCAAAAAGTCTCTTGGATATATTTTTATGTATTCTAAACTTTAAGCGCGTTTTTCTCGAATTCGTGTTTTCGCTGTTACTGCACTTTAGGTGCGGGAGGGCAGCACTGTGCTTTAGTTTCGCGGGAATTCTCTATGATCCGAATAAATACATTCGGATGATAGTTTGCTTTAGTTATCCTAAGGACCGGCAACACCTGGCGAGGCGCAGCGCGGCGCGGTTGTCATTGCCAAACAAATACCAACGTTGCGTATCTAAAAATAAAGTTGACAATAAATAACTTGAGACGCGCGCACTTTCCGCTTAGACGCGCTCTCGAGCTTTATGTATCTTCAACTTTATTTCAACTGTTGCAAGGTCGATATTTATCTGGCAGTGACGAATGCGCTGCGCTGCGCCTCGCCAGGTGTGCGCTGGCCCTAACTATTATTTTTAATGCACAAGTAAGTTTTTTTCTGGATCCATATACAAACACAAACATATTGACATGTATCCTATGACTGTTGGAGGGTGGGGACGGACGAGGTTCATATAAAATCCCCCATGGTCCTTTGGCACATGGGTAGACCATGACCTGGAGAAGAATATAGGATACCTTTTATCCCGATATTCCCACTGGAACGAGACTTACGTGGGTGAAACTGAGGGGCGCAGCTAGTAAACGATAATTAGGTAAGTACGCTTATTTATTAAGCACATAGCTTAGGCTGAGTCCTGAGTGACGGCGCACCGCGCAGGCGGATTGCGGAGCAAATTTTGAAAGTTGATGCGTGCGCATGTGTCTTGTGGGCGTCCTCAGTAACGGCGCATCGCCGTTGTTTGTTGCTATGGCACTACCGTTGCCATAGCAACGAACCCAAAGACATGACATTATAATAACGTCCTGTCAGAATATTAATCAACGATTCATTCGAGTTTTTGAGTACATTTTTCCAATATAAAGTGAAACTTGGTGCTTTCGAATGATAGTCATTGTCATAGTGTATGTAATTAATGAGGATTATGAATTTGGTTTTTCGATCTCTTACGTATACGTTACGTACATACAAAGTTATCGCGGCATGTCAAAACGGGCTTTGTGACATTTAACGTCACTATCCGACACTCCGCCAGTAAAAATCAAAATACGCGTATAGATGAGCGAATCTTCCAGTAGAATGCGCCCGCACTCCGGACAAGTTCGAACATCTCGAACGTTTGTTTTATCCGCCGTTCATTCCGCCTGCGCGGTGCGCCATCACTCAGGACTCAGCCTTAGTTTATCCTTATTGGTGTCAGAGGCTCCAAAAGGCATGAGGTGGCTATTTTAGCAAACAATCAGCTAGACGAGGGAAAGTGATTTATGCACCCAGAGACCAGCACCAGGGCAAGTACACGCCAGCTACGGGTCTAAATGTACTCTTCCCCACATCACACCGTAACGTAATCGTAGCCGTCTAACTCATAGACCATCCGTGGTCTTACAAAATGTTTGGTGATATGACAAAATGCTAATATGTCAGTGTTTTGACGTTTCACTCAACTACATCTAGTAAAACTAAAACCCAACGACGACTAAAAAGGTTTAAACAAGATACCACAGACGGACAAATTAAAGAACCGGAGTCACACGTAATCAGTTCGATTTATGCCCTAACACGTGTGACTCCGGATTTTTATACTTATTTTTATTTTTATAGTTTTTATTACTTTAATTTTTAATTTTAGGGTTATAATATATATATTTTTGAAATGTGCTCATTAAGCCCTTTCATTTGATACCCAACATGGTAAGATTAAACAAACAACAATTTAAAAAAAAAATAAGTTCCTTGTTTATGTCCACTAGAGGGCGCCTTTTTTAATTTAATGTGACGTCACATAGCCTATAACCAGCGGACGATTAAGACGCTTCCAACGATACCTCGTTTATCAAATTGTGTTGAGTGGTTTAGAAGATATGAGGGAACAGATGAACATACATACATATATACCGGTCAAAATCATAACCCTCCTTTTTGCTTCGCCGTAGTCGGGTAATGAGAAAAGTGTTGATGGACAAAATAATAAAACAAAATTATACATTAACTGATGCATTTTTAATAGATAAAGTTTCAATTAACTAAAAATTTATTCTGACTATGGTCATCATCTGCCTAGCCTTTTCCCAACTATGTTGGGGTCGGCTTCCAGTCTAACCGGATGCAGCTGAATACCAGTATTTTCCATGGAGCGAGTGCCTATCTGAGCTCCACAAACCAGTAACTGGGTAATACGATACGATTATCATTTATATTAAAAAACCACACCAACATTCAATTCATCCCTCCACCATAATACCGAGTAATAAAGCCGTCGTCCCACCGCTTACATTTGAACTGTAAACGATGGCTTACAACCATTACCATTATAATAACTATCAAAGTAATGTGCAGTTACACCACAATTGTTTCCTAAGTATGCCGCTTGGCTTTTGGGCTACCAGTCTAACATTAGGCTTAGCACTTAGAATTTAATTCGAACTTAGTATTTTTTAGGAACCCATATTAAATCAAAACCATAATAGTGGATTCTTTACATTTTTGAAACATTTTAAAAACTTGACATCTTTTAAACTAGAACATAGCCGCTTTAACTTTTCTTTTAAATCATGGCGAATGAAAACCCTCAAGACCTTGTAAAAAGGATTTGTTGCCTTGACGTCGAGTCCCGCCACGTCGAGTTGCCTTGACGTGGAGTCCCGCCACGTCGAGTCGCCTTCGAGAACTCCCGCTTTTATTCCCGCCACGTCAAATCGTTGAAAAAGTCTCTTTTATTATCGCCACGTTCTCCTCCAAAAATACTTTGCAGAGCCAGATAGAATCATGGATGTCTTTGCTTCCCATTAAAAAAGAGTGTCCGTATCCCAAAAAGAGTGTCCGTGTCCCAAAAAGAGTGTCCGTGGAGTTTCGTGCACGTTCTTCTCCATAGGAACCTTCTACGCTTTGGAATGGGCTTCTAGCTTCATCTTTCTGACTGACCGACCCCTTTACAATTCACAAGTGCCTGTAATTGGTTTATTTGAAATAAATGTTTAAATTCCATGGGCTCTCAAACAATAAGGTCATCACTGATGACGCCCCAATGTTTCCCCATAATTACAATGTGGGCTTGGCGTGAGCTAAATTCTTCCGCGATCGTTATCTCCCAAAGTTTGCTGTGGACATGTTGCGCAGAGGTGGGGTGGATATAAATTTGAAGAAGAAAGGAAGGCCCAAAAATGATAGGAAATAATTTTTGGTATTGTAAAAATGATAGGAAATAATTTTTGGTCCTTTGTTTATTATTATTTTGCACTAAATCAAACTAAACAAAAAAAAAACCCAATTATTACAAACTGGCCAGTGAAAGTTTTGTCTTGTTTGTGATGTTTTGTTTTCTTGTTTTAAGGTCCAACCCTACCTCAAATTTTATCTCGCTCGCACCATTCTACTCGCGGCCTGAGTGAGAGCGAGACGGAGTGGGGTGCTGGCAGCTCTCAAGCCTCGAGTAGTTTAGGTAATTGCATTTTACAGTGAAAATAATGCTATAATTTAAAAATAATAGAAAACATAAGACCTGCTTTGTAGTTAGTTTAGTTATTATGCAAAGTTTCATAATGTAATTTGAAGTATGTTTCGAATACCAGCGGTTTATAGTTTGGTTAAGAGGTAACTTTGGTTTTTTTTCTATCGAGATTATCTAATCGTGTTTTCGCCAAACATAGAACCTAGCAACAATCCTCAACTTTAACATAATATTTATTTCAATATTAATGCTGCAGTATTTTCGGCATAACGGAGGATCATGCTAAGCAATTTGAGGTAGGGTAAGGCCTTAATCAAGAATCGTATTCTTCTAAAATAAGCTAGTAGGTAACAAAATTAGTGAACTTTTGAGACTTTCTTAAACTCAAGCGTCTTTTGGGAGTTTGGGTGCTTTATGCGACACAGATTTGATATTGAGAACAGAATTATTTAGGTGTGCAAAGCGCATTAAACTATTATAAAGGCGGAAACTGACTTGCAACGTTTGTTTGTAATGTATCGAGTTTTTGTAACGCGTTACAGTAGTCAGTGCAGCGAGCCGAGCCGCTCGATGCAACCGCCCGATCCTGCAATCGGCTGTCGGCTGTTTCGTGAATTCCTTTGAAACGGAAAGCTTGAACCGAGCTTTCGCCGCGTCTTGTGTATCGCCGTATTGTAACCAAGCTTGCCTCGAATGATACATTACTGATACATTACAAACACACGTTGCAAGTCAGTCTCCGCTTAAACATTTCAAAATTGTGAAATATCAAAGCTTTATTCATATAAAATCAATAGAGCCAGACAGTTGGCTGAATAAACTGGGGAGATTATCTCCCAAAATCTATGATATTTACATTATACGAATAGAAAAAAAAAAGATTTGAATTTAAATTAGAGAAACTAGTGCGATATCTAGTGATATTCAGTTGGAAAAATAATTTGTGAATCTGATTTTTCGTAGGCCTTGACCAGCTTCGTATATTTGCTTTCAGATTAGTTTTATGTTTATGACAGACGTCAATATTTACCTAAATTCATTTTGGTTTCTTACCATTCTATTTTTTCTATATAACATCACGCCTGTCTTACCAAAGGATTAGGCAGAGGTGTACCTATTGGTACCCCTCCTCCTCTTTCTATCTTTACATACAGGGAAATACATTTAATTATTAACATTCATAATAAATAATAACGATTTTTTTATAAAAAAAATGTTCTTTATAAAAATATTTAAAAATGTAAATATATAAGAAACAAAATAAATAAACAAAATAATAACGATAATATATACAATCATGTATATAAACGGCATGGAATCAATCATAAATAATATAATTTTCCTACATAATCACATTTCATAGTCACCGTACTACGGACACCGCCATTTCCTACTTGTGAACTTACACAAGCACCAACTTTGCCCCGTAACTTCTTTTTTAACAAAAAAAAATATAAAAAATGGAGGCTATTTCATCCGTATTCCGTTAATTTAGAATAGGAACCTCTTTAAGACATTATTATTTTTTATTACTTTCTTGAATGCCCGGATTTCTTTCTGAATTGGGTCAAGTTAAGATGGTTTAAGGGTCAGAATAGTGTTTTTTACGATGATGCTTGGAATTGTGAGTTTTTATTGTTCGACCTTTAGTTTTTGTGTTTTGTTTGACGTTCTAGACCTCGTGGCTAAGGCCGTGCGCCGTACGGGTCGGTTCATCAGGTTAAACTACGCTTGCCGGAGTTAGTCCGTGGATAGGTGACCATCTTTACATACCGAGACTCCTCCGTGGCTCGGAAAGCACGAAAAGCCGTTGGTCCTGGCTGTCATTCGTGGATATTTGACAGACTTTACGGATGGTCAGAAGCGTGAAAGTTTGACAACCGGTCTTACCAAGGGGTATCTTATTACCCAGTTACTGGGTTATGGAGGTCGTAAGGACCGATGTAAACTGATTACCGAAGATCATTACAAATTCTTGTCCCAGGCTTGAAATTCAATATCTACTCTTTTAAACATCTTTAAACTTCACGCCCATTAGTTTCTACATTATAAGCTTAATACCAGGTTTTAATCCAGTAACGCAATTTCACGACCTGTTGTTGTAGATATTTCAAATATTTTTATGAAACAGTTCAACAAAGTTCCAGGCATCCACCCAGTTGACTATTTTAATAAAAGCCTACAGTTCGTTGAAATTCTCTGAATATTTGGACATGCGGTGTTGACACAAGTATTGGTACGGATTAAAAAAAAATAAAAAAAACGAAAATATTCGGAAAAAATTCCCTTGCCGCGAAAAAAGCTGACGGAACCAGTTAAATAGTTTTCATATAACATCGGAAAAAAGCAAAAAGTATTCTTGGAAACATTTTTGTTTTATGAAAAATATTTTCAACGCATACGAATAACAATATCACATTTTTGAAGGCACAGGTTTTCTGCGATGTATTACAGTTAGGGATAGGAGACACGGAATAGATAGAAACAGAAGGTAACTCCATATAACGAGCGAAAACAGGCGCACGCATACAGACACGTACGCACGACGATCTCAAACAAATGAACAAATGCCAGTCGCGAGTACGCTTGCACTCGCTGTACGTCAGGCATGTCCATGTGTGCGTGCGTGTTCGTGTTGTACGGAGCCGATCTTCTGGAACTATCTATTTTGTGCAGAAGATAGTGGAAAACAAATACATGAATAATGTATAGAGGAGGTGGGCTGTTATAAAAGTTGGAAAGTTTAAGTTGAATCAAGTTATGAGTAGCGAGGTGAATGGTGCTACCGAGGAAGCAGGTTCGTGTCATGATATTGTTGGAGAGAAAAAGTATAATATTATCTAGACTGGGGATGGCAATAAGGTCGAAAGTGACATGAATTTTGCTCAACAATAAAATGAGAACATCTGTGTTGCACATTGCATGGTTATAGAAGTCAGGTGGCAGTTGGGCCTGGCAGGGTTGCGGGAAAGTCCGAAAGGGATACCGGGACGTTGGCAACAGGCAACTGAAGGAACACGGGTGGGTTTTAGTCAGTAAAAGTCTAACACGCCCGCCCGCCCAGAGCGGGAGAATTCATTTGATGATTTCACACGCTCAAAAAAAAAGATTTAGCCTGAAACCCTGCTGAAGTAGCTAGTAAAACCCTACAGAGATAGATTGGGTGAGACAAGATTTTGAAATACTTCATAAGGTTGTGTTCAATTTTGTCACCGAAAGTATTACCATCTGCCGTTAAGTCATCATCATCAGCGTACAGCAGACGACTGGTGGACATAGGCTTCTCCAATTGCACGTCATTCAGCTTGATTCCCGGCAACTCTCATCCAGTTGCTATCAGCCACCCTGCGAAGATCGTCACTCCACCTAGCCTGAAGGCGTACTGCTTTACGTTTGCCGATTCGCGGTCTCCACTCAAGAACACGTCTACCCAACGGCCGTTAATCAATTCATATGTATTGAAAGTAGAAAATATTGTTATTAAAAATAAAAAGCGCGTAAGTCTCGATTCCGTGGGAATATTGGGATAAAAAGTATCTTATGTGTTAATCCAGGTTATAAACTATCTGTTTGCCAAATTTCATCCAAATCCAGTCAGCCGTTTTTGCGTGATTGAGTAACAAACATCCAAACACAGAAACTTTCACATTTATAATATTACTAGCTGCGCCCCACGGTTTCACCCGCGTAAGTCTCGATCCCGTGGGAATATCGGGATAAAAAGTATCTTATATGTTAATCCAGGTTATAAACTATCTGTTTGCCAAATTTCATCCAAATCCATTCAGCCGTTTTTGCGTGATTGAGTAACAAACATCCAAACACACAAACTTTCACATTTATAATATTAGTAGGACTAGCTGATGCCCGCGGTTTCACCCGCATGGAGTTCGGAAATTATCCCACGGGAACCTACTACTGGGATGAAAAGTATCCTATGTGTTAATCCAGGTTATAAACTATATGTTTGCCAAATTTCACATTAATATGATATATATAATCTAATATTATAATAAATAATAATAGGATACGTATAATCTACATTATCTTCTCAGTCATAACAACGATTTAAACAAATTAATTAATATTTCTACGTAAGAGGCAAAATTCACAATGTAAAACAGTTTTTGCCCTTCCTGATTCTACGTTGGCAAGCACTTTGAATATTTTTATAATTACCTGGAAGCTTCCTACGTTATTAGTATCCAGTTTTTGCATTTAATGATACAGAGAGAGAATTGTCGGGTCCTATCTAAATGTAAATTCTAATGGTAAGACTAAAGAGGTCGAGACGACGCTTGCAATAGGGATTAAGCATGTATTTTTTAATATATTTATTCGATAGTTTACATCGGCAAATAATAGTAAAAAAATTGACGCCAATAAAACAAATTATAGTACCTACTTAAAAAAAATATTCCTCCTCCTCCCCTCCTCTAGACCTCCATTTGGCGCGCTTGGTGTGATGACGTAACAGTCTATAACAACAAACAAGTGTCGAGTCAATGTCAAACACTCCTACAAAACACATTGACATTTTGATTATTGTCATAGACTGTTACGTCACATCCGCTCTGACCAATAGCGTCGCTTTTCAATTGAACATCCCACAGTCTTTTGGTAATTAAAAAAAAAAAAATTGTGGCTCTTAAAGAAATATTATTCAAAAATATTGATGGAGGCATAATTCTGAAGTTTTTTATAAAGAAAATACTTGACCCTTATTTGAATCACATGCATATTCCCTATCGTGTCGTTTGAGGTACAAACTCTGTGTGTACTGTAACAATATGCACTTTTTGTTCTCTGCGCCACACTGACCTATGTGTCCACAATTTGATAAGATTTTTAATAATTGAGGTGACTACTTTGTTTACTTTCTATCATAATTAAACGATCTGACGATCGATATCCTATGTACAAATAATAATAATAATAATAAAAATTGATTATCACAAAGATTCTATACAGTTAGTGAACAACCGAAGCTTCGTTTTCGTTTTCGGCCATTTTCGGTCAAAAAATCAAGATTCGGCCTAATTTTCGTTTTCGGCCATAAAACAGCGGAAGCTTCGGCCAAGCCGAAAATCAGAGGTTCGTGAATTGTCGCAATCAACTCAACAAGAAATACACGAATTTGTATCCTCTGGAAATATCGTGTTTTATTTCAGTATAGCTCTTATTTGCTGTTTCTCTCACTAGGTGTAAAAAAAACAAACAAGATTTCAGTGTACAGAAATATTATTATATTTTTTAATGTCTAAATCATTTTCTTTTCGGCTTCGTTTTCTGCTGAAAATAAGTCTAAAACCGAAGCTTCTTTTTCGTTTTCGGCTGCAAATCCATTTTCGGTCAGACATTATAGTTAACTTAGTGTTAGTAAAGAAAACTTAAAACGAATGTTAGTATCCAAATAATAATTCTATAAACTAAGTAAAACCGAACTTCTGGAGCAAACTTCACACTACGTATCATCCATACGTACGTTTTACATTTTGGAAAATAAGTAATAAAAACTAAAACCCAACTACGACTAAAAAGGTATAAATAAGACACCACAGACAGACAATTTAAAAATCCGGAGTCACACGTGTTAGGGCATAAATCGAACAGATTACGTGTGACTCCGGATTTGGGTTTTAGTTTTTATTACTTAATTTTTTTTTAAATTCTTTTGGGGTTATAATATAATTATATATTTTTGAAATGTGCTCATTAAACCCTTTCATTTGATACCTAACATGGTACGATTAAACAATATATTTTTTCAAGTTCTTGACTTTCGGTCCTCTAGTCTCCGCCATTTTTAATTTAATGTGACGTCACATGGCCTATAACCAGCGGACGATCAAGAGGCTTCCAACGATACCTCACTTGTCAAATTGTGATGAGTGGTTTAGAAGATATAAGGGAACAGATGAATATACATACATACATACATACCGGTCAAAATCATAACCCTCCTTTTTGCTTCGCCGTAGTCGGGTAAAAATAACCTCAACAGGGCTAAGAAGTACGAACTATCCTTTAATCTTGTATTTTCAACCCAATAATCGTACATCAACCACGAGGTCACAAGGTCCACTAGGTGGAGCCAAGACCTGTTGAAGGCCGCGGGAATACGCTGGATGCGAGAAGCACATAACCGGTCGAAGTGGCGGTCGTTGGGGGAGGCCTATCCAGCAGTGGACGTCTTTCGACTGAAATGATGATGATGAATCGTACATCTAAACTAACGACGTAGGTAAAATTGTTTGTTTTGATTGTAAGAGGCCCTCTCTAGAATTATACCCCATTTGAAATAAGATTAGACATTAAAACAAACTCTTTTATAGTCCGTTCAACCGATTTTGACTTCTATACCGTAGGCATAAGGATATCATTAAAAGCAAAAAAAGTTACACAATACCAACTATCTACTGCAGCTACCATTTGCCATGCCACCAACGCAATAGAATTCAAAATCGGTTGAATGGAATGTAAAAACGGCTTATCTATACGTCTAATCTTATTTCAAATGGAGTATAGTTACCTATCCGATTCATCATCATCATCGTCATCAGCCTAATAGCAGTCCACTGCTGGACTGCACTGGATTCTCCAATTGCACACCATTCAGCTCGATTCTCGGCAGCTCTCATCCAGCTGCTACCAGCCACCCTGCGAAGATGGTCGCTCCTAGCCTGAGGTCGTCCCACCTTACGTTTGCCGATTCGCGGTCTCCAAACAAGAAAAACATCCTATCCGATTTCAAAAAATCTTTACTGAAAGAAAGCTAAACTATCGCCGCCAAGTGCCATTGGATTGTTATAATGATGGTAAAGTTCAATTCCAATCAGACCAAGTTACGGGCAGAAACTAGTCTTTATATAAAATCAAAACCTCTCAAGTTTACTAGCCGTTAAATAATAATTGAATAAAACAACAGCAAAAAGCAGTCCTAAGAATAACGAGATACTAACAATATTGTAATTTTTAATAGTTACAAGAAATGCCAGTTTATTTACAAACTAATTAAAACGAAGCCGGTAAATAACAACAACTTTTCCAAGGAACGTTGCATGTTGGAAATTTTATTTTTTATGCCATAATCAGACTTGTTAAGGCAAAGTTTACAACTTGTAGAGTAGTCGAGAGTAAAGGCGCCGCTCCACAGCAGCCACGCTAAGCCACGCATGTGTACTTCGCTTAATATGAAGCATACTAGCTGCGCCCCGAGGTTTACCCGCGTAAGTCTCGATCCCGTGGGAATATCGGGATAAAATGTATCCTATGTCCTATTCCAGGTCATGCACTACCCATGTGCTAAATATCAGCCAAATCGTTCAGCAGTTTTAGTGTAAAACCGTAACAAACAAACAAACAAACTCACTTTCGCATTTATAATATTAGTTAGGATGTAGGCCGGATCGTCCACAATAACCCACGGCCACGCTACTCACGAATTCGTGGTTAGCAAATAACAGAACAGCGCAGTTGACGTGGCAAACCTTTCCGCGCACATAATATTCTACGAAGCAGTGGACAGTCGACTTTATATGATAGGATAATAAACTATAACTTTTATCGATATTGATGCTATAAAATATGAATCAAAAGCCAATGATCTATAGGCCGACCGCTTAAGGGGGATGCGCTAGGGTAGCCCGCGAAATTCAGTGCATTGAATGACGATTTCATAAAATTGTCATTCAATGCACTTACATGAACTTCCTAAAGTTGTATTGCTAATTCTAATGTTTATAATTCTGTAAATCCATATTTGTTACGGCCGCCAATAATATTTAGATCAACATACAACCTAATACTGACCTGCAAATTGCAAAAAACGTGAGAAAATTTTAATTTCGCGGGCTATCCTAGCGCATCCACCTTAACTGAGTTCGTTCCTGAGGTAGCTGTGTAGTGCGGGAGGGGTGACAGTTGTTCAGAAGTGGACGAATCACTGAGCTCTCGCATCACGACACCACACACCCCTCCCGCACCGCACAGCTACCTGAGTAAGCGGTCAGACTATAGACGGCGAAGAATTGAAAGGGGTGATTTAAACGATGGAATGCTAGTACTTCTAAATGCTATGAAGGGGCAAAAAGTTTCGGAGAATGACAAAACATTTTCGATCTATTTCGTTAAAATAGAGAAGACTTATGGATGCCTACATGAATGTAGTCTAGACAGCGTTTAAGGTCACTAAGATTTTATTAACTTTTCCGAGAATTTGAACGACGAAATATTTCCCGACAAAATTGAAGCGCAGACTAAAAATAAAGACAAAAGGGCCGAGGATTTAGAGATTTTCGACCAAAATAATTTATTAGTAACACCAAAGTTAATCAAAAATGGTATGAAAAGGCACTACGTATACATGATTAAAATTTGTTTTTCTTTAATCCGTAACCAACAACAGAAGGAACTCATTTTACCTTTACCTATGTAAGGTGTTAAAAATTAACTGTACAAACATTAAGAAGTGCTTTAAACCATCGAACTGAATAACTTTTATTATGGGAACAACTTTGTAATCGCGAAAAAAAATCAGCTGTTCCATACATAATCAGCCTATAATGTTCCCACTGCTGGGACACAGGCCTCCTCTCTGTGAGAGGGAGTGGGCCGTAATCCACCACGCGGGCCCAGTGCGTGTTGGTAGATGTCACATACCGGTTTCCTCACGATGTTTTCCTTCACCGTTTTGAGAGCAGTGGCGATGAAATAATTTACACAAAGTAAAGCGCCTGTCAGGGTTCGAACCTACGACCTACAACTCGTAAGTCATGGCCGTTATCACTGGGCCACCACTGCTCAGCTATTTTATACGAAAGTTTAATATCTACTGTTCTAAACTGTATGGAACAGCTGACAATGAATTTTTTTTTTTTTTTTAATCTTAAAATATTCACAAAACTATTAAATTGATACCTACGTAAAAGAAACACTCTGCACACGCACACTTGTATTTCAAAGTAGAAACACAAGTGTGACAAATGTGCGTGTCTGACAGATGTAGGGTGTTTCTGTTCCGCATCAATTTAATATTTTTTGTGAATATTTAAAAAAAAACTTTTTTTTGTTATGGTAATACTCTTTTTTAGCCTGTATGGACGCTATACTATTGCAGGTTAAACGGGAACGCCCTTCGTTAGATAACATATTGCATATAATTATAAATATAATAATTATGTATAATGTGTTGGCAATGTCTATACCTGGTTTTTTTACGTACTCTCCGAAATCCAGTTCCAAACGAAACCTTCTTTATAAAACAAACAGGATCGTAATCTGAAGCCGGCTCACAAAAACAAAAGGGGTAGCTTGTAGGTAGATAATGCAATAAAGAATACCGAACATGTGTCATGGACAGCAGATAACTTTGTATCGGCGATACGTTAAAATAAACAGATGAGGCTCACATGTTATCGGGTTTAGGGGGTCGGGTTTGGAACTTTGGTTTTTGCAGAGTTATCGATAGTTCTTTTTTTGAATTTTCGTTCAGGTGGGCTTGGATGGTAGTGTTGCTAAGGGAACAGCTTTTAGTTGTGAGATTTTATAGTTTATGGCAGTACATAAAATTGAGCAGGCTATTAACAGTGTAGTAGGAATTTAATCAAGTATTAACGTAACAAGAATTGAAGTCAGTAAGAAGTACAACACTTAGAACAAATTCGACCAAACTTTTATCCCTAGTATTAGACAATACTAGGGATAAAAGTTTGGTCGAATCCATCGAATAAATATTAAATTAAATTTTTGACATATTTTGTATACAAAAACTGTCAGACGCCAATTTTATTCGCCGAATAAAATATATCTGGCTTTGGTTAAATCAGCCCTTAATAACTAAAAAACGACTGGAGCTGAGTATACGCCATTCAGCGTCACCAACCGACTGTAGCCGAGTATACCCGATTCAGCATCACCAACCCAAGCGTGACGGTTCAGTTTCGTTCACTGTTCAGAAAGACCGCAAAGTGCGCCTAAGGAAGGTTTCACTTTAAAAAAAGAATGTCTTGAAACTTTTAAGCATTACACGGGACAATCAACTAATATCCATGTAAATTATTTCTCCCCTCACCACTCGTTATTCAACCTGAAGCCATTAACATAATTTCTTCGCCCAACTTCTCTAAACAACCAACAAATTGCAATACTTCACTCTCACCGCTAAAAATAATAATACTTTCTTTAACATCAGTATAAAATCTTTCCACCTTACCGCGAGCAGGAAACGGATAGATACAGAAGGTAGGCTTCATACAACGAGCGAAAATGCACGTAGGTACACGCAGCGTAAGTGCTCCGCGACACGATGCCGCCGCCGGCGCCGCCGCGCCGCCGCCGCTCAGACCACGCCGTTCCGCTTGATTAATAATTAAAGTATTATAAAGCGCGTGCACTTTTGCAAGCAGCCGGCGATGGAATAAAAAAACTGTTTCAACAATACTAGCGGTGTGGTGGCGGCGCGGCGTCGCACGGTGACGGCGTCGTGTCGCCGAGCACTCATGCAGACCCGCGGATGTAAGCGCACTTGCGACTGGTATTCGTCCGAGATCGGCCAACGTACGTCTATGTGTGCGTGCGCCTGTTTTTACTCGTTGTATAAACCTGACCTTCTGAACCTTCTATACTGTGACACGATCCTCCAACCCGGCCTGTCATAACTTTCGACCCTCATATTTTAAGTTTTCTCTGGCAGCTATAACTTTTTCATTTGTTTTGTCTACTATAACAGAAATAGAAAATTCCTGTGGAATTATAAGTTTAAATCTAGAACGTTTTAGTGTGATTACTGTAGAAGATGAGACGGATGAAATTAGAATTTTGAGATTTTGGAGTCTTTTGGCAGTTCGCGTTTCGTGTTGATTGCAAAAGTCGAAAACTTATTTTAGTTCGATTTTACCCAGGAATAGATTTTTCGTTTTTAAATTGTCTATCTTCATATAAATTTTTAATCAATCAATCTGCCTAGCCTTTCCCAAATATATTGGGGTCGGCTTCCTGTCTAACCGGATGCAGCTGTATAACAGTATTTTACATGGAGCGACTGCCTATCTGACCTCCACAATCCAGTAACATGGGTAATACGATACCCCTTGGTAAGATTGGTTGTCAGACTTTCGGGCTTCTGACGACCCGTAACGACTGTCAAAGATCCACGAATGACAGCCGGGACCAACGGCTTAACGTGCTTTCCGAGACACGGAGGAGTCTCGATATGTAAAGATGGTCACCCATGTACGGACCAAACGTATGCGTAGCTTAACCTGATGGATCGACCCGTGCGGCTGTTATTACTTAGCCACCAGCTCCTCTCATAGAAATTTTTAATGATGAATTGTAATGAATGTTGCCAGAATCATTACGCTTGCTAAAAAAAGTTTATTTTGTTTTTTCATTTATTTGTAGGTTAAGGCACGTATTTCCAATAGTATAGTTAATAGTTACTTATAAGAAGACGTCGAGAAGTAGCCAAAAAACTAATTTATGTCTAACAAATCCGCTAACAACATTACTGCGTTATACACTGATGCTGATTTAGATCCGAAGTACATTTGTAACATCATGCTAATGATTGCAAACGAGGAACTGAGTTATAATTAGTGTTACGTACCTTTTGAAACCCTGTTTGCATGAATGTTGGTTGGAAGTTGGTTAAATGAAACTATTCAGTGCCATTGACTATGTGGGCAGTACCTATTACAGGGAATCGTTGCAATTATTTCGTTGATCGAAGACTAATTCTGATCAGCTTCCCAAAGGAAAATTGGTAGGTATAGGTACCTTTATAAAATCAATGCTTTTTTTCGTTTTTCACAGAGGTTTTTCTCGAGATCTATGCAACGTAGGAATGTGAACTTTGGCACTTTAAAAAAAAATGATATTTCTGATGTCGCGCACACAGATCACCAGTCAAATAATATATTTTTTATGTTTTTCCCCAGTCAAAACAAAAATTAACACACCGTGTTACATTTAAAAAAGTCTCCTTTATAGTTTTTTTTTTAAATATTGTTTAGTATAGCGGCTTTTGCTTTGAAGCAACAATAGAATCGAGATACCATTCTCGGTTTTAAAAGGTTCATTTGAATATATATTTTTTTTTAATATATTATTCCGGCTTTTGAAATATTTGGGTCAATATCAACAAAGTGTATTTTTCTTCAATTTTGGTGGCGAAATTTTTTCTTCTGTTTTCGTGAAAAATAAGGAACTGGTATAAGAGTTTGGACTTTCTGTCCAAGCTAGAAGGATCTTCAAGAGGTCTGAGAATATCTCGATAACTTTATGAGATATTTTAGTTTAAAGTCTAGTGTGGCCACCAAAATTGAAAATTGAATCGAAAGTGCCTACCAAAATTGAAAATCAGTGGCACCAAAATTGGATTTCTCTGTCACAAACCTCAATCTCACTAATTAATAAAGCTCAATGTAACCAATCTCACAAATTCTCGGGATTTATCAATAACTTTCATAGGTTTATAAAACTCTCTATTGTTAAAACATATTTATTAGGTATGATTTGCCTGATAAACTCATAATTTTAAGTTACAAATAAATTGATATAACTTATTTATGCGTAACCCCAAATCACTACCTATAACGTGTAAACACTTTAAAATCAATAGCAAATCGATCCACCAAAAATTTAACAATTCTTGTCCCCCGTACCACCCAAGATGATAATTACGTTTTTGGCGGGAAATCACAGCACTAATCACACCCCTATTACGCGCAAGTGCAGTATGCGAAATAATAAAACACGATTAAACGCACACGCACGAAACTTTATGTTATAGTAAGTTGAACAAGTGCCACCAAAATTTAGATTTTTGCTTGGACAAACTTTGATCGAGTAGCCTGTGCTTTTAAATTAGATTTTCTAATATGTTTTAATTGTTTTTAGATAATTTGTCTTATGCATATACTAACGAAATTGTTTATTTTTTATTGTACTTCAAATTGTTACTTTGGTGAACGCAATTATATAAAAAAATGGAGCTGGGACAAGCCACCCAACTTGAATTTTAAGGCGATTTTTTTTCCCCTTATTACTTACATACACTTATATTTAAAAAAAATGTGGCCCTAATTGTCATAGTTACGTAGTACACTATAAAAAATAAAAAAAACATTGTATCATTTAACACCTCGATTCTCAACGTGGACACGGATAATTTGCCGCCGGGATATTCACCCATTCATACATATACACAAAAGCCGGATTTTGATCATTCACAAACACATTTTTATTTCAAATGTTGCCAGTTACCAAAGGATATAAAAAAAAAAATGGAATTGTTATATAATGCTACACGTTTTTTGCTGATAAACTGATCTACACTTTTGAATATTTTATTTATTTTATGAATTATTTCTACCAAACAACAACAACACTTTTAGGGTCAAACAACTGCGACACTGCATTGTTCGTGGAATCTCCTTAAGTTCTGAGTTGAGCTGCACGATTACTGACAAATGCGTGCACTGACAGGTACACTTAATCTGTGTACTTCTTTGCTCAAAAGTCAATTTTAGACACCATCTAAGGTCTTCACATTTTCATGATCTGGCCAAGATTATGTCTGGACTTTAAAAGAGACTGTGACTTCTGAGTTTGTTTCGGCCTTTCTTCTCAGAGTAGTCAGATAGGAAACACACCAACCTCATCTAGTTTAAAAAAATATGATTGACGTGTAAAAGTGTTTGTACAAACCTTTTTACAGAAATAAAGTCATTTACATACACATAAGATCACGCCTTGTTACCCCTTTAGGGGCATGAGGAACAGGGTGTAAAGTTCATACTCCATAGAAAAGGGAGGATCCTCCGACCAGACGGGTGTTGTGTCTGGCGGGCAACAGCCCAACGATTGATGTTGGGTTCTTGTATATATGTCCACTGCACGGTAAACTTTACTCACGTAGTTCGCATGTGGCGATGTAGATACCGCCACACCCCGAAGGGTTAGGCAGAGGTGTACCACAGGGTAGTACACCCACATTTCACCAGTTATGTTTAAGTCCCATGTAATAGGGGGCGAGCCTATTGCCATCAACCGGGCAT
Organism: Lithophane ornitopus; assembly: GCA_948473465.1. NCBI lineage: Eukaryota > Metazoa > Arthropoda > Insecta > Lepidoptera > Noctuidae > Lithophane > Lithophane ornitopus. The sequence goes on along the minus strand of OX419637.1, from coordinate 11,936,371 downwards.
AAATCCAGATTCCAGGCTGCTATCGAGAAATTCTATATAGATAATCCCAATAACACTTTGCCTAACCTGGGAATCGAACCCAGGAGCTCTTGCTCAGCAGTAGCGCTTGCGACCACTAGACCAACGAGGCAGCCAAAACTTTTTTTTTCAAAAAATCTATTATCTTTTTTTTTCTACTAGCAGATCATACAAATATTTGTTCCGTGCGGGAATCGAACCCACGACACGTTGCGCAGCAGTCCATCGCTCAGCCACTGCGCCAACTGTGTCATCATGTAATAATAGTTCTGCCATTCCAAATGCAAATCAAACAACTTTCCTACCTAAACCAGTATAGATATCAGATCCCTTCCCGAATTGGCAAATTCTAGTACTTAGTCACCAACTATCATGTCATCAAGGTACACCAACTCTCATACTACCCGCCGTACAAGTTCAGTGATTGATGTGTTTGCCAAAGTTTGTCGCGTACAGGTAAACCTTGTCGTAGATGCTCCAATTAAAGTTTCAATTGCTTTTAAACTGCTGGATATCTGTGACGCAGGATAATTGGGAAAATCGTTGTTTTGCGAAAATCCTAGAATTTTTGCCGGACGAGCTTATATCAGAACTATCGCAAAAAACAGCGTATCGATTTATCCTGAACAACGGTGATAAGTGAGACGCTGAATTTCTACTTTTAAACTCACCATATTTTTGAACAAAACCCCACACCACGAGAAAAAAAAAACATCCCCACGTTACGTGTAGGGGAGGTACACAAAAAAAAATATTTTTCATGATTTTATTTTACCACTTTATTGGCGTGATAATGTAAACCAATACCAAATTACAGCTTTCTAGTACGAAGAGTCTCTGAGCTAAGCCGCGGACAGACAAACAAGACGGACATGCCGAAACTTTATAGTTAAGGCATGTCCGTCTTGTTTGTCGGGTTCGTTGTTGAAAAAGTGACGATATTATCGTGGACGTCCACGGGATCACGATAACACTGGAAAGTAAAATGTATGGAAATAATATTATCATTATCATCTGCCTAGCCTTTTCCCGACTATTTTGGGGTCGGCTTCCAGTCTAACCGGATGCAGGTGAAAACCACTATACCTACTACATGGAGCGACTGCCTATCTGACCTCCACAACCCAGTTACTGGGTAATACGAGACCCCCATAGTAAGACTGGTTGTCAGACTTTCGGGCTTCTGATGACCCGTAACAACTGTCAAAGATCTACAAATGACAGCTAAGACCAACGGTTTAGCGTGCTTTCCGAGGCACGGAGGGCTCTTGGTATGTAAAGATGGTCACCCATCCACGGACCAACCGCGGCCAGCGTAGCTTAACCTTATCAATCGACCTGTGCAGCTGTTATTACTTAGCCACAAGCCGAAATAGAAGACACTTTTATTTTTTTTCATTCACAACAGCTTTATAACGTATACGTATTTCCATAGACAATATCGTCACATCACGTTACGCACTGACGGATGCGCTGATTGGTTAATACTTGTTGAAAGGCCTACATTGTCCTCAATGCCTACTAACACTGTAATTTGAAAATATTGTAAAAGCCAATTATTTTTAAAAGAGTAACCGTGGAGTTTCTTTCCGGCTCTTCTCCATTCCATTCTCCTACGACCAATTGGAACCGTGCACCTAGCTTCTGACGTTTCATAAGTGCCCATGTAGGTTTATGTGAAATAAAATATTTTGATTTTGATTTAATAGCTACATTCGAGCAATTTTCTGACCAACCAGATTAAAGATGTTATAAATTGAATCTTAGATTAGCCAGTAAATAACCAAGTTTCCAGTCGTCCTAAACTGACAGGATTTTTTACAAAAATCATAGTATTAGCTCGTATTATTACGAAAATCTTTCTTAATCTGCCTCTTTGGTCGAATGATCTCAAGCGCTACTGCTGAGCAAAAGGTTCTGGGTTCGATTCCCAGGTCACGCATCGTGTTTTTGCGTTTTAGGAATTTCTCAGTAGCAACCCGGAGTCAGGATTTGTGCCCGGTTAACGGCAATAGGTTCGCCCCCAACATGGGACGTTTAAAACTGGCGAAATGTGGGTGTACCATAAGAACATACACCTCTGCCTTCACCTTTCACCTTCAGAGAAACAGGCGTGATGTTATAATATGTTTTTTCTTAGTTTCCAATAATCCGGTCCTTTGTAAAAGTCCTAGGATTTTAGCAAACAAACGGTTTTCCAATTATCCTGCGACATCTATAAGAAGTTTGAGCAGTGAGATCTCATGGAAGATCTAGTTCGTGTCTAGATGGATTATGGAATTGATAACTGTTCTAGATTTAGAAAGACAGATGTAACAACTTGAGTGGATGCTTCCAAAAAGATTTTAAGTCGCTTTTTCATGGCCCCGTAGTGAAACAACTAATGTCAATTGAATTAGGTAGCGAAACACCGCAGATGTGATGTATATTGATATCTCAATTTTCTATACCACGGGTATCTGGTTTTCGGGTCCGCTGATAATGCATGAATACTTATTTCATGTCATTGTGCCAACCTCATTTTTAGAATAATCGCACTGGCCAGCACGAAAAAAATCGCTCAACGCGGCTAAAGCAGTTTTCACTTCCAAAAAACTTTACATAATTTTCTTCTGTTTAATCAATTCACTTTTTATAATTTTAGTTTGTTTAGCAGTGCAGAGTTAGTGCCAGCGGTATAAAATACCGAATTGAGCTTTCTTCAGGAAAAATTGCTCGAAAAGTACATAAAAGCGTACAATATTTTTTCAATGTTTGGAGACACCGAGACACCTATCATTTTCCTCGCTGTAGTGAGGTGAAAAGTTGTGTGTTTCGCTCGGCAGCAAAGTTATTCTGCGTCTCGTACCTTTGAAACCCTTGCTTCGCTCAAAATTCTATATTTGAACCACTCGCTTCGCTCATGATTCAATCCTAGAATCCTTCGCTTGCTCAGGTTTCAATTACTCACGCCAAAAAACAACTTTGCAGCCTTGCATAGCAAATAACTATTATCTTCGTAGGCATAGCTAGAAACTGTTGTTGAGGAGAACTTTGAATTGTGTTAATTTGCTCTTTGGGGAAGCAATTTAAAAAGTACTGCAACAATTGAGAATATGTAACTGCATTTTAGTAAAACAAGCCAGCGCTTATCCTTTGCAAAAATCCTTAGACCGTGATTGGTATTAAGTACTATATTTGAAATAAATCAAATATACAAAACCAACAAATCTCTACCGAAGTTTCCACAAATAGATCCTATTCTATCTAAATATTTAGCAAAAGCAATCAAATATCTACTAAATTTAGCACAAGTATAGTTAGCTTTAGTTTTCCTACGGATTAACATATAGGATTTATTACAGAAGTTTTGTTTGTATCTAAACTGAATCCTACACAAACAAAGTCATGTTAGTTGGTATACTATGTATTTAGTAGGAAATATAATATTGAAAGTTATTCCTGGGAACATCAACCAGCACCCTAATAGCGTAACACACTATCAATCACAATCTGAATGATTTTGAAGGATATTGCTAATCCATTGCTTCATAAATATGTTCGAAAAATTTGTTTACTCAACAATCGCAATGAATGTTGTTGAACTGTCAAAATGAAACCCATTGCTACTGTTAGTGTGTTACGCAATTACCCCGCTTATGAGGGAGTCAACTATCGCAGTCCTAATTTGTAACAGAGCTGTGCTTTTGTCTTCAAATAAATCTTTGTGAGTTGGAGATGTAAGTTTTAATCCCTTAATCGGTTACCTAAATCTATAAATTGTATCCAGCCTCGAACATCTATAAATTGTATCCAACCTGTAGACTGCCTAGAAAACCGACTTTGTTAATTCGGTTTTCGAGGCAGTCTCTGTGACCGCTAGGGTCTTCTCAACTATACAATCGATTTTGATCGGATTTCACTAATTGCACTGATTTTTATTGCATTGAAATTTTATTCTGATCTATTCTGTACCAGTATTGTGAAATTTAATTTAATATTGTGTAATATAAAGGAGATTGCCCAGAAACAGTACTCTTGAGAAAGCGAGACCTTCTTCTTGTCTTAAAAAGTCAAACAGCATGAAATATCTAAAATAAAAAAATATTTTTTTAATGAGACTTAATGATTATTTATAATGGGATAGTTTTTTGAACAATAATTAGTACTTTCAAGTTTCCGTCTATAAAGTACCCCACAGTAAGTTTTTATTATCGCCTGTCAATAATAGGGATGTCCATTTTTTCTATTGCGTGTATTGTGACTACCTAAATAGATAAAATATAATGTTATCGAAATCAACATTGTCAATTGTCAACCATTATGTTTATTCTACTGGTTTTGGTACGTTGTGAGTCAAGCCTTTTAGTTCTTCCGTTACTGCTGCTAACCCATTCAAAATAAACATACTTCCAACGCCTCACCACCGTGTGTGTTGTAAAGACAGGACTTTTTGTGTTGTGATAATTATATTAAACATGGCGAGTGCGACTGTGGACCGATGTCTGAACTGCTCGTTGAGATTCACGCCACTTATGCGCAGACTCATGTTGTCGGAGATTCTTATAACAATGTAAGTGTTCCAGCTCCATTTTTGGATAACATATTTTTAGAACAATAACATAAAGGTTTAAGGAATAGGTAATCATTATTTTATTTATTGTACCTAGTGTAGCTGTTTTCTATCCCATCCTACTTACATAGACCATTTCATAGGTAACAAGGTAGGTGGGTTTCATAGGTACTACAATCTAAGATTTGAGTAAGATCTCGATATAACACTGAGCTATTGTATATCAAGTAATGATTGCAGAAATCAGATTTTGAAGCACAAAGATGCTCAAAATATAAATCCGTTAGACTTGGTGAGGTGGCCACCAGTAACTGGCCACCTGACATAGGTAAACCACTACAGATTTTACACAAAAGTACTTCAAAGACACAACGCTCACAAGTAAACCCATTCAGACCCTTTCAAATAGCTTTTTTTCAATTAATTTTGTGCTCGAACATAACCTTAAAGTAGTAATTTCATTTTATAAATATCTCGTAATTGCCATTGTAGATTGCGTTGAATCTTTTGAGGAAGTATTTGGACATGCCATCGAGTATTTTAAAGGTGGTTTGATGAAGACACAACAATGATGAATTCAGTACATTTGTCCATAGTGCCGCGGGCAATCTCCTTTTTCCTGAATTAAATTATTTAGGGTATTTAGCTTGTTTAATGATTTATAACAAACTTCCTAAACTACATAAACTAACAACTATACTATTGATTTAAAAAAATACTATCATTTAGAGAATTTATTTGAGAAGGTTGATCTGTATAATACATCCATATTTAACAGAAAATATAACAAAGAAACCTTGATACAATGACCTTTATCAGAAAGTTTAAGAAAGTGGGTGGATTTTAACAAAAAGAATAATATTAAAGTAATTGTGTTTTCCACGAAAAGAGCCGGAGGCATTTAATGGTTTCCAAGAATTCATACCAAACAGTTTTAAACGAAATGCAATTTCATAAAGACCCAAGATAGAATAATATTACTCGAAAATCTCCCAACTTATTTTCAGCCATTTTGTTTTTCCATTTCGGAAATATTTCATTGCGATCTCTACTTACCCAGTAATGGTAAATCGTAATTGATTCAGCCTACCAGAGCCTACCCAGAATTTATCCAGAATCCAATTTGGAGAGTGGCCCGGACAACCTACGTTCACTATTACCGAATGAAATTTTGATTGGGAAAAAACATCAGTATTGATTGCTTTATGTAGCTCCCGGGTTTGTTCGGTAATGGATAGTTTTTGTGATTTGTTTTTAGGGATTATTTTTGAATAGCATAAATTTAAAATAATAGTAGTCTTAAATAATTAATCAAATATTGCCATATGGTTCAAAATAAGAAACAAGACGAATGCATTAATTATTAGGTACTTTTTTTTTTGAGTGTGGGAAATCATTTATTGACTTCTCCCGCTCTGGGCGGAGCGGAAGGGCGTGTCAGACTTTTACTGACTAAAACCCACCCGTGTTCCTTCAGTTGCCTGTTGCCAGGGTCCCGGTATCCCTTTCGGACATTCCCGCAACCCTGGCAGGTCCCGCAACCCTGGCAGGACCAATCATTAAGTACTTGTATTTAGGAAATCGCCACACGAAGTGTTGAATAATAACAGGAAGACATGGTTCCATTGTAGTAACAATCAAGGCTGAGAATAATAATGAATTTTAATAAAGACGAAATGAAATGGTATTCCACAAATATATAAAATTATTATCTCCAACAAACAAACAGAAATCCTAAACCGAGATCAAAACAGAAGGAATGAATGTTTTAGTTGATTGATTCTTAGAAAATGATAAAATTCAATTTGACCTCGCATCTTATTTGGGTCAGCTAACCAATGCTTCAGATGTTTCATTTCAATTTGTAGTTATGAAAATATGAAAAGACTTGCTGTTGCTCGCGACTTTGCCCACTTGGGTATCGGATATTATTCCCCGGGAACGTACTACCAGGGTTAAAAGTATTCCATGTCCTAAATCGACTTAGTTTAGAAAAGTATATGTTATGATTAGGCTGGCATGCCACTGTTAATAAAAGTCTCTTAAAAATGTCATAATCTTAATCTATCTATACTAATATTATAAAGCTGAAGAGTTTGTTTGTTTGTTTGAACGCGCTAATCTCAGGAAAAATTATTGAAATTTTGTTGAAATTGAAAAATTATTTTTGTGTTGGATAGTCCATTTATCGAGGAAGGCTATAGGCTATATAACATCACGCTACGACCAATAGGAGCGTATAATAAATGAAAAATCTTGCAAAAACGGGAAAAAATATTCCTTTTTGAGAGCTTCCGTTGAGTGCGCTGCGTAAACGGTTTAATTTACGCAAATATCATGTATCATGGAATTGTTCCTCTTTAAAAGTTCTAAAAAAAAGTCCGCGACAGCATATGTCTATCTTTTAAGATTGACTCACTATAACCTTTTTTATGGTAATCAAATTTTTTCTAAGTTAATGCATTATTTGCGAAGGAGTTTTATCGACATAATATTAATTATTTTTCCAATAAATAGTTTTAACATCAAGGGTATTTATGTAGCAGTAAAATAATTTTTAATTCATTCGAATCGGACATTTAATTTCGAAGATATCACGATATAAAAATGCAATGCGCGAACCGTTCGACGCCGGCGCCGCGCCTCCGCGACGTTCCCTACTTTAGAGAGGAGAGGATGAGCACACGGGTAGACATGTCCTGGAATAGGACATAGGATACGTTTTATCCCTATATTCCCACGGGATCGACACCTACGCGGGTGAAACCGCGGGGCACAGCCAGTAAAAAAATAAAATGACAAAAACCTAAGTCATGGTCTATCCGTGTGCCCAACTCAGACCAAGTAAAAAACCAAGACAGACCGCTGCGAACAATACAGTGAAGCCTGCCAAAACTACACCTCCGCTCTGTGCATACACGCAAACATTTACAATCAAACTATACCTCACTCAGTGCACACATGTTTATGAAACCGGCCTCACGTCACTGTTGACAGCGCTCTAGCCAGTTCAGCCGTTATGGTGTGAAAAACAGACAGTCAGAATTACTTTCGCACTATATAATATCCGTAAAGATATTGTGCGAACATCTGTGAATGAATGATAAGCAAATTTTAGCTGTCTATCAAATACGTAAATGGAAAATTGATAAAAGAGAAATGATTGACGTTATAGGCATTTGAGAGCGAAAAGATAATTAATTAATTAGAGAGAATGATTTTGTTGTGCAAGTTGTCGTTTTGATGTTTGACTGGCTATTTGGGTTATCGCTGTTTGCTGGATCAATGGTTGAACTAATTAGTGGAAATATCTATAATAGTTACCTACGTTGGGTTGGGTTGGTTAGTTTATTGTAATAGCTAGGTGAATAATTGATTGAATTTCAGTCCACCTAATAACGGCATTTCCTAGAACCGAAAATTTGAAGACATATTAATTATGTCTACCACCCCGCTCTGTGCCCGCGTAGTGAATCACGGTCCCTTTCACAGAGAGGGCTCTACCCCAGCAGTGGAAACGGCTGATTATACACTAGTGACGTGTCCTCAACAATATTATCTTAGCTGTAATACAAGAAATGAAAGTAATTGGTGGCGAAATAATTTCAAACACATCTCAAACTCAAAGCATTAATTTCAATTTTACAGGCACTTTTGAATTGTCAAGGAGTCGGTCAGTCAGAAATATGAAGCTAGTTGCCCATTCCAAAGCGTAGTAGGTACCTATGGATAAGAATGGTCATGAAATTCCATGGCCAATCAATCTGCCTAGCCTTTTGCCAACTATGTTGGGGTAGGCTTTCTGTCTAACAGGAAGCAGCTAAATACCAGTATTTTACATAGAGCGACTGCCTTGACCTCCACATCTCAGTAACTGGGTAATACGATACCCCTTGGGATCACTAGTTGTCAGAGTTTCGTGCTTCTGACGACCCGTAACGACTGTCAAAGATCCACGAATAACCAACTACTTAACGTGCTTTTCGAGGCACGCAGGACTCTTGGTATGTAAAGATGGTCACCCATCCACGGACCAACCCCAGCACGCGTAGCATGAGCACCGTTTTATCGACGGAAGAGTAGACAAAAATGACGTTTCGTGTAGCCAGTACGACGGCAGGAAAGTAGAAAGGATCAACTGCACTTTTTACGAAATTCACTCTTTTACATAATTCGACTCAGAATTCTTTGTTTTGTCATAGGATTTTTTTTTCTGTTTTATTCTCAATTTTTCCTGATTAAGTCAACTACAAAATATTTTCTCAAAGTGTCGAAGTACCGTATTTTGAATCAAACAATTTCACAGTAATATTGGCCTTAACTATTTTCTTGGTACTTATAACTACTTATTATTAACTAAATGATGTAAAATAGGAGAAGATAGCTTTGTCCTTCTATTAATTATCACAATTTTGCGTTCAAAACGCTCCCTTGTAAAATCATGATTTTGTAGATAACCGTTTATACTTTGTGGCCGTCGAGTAGAAAGTTTTCTACTGGCGATTCCAAAATCTAATTGTCTTCACTACCTTAGACAAATATCAGTTGTCAGTGTGATTTAGACAGTTTGAGTAGAAAACTTTCTTCCCAAAATAGTCTACATATAAAAAGACCTAGACAAAGATCGTTAGAAATGAAAGGCAAAATGACAGATTGTAGAAAGATTTCTACGATGCGATGTCAAAAATGAAGAAACTAAATGTCAGTTTGTATAGAAAAAGCTATGTCTATTCTTCGTAGAGATAGGAACCGTCATGCTACGCCTGCTGGCAAGCGTAACTTAAGCTGATAGATTGACCCGAGCGGCTGTTATTACTTAGCCACGAGCTCCTCGGAATCGTGCATGAGACAGCCGATATAAAATCGGAAACTTGTGATTTTTATCTTATATATTTTCTAATACACGCACGACTGCCTCTAAGTACAAGACGATACTTAAAACAGTCTTTGGTGTCTAGCCAAGAAATAAGAAAAATCAACAAACTAGAACTGAATTTAGATTCTAGATTTGGTTGGATTACATTTTGGCCCCAGACAGACTCATCTACCATCGTAATCCGTGTCCCGTCTAAATGGGAGTCCTAGTTTCAGTAATGGACGTTTCCGGCTCATGGAAATCGGGTTGTATGCTGTCCCGGATCTGATGGCTCATTTTGTTAAAACTGTTTAGACAATAGAGCATTTTGAACGTTCAGTAAATAAAATTTTAAGGAACTCGAGTTGATGATAAGGAGACATAAGTTGACATAAGGAGAGAGAAGGAGCTCGTGGCTAAGTAATAACAGCCGCACGGATCGATCCATCAGGTTAAGCTACGCTTGCCGGGGTTGGTCCGTGGATGGGTGAGCATCTTTACATACCGAGACTCTGTGCCGCGGAAACCACGTCAAATCGTTGGTCCCGGCTGTCATTCGTGGATCTTTGACAGTTGTTACTGGTCGTTAGAAGTTCGAAATTCTGACAACCAGTCATACCAAGGGGTATCGTATTACCCAGTAACTGGGTTGTGGAGGTCAGATAGGCAGTCGCTCCATGTAAAATACTGGTATTCAGCTGCATCCGGTTAGACAGGAAGCCGTCCCCAACATAGTTGGAAAAAGGCTAGGCAGATTGACATATTTATAGAAGAGAGACAAGTATAATCAGCTTATACTGTTCCCACTGCTGGAACACAGGCCTCCTCTTTGTGAGAAGGTTATTCAATTCATTAATCCACTTCATAAATAGACTCTCAAAACGTCATGACTCAATTTAAACTGTCGTCAAATGGAAACCTCAAGAATAAATGGAGCATCTGCAAACTGCACAACTTCGGAATCAAATTGAATTGACGTGCGAATAAATTGATTTATTAGTGAGAAACCTGAAGGATACAAAGTCGTGGTGTTATTTAGCAGGGTATTAAAATGCAACCGGCGGAGTTCTGGCAACTGTGGAAGCGGTACCAGGAATTAAAGAAGCTGGAAGACTAGTGAGGAAAGTGGCTGCAGATAGTTTTAAGAATCATCTGCTTTTTCAAGACATATTTATAGATAGATATATTTAGTAACCTCTTCCGCGTAACTATTCTTCAAGAGTCATAAAAAACACTGTAAGAAATTGTCACGTGTTTCACCTCTCAACGAGGCATCCTCAGTATGATGATTGACCAGTCGCAATCCAGAACACGTTGTGTTGCCACACCGAGCGCTGGACTTCCCTTACTGACTAATTGCTTGATGGCAATGATTGGTATTCTACGTCTGTAAATAAGAGCCTCTTAAGAACACTGACAGGCGACATTATGTGACAGATGACAGGCGACAAGCTGACAATTTTACAAGGATTTCTTTTCATTGTTTTAGGTTTTAGTGCTCTCATTAATATGAGAGCACTAAAACGTTACATTTTCACGACAAGTACTAATGTACTTGTCGTGAAAATGTGACGATTTTGTAATATTTATAAAAATGTGTCACTTTGTCAGTTATAATAAATATACCCCAGAAGTAAACTGCAAGGCATTTCTGTTAGTTGTCATAGACATAGAAAATGGACTGAGCGTTCCCAATTCAATTGTGTAGTGAATACAGACCACGGATATCTATGATACAGACCGAAAGGTTCGAGAGCATAGATATCCGTTCGAGAGAGATAAAGCGAATATGCAGCCAGTAGTTGCTTCTTTCTAGAATTTTGATTTTGAATAGACTATTGAATTTAACAACTTGATAATTTTCTTTTACAGGCTTGCAGAAAAGAGACCGGTATTAGTCGCATAGTTGCTTTGTCCCTTTCTAGAGAGTGGTCACTTTTGTGAGGCTAACGCTCAGTATATGTCGTATGGCTGCCTTGTAACAGGTTAGCCATAACTAAACATCATTCACCCAGATAAAAAACTCCATGGACACTGTTAAAATTGTAATCCCCTCCCTTTCCATGCTCATTTTCAGCACTTCCAGTCAAACTTTATCTCCTAAACCACGTACTTCGAAGACCTAGGTTCAAGTTCGTGAATTTGAAACTATACGGAACTGTGGTTTGCACTTCGGCGTTCATCGCGATACATTGCTAAATTCACGCCGACATATTTATTTAGTTATGTTATGGGGAATATTGTTATTGATAATCTTGTTGGTCTTTTCTGGATTTTGGCAATCTTTTATTTATATTTTCTAGCAGTATAATTGCAGATTTGACTCGTTGGTCTAATGGTTGCAAGCATTACTACTGTGCATGCGTTCCTGGGTTCGAGTCTTAGATCGGGAAATTTGTTATTGGGTTTTTCTTTTTGGAATTTCTCAGTAGCAGCCCGGAGTCCGGAGCAGCCCAGAGCAGCCCGGAGTGTGGGCTTAGCCTAACCTACCTGAAACTTATTGAATGGCCTACACTGTCCTCCCATAACTATTAATACTGTAATTCGAAAATATTGTAAAAGCCAATTACTCGTATTTTTAAAAGAGGAACCTTATAGTCTATTGCCGGCTCTTCTCCATAGAAAACGACCAATTGGAACCGTGCACCTAGCTTCTGACGTTTCATAAGTGCCCATGTAGGCTTATGTGAAATAAAATATTTTAATTATGATTTTTGATTTTGAGTCTGGATCGGTGCCCGGTTGATAGCAATAGGCTCGTCCCCTTTTAGATGGGACTTAAACATACTAAACTGGCAAAATTTCATCCAAATCCGATCAGCCGTTTAAGCGTGAAAGCGTAACAAACAAACAAACTCACTTTTGCATTTATAAATTCAACAAAAAACAATAAATAAGATAATGTCTGGAGTCCAAATTTCCTTACTATCTTTATCTTCACCATGAGTTGATTGTTTCTTGAATCAAATAATGACAATGAAGTAAACAAAAGTGGGCAGTGGTGGTCCAGTGGTAACCACGACTTACGAGTTATAGGTCGTAGGTTCGAACCCCGACAGGCGCTTTCCTTTGTGTCAATTATTTTATCGCCTGGAAAAAAACACATCGTGAGGAAACCGGCATGGCCTATAACCAAAAATTCGAAGACATGTGAGATCTACCAATCCGCACTGGGCCCGCGTGGTGGATTACGGCTCACTCCCTCTTAGAGAGAGCAGGCCTGTGTCCCAGAAGTGGGAACATTATAGGCTGATTATGTAAGTAAACAAAATATTACCCCAATCACACTTTGAATCCACAACCTTCCGCTGTCACAAAATTCTCTTACCTTAACTTCATACAAAATACCACGATCCAAATAAATAAATTACGAGTAAGTAATTATTCTTCATTTATTTTCTCACAAATTAACATCACATTAGACTAACTCCATTAAGATTCTGTGAAGCTACAATAATCTCTTATTACATTAAGAAGATTCATCTTATTTCTGTCTGAAAATTCTGCAAAGACTCGTTGAGTGTCATCAAAGTTTTCAACAAAAAATCTGGGTGGAGTGTTTTTTAATTTGAAATGTACGGGTTCCGTAATATCCTTGCTGTACGTTTGTAGTTATATTAAAATATTCTATCTGATGAGCTCGTGGCTAAGTAATAACAACCGCACGGGTCGATTCATCAGGTTAAGCTACGCTTGCCGGCGTTGGTCCGTGGATGGGTGACCATGTTTACATACCGAGACTCCTTCGTGCCTCAGAAAGCACGTTAAGCCGTTGGCCCCAGCTGTCATTCGTGGATCTTTGACAGTCGTTACGGGTAGTCAGAAGTCCGAAAGTCTCACCAGTCTTACCAAAGGGTATCGTATTACCCAGTTACTGGATTGTGGAGGTCAGATAGGCAGTCGCTCCATGTAAAATACTGGTATTCAGCTGCATCCGGTTAGATTGGAACCTGACCCCAACATAGTTCGGAAAAGGTTAGGCAGATTGACTGAGATTGTTGGTACAAAAGTTGGTATTTTGAAAGGGGATCTGTAAAAATTGTGAAAAAAAGAAGAAAGAAAGAAAGAAAAATTGTTTATTCTGCACAAACTAAACGCACAATACAAAATAATGAGTGACATTCACCATATGTACAAATTAACCAAAAGCCTCATATTTAAAACAGAAAATTATACAAGTTTGACAATTGCTATTCTAGTAGAAGTCTATTGCTTGATGAGAGCAATAAACAGTTATCTGTGGATGAGAGGCCAAAGACAATTTACTTCCGTAATGTGTTGTGACATTACCAAATGAAAACAAACAAAACAATCACAAATTAAACGAATTTATTTGTGCTGTTTCAGTTTTAGAAGATTCGTATTTGCATTGAAATAAAAGCTATTATTATCCCGCGTATGAGAAAATTTAAATTGGTCGACAACAATTTGTGTTTGTTTACCTATTTTGGCGAGTTTGCGCATGTGATAGCTTGCCCTATTAATAAATAGACACGGCAACGTTTTTTATTGAAGATTCTTTGAAAAATGTGACCGATACTAAAAAGTGGTTCAATTGATTCTGATCAAACTATTTTCAGGTTTTGTGCATTTAAAGTTACACGTAGAGAAAGTTAAATGCGTTACAGATCAGAGTGGTGAATAACAACTTTCAATGAATTAAATGTATTTGTATTTATTCGCTAAGTGAACAATGTAGGTTCTTTTGTATAAATAAAGAGTCTTTAAACCCTAACAGAGAAACTTCTATCTAACTAAACAGAACCCTAAAAAATTCTATATTGTAACGAGCTCTCAGCGGGAGTCCCGCACTTCCCGCCACCGACTACTTTGTACATCCGGAAGGCATTGTAGTCGGGACAAACTTTAGTGTCGTTAGCCTTGTTAGAGCCTTAAGTATCTATGAGCATTTTCTTATAATTTTGGTAATTTTTTGGTAGATATCTCTAGTAACGTTATGACGCGACACTCACCTAAACTAATATGAAAATAAAAAAAGATTTTACAAAAAAAAAAAAAACCACCGACTTCCAAACAAACACACAAAAATGTGAAAAATAACTTTAATTTCGGAAGTCGGTGTTTTTGTTTTTAACCGACTTCTTCAAAAAGGAGGAGGTTCTCAATTCGTCGGTATGTTTTTTTTTTTTTTTGTATGTTTGTTACTCGATTACTCCGCCAATTATGAATCGATTTGGATGATTCCTTTTTTGTTTGGTAGGTCATGCTTCCGAGGTGGTCCTATATAAGTTTTATTAACTTTGCTTGCGTAATTTTTAAGTTAGCTTCAATATTACGTATTTTTCCCACTTAGTTTATCTAGACGATATCCTGTTTGACTCCTTCACTGTTATTTACATAGCAGGTAGTGTTATTCGGATTTGTGTGGGGTAGGTACCACAACTAAAAAGTGAAAAATAAAAACTTTTTACAAAAAAAAAACAACCGACTTCCAAAAAAATCACTAAAAAAGTGAAAAATAACTTTAATTTCGGAAGTCGGTGGTAAAAAACGGAAATAGAAAAGCTAAGACACCGACTTCCGAAATTAAAGTTATTTTTCACTTTTGTAGTGATTTTTTTGGAAGTCGGTTGTTTTTTTTTTTGTAAAAAGTTTTTATTTAATTTTCATTTCTTGCCACTTGTTGTTTTTTTTTTTGTAAAAAGTGTTTATTTTTCACTTTTTAGTTGTGGTACCTACCCCACACAAATTCGAATACCACTACCTGCTATGTAAATAACAGTGACGGAGTCAAAGAATATATCGTCTACATACACTATGTGGAAAAAAATACATAATATTGAAGCTAACTCAAAAACTACGCAAGCAAATTTATATGAGACCACCTCTAAAGCATGACCTACAAAACAAAAAAGAATCATCAAAATCAATTCATAATCGGCGGAGTAATCGCGTAACATACACAAAAAAAAAAAGAAAACATACAGACGAATTGAAAACCTTCTCCTTTTTGACGAAGTCGGTTAAAAATAGAAAATATTTGTATTTTTGTACATTTGTAATGAATGAACTCAAAAACTCCTAAACCGATTTTAAAACCTATTTCACCAGTAGCATATTATTATGCTATATTATCATATAGGCTATAAATTATATCACACAGGATAAGCCACTGGCGGAAGCTAGTGAAGAATATATTTCAGATAGTGTTTTTATTATATATTTTATTGATGCGTTCCAAACGCAACTAGTGCTGTTTTCAAGATTTAAATGCACCGTCAACGCTCCGTAAACGTGCGTCTACGGCGCGTATTAATACGTCGTGTGCCTATATAGGTTCTTACAGTAACATTTTGGTAATATCCTTCAAGAAGATCAGATGAGTAGTACTTGTAACCGGCACACGTGTAAGACAGTCAATCAATCTGCCTAGCCTTTTCCCAACTATGTTGGGCTCAGCGTCCAGTCCAACCGGCTGCAGCTGAATACCGGTATTTTACATGGAGCGACTGCCTATCTGACCTCCACAACCTAGTAACTGGGTACGATACCCCTTGGAAAGACTGGTTGTCAGACTTTCGGGCTTCTGACGACCCGTAACGACTGTCAAAGATCCACGAATGACAGCCGGGACCAACGGCTTAACGTGCTTTCCGAGCCACGCAGGAGTCTAGGTATGTAAAGTTGGTCACCCGGTAAGCGTAGCTTAACCTGATAGATCAACCCGTGTGGCTGTTATTACTTAGCCACGAGCGCCTCGCCGGGCTCTCGAGTATGAAAGGTTATAATGACGACAAAAGGAATATTTATGTAAGAGCTGTAGTTTTTACCATGGGGGAAGGCCATATGCTTATTATCATTATAGGTACTTACTAAGTGTATTATCATTCCGGCATTGTGACATCTTGAAAGCCAAGCTGTGAACGTCTGTGAATATAATATAATATGCATACCAATCCTATCATAGAAAAGGCATCAGAAGGAACTTTCATTTCTGAAACAATTTCCAACACAGAATTTCTTAACTCATTCCCACGTACCCATCTTCATGCATACCACAAGACTATGCATCTACCCACACATTTCGTCCACATCGCCACACAGTAGGTTATAGACCCGAACATTTCACAAACCGTTGGTAGGTACATCTTGAACTGTTAATTTGTCTTTGTCATCGCTTTAATTTCAACGTAGATTCGGGTGGGGACTGAGTGTTAGCTGGGCGGTTTTCTGACCATACCCTAAGTTTTGTAGATGATTTGACAGATACTGAAAGTACTCTTGATTATCTTCCTAAAAAAATGTGGACAACAAAAAAATACGACCTCCAAAAAAAAATCTAATAAAAAGCTTCCAAAAATATTTTTTTTTGGAAAACGTTTTTTTTTTCACCTTATAGTTTTGGTACCTACCCCACACAAATTCGTATCTATTATTGTACCTATTTTGTTATTAGTACCTGCTATGTAAATAACAGTGACGGAGTCTAATAATATATCGTCTAAATAGACTAAGTGGGAAAAAATACGTAATATTAAAGCTAACTCAAAAACTACGCAAGCAAAGTTAATAAAATTTATATGGGACCACCTCGGAAGCATGACCTACCAAACAAAAAAGAATCATCAATATCGATTCATAATAATTGGCGGAGTAATCGCGTAACAAACATACAAAAAAAAATACATACAGACGAATTGAGAACTCCTCCTTTTTGAAGAAGTCGGTTAAAAATGAAATTAAATGACCAAGACAGTCTGCATTTTCATCTAATTACCAATAATAAAAACAAGGCCAGTCAGGAAGGAAATTTTTGTTATAGTGACGCACAAGTGTTTATTAAAGTGCAGACTGTGCAGATATAATTATCACCTTGCTATGAAATTCCTGACCCTGCTAATAAGACAATAGGAGTTCGTGGCTAAATAATACCAACCGCACGGGTTAATCCATCATTAAGCTACGCTTTCCGAGGTTGGTCCATGGATGGGTGACCATCTTTACATACCAAGACTCCTCCATGCCTCAAAAAGCACGTTTAAGCCGTTGGTTCCGGCTGTCATTTGTGGGATCTTTGACAGTCGTTACGGGTGGTCAGAGGCTGAAAGTCTGACAACCAGTCTTACCAAGGGGTATCGTATTACCCAGTTACTAGGTTGTGGAGGTCAGATAGGCAATCGCTCCATGTAAAATGAGAAACATATTCAGCTGCATCCGGTTAGACTGGGAGCTGACCCCAACATAGTTGGAAGAAGGTTAGGCAGATTTATTGCTAATAGGACAAGGCTGAGGTTAGGAGAAGAAACCTAATTTAAGAATCTAACTGCAACCACAATAAACGCTCTGACATGAATAAAAATAAGTATCTATTTTTAAGAGAAAGAATTAGTAAGTAACATAAACCTAACCTAATTGTTTTCAAAGTTTTCTACAGTAAATGTTCAGAAAATCATGTCAGAAATTGTCCCTGGTCAGCAAAAATCCATAGACATTGTATAAAACATTTTATAGAAGAAAATGAAACTGAACAGAATACGATATTACGCAACTTGTTAGTTTTCGTAAACTACTTTAGGTACCACTTGAACTGTTAATTTGTCATTGTCATCACTTTAATTTTAACATGGAATGGGGAGGGGTTCCTTTGATAGCGTTAGATTCTGTTCTGTTCTTTCTGAATTAACTATTTATTACTCTTCTTCATTTTCTATATCGCTGACATGACTGTATTTTTAGATCTTGTTGGCCCAAAACTTCACCAGCTCCACGACGTCGTCGGCTGCAGGGTGTGGAGCTTTGTCACCCATTCTAAAGTATAGTTGTTACATACGGAGAAGAATCGGCAAGAAACTCAACGGACACTCTTATAAATCAAAATATTGGTTGCATCATTCACGTTGTTACTCTAAACATTGTCTGCATTGCCAAAATACCCAGTGATAGCCTAGTGGTGTGACTGTCGGACTGCCAAGTCATAGGTCTCGAGTTCGAACCCAAGCCACGCACCTGTGACTTTTCGGATTCATGTGCGTATTGTATAATTATCACTTGCTTTAAAAACTGTGAAGGAAAACATCGTGAGCAAACAGGCATGCCTGAGAGATATTTTCTCGACGGCATGTGAGATCCATCAGGTTAAGCTACGCTTGCCAAGGGTGGTCCGTGGTTGGGTGACCATCTTTACATACCGAGACTCCTCCGTGCCTCGGAAAGCACGTTAAGCCGTTGGTCCCGGCTGTCATTGTAGATCTTTGACAGTTGTTACGGGTCGTCAGAAGCCCAAAAGTCTGATAACCAGTCTTACCAAGGGGTATCGTGTTACCCAGTAACTGGGTTTTGGAGGTCAGATAGGCAATCGCTCCATGTAAAACACTGGTATTCAACTGCATCCGGTTAGACTGGAAGCCGACCCCAACATTATTGGGAAAAGGCTAGGCAGATGATGTGACGCCAAGTCACATCATCTGCCTAGCCTTTTCCGGGGCCTTGGGCCTTGGGTGGCTTAAAACTCTGACACGAGGTTAGTCACTAACCACACGAAAAGAAGATGAAGATTGCCAAAATCGCGATCAATGAAACCGTCCCTCGTGTCGGCGACTTTAATAGCTTCTGCGGTAACTTGTGAGTCACGCTCCATTTAAATATGTACGCGAATAAAAGTTGCGTAGAACGTCTACTATAGGAGCCTACCTCGGTTTAGATTTAGTATATTATTACGTCTTTTACATTTGATTTATTCCGAAGAATGAGATGTTGGATTTCTGTATTATTTTTGTAGCTATTGAATGACTTTGAGAAGTCTTTGTCGGAGATTTTTGTCTTGCTGTACCTCCTTTAACTAAGTAGGTGTCAAAGTCAAACTCGAAGCATTTATTTAAATTAAACCATTTACAGGCACTTTTAAATTGTCAAGGAGTCGGTTAGTCAGAAAGATGAAGCTAGCAGCGTTATAATTGCATGATTTATTTATTTAACCATTTATGCACAAACCGACAAGAAGGAAGGAACAGAAAAATACGTACAAAGGTGATGCTTATTTCTGAAGAAATCTCTTCCAGCATACCTACATTAGGACAGAGGATAAAAAAAGACATCAAGAGATAATCAAGAGTCAGTATTGATATTTTTTGGTTATTCATTGCTAGTTTCACGTATATTGAAGAAAATTAAATGTTGTTTTTACAAGCTTACATTTAACACACAATATTTGTATGTATTTAGACTCGCGACAATCTAAGAAGTCCGTTTTGACAGCTATCAAAATGCTTTGTGTAGCGATGAAAAAAAAAAAATAGTTTCTTAAAAACTGATTCTCGAGACATATCGATTGAACATACTTAGAGAGTTTGTAATTTACGACTTATCTACATTGATAAAAACTGATTCTCAAGGCTTAACGTTTTATTACATGTACGAGAACGATACGTCAAAACGGACTTCTTAGATTGTCGCGAGTGTAAGTAGGTAATCCTTTCACAATTTCCTACCGTTTCTTTCTCCAAAACTCTATAAATCCGTAGTTCAAAAGCGCATTTCATTCAGAATAGGTTTCAATAAATCTTTTAAAAAGGTGAAGTGGTGATTTCAGTAAGAGATTTAGCTGTTCTCGACAGGGCCATTGATGGCTGTTAGTGAAAAATTACGCTTTCCTACTGAACACAGGTGAATGGATCATTAGATGGAGATTTTTTGAATAACTTATTTGTGTTCGATTTTCTTGATGGGATATTATGATAATTTCTACTTTATGTAATGTGATAATGAAAGTCTGTTTTACAGTGCCTGGTGGATGGGCACTGTTCACCGGAGAAGATTAGTTTGTATAAAAAAGATTATCTGCAAAAGTTATCCGAAAGTGGTAAAGCATGTTGTGGGTCCATTGTTTGGTTTTTATGGCTGAACGACTAAATCCATGTAATATTCGGCAAGTACACAGTGGTAGCTTAGTTTAAGTTAGTTAAACTTAACAAGCGAGTGAGTTTACAGATCCAGTTGATAGTTTATGAAACTATAGTTAATTAGGGTCATATAAGTAAGGGTAGGCGAACGATAATTACAATGCTTGTAAAAGGCTGCTAAGTCATAAGTAACAAAACATAACACCATCATTGTACACTTAGTTCGCAATAAACGTTTTGACTTTGACTTTGACTTTGATATTAATAAACTTACTTAGTTACTTTTTCTTGCACATGAGGTAAGGGTCTAGACAAATGGCAATCGCCTTCAATCCATTTCCTATTTCCACAACGACTTTCAACAAGATTGACTTAAGCTTGTCGATAGCTTATGTCAGTCCAATACATTTTAGACTTTTCCATCATCGTTATTGTCACTTTGTATAGGCGCTCCGTTCATTATTAATTAGCCCGGGTAGCCCCAATAAAATTCACTCGAGTACAGGTATTGGCGCGGTTTTGGGTCTGTTTAGCGGAGCGACCGGGGTAGCGGCCGGCACCAGCGACTATTCGTCAATGGTGCCGATTCTGTTGTTCACAAACTAAACTAAATTTAAGTTCAGTGCATCTTTTTCTTTCTATTTCATTAAGAAAAGGACAGAAGATAAATTTTAGTTTAGTCCTGTCCATGGATGGATGGATGGATGTTTGTTAGGTACTCTTTCACGTAAAAACTACTGAATGGATTTGGATGAAATTTGGCAAACAGATAGTTTATAACCTGGATTAACACATAGGATACTTTTTATCTCGATATTCCGGATCGAGACTTACGCGGGTGAAACCGCGGGGTGCAGCTAGTACTAAATATATTACGATTATTGCTCTATCAATCACCTTACCCCGTTATGCATGAATGAAACATGCGCGAATCTTCCTGTCACGTTCGCCGAGAGCTCTAAAATCGTGCCAGTACCCATCGTTATAAACCCATGTACATGAGCCATGATAAATGTTTGAAGATCTTTACCCTGCGTCCTAACCAAAGCGATCGGTCGCGAATACATGATTGTCACGTTCATATGTCCCGTCCCTCATTTGTTCGGAAAACCGGAAGGTCATCCTCTATCGGCGCGACCAAGCGTTCGGGTTCGACGTATAAAACGCGGCGTGTTCGCGTGTCAATCGTTTTGGTTAGTACCAGGTCAAATAATAGCAGGTTAATTAAGCAAATATTAAGTGAAAAGTGAAGAGTCAAGCAATTTTTAGGGTTCCGTAGTCAACAAGGAACCCTTATAGTTTCGACATGACCGTCTGTCCGCGGCTTAGCTCAGAGACCCTTGGTACTAGAAAGCTGTCATTTGGTATGGATATGCATATAAACAACGCCGACAAAGAGGTAAAAAAAAAAAATATTTTTTCGGGTAGCTAGTAGCGGGTACATGTAAAGTGGGGATGGTTTTTTTTTCCCGTTCTTCCCATGATGTGGGGTAGCGTTGGAAAGGTCGTTTAAAAATAAAACATGTTCTCCGATACGAAATGTATGAGAGAACATGTTTTTCAACTACAATGTTAAGTTTGTTTTATAAATTCATCCCAACTAACGGAACCCTTCATTGTGCATGGTACGACATGCACTTGGCCGGTTTTTTTAGTATAGTGTTTCTTTAGGGGTATGAGAAACAGGGTGTAAAGTTCACTCATCCACCATAGAAAAGGGAGGATCCTCCGACCAGACGGGTGTTGTGTCTGGCGGGCAACTGCCAAATGATTGATGTCGGGTTCTTGTATATATGTCCATTGCACGGTAAACTTTAATTGCGCGATGCAGGATTTATGTGACGCCAGGATTTTTTTGTGACGTCAGGTCTTTGATGCATAATTCGCATGTGGCGATGTAGACCGGCACATCAACAGCCTTGTAAAAAGTCCTTCCAACAAATCATTAAAACTGCAAATACCTCTCTATCGTAATCCCCACACAGTAACTACCTATAATAACTAGTAATAACCGCTATAAACTACTTCACACCACACTGTGACCTCATAAACTAGAATCATGAACTATCAAAGAATTATAAAGCTGAACAGTTTGAACAGTTTGAGTTACGACCGGGAGATATACAGGGTGTTAGGGTAGACACCGTTATCCTTGAAACTAGTGGTTTGGTGTCATCTATAATATACTTTTTCTATGGGACCAACTTTGAAATCGCGAAAAAAAAATCATCTGTTCCATACATTCTGTCGATTTAAGAGAACACAAATGTATGGAACAGCTGATTTTTTTTTCGCGATCAAGGTTGGTCCCATAGAAAAAGTATATTATAGATGATACCAAACCACTAGTTTCAAGGATAACGGTGTCTACCCTAACACCCAGTATTATTTGTTCCTAGTTCGACATACCGTGGATTTGATCCTGGGGACTTTGTTCCAGATTTATGGTGGATTTTAGACAAGACATTGTGTGTTTTCTGGTAGATTGGAGGGCGTCACAAACTGAAAATGTTTGGATTTTGATAACATGGAATTAATAAAAACTTTTAACAGTAATTTTTCACTTTTTAGTGTTTTTTCGGATGTCGGTTGTTTTTTTTAAGTTTTTATATTTCACTTTTTATGGTGGTACCTACCTCACGCAAATTCGAATACAAGTACTTGCTATGTAAATAACAGTGACGGAGTAACTTAAAACATCGCCCATATATACTAAGTGGGAAAATAAAAACTACGCAAGCAAAGTTAATACAATTTATATGGGACCACTTCCGAAACATGACCTACCAAACAAAAAAACAATCATCAAAATCTATTCAAAATTGGCGCGTACACGCCTGTAACCTACAAAGGGTTCGGCATAGGTGTACTTACCTATTAGTACACCAACATTTCGCCAGTTATGTTTAAGTCCCATGTAATAGGGGCGACCCTATTGCCTTCAAACGGGTATAAATCCAGACTCTGGGCTGCTACTGAGAAATTTCAGATGGAAAAACCCAATAATACTTTGCCCGACTCGGGAATCGAATCCAGGACCTCTTACTTGGCAGTAGCGCTTGACTAGACCAAAGCAGTCGGTTCAGAATTGGTTTGAAATAATCTAGCAGTGAGCAGTGGTGGCCCATTGGTAACGGCCCCCCGACTTACGAGTTGTAGTTCGTCAGTTCGAACCCAGACAGGCGCCGTTTTGAGGGTAGTGGTGATGAAATTATATATACAAAGTAAAGCGCCTGCCTGGGTTTGAACCCATGACCTTACAACTCGTAAGTCGAGGCCGTTTCCACTGGGCCACCACTGCTCTTAAAAATTGCTTAGAATAATTTTGAAATAAAAATAATGTTAAAAATTGAGGATTGAAGCTAGGTCCGTAATGTTTGACGAGAATACGATTATGTATATTTTTCTCGATAGATAAAAAATCCAAAGTTACCTCTAAACCGAACTATAAACCGCTGGTATTCAAAAAATACTTCAAATTTGATCATGAAACTTTGTAACTGAACTAACTATAAAGCAGGACTTATGTTTTAATTTTTTAAATTACCATTATTTTCACCGTAAAAAGCAATTACCTAAACTATTCGAGGCTTGGAGCAGAGGCAGGCCGCGAGTAGTATGGTACGAGCGAGATACAAATTGAATTTGAGCAGAAGTAGTAAGGTAAAAAGCTGATCGATCATCCTGTGATAAAATCCAGTTCTCCCTTGATAATATTGTCTTCATTGAGGTACTAAATCTTTCAAAATAACATAAGTCCTCGTATACCCAAGTTCAAAAGATCTTGGCATTGCTTGTTCGAACGTTTCGCACCTTCGCTTGCTCTGATCTCCTGACTTACGAGCTTCGCAAAGATATATTGGCGTTTGAAAACATGGAAATGGAACATTTCCTGTTCAATATTGTTCGAGTTTTTTACAATTTTCTGGATGCCTGGAAGACAATAAGTCGGTCCCTATTATATGAGACTTAAAGAAACATACCTAGCTGAGGAAAAATCGATGTATTTTAATAAGCTTCGTCCTTCCTCTTCAGGGAATATAGATGTGATAGAGATATTATGAAAAATATGAATAATCATTACTACATAAAAGATAGCTTGATCTCTGCGATAGCTGTCAGTCAAATTAAATAAAGACTCAAATGAATCTAATTTTAATCAAATCAATTTCCCATTTGAATGAATGCGATCATCATGATTTGGTTGATTTCGAATTCAATTGAATTGGCTTCAAAGGAATGTCAGTTTGACATATGTCGAAGAGATTAAGCTATCTTATAAGTAGTATAGACTAAAAATCTATGTTTGATGACAAGTGACCGCCATTTTGATTTTCATGTGATTTCCTTTCCTTGTGACTTGTAACATCAAGACAAATCGTCACCGTGACGATTTGTCATAAATGAGGTATAAATCAAAGATCGTTGACCTTTGATTTGATTTGATTTACATCTCATTTATCGAAATCTCTTTAGTGCCCATTTCGCCAATGAAACTCAACGTGATCAGCATTTCTTAACCACGTTCAAGAACTGTCTGTGACAATATTCCATGACACTGACAGCTTTTATACGCGGTTTAGATATTAGGTACTAGGGGCCTAAACCGGCCACAATTCCTCTAAAAGCAGTTCATTTCCTGAATTCCAGCTGTCATTAGCAAGTCCTCTAATTTGACATAAAAGCAATTCATAATTTTTGTGGACCATTTTACGAATCTCCATGGAAAACTGTCAAACAGATGAATTACTTCGTAATATGAATTACACGCAGATCATAATATGAATTGTCATTTGGTGACATTTTACGATGGTTCATAATATTTTCATATTATGATTCTGCTAAAGTGACCGTTTTAAGCCGCCTGATCATTCCCGGAATTCACTGTTTCTAAGAGCTGCGCACGACTGGTGGCGCTGCGCTGGCGTGCTTAATTCTTTATTGTAATATTTAAAATGTTGAATCTATATTAATATTATTAATCTTATATTAATAAATTAAATCATTAATTTGACCGACAAACGAGTAGACGGCGGTACGATTAGTTCCGATTTCAGCCGCGCACAAACTTATCTTGCAAGCAAGCGAACTAACTATTACACAGACATTATACCTACCTACACTCGCGACAATCTAAGAAGTCCGTTTTGACGTTTCGTTCTCGTACATGTTATAAAACGTTTAGCCTTGAGAATCAGTTTTTACAATGTAGATAAGTCGTCGATTACAAACTCTCTAAGTATGTTCAATCGATATGTCTCGAGAATCAGTTTATAAGAAACCATTCTTTTTTTCATCGCTACATAAACATTTTTATAGCTGTCAAAACAGACTTCTTAGATTGTCGCGAGTCTAGCCTCTACATAAGATCCAATTTTTTCCATTTTCCTCTGAAAAGTCTAGAAAGAAAATAATACCTTTTTTGTAAGTAGATAATTCGATTGCTATACATCAGGGTAAGGAAGTAAGACCATATGTCACGACAGAGAGGGAAATAAACTAAGGGGTTGAAGATTTACGACTTTGAAAGTAATAATAATGTAGACTAGCTGCTGCCCGCGTGTCTGTAACACACTGTGTAGCGATGTGTACGAAATGTGGGAGGGTCGATCAATCAGGTTAAGCTACGCTTGCCGGGGTTGGTCCATGGATGGGTGACCATCTTCACATACCGAGACTCCTCCGTGCCTCGGAAAGCACGTTAAGCCGTTGGTCCCAGCTGTCATTCGTGGATTTTTGACAACCGTTACGTGTAGTCAGAAGCCTGACAACCAATCTTACCATCAGGTATCGTATTACCCCTTACTGGGTTGTGGAGGTCAGACAGGCAGTCGCTCCATGGACAATACTGGTACCTATTCAGCTGCATCCGGTTAGACTGGAAGCCGACCCCAACATAAAAAGGGGGAAAAGGCTAGGCAGACTAACTGTGCCCCGCGGTTTCACCCGCGTAGGTCTCGATCCCGTGGGAATATCGAGATAAAACGTATCCTATGTCCTATTCAAGGTCATAGTCTACCCATGTGCCAAATTTCATCCTGTCTAGAGTGGGGAACGTCGCGACGGCGTCGAACGGTTCGCTTAAGGCTCCCAACAAAACATATTAAAAACCGCTCATAAAAATTAACTTGGTAGAAACACCTTTTCAATAATGTTAAAATCGGAGTACATAGACAAACACACGTATAGTCTACAACCAATATTCTCAACAGCTATATAAACACGTTACAGAGACAAAACAAGAACAAAACAAACAGCGATACGAACTAGTGACGAAGTGGAAAATACATAAAAAGTTACACTCGGTTTGGAATTTAAAGGTAAGGTTTAGTTAGGAATATGGTATCGATACGTATAGAAGCTCGGAATTAATTTATGGATTTCCAGTATTTAAATTAAACTGCACAGTAAATGCTAGGTTTAAGGACTAATAAAA
Source organism: Lithophane ornitopus (assembly GCA_948473465.1). NCBI lineage: Eukaryota > Metazoa > Arthropoda > Insecta > Lepidoptera > Noctuidae > Lithophane > Lithophane ornitopus. Next base: position 11,909,651 of record OX419637.1, on the reverse strand, counting down.
GGATTTTATTTTCACCCCGTTAGACCCTTTGGTCCTGGTTTTGTTAGGTCCTGGTTCACAGTATACGGAAAAAACACTATGTACCAGATAAGTTTGAAAATTTTGTAGAAGTGTTATTATTTATGTACACACAGTAAAATACATAGAGATACGACATAATTATAACTAGCTTCCGCCCGCGGCTTCGCCCGCGTGGTATGTCGATAAAAAGTAGTCTATGTCCTTCCCCGGGATGAATTTTCGAAAATCCCTGTTATACATTATTACCTGACACTAACATTGATTTTAGAGTTAATTAAACCTTGCGTTAAAATTCTTCCATACAACCTTTGACACACCCCTATTCCCGTTTAGGGGGTAGTATAGAAAAACAAAAACCGACAAACTTTATCATTTACTTATACCCCATTTGAAATAAGATTAGACATTAAAACAAACCCTTTTACAGTCCGGTCAACCGATTTTAACTTCTATACCGTAGGCATAAGGATAGCATTAAAAGCAAAAAAAGTTACACTTTACCAACTATCTACTGCGGCTGCCATTTGTCATGCCACGAACGCAATAGAATTCAAAATCGGTTGAACGGAATGTAAAAAAGGCTTATCTATACGTCTAATCTTATTTCAAATGGAGTATAGATAAATATTCGTGCCAAGTTTCAAGTATATTAACTCAAGGAATTCGATTTTTCTTACAAACGAAATCTCCAACATCGAAATTGAAAGTCCAATATTGAAAATCAAAATCAAAGTCAAAAGTCATTTATTCAAACTAGGCTGAGAATCAGCACTTTTCGAACGTCAAAATTACATAAGACAGTCCCCCAAAACGCCCACCCTTCACCACTTCCTAGTGCTTTAGCTGGGAAGAAGAAGTGGCGCAACAAACTCCCCAGCAGCACAGCTGTCTGTTCAGTTAGAGAAAAATTGATTCTATACAAAAGTATACAAAATCATTTACATTACATACATAAAACTTAAATCTAATTATTAGCCATATGTCAGCTAGCACACGCCTATATACCAACCACAAAAAAAAAAAAAAACTTTAAAAAAAAACGAGATTAACTCAAGCAGAAATAAAAGTTTAACATAAATTACCTAAATACAAGCCTCCAGGCACAAAGGGCGTGCCCGCTTACATATAGCTGTAACTGGAAGTTATAAATGATAAACTAGGACCATCGAAGTAAAATAAATAAAAAGTTAATTACTAATAACATAAACAAAACCGAGATCAGCAAGACGTCCAGTCACCACAAGCAGCATCCGTTCACGAGCATAACGCAAAGATCAGCCATTACCCCCCTCGCCATATTTGAGGGAAGGAGGCAACCCGATCCCCGACGCTACCGCAAGCAGTGACATCTAAGGGAGCATGACGAACGTGCTGCCGGTTGCTCAGGCAAAAATAATAATTAACAATTGTCGATGTCGCTAGCTAACCACATATTGCAATACAACTCATACAGAATACATTGTTATGAGTAGATTATGTCAACAATAAATTAAATTAAAAATAATATTAAAATAAATTGACTATACAGTCCAAATAAAATAAAATAAAAAAATTATATGAACTCATATAACCTGTCAGTGGGTAAAATAATTCTGGAGAAAGAACATAAACATTGTCTTGAGTTAATCACAGCGACCAACTACTCTTATCATTTAAGTAGTCGTTAATAGAGTAGTACGCCTTTGAACAAAGGTTGCATTTTACTTTAGCTTTAAACGCATTATAAGGCAAATCTAGCAATGAAGAGGGTAGCTTGTTATAAAAGGTTATACCAAGCCCAACAAATGAGTTATGAACCTAAGCTAGGCTCGATATGAAAAACCCTTTCTTAGTGAATGCCCACATCTTATTAACGATCTGTTTGCAAAATTTCAGCCCAATCCGTTCAATGTTTTAAGCTGTGTAGACTACCCCTTTTCATCCCGTCAGGGGTAGATTTTTGATAACCCTGATACACGTTATTCTTAATTTTTGGTTTTAAGTATAAATCCCGACTTTTGAGTTAATCGGACGGCGCGTTAAAATTCTAGGAATAAGATTTTTCATACTAACGAAATTCGCCTTTTTCACCCCTTTTAAGGTCGAACTCTTAGTGGACGTCTAGGTCCTAATTACTATCTATGTGCCAAATTTCAGCCTAATCCGTTCTGTGGTTAAGCTGTGACGTAAACTACCTATTTTCACCCCGTTAGGGATAGATTTTTGAAAAACCCTGATACACATTATTCGTTATTTTTGGTTTTAAGTATAAATACGGAGTTTCGAGTTAATCGGATAGCGCGTTAAAATTCTAGAAGAATTTTAACGCGCTATCCGAACTGATCTGAACCGAACCGAATTATACAAACTTAGACACACCCCAATCCCCGTTTAGGGGGTAGTTTATAAAAACAAAATATGACTGAACTGAACTGAACTTTATCATTTACTTAAATAAGTATTCGTGCCAAGTTTCAAGTCTATTAACTCAAGGAATAAGATTTTTCATGCAAACAAAATCCCCCATTTCACCCGCTTAGGGGTGGAATTTCTAAAAATCGTTTCTTAGTGGAAACTTACTCTTCATAATGAACACACCCTCCAAATTTCATGTCTCTAGGTTCAGCGGTTTAGGCTGTGCGTTGATATCTCAGTCACCCTAGCCTTTTATATATATAGATAGATATGAGTACAAAGGCACTGCTTATTTCTTAAGAAATAACTTGCAGCAGACCTCCGAAAGGAGAATTGAGAAAGAAATGTAGACAATAGTGTGTGAGAACAAGAAGAGAAAAACATGAATATGCGAAGTTTTATACGCCAGCTAAAATTTTAAGCTAACCAGAACCTTTGAGATAACTTTGTTTCTATGAAACAGGCCCCATTTATGTAATATTATGACCAAGGATTTAAATTGACTTAGATTTGTCCTCACAGCACTTAAGTCGCGCGAAAAAGTGTTTTAATACTGAGAAAATCTAACAGAAACTCTACCATCTTTTGACGGATTTAAATTGTTAGATTTGCATCTAACAATTTAAATCTTTGATGATGAGCATTATTTTTAAATGATTCTTTCAAAAATAAGTACCAAGATAGAGCTCAATTTCTCATAATACCGTTAAATACATCGGCATAAAAAGTGATTTATCTTCCATAACATGTTTCAAGTTTATCTTTAGGAATGTAATTAAACATTTCAAAATCATGTGTGGCAAAAAAACTTTGAAATGACATCGTTGAAAACTCATTTGTGAGTCAAGACTGAGTTGGGTATGAGATAATGAGTGTACTTCTTTCTAAAATAAGCGATTTTTTGTTGTAAATTGGTACTTAAAATTCTTTAAAGTGACATTCGCAATTATTAAAGCTGTTTTTGTATAATTTGACCCTTGACATTGAAATCTAAAAGTAATAAAAAAAGATTTATATTTTTAAATTGCAAAAAGTGTAATAGTTCATAGTTAGTATTTTTTTATTTGTGGCTCATTTATTTTACGTGTGAATAAATTAAAAGCCTCTGCCTGTTTATAAGATGTTTGAATAAGATTATGAAATTGATGGCATTAATTAATATACGCAGGTATACATCTTGTATATGGTGTCACTGTACATCATCATCATCTGCCTAGCATTTTCCCTATGTTGGGCTCGGCTTTCAATCTAACCGGTTGCCGCCAAATACCAGTATGGTACATGGAGTGACTGCCTATCTGACCTACACAACCCAGTTACTGGGTAACCCGACGATACTTCTTGGTAAGACTCGTTGTCAGACTTTTGGGCTTCTGACTACGCGTAATTACTGTGAAAGACGAATGACAGCCGGGAGCAACGGTTTAACGTGCTTTCCGAGACACGGAGGAAATGTAATTAATTCATTCTCGATATGTAATTGATCAAAGGACCGACATCGGCAAGTGAAGCTTAATCTTCGATCGAATAGGGGGAGTAAAACGGCCACATTAAGCAATTCGTCTAAAAGAAATTCATTTCCTGAATTCCCAGCAGATCATTAGCAAATTCTCAAATTTTCGGAAAATGGTGACTCAATAACATTATAATTTTATTAGCTGAATCATAGGTACTCAATTCAATTCATATTCAAATATTAATTAATTAATTTTAATTTAACATTAAACTTTAATAAAGCAATTCATGATTTGTGGACCATTTTACGAATCTCCATACAAAACTGTCAAACAGATGAATTTCATAATGTAAATTGCACGCAGATAATATTATGAATTGTCAGTGTGTGTCATTTTACGATTTTTAATTATGATTCATAATAATAATTATTATCATAATTATTATGATTCTGCCAAAGTAGCCGTTTTAAGGCTCGTTTAAACGCGTTAGGCCCCTAGTGCGGCTGTTATTATTTACCCACAAATTATACGTAGGTACATCAAGAAAAAATTATCTGTAGTTTGCATAATTATTTTGCAACCTACAGACAATTTATTCTTTATTATAACTCACCTTCTAACGTACAAGCTGAGTTTGACTTTTCACTAGTGTTTTATTGACTCTCAATGACTTTGGAAAAGTACTTTAATGTTATTCAACGTTACAAAGTTATGTACTTACTGTAATTGCAAACATGACTTGGTTCAACTTTGTAGAAGATAAAAAGTTATTTTGCTAACGCGATAATCAGGCAAAATAATACTGTCACCGTTATCAATCGTTCAGCGTGTATCAGAAAGGTCTGGCCATATTTAAGGGTATGGTACAGGCATTAAAACTGAACGTTTTATTTGCAAATAAAAATTTGGTTCATACCAAATTTTTATTTGGCCCGAGCCAAATTATTATTTGCGATTAAAATGATTGATATACTCCTAAGCCTGTGGTACATATACAATAAAATTGAAACAAAAATTAATAACATCGTTTAAGCACTGTTTAGATGGTGCAACTTTTATCGTTGCATCAACTTATGCTAAGGCACAATCAATTAGATCGCACCGTGTTATCAGGCTTTATTGAGAAAATGTCTAAAATAATCACTGTGTTCAAACTAACCCAAAATAAGCGACGTTCATCAAACTAAGTCCCTAAAAAAACCTTTAAAAAAAACACCACTTTGAAACTTCTTCGAAACTCGTTCAGTATAATAACGACTCACTATTTCTTTTAACCCAAATTAAAAGAAAGGCAACGACTTAATTACCCGGGGTAGCTTGAATTTGTAAAGAAAACAGAGCTTCAGCGGCCTTCAAAATGTACAAAGGGAAAGTTTAATTAGCTCAACTTTTTTTTTCTGGACGTGTTGTCAAGTTTGGGCTGGACTTCTTTTTAAACTTGGAACTTAGACTTTAAAGTAGGTTTGTAATTATTTTGTAGGACCTCTATTTTTATTGGTTCTGTTAATTTGCAAAGAGACGTCCAGAGTTTTGTTTTATTGAGTTTTGACAAGCAACAGCAACCAAACAATACCTACAGAAAGTGTTAAATTATTACTTTTTCTAAAAAAATTTTAGCTGACCTCCACAACCCAGTAACTGGGTACCACTATACTCCTTGGTAAGACTCGTGATAAGATTGAAATATACCAGATGACGGACGTATCGACGGATGGGTTCGACTCGTATTTTCAGACCGATTTTCCAATTTTGGGACCGTAGTCCGGACGGAGGTGCAAAAAGATCGGTTGTCAGGTCCCAGTTCGAAGGGTAGCGCGTTGCAGTATGAATGTGACAAGGTATCGAAAGAGTGAGTGCTTGTACTAGTGTGGAAAAGCTAAAATGTTTGGAAAATGCGCGCGAGATAAACGGAGCGCGGCGTACCTTCACGCCAACAAGAAATGAAAGGTAGGCTACTAGTTAAAATCGGCTTTATAACAATTCACAATCTATTTTACAATTTAAGAAGCATACAGATTACAGATCGACACACTGAGAAAATAATGTGCACCGATGTACCACAGACTGATAATTAATAACTGATAACTGTCAGTAAAATACGACAGTATAAAAATACGACATTATAAAAACATTTCATGTTTAATTTGTTTTTGGGTGACGTCTCTGACTGTAAGATTTGTTACTACATTGTTGTATTGGGTTCCTACCTGTAAAAACTAATGTAAGTGGTAAGAGTAAATAAATAAATAAAATAATTTTCCCGCTACTGAGATTCGTGCATGTAAGGTGAGTTTGTGAGTCTGTGGAGACAATATACAGAGATAGAAAGAAAGAGCAACCACCTCCTGTCCTGCCCTGTGTGCCCCAAAAGTTTAGCCATAGCGAACTCTGTGCAGTCGCTGAGGATGCCGTGGGGGTGGCCATCCACACGACGAAGAAGCAAAATTAAAAGACTGTAAAACGTCCTCTGGCAAAAATGCACGCTCTACAGCTCTTCAATACCCTAAATTCAGAAAAACCGTTATTTGATTTTCAGATTTTATACTTCACATCGTTTTTTTGGGAAGAAACGCAGCATTTGGCACCGAAATGTGACGAAAGTCCTGGGATCGCTACCGAACTTCGGTTTTAAATCTGCTGAAAATCATTTATATTTCTTCGGTCTTTTATTCCGAGAACTCACTGAACTTTTTGAACGATATTCGACCAGTATTTTATAAGTTGGACGCCACAGTGTCAAACCATTTGGATTTTGACATTTCTAGTGACATTAAAATCAAAATATTTTATTTCCCATAAACCTACATGGGCACTTATGAAACGTCAGAAGCTAGGTGCACGGTTCCAATTGGTCGTTCCCTATGGAGAAGAAGAAACTCCACGATTACTCTTTTAAAAAATAATTGGCTTTTACAATATTTTCAAATTACAGTGTTAGTAGGCATAAGAGGACAATGTAGGCCTTTCAACAAGTACCAGGGACTTAACAAAATAGAAGATGTTCAACGAATCTACATTCCAATAAGCCTACAACGTTCTCACATTCACAAAATAGAAAAAAAAAATATACTGGGTGTTAGGGTGGACACCGTTATCCTTGAAACTAGTGGTTTGGTGTCATCTATAGTATACTATAATATACTACTAATTTGGGACCAACAATCAGCTGTTCCATACATTTTGTCGATTTAAGTGAACACAAATGTATGGAACAGTTGATTTTTTTTTCGCGATTTCAAAGTTGATCCCATAGAAAAAGTATAATTATAGATGACACCAAACCACTAGTTTCGAGGATAACGGTGTCTACCCTTACACCCTGTATAAAAGACAAATAATCAAAAAGTATTAAAAAAATTCCATCGGCGACGACTCTAGGTACTCAATAGTAACGTGTTACAAACTCAAATCATCAACCAGAAGCTAGAATATGTCAGGACTAACATTTTAATGGTGGTCCATACACGATGCAACCAATCACAAGCTATGTCACGTCGTGTACGATGGGTAACGGAAATGTATAATTTTAATTATTGAAACTACTTTTACAAAAAAAAAAAACTTATAGAATTTGTATTATAAAAAAAAATAAAAAAACGTTAAAATCGAAAGAGTCTGTAAAAAGTTATACATAAAAAAACAAAATTATATACGCGTCGATTTGAGAACCTCCTTCTTTTTTCGTCGGTTAAATTACCAAAATGTCGAATAAAACGATCGATTATTAGGTACACACGCTGATCTAGCATTAAATAGGATTTCCGTATAATGCGAGGTGAGCTTATACTGGAAATATAGCTTGATGTTGGAAAAATAATCACGTTTGTTGTATGGGAGCCCCCTTAAAATATTTATTTTATTCAATATTTTCGTATTTGTTTGACAGCGAAGCCTTAGTAATAGGGTCCCGTATTACCCTTTGGGTACGGAACCCTAAAAAATAAAAATAAAATCACAAGCGGCGCATTACCAAATTATACAATTTTAAACAGCCGCTCGGAAATTGAGCTGTAAATCCTACCCACAATTCAAATTCCGCGTCATATTTCGACATTAGCCTCACAATAAAACTGAAAAGTTGTTTGTTTAAAACGCCGTTAATATGTACGGTATTATGTAAATTTGCGCCCGTGATTTGAATATGGAATTGTTTTATTTTTTCTCTTTTTAGGGTTCTGTACCCAAAGGGTGCTCACGGGACCCTTATTATGAAGCTAATGCCTATATGTCACAGAGCTGTACTATATCTTTAGAGCCGTAATAGCTAGACAGAAAAGCAAACGTGCGACTGTTCGTTATCATCTTCTATATCTAAATAAATAAAAATTAAATACTGTTCGCAATGTGTGATGCGGTAAGCACATCACTTTTGACCGATTTGGAAAATATTTGTTTAAAAATGTTCGTAATAATCCGTCATGTTTTTTTGGAAATACCTACTTTTTAAGTTGCCAGGAAAATTGGAAAATTCGAGGAACTGAATGTGCATTTTCTATGGATTTTTTGTATGAATTATTGATATCCCTTCCCCTGACGGCTGTCAAACTAGTCTAGAAAATTGTCTGACATAAGGCCTATATCGGCCTGACGGCGCCAATCAGCCTCGGTCTACTCTCTGTAATTATTGTAAGAGTCAAAGTTGCCTAGTTTGAGAGTAATTTTGCAAGTTTATTTGATTATTGACGTACTAGCTGCGCCCCGCGGTTTCACCCGCGTAAGTCTCGATCCCGTGGGAATATCGGGATAAAAAGTATCCTATGTGTTTTTCCAGGTTATAAACTATCTGTTTGCCAAATTTCATCCAAATCCATTCAGCCGTTTTTGCGTGATTGAGTAACAAACACACAAACACACAAACTTTCACTTTTATAATATTAGTAGGATAGTAGGATTACAAACGCTTAACAGCCAACAGATTAAATATTACAACTTTTTAACAAAAAATTCGAGGAACTGAAAGTGCATTTTCTATGGATTTTTTGTATGAATTATTGATAGTTGGACAGGACAACATATTCAATGTCATTTAGTTGCTCATGAAAATAATAATGAAAAGACCAAGAGAAAGGGGATAACCATACAATATTAAGCTCGAAATAATATAATTTTGTTAACGTTTTAAGTTTTCATTATCTCAATAACTGTAAAGGCTGTTTCATAAACATCAAACTTGGTTTTGTACGTATTGCATACTCTATATTAAACAAAAAATTAAAATAAAAGAGATCAATCTGCCTAGCCTTTTCCCAGCTATGTTGGGGTCGGCTTCCAATCTAACTGGATGCAGCTGAATACCAGTATTTTTACATGGAGCGACTGCCTATCTGACCTCCACAACCCAGTAACTGGGTAATACGATACCCCTTTGTTAGACTGGTTGTCAGACTTTCGGGCTTCTGACGACTCGTAACGACTGTCAAAGATCCACAAATGACAGCCGGGACCAACGGCTTAACGTGCTTTCCGAGACACGGAGGAGTCTCGATATGTGAAAATGGTCACCCACGGACCAACCCCGGCAAGCGTAGCTTAACCTGATGGATCGACCCGAGCGGCTGTTATTAATTAGCCACGAGGTCCTCAAAAAAAAAAAAGAGAGTAAACTATAATAAATATTGTTGATCGGGACCTTTAGTCCGCGATTCCGACTCGCACTTGACCAGTTTATTTTTATTTTCGTCATATCTGTTGCGTACAAATAGGTGTTTTTTGTAATTTGAAATTAAAATAAAGCTGTCGTGTTGGTTGTTTAGGCTAAATATTTACAAATGGTTAGAATGGGAGAAAGGGATGGTATTACTGGTCTTGAGTAGCTCCATCTCTGTCTTTTACGAGGGTAGAAACAGTTAATTGTATGATATAAATAGTTGAGTTTTTGTAACATTTTGTTCTAAATTAGGATAGTTTTCTCCCTTTGAGTTAGGGTAGTTTTAACCCTTTGTTGAGAGCTATTTTATTTTTATAGGATAATAACTTTTACTTAGGGCGAGGGTTATGGGTATAAAATTTTATTTTCCTTTTTGTTTTTTTTTTTTCCGGTGTTAATATCTTTTTTTTTTTTTTTTTATAAAATATACAGTTAATATTTTTGTTTGTTTGTTTTTTTTTGACGAATTAGAATTGCCTTGTGGTTAATAAAAGACCATTAATCTGGGTGATATGATTATTGATATTGAATGTCAAAATTATTCTGTACGTTCTCCAGCCATAGATGTAGGAAAACGTAGCGAGGAAATCTAGACTTAGGCTGAGATCTATAAACGTTACTAAGCAAATACTTTGACTAAGCATTATTCCGTCACTGTCGCACACCTGTCAAACAACAAGTGCAAGAAAGAGTCGGGAACCTTTCTAAATCAGAGCCTATCAGTTTCATACTAACGAATATGTGTTTTGCGAATTTAATCCTTATTACATACTATTAGAAATTGTCCAACTTACAGTTGTCAGGAACACATTCTCTCGACGGCCGGATTGTAGGTTCAATTTATTTTTTACGTTACCCAATTGTAATAAAGTTCATTGTGCTTTACACTAAAAATTCGCTTAATTTCCGCGGCAATGTAAATAGACCCTAAGTAACGTTTGTAGATACCGTTGCTAACATGCAATGTGCATGCTCCATCCATACTATCCATACAAATATTATAAATTCGAAAGTAACTGTCTGTCTGTATGTATGTCACCTTTTTACGCCTAAACCACTGAACGGATTTCGATGAAACTTGGCAAAGAGATAGATGGCATCCCGGGGAATAACATAGGCTTTTTATCGACATACCACGCGGGCGGAAGCTAGTACCATATAAAACAGCTAGTTATAATATTATTTATTCCCTGATACTGTTCAAAAAGAATTACAAAACTCAGATCCCATTACCAAATACAATATCATAATGAAACGCAATAAAATCGAAACAGTAATTCGATACAAAAACTACGAAACAATATAACTTGGTTGAAATCTGTTTACGGAGCCTATGTTACCACCATACAAATTAAGTAGAGAAGGCCCACCCGCACCACTTAGGTGCGGATACCGTAACAACCGCAACGATTAGAATGTTGCGATTATTTGAGAACGCAAGAAAGAAAGAAACAAAATTAGGTTTATTTGTCACAGAAACACGTGCATACAAAAAAATAACAGTTATCAGCAATATTAAACAAAATAGATCTAAGTACAAATATGAGATCACGAGTTTATAGAAAAAATATTGCAATTTTTATTGCATTGCTATGCTAAAATAAAGGCACCTGCAGTTTGATGCGGAACCCGCAACGACGTATCCTTCCCATATTCACTGCTGTTTTCCGTTTGTGGCACAAAGATGTCTTGATAATAAAAAATCTTGTATATTTTGACTTGTCTTTCATGTGCCTATTTGAAATAAATGATTTTAATTTGACTTTGAACTCATTTTATAATGAGACGGTGGGTGTTATTCGCTTGAAACTCTTTCTAAGTAAACCTTCTCTCCCTATTCTGTGCAATGGCCCCGAAGTTACCCTGACCGTTCCACGCAACAATCCTGAAGAGTAGACCTTCATTCAAACTTAGGCAATTTTGCTCGCGATGATTTGGACCGAGTCAAACGAGACGGTATTATATTTTACTAGCTGCACCCCGCGGTTTCACCTGCGTAAGTCTCGATCCCGTGGGAATATCGGGATAAAAACTATCCTATGTCCTATTCTAGGTTATGGTCTACCCATGTGCCAAATTTCATCTAAATCTTTTCACCCGTTTTAACGTGAACGCGTAACAAACAAGCAAACTCGCTTCCGAATTTATAATATTAGTAGCTGTGCCCCACGGTTTCACCTGCGTAAGTCTCGATCCCGTGGGAATATCTGGATAAAAAGTATCCAATGTCTTATTCCAGGTTATGGTCTACACATGTGCCAAATTTCATCAAAAACCGTTCAGCTGTTTTAGCGTGAAAGCGCAACAAATAAACAAACTCACTTTCATTATTATTATTTTTTAGCAAGATAACACGAAGAGAGTACAATATTTTAAGTTCCTTTTCATTTTTGACTTAAGCTACCACATTTCGCTGGTCCACAATTTTCAAAAAATATTCTTGCTCAGTTCCTGGAAAATTAAAAATTAATCCATTATAAGATAAAAATAAACAAATCCAGAGCCTTGCTTTCTAAGAAAAGGGAACTTTTCTTAAATTTTATTATATAAACAGCTTTTATGGAATAATAAGTAGGTAAAATACAATAGACGTAGATGGGTCAATATCAACAAAGTGTATTTTTCTTCAATTTTGGTGGCGAAATTTTTTCTTCTGTTTTCGTGAAAAATAAGGAACTGGTATAGGAGTAGAAAGTCCAAGCTAGAAGAATCTTCAAGAGGTCTGAGAATATCTGGATAACTTTTTGAGATATTTTAGTTCAAAGTCTAGTGTGGCCACCAAAATTGAAAATTGCCCACCAAAATTGAAAATTGCCCACCAAAATCGAAACGGCCCACCAAAATTGAAAATCAGTGGCACCAAAATTGAATTTCTCTGTCACAAACCTAAATCTCACTAATTAATAAAGCTTAATGTAACCAATCTCACACATTCTCGGGATTTATCAATAACTTTCATAGGTTAATAAAACTCTCTATTGTTAAAAAATATTTATTATTATTTATCTGATCAACTCATAATGATAATGATGAGTTTATGACACAAAACACGAAATCAAAAAAACCTAAATATTTTTGTTGTTAACAATAGTTATTTGTTATGCAAGGCTGTAAAGTTGTTTTTTGGCGCGAGTACCTATATTGAATCCTGAGCGTTGCCAGGGTTTCAAAGGTACGAGACGCAGAATAACTTTGCTGCCGAGCGAAACACACAACTTTTCACCTCACTACAGCGACGAAAATGCTAGGTGTCTCCATGCATTGAACAAATATTGTACGCTTCTATGTACTTTTTGCGTAATTTCTCCCGAAGAAAGCTCAATTCGGCTTATGTACCGCTTGCACTAACTCTGCAATGCTAAACAACTCCAAATGATGGAAAGTAAATTGATTAAACAGATGAAAATTATATTATAAAGTTTTTTGAAGTGAAAAATTCTTTAGGTACGTTGTGCGATTCTTTTTCGTGCTGGCCAGTGCGATTATTCTAAAAATGAGGTTGGCGCACTGACATGAAATAATTATTAATGCATTATCAGTGGACTCGGCGGTATAGAAAATTATTGAATGGAAAGGTTCGAATTTTAAAACACTTTACACGCTAGCGGATAAAATGCATTTTTGCACTCAGAATTCAAATGATAAACAGAATCTTTCCGAGCTTGGGAGATGAAAAATTACTTGCTAACAACGAAAGTTTCCCAAACAAAACTAAGAAATAAAACATAATTAACCCTTAAATAAAATATGATTTAAAAAAAACAATAACAATTAAATACAATATTAAATCCAAGGTGGAGACACAGTGAAATAGAAAACAGGGGGGGCCTTAACCGGCCACATTAGCAATTCCTCTAAAAGCAGTTCATATCCAGGTGGCTTAAAACGGTCACTTTAGCAGAATCATAATATGAAAATATTATGATACATCGTGTAATGCCATTGGTGACATTACAATTCAATGACAATTCATAATATGATATGCGTCTATTTCATATTACGAAGTAATTCATCTGTTTGACAGTTTTCTATGGAGATTCGTAAAATGGTCCACAAATTATGAATTGCTCTTGTGTCAATTTAGAGGAATTTCTTATGATAGCTGGGATTCAGAAAATGAACTGCTTTTAGAGGAATTGCTAATCATGACTATTTCACCAACGCTCTAGTTACAGTTAGTTGTTACATTTAATGTGTTATATTGCTATTCTTCTATTCTCTTTTTAAGCAGCCTCTCTTCGCTGGTCTGTTTTGGCATTCTAAAAAGCAACAAATCAAAAATGTATGAATAAGAAACTTGATAATTAGTATGCCACCCTTATTATAAATTATTAATATGTCTTACTTACTGCTAAGTACCTACATATCATTGAGTTTGCTAATCAAACTGTCTTGCAACGTAAAAACTGGCTATATATGTACGAACAATACATAAACAGTACATATTTAAAATTTGGTGGCTGGTTTTCAATTTTGGTGGCGTGAAACCGCCACCAAAGCCACCAAAATTAGCCACTTATATTCAAAAAAAATGTGGCCCTAATTGAAGCAAGTTATGTAGAAACTAAGAAAAGTTATGTAGAAGCAAGTTATGTAGAAGTTATGTAGAACACTATAAAAAAAAATAAGAATTATCCTATCATTTAACTCCTCGATTCTCAACGTGGACACGTATAATTTTCCCCCGGGATATTCACCCAGATATATTTAGTAACCTATTCCGCTTGACTATTCTTCAAGAGTCCTAAAAAACCCTGTAAGAAATCGACACGTGTTTCACCTCTCAACGAGGCATCCTCAGGATGACGATTGACCAATTGCAAACCAGAACGCGACGTGTTACCACACCGAGCGCTGGACGCAAAGTGAATCAAATCGCCCGTCACCCCCACTTATATAGGATTTCCGCAAAGTCACGCCTGAATCAATTAACTAATAAGTAGGTACTTTATTGCTATGTAACCTAAATAAAGCGCTTTACACAATTGCCTGTAACTTGCACAGAAGTGTGCAAGTACACGTAGCTTGCATGTAATTGTGACACTCACCAATTAGCACTATGAAACAATTTTGAAGGTCCTTCTTTGAAGGATAAAATCAAAAATTAAATAATCCGGAAAAGGGACAGAGTTACCGACATAGCTTGCAGAGTTAGCGAACTGAAGTGGCAGTGGGCTGGCCATGTTTTTCGAAGGACCGATGACCGGTGGAGCAGACGAGTCCTGGAGTGGAGACCACGTATTATTCGTAGTGTGCAACGCCCCCCAGCTAGATGGACCTTAAAAATGAGGCTAGGACAGCTAGGACATCCAGTCTGGATGCAGAAGACAGAGGACAAGGTGTTGTGGCGCAAGCTGAGAGAGGCCTTTTATCAGCAGTGGACTACGATAGACTGAGTTGATTGATTGATGGCACAAAGGCATGTAAGCTACTTTCACATTTGTGCAAGTGTTAGACATGTGTCACTTGTTTTTATTGTTTAATTGTGACACTTACTGCTTAATGATGCAAGTCAATGATAGTTAAGTCTGTTTATAAGACATAAGAAATGAAAAACATTTATTTTAATTTTTAATTGTTTAAAATTTCATACGGATCTGTGTGCATCGCCCTAAGTTCTAAAAACTCCAGAATAATGGATCATTTTAACGGAACAGGGGGGAAATATGATTTAACTGTCTCTGTCAAACTTTTGAATTATTTCTGCTTAATTTATTCAATAATAAGATTTTTTTATATATTTCGCAGATACGATTAATTACATTTTATCAAGCAAAATACCATAGGAGGAGGAATATATAGGATCTACCTTAACATAATTATTTTCTAAATGTCGTTACAAACCGGAGGGTAATTCTCGTATTTTTAAGAACGTTTGCAATTTAATCTGTCAAAAAGTCTCTAATTTACCACATACACAAACAATATTAAATGTTTAAATAATACGAGAGTAACAGGGATTTTGACTGGGTAAAAAAAACACTATTTAATCCGTCAGTCAGATAATAAAAAATATTAAACACGTATTTTTTTGTCTATCATTTAATATATATATATTTTTTTTTTTTTTTTTTAAAACGTTGCCCCACACTAGGAATTTCTTCCTGTATCGTGGGTGCGTTTACAAACATAGAAACTCACATACACTAACACCCAGCAGGAACAACTACTTGCAGATCATACAAATATTTGTTCCGTGCGGGAATCGAACCCACGGCTCAGCCACTGCGCCAACCGTGTCGTCATTTAGATAAAACGCATTAATGTTGAGGA
Source organism: Lithophane ornitopus (assembly GCA_948473465.1). Classification (NCBI taxonomy): domain Eukaryota; kingdom Metazoa; phylum Arthropoda; class Insecta; order Lepidoptera; family Noctuidae; genus Lithophane; species Lithophane ornitopus. The sequence continues at coordinate 11,893,859 of OX419637.1, read as the reverse complement.
GTGGGGCTCGCTACGTCACAAGTCAGTATAAAATCTACCGACCAGTGATGTTATGCCACATTTTAACTCAATGTATTGCCGTAACTTTTTTGATTACGTAATTAAAGAAAAAATACATGTCCTATAATTTTTTATCATAAAAAAAATATTAGTCAAAATCCCTATTGTAGTAGTAAAAAATAGTGATAAAAAACAATCGAATGCCACAGATTTAAATTTTATAGAGCACTGTCAACAGTGACGTGAGGCCGGTTTCGGGAACATGTGTGTATTTATTTATTTATTTTATTATTTATGTACACACAGTAAAATACATGGAGATACGACATAATTATAACATGAGTACAAAGGTAGTGCTTATTTCTTAAGAAATTTCTTCCAGCAGACCTGCGAAAGGAGAAATGAGAAAGAAATGTAGACAATAGTGTGTGAGAACAAGAAGAGAAAAACATGATTATGCGAAGTGTGTATGTGTGTAGTTTGATTGTAAATGGTTGTAAATGTGTGCGTTTGAGCGTGTATGCACAGAGCGGTGTAGTATTGGTATGCTTCACTGTATTATTCGCAGCGCTCTGTCTTGGTTTTTTATTTGGTCTGAGTTTATCACCGTTTATTTGAAACCAACTCAAGCGAAAAAAAAAGCTGGCTTCGAAGACGCACATAAAAGTCGATAAAAAAAAATTGGTAAATACCGTACGACTTAAAGACACGTTTCACTGAATTCTTTTTACCGAACAAATATTTTGCCGCTTCTACTATTTTCTAATGATTATAGAACATTTTATTGAAGTTGCTTTGTACAATTTGAAATTGATTACATAAAGTAAACATTTTATTTGAGGCGTGCTCGATTTGAAATGATATAGACTTATTGAAATGGAAAAAGAGCCCTGAGCAGCAGCATCAGCAGCAGCATCAGCAGCAGATCCCTGAGCGTATCACACGTTGATTTGATTAAACTTTTGTTGGTTTATGCTCTCGATACTGTTTTATCCTGCAAACCATGCAGAATCTACAGTGGCGACCAATCTGAAAAGCAACGAGACTATACAGCGTGTAACAAAACCCTATCCGATCCGTGAGGGTGTTGTTAAGAATCATAGTGCGAGTCTATTTAAGTGGTTTTTGTTTTTGAAAAAAGAAAAAAAAATGCTTTTTTTTCATTGGGGAATTTTACTGGTTTATCACATGGGGCGCGGGCGGCCGATATTCATACGTCGACGAGAAAATTTGCTAATTTATAATGAAATTGGGATAATTTTGGTACCTACTAAAAATGTGAATTTCAAATTGCAATAACTTTTTTATTTTCAATTTTTTTTTTTTTTTCTGGTAATGTTATTGCAGGATTTATGTGCCCCTTTCGGATCGGACAGGTTATTTTTTACATTTTTTATAAAGCTCTTTGTCCTTGTCCTAACAGGCGATCTTCGCGCAAATAGCTGATCGTCGCGATCATTATTTGTCACAATTTTTTTCGGAAAACAAAGGTTTGTGTTTGTTTGCCGACCAAATTAAACGTGACGATTGCGTATTTGCGTGACGAACGCATAAGTTAGGACAAGGCCAAACCAAGTCCAACTGTTCTCTATACTAAACTTTCAATTGCTTCTGACGTTTCACAAGTGCACATGTAGGTATAATTTTTTTTTTTGTTTGTATCTAAGTATCACCTCATTAGAAGGCTGAAAGTCACCCAAAGGGCAATAGAGAGGGGTGTGCTCGGAGTTTCCCTGGGTGATCGAATCAGAAATGAAGAGATCCGTAGGAGAACCAAGGTAACCGACATTGCACTCGTCTCCACAGAGTAGGCAACTCGTTCATGGGTCAATGTATACGCTTTTATAACAAACTTCCCATTGACATTCGAAACTTACCCATTAAACGATTTAAAAGCTGCATTAAAACCAAACTTTGTAGAAAAGGGTACTATAAAATTTCAGATTATTTAGAAGACAAAAAAGCATGGGATTGAGCTGCTCGCTCTGCTAAGCATTGTAACATTTTGAATAATATGGAAAATCATCAAATATATCAACCAGTTTTATTTACAAATTGACATTATTGAATATTCTATACAAAATGACATGATTACTTTGTAAAGTATTTTATTATTGTGAATGTGAGGACTATGTGAATTTTTTTAATTTTTTTTTTCGTTCTCAGTTAATTTTATCAATGGTCTGGCAATTTGAGAATTTTATGCGGCCTACCCAAATGTCCTTTCTTTGGTATTGTTCGTCGAGTCACTGAGCTCCTTAAGTTCTGAGTTGAGCTCCGCCATTACTGACAAATGCTTGCACTGACTGGACAGGTCCACTCAAATCTGTGTGGTTCTTTCCTCAAAAGACCATTTCAGACTTGAATTTACATGGTCCTCATATGGCTTGACCAAGATTATGTCTGGACTTTAAAAGAGACTGTGACCTCTGAGTTTGTTTCAGCCTTTCTTCTCAGAGTAGTCAGATAGGAAACGCCGACCTCATCTAGCTTATTTTTAATATTTTTTAATATGACGTGTAAAAGTGATTCCAATATCCTATTTACAGAATAAATAATTTCATTTCATTTCATTTCGACATAGCCCGAAGTATTGCTAAACTAATGTGGCAGTGGGCAGGGCACATTGCTCGCAGAACGATGGGGCCAAAAGGTGCTGGAGTGGCGACCGCGTACCGGAAGACGTAGCGTTGAAAGGACCCACAAGGTGGACCGATGACCTGGTGAAGGCCGCAGGTATCTACTGGAAGCGAGAAGCACAGAACCGGTCGAAGTGGTGGTGCTTGGGAGAGGCCTATGTCCAGCAGTGGACGTCTTTCAGCTGAAATGATGATGATGACGATGAAATATCGCCATTTATAGAGGAGCTCGTGGCTAAGTAATAACAGCCGCTCGGGTCGATCCATCAGGTTAAGCTACGCTTGCCGGGGTTGGTCCGTGGATGGGTGACCATTTTCACATATCGAGACTCCTCCGTGCCTCGGAAAGCACGTTAAGCCGTTGGCCCCGGCTGTCATTTTGTGGATCTTTGACAGTCGTTACGAGTCGTCAGAAGCCCGAAAGTCTGACAACCGGTCTAACCAAGGGATATCGTATTACCCAGTTGCTGGTTTTTGGAGGTCAGATAGGCAGTCGCTCCATGTAAAATACTGGTATTCAGCTGCATCCGGTTAGACTGGAAGTCGACCCCAACATAGTTGTGAAAAGGCTAGGCAGATTGATAGAGACTATTTAAAAACAAAAATAAAGCCAACTAGAATTAACCGATCGCGAACCATAAAGGTCATAAAGTCATAACACATACAGAAGACGAAACAATAATTTCAAGAAGCATTAACACAGCCAAGTTTATAATAAAGACATTAATACGAGTACTTAACCTTGTAGAGCCGATACACATAACTATTTCCAAAACTACGAGTTTTAATCTCACAAATTCGTTGGTTCGGTTTGTTGTGTGTGGTCTAAGGTGGAAGAAACAAGCGATTTAATTCAGTTTGCTAGCATTTATATGTATAAACTATCCTTATCTTTATACAGGGTGTTAGGGTAGACACCGTTATCCTTGAAACTAGTGGTTTGGTGTCATCTATAATATACTTTTTCCATGGGACCAACTTTGAAATCGCAATAAAAAAATCAGCTGTTCCATACATTTTGTCGATTTAAGTAAACAGAAATGTATGGAACAGCTGATTTTTTTATTGTGTCTACCCTAACACCCAGTATTTCTTGTCGTTATTATATTATAAATAATAATGATGTTGTATAATACTTACAATCCATACTAGTATTATAAATTCGAAAGTAACTCTGTCTACCTGTCTGTCTGTCTGTATGTTACTTTTTCACGTCTAAACCACTGAACGGATTTCGACAAAATTCGGCAAGGCACCCTGGGGAAGAACATAAGTTACTTTTTATCGACATACCGCATGGGCGAAGCCGCGGGTGGGAGCTACTAATATTATAAATATGAATGTGAGTTTCTTTCTTTGTTTATTTGTTACGCTTTCACGCTAAAACGGCTGAACGAATTTGAATGAAATTTGTATGTTTGTTTTGTGTGTTTATTGTTTACTTAGGATACGTTTTATCCCGATATTCCTGCGGGATCAAGACTTATGCAGGCCGCGGGGCGCATCTAGTTTGACATAATTCTATTCATTCGGGGTCTTAGATTAGCACTGCTTTTACCAGCTTATAGTTTTTGGATCTTCAATCATTCATTGACATCCACGTTCTGCCCAATGTTAGTCTCCCTCTCTACTGTGATACGTTCTCCTGCATCATGAGATGATATATTTCCTTCGTGTTTATGGCTGGTATATCTCAAAATCAAAATCAAAATATTTTATTTCACATAAGCCTACATGGGCACTTATGAAACGTCAGAAGCTAGGTACACGGTTCCAATTGGTCGTTTCCTATAGAGAAGAGCCGGCAAAAAACTCCACGGTTACTCTTTTAAAAGAAAATATTAATTGGCTTTTACAATATTTTCGAATTACAGTGTTAATAGTAAGGTTATGGGAGGACAGTGTAGGCCTTTCAAAAAGTTTCAGGTAGGTTAGGCTAAGCCTACAATGTTCTCACATTCACAAGGTAGAAAAGAATCTATATATAAAAACTTTTTACAATAAAAATCAAACTGTCTTTGCTTTCCAATTATCGTTTTATGCCACCGACTTCCGAAATTAAAGTTATTTTTCTCTTTTTAGTGTTTTTTTGTGGAAGTCAGTTTGTTCTTTTTTTGTAAAAAGTTTTTATTTTTCACTTTTTAGTTGTAGTACCTAGCATAAGCATAACATAACCATAAATATAGCATATTTGTGTGTGGTACTTACCCCACACAAATCCGAATAGCACTACCTGCTATGTAAATAACAGTGAAAGAGTAAATAAGGAAATCGTCTAGATAAACTAAATGGGAAAAATACGTCGTACGTATATTGAAGCTAACTCAAAAACCGCGCAAGCAAAGTTAATAAAATTTATATGGGACCACCTCGGAAGCATGACCTACCAAACAAAAAAAGAATCATCAAAATCGATTCATAATCGGCGGAGTAATCGCGTAAAATACACACAAAAAAAAAAGCATACAGACGAATTGAGAACCTCCTCCTTATGACGAAGTCGGTTAAAAATAGAAAATATTTGTATTTTTGTACATTTGTAATGAATGAATTACCAAACAAAAAAAGAATCATCAAAATCGATTCAAAATTGGCGGGGTAATCGCGTAAAATACACACAAAAAAAAAGCATACAGACGAATTGAGAACCTCCTCCTTTTTGACGAAGTTGGTTAAAAATAGAAAATATTTGTATTTTTGTACATTTGTAATGAATGAACTATCAAACAAAAAAATAATCATCAAAATCGATTCAAAATTGGCGGAGTAACAAACATACAAAAAAACAAAAAAAAAAACATACAGACGAATTGAGAACCTCCTCCTTTTTGAAGAAGTCGGTTAAAAAGATAAATAAGATACTAAAAATAAAAAACCTATTTAAACCAAATGACATGATTGCCATTACAAATGTAATCAAAAGTAAGTATTTGTTAATGATTCTTCCTTGACCTTATAGGTACTTTTACAATGTTTGTAAATATGTGAGCACCATGTCTCTATCACATAATTAATTTATTTATTTGTCATTGCTCCATTTTTAATCCTTTTATTGTGGTACAGTAATCGTATTCTAGGCGCATCGTATTCACATGTAATTATAATTGATTTATACAAAATATTGTAATTTTTTTTTAAAAAGAGTAACGTTTTTTTTGCCCATTCTTCTCCATAAGAAAACTACATTTTACCCTAGATCCATTCTATTTCTTAGATTTGACGTTCAAAAGTGCCTTTAATGTGCCTTTTTGAAATAAATGATTTGACTTTGACTTTGACCAGCGAAGAGTGAGCAAAAAGATACTCGAGATCTTATCAGTCTTTTCCCACTGCTCAACGTTGGACCTACTCTGAAGATTTCCACGTTAAATGGTTTTTAATTGCTTTACTCATGATGTTCATCGCTAATTAATCGTTTTAATATATAGATGAACTCACCATTAGCACCCTCTATAGCCTACCTCATCCCTGGCTGGGACCCACTTGAATTTAGACGGTGACCTTCAAAAACCAGACCTCAATATGTCTGCTACCGCTTCTCCCATACATTTATCCCATCACCCAAGGTGGGGGCCGCGTAGGGTGGAGTACCCCACATAACAATCGTAGCTATTTGACATTAACGAGCGAAGTTCTGCCATTAAATGAGATTACTCTGCCAGTTAAAATACTTACAGAGCAAGTAAAGGATTTTAGAGGTCTGAAAAATGCGGGAGCATAAATTTTGGGTTGCAATTCTGACGGTGGATCATTGTACTTGAAATGGTTTTTGGGAGGACTAAAAGATGCCTAGATTATGGGTTTGGAACTGACTTTTAATGAACACTACCAAATTACTACCAAATTTGAAACAGCTCTGCCGGTCGCCGACCAAGGTCACCTCTGTCAAGGACGCGGTTGGCAGCCGTGAAGCAGGCACTTTATTTGAATCTACTGTGGGTTATATTTTAATGGAGGAAATAAGTGCTTATAATATGAGTAGAGGAAACTATTTCTAATACCTAATTCATTTGGAGAGCTGCAGCTAGCTGGCATGTAGAAAGTTGTTGATATAGTTCTGAAAGACGTCCTCAGAGAGCTCGTGGCTAAGTAATAACAGCCGCACGGGTCGTTCCATCAGGTTAAGCTATGCTTGCCGGGGTTGGTCCGTAAATGGGTGAACATCTTTACAAATCGAGACTCCTCCGTGCTTCGGCAAGCACGTTAAGCCGGTGATCCTGGCTGTCATTCGTGGATCTTTGACAGTCATTACGGGTCGTCATAAGCCTGAAAGTCTATCAACCAGTCTAACCAAGGGGTATCGTATTACCCAGTTACTGGATTGTGGAGGTCAGATAAGCAGTCGCTCCATGTCAAATACTGGTATTCAGCTGCATCCGGTTACACTGGAAGCCGACCCCAACATAGTTGGGAAAAGGCAGGCAGATTGATTTTTTGAGAAAGACGTCCTAGGATTGGTTATTTATGCTTTTATTTCCCACTTCACACAATAAATTAACGGTGCCTATGGCAGTCCACTGCTGGACACAGACCTCATCCAAGTTGCGTAACAACACCCATTTCCCCGTCTTTTACATCCAACCTGACCCGAATTGATCGAGTACATCAACACCATCATTAGAATTATAATCATGCTCATCCTCATAGTAATAGATCCCACAGCAAAAACAAAAGGCTATCCTAATTATTTTAATCCTCATATTACGCCCTTACTAATGTCATTGGATCAACAATTAGCAAGATGGCTACCTAACCACAAAAGAGATAAGTGCAGAAGGTCGGCTCCATATCCAGCGAAACCGCACGCACACATAGACACGCTTCACGTACAGTGAATGCAAGCGCATACGCACGCGACATGCATTCGTTTAACTTACGGCCAGTTTCTTCATCAAAAGTAACAATATTAAAGCAGCGTCAAAAAGAAACAAATGTAACCGTTGATTTGACTTTTTTACGTTCCTGTGGCTGATTACCAAAAAATTATATTAACTTTTAGTTACATAATTATGTACCCAAGGAAATTTCAAAAACATGTATATAGTACAGTTTCGAAATTATGTAAACAATTACAAAGCAACAGTTTCAAGCAGCTTGAGCTCGGAAGTAGAAGAAGAAGAAGTAAGGATTCAAAGACACGAGATGCAAATAACTTTGGTCGACACATACAACTTTTCACCTCAGCAGCGAGAACATATTAGGGGTTTAAATATGAAATTGCAGTTTTGTACTGAAAATCTGTACAGGTTCAACAAGGTAGGTAAGGCAAGCTTCGACGCGCGCTTCTCTCTGCAAATAAAAAATCAGAAGTCACACGCGTTAGGGCATAAATCGAACAGATTACGTGTGACTCCGGATTTTTTATTTGTCTGTGGTGTCTTGTTTATAAGGTATAAACATGACACCACAGACAGACAAATTAGTTTAGACTTTCTAGTTGATTGACTTTTTTGTCGTAGTTGGGTTTTAGTTTTTATTATTAGAGATATTATTAGATTTATTTATGTTTAGAGGGCGCCATTTTAATTTAGTCGTCACAATAGTCTATAACCAGCGCACGATCAAGATGCTTCCAACGATACCTCATTTGACAAATTGTGATGAGTCGTTTAGAAGATATGAGGGAACAGATGATATACTTACATACATACCGGTCAAAATAATAACCCTCCTTTTCGGTTCGCGGTAGTCGATTTTCTCTAATTTTCAAAAAGTATCCATGTAATCTTTACTTTAAAAGCTGAATGCAAAAACAATTGCAAGTCAAAAATCGGGAAAAAGTAGTTGTACACTTTCAATTTCATTTTAATGTATCCATGACAATTTCTATAACACGTATACACCTACAATTGTATACATATTATTGAATTGTCATGGATATTTAAAAATTACATTGCAAGTGTCAACTTTTTACTGGTTTTTTTTCGTTTATATTACTGTGAAACCAATGTATACCTAGTTTTGACACAGTTTGACGGTTAGGTAATTTAGACAAAAATGTCGTACACATATTTTTGGAATGGTAGAAGTTAAGATATTTTAGAAATGTGACAATGTATACATATTATTGCTCGTGACTGTACCTACCCCCAGATCACTGTACCCACACGACTATAATATATGTATGCGCCTGTTTTCGCTCCATATATGGTGCAAGCTTTCTGCGCCAATCTGTGTTGTGACAAAACAATCCGAAATGCTTGTCACAAAGACATTATGAGCAATTATTTGGATCTTAGGCATTAATCTTAGGATTTGTCTAATACTACAAAAGATTAAGGTTCTGTTTCGTTGTTTGAGGGATCAAGTAGATTTAAGATAATTGTTTATTGCATGAAATGAAGTGAGGGTCCTAGAATAATCTTGGTTTAGTTCGTGTTTCAGACTCTCTAGATTTTGAACAAGGCGTTAAGCATTTATGAGTATTGACTTATCCTTACATATTATAAAACAAAGTCCTCAGCCGCATCTGTCTGTCTGTCGTCCTGTACGCGATAAACTCAAAAACTACTGCACCGATTTTCATGCTGTTTTCTCCAATGGATAGAGTGGTTCTCGATGAACGTTTTATTATATATTATAATAACCGACATCCATGCGGGCGAAATCGCGGTCATCAGCTAGTACTGTTATATTTTTGTTTTTTATGTGCGCAGTATGTAATTTTTCTGTTTCATCTTTAAGCTGTTTTCTCAGCGTTATTTTATTTTTCGCCATTTCATCTTCCATATTATAATCCATTCATGTTTTGCTTACTGCCTCGTTTGTTATAGCATCTTTCTTTATTTATTTTTGTTATTATTCTTGTTTTTTGTTACTGATCTTGCTTATTTTTACCAATAAAGCATTGTTGCATGCATTTCATTCTTTTAACTCTTCAGTAATCATAATTATCATTTAGTGCTTCATCATCATAATCGTCTGGGTGCCTTTTCCCAATTATATTGGGGTCGGCTTCCAGTCTGACCGGATGCAGTTAAAATACCAATATTTGACATGCAGCGACTGCCTACCTGACTTTTTGTTTTCTATGAGTCTTTATTCTTAACAAACACTTATGTAAACAACAAAACAACTTACAAAATCAATATACACTAATGTAACAACCAACTCAAGCAAGAAAGCCCGGGTACGCACGGGTGATTTTTTCCCGCGGTGATTTTTTTATGCACACTGGATTTTCAACGCTCTGCTAAGCGCCAAAAGTTGAAAATCCGACCGTTTGTTTATCGACGCGCTGGGTTGCACTCTGTTGGATTCTCACCGCTCGGCTTTATACTGAGAGTTGAAAATCGAGTGCGCGATAAAATGCCGCCGCGATATTTTTCCGTCCATGCGTACATGGGCTGATACAATGTATTTGCTGTTACTTAGCAAAGTTATAATAGAACGTAATTGATTCCTTTCCGATCGTTAGCGAAGTTTTACATGTTTGCCTATCAGCTAAGGCAGAGGTAATTATATCGGCTAAGATATTGGTTTATCTTAGACGTGTTTCATCTTGAAAGTGATAAGGGATGGCTTTAGACCTAGTAGTTGAGTTCTCTTGTAAGGAGCTCGACTGGGTGATAACCACTACCTACTACTGCTATTTTGGTGACCAAACAGCTTTGCTGTGTTCCAGTTTCTAGAGAATTGGTGATGGTTGTAGTAGATTAGTTAACGAGGATAAAACAGTGTCTTTTGTCACGGGCGGATCGCGAAGGAGTTCAGAGTTAAGACTAGAATCCTGAGTGCAGCAAGGGATTCAAGCTCGCCCCAGACAAAGTCACCTTTATCCCCGAAAATAATACTCTATTTTTCATTCCTTCTGCGTTGTAATAGAAAGCATTTTGATGTTCGTTTTTTATGGTTTTAGGTAAGGTTCCAAAGAAAATTCAAATCACATTATTGACCAGCGTACATAGTTATGTATTATTGCCCGGCTAGACTTTCAGGCCTTTTTTTTTTTTTTTTTTTGGGTGGGAAATCATCATATGACTTCTCCCGCTCTGGGCGGAGCGGAAGGGCGTGTCAGACTCTTACTGACTAAAACCCACCCGTGTTCCTTCGGTTGCCTGTTGCCAGGGTCCCGGTATCCCTTTCGGACTATTCCGCAACCCTGGCAGGGAGACTTCAGGCCTGATTTTTATATTGGGTAGGGGAGTGCAAGATTGCGCTGTATACTGTGTATACGCAGAGCGATTCTACCAGTCAGGAAACAGACTTCTGCGGCCAACTTCGGTTGGCAAAGCACCATCAACATTTTAAACGTGGCGGCACAAGAATTTTCGTTTTTAATAATAGGTCTTTAACTATGAAATTGCCGTTTTGTATGAAAAAATTTAAACGAATTTTTTTCATGAATTTTTTATTTGTATTAATCGAAGTAATCACCCATGCAATCAATGCATCTTTGCCATCGCAGTGGCAGTTTATTGATGCCCTTCTTAAAGAAATCAGCTGGACGGGAGGCAACAAATTCTTCAAAGGCATTTTGTACTGCCTCTCGGGTATTGAATTTTTTTCCCGCCAAGAAGTTATCCAAATTCTGGAAAAAGTAGTAGTCTGTAGGCGCAAGGTCTGGTGAGTAGGGCGGATGACGGAGAGCTTCCAACCCCAGTTCTTGCAACTTGGAGACCGTCTGCTGTGCAGTATGAGGTCGCGCGTTGTCGTGCAGGAGCAGCGGAGACGAGCGATTGACCAATGCTGGTTGGAGATGCGCCAGCTTCTCCATCATTGTGTTCAGTTCTTCACAGTACACATCTGCAGTAATGCTCACCCCGTTTGGTAAGAAGCTGTGATGAATCACACCGGCGCTAGACCACCAAACAGTGACCATCACTTTTCTAGGGGTAAGTTTTCGTTTAGGGCATTGTTTAGGTGCTGAACCAGGATCCAACCAACTTGCTGAGCGCTTGCGGTTATCAAACAGAATCCATTTTTCATCGCAGGTAACAATGCGGTTCAAAATTCCTTCATTTGTGTGTCTGTTGAGCAGTGCAAGGCACGTCTCGACGCGTACTTCGCGCTGGCGATCATTGAGTTCGTGGGGCACCCATTTGTCAAGCTTTTTTACCTTGCCAATTTGACGCAAATGGACCAATATTGTTTTGACGCTAACGTCGAAAGCTGCTGCTAATTCAGCCGTAGATTGTGTATCATCAGCTTCCACAATCGCCTTTAATTCGTCATTGTCGACCAAAGTCTTCGGACGACCGCGAGGTTCATTTTTCAGGTCGAAATTTCCAGAACGGAAGCGAGCAAACCAATAACAGGTGGTGCGTTGGTTTGTAGTGTTAGCTCCGTAAACGTCGTTGATGTTGCGTGCCGCTTGTGCCGCGTTGCTGCCACGACGGTACTCATATTCCATAATTACTCGAATTTTTAACGTATCCATGATGACGAAAAAGATTGAAATGCGATGAAAATGTAACACTAATCAATAAAGAAATGACTACTTTTGGAAAAAAAAATCCATGTTTTTAAAATAAAATTAATTTGAAATTAGAATTCTTAGCCAAACAAAAATTATTTTGATTTGAAATGGCCAGTACTGCAGAACGGCAATTTCATAGGTAAAGACCTAATATAATTTCTAAAGATTTATTCGAAAAAAACTAAATTTGATACCTGTATTACAATATTTAGGTGCTTTGAAAATGTGATTGTAATAAATGTAATCCAAGTAAGCTGTTTTTAATGTGTTTATTTCTACCACTATCGAAAAGTGTTTAACTTGAGTTAATACGACGTCCTACCCAAAAGATGTCAGTAGTGATGTTTCAAAGGTCTTTAGTGTAAGAGTGCGCATAGCCATCGTGTACAAGAATGCGCGCGCAGTCTTGTACACTGTATCAGACTTATAATTAACATGTTATATGTTTTATAAAGAAATGTGCTTACAGCTATGCTAATAGACGAATTATTTATGTTTTTTATGTCAAGAAAAAAGTAGATGTAGTAGACGAATGTAACAAGTCTAATTATTGGAGTTGTCGCCGTATCCAAAGTCATGTGTCGCGCAACCGTTAACAGAAGCAAAAGGTCTGAAATTTTAATAAAATAAAAATATATATTAATAAAAGAATACTCGAAGAAGAATTTAAAAAGAAGAATGAAAAACGTTTACCTAAGAAGAGTAAGACTGTTAATCAAAGAAGCTAGCAATTGCACCAAAGAAGAAAAATTGGGCATGCCCAGGTTGGTCAGAAGTGCTTAGAGAACCAATTATAGAAGAGTGTATCGAGTTTATTCCTTGCAAAAACTGTTGGCACAAAAAATGCATAGCATACGTAGGCCATGGCAGCATCAAATGTGACTTTGTGAGTGATGCGCATTCTTGACCTTATGCGCAAACTTGCACATTTTGCTGCGCACTCTTGTCCTCATACGCTGTGCAAAAGTGCGCATTATGGATGCTGCAACTTTTTTTCATAGTTCCTAAACCGTTACCTTTAATTTGTATTTTTTTTGTTTTCTTACTAGGCAGATAACCTAGGTAAATGAATTAAGACCGATGTTGCTTCTAAAACGCTTCGTCTTTTTTTTAGAGAACTAAGTCTCAAAAATTAAAGTAATAAAAACTAAAACCCAACTAGGTACGACTAAAAAGGTATAAACAAGACAGACAAATTAAAAATCCGGAGTCAAATCACACGCGTTAGGGCATAAATCGAACAGATTACGTGTGACTCCGGATTTTTAATTTGTCTGGCTCGGGTGTCTTGTTTATACCTTTTTAGTCGTAGTTGGGTTTTAGTTTTTATTACTTTGATTTTTTTTTTCTTTTGGTGTTATAATATAATATATATTTTTGAAATGTGCTCATTAAGCCCTTTCATTTGATACCCAACATGGTACGATTAAACATTTTTTTTATTTTTTTTAGTTCCTGACTTTATGTCCTCTAAAGGGCGCCATTTTTAATTTAATATGACGTCACAGCGGACGATCAAGACGCTTCCAACGATACCTCATTTGTCAAATTGTGATGTGTCGTTTAGAAGATATGAGGGAACAGATGAACATACATACATAAATACATACATACATACATACATACCGGTCAAAATCATAACCCTCCTTTTTTCTTCGCCGTAGTCGGGTAAAAAGTGCGCAGTGCTGCACACCCCTACCCTTTATATAATTTTTATTGGAAGGAATAACTATTGGAAGGCACAATGGGAAAGGCAGGGTAGTAGACCGAAGACCTGGTGAAGGTCGCAGAAAGGTGTTGATAAATATTTTTTTGCAATTCCTGCACCGTGCCTGACCCAGTTCTTAGGCATGGCTTGTCATTTTCATCAATAATTTATTCAAAAAATCTCAGTAGCAGTCAGGAGTCTGTATTCGTGTCCGGTTGGTGGGAATAAGCTCGCCCCTATTACATGGGACTGAAACATAAGTGGCGAAATATGATTGTAATATAAGTTCACCTCTGCCTATCCTTCGGGGAATACAGGAGTGATGTTATGATAGATGAATTAAAAAAAAAAAACGATCCCATTGAAAACCTCCTCTTTTCGGTCGATTAAAAAGAGTTATTGATTAATTAACCATTTTGCTCTGTTGTCTATCATGTTCCGTCAAAAAGAGGCGGGAGATACCACCTCTTTTCCCCCAATTCCGAACCTGCACAATATTATTGTTTTGAATTCATTAATTTGAGCGTTGGGGTAACTTAATTGAGTGCAAATTGGTTGCTGCGTTGAATCTCTCTTGTTTTACGCACGTAAATATTCTACTGGGGCGTTCCGTTTATGTAATAATTTTAGAAGGTGAAATGGTGAATAATCATGGTAGATATAGTAAATATAGAGTAAAATTATTTATGTTCACTTTTAGACTGAACTAGCTTTTGCCGACGGCTTCGCCCACGTGGTGGTTGGAAATTATCCCACGGAAACGTATAGCGTATACGGATAAAAAGTACCGTAACTAGTATGTCGTAACTCAGGTGTTTTGGAAATAAATTCATGTTGTGAATGTTCGCATTGAGTCCCGTCTGTGAAGCCATCCCCAGACGAGTAATGTAATGTATCGTGTAATTTAAAGTGAGTTGTGTCGACGGCATACAAACTCCGCGAATCATAATATCGACTGGGAGAGCTATTGTGTTCGCGTTAATAATAGTCAAAACATAATATCATCAAGCCATAATACATTATCATCAACTATTACTTAGTTTAGTTCTCTCAGGGGTAGCACTTGGCTTTGGCCCGTGTTACCTAAAAAACCGGCAGATCAGAGCCGAGATACAAAAATGTATACCAACAAATAATAATAATATTAATAATCATTTATTTCAGACTTAGTATCCATATAGTTACAAACATTAGTGTGTAGGTATTATTCTAATATACTAGTCACTAAATTATTATATAACTAGTCTAATTATTTCACTAACATGAGATCAAAAAGTTACAATTAAAGCAATATGAATAATATTTGTACGTATATAAGTGTACAATATTCCAAGAAAATCGAATGCAGAGCATCAAGGTTACATTGCATGCAAAGACCCCCAGTGCCTTCGCATTGGACTATCAATAATAGGTCTTTACCTATGTTTTGTATGAAAAAATTTAAACGAATTTTTTTCATGATTTTTTTATTTGTATTAATCGAAGTAATCACCCATGCAATCAATGCATCTTTGCCATCGCAGTGGCAGTTTATTGATGCCCTTCTTAAAGAAATCAGCTGGACGGGAGGCAACAAATTCTTCAAAGGCATTTTGTACTGCCTCTCGGGTATTGAATTTTTTTCCCGCCAAGAAGTTATCCAAATTCTGGAAAAAGTAGTAGTCTGTAGGCGCAAGGTCTGGTGAGTAGGGCGGATGACGGAGAGCTTCCAACCCCAGTTCTTGCAACTTGGAGACCGTCTGCTGTGCAGTATGAGGTCGCGCGTTGTCGTGCAGGAGCAGCGGAGACGAGCGATTGACCAATGCTGGTTGGAGATGCGCCAGCTTCTCCATCATTGTGTTCAGTTCTTCACAGTACACATCTGCAGTAATGCTCACCCCGTTTGGTAAGAAGCTGTGATGAATCACACCGGCGCTAGAGCACCAAACAGTGACCATCACTTTTCTAGGGGTAAGTTTTCGTTTAGGGCATTGTTTAGGTGCTGAACCAGGATCCAACCAACTTGCTGAGCGCTTGCGGTTATCAAACAGAATCCATTTTTCATCGCACAATGCGGTTCAAAATTCCTTCAATTGTGTGTCTGTTGAGCAGTGCAAGGCACGTCTCGACGCGTACTTCGCGCTGGCGATCATTGAGTTCTTGGGGCACCCATTTGTCAAGCTTTTTTACCTTGCCAATTTGACGCAAATGGACCAATATTGTTTTGACGCTAACGTCGAAAGCTGCTGCTAATTCAGCCGTAGATTGTGTATCATCAGCTTCCACAATCGCCTTTAATTCGTCATTGTCGACCAAAGTCTTCGGACGACCGCGAGGTTCATTTTTCAGGTCGAAATTTCCAGAACGGAAGCGAGCAAACCAATAACAGGTGGTGCGTTGGTTTGTAGTGTTAGCTCCGTAAACGTCGTTGATGTTGCGTGCCGCTTGTGCCGCGTTGCTGCCACGACGGTACTCATATTCCATAATTACTCGAATTTTTAACGTATCCATGATGACGAAAAAGATTGAAATGCGATGAAAATGTAACACTAATCAATAAAGAAATGACTACTTTTGGAAAAAAAAATCCATGTTTTTAAAATAAAATTAATTTGAAATTAGAATTCTTAGCCAAACAAAAATTATTTTGATTTGAAATGGCCAGTACTGCAGAACGGCAATTTCATAGGTAAAGACCTAATATTTTCATGAATTGCCCTGAGAATGCTGTTGCCACTGCCACAGCTCCTCTGCATCAGGGAGGCAGCTCTCTTGCGCAAAATTGCGAAATAATCATCCGTACGAGCCTCAGTAAACATGCCTGATGCACTACAGAACCGGGGCAGCCGGTTAAAAACCGACAGCCGATGGATTAGCGCTAGCATTAAATGTAAGGCTGCTTCCTACTGAAAAGCTATTTTCGCGTGAAAACGCGATCTTCACGCTCATTATGTTACTTTTTGTTCGATGATACCTGAACGCGTGGTCGCGTCGGCAGAGGGCGTTATCTGAACAAATAGTATCCCAGCCATCGCTTTTAAATCGCTCGGATTATGATGAAGGCACATTTCCCAAAATAAGAATAAGAATAATATTTATTATTAAAAAACACAGATTCATGATACACAGGAGCAGATGTACAAAATGATATGGTATAACTACATAAATCTACGCAAATCATGTAACCCTGTCTCCTAAATTAGGTAGTCCTGTATCTTAGGAGACAGTGTTAGGGAATACAGGGCGGTTAGTCATGTAGGTATAGCAGCAGCCAGGGTGTTTAGCGCGAGTGTGATTAAGTAATACATTTAGATTTTTTGTGCCGGTGTGTAAATGTGTTTGAGATAAGTGTGTGAGAGAGTGAGCACATGTATATTTAAGTATATGAGTGCTGTGTAAGAATGGTGAGTAAGGGAGTGTGTGCGTACCTCTAAGGGTGCGCTTACGAGAGAGTGAGTGAGTGAGCATGCAGTGTGAATGAATGATAGTGTATTGAGTCGTGTAGTGTAATTGTAAAATAATACCTATATGCCTAACAATTGGCTTTTACACGGATTATTTCCACTATATGGGCTTTATTCATCTTCGTCGGTGCTATTTTATCGTGTTTAAATATGTTTCTAGAGATGTGATCAATATTTTGTCACATGTAAAAATCATCGATATTTTAAAATAACATCATGCAATGACAACGATAGCATCATCAATGCTTTTAAATCATTAGTCATTACTTGAATGAACGCGAAGTTCGTGACGTTTGTCACAGAAATCATAGTCATGAGTTTCGATACAATGCCCGGTGCTGGGCGCACGGAACGGCAACAATGCTTTCACTTGCGTTGTTTACGTTTGTGCGCGAACTACGATGCTACTTATCTAGTATTTATTTAATCATTCGTGTAATATTCGACGTTTAATATTCGTGGTACCTACCACGTAGAGAGCAAGTCACATAAAAAGAACGCTAGAAACTTCTTGGAGCGCTCTTTTTACAGGACTCGAACATTAAGTAAGTAGACCAATAACTAAATGCGCCAAAGGAAAGCAGAATGATATTTTTTTTTATTACCTACTATTATTTTGCCAGTCCTAAGCCTAGAAAAAACATGAAGGTAAAATAGTAATATTATTTGTAGGGAAGAAGCATATTTACGCGACAAGTTTTTATACCAGGTATTTACTTGCAAAAACGGATTGCCATGAAATACTAAATAATCGGTCATATCTAATGATAATTTCACATCACGATTCGCACTCATCATTTAAGCACTCGCAATAAAATTGAAGTGACGTAATCTACTCAAATAAAAATCATTGATGACTTTGTCATTGTTTCGGTTATCGATATTTTTTTGTCATTGTCGTGCAGTCATTGATACAGAAAAATCATCACTCAGCCCATCTCTAGACTCGCTTCACATAGATAGACTATTCAAACAAATATTGGGCTCGAAATAAAAATTGAAGCTTTCAGGTCACAGTAAATAAAATTGATTGATTATTTCTCGTTTAAACATAGACACAATTTAAAAAATATCGGTTCGAACAAAAATATTTAGGTTTTATTTTGATTTGGTGATATATTTACATTGCCATGTGTGAAGTTTTTGTAATCATCGATATACGATCGGTAGCGGCTCGTCAACATATTCGTGAGAAGTTGACAGAATCTTTGCCGGGCTTGTTTTCTCCTCCACCTATCGTTATTTTTCCTGACAAAGTTTATTCGGTTTATATGTATGTATTTAAGTATAATTATATGTATTACTATTTATCCTTTTTCGAGTTCTATCCCTTATGTTGCACCTGCCATGTTTGTCTCTGCATCACCCTAAGGTTGACTGGTAGAAAATGCCTCAGGCATTAAGTCCGCCTTTGTACAGTTTTTTTTTTACTTGTGCATAAAGTTTTAATAAATAAATAAATAAATATACTTGCAAATAAGGTTGATTTCTTGCCGGTTTTTTTTTATAACGATGACTCTCATTGACCTAGAGTGGCAACCGCGTACCGGAAGACGTAGCGTTGGAAGGCCTCCCATAAGGTGAACCGAGGACCTGGTAAAGGCCACAGGAATCCGTTAGATGCGAAAAGCACAGAAAGCGTCATATAAAATTAAAATATAATTTTTTTTTTTTTTTTTATCGTGTCTAATATTATAAATGCGATATTGAGTTTCTTTGTTTGTTACGCTTTCACGCTAAAACGGCTGAACCGATTTGGATGTGGCACATGGGGTAGACCATGACCTGGAATAGGACATAGGATACTTCTTATCCTGATATTCCCATGGGATCGACACATACGCGGGAAAAACCGCGTGGCGCAGCTAGTTTAATATTTTCTCTGTATTTTTTAGCATGTAGGTACTTAACTGTTTTTTTTACCTATTAAATAAATAAGAACTTTAACCGTTTTATTATAACCATTTTGTTATCTAGTGCAATGGTTCCCTCGAGCTGAGCAATTGGTAGTAAATATCCCTATTTCGAAAGCTGGTGGTGCTTTGTTTTTTTGTTTCAATTTGATTTGAATTTCGAATTTCGGCCATTAGTACTGAGTTCAAAAACAAACTGCAAATTAAGAATATTGTTTCAATAAAGCTCTTTTTGAAATCTTTGAACGAATATCGAACTCCTTATTTTTTTAGGAGCACGTTCAAAATTACTTAAAGAAAACTGGCAACATCGCGGCCCAATTAAATTCTGTTAAGTAGGTACATAAGAATCGAAATGAAGTCACAAAAGCCTTATTATCCTCTAATAACGTAATTAGGTTAATAGGACGCCGGCTATGGATTGCTTTCATTAACGTAAAGGATTCAGAAACGGTTTTTAAGACATCCCTTTGGGCGATTAGGGATCTCAAAGATGTTGGCTTTTGAAGTTATGAGAGAAATATTGAAAATTGTGAAATGGAAGGTTGAATGTTGTTGTTTTAATAACAAACCTTCCATTTACGAAATATTAGATTTTAACAGACATACTTAGCAGTAGCAGAGCTCACATAAAAACCAATCTGCCGAGCCTTTTCCCTACTATGACGGGGTCGGTTTCCAGTCTTACCGGATGCAGCTGAATGCTAATATTTTACATGGAGCGACTGCCTATCTGACCTCCACAACCCAGTTACTTGGTATTACGATACCACTTGTTAAGATTGGATTATGATTCTATACTATCTATTCATATTGTTCCGGTTAAATTCTTAGTAACGAACCCCAAGCGGTCTTGATTAGTAAATTCATGACCAATTGATTCCCATTGTCATAATCCAATAATTTAATATTTATTTAGGCCGCCCATAATTTATTATACAAACCCTAAGTAAATATCACTTAATTGGGTCAATAAGACGAGCTTAATAAAGGGTTCAGTCTGTTATCGATGTGTATGATTTTTGCACTGATTTTGCGAGAAAATATTTGCACAGAATTATGTATTGTTGAGCAAAATATTTTATTTCTATGCCGTTGGCTGTTGGTAAGTCTGTGGCCAGCATTTTTAATTTTTTATAAATAAACCCATGTATTTTTTTTTTAATTGGGCACTTTTTTTTTAAGTACACGAATGTAGTTGTGAGGTTGTTCAACGCAGGATTAGGATTTGATTGTCAGGATTAGATTGTCAGGTTTAGGATTAGTTCACACCGAGACGCGACGAGACACCACGAAGCTTGAAGAGGCTAGTGGTTTCGCGCTGTACAGCGCGCCGCCGCGAGACGCATTGCGACGTCGCGAGGCGCATTTTGTATCACTATCTTAAAAAGTGCGCGATGCGTCGCATCACGTCACATCTTAGTGTGAACTGACCCCTATGCAGTAAATTAGTGTTTTTGTATCTAAAGAAAAATCATGTTCCGAAAATAAAAACGAGTTTTGGAACTTTTACACATTAAAGTCCCAAAATGAGTTGTTTGCAACTTTTCTTTGTGGGGCGCCGTATGTTATTATTATGTCGTTTTAGGTATGAGTGTTTTTCGAGAAAGACACATCATGCTATGGTGACAACATAAGACGGTACAGGGGCTGATTGCGCAGTACAAGTACTAACGCTATTTGAAATGTGGAGGCTTTTTCATTGGGGTAGCTTGCTCTGTCTATTTCAAGTTTCAACTACCAGCAGGCGTAGCATGAGCACAGTTTTGTCGACGGAAGAGTAGACAAAAATGACGTTTCGTGTAGATAGTACGACGGCAGCAAAGTAGAAAAGGTCAACTGCACTTTTTACGAAATTCACTCTTTTACATAATAAAATTCGACTCAGAATTCTTTGTTTTGTCATAGGATGTTTTTTCTGTTTCAACTACAAAAAAAAATCTCAAAGTGTCGAAGTAAGTACCGTATTTTGGATCAAACAATTTCACAGTAATATTGGCCTTAACTATTTTCTTGGTACTTATAACTATTTATTATTAACTAAATGATGTAAAATAGGAGAAGATAGCTTTGTCCTTCTATTAATTATCACAATTTTGCGTTCAAAACGCTCCCTTGTAAAATCATGATTTTGTAGATACCGTTTATACTTTGTGGCCGTCGAGTAGAAAGTTTTCTACTGGCGATTCCAAAATCAAATTGTATTCACTACCATAGACAAATGTCAGTTGTCAGTGTGATTTTGACAGTTTAAGTAGAAAACTTTCTTCCGAAATAGTCTACATATCAAAAGACCTAGACAAAGATCGTTAGAAATGAAAGACAAAATGACAGATTGTAGAAAGATTTCTACGGTGCGATGTCAAAAATGAAGAAACGAAATGTCAGTTTGTATAGAAAAAGCTATGTCTATTCTTCGTAGAGATAGAAACCGTCATGCTACGCCTGCAGGGGGCTGAAAACGGCCGCTTTGACAGAATCATAATAAGAAAATATTATGAATCATCGTAAAATGTCGCAAACTGACAATTCATTATAATATGATCTGCGTGCAATTCATATTACGAATTAATTCATTTGTTTGACAGTTTACTATGGCGATTTGTAAAATGGCCCACAAACTTTGAATTGCTATTGTGTCAAATTAGAGAAATTGCTAATGACAGCTGTGAATTCAGGAATTGAATTAGTTTTTGAGGAATTGCTAATGTGGCCGTTTTAGGCCCCCGGATTCCTTCACAATGTTTTCCATCACCATCGGTCAGTGTCAGGCCATTTCTGCCTAAGCAACCAAGCAACGTTGCTTGTTTCCGGGTCTAAATTAAAAATGCACTCAACAAGTAGGTACACTAGTCATGTCAATTAAATATTTCTAATAAATTATTAGAAATAAATTAAAGAAGAACAAAAATATAATACATTTATAAATTAATTAAAACAATTTATATTATCTAAATGCTCTTATAATATCAATAAATAATTAATATGCTCATTTTATTTTGAATTAGAAAATGTAACATTGTTATTTCCCAAGTCTAAAGACGCAACTAACGAGAAAATCCAACGAACTAATATATTTCTATTTTCTACTAAACAAATGCATTTTTCTTTATCCTTTATTCTATTTCAAACGACATTTCACAGAATAATTAAAGAATACTGTCAATAAGTGATGAACAGAATTCAATAAAATAATATTGAAAAATTCTCGAAAGAAATGAATTCTCTTTTCAGATTTCAATGCTCGCGTGTCGACTTTATTGGACAGTTGGTTGTGTCACGTGACTTTATTTGTTTTTTTATTTTTTACATAATAAAACATCTTCCATTAAAAAAAAACTACAAAGTAAAAAAGTCGTTTGTTTTTTTTACAGATTGAGACTGAGATTGGAATGCGAATACGGGAATTGCCCCTTTGTTGTTGTGATTTATTTGCATATTAATTAAAATACGAAAATCGCAGTAGGTATAACATAATAAAATTCTTATCTAAGCAGTAAAACAACACACACAAACAAACATTCCGCTCCGTATATATGCAGATTCCATATTAAATTCAGCGAAACGTTTTCGGTCGATAAAAGATGCTGAATTTCAGGAATCTGTGCAATAATACACTGTTCCGCGTATGCCATTTGCATGAACTTGTGAGTATATAAATGTTTTGTATAGACATAGAATTCGGTGAAAATATTCTAGTAGAAGTTCCATGCTTTTTCAGTTACTAGAAATAAAAGTTATAGAAACTAAAACCCAACTAAAAAGGTATAAACAAGACATCACAAATAGACAAATAAAAAATCCAGAGTAACACGTGATAAGGCATAATTCGAACAGATTACGTATGACTCCGAATTTTGAATTCGGAATGCGTAGCTGACGGCTGAGTGATGGGTATTTTTACACCCTCTCCCCAGGTACTCATTCGTTATTCCTTCAATTATTTATATACGTCACCGATTTTAGATGATTGATTACCAACCTATACCTACAACCTATTTTTATGCTCGGTTGCTGTCGATACGTTCGCACCCTATTACATGGGACTTAAACATAACTGGCGAAATGTGGGTGTACTATAATACCTCTGCTCAACATACCTCTGCCTAATCCTTCGGGAATACAGGCGTGATTAAATTATGTTATGTTGTTAAAAATACAAAAAACAAACTTTTACCATCTACAAACAGAACTAATCCATAATAATATGCTAAGCTAACACCACAAAATTTATTATTTATCTGAAAATTGGATTAAAAATTCATTTTACCAACGGGTGCTTTGAAATAATACAATTAAAAATACTTTTAATTAGTAAGCCCAAAAGTTTTAATTAAAAATACAGTTCAATTTCATTGAACCCAATCCCATTGATTAAGTCTTGCTTGTTTAAATTCGATTACTTGATCAATTATTTATTTAATCTTTGGTTTGTAATTGATATCTACGAAACGTTTTCCTGTTACGGTACGGACATTAATGTAAATTACTTTGGAGTTTGTATTACAATTATTTTGTTTCTGGTTTTTGGAACGAACTTCCTTAACGCACATTAAACTCTGCACACTAAGGTGTTTAGGATAAACAACTGATGTTTATCCTAAACACTTTTAAACATGACATTTCTGTATGGAGTTTGACATAAAACTGACACTAAACACGCATTGACCAAGTGTCTAAGTGTTTGTGGTAAGGCCCAAAGAGTTATTGACTCTGAAAAAAAAAACTGCTGTTCTATACTCAAGTTTAATAATACTTACTGCCCTAAACAGTATGGAACAGCTGTTTTTTTTTTCGCGATTTCAATGTTGGTCCCATAATAAAAGTTATTCAGTTAGTTCGATGTTCTAAAACACTTCTTAAAGTTTGTAAAGTTATTAACACCTTATGTAAACAGACAAGAAGAAAGGAAATAAATCTTGTCATTCCCCTAATCTTAGGAGTAACCACCATACACCTTTACATAGCAATAAAAACACAAGTAGCAAAAAGTGCATAACGAAAATAAAATTTCTTGAAAATTCTTTCCCACAATTTCTACCGACAACCGGTGCCCCCACCCCATCGTACCGGAAATTCGACCGGAAGTAAAGAGTTTTATCTAGATGTGTGTTCAACAGCGTTATTCTTGAATCGCTTTAGTTTTAGTCTGCAGAAACTTAGGACTGTGAATGTTGGGGATATAGTGGATTCCTATATTTTACTGGCTGTTGCAACAAAAGGGTATTGACTTGAATTTGCCCTGGCGGCAGCGAGTATGCCATGCACACTCAAATGTCTCACTGGTGTTGGATCATTAAGTACCCTTCAAAATGGTTGAGCTGAATGGTGATGATCCATGCGTCATGTTCGTGAACGGGCGCTGCCAGTAGGGACTGGTCATCTCTAAGCTGCCATGGCTTATTACATGACTGCCCAAAAAGGAGTGTAATGTTTTTTTTTTAATTTATTTTAATTTTTGATTTGTTTTTCATCTTTTAATTATGGACGCTTTTAACGTGCACGTCGTCTTCTCACATGTATAATTTCAAAATGAGTGAT
Organism: Lithophane ornitopus; assembly: GCA_948473465.1. Lineage (NCBI taxonomy): Eukaryota > Metazoa > Arthropoda > Insecta > Lepidoptera > Noctuidae > Lithophane > Lithophane ornitopus. The sequence continues at coordinate 11,869,197 of OX419637.1, read as the reverse complement.
GTAACCAATATATTGTAACAATATTTGATTTAAAAGAGTGTCCATGGAGTTTCTTGCCCGTTCTTCTCCATAGGTACCTACTACGCTTTGGAATGGGCAACTAGCTTCATATTTCTGACTGACCGACCCCTTGACAATTCAAAACTACCTGTAATTGGTTTATTTGAAATAAATGCTTTGAGTTTGAGTTTTATTTGTTACTAGCTGCGCCCCGCGGTTTCACCCGCATAAGTCTCGATCCCGTGGGAATATCGGGATAAAAAGTATCCTATGTGTTAATCCAGGTTATAAACTATATGTTTGTTAAATTTCATCCACATCCATTTAGCCGTTTTTGCGTGATTGAGTAACAAACACACAAACTTTCACATTTATAATATTATAGTAGGATAATGATTCGTCGTCTAGCGTATAATATACAATTATTGGAATTGATCATTTCGGGGACCTGTAACACAATGTGAATAAGTGTGCTTTTTCTTGCAAAAAAAATGGCTAAACTAGATTAACGTAGGTGTAACAGAAGAACAGATAGACGGTCGTTTTGAAACAACAACGCTACAAGGATTTTTTCGCGTTTGAATAATACAGGGTGGCGGTCAAGTCAAACTGCATCTATCATTGGGTTGATTCTACCCGTCATAAATAACTGTTACCACGAAACTCATATTCGATTTGTCAAAAAAAAACAAATTCCTATTCAACAGTAGACAGACTATTTCGATTCATGCTTCAAAAGTTTTTTTTAAACTAATTGTTTATTAAAAGTTGTATAGTATGACAGGTAGAATCGATGGATGCAGGTCATTAAATCCACCCTGAATTGATAGGGGTTCGTTGTTGGTAAATATTTGTGAAATTGCATTGAAAAAACTGGCTGCTTTAGTTTAGATTTTGATCCACGCACCAAAAGGTCTTTGTCGTAAACATGTCAATTACGTTGGTTATTCGAAAATAGAATCTTAAAAAAACAAATAATTAAAAAATTAAAAAAAGACCGTTCTGTGGAACACTTTTTAATCTAAGAGGTCCTCCGACTGCAATGACGATTTAATCAACTTGTTTTTTACTTTTTAGTTCGTTTTTTAGCAGGGCGTGTTTTTTAATTTTGTAATTATTTGTTTTTATTTTATACATTTTAGTTACAAGTTAGTTTTGGAATGTGCTCATCAAGGCCTTCAATTGGATACCCATATTGTAAATAATTAAAGTTTTTTTTTTTTCATTCGAAACTGGAGCCATACTGCCGAAATTTAAAAAAAAAAAAAAAAAAAACTATGCGCCTGTATCACTCGGGATAATGTAAGGATTCTAACGATACCTCATACATCCAAATCCGTTCAGGCATTTTAAAGTTATGGTGGAATAAATAAACTTACATATTATGTTTAAAACATTACACTCCTTTTTGGGCAGTCGTGTATAAATACAGTCTAATTACAAACCGTCTCTTCATAAACTCGGCATGAAAAAACCATGCATCATCATTGTCAAACAAGATAAACAGACTACATGACTGGTGTCATTTCCAACAAGCAACATATCAACGCGTAGGGCTCCAGGGAGGGAAACGGGAAACGGAAGCCGGCTTATCTCTTGTCTCGCTCTGGGAATGGTGTAAAGTATAGGTGGAAGCGGGATGGAAGATTGTTGTAATTAGTGGTCTACTTTACCTAAATAAAAAACCAAGACTGTGATGTGAGGCCGGTTTCGTAAACATGTCTTTACTTAGTGAGGTGTAGTTTGATTGGCGTGCTTCACTGTATTATTCGCAGTTTTGGTTTTTATTTGGTCTGAGCTCAGCCAGAGCTAAATATGAAATAAGCCGAACTTTCCGGCCATTACCTACTTCTCTAAAATCTATTTCAGTTTCAAGAAGTTGAATCTTCTTTGTAGAGAAGAAGAAGTGGAATGAAATACTGGTAAAGTAGACCTTCAAGGGAGTGGAAAGTTTTCTAGAAAATTCACAGTGGCCTCGGTTAAGGACTCGGTTCCTAATGATAAAGGTTTTTGATGATAAAGAGTGATTCTTAAGGCTGATGCGCTAGGTTGGCCCGCGAAATTCAAATTTTCTTACGTTTTTTGCAATTTGCAGGTCAGTATCAGGTTGTATGTTGATCTAAATATTATTAGCGGCCGTAACAAATATGGATTTACAGAATTATAAACATTGGAATCAGCAATACAAGAACATATCTAAGTTCATGTAAGTGTATTGAATGAAAATTTCATGAAATCGTCAGTCAATACACTTACATGAACTTAGACAGTTGTATTGCTGATTCTAATGTTTATAATTCTGTAAATCCATATTTGTTACGGCCGCTAATAATATTTAGATCAACATACAACCTGATAATGACCTGCAAATTGCAAAAAACGTAAGAAAATTTGAATTTCGCGTGCCACCCTAGCGCATCAACCTTAAATGACAGGTAAAAAAATGTTTAAACACAACATAATGAATTTTGGCCAATGACTACGAAAAATATCGTGAAAAAACAAGGCATTTATAAAAATGTATGAAATTGCCAACACGCATTGAGCAAGTGAGGTGGCATCAAGGCCTTCTTTGTATGAAAAAACGCCTTTGCAACAGCAAAGACGGCTTTTCGTACACACGCACGACAAAATCCGTTATTTTCAATTACACCTTGTATCAGTGGGGCCAACAAAGCTATAATAAAACAAAGTCGGGTAAGTTACACCATATTTAACTCAAGAAAAAAATCCAACAAATTGAAGATCATAAAAAATCGGTCCAGTCACGATTTTTATGATCTTTAATTTGTTGGATGAAGACAATCCATTTTCTCGTATATTTTGTATAGAACGGCTTTTTAATGATATCTAGATAGGTATGTAGTAGGGTTGGTAAGTAGGTACGGTAGAGAAGGGTTGGTAGGGTAGGGTAGGGTAGGTAGGTAGGTTCACCGTAGATAAGTACTTAGTTCTACCTGTGCGAAGCCGCGCCGGGTAAAGCTAGTTATATACAGGGTGTAAGGGACAATCATCCGCAAATTAACAGGGGGTATACAGCTCCTTATTTTGAATCCTATTCCACCGAATTCTTTTTTTTTCTAATAAAACAAATCAGGTTTATTGGATACCCATAACGTTCCTGAAATAATTTCATGTACCGGCCGTCGTATTATGATATACTGAACTCATCCCATCAGTTTGCGGAGGGCTGTCTCTTACAAACTAAGAATAATGGCTTGCCTCTTATACAGGGTGTATAAGAGGCAAGCCATTATTATTGTATAGATTTCTTAAAAGAGTCTTTGACTTAGACCATCCTCATAACATTCAGAAGACATGTTCGTCTCAAATGTACTAACGACTTTGTGACAAAATTATTAACTTTGCAAGTGGCTTCGAGTGAAGCGCTTAAAAGTTTAAAGTTGCTTTTAAAAGCTCATATTATTTTGAGGACGTTTTATGATGATGGATTTAAATGCTCACCTGAGAATATATTACTAGTTTCACAGCAGTATGTTTTTTATTTATGTTTAAAATATTCATCTTTTATTTTTCTACACAAATCTTTTTATTTATTTTCATTTTTTTTGATTATCCTACACTAATCTACTTACAAACTTATAATTGGCTGTTACAATATTTTCGAATTACAGTGTTAATAGGTATGGGAGACAGTGTAGGCCTTTCAACTAATACCAGGTAGGTACTTAACAAAATAGAAAATGTTCAACACCGATGCCAGTAAGTTCCAATAGACACAGGAAGTAAAAACGTTGTATATTTTTACTGTAATAAACCTTATCACCATTTACCGGCCGCTGTTAGTAAGAAAGACGTTGACTCATCTAATCAAACAGGAAAAAGGGTACTCGTGTTTCAGATTGCCTATTTAAAAGCAAAATACATACACAGACTGCTGAAATCAAAGGAAGGGTAAAAAACCGGCCAAGTGCGTGTCGGACCACGCACAATGAGGGTTCCGTAGTTGGAATGAATTTATCCCCAAGAACAAAGACCATAGACTTCTTAGGTTTTCCTGTAATCTATAAATAAATAAAGATCTATAAAAATGGTAAATTTTAATATTTTTTTTTTAAATATCTTTAAAAGCATTTATTTTAAAATGATAAAAAAAAATTGAGATCCTGGCAATAAGTCCTTTCATTTGATAAGTCACACGGTACACGTTGCAAAACTTTTTTTAAATTTTCTAATTTGCCCCCCAAAAGTGACCCCCATATTCAAAATTCATTAATTTTCGTTACACATCCGTGTTTAGGGTCACAGATATACATATATGTGTACCAATTGGTCCATTGGATTCGGAGCAAATTGGCTGTGACAGACGGACAGACACACGAGTGATCCTAATTGGGGTTCCATTTTTCACTAGACATTTTTAAAACGATGGTAGGCAAAATTCACGTGATTAAGATAAATAAAATATCTTCCATAATCCCTATCTTTCTAAGCAGCTCTAGTATTTATTACAGCTTAATTCCTCATAGAAAAACACGAAGAATCGTTACAAAACAAATTCTTGACTCGAGGGAAATCCATCAAGATTCCCTTTCGGAATTAATTATTTACAGGAAACGATTCCCTAACGTATTCGCAATAAGGGCGAGAATCCGTTATGAAAAAGACGAGTAAAACGAGTTCAAAGTTACAGAAAATGTCTTTATTGTATACAAAGTTTGTCAATATCGGCAATTGGTTAATTTGCCCGTTCAGCCGTATAATAGGTTGGAAAAGGAAAAACGACAATTATTGGAACTCTTTTGATGAATTCTCTTATATTTTTATTTTTTTTCTATGAACTGGGATCAATAAGGTTACCTTCTGTTTTTGTTTTTTGGCGTTTGTTATGCCTGTATTGATGGGAACGAGTGAGGCAAAAGTATTAAAAAGGATGTGTCTGACATGTTGTTTTACTTTAAAGAACGTAACGTACAAAAACTATACCTAGTTGCCAGTACCTTTTTTTAGGGTTCCGTAGTAAACAAGGAACCCTTATAGTTTCGCCATGTCCGTCTGTCCGTCTGTCCGCGGCTTAGCGCAGAGACCGTTGGTACTAGAAAGCTGTAATTTGGTATGGATATACATATAAACGACGCCGACAAAGTGGTAAAAAATAACCGTAAAAAATAATAAAAAATACGGTGCTCCCCTACACGTAAAGTGAGGATGGTATTTATTTTCTCGTCGATCCCATGGTGATAGATATACGGAGTTTGATTTTTTGTCGTATTGTCGTCTCCACCTTGTATATAACGAAATTAAAAGGAAAACTATCACCGCTACGTAGGCTCCACAAGTTACCGAGTAATAATCGACCAACTTAAATTTGCAGCTGTAAAGACATGTTCTTCCATACATTCTGTATAGGAGAACAAGTTTTTCAATTACAATGTTAAGTTTGTTTTATAAATTCATCCCAACTACGGAACCCTTCATTGTGCATGGTACGACATGCACTTGTTTTTTGATTGAATTCATCAAAATATGACTTCTCCTGCTCTGAGTGGAGCGGGAGGAGCGTGTCAGACTTTCTCGCAACATTGGCAGAGTTGCCAGTACCTGCGCTGGGACTCCATCTCGGATAGAGTCGCGGTATTATGCTGACCGATGGCCGTTTCACGAAGATGTGACGATATTTCCCCCATTTTTTTTTTTTTTTTGTGTTTTTTTTTTGCATCATGTCAATTGAACGACTGTCTAAATCTTACCGTGAAAACATAAGTGAAGTGATCTTGAAGTGAGGTGTCATTCTATTAGATGCTAAGGATTGACACTATTGACAGTACACTTCGAGCTCACTTCACCTTAGTTTTTTACAATATTCAACTGATAAATTCAGTGACGAAACTCCACTCAATGGATCTCAAGACTTGTCTTTAAAACCTAAGGGTGTGATACTATAGAAAAAATCGATCGAAGACATCGTGGCGGCGGTCCTCGTCGTTCGACTGCGATCAGTTGCACCCCGGCATTGCAAACGAAACGCCTGTTGCAATTTTCATTCTCCTATTCTCAGATCATCATATTTACTTGTCTTGTTATTTCCCAGATCATAATTATACGCACTATTATCACAAGAGTAAGAGGGGTTGGAGTAGGGGAAAAACAAAGAAACGATGGATGGACTGTGTGAAAGATGATATTGCTAGAAAGGGGGTGAATACCGAGATGACGACTAATAGAGAAGTATGGAAGACAAAAAAAAAAATGTTGCACCAATCCCAAGTAAATTGTGATAAGAGAAGGAATATGATGATGATACATGGACTAATAACAGTATCATAGCCTTCCAAATGATTAAAATCGACCTCCCACATTTAGAGCCCCCGCACATTATGGCCAATAGTCGCCGCTACTAAACGCGACCACCAGTGGTTCAGTCAGACTACTACACGCCGCCACCAGTGGCACCCACTGGTGGCTGGATGCGACCTTCAGTGTCTGCCACTTGTGGCAGTTGTTCAAGTGTACTCGACAGAGGCGGACGAGGACTGTGGCCATGTGTGCGCGCAAGGCCAACGACAAAACGCAGCTTGTGGCTCGGACGCAGCCACTCAAACGCTCAGTGTGCGCCGATGCTATACAAAATGTATGGAGAAACGCGTCCACTACTTGTGGTGGCTACTAGTCGTCGCCACTAGTGGCTCAATGTGCGGAGGCTCTTACCTGTCTTTCAAAAAACACACTGTAACTCTCTAAAAGTAGCTGGCACGAATAAATTAGCATATAAATCGAAAGACCCTGGTCTGTCGAAAGTTTTATTAGAGAGTCGATAAAAAAAACTTATTCAAACTCTGGATGAAATGAGAATGAGTTGAAAATCCTTTGAAGGTGGTGCTAGGAAAGTTTTCAATACTTCGAGAGCCTGATTAGGATCCAGACGTTTTGGCTTGGTGACTTTTATATTTTCGCTTCGAAGACTCGAGTTAGCGATGCGATCGAAGATGGTAGGGTAGTCTTGGAGATATGGATTCGTGATAGCTGTTTTCAGGATAGCTGAAGGTTGAATAGGGAGTTGAGATAAACTGCAAGCTTGCTCTTGAATGTAGAATGCAAAATTAAAAGGTAGGTTTTGTATTGGTGAGCAGTGCAGCAGTGGTGGCCCAGTGGTATCGGCCCCGACTTACGAGTTGTGGGTCGTGAGTTAGAACCCAGATAGGATAGACTTTGTGTACCGTGAAACATGCCAACTTTGCCTACTTTTTACCCGACTATGGCGAAGAAAAAAGGAGGGTTATGATTTAGACCGGTATGTATGTATGTATGTATGTATGTTCATCTGTTCCCTCATATCTTCTAAACCACTCATCACAATTTGACAAATGAGGTATCGTTGGAAGCGTTTTGATCGTCCGCTGGTTATAGACTATGTGACGTTACATTAAATAAAAAATGGCGGAGATATGAGCTCTAGAGGACATAAAGTCAGGAACTAAAAAAAACATTGTTTAGTCGTACCATGTTGGGTATCAAATGAAAGGGCTTAATGAGCACATTTCAAAAATATATATATTATAACCCCAAAAGTATAAAAAAAATAATTAAAGTATTAAAAACTAAAACCCAACTACGACTAAAAAGGTTTAAACAAGACACCGCTGACAGACAATTTTTTTTACGAATACGATTTTTCTATGGAGACGTAAGTATTTTCCTTCATCAAATACAACTATAAGATCATGTGCATGTGTTAGTATAGCAAAATTTACCCAACTTTGCCCACATTGATTTTTGACGCAAATATGGCCTTTATGCAGATGACATAAAAACCAGTACAAGAATGTTGGTAAAGATGGCGTTTACTTTAGGAATGTAAACGACACTATGAAAAGTTTCTTACTAAAACGACTGGGCAATGTTATCCTGACATTTTTTCTCTTTTTCATACATTCCATATTTCGCCTTTAAAAAATGCTAGGGTTGGCACATGCTAAAAAATATTTGATTATTTTGTGATTGTGTTTAGGTAAATAAAAAGAAATATGTTTCCCAGTTATTACCAGTATAAGAATAATAAAAAAGTTCAAATTATACGGTAGTGTGGAGCAGGTACACACTCAGTACCCAATAACTAATGTAACCTTTGAATTTTATTAATTAAATACCTAATATATGTTTAAAAGTAACTAAGCTCAACAGTAGCATAAATTAAAAAATAAATAAAATACAAGATTTCAATGTTGGCATATCACGGTATATAATTTCATCACCACTACTCGCAAAATGGTGAAGGCAAAAATTGAGAGGAAACCGGCACGTCCGGGAACCAAAAATTAAAGACATGTGACATCCAACCCGCACTGGGTCCGCGTGGTGGATTATGGCCCACTCCCTCTCACAGTGAGGAGGCCTGTGTCCCAGCAGTGGGACAATTTTACGCTAATTGTGATATTTTTTTTGCCATCCAAATGAAAAAGCATGTGGCTTTATAAACATACTCGCTACGCCCCGCGGTTTCATCCGCGTAACTCTCGATCCCGTGGGAATATCGGGATAAAAAGTATTCTATGTCCTATTCCAGGTTATGGTCTACCCATGTGCCAAATATCATCTAAATCCGTTCAGCCGTTTTAGCGTGAAAGCCTAACAAACAAACTCACTTTCACATTTATAATTTTAGTTAGGATGGTTTATACAAGCCGTGCGCCAGAAGTTATTGGGAAAAATGACAAACGTCTATACAAAATTTCATCCCCTATTAACCCCGACGGGGGATGAATTTTCAAAATTCCTTTCTTGGTTAAAGGTTACAGTTGGATCCTATGGTATTCCTGAACACAATAAAAGCTGATGATCATATCAACGCTAATTCACTTTGCCTGGGGAGGGCACAGAATCTTCAAATGTAATGTATATTCTTACTGGTTTCTTACCTGAACCCCTGCCTTGGAAGGAGTTTACTGCACTGCCAACGTACATAGATAACAAAGGTGTGATCTAATTACATGACGTATGCCAACAAGATAAATTAGACCTCGTAAGGTTCTCGATAGTCGCTTCAAAGATCCGGATCCAAAATCCAATCATATTGTGTAAAATAATTAGGCATCCTACCCCGTGATATGATTGCTTGTTTCGGTCCAGATTATTCATCACCGTAAAGAGATGTGTTCGTATCCGATCATAGATTTATTTTTTATTATTTAGCTGGCTACATTTTTTGGTGTTTTTTTACTGGCAATACGGGAGAGTGTTTCCAAAAAGGGAGGAAAAATGGCGATTAGCTAAATACGTGTAAGAAATGATCATATTATCATTAAAGTGATTGCTAAAATTCACAAAAAAACAATTTCATTTATGTTCGTGCCACGAACAAGATGGTCTCAAAAGCACCTTCTATACAAAATAGCAGCCAAGAATTTCACAATATACTCTACAAACCTTTCAGAAATTCGGATTACCAAAAAACCAGATCCTGGAGGTGCAATTAGAAATTTAACACAAAACGTTTGACCCCACTTTCAGTTCGGCCAATATAATGTGGCCTGAGGGAAATCAATCTTCACTTTATTGGTTCCAGTCCACAATTCGAGTTTTTTAAGAGCAGGAAATAGATAAAGATTTCAATACACAATGGAGATTAAAATGTAGTGGTTTTTATGTAGAGTATAGTTGGATTTCAGTTTTACAGCCTTATGGAATTCCCCATTTGCAAAAAATTACGGTTTATCACCACTTTTGGGGTAGAGGAGCTCGTGGCTAAGTAAAAACAGCCGCTCGGGTCGATCCATCAGGTTAAGCTACGCTTGCCGGGGTTGGTCCGTGGATGGGTGACCATTTTCACATATCGAGACTCCTCCGTGCCTCGGAAAGCACGTTAAGCCGTTGCACCCGGCTATCATTTGTGGATCTTTGACAGTCGTTACGAGTCGTCAGAAGCCCGAAAGTCTGACAACCAGTCTAACCAAGGGGATCGCATTACCCAGTTACTGGGTTGTGGAGGTGAGATAGGCAGTCACTTCATGTAAAAGACTGATATTCAGCAGCATCCGGTTAGACTGGAAGCCAACCCCAACATAGTTGGGAAAAGGCTAGGCAGATTGATTGACACCACTTTTGGGGTTGAATTTTCTTAAATTGTAGGCTGTCATCACAATACGTAAACCTCATGGTGTTAAAGGGTTTAATCTTAAAGGGTGCTAATCCTACAAGTAGCGGTTACCACTTTCCTTAAACCAGTCGTTTTCCCAAAAAAAATGTTTTTCTTTTCAACTTTTTTCGTTTTTGTGGCCTCTTTTTCCGGAATTTCCTATTACACGTTTGTTATAAATCGCTTTACTTAATCGCCCTTCATTCTCCCTTCCTCCCTCTGTTCTCTCTCCTGTTAGTTTCGTTAAAATCTAAGTGTTTTTTCACACATTACTTGCGTTCCGTGTAAACGATTCTGGACTTTTAAGTGTCCACACACTTACCGGGTAGGAACCATGTAGTTTAAAAAATTGCAAGTTGGAAGTAGTTTTCTGATAATAGGACAGCATGGTTGAAGCTGAAATTAAACGAGTGTTCCCTCTGCATTCTAATGACGCAACATACAGAATGATAGCCCATATCATTTTGACAATTCGACAATATTCATTACGTAATTTTAGCTGTCGAGCAGAAGATTTTTTCAAACTTGCGAAGCAATGGATTTAATTGTATTTTCAAAAGGAAATGCATAGTCATTCTGAGTATGTCACACATTTTTAGGATGCTATTCGTGATCTAGGCTAGTCGTAATTTGACAAAACAGTTGACTGTTGTCCGCGATAATCTAAACTACCTACTCATCACAATTTGACAAATGAGGTATCGTTAGAAGCGTCTTGATCGTCCGCTGGATATAGGAGTCACACGTAATCTGTATGATTTATACCCTAACACGTGTGACGTTTTTTTTGACGGTGGGACATCTTCAAATGACTTCTCCCGCTCTGAGCGGAAGGGCGTGTCAGACTTTTACTTGCTAAAACCCACCCGTGTTCTTTCATTTGCCTGTTGCCAAGGTCTCGGTATCCCTTTCGGACTTTACCGCAACCCTGGCAGGCATCGGTCCTAGCGGACCCCGCCAATATTGTGCTGACATCTCTTTGAGGCGCGCGTGGCTGCGGAGATCGTCGCTCCACCTAAGCCTAACGTAGTACTCTTACCTTACGTTTGCCAATTCGCGGTCTCTACTCAAAAACACATCTTCCCCAACGGTTCTACGGCTAATATGACCGATTGACCGGCCCATTGCCACTTCAGCATGCTTATTCTGTGAGCTATAAATAAGACCGCCAATTTTATCTTGTATCGTGTTCAAATTTTCTTCCTTGTAGTTTACAATAACAAATATTTATCTTCTGAAATCACGATACAGTGGGAATAAAAAAAAAATACTGTAGATCAACTTTAAAAAGCTTTTAGCTTTTAAACAATTTCTTAATGACTGGATAGGGATACATTTCTATCGTTTCTTGAACTTTTTATTTTATTAACCCAGTTTTCTTTCATCCCAAGAGGAAAAATGGTGTAATTTATTTGCCTGTGGTAGTCAAATTCAACACTGTTATAGTAGCCCAGTTAAAAACATGTGCACGCGCATTAGTCGTGCATTTATTGCACGACATTTAATTTTGTTTTAAGAGCCAATACTACCTCAGCCCAAATTCACTATTTATCTCGCTCGCACCATACTACTCGCGGACTGAGTGAAAGCGAGGCGGAGTGGGATGTCGGCGGCTCCAAGGCTCGAATAGTTTAGGTAATTGCTTTTTACGGTGAAAATAAATGTAATTTGAAAAAAAAGAAAAGAAACATAAGACAAGCTTTATAGTTAGTAACGTTAATATGCAAAGTTTCATTATCTAATTTGAAGTATTTTTTTAATACCAGCGGTTTATAGTTCGGTTTAGATGTAACTTTGGATTTTATTTTTAACAAGAAAATTTTATGTAATCCTATTTTCGTCAAACATAGTACCTAGCATCAATCCTCAACTGTAACATATAATTATATTCCTTTCAAAATTAATGCTGCAGTATTTTCAAAGGATCATGCTAAGCAATTTGAGGTTGTATATGCTCTTAATGGCGGAAGCGCCACTAAACAAAAGCATGCATATTAAAAAACTGACATTGTAATAGGATTAAATTAAGAAAACTACACAACGAGACCTTAGATAAATAATCACAACAAAAAACAACGTCGCTCCTTCTGTCCATACTTGCACTTATCCGATTTACGTGATTTTTGTTTTAATTAAAAGATAGATAAGTACAAATGTTGCCAGACCAGGTTTTGAGTACAGCTAGTCTTACAATTGTATTATTATTGAGTATTGGTATGAGGAGAAGGTGGCTAAGTAATAACAGCCGCTCGGGTCGATACTCCAGGTTAAGGTACGCTTGCCGGGGTTGGTCCGTGACTCCTCCGTGCCTCGGAAAAAATCACGCCAATATTGCAATGAGCCTTTGTGCCCGATGGCAAAGAAGGTTTTGGTCGGGACAACGCCGCCACACTATTCCTGACCAGAGCAAATCTTGAAAGTCAGAACTAATAGTGGTGTGGCGGTATCTACATCGCCACATGCGAACTACGCATCAAAGATCTGACGTCACACAAAAATCCTGACGTCACATAAATCGTGCATCGCGCAATTGAAGTATATCGTGCAGTGGACCTATATACAAGATTCCAATATCAATTGTTGCGCAGTTGCCCGCCAGACACAACACCCGTCTGGTCGGAGGACCCTCCCTTTTCTATGGTGGATGAGTGAACTTTACACCCTGTTCCTCATGCCCCTAAAGTGGCGAGCACTAGAAAAGCGCCGAGACAATGAACCTCGAAGGAAGAAATGGTCCGTCTTGCCCCGCACCGAAATATCAAGCAGTAGACAATAAGGTAAAAAAAAAAAAGTTTTTTTTTTTCTTTTTAAAGGGAAGCTCTTAGATTGTAAGTGATGATCAGGCCGAAGGTGGAAGCGACCTTCACCCGGAATCTTCAACCACAGGCGAACTGGCTATCGTCAGGCACTAGTTGTCTGGCATTTTTGCTGAACTGGGCCTTTTTGGCGCAGCCGTGAGGCACACTCCCCTGATAATGTCCTACTTTACCTTCTTATTTGTTTCTTTATTTTTAATTTGTTAATGCTGTATATTATGTATATTGTGTGCCTTTTAGTCTGTGCTGAATAAATGTATTTTCTTTCTTTTCTATCTTAACTCTAAGGGTCAGTTCACACCGAGATGCGACGCAACGCGCAGTTTTTTATGATCCGATACAATATCGAATTTATTTCCTACACATTATGGTACACGCGCTGCGCAGCATCGCGCATCTCAGCGTACTTTGACACGTGTCAACACTCGCACTGAAATTATACCTTTTCGTGAAGAAAATAAGTTTCTTATTGTTAAAAAGTGCGCGCAGCGTCGCGTCGCTTCACGTCGCAAAAATGCTGTTAACATTGTTGTTATAGCAACAGACTTCGATAAGATGGATTATTGTCGAATAAGGGGCTTCTTTATTTAACCGACTTCTTCAAAAAGGAGGAGGTTCTCAATTCGTCTGTACGTTTTTTTTTTTTTTTTTGTATGTTTTTTACGCGATTACTCCGCTAATTATGAATCAATTTTGATAATTCTTTTTTTGTATGGTAGGTCATGCTTCCGAGGTGGTCCGATATAAATTTTATTAACTTTGCTTGCGTTGTTTTTGAGTTAGCTTTAATATTACGTATTTTACCCACATAGTTTATCTAGACGATGTATTCATTTACTCTTTCACTGTTATTTACATCAGCTACTGGTATTCGAATTTGTGTGGGGTAGGTACCACAACTAAAAAGTGAAAAATATTTGTTTTTTTTTTTTTACAGCGCGCTTGCTCAGTGACTTTTTAACTTTTGTTAACTATAGAGTTATATTATAATCTACAGTATTTTTATGTTATGTGACTTTTTTCATAAACCTATTATAAAGCGGTTTAATAAGAGCCACTTTAAGAGGAAGTGTGTTGAAAAGGTTATTCAGTTTGATGGTCTCAAGCAGCACCTTTGGCGCAAAATGGCGGTCGCTCCATGTGTGACAATACTCTGTGTCGATTATTATACAACATTATTTTAAAAAGAAAAGGGGTCATTGTACTCATCATTTTCTCATCATTCATGGGAAAAAAAATCCATACATTTGTCACAAATGTATGGAACAGCTGATATTTTTTTCGCGATTTCAATGTTGGTCATATAGAAAAAGTTGTTCAAAATGATGAGTACAATGACCCCTTTTCGGGTTTAGCATAAAGAAAAAATAATGTTGTAAGGTTCTTACATACTGGCGCGACCTGTCGCGCGACGCGAGGCCGCTGCATTGTTCGCCGTGAAGTTTTCTCAGAAATTGTTTTGTTAAAAGTCGCGTCGCGCGACAAGTCGCGCCAGTATGTAAGAGCCTGTATTGTAGATAGAGCTCAACATCATCTGCCTAGCCTTTTCCCAACTACATTGGGGTCGGCTTCCAGTCTAAAATGCAGCTGAATACCAGCATAAAATACTGGTATTCAGCTTGTCATGAAGCGACTGCCTATCTGACCTCCATAACCGAGTTATTGGGTAGTACAGTCGAACAAGCTATTTGGTATACAGGCAAAATATATTCATTTTCCGCCTCACTGCCAAAATTCGTTTTGATTATGTGTGTAATTTAACTTTTTGAGCTTATGGCTTAGGAGAGTGACGTAAAAGGATTGTTGACTACTGTAAACAGTCACAAAATTGTTTAAAGTACTTGCAAGCTATCTGTATACCAAATAGCTTGTTTGACTGTACGATATCCAATGGCAAGAATAGATATCAGATTTTCGGGCTTTTGACTTCCCATAAAGACTGTCAACGAGCTTTAAATAACAGCTGGGACCAACGCCATTACGTATATTATATTTTTAATCTAGGTATAGCTACTTACATTAATTTCCCCACATTACAACAAGTGAACAATGTCATCAAATCAAGCCGATTGGATGACACTACTGTTTGTCAGTTTGTAAACACAGCACAGGACAATCGATTTCACTAATTGAAGCTGTTTCGATTATCGCGATCGACTAATTTTGTTTACTTATTCGATTGTAGTGTTTTGATTCGATAGCGCTGTTTAATTTGGTACAGTTTTGTTCAATAATGGGGCTCGTGGTTAACTGATAACAGCCACACGGGTCGATCGACTTTAGATCTTTGACAGTCGTTACGGGTAGTCAGAAGTCTGTCAAATGACTGACAACCAGTCTTACCAAGGGGACAATACGGATGTGGATCCAAAACCTCACTGTGTTGTGGTGAGTGAGGTATTGTAATAATTCAATCTGCCTAGCCTTTTCCCAACTATGTTGGGGTCGGCTTCCAGTCTAACCGGATGCAGCTGAATACCAGTATTTTACATGGAGCGACTGCCTATCTGACCTCCACAACCAAGTAACTGGGTAATACAATACCCCTTGGTTAGACTGCTTGTCAGACTTTCGGGCTTCTGACGACTCGTAACGACTGTCAAAGATCTACAACTGACAGCCGGGACCAACGGCTTAACGTGCTTTCCAAGGCACGGAGGAGTCTCGATATGTGAAAATGGTCACCCATCCACGGACCAACCCCGGCAAGCGTAGCTTAACCTGATGGATCGACCCGTGCGGCTGTTATTACTTAGCCACAAGCTCCTCTCCCTAAAAGGTATTGTAATAATTATGAATGAAAATATGCATTTAATCAATGATGGTGGGGAATTTAAAGAAGTAGCATTTTTATACTAACATTTTCTTAATTTATATAACAACAATGAACACGAATGTTTTAAAACTTTTATGAACTAATGTTTAAAAACTAAGCTATCGTATGCCATTTAGATTAAGCAAAAAAAAAAGATTTGGTTAAGTTAAAAAAAAATATAATGGTTATTTCTGCTAACAAAATGAGGAGTCATTTTTAAGGTGTTTTTTATGCTTAGGAAACTATAAGTAATTTAAGGTTTTTTTACTATTGGTAGTTGTCTATGATGGTCATTATTCGATATAATACCAAGCAATTGATGAATATTTTAAATCATAGAAGTGACGAGGTTCTCTATTTGTGAGAAAAACACGCCAATTTCATAGGCCGACCCATTATTCTATTAACAGATAGGTATGTTATACACTCACAAAACAACCGAAAAAAGTGTTCCGCGCAACAGGGGCAGCACACATACACACTTTTCATTCATTTTACATTTCACTACAAGTAAAAATGAAAGAAAAGAGAGGGTTTGATAAAAACAACAAGAAAAAAAGAGACAGCTAGTGTTTTTATTTGTTAGCGGTTTCAACTAAGCGTATCAATACTTCACAATTAGGACGATATCGAGTCTTCACGATTGCGCGCTCACAACACATCTGTTTAATATAATATCATTGCATTTAATATACTTGAAAAACAAATTATTCATAGAATTATGAAACGTCATATCAAACAAAAAGACTGTCATAACATTTCTACTTCACTTAGAAACTTGTTTGCATTGGGAATTAAACTTTTCTGCTGTCGTGCATCTAATTCTATAGTCTTTTCCAATAGTGTCCGTATAAAACGTAAACAAATGGATCAGACAACGTACCTGTGGATGCCACTTACAAATCGAATGCTTTGATTTGATTGAATACATAGACCCTAAATTCTAATTTTGAATACTCTTAAAGATGTTTATCACTTGAGGTTAATTTTATAACCTCAATTTTCATCGATGATTTTTTAATTACAATTTATTATTGTTATTCAAACTATATTTTTTTGGAAAAAGTGATGAGATATAATGTTGAAACCTTCTAAATACAAAAGAATGTGTACCTAATTGACTTTAGTCAGTCATTGCGTGCGCGAATTTTTGCGGAACCGGGTTTGTTTACACTTTCATCAAATACTTTTGGAACAGACCATACAGCTATTCTTTAGTTCTTGCTACTTTTACGTAATTCTTTAACAGTGCAACGTCTCTTATCCTCTAAGGAGGAGGTTGGATTGCTAATCACAGTGAGGTATGGAGTGGCGTTATTTTCCAGCTTTTTATTTACGTTTTCAGACATTAAAGGCAAACCCTTGTTATTATATTTTGATAATAGATTCTGTCCGACTTCGTTGGCCTTTAAATTCTTGTTAGTTTATATATCTTATGACACTCGGCTGTATTGTACCTTCCCATTAGTGAAAGAATTTTCGGAATCGAATCA
Source organism: Lithophane ornitopus (assembly GCA_948473465.1). NCBI lineage: Eukaryota > Metazoa > Arthropoda > Insecta > Lepidoptera > Noctuidae > Lithophane > Lithophane ornitopus. Next base: position 11,851,980 of record OX419637.1, on the reverse strand, counting down.
GTAGTTTCGAAGATTACAAAATGCAAACATAAAATTAAACTGTAGACTAGCTGTGCCCGCAGCTTCACTCATGTGACTAAGTATTCTATTGGCATTATATGGTAATGGGAACATCAGTTAATTTTGTTATTTTAAACTAATACTTGTTAAGTACATAATGGTAATTAAATTAATAGATGAAATACATGTTGTTTTATTTTTTTATTCTGGATGACAAATCGTTTGTCCTGGAGAACCCTAACGGGATTATCCGATTAGTTTAAAATATATTTAAAAAAAAACATGTTATTTTAACAAGACTCAAGCTCCAATATTCCGAGGTGAACGAGCTTAATTATTATGGATGACAGTTTTGGCTGTGTGATTGTTTCATTGTCAATTTTTTTTTGTATTTTGCAACTGTATTTTTACGATTTTTTTCGCAGATATAGTGGGTGCAAGCACGATTCGATCTCCAAGTATTTTTCATTTATTCTCAGTGGCAGTCAGAGATCTATTTGTACACCCACATTTCGCCAGTTATGTTGAAGTCCCATGTAACAAGAGGCAAGCCTATTGCCACCATCGGGCACCACCACCTGAAACACTTTCAACATAATTATGAAACTACCAATACTACTATCACCCATCCACTATCTCCCATATATCCGTAATCTGATGATGAATTAGACCAATTAACAGATTCACTTATACAGGGTGTTTACAAACGGATTCAATCAACTTGCTTTGATGACAATGTTTGTTTACGTGTTCGAGTTGATAATATCATTACAATGCAATTAGTTTAAGTAAGTGGTGATTGGATAAACAGTGGTGTGTTTTTGGGTTAACATAATAGAACATCACGCTTGAATTGGTAGAAAGGGTAAGCAGAGGTGCAATAGAGGACGCGTTGCTAGTTTTTAGGGTTCCGTACCTAAAGACTCAACTCAACTCAAAGCATTAATTTCAATTAAACCATTTACAGGCACTTTTGAATTGTCAAGGAGTCAGTCAGTCAGAAATATGAAGCTAGTTAGTTGCCCATTCCAAAGCGTAGTAGGTACCTATGCAGAAGAACGGGCTGCGGGAAGAAACTCCAAGGACTGCCAAACGGGACCCTATTACTAAGGCCTGTCCATCCGTCTGACAGTCATTTCATCAGCTGCCTGCCTTTTCCCAACAATGTTGGGTTCGGCTTCCAGTCTAACCGAATGCAGCTGAATAGTATAAGTATTTTACATGGAGCGACTGCCTATCTGACCTCCACAACCCTGTAACTGGTAATACGATAACCCTTGGTAAGACTGGTTGCCAGACTTTCGGGCTTCTGACGACCCGTAACGACTGTCAAAGATGCACGATTGACAGCCGGGTCCAACCGAGGCACGGAGGAGTCTCGGTATGTAAAGATGGTCGCCCATTCACCCTGGAAAGCGTAGCTTAACCTGATGGGTCGACCCGTGGGGCTGTTATTACTTAGCCACGAGCTCCACAACCCAACCCCATCCCAACCTGGCTTTTAATCAAAGAATTTAACTATAATCACAGCAGAAATACATTTACTAACATGCAGAAAACATCTTAATTTTTACCCAAAAAGGACCTAAAATCAAAAATACACCAACTCTCCGACAATCTTCCCCTCATCTTAATTCAAGGAACGTATCATCCCACATATATACTAAAAATACTTGAAAAACCCTGAACCCTTGTCTAATTTACATTGTACAGTTAATACCTTTGCAAGTTGTGCGATAGCGCTAAACTAACGGCTTACGTTCGTGGACTTTTAGTCTTAGATAGAGGTGCTAGTGGTGGCGGGTTTGCTTCCGCGGTATTCGTTAGCGTTTTATTCTTTTAACGGAGAATTCTTCGATAGAAGGTGAATAATATAAATCTCGGGTTTTTCAGAAATGCAGCAAAAAATAATGGGGTTTATTTATAAACGTTGCTTAAAGTTAAGTGACGTTCAAACGTCAAAAATATGGTTAAACAGTCGCTAATCATTACTTTACTTTAAGCAACGTTTATAAATAACCCCTCACCTTAGTACCTACCACAAAACCGTGTTTATCAGTTGTGTAGCCTAAACACCTATTAAACACGACATTTCTGTATGGAGTTTGACATTAAACTGACATTAGACAATAGACACGCGTTGAACAAGTGCCTAAGTTTTTGTGGTCCAATTATTTTTTAGGGTCCCATACTCAAAGGATGCCAACGAGACTCTACTGCTGTTAAGCTGACGCCGCGGGCTTATATTCTGTCTGTCGTCGGTCTGCCGATTATACATATAACGTTGAAAATTCCACTAAAAGCTTGTATCTGTTAGCCAGTATGTTAAGCAAAAACACGAAAAAGTGAAAAATTACTTTTCGGAAGTCGGTGTCTTTACTTTTCAATTTTCGTTTTTTTGCCACCGACTTCCTAAATTAAAGTTATTTTTCACTTTTTTTGTGTTTTTTTTTGTAAAAAGTTTTTATTTTTCACTTTTTATTTGTGGTACCTACCCCACATAAATTCGAATACCACTACCTGCTATGTCAATAACAGTGACGGAGTCAATCAATATATCATCTACATACACTAAGTGGGAAAAATACGTAATTACTGAAGCTAACTCAAAAACTACGCAAGCAAATTAATAAAATTTATATGGGACCACCTCTGAAGCATGACCTACCAAACAAAAAAAGAATCATCAAAATCGATTCATAATTGGCGGAGTAATCGCGTAACATACACACAAAAAAAAAAATTGAGAAACTCCTCCTTTTTGAAGAAGTTGGTTAAAAATAAGCTAGATGAGGTCGGCGTTTCCTATCCGACTCAGAGGTCACAGTCTCTTTTAAAGTCCAGTCAGTGCAAGCATTTGTCAGTAATGGTGGAGCTCAACACAGAACTTAAGGAGCTCAACGACTCGACGAACAATACCAAAGAAAGGACATTTGGGTAGGCCCCATAAAATTCTCAAATTGCCAGACCATCGATAAAATTAACTGACAACGAAAAAAAATAAAAATTCACATAGTCCTCACATTCACAATAATAAAATACTTTACAAAGTAATCATGTCATTTTGTATAGAATATTCAATAATGTCAATTTGTAAATAAAACTGGTAGATATACTTTGATGTAGTATCTTCATTAGAAGAGGTTCTAGAATTATGTATATCATCGAAACTATCGCCAATTGCACAAAAAAGTATTCAACCTCAAACTTTTTCGCCTTTACAGCAACCACACCCAACCGAAGGTCCTGTCTTAATCCTTATTAAGACAGGACCAAACTCAACGGAGTCGCCCGATAAGAGCTTTAGCCGGAAAAACTCAGAATTAAAAACTTTGTGCAGATCACTGCGGTGATCATAGCGAACCGACGGGATGGTCGGAGAAAACTTTAAGCAACGATGACCAATGAAAATTTGGGATGATAACTGGAAAACTATGGAGGATGAGAAGATAATTTCCACTGAATTTTGTATGATTTCCCACGATGAGGAAAAGTTGGAAAATTATAGTGAAATTTTTATTTTTTTCTAATCAATATCCGATTTTTTAAGATTTGATAGCAATACGATTTTGATTATTAACTTTTAGGGGTATGAGCAACAGGGTGTAAAGTTCTCTCATCCACCGTAGAAAAGGGAGGATCCTCCGACCAGACGGGTGTTGTTCTTGTATATATGTCCACTGCCCGGTAAACTTTAATTGCGCGATGCAGGATTTATGTGACGTCAGGATTTTTGTGTGACGTCAGGTCTTTGATGCGTAGTTCGCATGTGGCAATGTAGATGCCGTCACAAACTACAAGAAGATGATAGTCTTTATTTTAGTTTCATAAAGGAGAGATGAAACTGACAGAAGAGTTTTTCAAAAAAATGGCTTCATCGCCGTCTTTTAGCTAAGAAAGCTAAAAGACGGTTCAATGCTGAACGTAAGATTATCAAGAGCATCGAGGCTTTCCAACATTAATTAACGCGTCCAGTACATGACCAACTTGCTAGAATTTCCAGAGTGTCCATATACCTGAACCTTTGAGGATCTAATTAACACCACTGAGGCTGCTATTAGCGTGACCTCCTACCGGGCCCAATAAATCTAAAAAGTATCATCGACTGGAAAAGATAAAGCATAATAAACATAACAAATTGGCAGATAAAGGTCCAAAGATGAAAAAAAAGTGCCAAGAAAAAAAAAGTGAAAAAATAAGTGTGTGTGTACTTACCATTTCATTAATATCGCCTTCATCGTCTATCACCTACTAATTGTCATTCTAAAAAATTAATCTAAAGTGTTTTGCCAATGCATAGAGATAAAGTAGAAAACTCTCAGGTAGAAATAATTCCTATTACTTGAGCGGATGTACAATCTTTCGTGCAACCGAGGCACGAATGATAAGAACTTTACCGGAAAAAGTTTGACTGAAAAGTTTTGAAAGAAAAACTCTCTCGCTGCGGAGATTTTCGGAGAAAAACCTTACGTACCTGATGAGAAGCTATGATTATAAAACTTATTTATTAAATGGTATGGATGATAAGAACAAGATAGTGGATATGGATAGTGTTAGAGATAACAATTTTATTTTGTTTAGAAAACAGATACGAGTAGCTAAAAAAAAAACAACCGACTTCTAAAAAAACACACTGCAAAGTGAAAAATAACTGTAATTTCTGAAGTCGGTGGCAAAAGTTATATTTAACTTTGTAGTGTTGTTTTGGAAGTCGGTTGCTTATGTTTTAATTTTTCACTTTTTAATAGTCGTACCTACCCTACACCAATTCGCTTAACACTACTTGCCATGTAAACAATAGTGACAGGAAGTATTATAACATCATCAAGATACACAAAGTGGATTAAATACCTATTATCGAAGCTCACTCAAGAACTACCTAAGCTAACTTAGTATAATAATTATAATTTATTCGGGACCACCGCGCAAGTTGCACCAAATGAAAAAAGAATTTCAATATCGGTTCACAATAAATTTAAGAAAATATAGATACACCAAAAATCTAAGACACACATACATTTACTTTGTAAAGTATTATATTATTTTAATTATTGTGAATGTGAAGACTATGTGGATAATTATTTTCTTTTTATTATTTATTTTTCCTTAGTTTTAATTACTTAATCATGGTCTGGCAGTTTGAGTAATTTATGCTGCCTACCCAAATGTCCTGTTTTTGGTATTGTTCGTCAAATCGATGAGCTCTAAAATCTGAGTTGAGCAGCACGATCACTGACAAATGCGTGCACTGACTGGACAGGTCCACTCAATCTGTGTGGTTCTTTCCTCAAAAGACCATTTCAGACACCAATCTACATGGTCTTCACATGATCTGACCAAGATTATGTCTGGACTTTAAAAGAGACTGTGACCTCTGAGTTTGTTTCGGCCTTTCTTCTCAGAGTAGTCAGATAGGAAACGCCGACCTCATCTAGTTTTAAAAATGTGTTTGACGTGTAAAAGTGTTTGTACAAAACCTACTTACAGAAATAAATCATTTAGCATTTATCATTTTATCAGACGAACAGACTTTAACTTCCTCCTTTTTAAACTCCTCCTTCAAGTTAAAAAAAAAATTCTTTGATCGAATTATGTCCATATTGCTCCCGAGTTTCTGACTTGAACAAAAATCAAACAAACAAAAACAAAATAAATAAGTCTTCTGTCAAAACTCATGTAGCATTTAAGAGATTGAACAGAACAACAACAGCCGATAAAAATTTCATCAACAATAAATTAAATTGAAAAAGCGGAGGAAAATCTCGTAAGTAATAATAAATCAATCACAAGCCGACGCTTGAAAGCGAAATCCTCCGAGGAGCCGTCAAAGAATGAACGTTATTTTCGATTTCATATTTAGATCTCTTAAATAGGGACTTGGGGCTCATATTATCAGACGCACCTGTCAATTTTCAAAGTTAAGCAACGCTTGTCGAGGACAATCCGCGGAGGGGTGACCATCTATTACACACCGTAATAGATGCCGTAGTGATAAGTCCCCAAGTTCGATTCTAAGGTCTGACATTTGCCCTGCCAAGGTTGCGGGAAAGTCCTGCCAGGGTTGCGGGAAACTCCAAAAGGGATACCGGGACCTTGGCGATAGACAACTGAAGGAACACGGGTGGGTTTTAGTCATTAAAAGTCTAACACGCCCTTCCGCTCCGCCCAGAGCGGGAGAAGACATGTGATGATTTCCCAACAACAAAAAAAGGGGACATTTTGTGCCATCTGATTTTTCTGTCAGAAAATTTATAGAAGCAGCCCAATTCTTTCAATTCCACAATGGAAAAATATTAGTGAAGATAATATACCATAACCATAATCAGCGAACAATGATCCCATGCTGAGACAAAGGCCTCCTCTCTGTGAGAGGGAGTGGGCCATAATGTACCACGCGGGCCCAGTGCGCGTTGGTAGATGTCACATGTCTTCGAATTTTTGGTTCTAGGACATGCCGGTTTCCTCACGATGTTTTCCTTCACCGTTTTGAGAGCAGCGGTGATGAAATAATTTACACAAAGTACACAGGTGCGTGTGTACGTTCGAACTGACGACCTAAAACTCGTAACTCAGCACCGTTACCACTGGGCCACCACTGCGCCCTGTAACATTATTATTATAAACTAGCTGCACCCCGCGGTTTCACCCGCATAAGTCTTGATCCCGTAGGAAAATCGGGATAAAAAGTATCCCATGTCCTTCTCCAGGTCATGGTCTACCCCTGCGCCAAATTTCATCTAAATCCGTTCTGCCGTTTTAGCGGTTCTGTGTTTCAGCCGTTTTAATTCAGGATTAATCTAAGGAACCATAATAATTCTCAATACTACGTTAATGAAGGCTACGCAATAGTTCAAACAGTTTACATTAAATACGCCATCATGAGTGTGTTACTTCAACGTGTCATTGTCATGTTAATGTTTGTTTTGACAATTTGCGCAAGGACCATCAATCTCACGATTACTTAACCTTGAAAAAATAAAAAACTGTCCCGAAGGGTTCCGTACCGTATTAGGATCGAGCAAAAAACTCCGAAAAAATACGTTTCTTGTACTATGTAATTATTAACTTCATTTAATTTTTATTATTTGTTGATAAAGCGGCAATAGAAATACACAATCTTTGATCTTCAACTGTCTGCATATTAGGGTTCATGAGGGTTCCGTTTGGCACCCATCGAACCCTACCATTTAGTTATAAATGTGTTCTAGACCTACAGGAGAGAATCTTTCCCAGGAGTACGATATGAGATATAAAAAGAATAAGATTTTTAGGAAATTCTAATGTAACCGTGTGCATTTCTCAAAGGTATACATCTTATCATCGTGTCCTGAGCGTCCTTTCGTCTGCATATAAAAGTGTGTCCAGCGCGGCAGCAATACGCGGCGATTGCGGGACACATTTCTGCCGCGCTCTAGTTAGGTAAAAATGTTTGTGCGCGGCAAGTAGACAGAAGCGTTTGCGCGCAGCATTCGTTCAACAGCGTGTGAGTCCGCGCGCGGCAGCCGCGCACGATTTATGTTTGGACACACCTTGACAGAAACTGATGGACGGTGGTAATGGCACCAAAAACGTAGCCAAATTCTGGGCATTTAGATTGCCATCGATATGCTAAGAAAAAGAAAGGCCCAAGGACCTACCCCACTAGGTAAAGATTCTAATGAACCATTAATCACAAAAAAATTACTGATAATCCTCGAATATCAGTAACTGTTTAGTATAAAAGTATCAAAAAGAGCCGCAAAGTGTTCGAATGGCAATCGAGTCCGATGATCTACGACTTTACGCTATAAATAGCTATTTTAACAGTTACCATGAAAATGTCCCTGAACAGTAGGTAGCTCTCCCGCTAATAATGAGGAGGGCTGTGTCTCAGCAGTGGGAACATTATCGGATCATTATGCAATGGCTCTGAATTTAAATTTGCCACCAAAAACCAATAAAGAAAGCGACTTCATTAATAACCATACAATAATTCAATTACTCCAACCGCAAAGTGTCTTGGTTGCCGTCTCGCTCTAATAACACTTTCTAATTTTCCTTCTCTTTCGCGCACGACCTTCGCGAAAATGTGAGCCGTTTTGCGTGTGGCGCAAGTGAAAGGCTAGAAACTGATTATATTTTGCTTATATAATTCTTATTTCATTTACAAACATAAATATTATTTCGTATTTTAATATTTTTATCATCATCTGCCTAGCCCTTTCCCAAGTATGTTGGGGTCGGCTTCCAGTACCAGTATTTTACATGGAGCGACTACCTATCTGACCTCCACAACCCAGTAACTGGGTAATACGATACCTCTTGGTAAGACTGGTTGTCAGACTTTCGGGCTTCTGACGACCCGTAACGATTTTCAAAGATACGAATGACAGCCGGGACCAACGGCTTAACGTGCTTTCCGAGGCACGGAGGAGTCTCGGTATGTAAAGATGGTCACCCATCCACGAACCAACCCCGGCAAGCGTAGCTTAACCTGATGGATCGACCCGTGCGGCTGTTATTATTTAGTTATTTTTTTATAAAAAAGAAAAAAATGAAAAAAATAGTATCTGTAGTAACTGGTATCGGAAACAAGGTCCAGACTACCGGTGCTTAGGGCTCCAGGTGTCCAGAAAACCGCTTTCTGGATCAAGCCCTTGATCCAGCCGCTTAACGAGAGCCTCCGCAGGTGTTGGTCGTGGTTCTTATTATTTTTATGCTTTATTGTACACATACAATATTATTACTACAAATTAAATTATTATTAAAAGGAACATCTCTCTTTCCGTCCGATAGTCCGCTTTACGTGTTGATTTTCGTGAGTTTTATATTATGATTTATAAAATAAGGATACAAAAACTTACTAGAAGGTGGTCTGTCTCGTATTATAATTAGACGGTATATATTTGCTTTGTCACTATTTGTGATCTTTGATTATAGGCGCCACTTCTTCTTCCCAGCTAAAGCACTAGGAAGTGGTGAAGGGTGGGCGTTTTGGGAGACTGTCTTCTGAATTTTGACGTTCGAAAAGTGCTGATTCTCAGCCTAATTTGAATAAATTACTTTTAATTTTGATATCACTCTGTTTTGGATTGCGGAACCGGGATTTCTCTCAAAAATCCTAACACTAAATCGCTTATCGCTTAGACCGTATCACAAAGACAATAAGCGCAGATCGCGTCGCGATTACATACCAGCTCGTGTAAGATATTCGGTCAAGTTGAATATAGGAGAACGAGCGCACTGTATTTTAAATGTTTTGTTTATTTTCTCGCTTTTTGTTGAGAAATTGTCACGTAGTCTGTGATGAAAGATATGTGACGTCATGTAAAGTGTATATAACTGAGATCTTTCTGGTTGAACCAAAGGACCAGGCAGATGCGTGGAGATGGATAAATATTATTTTATTTAATACCCAAGGGGGAGCTCGTGGCCAAGTAATAACAACCGCACGGGTCGATCTATCAGGTTAAGCTACGCTTGCCGGTGTTGGCCAGTGGATGGGTGACTATCTTTTTATATCGAGACTCCTCCGTGCCTCGGAAAGCATTTTAAGTCGTTGGTTATCAGAAGCCCGAAAGTCTGACAACCAGTCTTACCAAAGGGTATCGTATTACCAAGTTACTGGGTTGTGGAGGCCTGATAGGCCGTCGCTCCATGTAAAATACTGGTATTCAGCTGCATCCGGTTAGACTGGAAGCCGACCCCAATATAGTTGGGAAAAGGCTAGGCAGATTGCAGATTGACCCTGAAATACAATATTTTGACTTTCTTTGGTCAATCAAGTGCTGCGTTTTTAAAGATAAGACTCGAAAGACTTGAAAGACCATAAAGATATTTACATAATATTTATCATAAAACGACCAAAGGCCAATTACATTAGTTAAAGATAAATACTTTAGTACGGCAACCCGTACGTGGCAACGGCAAGCGTAGCGTGTGACGCCCCCCAGCTAGATGGACCGACGACCTTAAGAGGAAATAGGGACGGTCTGCTCCATACAAACGCTCTCACCTGTTTTCTCTCTGGTTTATGACCTTAGAGTCTTAGAGCAATGATTTTTTACAGTAAAACAAATAGCAACTAGTTCTATGCCCCTATGTTTTTCGTTTTGATGATACATTATCTGTAGAAGCACTAGATAAGAACCCTCAGAAAATGTTCAAAATTGCCTGTTTAGACCGCTGTCATCAGAGGCCTATTGTAAAAATTTGACAACTAAAAGAAAAACATAGGGACACAGTAAATATCCGTCTTATTCAATTTATAAAGTATCTTTCAAATTGGTCCAATATTGGAGGAGTAAATAGACGAGAGCCGAACCTCGAATTGTGACTTTTTGTGTGGAGAAAAGGCTGACCCTATGTCCTCTTAAGAAAGTGGCTGGGACAGACTGGATGCGGAGGACATGGTGTTGTGGTGCAGCCTGGGAGAGGCCTATGACCAGCAGTGGACTACTACAATAGGCTGAGTTTATTTGATTGACAATAATAAGGAGTATACAACTACTTAATAGTCATATGCTCATCTCACAATACTCCAGACTTACTGACAAGATTTTCCATTCGTCCGCGAACACAACACAGGCTTAGTGTTCAAGAGATCGTTGAGCGCAGAGAGTGTGCGAGGGACAGGGGACTGGGCTCGAGTGGCGGTTCAACTCCCAGTCACGGCGAACAATCTGTGTGCAATTACGGATATATTTTATAAGAGCAATAACATGGAACAGCATCGTGTAGTACAGGAGCTAGAATGCAAATGCGGTCAAAATTAGAAAAAAAAAAACCGGCCAAGTGCGAGTCGGACTCGCGCATGAAGCGTTCCGAACCATTATCTATAAAAACGGCAAAAAAATAAAACACGTTTGTTGTATGGGACCCCCCTTAAATATTTATTTTATTCTATTTTTTAGTATTTGTTGTTATAGCGGCAACAGAAATACATCAACTCTGAAAATTTCAAAAGTCTAACTATCACTGTTCATGAGATACAGCCTGGTGACAGACAGGCACTGATCTGCCTGTCTGTCTGTCTGTCGGTGAACGGACAGCAGAGTCTTAATAATAGGGTCCCGTTTTTACCCTTTGGGTACGGAACCCTAAAAAAATGTCTAAAGTGAAATAAAATGTAATTTCACCAGCACAGCGTCTATATATAGCCTTCAATCTTAAACCTCCCTAAATCTTTTAACCATCACATGCGCACAGACATCTTTTGAAAATAACAGAATTCCGGCTTTACTAAACATGTACAAACCGTAGCCCTGTATGGAAGGGTCAATGGCGCGTCCATACAGGGCTAAGGTGCGCGCGCCTCAAAGAGATGTCAGCACACCTGACGGGGTCCGTTAGGACCGATGCCTGCCAGGGTAGCGGAATAGTCCGAAAGTGATACCGGGACCCTGGCAACAGGCAACTGAAGGAACACGGGTGGGTTTTAGTCAGTAAAAGTCTGACACGCCCTTCCGCTCCGCCCAGAGCGGGAGAAGTCATTTGATGATTTCCCAACCACAAAAAAAAAGGCCTGTATGGAAAGAAACTTGCATCTGGCATCTTGATGCTCAATCAATCTTGTTTGTTACGTAAACATCGCAAGTTGCAGCAACGTTCCGGTTTACGAGCAGTCTTTAGACTACCTGTATCTTTACGAAAGATATTTCTACAGAAGAATAGGGTATCTGATTGATTTTTATTGTTCAGTATACCTATTGATGACGACATTGATTTATTCTGTTCCTAAATTTTGTAAGTTTTTTATTACTTAACTAGCGAACAAACGTAAACGAGGCAAAATGAGTATGTAAGGATCATAGCAAGTGGCGTTCTGTAGTTTCTGCCTAGCCCCAAGGGAAGAAAGCGTAAGTTTATGAATGGTGCCAATTCTGTTGTTCACAAACTAAACTAAAAAGTTCAGTGCATCTTTTTCTTTCTATTTCATTAAGAAAAGGACAGAAGATAAATTTTAGTTTAGTCCTGTCAAATTAATCAGCGCGTGACTGTAATTTTTGCCCGACTACGGCGAAAAAAAAAGGAGGGTTATGATTTTGACCGGTATGTATGTGTTCATCTGTTCCCTCATATCTTCTAAACGACTCATCACAATTGGACAAATGAGGTTTCGTTGGAATCGTCTTGATCGACCGCTGGTTTATAGGCTATGTGATGTCACATTAAATTAAAAATGCGCCCTCTAGAGGACATAAGGTCAGGAACTAAAAAACAAAAAATATATCGTACCGTGTTGGATATCAAATGAAAGGGCTTAATGAGCACATTTCAAATATATATATATTATAACACCAAAAGAATATAAAAAAGAAGTAATAAAAACTAAAATCCAACTACGACTAAAAAGCATAAACAAGACGAGGAAGGAGTCACACGTAATCTGTTCGATTTATGCCCTAACACGTGTGACTCCGGATTTTTAATTTGTCTGTCTATGGTGTCTTTTTTATACCTTTTTAGTCGTAGTTGGGTTTTAGTTTTTATTACTTTAATTTTTAGTAGGCAAGTTTTTAATCGCGTCTAAACTTGTAAGGAGTAGTGACAGTTTGACAGGACTAAACTAAAATTTATCTTCTGTCCTTTTCTTAATGAAATAGAAAGAAAAAGATGCACTGAACTTAAATTTAGTTTAGTTTGTGAACAACAGAAACGGCACCAATGTGTATTAAGTTTTTTATTTTCTATAGGTGGTGATTTATGTTGTCGGTGAAGGAAAACATCATGACATACAGGCATGTCCTAGAACCAAAAATGCGAAGAGATCTACCATCCCGAACTGGGCCCGTGTGGTGGATTACGAACCACTCCCTCTCACAAAGAGGGCCTGTGTCCCAGCAGTGGGATCACTATAGGCTGATTATGATTAATGATTTATGCATGTGCATGTTGTTAAGACCTTGGTTCATGCCCGATTTGGGGCTTTCAAATTGGATATGTTGCAGATTCAAACCGTGACTGAAATTAAAGCATTGGGAGCAACAAGGTGCTCGATGCTTGCGTCATTAGCTCATAATTATTATGGGCTAATGACGCAAGCACCGAGGTTGGAGTTGGTGATAGAAAATTATCTCGTCTTCTTTAACTCATGAGGAGAAACTTCGGGATTGGTGATACCTCATTATTTGACTTGTGTTTTCATGTAGTGTTAAATTAAATTATCTAGCTAAACTCCGCAGACGAGTTTTGCATCGATATCTAAACATGAAAAGCCAAAAGAAAACAGATTTTCTCAACACATATGCAAGTAATAATACTAACATCAGTAGTTGACCCAAAAAAAAAAACCTACATTTTTTATATTTTTTTTATATTAATGTTTGTAATATTTAATTAATATCCTGTATATTGTAAAAAAACCCATCACATAGTCGTCAACTACGCATTCTGTACATCAAATTAAGTAAAATTGCACAAAAATTATTGGGACACGACTTTTATTTTTGGTGTGAAAATTCGCTGTTTACGGTAGTGCGCAACGTAATGCACGCAAAACATTGTGTATATGGGTTCAGGATTAGTGGGGGTATTTAAAATTAAGTTATAACATTTAAAACTTGCTTTCTTTAACAAAACTCTGAAAAAGTTGGAACTTTGACCTTCAATATCTCCGTAACCAGAAGGTAAGTATGGTCCAGAACAATAAAATGATCACAATAACGGGAATAACAAGTGACTTACTGCTTCGTTAAGTGTCTTTATACACCCGTTATATTAATATTTTTTAAATAGTTTCACCAACTATTTAATTTCGCCCTGTATTCTTAACGCCACTATTATGGTTTAGGTATAGTCATTTAGAATCATAGATATTGTTGTTCACAACATGCATATAATTATCCTATTTTATGCTATAATTATATAAATCGTGGCTGAAGTAATTGAATGCTCATAGCTTCTATTATTAAGTTCTATTGAGTATAATAATGAATAGCATTTATCATTTATTTAATGATGTGCAGAATCATTTACATGGGACATAATAGATACCTATTTATTTAATATCTCACTCACTGCTTAGATTTAACGTAAGTTTAAACTTTAAACCATTTATTAGGTAGGTTTAAAATTACCTAGAACTAAATTCCCAGACATGATGGATATGGCTAGATTAACAATGAACAATATATATTCATATATATCTGCCTAGCCTTTTCCCAACTATGTTGGGGTCGGCTTCCAGTCTAACTGGATGCAGCTGAATACCAGTATTTTACATGGAGCGACTGCCTATCTGACCTCCACAACCCAATCCCCTTTGGTAAGACTGGTTGTCAGACTTTCGGGCTTCTGACGACCCGTAACGACTGTCAAAGATCCACGAATGACAGGACCAACGGATTAACGTGCTTTCCGAGGCACGGAGGAGTCTCGGTATGTAAAGATGATCACCCATCCACCGACCAACCCCGGCAAGCGTAGATCAATCTAATGGATCGACCCGGTGCGGCTGTTATTACTTAGCCAAGAGCTCCTCCACGAACCTTGACTAAAAAAAAACGTCAATTCATTTTTATTTTTCGTTTCATCGTGTTTATATAAGTGGAGTTTCGCTAGCAAATTCCATTTGAGTTAGTATAACATCCCCATTTCGGTAATTCAACAACACTTTGCATCACATGAGGATCGAACCCAGGAACGCTCAGCAGTCAGACTTCCAACCACAAGACCAACATACCAGTCCCTACACTGTGATTCTTATGTTAGTATATTGTTGTTCATATTTTATTTTTAAACCAACCAATCATTCTTACGAAGGGGTATCGTGTTCCCCAGTAACTGGGTTGCGGAGGTCAGATAGGCAGTCGCTCCATGTAAAATACTGGTATTCAGCTACATCCGGTTAGACTGGAAGCCGACCCTACATTGTTGGGAAAAGGCTAGGCAGATGATGATATTTTATTACTAAACCGATGGGGATTTGTGGACAAGAAACTTCACAAATCCAATGGGGATTTGTGAAGTGGGAAGGTGGGAATTATCAATGGGGATTAGTGGAATAACCCCATTATTCTGTACCAACAAAAAGTCCGAACAACACGTATATCTCGATATAACTAGATAACTGTGCGCTTGAAGCTATCAAAGTCGTTGCTCGTCAGTATTTAATTCACGCGCACGCTTGTCGCCTCAGCACCCCTCAAAAATTAGTAGCCCCCCGGTATCGGGAACAGGGTCCAAGCTACCGGTGGTCAGGGCTCCAGAGAGAGGATCACTTTCTGAATCAGGCCCTTAACCCAGCTGCCCAACGAGAGCCTCCATAGGTGTTGGTCGAGGCTCTTGTTACTACATAAAGTTACTTAAACTGTAATATTTTAACGTTGACAGGGTTTATAACACAAATTCCTTTAATTCCACTTAACTTATAAAAGTAAACACCACTACAGCCGACAAACCGGAATGTTGCAAGACGTTTTGCAATGAGCCAGTAATCCTGACACTGTTCGCTTACTTTACAACCCGTGCGCATTAACATGGCACCTGGCTCGGAACTCAATACTTCCCCCGCTACCCGCGCCGCGCCCCGCCGTCGCCGTGCGGGGAAGCGAGGGGAGGTACAAACGTCATTGAGCCAGGTGCCATGTTAATGCGCACAGGTTATACATATGTATAACGCATGTACGAAGCGAAGAGAGTCACTTGTTCTTGCCGTTATTGTGTTCTTTTTTGTACTCGACCATACCGGGAAACCTTCTGGTAACGGAGATATTTAAGTTCAAAGTTTTAACTTTTTTTTTTATTATTTAAATGTACAGTCACTGACTTTAATTGATAAGCCACCTTCAAACTTTTCAATTTTGCAGTTTCATACATTCACGTGATTACACGATTAAACACGAACTCAAACCGCACGCTCGTAAACAAGATGACAAATAAATTACTTATAATCGGAAATAGTCTTATCCATAGAGGTTGACTAATAAGTTCTCAACTGTTCTCAATGATAAAAATAAATAAAATTAACCAATCTATTTGATACTGACCTCCTTTGAATCAGAGCTCATTAACTCGATTATTCTGAAAACTTATCTGAAGACAATGACAGTTGAAATGTCGATGTCAGAGACGTTAATTTCGAAGTTGCCGAAATGACTATTAATATTTCTCCATACGCTAACGTACAATAGCTACGCTTAAACAATCGTTGCTAGGTTACTGTTGCTAGACCGTCAAATCTACGTTACTACGAACAATCTACGTTACTATAGCTACGCTTAAACTATCTAGGTTACTGTTGCTTGACCTGCAATTGGTTGACTTTGGGTAGTCACTCTGCTGTCAAGTTTGTAGTTCTGGCTCTCAGGTTAGCCACCCGTTAAAGTTATTAAATATAATTTTCTTCTACTAATACGAAGACATTATGAATTTCCGTGTCGGGAACCGAATAAACCCGATTTGCATTACACGGCTAAAATACGAACAGTGCCAGGTGGCTCATCAATTAAAGTCCGTGACTGTACCTATGAGAAACAGGGTGTTAAGTTCACTCATCCTTTAGAAAAGGAAGGCTCCTCTGACCAGACGGGTGTTGTGTCTGGCGGGCAACTCCCCAACGATTGATGCCTAGATTTTTATGTTGATCGCGCGGTAAACTCTAATTGCGCGATGCAGGATTTTGTGTGACGTCATGATTTTTGTGCGACGTTAGGACTTTGATGCGTAGTTTGCATATGGCGATGTAGATGCTACCACAATGATAAAACTTAACTTTAAATACTCCCACAACTTCCGTACCATTGCATGCACCATAGTAATGCTGATATAGTGGTTTTCCACCCTAAATAACACAACAAAAAAACTGGCAAGAAGTAGTTGGTAAAAAACGAAAGACACCGACTTCCGAAATTAAATAGGTAAAGTCGAACATCGAACAGCATATACTCAATAATTACTACGATTGTTCAACCTTGATTAAGAAACGAGAATGAACAGTCAGTAAAAATCATTGCATTTCCGGTTTCCCAGTAACTGCTAATTAAAAAACATGAAGAGATCATTTTCAGCATGATATCGGAATATCCACAGGTTTATTTACGAAAGATGTCAAGCCATGAAAATCATTTTCAGTTTTATTTTATTTATTTTTTAATCTGTGTTTCGTTTACTGATGGTTGTTGATATATATTTATTTGTTTGCCACCTCGCTTGCGTACTGCTTCGAAAAGATAATAGTTAAAAATCCCCCCCATCCCCTAATTTATTCTAATACAAGACATGCTGTTTATTTTGTTGGTTATAACTAAGTAGGTAACACTTTTTTTATGTCAAATACATAATTAACCTTTTAAGCCCGCATATTGAAACGGACCGAATTTAGTACCTACATAACCCAAGTCATCCTCCGAAGGGTTAAACAGAGGTGTACCAATCCTTAGCACACACACATTTCGCCAGCTATGTTGTAAGGATCTTAATACTGGCGCGATTCGTCGCGCGACGCGACGCCACCACATTGTTCGCCATTAAGTTTTCTCTAGAAATTGTTTTGTTAAAGTCGCGTCGCGCCTGTTTGTGGGAGCCTTTAGGGTCAACTCACACCGAAAGAGCGGCGAAGGGCAGCGAAGCGCCGCGACCCGCTCGGTAGAGAAGGCGCGCGGATTGAATTCCCGCGGCGCCGCGGGCATCCGCGCGACTCGTTCGAGTTTCTCATGCGATAATAAGTATTATAGTAATGAAAATAAAGTTAAAATTCATATGACACTGAAACTGCGCTCCGCTTCGCTGCCCTTCGACGCTGTTTTGGTGTGAGTTGAGCCTAAGTCCCATGTAACAGGGGTGATCACTCATCAACCGTGCACAAATCCGGACTCCGAGCACTGAGAAATTCCAGATGGAAAAACACAATGACATCCAATAAAGGCTCTTACATACTGGCGCGACTTGTCACGCGACGCGACGCCGCCGCATTGTTCGCCGTGAAGTTTTCTCAAATATTGTTTTGTTAAAAGTCGCGTCAATATGTAAGAGCCTTAAAAATAATGATGTTATTGGAAACTCAAGTTCACGATTAAAGAATACAATTGGCACATACTAGGTTACACGCATGACTGGCTGTTGCAAATGAAGGATATCATTACGAAAACAAGTATACAATGTAACAAGGAATGATTTAGTAATTGCAATATTGTTTTTTTTTTTTTTCTAGTATAATGCTGGCCTTTGGCCAATCCAACCAACCAACAAATCCTTTGGCCAGGAGGGGCCTGGCCAAAGGATTTTAATGTAATAAGCACACAAACCACCCGGGTACTAAAATCCGTTGTACAGTTTAGACACAAGAAAAATAATAATTATGTATAGATACAGATTCTTATTGATTGAAAACAGACACG
This sequence comes from Lithophane ornitopus, assembly GCA_948473465.1. NCBI lineage: Eukaryota > Metazoa > Arthropoda > Insecta > Lepidoptera > Noctuidae > Lithophane > Lithophane ornitopus. The sequence goes on along the minus strand of OX419637.1, from coordinate 11,833,663 downwards.
TGTTGCTGAGAATTTTCTTCTAGCTTAAAAACACAAAAAAATCGGCCAAGTGCGAGTTGGACTCGCGCACGAAGGGTTCCGTACCATAATCTATAAAAACGGCAAAAAAATCACGTTTGTTGTATAGGGGAGCCCCCTTAAATATTTATTTTATTCTGTTTTTTAGGATTTGTTGTTATAGCGGCAACAGAAATACATCATCTGTGAAAATTTCAACTATCACGGTTCATGAGATTCAGCCTGGTGACAGACGGACAGACAGCGGAGTCTTAGTAATAGGGTCCCGTTTTACCCTTTTGGTACGGAACCCTAAAAACGGTGTAGTGACAAAGATAAACCTTCCATTAGTACTTCAATACTAAAAACCAATCAACACCTGGGGGCTTAAAACGGCCAGTTTGGCAGAATCATATTTATGAAAATATTATGAATTATCGTAAAATGTCACAAACTGACAATGACAATTCATAAATAAGATCTACGTGCAATTCATATTACGAAATAATTCATCTGTTTGACAGTTTTCTATAGAGATTCGTAAAATGGTCCACAAATTATGAATTGCTTTTGTGTCAAATTATAGGAATTGCTAATGACAGCTGGGAATTCATGAAATGAATTGCTGTTAGAGGAATTGCTAATGTGTCCGTTTTAGTCCACTGGTAACAAACAGTTATAATATTATATAATGCACTATGATCTGTTCCAAATGTATCTCATGAAAGTGTAAACAAATTCTTCACTTGCTCACTACAGGGAATTATCAACACAATTACCGATATTTAGAAGGTTTAATTTTTATATCTCATCACTTTTTCCAACAATTATTGTTTGAATAGCATTATTAAAGGCAATTGAAAAATGGTCGACGAAAACTGAGGTTATAAAATAAATACCTAGCCTTTTCCCAACTATGTTGGGGTCGGCTTCCAGTCTAACCTGAATACCAGTATTTTACATGGAGCGACTGCCTATCTGACCTCCACACCCCAGTAACCGGGCAATACCATGGGTAAGACTGGTTGTCACACTTTCCGGCTTCTGACGACCCGTAACGACTGTCAAAGATCCACGAATGACAGCCGGGACCAACAGCTTAACGTGCTTTAAAATAAAACACAATATCCTCAAATTAAAAACAGCTGTAAGGTGGTTTAACGTTAGAACTTTGGGTTTACCTAACCTGAGACATAACATTATTGCTGTATTCCCCATCAGTTAGTTAAGTACAGGCTAACATTATTTATTAAAACCATATTCTATTTGCCATCAGCAAAATCAAAATATTTTATTTCACATAAACCTCCATGGGTACAAGTATGAAACGTCAGAAGCTAGGTGCACGGTTCGAAATTGGTCGTTTCTTATGGAGGCGAGCCGGCAAAAAAACTCCACGGTTACTCTTTTGAATATAATTGGCTTTTTCAAATAACAGTGTTAGACTCACGACAATCTAAGAAGTTCGTTTTGACAGCTATAAAAATCCTTTGTGTAGCGATGAAAAAGAAAATTAGTTTCTTATACACCGATTCTCGAGACATATCGATTAAACATACTTAGAGAGTTTGTAATCGACGACTTATCTACATTGCTTAAAACTGATTCTCAAGGCATAACGTTTTATTACAAGTACGACAACGAAACGTCAAAACGGACTTCTTAGATTGTCGCGAGTGTAGTATAGGAGGATAGTATAAGTCTGCCAACAAGTACCAAGTAGGTACTTACGAAAACAATAGGAAATGGCCAATAGATCGAAACATCTGGGTCCAATCTATGAGCCCACCTTGACACCTTTACCCACAGTTTACAACACCCTCAAGAATAGATCACTTTACTCTTTACTCGAACCACACCTTCATAACTACAGAAACATGAATAATTAAATGATTTCATACTATTTACTGGACTTTACGCGTTAGCCCCCTTCTTACAAGTCGTTGCGCAAATATTAGGAGCGCGGGCGCTTGCGAGTAATCGCGACAGTTGGACTAAGTGCATAGACGCAATGTGGTGGTTCACAGTGTTCTGTGTAATTGGTGCTTTAGGACAAAATATTACCATAAGAGGTCAGTGTAAGTTTTTTTATTTTATAATAGAATAAATTTCTAGGAAAAAAAAGAGTTGACAGTTTTTTTTTTTCGTTTTTGGTAATGGCAACTGTAGCTCATTTTTACTGTCGGACAGTTCGGTAAAATATTTCAATTTATTACAGTTATTTTTGTAATTTTTATTTTATTTTATCGGGAAGCATTTTTTTTTTTTTTTACAATACCTATTTTTATATCACCTCTCAAAACTATGAATTCTGACAACATAATAGTCATGCCTAACTATTTTCCAAGAGTAACCTACAAACTATAAAGGTTACTTACTACCCTCCTACCCAAACTCAGTTTGTTGCGAAAATATTAGGTGTAAGCGCTCGCGCAGTGCGCGCGACAGTTCAATTAAGTTCATAGGAACGATGTGGTGGTTCATAGTGTTCTGTGTAGTTGGTGCATTTGGACAAAATGTTAGCAAAAGAGGTAAGAAAAAAATATTTTTAACATAATTTTAGTAGGTACCTACAGCATTGTTTATAGTGTAGTATAGTTATTGTGTAGATTTTCGGTAGTGATATCGCATCCTATGAATTTCTGCAAAGGGTTACATTAATTTCAAAAGGTACTGGGTCGTTGAAAAAAAAATTTAAAAAGAATCCTGAGAATGTCGATTTATATTTTTATGGCTGTATTTTTCACCATTTAGTTTTTGGCAATCCAAGAGTGACCCATTATTTTTGATTTATTTAATTCTAATACCAAAAACTAATATACCATTGGTATTTGTTTCAACTCATATTTATTTTCTATTCCGAACGGATACCATTGTTTAAACTAATACCAAAACAAGTTCAAAGATATAAGGTACAGTCAGTATGAATAATTATGAGTTTTAACAAATACCAGTGGTATTAGATTTTAGAATTAGAAAGGAATATATCTTATTTTATTTATTCCATTCTAATACCTACCAAAAACTTGACAAATGCTCTAAATCTGGTGGCTATTTCTGTGACATATCGATATTTTCAATGAATGTGTTCCAAGTTCCATTGTTATATTTTGTTCGTTTTAATAATAGCAATACGACCCATTGTGACCAATTTAATTGTGACTATTCCTATAACGTGCGACCAGCAATTGTAAGTGTTTTTTTATCGGAAATCAAGTATTGCCTACGTCTAGCATTAAATGCTTTGTCAGCATAATGTGTTAAAAAGGTTATAACTAGTTGTTCCTTAGATCAATCATAACAATATAACAACACGTCTGTATTCCCTGAAGGGTTAGCAGAGGTACTTACGTGTGGATTCCCGGCCACCATAGGCTCGGGCTTGCGGACGGCGAGCATTGCGGACGGCGAGCGTGCACGTCTCTTATTTTTTCTTTTTTACATTGTTCTCTCATGTTCAATTTCAAATGAATGATGTAACCAATATATTGTAACAAAATTTTGATTTAAAAGAGTGTCCGTGGAGTTTCTTGCCCGTTCTTCTCCATAGGAACCTACTACGCTTTGGAATGGGCAACTAGCTTCATTTTTCTGACTGACCGACCCCTTGACAATTCAAAAGTACCTGTAATTGGTTTATTTGAAATAAATGCTTTGAGTTTGAGTTTGAGTTTGAGTTTGGGTAGCTCGCTGTCCGATAAGCACCAGGCCCGGGTCGACGGCGCGTTGTGTTCCACGCGCGCATCAAAGAGATGTCAGCACAATCGACGGAGTCCGCTAGGACCGATGCCTGCCAGGATTGCGGGAAAGTTCGAAAGGGATACCGGGACCTTGGCAATAGGCAACTGTAGGAACACGGGTTTTAGTCACTAAGAATCTGACATGCCTTCAAGTCATGTGAAGATTTCCCAAGCTCAAAAAAAAAAAAAAAGTGGTACGCGCACCTATATTACACTCCCATTCTCGGCAGCATCCCATTGTCTGGATTAGTGCCCGGTTGATGGCAATTGGTTCGCCCCCTATTACATGGGACTTAAACATAACTGGCGAAATGTGGGTTGTACGTTAGGTACACCTCTGCCTTACCCTGCGGCAATTACAGATGTGATTGATGATGTTATGTTTATCCTTATAAATGCGATAGTGATTGGTTTGTTGGGTACATGGATAGACCATGACTTGGAATAGGACATAGGATACTTTTTATCCTGATATTCCCCCGGGATAGAGACTTACGCGGGCCGCAGTTAATTAATTATAATAAAATGTGAAGACGATGTTCCTAGAATAAAATGACTATACTCAATAGGTACAAAGTTAAGCAAAGCAGCTGACAATACCTAACTATTGCATATTTCATAAAACAGACCAAAATGGTAGGTATTGATCAATGTGCTGTGCAACAAGCTGGCGCGTTGGACATTTCTTTTTTTTTGCAAAGTCTTTGTTATTTACTTTATTTTCTTCTTTTTAACATAAATAAGTGACCCAATTTTGTCATAGTTCTTGTTATATTCCGAGGAGCTCGTGGCTACGTAGTAACAGCCGCTCGATCCATTAGGTTAAGCTACGCTTGCCGGGGTTGGTCTGTGGATGGGTGACCATCTTTACATACCGAGACTCCTCCGTGTCTCGGAAAGCACGTTGAGCAGTCGGTCCCGGCTGTCATTCGTGGATTTTGACAGTCGTTACGGGTCGTTAAGAAGTCCGAACGTCTGACAACCAGTCTTACCAAGGGGTATCGTATTGCCCAGTTACTGGATTGCGGAGGTCAGATAGGCAGTTGCTCCATGTATAATACTGATATTCAGCTGCATCCTGCTGCTGCTACTGGTTAGACTGGAAGCCGACCCCAACATAGTTGGGAAAAGGCTAGGCAGATTCTTGTGAAATTCTGTAAATAAACTGAATTAACAAAGGCAGTAAAATACAGTAGGTGCAGTCGGCCAGTGTGCGTGTTTGACCAGAGGGACAGTTCCCGTAATTTTTTGAACAGTCGCATTATAATCTCATTTCCAATCTGCCAAAAATACAATCAATTTACTAACACTTTTGTTTAGTAGATTTAAAAGATTTAAATACAATCAATTTACTAACACTTTTGTTTAGTAGTTTGACAGATTGCAACTTGAACGAATGTTTACGAGAATTAGTCTTCTCATTTATGCTTTGTTTACGCAAAGCAAATGGAGTGTGTAGGGATCGTAGCAGGTGGGGTTCTATAGTTTCTGCCTACCCCCTTGGGAAGATGGCGTGAGTTCATGTATGTATGCCTCAAAATTGGGCTCCGAACTAAAATGGTTCCAAAGGAAAAATGAATATAATCGCAAGTATTTCACTTGCGATTATCTTAGCTGCTATTCAAACTCAAATTAAAGCATTTATTTCAAATAAACCAATTACAGTCACTTTTGAATTGTCAAGGGGTCGGTCAGTCAGAAAAATGAAGCTAGTTGCCCATTCCAAAGCGTAGTAGGTTCCTATGGAGAACAACGGGCAAGAAACTCCATGGACACTCTTTTAAATCAGAATACTGTTACAATAATATTGGTTTCATCATTTATGTTGAAATTAAACATGTGAGTACAATGTAGAAAAACGTGCAAGTTAAAAACGTCCGTAATTAAAAGTAAAACAAAAGCAAAAAAAATTAAATAAATTAAAATAAGCCGTGGCAGCTAAGAGATGACCAGTCGTTACTGATGGCGCCCGTTCACGAATGATTAAAACTATCATCACAAACATTTCATACAAATGTGCACTAACAATATTATTAAAATAATTAACAATTTTTTATCTAAGTTCGTGAGAAAATAATTAGTTTTGGTTAGAAAGAACTTATCCTGAACATTACGAAACAAGGCAAAATTGGGTAGCCAATAAAAACAGTGTTTTCTAAGTACACAGACAATTAGCTATGAGAAAGTCGGTACATACTAAATAAAAGATATTCTAGCACTTAGGTATAATGCATTATAATTCAAGTAATAAACTAATAATTAAAGGAAATTGCAAGTAAATAGTTAATTATGTAACGTGTGTGGCGTTTCCTCGCGTGCATAAGCCATTCACCAACCAACTATGTTGAAGTCGGCATCCAGTCTAACCGGATGCAGCTTAGTACTAGTATTTTACATGGAGCGATTGCCTATCTAACCTCCACAACCCAGTTACTGGGAAACACGATACACCTTAGTAACTGGACTGGCTTTTGGACTTCTGACTACCCGTAACAACTGTCAAAGATCTACGAATGGCAGCCGAGACTTTCCGATTCACGGACGGGTTCTGACTTCTGATATGTAGTGGATGGTCACCCACCCACAAACCGACCGCGGCAAGCGATCGACCCGTACGGCTGTTATTATTAAAACCATGAGCCCATGACAAGCCATTCGTTAATATAAATAAATGCAGATCTGAAAATGGAATTGGCATTTGCATAATCGTGTAATGTGATTCTCATGATATGCTTAAAATGCATGGTATCAGTGTATATTACCTATGTTCAAGTATAAAATCTGTGTATATTATGTTCAAGTATAAAATAGTCTGTATTCTGTAAATGAACATAATGTTAGTGTTAGATTGTAGTATTTTATTTAAGACTAGCTTCCGCCCGCGGCTTCGCCCGCGTGGTATGTCGATAAAAAGTAGCCTATGTCCTTCCCCGGGCTGCCATCTATCTCCTTGCCAAATTTTATCGAAATACAGTGTTCGAGTATCGCGTACAGTGGGTTAGGCGTGAAAAGGTAACATACAGACAGACAGACAGACAGAGTTACTTTCGAATTTATAATATTAGTATGGATAATTATAATATAATATTTATAGCTAGAATTATATAGTTAGGAGCTCGTGGCTAAGTAATAACAGCCGCTCGGGTCGATCCATCAGGTTAAGCTACGCTTGCCGGGGTTGTTCGTGGATGGGTGACCATTTTCACATATTGAGACTCCTCCGTACCTCGGAAAGCATGTTAAGCCGTTGGTCCCGGCCGTCATTTGTGAATCTTTGACAGTCGTTACGAGTCGTCAGTAGCCCGAAAGTCAGACAACCAGTCTAACCAAGGGGTATCGTATTACCCAGTTACTGGGTTGTGGAGGTCAGATACGCAGTCACTCCATGTAAAATACTGGGAAATACTAGCATTCAGCTGCATCCGGTTAGACTAGAAGCCGACCCCAACATAGGAAAAGGGAAAAGGCTAGGCTGATAGATATAATTAGCTTGAGGGCAATAACTGGGGCGCCTCCATATGAGAGCTGTAGACCAATTTTAAAAAAGTTAAAGGTTTTAACGTTAGCTTCTATTTATATTTTGGAAATAGCCATATTTGTTAGAAAAAATGCAAAATTTTTCTCCACAGTAACCGAAAACAATAGATTTACAAAAAGAGACCCCACCAAGTTAAAAAACCAATTTTGTAACAGTACTCTCCACTATAGAAATAGCTACCTTATGTCTATAAAAATTTATAACCACATTCCTAAAGTAATAAGAGAACTCCCGTTTCATAATTACAAAAAAAATCTGAAAACATGGCTTCTCCAACATAATTTTTATACAATAAAAGATTTTTTTGATTTTAAGGATAAATAGGTAATACATATTTAATTTGTTTAGTTTTATAATTAAAATAGAGTATATTTATGTCTATACTGTGTTATATAAATTAACTTAATAATAATAAATTAAGTTAGTATTAAAACTTAAAGAACTAACTTGTCTATACTTAGCTTTTATTGTTTATTAGAATATAAGTTTATTAGAATATTAGTTTTAGTGTTTATTAGAATATAAGTAATACCTAAGTAATATTAAGTGAGATTACATACATATCTATTGTAAATATTCGTATGCCGCTTTTAGTGGCGGATGTGTTCGGACTATAATTTTATTATCCATCTTTGTACATACCATATCCTACGAATAAATGTCTTTGTCTTTGTCTTTGTCTTTAGGATTAGTACGAAGTCGGAAAAGTCTAGGATAAATCACGATTTTTTTCCTCCAAAATAAACTCAGAAAGTAAATAAAAGAAAATAGTTCTGTCTGCTTAAAAATGTTACGATAACTCATCACCTTCTTACAAGGTGTTGACCTTGTATGTGTACCTAATCCTTCCAGAAAACATGGGTTGTTACCAAATACGACTACTAATATATATTCAGCCTTGTACTATATTTTATAATGTTTACTTACCTACTAAAATTATTGCGTCAATATTTACTATAAAAATTACATAAAAATACTAGCCTCGGGGTAAACGACATTAGGTACATAGAATATTATGTCGTCATGGCTCAATTCTTTAAAAATGTAAAAATATTTTACAATGTCAACATAATCGGCTTAATGTTGTCATAAATAAGTAATGATAAATAATTATGGTGTGACACTTCTATGTTGACTATGCTTGGACCCTTGCCTTCGTAATAAGATCCATAGTTTGAAAATCAAAAGTGTTAAATTTTTTTTACCCAAAACATTCGTATAGTCAGGTATTCGTTTGGTTCACACACTTGTTCGTAACATTCGATTCGGCGATATTTGTTGATTAACAAAGCCGACCCGAAGCAATTACTACCTATACTCCATTTGAAATAAGATTAGACGTATAGATAAGCCTTTTTTACATTCCGTTCAACCGATTTTGAATTCTATTGCGTTGGTGGCATGACAAATGGCAGCCGCAGTAGATAGTTGGTATTGTGTAACTTTTTTTGCTTTTAATGCTATCCTTATGCCTACGGTATAGAAGTCAAAATCGGTTGAACGGACTGTAAAAGGGTTTGTTTTAATGTCTAATCTTATTTCAAATGGGATATAAACATATTCGGGTTACATTCGACTCGTGCCGATCGGCAAATTCCGTTATGACCCACGTTGAATCATGTTCGGATCGGCTCGGTACAATTCGAGATAATTATTTCGATCGGTTTTTTCCCGAACCTATTTGTGTATGGTGCTTTTTAATTATCGTAATTCACTATGAGACCAACTCCGAAATATCGAAAAAATATCAGCTTTTTCATACAAAAACACAATATTCTTTACCCTATGAGAATGTATGAAACAGATGTATTTTTTTTGCTTCTTTGTAGGTCCTAGTCCCATAGTGAAAGTTATTTATACTCCTGAGCACTTTCACCTCCTGAAAGGTTAACAGTGAATTAAATCTGCCGACTTATGCCGCCGACTCGAACTAGTGAGTAACACGCCTTACTTCTTCACTGAATATAACTTACTACTGGTTCGTTCTGCTACGTAGTTTTGCCCCAGAAAGATCGACCAACGACCTTAAACAGTTGGCTGGGGGACAGACTGGATGCGGTAGGCGGATGACAGGGTGTTGTGGCGCAGCCTGGGAGAGGCCTATGTCTGGCAGTGGACTGCGATAGGCTGAGTTGATTGACTGCTTCGCTTTGGATGATAGCCGATTCCTATAATTTACGGACCGTTATTGGTTGAAATTACGACTCATGTATCTTTATCAATAATGAAGCAAATACCTCATAGCTTTCTTCTTTCTTCCCATTCATAAGGAAGTAGCTATCACCAATAAATTAAGCTTACGAATGCAATTAAAAAAAAAACTACCATTGGTAAAAAAAACTATTCGTTTTTGTATTATTGGAACCGAGCATTAGGAGTTGAAAGTGTGACTGTAGTAACTGAGAACATAGACAAACTGACATTATACATCAGCGGTAACGACGATGGAAACGTCAAAATGTATGGGATTGACATAAGTTACTGAAAAACTTTTGCCAATCCGGTTAAAAGTCGTTGTAGAAACACGAAACGCTTAGAAGGCGTTGGCACGTCTTGTTTAGGCCCTTCAATTTCCGGATCAGACCGAGGGTTATCCGGGTTTTCCATGAGAATTACACATTTTTAATAAAACCACGTTTCAAACATATTTTTTATTTGAGATAGGTACTGATGAGTTTTGGCAACTAATATCACCTATACAAGGAAAATAAAAATTATTAGCATTTTGAATGTCACAAATGTTTGCTTCATAATGCATTTCCAGTTGATTATTTTTAAATTTGTTTTTAATTAACCTTGTAAAGGCGAATCACCAACCTCATAAAAAACAAACAAAACAGTTGGTTTCTTCGGAAAATATTATGCATTTATTTATTGGTTTTAATCCATTCAAACATTATTTTATGTGGAAAATTACAAAGATAATCTTAATATCTATCTATTCTATCTTTCTATTTTAATATCTATTTAATTAAACTGTTTTGACAGGTAATGCTATGCAGTACTAAATTAAGATAATAATTTTAACATGTAGCGTAGAGTTCAACTAAATAATCCTTACGAAAAAGTCTCATCACGACCACAGTCTCAAACAAAGAAAGAAAGAAAATATAACATTTATTTGGACACAGTTCGTGAAACACAAAATACAAATAACAAAAAATAAAAAGTGAAAATAATGTTTTTACAACAATATGTCTCAGTTGTGCCAATAAGGTTCCTTTCAGCATTAATGCCAGACAAATGCTTTCTGACACTGGTTTTCTAATGAACCTTTAGGGACAAGTGACAGGGAGTATGTACACTTAATAACTATAAGTCCTAGGATCATAACCTTTACCAGCAACCTTGTCATCGATCCAATCTCTTAAAACGGACACATCAACGTACACACCAGGAGTACCATCGTCCCCACAGCCGACGCCCCAAGCAACAATACCGCTTTGAACATAGCGGTCCTGTTCGTCATCAATAGGACAAGACAAGGGTGCACCACCATCTCCTGTACAAGTATCCTTGCCAAGTTCTCCTCCAGCACACATGAAAGAAGAATGTAGTTGAAAATTATTGCCGAGGCGGGTTCTTCGAAGAGCTGCCTGACAGTCACCGCGGTTTACCACAGGCAGCTCAATCTTCTTCAGAATTACTTGGTACCGTCCTTCTCTATTGAATTTGTCCTTACCCCAGCCTGTAGCTATACACCGGGTGTTCTCTCTTTGAAAAATTCGAACGGGTGGTAAACAGGCCACACCTACATTAGGAGCTAATTCCATTGGTTTATTTAGGAAGAGAACCGCGATATCGTAGAAGGAGTTTTGTTTAATAAAATCCTTATGTATCGCAACCGAAGTTACGTCCCTTTCTTGGAACGGATAGATCTCTGTGGTTCTCTGTGTGTCCCATTCCCCTGCCCTGACCTTTAATGTTTTGCCGCTAGTGACACAGTGAGCTACAGTAAGAACCACGCTTGGATGGATAAGGGAACCTCCTCCAATATATATCATGATTCTGTTGCCTTTTGGACCATCATCCAATGGCTCAACTTTGAGTATAGCTACCATCCAAGGAATCTCACCGAATTTTGCATATTCGTCGTTAGTACTCGAGTTTTGTAAATCGACACCGTTTGGGTTGGCCCAGCCACATCCCTCACGCTGACCAGGGTTAGACAGACGTTGAAGAGGACGATCGGTAGCAATTTCGTCCCAAGTTGATCCAGTTTGGATTGGAGGCACGATTGGGTTCCGTCCCTGAGTTTTAGACAGGCTTTGAAGAGGACGATTACGAGTAATTTCGTCCCGAGTTGATCCAGTTTGGATTGGAGGCACGATTGGGTTCCGTCCCTGAGTTTTAGACAAACTTTGAAGAGGACGATTAGGAGAAATTTCGTCCCAAGTTGATCCAGTTTGGATTGGAGGTACGATTGGGTTCCGTCCCTGAGTTTTAATTTGATTGGTGACAACCTCACGCTGACCAGGGTTAGACAGACGTTGAAGAGGACGATTAGGAGGAATTTCGTCCCAAGTTGATCCAGTTTGGATTGGAGGCACGATTGGGTTTCGTCCCTGTGTTTTAGACAGACTTTGAAGAGGACGATTGGGAGGGATTTCATCCCCATTTGATCCAGTTTGGGTTGGAGGCACGATTGGGTTCCGTCCCTGAGTTTCAGACCGATGTTGAAGAGGACGATTAGGAGAAATTTCGGCCCAAGTTGATCCAGTTTGAATTGGAGGCACGATAGGGTTCCGTCCCTGAGTTTTAGACACACTTTGAAGAGGAGGATTAGGAGAAATTTCATCCAAAGTTGATCCAGTTTGTATTGGAGGCACAATTGGGTTCCGTCCCTGAGTTTTAGACAGACTTTGAAGAGGACGATTAGGAGAAATTTCGTCCCAAGTTGATCCAATTTGTATTGGAGGCACGGTTGGGTTCCGACCCTGAGTTTTAACTTGATTGGTCACAAACGGTTCAGTAGGGCCGTAAATCTGGCCCAGCATTGCAATAAGGTCTTCATTACTCTGGCAATTAACCAAGGCCACCAGCAGGAGTATGGGTAGTATTTTCAACATAATAACGTCCAGGAAGAATCTTTAAATTAAAACTTTGCACTGTTGTATCACAATGTTTCACTAAAACTATCACAACGTGTTCTCAAGTAGCCGGTTTTTTGTATTTTTGGAACTTATTATCCTCGTTAAACTAGTTCGTTCGACGACGTGCATAGGTCAAGTCTGAATACAAACTGGATGCGACTCAGCGATGCTGTTAAACCTTATATTATTAGAAATAAAATACGACTTGACTGACTTGTTTGGTCGCAATCGCTTTAGCTGGGTTTTTCCATCAGGAATTTCACATCTGCAGCCCCGGAGTCTGAACTTGTGTCCGGTTGATAGCAATTGGCTCGTCCCCTGTAGGTCGCTTCGGGTATTTAATTACAGTTGTGATGTTATGATATGAGAAATAAGGTTTAAGGAAAAAAAAAAACGGACCCTTTATAAAACCAGCTTTTTTGTCCGTCTGTCAGTTTTTCGGTCGTCGGTTTTTCTCGACATCTATGCAACGGACCCCCTTTAATTTTTAACTTTATGTTGTACACACGGCTACACATAAAGCTATACATATCCAGTATAAGCTGACCTCGCATTGTACGGAAATCCTATACAATGCGAGATCTGCATAAACTGGAAATGTATAGCTTGATATGTAGCCGTGTGTACATGCATACGTGAAACTTGTTTTTTTTTCGGCGGATCGGAACCCTTCGTGTCCGACTCGCACTTTGCCGCTTTTTTTTTATACATACACTACCACTACCATGACATGTCAAAGCATCGAGATTTCTATGGCAAATGAATCAACGATTCGAGAAGAAGAAGTACTATAGATTTATGGTGTATACTATATATACCATCCGGAATAAATGCTCAAAATTATGGTAAAAACCGCATGAAAATCAAAAAAATAAATAAAGGGGGAGAGCTCATTGGGCATTAAAAAATTCGTCCGCATCGCTGTCAATGGAAAAGTGCCCAAAAGGCTGGCGCATTGCCACGTTGAATGGCAATGCTGATTCTTTGGGCTAAAAATAGGCAAGCCACTTTTCTTCACGAGACCCTGTGGTCTCGTGAAGAAAAGAGATATTATGGTATTGCTGTCTCGTAGTGACAGAAACAATGAAGTTACTTCGGTTTTAATTTCGTTACTATTATGTAATTTACCCAGTACCTATCATTATGATTTAAAAAAATCATAGATGGTGTCTAATGTCTCGGTAATCGAAGGTCAGTGTAACGTGTCAAACTTGTCTATTATTTAATTTTGCTATAATACGCTAAATGGTTTCACAAAGATAGTTTATTTGACTTAACGTTAACGATCATCGCTTTTAACGACTAATATAACTGGCCCAATGCCACTACAGCTTGCCAATTCTATGGGTTATGCCGCGGCCGTAAGGTTTTCATAAAAAAAAAAACAAACAACCAATAAAAGTACATTTTTGAAACATCAGTTTTATTACTTGCACTTATTTTAATGTTTGACAACTTAAATAGTGCCAGAAGAAAAAAAATTGCAAGAACATATTTTTTTATGGCCTCCCTTAGTTAGAAGTTGCGACGGTAGTACAGGTTAGATCAGGTTTACTAAGCTAGTCACGAGGAATCTTCCTAGATGCTGGGCAGCAGACGTCGATGTACGAAGGGCAAGAATTACTACTAGTAATATCTATTACACCATCATTTTTGGGCTCACAGAGGTAGTAACTAACGCATTCTCCTTTCTCGCCATCAGGAAGGGTGCACGATTTGTTAGCCTCGGAAGTTTCTCTATTAGTTCTGATTGATGACTCAGTAGAAGCTTGGGTATTGTCCTTGTCTTGAGTGGCCATTGGTCCAAAGACCTGGTACAGCAGCTCTGCATCTGAGTCTTTAGTTTGGGTTCCGACTGTTGGCACGACAGTTGAAGCCTCAGTGTTGTCCTGATTTTCTTTGTGTGTCGGTCTGAAGATTGCCTCCAATACTGAATCTATACTGGTCGACGGTGCAATTGATGTTGGAGTTATGTCCTGGTCTTGATGGACCGTCGGTCCAAAGACCTGGAACAGTATTTCACCCAGATTATCATCGCAATAAGCTCCTGCCACTAGAAGCAGGATTAGTAGTGTCTTGAACATTTTAACGTCCCCAAAGTGCACTTCTTTATCACAGAACTATAACAATATGTTGTCTAGTAGCCGGTTATTATTTATAAACTTATTTTCCTGGTATAAGTCCGTCTGGCGCGGCGGTCGGACTCGATGCAAACTGGATTCGACTCAGGTATGTTGTTGTTCATTACTTGTTGTCCTATCATTTCTTATTTATACTTTACATTATATAGAGGAGCTCGTAGCTAAGTAATAACAGCCGCAAGGGTCGATCCATCAGGTTAAGCTACGCTTGCTGGGGTTGGTCCATGGATGAGTGACCATCTTTAGATACCAAAACTCCTCCTTGCCTCGGGAAGCCCGTTAAGCCGTTGGTCCCGGCTGTCATTCGAGGATATTTGACAGTCTTTACGGGTCGTCAGAAGCCCGAAAGTCTGACAACCAGTCTAACCAAGGGATATCGTATTACCCATTCACTGGGTTGTGGAGGTCAGATAGGCAGTCGCTCTATGTAAAATACTGGTATTCAGCTGCATCCGGTCAGACTGGAAGCCGACCGCAACATAGTTGGGAAAAGGCTAGGCAGATCGATTTGACATTATAATTATACATTATAGTTTATGGTATTACTGGTAATCTTTTGACTGAAGTAAAATATAGCAAATATTTCTATAAATGTTCCTTTAGATTTTCGGCAGTGGTTCTTCTTAGGATCGAGCAGGTTTAGCAAACATTTTATCAAGTTCTTCTTTAGAAATCAGAAATCGTATCAGATACCCGACAACAGATGTCCAGGAATGCAGGGCAATCAGCGAGTGGATCTTTATATGTCTCTCCATCGGATTTGCAGAGATAGTAGGGAACACATTTTCTCTCACTATCATCAAATTGTGTGCATACCTTGTCACCTTCATTAGACTCGCCGACTGATTGCGCCGTGGAAGCCGGACCTTCGAACAGGGCTCCAATGGCCGAAGCAGGCAAGAAATTTTTTTTTCCCGCTAAAACACGGCAAGCCCCTGCCACAAAGAGAAGGATGCATAGTGTTTTAAACATTTTAAAGTCCAGGATTTGTCGACGTTGTATTGATACGATACAAAATTATCACAAGATGTAAATTAATATTTTCGTTCGAAGTATTTTTTCCTTCTTTAAACTAGTTTGTTTGCTCTTGCGGCTCTCGATTTTATACTGGACACGACTCCGTGATGCCTTTTATTATATAGCCGTAATCTTAATATTTATAAATGTTATTGCCAAAAACGAGTATTGACCCTAAAATACTATTCATCATCTGAGGGGCCGCCAGCAGTCGATTTTAAGTTTTTAATTTTAAATTGCGGGGACGCATCGGTTTGTACGTTCGTGCCAACTCATGGTAACCCAACACGCGTTAGGGCATGCGTCCGCAGGAGACGCCCTGGGCGTCGGGAATTCCAGGCGGATTCCCGGCCACCACGCGGGCTTGCGGACGGCGAGCAATGGGTAGCTCGCTGTCCGATAAGGACCAGGCCCGGGTCGATTGCGCGTTGTGTTCCACGCGCGCCTCAAAGAGATGTCAGCACAATTGGCGGGGTCCGCTAGGACCGATGCCTGCCAGGGTTGCGGAATAGTCCGAAAGGGATACCGGGACCTTGGCAACAGGCAACTGAAGGAACACGGGTGGGTTTTAGTCAGTAAATGTCTGACACGCCCTTCCGGGAGAAGTCATTTGAAGATTTCCCACCCAAAAAAAGGGCATGTACCCACTGGCGGCGCGGTACGGCAGGGGATCCTTCGAGATCAATATATGCAAGCGCATACTGACGGCAAAAGGCGAAATCATTAGGTATGCCGCGACGTCCCTAGGCATGACGAAGCGTGCTGACGCGCAACAGCGCACTACCGCGTTCTTTTCATTACCGTCGAAACGTAAGGCTGCCGAGAAATTCCGAACGCTGCCATCAAGGCATGCCTAAGCATACCGCAGCTTCTTTGTTTTGTACTTTCGATGATTATCATTAAATTATATTGTCATACTCATCATCTGCCTAGCCTTTTCCCAACTATGCTGAGGTCGGCTTCCAGTCTAACCGGATGCAGCCGAATACAAGTATTTTACATGAAGCGACTGCTTATCTGACCTCCACAACCCAGTTACTGGGTAACACGATACCCCTTGGTAAGTCTGGTAGTCAGACTTTCCGGCTTCTGACGACCCGTAACAACTGTCAAAGAACTACAAATGACAGCCGGGACCAACAGCTTAACGTGCTTTCCGAGGCACGGAGGGGTCTTAGTATGTTAAGATGGTCACCCATCCACGGACACAACCGCGGCAAGCGTAGCTTAACCTGATTGATCGACTCGTGCGGCTGTTATCTCAGCTCCTCCAAATCCAAACCTGTAAATTTTATTGTCATACTATTAAGTTACATTCCTATTCGTAGCAAAAAAAAGCCCTCGCCGTGCCGTGCCGCCAGCAGTGGGCGCAAGCGGCTCTTAGAGGTAATCCCGCGCCCGGCTAGCTAAAGTTACCGAGATGTTGACTATGCTATCGCTGGGGCGGCAATCATTAGTGTTCTAAGGTAAATTAAGAAATTTTTTTTTTTTAGGTCTAGAATAGCTATTTACTAGTTATTCTAAAGTTCATACATGAATATTAAAGAATCTATAAAAATCAGCACTCTCAGACTTAGAGTTATTTTTTTATAAAATATTTCTGAAAGTCTTTACTGAAAACAAAAAAAACTTATTGAATTTGATGAAATGTAGAAATGTTGTGTTGTTTCGTGTTATTTCGTTTATAGATTGTTAAGTTTCAGTGTTTTAAAAGATTTACAACATTATTTTTTCTTTATGCTAAACCCGAAAACGGCTCATTGTACTCATCATTTTGAACAACTTTTTATATGGGACCAACATTGAAATCTTAATAATTTATGGTCATCGCTGAGTTGCATACAGTTTGTGTTGAGGCTTGAGCTATGCACCTCGTCGAACGAACTATACTCCATTTGAAATAAGATTAGACATTTAAATAAGCCTTTTTTACAGTCCATTCAACCGATTTTGACTTCTATTGCGTTGGTGGCATGACAAATGGCAGCTGCAGTACACAGTTGGTATTGTGTAATCTTTTTTGCTTTTAATGCTATCCTTATTCCTACGCTATAGAAGTCAAAATCAAAATAGAATAAAATCAAAATAATCTTATTTCAAATGGAGTATAGTTTATCAAAGATAACAAGTTCCAAAATTACAGAAAAAATCGGCTAGTAGCCGGAACTGATTTTCGAACTGAGAACATTTTGTGTTTTAGTGAAATATTGTGATACTAGTGCAAAGTTTTAATTTGAAGTCTCTTCCTGGACTTTAATATGTTGTTAATTGTAATTTTCACCAGTATTTGACATTAAAATCTACGCTACTACTAAGCTACGCTTGCCGGGGTTGTTCGGTGGATTGGTGACCATCTTTACATACTGAGACTCCTCCGTGACTCGGAAAGCACGTTAAGCCGTTGGTCCCGGCTGTCATTTGCGGATCTTTGACAGTCGTTACGGGTCGTCAGAAGCCGAAAGTCTGACAACCAGTCATGCCAAGGGGTATCGTATTACCCAGTTACTGGGTTGTGGAGGTCAGATAGGCAGTCGCTCCATGTAAAATACTGGTATTCAGCTGCATTATCAGGTTACACTGGAAGCCGACCCCAATATAGTTGGGAAAAGGCTATATAGGTAGATTGATTGTTTACCGCTTTAATAAATCAAAGCTTTATTTTATATGACCAAAACAGAATATTAAAAGTTCGAAAAACATGCCTTATTTTTATAGTACCAAAATGCATTAAAATAATTTCTAAGCATCCTAGTTTCAAATACACACATCGAAACGTATATTGAAGATATTTTTCCTAAAAATATCAGAAATGGATTGTATAAACATTTCTAATGGCGAGTACATTTTTAGGTTTATGAACCTGAAAAATACTTTTTAAAAGATTGCTTCCATTGCGATATAGTTACTCCATTGAAATGCGATATAGCTTAGATATTTATACTGAGAATTATCCCCTATGCTCAGCAGTTGGTGAAGTCGGAAGTGGGTGATGACCAGTGATCGGAACAGGTAGAGCTAATCTACCTAAAATTCGACTAAAATATTTTTTCGGGAGTAATGTCGGGATTTCGGGACATCACTTAAGTACATTTAATATAAATGGTTTGTTACATTAAGTTGATTACGTTTTTTTTTAAAAAATAAAAAATACATTGTGCATACTCTTTTTTTTAAACAGAAACAGGAAATGAATTCGATAGTTGTTTTACTTTATTAATTTTGGTTGTACTTAAGTAATGTTCCGAAACCCAAGACACTAGTCCCGAAAAAATATTTTGTCGTAAGGCGTCTCCACTTTGTCTCTGTTCTTTTTCGAACTTTAGATAGATTAGCTCTACCTATTCCGATCACTGGTGATGACGTTAAGTGGATTAAAAATGCTTGAAGGAATTGTATCTATCTCGGCCTAATGGACAACCATTTATAGGAATCGGCACGGTATCTGTCTTGTGTGTATGCAAGTTTTAAGTACACATCCGCTAATAATCTTTTAAACTATCTTCGTGAGGTATAACAGCATAACCACACCCCTGGACGGACGAGCGATATTTTTCTGGATCGCAATTTATCACAAATCGTTTTAATGGGTCTTAGAGGCCATAACCTTCTTATTTCTGTTCCAGAAATTATCTATTGAATGTGTAAACAAACCCTAATGAATTCTTAGGCAAAGGAATTACCTAGTACCTAACACATTTATTCGTTTAAGGTTTTGTTAAATGTAATACGGTTAAATTGTAATTGAAAAATCATAGAAAATTGAGGTTATAAAATTAACCTGACGTGTGATTCTGTAAGACCTCATTCTAAATTTCGAATCTGAATCCGCTGTGAGTTTCTTGATTTGCATTCTAAAAACTCGGTTGATACACTAGCGCTACCCTTGCGTGTGTGCTAGCGAGTTGAATTAAATTGACCGGATCTCAAACTACTGACACTTCCATGCATATACATTTATGAAATTATTAATTTTGTTATATCTAACATTATTCTCTTTGAAAAATATAAAAGTAAACGACACATTAATAAAATTTATTGTCCTAATAATAAAACAGCTCTTTTAAATAACAGTATATTTTGCTTGGCTCCCCGTGTATATAATCACCTACCTAAATACCTAATGGAGGCATCAACGTCTGTTATTTAAAAAAAAAAACTGAATTTTTTTTTGATCCATAAAGCATATTACAGTGTATCTGAATATTTGCAGGATAAAATATAGGATTTATTTATATACTTTATTTTTATTACAAGCTTGTTGATCTCATTCTTAATTTTAATTTATATTCTGTTTAGTTTAAATTTTTTTGTTAATTTGCATGCCGAAAGGTGAAAATTGTGATATACTTACAATTACTATGTATAACATCTGCACTTTTCTTTACCCATGTTTGCAAATAAATGATTTTGAATTTGAATTTGATTTTGATTTTGACGGATAAAGTATGAGATGACGTAAGAAGTGGCATTCAGTAAGGTAATTCCCCCGACACTCCCGAACCCGATTCAAAATTCGAAGTGAGAGTGAATAGCGATGTGAGAAGCGAGTTGTTGTTTGAACTTTACAGAATCGACGTACTGAAATATTTAAAAAAAAACATCTAAAGTGGTTTAAAATTAGAATTTCGGGCTTAACTATCAAATTAAATCACAGCACTTTATTTGAAAGTGGCTCTACAAACTGGTGTACAATAGTAATGTTTTCTGATTAATTTGTTTACATTTTGCTTAGATACTTTTGCGTACAGGCCATAAAATCGTTTAATTTTTACTATTAAAATAATAACCTATTTACCCGACTACGGCGAAGAAAAAAGGAGGGTTATGATTTTGACCGGTATGTATGTATGTATGTATGTATGTATTTATGTTCATCTGTTCCCTCATATATTCTAAACGACTAGTCACAATTTGACAAATGAGGTCTCGTTGGAAGCGTCTTGATCGTCCGCTGGTTATAGGCTATGTGACGTCAAATTAAATTAAAAGTGGCGCCCTCTAGAGGACATAAAGTCAGGAACTAAAAAAAAAATTGTTTAATCGTACCATGTTGGGTATCAAATGAAAGGGCTTAATGAGCACATACAAAAAAAATTATTATAAACCCAAAAGAAAAAAAAAAAAAAAAGTAATAAAAACAAAAACCCAACTACGACTAAAAAGGCATAAACAAGACACCACAGACAGACAAATTAAAAATCCGGAGTCACACGTAATCTGTTTGATTTATGCCCTAACACGTGTGACTCCGGATTTTTAATTTGTCTGTCTGTGGTGTCTTGTTTATACCTTTTTAGTCGTAGTTGGGTTTTAGTTATTATTACTTTAATTTTGGGTGCAGACTATAAAATCGTTTAATTTTTACTATTAAAATAATAACCTATTTTCATTTTCCTTTACTAGATGAGCCACCAGAGTCAATATTGGACTACCACTCAATGCCCGCACTGTCAGATCTGGATGACTTTGACCTGTGTTTGAAGAAACCTGACGCCGTTTACTGCATTGTAGACCTGGTCCTTCTGGAAGATAATACCCCGCTGTATCAATTTATTAAGGTATGTTTAAAAAAGATTCACCTTAAACGTCCGTAGGACTCATTTCAACTTTGAAACTTTACATGATTAGCACTTCTAAACCGCGTTCAAGTGCTGTCAGTTTCACCACAATGATGACACTGACAGTGACAGTGACAGTGAGAGTCGGTCAGAGGGCACAAGTGACAATCACTTCGAAAGCGTTTCGTATTTCCAAAACGACTTTTAACAGGATTGACATAAGCTTTACGATAGCGTATGTCAGTCCCATGCATTTTTTTCTTTTCCATCATCGTTATCGCTGATAGAATGTCACTTTGTCTAGGGCCTCAGTTTCTTTGGTGAAATTCGCCGTGAGAACCAAGGGTCCAAAAGGGTTTGTGCCATTTCCAATTGTTCTTAAAAAGTTATTGATAGTTTCAACATCAATTTTTGTCCAATTCCAAAGCACCCAATCAAAAGATAAACAAACGCTACTCGGGCGAGTGTAGCGACAAACATGCCGAAATTACGCGATGGAAAGTTTGGCGTGTTGACTATTGCAATAACTTGCACATCGGGACGAATAATTTTCATTGAAAAAATGAGCACGTAGAATTTCCGTTGCGTAATTTTCGGCAAGTATGTCGCTACGCTTACATACTACAGTCGTATTATTTATTTATCTGGATTTTATTGCCCCTCCAAACCGAGTTGTATAAAATATGCTGTGTTTTAATTTAAATAAATAAATTTAAATTTCGGCCATTGAATATAAAGTGATCTCAAAAACTGTAAGTGTTTTGTCGAATAATGAGCCTATAATTTTCCCACTGCTGGGACACAGGCCTCCTCTCTGTGAGAGGGAGCAGGCCGTAATCCACCACGCGGGCCCAGTGCGGGTTGGTAGATGTCACATGTCTTCTAATTCTTGGTTCTAGGACATGCCGGTCTCCTCACGATGTTTTCCTCCACCGTTTTGAGAGCAGTGGCGATGAAATAATTTACACAAAGTAAAGTGTTTTGTCGAGACAATACTAACTGTTAACTCATAATCAAGTTATCAACAAATAAATCGAGCAAACAGATAAAATATGAACACACAAATACTGTGTCAAGGCAATGTTTGCAAGCCCACTGAGCAATGGAAGCGACCTGAACAAACAAATTAAGTGCCGACATGGTAGTATTTGCTTATGGCCTTAAAGTTACACAGTCACTTTTAAGCACTGATGTTCATCTCTCGCATAGAATGCTACAGAAGGTCGGGTCTATACATCATCATCTGCCTAGCCTTTTCCCAACTATGTTGGGGTCGGCTTCTAGTCTAACCGGATGCAGCTGAATACTAGTATTTTACATGGAGTGACTGCCTATCTGACCTCCACAACCCAGTTACTTCCCCTTGGTAAGACTGGTTGTCAGACTTTCAGGCTTCTGACGACCCGTCACAACTGTCAAAGATCTACAAATGATAGCTGGTTCTATTTCTAGTTAAGTATGAGTTAGTATTTGGCACATTATATTTTTTTTTTGTATGTATAGAGTAGTGAGTTTCGTTTCATGATTTATTTTACGTTATTCAAGTTATTTAAGGTTTAATAAAAATATTGTCGACAGCGAATTGCACTTTTCACAATTGCCCGAATCAATGGAATAATTGATTATATTGAGAGTGGACAATACAAGTTTCATTCACGTGCTAAAGTGTTAAAATTGCAGCAGATATTTGTATCAATACAGTCCCCTTTTTTGCTGTCAAACCGTTATAAAATATTCACAAATTTTACATGGAGCGACTGCCTATCTGACCTCCACAACCCAACTGGGTAATACTATTATACCCTTAGTTAGACTGCTATCTAACTGCGTAACTTATTTGCGTAATCGATTAAGACTAATTTGCTTCATTTTGACAGTTCAACAACATTCACTGCGTTATTTACGATGTCGAGATTTTTTTTTTTTGATTTTATGATAAATATGATCGAATTAGATTCGAATTGATTCTTACATTTAGTTCAAACAGTGAGAGGTGCTAGTGGCTAAGTAATAACAGCCGCACGGGTCGATCCATCAGGTTAAGCTACGCTTGCCGGGGTGGTCCGTGGATGGGTGACCATCTTTACATATCGAGACTCCTCCATGCCTCGGAAAGCACGTTAAGCCGTTGCCCCCCCCCATGTAAAATGGTATTCAGCTGCATCCGGTAAGACTGGAAGCCGACCCCAACATCTGTTGAGAAAAGGCTAGGCAGATGATGATGATGATTTCGTTCAAATTCTGATCGATGGTGTATAACGCAATTACTACTATATATACTACTATAATATATACTGGTTGGTAAGGTCAGGTCCATACAACGAGCGAAAACGCACGCACACATAGATACGCTTCACATAGGTACAGCGAGTGCAAGCGCACTTGCAACCGGCATTTGTAGGCGTCAATGTGTGCGTGCGCCTGTTTTCGTTCGTCGTATAGAAGTATAGTGGAACCTTCTGTACTATTTTATCCGAAGCTCGATCACAATTTACTACACAGAGCAAGCAATTTTTGCGGTTAGGCATTTCAGAAACCTGTGCTTTAAGTAAACGTTTTTGATCATACTGTGGCCAAAAGCTTATTGTTAACTAGCATAAACAGTTTTGAGAAAAATATACAACTTTGGTTTCTGTTACTGTAAATAAGTTATTACATTCCGGCAGTGCCCCCAGATGTAGTAGTAATTCAAGCCAAGTAATTATATTTATTAAAGAAATAAAGATGCCGAATAGATAGGTAGGTACTGAATTAACAGACTTGGTTTTACATTAAATCTCACATCTTTTTGCGGTAGAAGTACTGTTGCGATACTTGCATTTTTTTTACATGTTTTATTTTTGGTGGGTACTTTTTGTCGATTTATGTGAGCACAAACGTATGGAACAGATGTTTTTTTTTTTCACAATTTCGTATTTGATCTCGTAGTAAAAGTGACCCATACTGATAAATATCTATCAAGACCCCTTTGTGGTTTAGGATCAACTTAAATTACTATGGTCTTGTTTGTAATTCTGACAGAACCTGTTTATCTGTTCAAGACAAAACAGCTATGATAATCATAGAAAAAAAATGTGGTTTCCTTAAGAGTGCGCTGTCTAAATTTCCTTTTTTTTTGTCTAGAATTTCTCCTCGCTTTCCTACACGAACTACGAGCATTCGAAGTTACATCGAGGAGTATGTGGCTCCCAGCACTGTGGCATGAACACCAGCCACGCAGACGGTGGGGAGTCTACTGCCGAAGCCTTGAAGAACTGCCTGAATGCCACCATACATCAAGGCTATGGATTACAGGTAAGAACTTAGATAGAGAATATTCTATAATGTCATCATCATCTTCCTGCCCTTGTCCCATGTTACTTGTGGTCGGCGCAACACGTTTTCTTTTTCCACTCTCCCCTGTCAACCGTCACGCTATCATTTACTCCCTTCTCTTTCATATATCATTCCTCACACAATCCATCCATCTTTTCTTTGGCCTCCTCTCCCGCTCCCTCCATCAACATTTATATTCATCAATTTTTTTAGTCACATGCGTTTCGTCCCTCCTCGTTTCGTCCATTACATGCCCATACCAGGCCAAACGATTACCTTTTAACTTTTCTGTCACTAGCACCACTTTTAGAATATTATTTATTGTATGGAGTTTAAACAGCCTGTAATGTTTTCACTGCTGGGACACTGGCCTCCTCTTTGTTAGAGAGAGTGGGCCATAATCCACTACTCGGCCCTAGTGCTGGTTCGTAGATGACACATTTTTGGTTCTAGGACATCCAGGTTACATCGCGTTGTTTTCCTTTACCGTTTTGAAAACAGAGGTGATTCAATTAATTATACATGCGTAAAGTGAATGCCTGGGTTCGAACCCACGAACGTAAGCCGGGGCCGCTCTTCGCCGCGACTTACGACTTGTATGCTTGTAGGCTCGAACGCGCTTTACTTTGTGTAAATTATTTCATCACCCCTGCTCTCAAAACGGTGAATCTTGTCGGCATGTCCTAGAATCAAAAATTCGAAGACATGTGACATCTATCAACCCGCACTGGGCCCGCGTGGATTACGGCCACACCCTCTCACAGAGAGGAGGCCTGTGTCCCAGCAGTGGGAACATTATAGGCTGATTATGAATGTCAAATGCGAGTATGGAAAATGACTAACCAATTCAACCAAACTACCAAGCGGTTTCCAGAAATAACAAAGTGTTTGAACTGGTTTATGCGCTATTAGGTACAGATGCGAGTCGTAATTTAAACCAATAATTGCCGAAACTAGAAACATAAAACGTTTCCACTATTTTTCTAACTTATTGGATCCCTCCCTTGTTGTGAAAAAACAAACGACAGTGTTGTTCTTCTAAACTATGCAACAGATTATGATGCGTTACTTTTTATGTATATGTAACTTACATTTATCTATAATGAAGAAATCTCGATATTTTTTCAAATAGTAAAAACCGGGTGAAGCAAGGTTTGGTTTCTAGTTTTAAGTCATCATCTGCCTAGCCTTTTCCCAACTATGTTAGGGTCGGCTTCCAGTCTAACGGGATGCAGCTGAATACCAGTACTTTACATGGAGTGACTGCCTATCTGACCTCCACAACCCAGTTACTGCCCCTTGGTAAGACTGGTTGTCAGGCTTCTGACGACCCGTAACAACTGTTATAGATCTACAAATGATAGCTGGTTCTATTTCTAGCTAAGTATAAGTTGGTATTTGGCACATTATATTTCTTTTTTGTATGTATAGAGTAGTGAGTTTCGTTTCATGATTTATTTTACGTTATTCGCAAAAGCGTAACTTTTTAAAAGGTCTAATAAAAATATTGTCGACAGCGAATTGCACTAACAATTGCTCGAATCAATGGAATAATTGATTATATTGAGAGTGGACAATACAAATTTCATTCACGTGCTAAAGTGTTAAAATTGCAGCAGATATTTATATCAATACAGTCCCCTTTTTTGCTGTCATGCCGTTATAAAATATTCATCAACAGCAAGGCAGATATTCTATGAATACCTACTAAATAATGCATAATTTATGCCCAATTTTTTAATAATAGGATAGTATTTTAATTTTATTTAATTGTTTATAATTATAATAATTATAATATAATATACTAATTTTATTTAATTAATTTAATTGGGGAAACTAATAGCAGCTCAACAGCATTCCAAATATATTTTGCAGCGCAACTGTGGCGCAGCAGTTGCGCTATTGAATGCATCTCATCATCTGCCTAGCCTTTTCCCAACAATGTTGGGGTCGGCTTCCAGTCTAACCAGATGCAGCTGAATACCAGTATTTTACATGAAGCAACTGCCTATCTGACCTCCACAACCCAGTAACTGGGTAATACTATACCCCCTGGTAAGACTGGTTGTCAGACTTTCGGGCTTCCGACGACCCGTAACAACTGTCAAAGATCTACAAATGACAGCCGGGACCAACGGATTAACGTGCTTTCCGAGGCACGGAGGAGTCTCGGCATGTAAAGATGGTCACCCATCCACGGACCAACCCCGGCAAGCGTAGCTTAACCTGTTGGATCGACCCGTGCGGCTGTTATTACTTACCCACGAGCCCCTCCGCGCTATTGAATGCATCTGTCATTATAATTATACATACAAGATATTATTAAAATAACTGATCACCCGAAAGTGGTAATTGAACCCATCAATATTATGAACAACCTTTATTAAGGGACCAGCAGAGAAATCATGAAAAAAATCAGCTGATCTACCATGTAAGTATACCACGATGTCGCTGATCGACCGCAGGGCGCCGCGCCGTCTAGTTGCAAATTAAATTGAAAGAATTCCATTGTATTGACGACTAACGCCACACTATTATTTGTCATTAAATTTTTAGGGTTCCGACATTAAAAGGAAAAACAGAACCTTTTTAATTAAGATACCTTTCTAGTCCGTCTGTCAAAAATTTTGCTCAAGATGGTCTACGCAACGAAGAAATTATAATTTGGGCCTGTTAAGTTTCCATGACACGCACACAGATCGCTTAAAAGACCAAAAGTGTTTTTTAAGGTTGTACCCTTCCTAAGTTTTTATCTCGCTCGTACTACACTACTCGCGGCCTGAGTGAGAGCGAGACGAAGTGGGGTAGGGAAGTGGTGGCTCTCAAGCCTCGAATAGTTTAGGTAATTGCTTTTTATTGTGAAAATAATGGTAATTTTTTATAAAATGAAAAAAACGTATTACCTGCTTTATATGTAGTTCAGTTATTATGTTTCATGATCTAATTTGAAGTATTTTATGTACCCGTGGTTTATAGTTCGGTTTAGAGGTAACTTAGGATTTTTTTCTATATGTAGGTGGTATAATGGTGTTTTCGTCAAACATAGGACCTGGCATCAATCCTCAACTTTATCATATATTTATTTCAATATTAATGCTGCAGTATTTTCGGCATAACGGAGGATCATGCTAAGCAATTTGAGGTAGGGTACGCCCTTAAATGTGTCGCCTCACCGTATCCGCACTGCAAAAAAACCTCAAATAATAATTATTTTCTTTATATAGGTGGATTCTCTATCAGTTCGGTATTGCAAGACTCAAGATGACTACATACCACCTGATGTCTTGGACTACGTCATCGGGGTCCTACTGCTGGGTCTACTACTGGTCAACTTGGGCTGCTCCGCGTATTACTTCTTGTGGCCTGTGGAGAAAGGAGAAGGTAAATAAATGTCTATTTTGAGGTAAGATATGTGATACCTGAGAGCAGTGGTGGCTGGCGCTTTACTTTGTGTAAATTATTTCATCGCCACCGCTCTCAAAACGGTGAAGGAAAACATCGTGAGGAAACCGGCATGTCCTAGAACCAAAAATTTCGAAGACATGTTACATCTACCAACCCGCACTGGGCCCGCGTGGTGGATTGCGGCCCGGTCCCTCTCACAGGGAGGAGGCCTGTGTCCCAGCAGTGGGAACATTAAAGGTTGATTATGGTATGTGATACCTAAGATATGTTCTTGAATACGTTCATCGCTACCGGTGACCGGACCCTGCCCAGTATATAGGCGCCTCGTAGGTCACCGGTGACCTCAGGGCAGAACTGTTTTCAAACCTATTTTGTGAGCCGTAGGACACTTATTCCGTAGATTTTGTGTATGTATAGTATACCTACGTGCGCACAATGGTTTTCGTTTACCTTGACACTTATCAGATTGACTTAGAAAAATCTTCCGCGAATTCGTTTATGATGCGAACTGCGGAGGTTTGAGTTTTAAACATTATTTATATTTTAATTTAAAACGTTTTGAAGGAAAATCGTTACGAAAAATCCAGCATTTCTTTCTATTAACTTAAAGGAAGTGCCTTCACTGCCGGTGCCGTTTGCTGAACTGGCTGCCGGCGCTGAATTTGGTTGTCTGTCAGTTTGGCGTATGGAGTAGATAGGCAGGGTAGACATAATTAAAAAAACATGTAATAGAGCACATTTTTTTCCATATTACAGTAATAAAGTACTATCCGAAACCGAACTAGTAAGATGAGGATTAGCCGGTGCCGCGGCAGCGGCCGGCGAGTGCCAAAAACTACTAGAATATGCAGAAAAACATATTTCAGAACCGGTTAGTTAGTTGGGGTTCTGAATACTGGAAGGGTTTCTATAAACGCTGTGCCGCCGGTGTCCATTATGGGAGCCGGCGGTGACATTACTGCCGGTTCCCAATGCCGTTATTTTTGTGAGCTGGCGCCGGCAGCGGAGGCACTCCCTAACATAAAATATAATTGAGATAACAGGAATCACAAATGGTCTTTTTTTTTTGTTGCAGCGAATAAATTCATGCTGGCTTTCTGCGTGCAAAAGAACTGGAAAGCTTTGAAGCATGGAGGCAGCGCTGAGGGTGGAATCTTCAAGTGTTTCCAGGCGTTGAGGTACTTATTTTTTTTTCACTTTGGGAAATCATCAAACTACTTCTCCCTCTCTGGGCAGAGCGGGAGGGCGTGTCAGACTTTTACTGACTAAAACCCACCCGTGTTCCTTCAGTTGCCTGTTGCCAAGGGCCCCGGTATCCCTTTCGGAGTTTCCCTCAGGCGTTGGGGTACCTAAGGATTATAAGAAAGATGTCACAAAAAAAATAAATTAAAAAAAATGATAATTTTAACAGATGAAGAAGTATGCTCGAATGACGGCCTTGATCTAAGGTCATAAGCGCTGCTACTGAGCAAATCCTTTGGGTTCCATTCCCAGGTCAAGTAAAGTGTTATTGGAGTTTTTGATCAGGAATTGCTCAGTAGCAGCCTGAAGTCTAGATTTATGCCCGGTTGATGGCAACCCACATTACCCCAGTTATGTTTAAGCTCCAGGTAATTTGGGGCGAGCCTATTGCCATCAACCGAGGACAAATCCAGTGCTGGTACTAAGAAATTCCTAAGTAATCGAAAGCCCACTTGGGAATCGAACCCAGTACCTCATGCTCAGCATTAGCGCTACTAAGTACCTATTTCTATGCAAAATGAAAATGTAATAAAAAAAAATATTTAAAAAACAAAAAACCCGACTTTAAAAACTTATAACCGAAAAGAGAAAAACAAGCATTGAACTTTGTTTTTGTAAGGTTTTGCAGGCGGGGACCAACAAAAGTTACACCATATTTCAGGTTATTGGTTTGTTGCAATACCTTACAAACAACAATGTTCAATGCTTGTTTTTCTCTTTTCAGTTAAGTGTAGGTTTTTGCAGTTGGGTTTTTTGTTTTTTAAATATTTTTTTTTTTTCAAACTTTTTAGTTTTATTAATATTTATAGGTAAGTATTTGGAGTTAACTCATTACTAGCTTTTATATGATACCAACATTGTTGTAATCTATTGTTAAAAAAAACCTTACCCTCCGTTTTTTTTGTATTTGCAGACGAAATATAAAATAAAAAAATAACCTATGTCACTCTCACAACTAAGACGAACCTAACCACATGACACCCCGTATGTTAAAATCCATCAAGCCGTTTAGGTTACAGAGCGTGCCAAAGAAATAGACATACATACATACATAGATACAAACATACATATATACTCTCGAAACATTACCCTCCTTTTGGGGCAGTCGCATAAAAAATCCGGTTAGTCCCCCAATGCTCTAGTCCCTCTATGCTCGACTCGTAAAATACCTACTAAAAAGTTTCGCTATGCACGAAATTAAATTCGCGGGCAGTGATGAAGAAAACTGTTAAAGTGTAATATTTTATTACCATTAAGCACCACAGAATAACTAACTTGGCTGAATCTTGGAATGATAGATTTAACAGATCTATTGGCATAAACACTTTTTTTTTTTAATTCTACATACTTTCTATCTTGTGGGTCCAGTATTGTCTTACAGCTCTATTCATATATACATTTCTTAACTCCGAATTGCTCTGAAACTCGCTTGGCCTTATCCGACTATATTTTGACTTTTTTGATTGTCAGAACTAGACAAAACAAATTTTAACTTACAGACGCTTACGCATATTAATTTAAATCAAACAATTTTTTTTCCAACTGTACCTTCCATTGTTTACGAAGAATCGAAGAATTTCGTGCATAGCGAAACTTTGTAGTAGGTATTTTACGAGTCGAGCATAGCGGGACTAGAGAATAGGGGGACTAACCAAAAAAATCCAGCCTTAATTATAGGTACATTTCCTGTATTTGCCGAGGACTTACACAATATTCTATGTCAGTACTATAAACAATAGTTTAGCCTACATTTAGCATGTACCTCTCACCTCAATCAGACGCCAGCGTCATCCTTGATTAAAATCGTGCAAGAGATATTGACGAGTATTCCCCGGCGATTAAAAACGACATAAATTGCTGTGCAGCCATTATGATTGCGGTTATTGGTTTTCGATGCATCTGAGATATAGTCGATATAGTTTTAGAGTGGATAATAAAACATCAGGGGTCTTAATAAAAAAAAACGAAACATTTGTTCAATGTGTGTCTAATCCAGTTTTTTCGTGAAACTCCATAAATTATCGTGTTTAAAAGGTGTTTAGCCTAAACAACTAATAAACACGGTTTTGTGGTAGTAAGGTAGGTATTTTAGACCTTTTTTTGAGTGTGGGAAATCATCAAATGACTTCTGCAGCTCTGGGCGGAGCGGAAGGGCGTGTCAGACTTTTACTGACTAAAACCCACCCGTGTTCCTTCAGTTGCCGGTTGCCAAGGTCCCGGTATCCCTTTCGGACTTTCCCGCAACCCTGGCAGGAGTATAGACATAACACCTAAAGTTTTATTGTCGGGTCGGCTTTCAGTCTAACCAAATGCAGCTGAATACCAGTATTTTACATAAAGCGACTGCCTATCTCACCTCCACATACCCAAAAACTCCTTGGTAAGACTGGTTGTTAGACTTGTCAAAATCGAATTTTCAAAAAAAGAATTTTCTAAATCGTTATTTTTGACAGTCGTCAAAAATAACAATTATGAACATTATTTTTTCATTTGTTATAGGAAGTTTGCGCAGTAGTTCCATAATTATAATTTTTACTAACTTTTCTTGGGTAGTTTTTGAGTTAGCTTCAATAATACGTATATTTTCCCCCACTTAGTCTATGTGGATGATGCTATTATAACTTCCTGTCACTGTTATTAACATAGCAGGTAGTAGTAGGTATTCGAGTTCGTGTAGGGTAGGTAGGTACCACAACTAAAAAGAGAAAAATGAAAACTTTCTACAACAAATAAAACCACTTCTTTTCGCTTAGACTCGCGACAATCTAAGAAGTCCGTTTTGACAGCTACCAAACTACTTTGTGTAGCGATGAAAAAAAAAATTGGTTCCTTATAAACTGATTCTCGAGACATATCGATTGAACATACTTAGAGAGTTTGTAATCTACGACTTATCTACATTGCTAAAAACTGATTCTCAAGGCTTAACGTTTTATTACATGTACGAGAACGAAACGTCAAAACGGACTTCTTAGATTGTCGCGAGTGTAGTAGTGTTTTTTTTTGGCAGTTGGTTGTTTTTTTTTTGTTTTCCCTGACGTGTGGCCTACCGTACTATCATGGTTTACATAATATTTTAACCTATGGTTTCAAGAATGAATGAGCCAAAACTTTCCCGACTGTTTTATGAGAATGAAATAGGTTCCTAATGAACTTCAATACATACCTATGTAGAAACTTTAGACGAACCTGATGTAAAATCGTAATTGCGCTGCAGTGATTGCGGTTAGCCGTCGGTATTCGATGCATCCTCGATACGGTGGTACATAGTGCGGTAAATATGAACAGAAGGTCGGTTCCATTCAACGAGCGACACCGCACGCACACTTTAGACACACTTCACGTACAGCGAGTGCAAGCGCACTCGCAACTGGTATTTAAGAGGAAATAGGGTCGGTCTTTTCTCCATCAAAATCCAAAATCATAATTCGAGGTTCGGGTCTTGTCTATTTCCTCCTCCAATATTGGACCAATTTTAAAGATATTTTATACTTGCTGCGCCCCGCGGTTTTGCCCGCGTAAGTCTCGATCCCGTGGGAATATCGGTTTAAAAAGTATAATGATGAATATCGGGATAAGATTCTATGTGTTAATCCCGGTTATAAACTATCTGTTTGCCAAATTTCATCCAAATCCATTCAGTAGTTTTTACGTGAAAGAGTAACAAACATCCATTCATACAAACTTTCGCGTTTATAATATTAGTTAGATATTGAATAAGAAGGATATTTACTGTGTCCCTATCTTTTTCTTTTTTCATTAATAGTTGTAAAATTTGTACAATAGGCCTCTGATGACAGCGGTCTAAACCGGCAATTTTGAGCATTTTCTGGGGGTTCTAGTGCTTCTACAGATAATATATAATCAAAACGGAAAACATAGGGTCATAGAACTAGTTGATATTTATTTTACTGTAAAAAAACCATTGCTCTAAGGTTATAAACCAGAGTGAAAACAAGTGAGAGCGTTTGCATGGGGAGGGGACCCTATTTCCTCTTAAGGCCCTTACATACTTGCGCGACTTGTAGCGCAACGCGACGCTGCCACATTTTTTGCCGTGAAGTTTTCTCAGAAATTGTTTTGTTAAAGTCACGTCGCGCTGTCGCGTCGCGCCTGTTTGTGGGAGCCTTTATTATGGAACAGTTTGAGATCGCCGTACGTACGCGTCTGTGTGCGTGTGCCTGTTTTCGTTATGTGGAGCCGACCTTCTGTACCTATCTATTTTGTAATAGTATAGTACGTAAGAAAGTACTGCACGTTATACGTGACTTGCCAAGCGCGAAAACCTAATGGAAAAATGGTTAAGTAAATGTAAATTAGGTATTGCAGTTCCTGGCAATTTGGGTCTTGTGTGACTGAATAAGGGCTATTAAAATAATACAATCATTATTTTGTAACTTTAGACAATATAATTAAAGTACACATATAAATTGTGAAGGCACAGCGTGACTATCGCCGCGTATCTCGCGTCCGTTGAAATGGCGCCTGAATAATTTGATTAGGATTTCAACATCAAGGTTTGGCACTTACATTATGGTTTGATGTTAAGTATTGTTTTTTTTTGCTGTCTCTTTAATTTGTCAAAGTGTGGTCGGGTTTTTCCATTAGCAATTTCTTAGTAACAGCCCGGAATTTGTAAGTTGGCGGTGTGGCTCGGAAATAATGTTGAGCCTGATCCATGCCAAGTCCTGCGCCTGATCTCTCTCCTGTAGCGTTGGATTGCCGTCCCATCGGACTATGAGAGTAAGGGAAGAAAAGGGGCACCTTTATCTTCAAAAAAAAAAAAATATACAAAATATTTTATTTCACATAAGCCTACATGGGCACTTATGAAACGTCAGAAGCTAGGTGCACTGTTCCAATTGGTCGTTTCCTATGGAGAAGAGCCGGAAAGAAACTCCACGGTTACTCTTTTAAAAGAAAATAATAACTGGCTTTTACAATATTTTCGATTTACTGTGTTAATAGTTATCGGAGTGTTAATAGTCTGCGCACACACTTGTGCATTATAATATCTCCCGCGCCGAAGGCTAGTCTCCGTTGAGATTGGTCGCCATGGCCGAAATTTGGTCTTCGTAACAAACCACGCTTGTATTTCCCAGAGGTATTCAGCTTAGTTCGCAAGTTATTTTTAGCCCAATCTTATGCAAAGTGTTATTGAAATAACTGAAAATAAAAGGGTCATTGTACTCATCATTATAAACAACTTTTAATAAAGGGAACAACCAAATCAGTTACCATAGATTTTGCCGAGTAAAGGCTCTTACATACTGGGGCGATTTGACGCGCGACGCGACACCGCCGCATTGTTCGCCGTGAAGTTTTCTCAGAAATTGTTTTGTTAAAAGTCGCGTCGAGCGACAAATCGCCCCAGTATGTAAGAGCCTTAATTAGGCGAAAATAAATTTAATGTAGGTATGGCGCGACTGATTCTTTTCGCGTTTTTAGGGTCTACCCCATACTAAACCCCCCAAAAGTTGTTAATAATGATGAGGTGTTCCGTTATTTTAATTACACTGTACTTCTTATGAAACTGCAATTTTTTTTGAAGATTGTGTTTTGTTTCAGATTCTACACAATGGTGATGATTCTCGGTCTACATTCAATGATCTTCATTGGTTATGGATACACGGCTAACCCCGAGTTTATAGAACGTGTAAGTTATTATTATTAAATTCCTAGTATACATATTTTGTACAGCCTACGATGTTCCCACTCCAGGGCCTTATAGGCCCCTCTCTGTGAGAGAGAGCGGGCCATAATCCACAACACGGGCCTACGGAGTGTTGGTTTCCTTGCATCCTCTTTTTATGAGCAACGCTACTTTAAAATCGTGTCTGGGTTACTTGATGTGGAAGGCAGAAAACTGGGTGTGCGACTTGGGAGATGCCTACGTCCAGAGGGCCTAAACCGGCCATATTAGCAATTCCTCTAAAAGCAGTTCATTTTCTGACTCCCAGCTGTCATTAGCCATTCCTCTAATTTGACATAAAAGCAATTCATAATTTGTGGACCATTTTACGAATCTCCATAGAAAACTGTCAAACAAATGAATTATTTCGTAATATAAATTACAAGCAGATCATATTATGAATTGTCAGTTTGTGACATTTTACGATGATTCTTAATATTTTCATATTATGATTTTGCTAAAGTGACCGTTTTAAGCCCCCAGTAGAGGATTGCGATAGGTTGAAATGATTGATTGAAGCGAAACGCATGGAAAGATCCAACTTCTATTTGTCTTCCATTGAAGATAGCCATTTTCTATCTCCAAAGGTCTTCATCTTTCTAGATGGTTTACCCTTTATAATAAAAGATTATCGTTGATATCGATTCAAAGCCAAAAAATAAATTAACAATATGGCCGATATAACTTGGCAGGTCTAAACATAGGCTCTGCGAACTTTCGCGCATGTTCTCTCACTCACAATCACCTCATGTCACCATTTGGTTCCTAAATTTTTTACTACGTAGCCCTCTGCCCGAAATTCGGAACTGCCACGGTATATCGGCCGTCAATTAATCTACCTAGCCTTTTCCCGACTATGTTGGGGTCGGCTTCCAGTCTAACCGGATGCAGCTGAATACCAGTATTTTACATAGAGCGACTGCCTATCTGACCTCCACAACCCAGTAACTGGGTAATACGATATCCCTTGATAAGACTGGTTGTCAGACTTTCGGGCTTTGACGACCCGTAACAACTGTCAAAGATCTACAAATGACAGCCAGGAACAACGGCTTAACGTGCTTTCCGAGGCACGGAGGAGTCTCGATATGTGAAAATGGTCACCCATCCACGGACCAACCCCGGCAAGCGTAGCTTAACCTGATGGATCGACCCGAGCAGCTGTTATAACTTAGCCACGAGCTCCTTCGTAGTAAAGTTGTAAAAAAAGTTAAAAAAAAAGTTAAAATTGGTTAAAAACGAAGTTATACTTTTTCACAAACGTTCCCATAAAGCCTATAAAACTAGCCGACAAAATGTTAAATTGTGGGTTAAATACATAACATAGACCTCTGATACCAAAAACCACGGAATGTCACCAATTTAACAAAGCATTAATTGAATAAATCTGTATCGGAACCATTAATTATTGATGATGTGATTAATTGAAATGCAATTGGTTTGCAATTCATGGAGGATTGCGATAAATAATAATATTATTGGGCTGGTAACCATTAAATCAAACGCATATAGCGTACACTAGTGACAAAACAATTTTGTGCTCTACTCTTTATTATTTACATCATACAAATTACGGTATGAATGTAGAATTAATTTATACAGTTGGACACTCTATGTAAAATAGTTAATTGATTCAGGCGTGACTTTGCGGAAATCCATTATAAAATACAATAGACGTAGATAATGTAGTAACCTATGCCGCTTGACTATTCTTCAAGAGTCAAAAAAACCCTGTAAGAAATCGACACATGTTTCACCTCTCAACGAGGCATCCTCAGGATGACGATTGACCAATTGCAATCCAGAACGCGACGTGTTACCACACCGAGCGCTGGAGCTACTTTGCGTCCAGCGCTCGGTTTTTTATGACTCTTGAAGAATAGTCAAGCGGAATAGTTTACTACATATATCTACG
The DNA here is from genome assembly GCA_948473465.1 of Lithophane ornitopus. Lineage (NCBI taxonomy): Eukaryota > Metazoa > Arthropoda > Insecta > Lepidoptera > Noctuidae > Lithophane > Lithophane ornitopus. The sequence continues at coordinate 11,797,010 of OX419637.1, read as the reverse complement.
TCTATTGTATTTTAATCTATGTAATAGGTTATTCCACTAATCCCCATCGAAAATACCCATTAATGGGGATTTGTGAACTTTCTGGTCCACAAATCCCCATCAATAGGGATTCGAGAACTGGAGTTCACAAATATGGTTTATGGTTTAAGACATTTATTTCTCAAAAACAGAATACAATTATTCACTTAGAATGAGAAACACTGGTTACTTACTTAACAACGTTCATATGAACGAGTATCGGAACGGTTCTTTTTTGTTTATTATTTTTTATTTCTTATTAGTAGTAGATACAATATAGTTGGTCGCTAACACTAAACATTAAGTTAGTAAAATAAACTATGCTAAAAAGATCGAATTTGGAAGGTATGTTTAAAAAAAAAAAAAAACTTGATGTAGGTGATCTGCAAAAATATTGAGTCTATGAGTCTATGTTACGTGTCGAAGCACAGTTCCTATCATAGTTGGCATTGAAAGCATAGGACTAATTCCTATTAAAAAGTTTATGTAAATATTCTAGGTTATTATAAAATACTTAGACTAAGATAATTGAAAACTTTTCATTACGTGGAACTTTAATTTCTTTTTAAATAAGGGAAAAGATTGTATTTCCTTAATATCTTTCGGAAATTCGTTATACATTTTGACACCCTCATACTTAAAGTTTCTAGTGCCGTAGTTGGTCCGTGGTCTACTGTATAGGCAGATATCATTGGCATTCCTCAGTAACCGGGTCTGAATTTGAGCTTTTTAGTAAAGATTATTTGAGAATGTGTATCTTTTGTTTGTATCTTGCGTATAAGGATGCAGGTATGGAATTTATATATTTGAGTAAGTGACATTAATTTGGTTTTATGAAAAACGGTTTCGGTTGGCGTTAAGTAATTGAGATTAAAAAGCAATTTGATGATTTTATTTTGAGTGATTTTATTTTGAGTGTCCCCATTGGTTTAAAAATAAAATACAAACACGGGATATTAATAATAATTATGATAGCCCAATAACCGCTGGGCTGTGGAGAACAGATAGGCAGTCGATTCATATAAAATACTGGTATTCAGGTGCATTGGGTTAGACTGGAACCTGAACCCAAGATAGTTGGGAAAAGGCTAGGTAGATTATGAGACAAAACAGTTCTGCCTTGTATCAAAACAGGTTAATTGGATTCTAAAGACTGCGCAAGAATACGAGATTGTTAGTTTAACACAAACTAAACCAAAGTTAAAGCACTTAACTAAATATTTCACAACTTTAGTGCATTAACTGTGCTATAAAGCTTCGTTTAGTTATATTCCTCGCAGTTAATTTACTTGTGCAACTTCAAGCCGTGTATAAAACAGATAGAGTAAATGCCAAAGAGTGATTGTTGTACGTATGTGTGTACAATCTACATCGTTGTCTGCGTAACCTTAGATTTTCTTACGTATGGTATCGTGTTCATTTGATAAATAAAAGTTAGCAAAACTGGTGGCGACCGCGTACCAGAAGACATGGCGTTGGAAGGCCTCCCCATGGTGGACCGATGACCTTGTGAAGGCCACAGGAATCCGCATGGATGCAGGAAGCACAGAACTGGTCGAAGTGGAGGTGCTTGGGGACGGCCTATGTCCAGCAGTGGACTGTCTTTCATGATGATGATGATGAAAACTTGTTGAAGGTCGCGGATAACTGCTAAATGCGGACAACAGGACCAGATGATCTATTTTATAAAAATCTCACCATGACACGTTGACATCTCACTTCACCTAAGTTTTCATTAGGTGAAGTGAGATGTCAACGTGTCAATCCATAGTTTTACCGTTAACTGTTTCAACTGCACTCTAACTGCAAAGCAGTTTGGTATTGCAGTCGTACTAAACTGCATTCAAACTGCAAGAATGCAGTTCGTAACCTTTTCATCTAAAATCATGAAATTTGGCAAGAAGCAAGGAAAGAGGCAAGCATAATAACAGAGAAAAGCCCTAAATCGTTAATTTGTAGTTTTTTAGGGGCATGAGGAACAGGGTGTAAAGTTCACTCATCCACCATAGAAAAGGGAGAATCCTCCGACCAGACGGGTGTTGTGTCTGGCGGGCAACTGCCCAACGATTGATGTTGGGTTCTCGTATATATGTCCACTGCACGGTAAACTTTAATTGCGCGATGCAGGATTTATGTGACGTCTGTCTGACGTCAGGTCTTTGATGCGTAGTTCGCATGTGGCGATGTAGATACCGCCACAGTTTTACCAATTTTTTTTTTTTTTTTTTTTTGCGATTACATACAACATACATATTTTGCAGTTGGAGAATTTACCGTGACGTATACCGATGTATGGGAGAACATATTGTTTTTCAACTACAATGTTAAGTTTGTTTTTGGGAAAAATTCATCCCAACTACGGAACTCTTCAGCGTGGTCTGACACGCACTTTGCCGGTTTTTAGACTCGAAGACCCAAGTTATTGTGAAACACAGACTACGGCAATGAGTGTTTACGAAACGTTTTGTCATTTTGTGTGTATTGGAAATGGCCACACATTTGTGGTGCAGACCAAGTTACTATTTCGTCTATAGACTGATTGTCAGGAAACTATACTTTAAAACGGGTAAACTAGACAGAACAGCTACCCAAATCATTGTCAATTCAAAAGTACTTGGTTTATTATTGACATAATACGTATGTTATCTAACGAAGGGCGTTCAATATTATAGAGTCTAAACATGCAAAAAAAAATACACGAAAAAGAAACACTGTTGAAATACAAGTGTGCGTGTACAGAGTGAATATTTTTGTGAATATTTCAATATTCAATTACTTTAGGTATTTTTTTTTTAGCATGTATGGCCGCTATTCTTTTGCGGGTTAACGGGACAGCCCTTTTTTCCTGTTAACCCGCAAAATCAAGGGCTGGTTTTTACCTTGACTAGAGGCTAAGCATTGCCATACAACGTGGCAATGCCGTAAGTCTCTTCGGTACATGACCAGCCGACAGCGATGCGGAGGAATTTTTCGACGCCATATTTTAGTATTTTAATAGCTTTAGTCAGGTTAGGTTATTATTACATTTTAATAAAAAAGATAATGCATTTAATTCGAGTTTGTGACATAATGATATTGGCCTATGGCGTTCGCACTGTTGGGACTCAGACCTCATCTTTTTGAGAGGGAGTGGGCCGTAATCGATCACGTGGGCCCAGTGCGAATTGTTGCATCGACACCTTCAGATTATCATGAAAATTCACGCCACCAGTTGGCGCCACTTTGAAAAGAGGTTTCGATGTTGACATTTTATCCCATCAAATGTCAATCGGGCTTTTAAATACCGATATCAATTAAAATTCTAATAAGTCTCCCTAATGACAGTTGAAGGTTTATGGTAAATAAAATATGGTTCATCATTCGTTTCATTCATTCGTTAATCATTCAGTTACGACTAAAGAAATTATAGGCGCTTTGACACTTTGACAGGTGCCCGGACCTGACTTCTTAGTGCTGTCACCTAGTGAACTTCATTTAAGAAAACCCTAAGTCAAAGTCAAATAATTTATTTCAAAAAGGCACTTTTATGGCACTTTTGAACGTCAAAAAAACCCTCATTTGAAACTCCCGGTTCGTCCCCCTATGCTCTAGTCCCGCTATGCCCGACTCGAAAAATACCTACTAAAAAGTTTCGCTATGAAGGAAATTCTTATATTCTTCGTAAACAATGGAAGGTACAGTTGGAAAGAAAATTGTTTGAATTCAAATTAATATGCCTAAGCGTCTGTAAGTTAAAATTTGTTTTGTCTCGTTCTGACAATCAAAAAAGTCAAAATAACGGATAAGGACCAAACGAGTTTCAGAGCAATTCGAAGTTAAGAAATGTTTATGAATAGAGCTGTAAGACAATACTGGACCCATAAGATTTAACGGAGTCTGTATACTTTGTTACAAATCTTATCTTACTTAATATATTACAAATATAAATGAGAGCAGAAAACTAGTAAAATATAAAAGAGCGTAAATAAAAAGTCCCTGTATTCATAAAACTCATCAATTCATTCATCTTGTACACAAATACTCAACTATTTAAAAAAAATAGTTTTTTTTTATACCTAATAGAAAGCTAGGGTTTCTGCCAAGAGATCTGTTAAATCTGCCATTCCAACATTTAGCCAAGTTACTTGTTCTGTGGTGCTTAATAGTAATAAAATATTACACTAACAGTTTTCTTCATCGCTGCCCACGAATGTAATTTCGTGCATAGCGTAGGAATTTTACTAGTCGAGCATAGCGGGACTAGAGCATAGGGGGACTAGAGTATAGGGGGACTAACCAGAAACTCCTTTCATCAAACCAAAGTAAATATAGAATCGTGTAAACTGGACTAGTTTACACGAATCTATGATTACTTAGAAGTTTGCTTAACGGTCGGCTAAGTATAACAGGTTATACCGCTCATATGCAATACTCCAACGTACCATTTATACAGTATTGCGTTAACTACAGGTTCCTGGCCAACTAGCTTTTACTTTAAAGATGGTGCTATTTTCTCTACTTACTTACTTGTACTCTGCAGGTTAAGCTACGCTTGCCGGGGTTGGTCCATGGATGGGTGACCATCTTTACATATCTTTTCACTCCTCCGTGCCTGGGAAAGCACGTTAAGCCGTTGGTCCCGGCTGTCATTTGTTACGGGTCGTCAGAAACCCGAAAGTATGACAACCAGTCTTGCCAAGGGGTATCGTATTACCCAGTTACTGGGTTGTCGAGGTCAGATAGGCAGTCTCTCCTTATAAAATACTGGTATTCAGCTGCATCCGGTTAGACTGGAAGCAAACCCCAATATAGTTGGGAAAAGGCTAGGCAGATTGATTCTTAGTTGTACAGTGTACATAGTGCCATACCATGACCTATATAAAGTTCTCAAATAAAAACTAAAATAAACATACACATAATAGATACGCAACTTAACCGCGAAAACTGTTGACCTAGGCAAGTCAATGAACTCTTGCGTAACGAAACCGGTTGGAACTGGATTGGTGTTGTGTTTATTTTTGTTTGGCAACAATAATTACAGCAGTTCCTTTATTCGGAAACGGATCTTTTTTTTACCAAAAAACTTTTTTTTTTTTTTTTGTGTATTTTATTGTTTTCCGCTCCGTATTTATTTTCAAAGAAGATAGTATTTACATTATTGTCTGATTACAGACTTAAAATAATAAAAAACTTTATACAATAAAAAAAAAACATCTTCCAAAAATAACACTAACAAAAAAAAGTGAAAATCACTTTAATTTCGGAAGCCGGTGTCTTTGGTTTTTAATTTTCGGTTTTTGTAAAAATGTTTTTATTTCTCTCTTTTTAGCGGGTCAGTTTGTAATTTAAAACCATGTTTTGGGTCGTGTAGGTACCTACTGACGATGTCAAGTCTTTAACACTTACCATCCTTGCTGAGGCTGATTGGTGTCTCTCGCATCTTATATCAAATCTCTTGTGAAATAGCGACAAGTACCTAGTAATTTACTAAAAATATTACAAAGCAGCTCAAACAAGCAATTTAATGCATTATGACGTAACATCATTGCATATCGCAATGTTCTTAGTAAAACCATTAACCGTAAAGAAGGTTGGTAAAATACTAATTTTTTTTTTTACCATTTGCTGCTGACATTAAGCGCTTGATCGATTTGCTCGTATATTTCTTTTGCGTCATGTTAACTATTAATAGAGAAAAAAAATATTTTCTCAAACATACTTGGAAATTCGAACATTATTATGACAACATTCTTCGAGATAAATCGAAATTGCTATACTGGTTGAATACATACTAGCACCCGGCCGGCAATGTTTGTATGAAAATCCATACAACCCGTGCGTATTAACATGGCACCTGGCTCGGAACTCAATACTTCCCCCGCTACCCGCGCCGCGCCCCGCCGTCGCCGTGCGGGGAAGCGAGGGGAGGTACAAACGTCATTGAGCCAGGTGCCATGTTAATACGCACGGGTTGTATCGGTCATGTTAAGTGGCCAAATAAATTACTATGAACACTCATATTTGTCGTGCTATTTAAAAATGGAACGAACTTTTTACTTCAACACATGGAAAACAGTGAGGTTACTTATACAGCTGGGTCAAAATAAAAATCAAAAGTCATTTAATCAACTAGGCTGAGAATCAGGCTTTAGGCTGAAAATGGCACTTTTCAAACGTCAAAATTACATTAGACAGTCCCCTAAAAACGCCTACCCTTCACTGGGTCAATGGATGTATCAACCAACCGCTTTGCTATACACAATTATACAATAAAAAAATACTTAAAAGGAGATAAGCCTGATGAGCACTCAGAACAGATTATGAATGACAGCAATGCGGAACAATACTTTGATGCGTTTTTTTTAAAAATAGAATAGTTCTTTATTTGCACAGAAAGTAGGTACAAGTTACAGATGTTAATTTTAATAAGATCCTTATACTTTGATCTTTTTGGTATACACTTACATAAATTTTTATACATAAATCCAAGTTGCACGGTTACATTTCTAAAAAAACAGCCAATGTTATAATCTGTGATGATTGATTTTTTTTATTAATAATTAACCAACTTATGCAGCAATAGAGAGTAGAGCAGTGGTGGTCCAGTGGTAACGGCCACGACTTACGAGTTGTAGGTCGTAGGTTCGAACCCTGATAGGCGCTTTACTTTGTGTAAATTATTTCATCGCCACTGCTCTTGATGAGGCCTGTGTCCCAGCAGTGGGAACATTATAGGCTGATTATGTATGTAACCAACTTATATTTACAGTTTCCAGCACACATACAAATTATATTCAAGTTATTTCTCTCTTCCAGTCTTACGATGATTTCTTCAAGTCCCTTCTCTTCAACGCTCGCGTGATAGTGCAGATCTTCTTCGTGATGGGAGGGTTCCTCATGGCTTACAAGATGCTGGTCTATGCGGAGACTCATCAGTTTACGTTGAAGACTGTTCCCATGGCGCTGGTGAATAGGTGGCTCAGGTAAGATTTTTGATCGAATTATTACTGGTTATGCACATTATAAAATAGTGAGTTGATTAATCCAATTCATACCATGTGAGATATTGCAAAATTATGACTCTCATAGCTGCGCCCCACGGTTTCACCCGCGTAAGTCTCGATCCCGTGGGAATATCGGGATAAAAAGTATCCTATGTGTTAATCCAGGTTATAAACTATCTGTTTGCCAAATTTCATCCAAATCCATTTAGTAGTTTTTACGTGCTAGAGTAACAAACATCCATCCATCCATACTTACAAACATCTTTTTAGTTAGATTAGTGTCTTTATAAAAAAACATAGTAAAAATGTCAGTGAAGCTGTTCCCTCGGATTTGGTTCCAAGTGGTTTGTCAGGTGACGAATCTAACCGATTTATAGCTGCCTCTATCTTTTTACATATAAAAATGCAGTACAGTTTCGATAATCTGCCTCCTATTGATTCTTTAAAGGAGATCATTCACCGTCCATACAGTTTTGGGCTAAATGTGAAAGTAAAAACAAAGAGCTATATTCCGAAAAATTACGATTTTATCATCATTTTTTATTGCTACAAGCTATTACCGTAATTAGATGACTATTAATTATTTTAACGACAATATCAAGGGTGCCAAGGTGCAAACCTGTAAGGCAAATCCCTGCGCTATTATTTTATTTTGCGCTATTTTGAAAAATACTATTTTCATTATATACTGGGTGTTAGGGTAGACACCGTTATCCTTGAAACTAGTGGTTTGGTGTCATCTATACTATCTATAGTATACTTTTACTATGGGAGCAAATTTTAAATCACAAAAAAGAAATCAGCTGTTACATACATTTTGTCGATTTAAGTGGACACAAATGTATGGAACAGCTGTTTTTTTTCCGCGGCACTTTCATAATTTAGCCCTAAATGAATTTGGCCCTTGCCAGATTTTGTAGCTTCCTTCATGACAGCGTTCATATTAAACTGGTGATCCTCCATGTCCATACCTCAAAAAAAAAAATAACCAACTCTTTTAAATTGCAGGCAAATGACACATTTTCCTCTGTAAATATCACCATTTTTCTTTTTCAGATTAATGCCAGCAGTCTTAGTAGTAATGGGTCTGGCCATGACCTGGGTGCCTCATCTGGGGTCTGGACCCATGTGGGATGCAGTAGTGAGGAGAGAACGAGACATGTGTCGTATGAATTGGTGGCAGTTGGTCATTCTGAGCCCTAATCTTTTCCCGTTTGAGAACTTATGTTTACCTCAGGCTTGGTGAGTTTTTACCATTCTTATTTTAATGACAATGATTGTCTTATAGTCATGAGAATAAAAGAGTACTCAATCAAAATCAAAATATAAATATCTGACGATTTTATTTCACATAAACCGACATGGGCACTTATGAAACGTCAGAAGCTAGGTGCACGGTTCCAATTGGTCATTTCCTATGGAGAAGAGCCGGCAAGAAGGCATTGATGATGAATGCTCTTTCGTAATATTCGTAAGTTCTAGATGTTTATGATGTTTTCTTTCACTCAATGTATAAAAAAGTGAAATTTGAAGGCGATTGCCCACTTGCGCGTTCATGGGTTAGCTCAATAATTCGGAGTTAACAGCTAACTCAGGGCTAATCCAAAGAGAATTGCCAAGGGGTAGCGTGTTACCCCTTGGCAATTCTCTTGCTGCTGGGCTGTGGAGGTCAGATGGGCAGTCGCTCCAAGTAAAACACTGGTATTCAGCTGCATCCGGTTAGACTGGATGCCGACCCCTACATAGCTGGGTGGATTAACCCTGAGTTAGTTGTTATTCCAAGTTAGTTGTTAACGCGCAAGTCGGCCTAACGTATGTAATCTTAGAAAGCACGATATCATTGCAGGGTATGCTGATTTAGAAGCCACTTTTAACCTCTAAGGTCCACAAATTGGACACTTTTGCGTCACATTTTCGGGTCACAATTTGAAATAGTCGAGACCCGTCCGTCGATTACAGTTTGATCAATAAAGCGTGTTGCGATAAGGCTATGTCAGCGACGTCTTGGTACTTACATAAATATTTTTAAACAGCATTTAGAGGATTTTTCTTCGATTAACATTGATTGATGTTTGATGTCCTAGAACCAAAAATTCAAAGACATGTGACATCTACCAACCCGCACTGGGCCCGCGTGGTAGATTACGGACCGCTCCCTCTCACAGAGAGAAGGCCTGTGTCCCAGCAGTGGGAACATTATAGGTTGATTATGATGAGGTTCGATTCGGTAATGAAGCGTGTTGAATGGTTTTGAATAGCTGTTTGGAAGGGTCATCATTATCAACTGTCAAGTCTTTTCACAACTATGTTGTCAAAGTCAAATCATTTATTTCGATTAGGCACATAAAAGGCACTTTTGAACGTCAAAAACAAAGAAATAGAACTGATTTTAGTTGCCTTTACCAAAAGGTAGTTTTCGTATGGAGAAGAATGAGCAAGAAACTCCACCGTTACTCTTTTAAAAATGTTTTACAATATTTTGTATACATCAATAATTTATTTAGATGTGAAGACCATGCACCTAGAATAGGTAAAAATAATAAAAAATTGAGCAATGAAAAATAAATAAATTATGTAATGGTGCTCACATATTTGCAGTTGTAGCTATCGGTCCATCCGTAGAAACCGGATTATCAGTATTTTACATGGAGCGACTGCATAACTCTAGAAATACGTAATTGATATTACAAAGTATCGCATTATAAAAACCCAGTTTACTGCTTCAAACAATAAAATCATCATCATTATAATGTAAGGTGGTCATTGAACTCAGTATAAAACAATTTATAACTTCAAACAAACAATTAATGCCAAAGGGAAACACTTATGTTAATCAGAGACGCGTAAACTTCAAATGTGGCAATTTGTTCGTTGTGTCCATGAAATGGTTGGACTTGATGCAATAGCAATGACGCGGAATGGAGGAACTGTTTTTTTAGCCCAATCAACTGGACCAACCAGCTGGGTTATTAACTGGCAGAATTTAATTTAATTTAGTCATTCTTTTGGGTTTGCCATCTTTACATACGGAGACACCTCCGTGCCTCGGAAAGCACGTTAAGCCGTTGGTCCCGTTTGTCATTCATGAATATTTGATAGTCGTTACGGGTCGTCAGAAGCCCGGATGTCTAACAACCAGTCTGCCCTACCAAGGGGTATCGTATTGTCCAGTTACTGGGTTGTGGAGGTCAGATAGGCAGTCACCCCATGTAAAATACTGGTATTCGGTTAGAATAGAAGCCGATCCCAACATAGAACGGGAAAACGCTAGGCAGATTGATTCGTTTGGGGTTGATACCCTAGGGCCGTGGGATCCGAGTGCTCATGGTTTGTTCAACGAAATCTCCAAATGGCTGGTTGACACTTCCCGTGACCAAAGGGGTGGCTTCTACCTTGACCAGAGGCTAAGCATTGCCATACAACGTGGCAATCCCGCCAGACTCTTGGGCACAATACCAGTGGCCCTGGAAAGGATGCTTGGAGGAATTTGAGGGAGGCTTTTGCTCAGCAGTGGGACAGTGTAGGCTAATATAAAAAAACATGACGGCGTCAGCGATAGCTGAGCGATAGTGCTGTCATCATCTCGATTCGGTGGTACGGAATCCATAGTGCGGGTTTACAATAAAACACGATGATACAGCAAATCATTTAGTATTTCACTTTCAGAATAATTATCACAGTAGTTACAATACTAATAATATTCACGCTTTCTACGATCGGGCAAACCGACTGTTTCGCATAGGAGAAGTGGAGGTCTGCATCCGTTCGTTGCCCTCACAACACTGACTCGTCGCTCAGCCACTTCCCTTAACACGACTCTGTTCACGTGCCGCCCCACTCTAGCGAGCGCGTCACGGCGTTTACCCTCACCTTAGTACTACAATAATCAATTGAGAGACTATTATCACTCAACTTTTATAATCTACGACATATATATATAAGGCTGCAGCCGTGACCCTCTGACTAACAAGTTGCAGGTTCGAAATCAGACAGGCACTTTACTTTGTGTGAATTATTTCATCGCCACTGCTCTCAAAACAGTGAAAAAAAAACATCGTGAGGAAATCGTACACATGTGACATCCACTACCCGCACTGGACCCGCGTGGTGGATTGCGTCACTCCCACTCACAGAGAGGAGGCCTGTGTCACAGCAGTGGGCAGGGTGTGGCTGATTATGCTAATCAAAGTATGTGCTAGGCTACATTGGTAGTAAATTACCTAACATTTCGAGCAACCTGCTAGTCTTTGCATAGAGATGCATGTGTTCCTTCCTGCCAGCCGACGTTTCAACGTGAATTATGCGGTCAGTTACGTAGGAGCATAGATTACTAGGTATGTACTTGTATTTGTAGGAAAACTGCAATTTGGTTAGTTATACAGAGACAAGTAGAGGGCCACTAAATCACCAAAGATGTTTTTCATTTGACAATTGAGGTTTCAATTCGACTTCATGTTTTTTGTATAATTTGTTACGCGATTACTCCGCCAATTATGAATTGATTTTGATGATTCTTTTTTGTTTGATAGCTCATACTTTAGAGGTGGTTCCATACAAATATCAACTTTGCTTGAGTAGTTTTTGAGTTACGTTTTTTTAAATTATAAGTGTTTCTTCCACATAGTTTAAGTGGATGATGATATTATAATAAGTTCCTGTAAGTTCAGTCGTGTTTTTTTTTTGTAAAAATTATCTGAACTGTTTACACTTTCCTCAGATAATGGAACAGGCCATAGTGCCAATTATTTTACAAATGTACGTACTGATACGCTTGAAGCGCTAGTACTAGTACGCTTGAAGCGCTAGTACTAGTACGCTTGAAGCGCTAGTACTAGTACGCTTGAAGCGCTAATGTAGTGTAATATTATGTGGGGGCGTAGAATAATAGACGATATTATGAAATTATATTATGCTAGCTGCGCCCCGCGGTTACACCCGCGTAAATCTCGATCCCGTGGAAATATCGGGATAAAAAGTATCCTATGTATTAATCCAGGTTATAAACTATCTGTTTGCCAAATTTCATCCAAATCCATTCAGTAGTTTTTACGTGAAACAGTAACAAACATCCATCCATCCATACTTACAAACTTTCGCGTTTATAATATTAGTTAGATTTAATTTATATTTGTCATTCTATCTCAGAGAATCGTGCACTGTTCTACGGGTCTATTTTAACACTCTCTTATTTTCTTAAACAAAAACCTATTATTTTTAATTTAAAATTAATTCTAAATATGCTTGAATGATCGAATGCAACCAGAGTTATTTTTCTATCAACCTGTACGTCATAAGGTCGCGTTTTGCATGTAACCTTTACAGTACGTAATTCGTTTGTCTTTGAACATTACTCTATCAACTATTACTGTCTAATTCCTCTCCGTCTAGACAATTTGACCCTAAAAACGTTTTGGGAAATCCTATTAAGTAGTCTCCTAGACGTCGGTTATCCAACGTAATATTACTTCTCTTTCTTTTCCTACGGTATTTTTATTACATAATAATAGTCGCGGAAATCTGGAGGATTATTTTATTATTATTAATCTTGAATAGTTCTTTGAGGACAACTATAATAGGCTTTGTTTTACATTGTGCGGATAAGCACCATTTACCTACCGGATAAAATGTGGATATGAGTAGATATTTAATTATCTAAGTACCTACCTACCAGAATAGATAATCGGAACTTATCTGAAACTATTCTCTTATACATACAAATTAAAGTAAAGAGTCTTGAAGCAGTTTAATAGAACTCAAGGTTTAGGCTTTTTTTTTTCAAAAATATTCTGTTTCTCCGTCTCCAATGACGTTCTAAAATTCAAATTCAAACAGGCAAACGTCTCGTAATCATACTGATAAGTGTAAAATATTATTGGAGAGTTGATGTATGGCCCTTTGTAATGCTTAGTTGAAACAAGTTTGCCTATTTTACTTAGGTTGCTAACACGGCCTAAGATTGTAGGTACCTATTTAATTTACATAACATAACATCACGCCTGTATTTTATAGTGAGTGTGTATCTATAGTACACCCACAATTTGACAGGTATGTTTAAGTTACATGTAATAGGGGGCGAGCCTATTGCCAGAATTGGGCACAAATCCAGACTCCGGGCTGCTACTCAGAAATTCCAGATGGAAAACCCAATAACAACCCAACCCGGCCTGGTAATCGAACCCGGGACCTCATGCTCAGCAGTAGCACTTGTGACCACATATACCAACAAGGCAGCAATAAATCTTCACCTTCATCTATCTAATTCCTTACGTATTATAAAAAAAAGTCCTCCGCCACGTCTGTTTGTCGTCCTCGCGATAAACTCAAAAACTACTGCACCGATTTTCATGCTGTTTTCACCAATGGACAGAGTCGTTCTCGAGGAAGGTTTTAGTATATAATAACCGACATCAACGCGGGTGAAGTCGCGGGCATCAGCTAGTAATATTATAAATTAAAGTCGCTTTTCACGTTTGTCTGATGTCTCTGCGTTGTTCTTCTAGACCACGCAACAGATTTTGATGGCGTTTTCACCATCGTTTAGATAATTTATTCCGGAAGGTTTATATGTATAATACGTTATTGTTAAAGTTAATTATAGAAATCTCGATATGTTTTCAAGTTCAAAAAACCGTGCGATACAGGAGCGGATCGCTAGTAAAAAAATATAAACAAAACAAAAACCAACCGCCTCACTCTAAAAACCAACTACGACTAAAAAGGTATAAACAATACACCACAGACAGACAAATTAAAAATCCGGAGTCACACGTGTTAGGGCATAAATCGAACGGATTACGTGTGACTCCGGATTTTTAATTTGTCTGTCTGTGGTGTCTTGTTTATACCTTTTTAGTCGTAGTTGGGTTTTAGTTTTTATTACTTTTTTTTTTTTTAAATTCTTTTGGGGTTATAATATAATATATTTTTGAAATGTGCTCATTAAGCCCTTTCATTTGATATCCAACATGCTACGATAAAACAATATTTTTTTTTTAGTTACCTGACTTTATGGCCTATAGAGGGCGCCATTTTTAATTTAATGTGACGTAACATAGCCTATAGCCAGCGGACGATCAAGACGCTTCCAACGATACCTCATTTGTCAAATTGTGATGAGTGGTTTAGATGATAGGAGGGAACAGATGAACATACATACATACATACATAAATACAAACATACATACATACTTACATACATACCGGTCAAAATCATAACCCTCCTTTTTTCTTCGCCGTAGTCGGGTAAAAATAAAGACAAAATAATGACCTAAAATGAATAGGTTATGTTTTATTTACTTAACTTATTTCTATGACGAACACTTCGAAGGCTAATCCGCTTTCCACCAATCTTACTTAACCTCCAAACATTGCATCAAGCATTCGTACAAAACAAACAAAAATTAACGTATTTAAAATCACACATCTAAAGTAAATAATAAAAAATCACTCTTATTGCGCAAGCAGCAAGGTTTTTTGTACCATTGCGTAATTCAGGGTAAATATTGTCGCGGTACAAGCCTTGGTTTGAGTTGCATTCATAATTACAGTTGAGAAATTTTAAGAAAGAGGGTATCTACATCTTAATCGTGTTTTGTCGGGTAGGTAGTAAAAATAATGGCGTTTCCTTGACATAGTTGATGTTAAGCGGTAACAATAGTTTTATAGTTTTAAGCTGGCACGCCCTTTGTGCCTGGAGGTTATTATTTAGATATTATTTTATGTTTACATTTACTTTTTATTTCTTGCTGAGTACTAACAGTTCTCGATTTTAATAAAAAAAAATTGGTTTGTTTAATGGCGTGTGCTAGTTGACATATGGCTAATAAATTAGATTTATGTTTTTTTGTTACGTTAATGTGAATGATTTTGCATACTATTGTATAGAATCATTTTTTTTCTAACTAAACAGACAGCTGTGCTGCTGGGAAGTTTGTTCCGCCACTTTTTCTTCCCAGCTAAAGCACTAGGAAGTGGTGAAGGGTGGGCGTTTTGGGGGACTTGATTTTGATTAACTTAGATGAGGGAAAATATGTTCTAATTGTGTAGGTACTCTAGAAAAATAACCTTGTTGTCTTCACTTGATGAAAATTAAGTCACTGAACAGTCTGTAGATATTTTTACAGGGTAACATAGGTACCTGCAGCAATTACCTGGTTCTCTAATAGGAATAACGAAATGCGAAAACGTAAATAGCTTTGATTATTTATAAAGAACGAAAACAAACAGGTCAACTTTGTTATGCTGGTGTGCGTGGCAGCTACGTCTTACACTCGCGCTACGTCATTTTTCTGTCATTGTGCTTTTCTAGTGTGCGTAAAAAAAATGGCGGCCAATAGTTGGACGGTATTTTTTTTTTGCGACGAGTTGACAGCTTTGACTGTCCATCTAGACATATTTATAACTTTGGTAAATTGCTTGATATTCAGCACGCCTAACTCCGTAAGATTCGTGGCGACGATTATCTTTGATTGATAACTTTGGGGAGTCCAAAGATATCAATAAAAAAAATATTGTTATATTTTCGAAATTAAATTATGTTAGTTCGGATGGTGAGAATATTTTATTATGCTATCAAAGTGCCAAAAGACTACAAGAGCATCTTCGTTTAAGATAATTATATACTACTAGCTGCGCCCCGCGGTTTCACCCGCGTAAGTCTCGATCCCGTGGAAATATATGGATAAAAAGTATCCTATGTGTTAATCCAGGTTATAAACTATCTGTTTGCCAAATTTTATCTAAATCCATTCAGCCGTGTTTGCGTGATTGAGTAACAAACATCCAAACACACAAACTTTCACATTTATAATATTAGTAGGATTTTTATCTCACGATTCAACGCGCGCTTTACTTGTGCATATCAAATTTACAAACACGCTGTGAATGTGAGTGGAAGCGCAGGAGCTCTCGGTACCGTCCGAGACAATGGGAAAGTCGGAAACGTGGGGGTGTGTGCGTGTGTGTGTTATGTGCTGACGCTACTCGTCTTCACGCACACATTCACAGCGTGTTCGCACACTTGGCTACCACAACTAAAGCGCGCGTCGCTTCGTGAGATAAAAATCCTGTAATAGTCTAAAAAATAAACTTCTCCACTTCAAAATTATCTACTTTTAACCTTTATTTTTAGACAAACATTTTTAATTCTGTTATTTCTAGTAAAACTGTTAATAATGTATTATCTTCATACTATTTCCAGGTACCTCGGCACAGACACCCAGCTCTTCCTCATAACCCTGGTAGTCCTGCTCATCATCTGGAGATGGCCCAAGAGTGGAGTCCCAGTGCTGACAGCCGTTATGATCATCAGTCTTCTCATACCGTTCCTGCAGAGTTACTTCATGAATCTCCTGCCGATTAGAGTTAGCATATTCCCTGAGTAAGTATTATTAATTGTATTATCTACACCCATGCTATAAATCCTCTATAAAAGTTTCTGAAACAGTTAGCTTATTGCCAACATTAAAACAGCCAGTGTCATAGTAATCATAATATCATCCAAACGGGTGTTATAATGTTGTACTGAATTTTATAATACAACTCATTTCAAAAAAAGAACATTGTCATGCAGGCGCGTTTCATTAACAAAGCACCGTAATTTAAAACAAAAAAACATCTATGTTATTCGAATTCCAAAAATCGAAATCACGTGCGTCGTATCCCTCCATTTTTTTGGATATTAGTATTGCAAAGTACCTTTAGAGGATTCGTATCATGGGTAAATGGATAAAGTCTTGTATGCAACTGTAAATAATTAGGTATTGATACTATTATCACCCACATTCGTGTTTTAATACAGCTTATTATATAACAGTTGCATAAATAACTATTACTAGTTATTTCCAGCACAAACCTACATCAATTCTATGGTGAATCACGTGATTACTTTACACCCTAAGGCCATTTATCCACCGACTCAGTCAACGCCCGAAAGTCTGATAACCTGTCTTACCAAGGGGTATCGTATTACCTAGTTACTGGGTTGTGGAGATCAGATAGGCAGTAGCTCCATGTAATATACTGGTATTCAGCTGCATCCGATTAGACTGGAAGCAGACCAACATAGTTGTGAAAAAGCTAGGCATATTGATTGAACACTTTTATAACTTTTCAAAATTTTGTTCATGATTCCGATTCGAGCCTAGATTGTTGTTAGCATCGAATTTGATTGATGAACTTCGATCTCCGAAGTTTGAAGTTATACTTGTAGTACAGTCGAACAAGCTATTTATTATACAGGCAAAATATATTCATTTTCCACTACACTGACAAAATTCGTTTTGATTGTGTGTGTAATTTAACTGTTTAAGCTTATGGCTTCGGAGAGTGACGTAAAAGGATTGTTGACTGAAAATACTCACAAAATTGTTTGAAATAGTTGCAAGTTATCTGCCTGTATACCAAATAGCTTGTTCGACTGTACAACATTTTAATTTCTGCCTGAAAAAAATCACCTGAGTCCTCATAAAATACATAAACACCAAATACATCAACCAAATCTTTATCACCGACACGCATAGTAAAAAATGGATAACCCCTCACACTTCAAATACTTCGCAGATCGCGCCAATATACTTACAGTACTTGAATCTCTGCTTATCCCATAATAGAAATCGTGACACACATTGCTCCTGTACGTGACTTCGAACGATATCCAAAAAATTCTCATAACTTTACTTGAGACCCAAACTAAAACAACTTATCTACCATCTTATCCTTCATGCAATTTTTGACTGTGTTTCCAGGTCTATAAGAGATATATTCGGGTACAATGACACGTTCTACCATGCGTATGTATCCGCTCAGGGCAACTGGGCTGGATATCATCTGGGAGTGCTAACTGCCTACTTGTATCATAAGGCACAACAGAAAAAATGGGACCTGAGAGAATCTATTGTGAGTATGATCAGGCCTGTAATTGCGTAACACACGATCAATCAGAATTGCAATCGGTTCGAAACAAATGTCTAATCCATTGCATAAGGTGGATGCGCTAGGGTAGCCCGCGAAATTCAAATTTTCTTACGTTTTTTGCAATTTGCAGGTCAGTATCAGGTTATATGTTGATCTAAATATTATTTGCGATCGTAACAAACATGGATTTACAGAATTATAAACATTAGAATCAGCAATACAACTCACTAAGTTCATGAAAGTGTATTGAACAACAAATTCATGAAATAGTCATTCAATGCACTTACATGAACTTAAGGAGTTGTATTGCTGATATTTAAATCAAGATACAACCTGATACTGACCAGAAAATTGCAAAAAACATAACAAATATTGAATTTCGCGGACCACCTTAGCGCATCCCCCTTAACCTGTTTTCCGAGGCAAGATGGACCCGTCCACGGACAGAACGCGCAAGCCTGATCCCTGATCCATCGAGCCGTGCGGCTGTTATTACTTAGCGACGGACCCCTCCTTAACCACCGGCCCCTATTTTGTTAGTTATAACAATATGCGAACAAAGCTAGCTTAACTACCAAGTATATACAGTGTGTAAACTAACAAAGGGCGTTCCCGTTAACCCTCAAAAGTATAGCGTCCATACATGTAAAAAAAGAGCTTTTTTTTTTTTTAGCATGTATAAACGCTATATGATTGCAGGTTAACGGGAACGCCCTTCGTTAGATAACATACTGTATAAGTAAATCCTCCTGAATGTCCTTCAGACTTATTTTGGGTCCCCACCTATGAAATTGGCGTTTTTTTCTCACCAATAGAGAACCTCGTCACTTCTATGATTTAAAATATTCATCAATTGCTTGGTATTATATCGAATGATGACCATCATAGTAAACGACCATTTTGAGCCATGCAAAATATGCTCTTGTGCATAAGGGCAGTTTTTGAACTTCTTAGGCATAATTCATGTCGATTTGTTGGTCGTATGGATCGATAGCTTTGTTCTGAAGCTTTTTTAAATAAATCACCGTTTTTCTTTACAAACAAAGCGGTCTCGTATATGTAAAGACAAGGTAACGTTAGTATTTTTAAGGAGATAAAATGTGGTTTGCAACTTTCTGTTGATTTAAGATTGCATATGGACCTAACGCACCTCTTTTGCGCTTTAAAAATTTCAAGTTTTTCACCGGAATTTGCCCAGAAAATGACTCCGTAACGTATTATGGAATCTACGTAGCCATAGTACGCGGTTACAACAGTCGCCTAATTTACTATTTTGCTGAGTTTATAAAGAGCAAAGGCAAACCTGGTCAATTTTGTAATTAATGCATGTTCTTTCCACGTCAGGTTAGAGTCTATTGTCAATCCAAAAAATTTAATATGTCCTACTTCTTCAATTATATTATTATTAAAAGATAGATTGATGGCAGAAGTGGTATTTCTTTGTCGAAACTGCATGATTTTAGTTTTATTTAAATTAAGAATTAAATTATTTTGTTCAAGTCAAGCAATTGATTGTTGTAATGCCTTTTTAATGTCAATTTCGTAGTTTCTATTTAAATCATCATGCCTAATAATTAAAGTGCTGTCATCGGCAAAAAGAACCATAGGAGAAGTGACGTGTTTTGGAAAGTAATTTATATAGATTAAAAACAATGGTGGGCCCAATACGCTGCCTTGTGGCACGCCAAATGTGATTTTACGTTGTCCTGACATGTATTTATATTCTTTTTTATCTTTTATACAAATTCGTCTAACTTCAGTACACTGTGTTCTATTGTCAAGGTAGGATTTTATAAGAGAAAGAGCGTTTCCCCTTATACCGTAAGCACTTAGTGCATAAAAGTTTTAAAACATTAGTGTTCATGGTTGTTAACACCGTTGTCATTCAAACCATGTATAGTTGACTTAAATATATAAATAAATGACCGAACTCAAAAAAAAAACCTTTTTTTCATTAGATTTAAAAAAGTTTATATCCGACACCGTGCTCGCTAGCGAAACAGGTGACTGACTGAGGGAGAGATCGCGCTTGCGGCCGGTCAGATCACGTCCCGCACCCCCCGCCCAGGTTGAGACGCAATTTCGTTGCCCTAGCGTATACATACGGCAACGAACTTGCGTCTTTTGTGGTAAAACGTAGATTAAAAAAAAAGAAACAAAAAGTTGTAATTTTCCGTTGATTTTACGTTCTATAAATGAAACCAAACCACTGGTTGCAAGGATAACGGTGTTTACCCTAACACTCTGTATAAATTAAGAAAATGTTAGTATGAAAAATGCAACTTCTTTAAAATTCCCCATTCAAAACGCTGATTTCATAGGTCCACCTAATATAACAGTGTCATATTCTATTTTCCAGGTGATGAAACTCTTCTTCCTTTCCTCAATTCCTATCGCAGCTGGGACGGTTCTCATGGGCTGGGACCTTCATCACCGTGAGGCTTCGGCCTTCGAGTCAGCAGTCTTCAATGCTTTGAACCAGAATTTCTTCGCTCTCGCCATCTGTGTTTTCATTATTGGATACTTCTACAAGTGTAACAGTAAGTTGATATCTCATCATCACTACATAGTATAAAACAAAGTCGCTTCCCGCTGTCTGTCCGTCCCTATGTAAGTTTAGATCTTGAAAACTGCGCAACGGATTTTGATGCAGTTTTTTTTAAATAGATAGAGTGATTAAAGGGAGAGGTTTTAGTTTATAATTTATCAAGTTTTTGTATACATTGGCAAAAATATAATGATATTTGTTGGAGGTGTCGGAATAAAATAAGCCGTCTGGGAGCTTTCAACGAAAAGGCTGCCTAAAACCTTTCAGATATAACAAAATGATATATGATGGAATTGTTTATGTTATATAGGTCTTTCATGGTGTTATTTGCTGACGATATTTCCTTAATTTTTAAGGTAGATAGACGTGCTACAAATTTTGACGAAGTAAATAACGCCCTACTGCAGGTCCAAAATTGGTTCACTGCTAATAATTTAGTATTAAATGGAAAAAAGACTAAGTGCATAAAATTTTCTTTACCAAATGTCAAAAGTAGGGATTGTGAGATTATATTGAATCAAGAGAAACTAGAATTCGTCGATAAAACTGTTTTCCTGGGGATCACGCTCGACTCAAGGCTACAATGGGGTCCTCATTTAACATCTCTTGCAGGACGGCTGAGTTCAGCAGCATATGCTGTCAGAAAAATCCGTCAATTTACTGATGTAGATACCGCGAGGCTAGTCTATTTTAGTTACTTTCATAGCATAATGTCTTACGGTATTTTACTATGGGGACGGGCTGCAGACATCGAGTCTATCTTTATTCTGCAGAAAAGAGCGATCAGAGCCATTTATAATCTACGCAGGCGCGATTCTTTAAGGGAACTGTTTAAGGATATTAACATCATGACGGTACCTTGTCAATATATATATGAAAACATCTTGCACGTAAGAAAAAAATTACATCTTTTTAGTAAAAGAGGCGATAGACATAATTATAGTACTAGAAATAGGGACTTATTAGTTCAACCAGGTTTCAGACTGGCTAAAGTAGACTCATCTTTAATGGGGTACTGTTTAAAATGTTACAATAAAATCCCTCCCCACATACTTCAACTGAATGAGACGAAATTCAAAACATGTATAAAACGCACACTATGTAGGCAGGCATATTATAAGTTGGAGGATTACATCTCTGATAAAAATGCTTGGCTTAATGCTGGTCCTGCTCCACAACCACAACTAACTAATTAACATTAGAAAATGCTGTTGGAGCTGCTGAAGATTGTAAGACTATCTTTGCATTGTATAAACTCAATCTCTCCTTTGTATTATATAATTGCACAGGTGTGAGTACTATGTTCTATAGAGCTACCATTTACCGGGTATTTTGTTTTTCATTGACTTGAATGGCGGCTGGGAATGTCATGCTCACTCAAATGTCTCGCTGGTGGTGGCGTATGTGTTGGATCATTTAGCTCCCTTCAAAATGGTTGAGCTGAATGGTGCTGATCCATGCGTCATGTTCGTGAACGGGCGCCGTCGGTTGTGACTGGTCATTTCTTAGCTGCCATGGCTTATTTCATTTTTGAATTGTGCTTATTTTGTAATTGCGGACGCTTTTAACGTGCTTTCTACATTGTTCTCACATGTATAATTTCAACATGAATAATGTAACCGTTATATTGTAACAATATTTTGATTTAAAAGAGTGTCCATGGAGTTTCTTGCCCGTTCTTCTCCATAGGTACCTACTACGCTTTGGAATGGGCAACTAGCTTCATATTTCTGACTGACTGACTCCTTGACAATTCAAAAGTGCCTGTAAAAGGTTTAATTGAAATAAATGCTTTGAGTTGAGTTGAGTCAGAAAAGTCCGCGATGGCATAATATGTCTATCTCTTAAGGATAACATACTATATCCATTTTAATACTTTATAAAATGGGAAATAAATTTACACAAATACGGTAGTAATCCGGTATTATCATTTTAAATATAGAGGTTTTAAGCATTTGATGCACATTATTTTACTCTTTTAAGCCATATAATTTAAACGAATATCTTATCGAAGGAGTAATCGCAAAAAAAATACGGACGCGAGAATAAAATTCGAGCGCCTCGCTTCGCTTGATGCAATGGAATAAGACGAAGGCTACTTGTTATCCCTGGAATAGGCTCCCATGGGTTGCGGGAATGGGATCAAAATTTCAAGATTACTTTGGTCGCGATAACCGACATCCACGCGTGCGAATCCGCCGGCATCAGCTAGTAACTAATAAGCCAAAGATTGTCTTTTTGTAATCTTGGTGATGGATAGAAATTGGCGAACTGTAACCTAGATAAGACAGATTGGCTCATTGTAATTGGTACAAACCAAATATTGGCACTTTGTAATCTTTGTAAAACACAGAAATATACAATTTGTAATCTTGGAGAAAATCAGAGTTTGTCACTAAAATAACCAATGTGAAAATCAGAATTTGTCCAATTGTAATCTTAGTGATAGCCAGAAGTTATTGCCTTGATGAAAGCCAGAAATTAGAGCAATGTTTCCATAGTGATAGTCAGAATAATATTTTACAGGTGTAGCCAGCTTTAGCATGTTATAAACTGAAACTACAACTTTTCAGATAAAATTATGAAAATCTCTATTTGCCTACAGGAATCTACGTGGGCTCAGTAGAATGGGGTCCTCTGCAGCCTCTAGGTAGGATGTCTTACTGTGCCATGTTGCTGCATGCTACCATCTTGAGGACCTACGGAGGTCAGATGAGGAGGTCCTTCTACGCTACTGATTATACTGCTGTAAGTATGGAAATTAAGTTTACCTAAACACGCTTTAGTCTTTATTTGGAATGCCCATGGGGACCCTGTGTCGGCAGGTAAGTTTCCAAACAGGTAATTAGAAAATTGTGTTTTTAGAAAAAATACTTTAAATATCCATACATAAAGTTTATATTATGCTACCCACTTCGAACATTGTGCCTTTATTAATAGTACCTACTTGTTATTCTAAAATCAACCTAATTTACAAATTCGAAGAAGTTGATACCTATTTGTTTATGTGAAAATAACATCAATTGGCAAAACGGTTTTCAATAATGACGATGTATTCTGACTTCTTTATTTATTTATTTTCCATACAATAGTTAAAATACAGGTCTTATACAAAGTGAAATTGACATAACCCTAAACATTAAACGCATCAGAGGGCCTAGACAAGTGACAAGCTCAGCAGCTTGTTTGTTACGAGTCGTCAGAAGTCCGAAAGTCTGACAACCAGTCTAACCAAGGGGTATCGTATTACCCAGTTACTGGGATGTGGAGGTCAGATAGGCAGTCGCTCCATGTAAAATACTGGTATTCAGCTGCATCCGGTTAGACTGGAAGCCGACCACAACATAGTTGGGAAAAGGCTAGGCAGATTGATTGATTTTTTTGTAACTATAATTTATCTTCCAGATAATGTTATACGCTGGTATCGTAAGCACTACATATCTCTTCGCGCTTCCACTGTATCTCTTCGTGGAGGCCCCAGCCTGTCAGCTGCAGAAACTTCTCTTAGGACCGAAAAGGAGGCCCGAAGGAAGGAATGAGAAGGAAAATGCTAACGCCAATCATGTCAAGCCTGGGATTTCTAATGTATCTGTGAATACTGTTTCTACTCATATTTAGACGAGGACATTGTACGATCTCCTTTCGAAAACGTTGATCACTTTGAAC
Organism: Lithophane ornitopus; assembly: GCA_948473465.1. Classification (NCBI taxonomy): domain Eukaryota; kingdom Metazoa; phylum Arthropoda; class Insecta; order Lepidoptera; family Noctuidae; genus Lithophane; species Lithophane ornitopus. Next base: position 11,772,881 of record OX419637.1, on the reverse strand, counting down.
CTTTAGGCTCAGCAACATGCGCGGGAGTAAAAGTAACATAAATTCGATCAATTTTAACATTGAATATATTCGTTTCGCCTATAGGGTGATACTTAAATGGCCAACGCACACTGGCAGACGGTGGGGGACGGCATCAAGGAGAATTTGCCTAGGATCATCCCGCGGTATGCCACGGGGGAACATACTGCGGTTTGCCACGGGGGAACATCCCGCGGTAAGCCACGGGGAAACATCCCGCGGTATGCCACGGGGGAACATCCTGCAGTTTGCAACGGGGGACATGCATATGCTAGCGGACTTCGGCACATGCCATCGCGGTTTCCTCCAGCGCGCTCGTCAATACCACAGAGAGATATCCCCTTTGATGCTCCGTGTTTGGTCTCTGAACTTTAGAATCTATTTCTTGTTACCATTAGATACGAATACGATACGAATTTACGTTGATTTTGAAATACTCTGCCCCGCCGTCCGCCGATGTGCGCTGGGCTTTATTGTGTTTGTCGCATAAATTTAAACCAAAATGCTATAGGATAGTTGTATTGTCGATTCAAAAATCGTTCGAATGTACGTTTCTCGTATTTTTGTTGCATTATACTCGTTACTAATTAATTGATGTAACTGCCTTTATCACATCAGTCTTATCATTATTATTGATTTAATTATTTTGTATTCTATAATGTGGTAGTGGTGGCCCAGTGGTAACGGTCACGACATACGAGTTTCTAGGTCGTTGGTTCGAACCCAAGCAGGCTTTACCCAGACTTTACTTTGTGTAAATTATTCCACCACTAGTGCTCTCAAAACGGTGAAGGAAAACATCGTGAGGAAACCGGCATGTCCTAGAACCAACAATTTGAAAACATGTGACATTTACCAACCCGCACTGGGCCCGCTTGGTGGATTACGGTCCACTGCTGAGACACTGGCCTCTCTCTGTGAGAACAGAGAGGAGGCCTGTGACCCAGCAGTGGGAACATTATAGGCTGATTATGCTTATATGAATAGGTAGGTTCATATTAATATGGTCAAAGTTTTCATTGGAGGTACTCACTGACCGGTTGACGCCCTAGAGTCTTTTTCAAATCTTTCTATTGTATTATAATTAAATATTATTTTAGAAAGAAGAATGGGGATTATACTAAAATATTGAGATTGTAGAGAGTAAGACAAGAAAGTATAGATATTATGATTTTGGACTGGTAATATTAACTTAAACGTAACTAATAACTCAGTAACTGAACTAAGCAAGGTACGCTTAGTGTGTTCGGGTCCAAATGATGGTAATAAATGTTTGTCATCCTGTAAATACGAATATTGGTGTATCCAAGTATGTATGTATGTTAAAAAAATGTATTCCAATGTTAAAATACAAGACTTTGTACATAGTGTTAAAGTTTACCGTACCTGTACCTAATGATAATTATATTTTTCTAATAAATGTTTTTAATAAAATGTGTGTTTAATAACTAAAGATATAATATCGTTAGATTCGCCCGATCGTGTCAAAAAATGGTCACGTTTCTGTTTCATTGTCAATTACCTTATTTTGTATCGCTTCGTCAAACTATACATTTTATTGTATCATTCCATACTCCCTCTCACAGAGAGGAGGCCTGTGTCCCAGCAGTGGGAACATTATAAGCAGATTATTATGTATAATATATTAGGTCTTTACCTATGAAATTGCCGTTCTGCAGTACTGGCCATTTCAAATCAAAATAATTTTTGTTTGGCTAAGAATTCTAATTTCAAATTAATTTTATTTTAAAAACATGGATTATTTTTTCCAAAAGTAGAGAAATGACTACTTTTGGAAAAAATAATCCATGTTTTTAAAATAAAAAATTATTGATTAGTGTTACATTTTCATCGCATTTCAATCTTTTTCGTCATCATGGATACGTTAAAAATTCGAGTAATTATGGAATATGAGTACCGTCGTGGCAGCAACGCGGCACAAGCGGCACGCAACATCAACGACGTTTACGGAGCTAACACTACAAACCAACGCACCACCTGTTATTGGTTTGCTCGCTTCCGTTCTGGAAATTTCGACCTGAAAAATGAACCTCGCGGTCGTCCGAAGACTTTGGTCGACAATGACGAATTAAAGGCGATTGTGGAAGCTGATGATACACAATCTACGGCTGAATTAGCAGCAGCTTTCGACGTTAGCGTCAAAACAATATTGGTCCATTTGCGTCAAATTGGCAAGGTAAAAAAGCTTGACAAATGGGTGCCCCACGAACTCAATGATCGCCAGCGTGAAGTACGCGTCGAGACGTGCCTTGCACTGCTCAACAGACACACAAATGAAGGAATTTTGAACCGCATTGTTACCTGCGATGAAAAATGGATTCTGTTTGATAACCGCAAGCGCTCAGCAAGTTGGTTGGATCCTGGTTCAGCACCTAAACAATGCCCTAAACGAAAACTTACCCCTAGAAAAGTGATGGTCACTGTTTGGTGGTCTAGCGCCGGTGTGATTCATCACAGCTTCTTACCAAACGGGGTGAGCATTACTGCAGATGTGTACTGTGAAGAACTGAACACAATGATGGAGAAGATGGCGCATCTCCAACCAGCATTGGTCAATCGCTCGTCTCCGCTGCTCCTGCACGACAACGTGCGACCTCATACTGCACAGCAGACGGTCTCCAAGTTGCAAGAACTGGGGTTGGAAGCTCTCCGTCATCCGCCCTACTCACCAGACCTTGCGCCTACAGACTACTACTTTTTCCAGAATTTGGATAACTTCTTGGCGGGAAAAAAATTCAATACCCGAGAGGCAGTACAAAATGCCTTTGAAGAATTTGTTGCCTCCCGTCCAGCTGATTTCTTTAAGAAGGGCATCAATAAACTGCCACTGCGATGGCAAAGATGCATTGATTGCATGGGTGATTACTTCGATTAATACAAATAAAAAATTCATGAAAAAAATTCGTTTAAATTTTTTCATACAAAACGGCAATTTCATAGGTAAAGACCTATTATTATGTATTCCATACGTTCAGAGCAGTGGTAGTCCAGTGGTAACGGCCGCGACTTACGATTTTGTAGGTCGTAGGTTCGAACCCAGACAGGCGCTTTACTTTTTGTAAATAATTTCATCACAAGTTCTCTCAAAACGGTGAAGGAAAACATCGTGAGGAAACTGGCATGGCCTAGAACCAAAAATTCGAAGACATGAGTGACATCAACCAACCCGCACTGGGTCCGCGTGGTGGATTACGGCCTACTCCCTCTCACCGAGAGGAGGAGTGTATCCCAGCAGTGGGATCATTATAGGCTGGTTGTGCTATGTTATGCGTGGTTTGCGAGTTCACTTTTCCAATAGACACTTTTTCGCGCGACAAAAGTACGGTTAGGTTAAATCTAATGATATAAATCTTTGCTATAAAGATGAGATTAGATTGATCATTTTCTTTATCACCTATTCTGTAGGGAACACTATTTTCCGATAGATCGAATCCTATACTTATCTGCGTATATCGAATGAGGGCAGATTAATTAATCACACAATAGAAGCGAACAGGTTGGAACGAGCGAAGTGTCGGCCAATGACGTGTCCCGAATTGTGTTAGAGATATCTACAATTATTATGTGAAAATTCTGGGTCTTGGCTGTGGAGGGGAAGATTAATTTTTAATTTTAGGTATTTGATATCGGCCTTGGTTACTGCAATAGGGGAAAATAAAAACAATAGATGGATCGAGAGAAAGAATATCAAGAAAACTTTTTACAAAAAAAACACTATAAAGTGACAAATAACTGTGTGTTGTCACTTTTTAGTGTTTATTTTTTTAACACGGTTTTTTTTTTGTAACCATTTTTATTTTTCTCTTTTTAGTTGTGGTGCCTACCCCACACAAATTCTAGTACCACTATCTGCTATGTAAATAACAGTGGCGGGAACATAAAACATCATCTATATAGACTAAATTGGAAAAATACGCATTGAAGCTCAAAAACTAACTCAAAAACTACGCAAGCAAAGTTAATAACATTTACAAGGGACCACTTCTAAAGCATGACCTACCAAACAAAAAAGAATCATCAAAATCAATCCATAAATTAGTGGAGTAATCGCGTAACACACAAAAAACTGGCACAAAACGTGGCACAAACGGTTTTCAATTTTCGTTTTTTGCCACCGACTTCCGAAATTAAAGTTATTTTTCACTTTTTAGTTGTGGTACCTACCCCACACAAATTCGAGTACCACAACCTGCTAAGTAAATAACAGTGACGGAGTCAAATAAAATAATCATCTACATAGACTATATGGGAAAAATACGTAATTATTGAAACTACGCAAGCAAAGTTAATCAAAATATGGGACCACACGGGAAGCACCAGCTTTCAAATAAAAAAACAATCATCAAAATCGGTTCACCCAGTCGAAAGTTCTGAGGTAAGAAACAAAAAAAACCGGCCAAGTGCATGTCGTACCATGCACAATGAAGGGTTCCGTAGTTGGGATGAATTTATAAAATAAACCTAACATTGTGGTTGAAAAACTTGTTCTCCGATACAGAATGTATGGGAGAACATGTTTTTACAACTGGAAATTTAAGTTGGTCGATTATTACTCGGTAACTTGTGGAGCCTATGTAGCGGTGATAGTTTTCCTTTTAATATCGTTATATATACTACTGCCATGAATTTTTTCACATAATATCCAAACCCAACCATTTAGCTGGCAGGTGGGGGGACACTTGGCTCTAACAAAAATTTGCACTTTAAAGCTTAATATTCCGCAAACGGATCCCTGAATCCAAAAATGGTTTCCACAAACTCACATTATTTTTAAACGACCTTTCCAACGATACCCCACACCAAGGGTTGACGAGAAAAAAAAAACATCCCCACTTTCGGGTAGGGGAGGCACCCTAAAAAAAAATTTTTTAAGATTTTTTTTGCCACTTTGTCGACGTTGTTTATATGTATATCCATACCAAATTACAGCATTCTAGTACCAACGGTCTCTGAGCTAAGCCGCGGACAGTCGGACAGACGGACATGGCGAAACTATAAGGGTTCCTTGTTGACTACGGAACCCAAAAAAATATAGACGAATGGATAACTTTCTCCTTTTTTTGAAGTTGGTTAAAAATAACTAGTTTCAATAATGACGAAAAATAACGAGTGAATAGGCTATCACGGATGTTTGTTTAGTAATAGGAATTCAGCATTATTATCCAAATTGCAGCACTCTCACGCACTTATCACAAGAACTCTTCAAAGCTTGTAAACTATAGGACTACGAACTAATCTCACTAGTAACCCTGTTTACATTCCTGGACAATACTTAACTATCCCTCGTCCACTTCACCGTAATATCAACCTTCAGCATATAGAAATGAAGTAGAAATTCCAACAGCAAGGTATCATGGCTAAAGCCGAACACTACATATCGATTATCCGCACACCGATTAAGGATGTCACTTGCATAGGATTTGCCTAATTCATACTGCATGTGTCGTCGCGTCAGTCTGTGACGTAGTGTGTGATATGGGCTGCTTTTACACCGAAGCGTAATGGTAAATATTATTTGAGAAGATTGTAAAACTTCGAATAGCCACCGAAAAGAAGAAAATCAAAAATCTATTTATCGTCAAAAGTGAAAAAATGATAAATTAAAACAATAACCACTAACTACTTACTTCGAGTCTTTATTACCCGAAGTTAATAAACACGCAATAACAACAGCTATGGAGGTGTTACAGTAGGTAATCTTTTCAATTCGAATCGAATCCGATTTATAATGGTAAATAATGTAATGGTAATGGTGGTATTACAGGCGGGGAGCAAAAAAAAGTTACATCATATTTCAGGTTATTGGTTTGTTCCCCGCCTGTAATACCAAAATTCTACAGATTATAATGCTTGTTGTTCTCTTTTAAGTTATGCGTTTTTGCAGGCGGGTTTTTTGTTTTTTAAATAATTTGTTTTATTTCAAGATTTTTAGTTTTATTAATTTATATAACTATCTAACCTAACCTAACCTAACGACACCTCGTATGTTAAAATCCATCAAGCCGTTTAGACTACAGAGTGTGCCAAAGAAATAGACAAACATACATACAAACATACGCTCGAAAAACATAACCCTCCTTCTGGGGCAGTCGGGTAAAAAGTAAGAGCCGGTCCACGATCCGGCACCGCACCATAAGGATTTCGCCGTACGGCCATACATACGTACGGTGCGGCGCCTCACCGTTACTACGACGGCGTCTGTGCGCCATGGTCCTACCATGGCGCACAGACGCCATTTGCATCGTGTGGTCCGGCCCTCAGATATCCCTTGCTATATTTTACACTTCGGTGTGACAGCCAGCCTCTATAACCCCACTACATTGTACCAGCGACAATCAATCGATCACAGCTGTTGCTACTATATTATCGAGAAGATCCGCCGCATGGCTGGCTTAGAGGGTTAGATTTCAGGCATGTTAATTGAGTTATCAATTCTCAGCCAGATATAGGCTTAGATTGACAGAGAATCGAAATTCAGGGCTTTAGTGCTGCAACATACCCGCGTAATACACGATCAATCACAATCTGCATCGGTTTGACACAAATTTCTAATCCATAACTTCATAAGTTCGAAAAAAGACTCCTCGAGAACGTAAATAACGCAATGAATGTTGTTGAACTGTCAAAATGAAACAGATTAGTCTTAATCGGTTACGAAAGTAATTTCCGCAATTTAGCCCATTAATATCATGTTCTGCAGTAATTTGTGCTAACAGAAGACTTCGTCAGCTGTGACACGTCATGGGAACCCCCCCGGATGATAATTAGCAATAAGAAATGTGGTCAGACATTTAAGAGTCACTTTGCCTCCCTCCGTCTCTTTCTGAAAAAGAAGAATGAAAAGAGACAAACAAATGATAAAGACAATGAGTCATTGAGGAAAACAATGAGATGTTACTTAAACAGTAATGATTTGACTTAGAAGTTGTGTAGCTGTTTTTTAATGAATACTTTAATAATGTTATTTGTGTCGAGTAAAAAACATAATATTGAAAAAAAAACCTACTAATATTTCAGTGTTACTATTTTTTTATAATAATTATTAATTGTATTATTTATGTAGGTAATAACGTTTGATAATTGGTTTCTATTATCTTCGGATTTACTGCGGTGAGTAATTTTATGTATTTTATATTTTTTCTTTCAATATCATTCTGTCTTAGGTTAATAATTAAATGTGGTTTAGCTTTAAAGGCAACAAAAGTCGATGAACACTTTTGAACAGTTTTATATTTACATCTTATTAATTACTTACTGAGCAAAAATTTTAATTAAAATCGGAACAAAAGCAAAATTTAATTTTTTATCGAATTATTTATCGAATCACAAGTCGTCTCCCCGATGAGATTATGTCGACGATATCGATGAAAATGACGATTTTCCATACAAACTTTCATTCCCTTTCAAACCCTTAAAGGTATGAAATCCTTCCTTAGTGCTCACATTCGTTATTTAAGAAATTTTGTGCAAAACTTCATGCTTCTAGACTGCTAAGGCCACTGTAACGACTTTGCAGTTAGACTGTGCAGGCCGTAAACGATAAGTAGGGAAGAAGAATTAAGACCAGCTGGATAGGTTAAAAGGGTGTTCAATAAATAGAGATAATAAGATACATTCTCCTTGGAAAGAAAAAAAAAACTGACAGACAAAGCCTAGACATTAGATATGATGTTAATAAAAAAAAAACAATCAATTCTCTTTTGTTTTTTAAAAATAGAAGTCATTTGTTTGCGTCGTTTCGGAACGTGTTCTGTGAAGTTTGTTTGTTTTACCAAGATAACACCCCATCGCACAAGAGAGTTGCGATGGCTGCCATTCAAGAAGCAGGCTTCGAATTGATGGAACATCCTCCATATTCACCGGACCTTGCTTGTAAAGGGGCCAAAAATTTGAAGATAATGTACACAGTAGTCGCCGGCGTACACGATATTTTAAGGGATCAGGAATTTTAGATTTTGAAAAAGATAAGTGTATAAACTATAAACCTGAAAGGTGACTACGTTGCAAAACCAAATTACAGATAACTGCGTCATAATTACTTATTATCACGTTTTATTGAACACCCCTAGTACATTTAATTATTAAGATGTCCACAGCTAGGTTGCGATTAAGGCCGCACTGTTTTGTTCCGAGCCCTTTCACACTTAAGAAAGAAGGGTACCGTCCTTAGCAACCCATTGCAGACGTTCAGCCTGTCAGTACAAGCTCAGCAAGAGAATCTGTCAGTGAATGAATCTATTTAAGGTTTTTAATATGTAGATTTTGATGATCATAATATACAAAAGTGACACTAGTAAGCACTTCTGCTGCTGACCGTACATTATTAACTGAATATAGAGGCAGTTATCTACTATGATTGGATATTATTGGAGCGGTAAAAAGTTAAGTTATATTTGCCGACTTAAAAAAAGGAGGAGGTCATGATTTTTTTTTTATGTTCGTACAATTATTTTTACTAGGCTAAAAAACCCTCTGCCCTCATTCCAGAATACTACAATAATTGTTTAAGACAAAAACAGAAACAATGATGCGGCTATTATTAATCTTGTTATCACCAGATGAATCAAATCAAGTCGGCGTAGTAGGAAACGCTCTAGCCCACTACCATTCTTGTGGTGGCAACACCAATATTTCTATTGCTTTTGTATCTGGGTTGCCAACAGGGGAAGATATTGAGTATAATTTGAATATAGAAGAAAAAAACCAAACATATTCCCAGAGCAATTATTTAAGATTTGATTCTAATAATGTCATTTTGGTAAGTTACTTTTTAAAGCTTAGTGTATATTGGTGAGAGGAGCAAGTGACCACTACAAAAAGGACTTTAGGGGTATGAGGAACAGGGTGTAAAGTTCACTCATGGAGGATCCTCCGACCAGACGGGTGTTGTGTCTGGCGGGCAACTGCCCAACGATTGATGTTGTATTCTTGTATATAATAATTATGTCCATCGCAAGGTAAACTCTAATTGCATGATGCAGGATTTATGTGACGTCAGGATTTTTGTGTGACGTCAGGTCTTTGATGCGTAATTCGCATGTGGCGATGTAGATACCGCCACAGAACCTACAGTTTCTTCGTGAGAAAAATAGTGTTGGTACTTTTTTGCGCGTTTTACTTGTGGTTACCAAGTGAACAAACACGCTGTGAATGTGTGTGTAAGTGCAGTAGCTCTCGGTACCGTCCAGATAATGACGAAGCCGGTAGTGTGTGTGTATGTTATGTGCTCACGCTAGTCGTCTTCACGCACACATTCGAATTGTTTACAAAAGTAAAGGCTTTTACACACTGGCGCGATTTGTCGCGCGTCGCGACGCCGCCGCATTGTTCGCCGTGAAGTTTTCTCAGAAATTGTTTTGTTAAAATTCGCGTCCCGCGACATGTCGCGCCAGTATGTAAGCCTTAAAGCGCGGTCGTGTAGTGTTTGTACACTTGGTTACCACAAGTGAAACGCGCGTCGCTTCGTGAGATAAAAATGTGGATAGGGAATGTCTAAGTACAAGGTCTAATTAAACTGGTGTTGCACATGAAAAAAAAAACAACTGCATTTTGTCGAGTTATGCGAACTTAAGATGTACGGACCAATTGATTGTTTTTAACGAGTTTAGAGTTGATCCCAAATTAAAAGTTGTTCATAAAAACATTCCCCTCCTTCTGGGGCAGTCGGGTAATGATGAAAAGGGATCATTATATATAACGGAAAAGCTGCGCCATCGGCATAGAGGATGGACTGAGCGCAGGCAGGCTAGGCTGTCGCTCCATGTATACTGGTATTCAGCTGCATCCGGTTACACTGAAGCTGACCCCAACATAGTTGGGAATAGGATGGGCAGCTTGATTAACGATGATGGAAAAGTAAAAAATTATTGACATAAGCTAATTTAGCTTAATCCAAGCAGCTTAGGTTAACCCTGTTGAAAGCCTCGTAGAAATACGAAACCGATATACCGCGCAGTATTGTATCGCAAACATTCGTCGGTTTAGGGTCAGTTCAGACCGCAACGTGAACCGACGCGACGTTGCACGCACTTTTTAACAATTATCGATCTTATTTTCTTCACAAAAAGGTATAATTTCAGTGCGAGTGTTGACACGTGTCAAAGTACGCTGAGATGTGCGGTGCTGCGAAGCGCGTGTACCTTATTGTGTAGTAAATAAATTCGATATTGTATCGCTTTCAACCAGGACAATAAAGAGTATGATGATTAGTGCTTATTGCATTTTAATTTCACAAATCGGGCATCAGAAGATAATTTATCACCATCATAAACTCGCTTTGACACGCAATTATTCCTATTTAGTTCAAAATAGATATTATTGAAACAACCAATTAGGCGTCGTTATCGGCACTAAATTATGAATTTGACATTTCATTATTGTTACAATTGATTTTCTAGGTGTTCGAAACCATTATACGTTCTGCATTCGACGTGACATTGAATAATGACATAGCGTTACCTAAATTGGAGTCTGAAGCTATTTTCGATGATTATGTGCAACCAGAATGCTTGTGGCAGACGAACAATTATAAGAAACTGCTTACTGGAGATATTTTTAGGAAGGTCAGTACTGCCTTTGTCCCTACATTCTTTTTTTATTTCAGTTAAAATTTAATTCTGACGCTCTTTCTGATGTCTGTTTAAGCTGATCTGGGTCTGTCCTAAGAACGCTTTCATGCCAATTGAAGTGCGCGGCGTGTCTCGGATATGCCGCGCAGTCTTGCGCGCAAACATTCGTCGGTTTAGTCCACACTAGAGCGCGGCAGAAATGTGTCGTGCAAACGCCGCGTGTTGCTGCCGCGCTCTTGCCGCGCAATGTTTGGACACACCTTAATAAAGATTTTATTTTTTCAGGGCGTAGGAAGGGGAGTCGACCTCCAAGACGTTATATCATTAACACTAATACAAATAACCATTCCTATGGTATCCGAGTTGACCTTTTTGGACTTGAATCCTTTATTCTTCCATACGAAACCGAACACTGTCAATTTTTCTAGAGAAACTGGTTAGTATGTTTTAAAACTATTTTATAATTTATAGACACGTATTTAACGCGCGTTTACACCCATATGCTTCGAGGATCTTTTTTCGCTTGCACGACATTGACAGCGAGGCGTTGTTGGTAAATATTTGTGTAATTGTTTAAAAAAAAACAAAGATGGCGGGTTAGTTCCGAATTTTGCCACGCGACGAAAGATTCTTGTACATTTTTTACCAAGTTGTGATTCTCAAAATAAATAATTATTCTTGTTGCTGTATTTATGTCGTAGAGTCATTTGATAATTCGACTTTTCACGAAAACCCTAGGGATATTGCGAAAACCCGGATAGTTAGATTATGGTGAAGAAAATTCTGAGAACAACTAGGAAATAGCACTCGATCGCCGCTGCTGCGGCACCGCTCCCTTCGCTCACCCGGCTCGCACGTGGTTGTTCAAAGTTCTAACGTAACCTAACCTATTTCACCCAGTTCAAAATGACAAATCAATAGGTTAGACCTGTGATCAACCGCGGTAGCGGCCGGCGAGTGCGACTTCCAAGTTGCTCGCAGGATTTTTTTACCATTTTCACTATCCGGGTTTTCACAATATCCCTATATCCCTAGGGTTTTGGCGAAAAGTCCTATTATCAAATTACCCTCCGATATATAGGTACATCTTTTGAGACTGACTGTACAATGACTCTTTGTCAGGTCTTAAGTTAACCTTGTTTGTTTTTATAATTACCATATAATTCCTTCCACAGAAAATAAAGTCTGCCGCGGCGACAGTGGCAGTGGAATGTTAATGGTATCTGGCTGGGGCGTCGCGGCTACCAGAAAAATGCTGCCTACCCCTAAGTGCCACTGGCCAGCCTTCTGGCTTGTGGTATGTCCGTGGTATGGTATGCAACATTGCCAGTCGAAAATATTATGATCCTGCCTGTTTGCAGATATCAGGCGCGTGGTATGTCCGTGGCATAGTTTTTCTTGCTCGTAGGACATTCTATCAGCGATAACGATGATGGAAAAGGCAAAAATGTATAGGACTGACATAAGCTATCGAAAAGTTTATGTCAATCCTGTTGAAAGTCGTTGTAGAAATACGAAACGCTTTGGCAGCGATTGTCACTTGTCTAGGCCCACTGATGCAAATGTCTATCAGATCCTCATCAGTATACAATCTTCACAGATGTAGTTAGAGAAGTACCGGGATTGGTTGTTGGAGTATTTGAACTGAACTTTGGGTACCTATTATAGTAAAATATAAAATTGTTTATGTGCCTATAGTGTTTTCTTTTAATTGCTTAGATATGGGACCGCATTATGAAGTGTAAAGTCGATAATCCACTGCTACGTAGAATGTTTTGCACGTTACGGTCAGTTCACGCCGAGACGCGACGCGACGCGCACTTTTTTATGATCCGATACAATATCGAATTTATTTACTACACAATAAGGTACACGCGCTGCGCAGCACCGCGCATCTCAGCGTACTTTGACACGTGTCAACACTCGCATTGAAATTATACCTTTTCGTGAAGAAAATAAGTTCGATAATTGTTAAAAAGTGCGTGCAACGTCGCGTCGCTTCACGTTGCGGTCTGAACTGACCCTTAGTTGCGCGGTTCATTATGCTTGTCAGCTGAACATGTATAGCGTGGCATCTATACATAATAAACCGCGTTATTCTTTTAAACTACGCAAAGGATTTATATGCAGAAAAATCTCGATGAATGAATGAAGAAATGTCGATGTTTTGTCAAGTCGCTAGTCGTAAAAATCGTGTGAACCAGGGGCGGGTCGATAAGTAGAAATTTAATAAAAGGCGAGTCAAATCGAATCTGTTGCCATCTTATATTTTATATAAACACTAGCTGTGCCCCGCGGTTTCACCCGCGTAGATGTCGATCCCGTGGGAATATAGGGATAAAACGTATCCTATGTCCTATTCCAGGTCATGTCTACCCGTGTGCTTATCCTCTCCTCTCTAAAGTAGGGAACGTCGCGGAGGCACAGCGCCGGCGTCGAACGGTTCGCGTATTGCATTTTTACAGTCGTGATATCTTCGAAATTAAATGTTCGATTCGAATGAATTAAAAAGTATTTTACTGCTACATAAATACCCTTGATGGTAAAACTATTTATTTGAATAAGAATTAGTATTATGTCGATAAAACTCCTTCGCAAATAATGCATTAACTTCGAAAAAATTGGATTACCATAAAAAAGGTTATAGTGAGTCAATCTTAAAAGATAGACATATATTATGCTATCGCGGACTTTTTTTTAGAACTTTTAAAGAGGAACAATTCTATCATACATGATATTTGCGTAACTTAAACCGTTTATGCAGCGCACGCAACGGAAGCTCTCAAAAAGGAATAATTTTTCCCGTTTTTGCAACATTTTTCATTTATGCTCCGCTCCTATTAGTCGTAGCGTGATATTATATAGCCTATAGTTTTCCTCGATAAATGGAATATCCAACACAAAAATATTTTTTGTCTTCCAACCAGTAGTTCCTGAGATTAGCGCGTTCAAATAAACAAACAAACAAACTCTTCAGCTTTATAATATTATATTATAGTAAGTATAGGCTGAGGCCACACCGGCTGTACCGGTACGTTGTAGCCATTTACGTGAGCATTCTCTTTTTTTTTTATCGTTCATATGTCGTATGTCGCTTCGCGGCCTTTTGTAGCCTCAGCCTTAGAATTAAGTACTGTATATAAAAAAAAACTTACTAAGTTATCGATTGACGTCAACACGTCAACGGTGGTTGTCGTTGAAAACCAGCGCTGGGGCTCTGTCTCGCATAGGGTCGTAGCATTATGCTGAGCGATGGCCGTTTTGCGGTGATGTGTCGCATAATTATTGTTTTTCGCGAACTTGTTTTTCATTTTTCTTTCTTTTAACCTACCATAACAAACAATATTTATGTGTTGTGCAAGGTCCGATTAAACCAGTTTGGGACCAAGGTCATTTTAATAATGATGTTATTCTACTTTTATTTTATGTTTAACTAGTATAAGGATGTAATCTGTGGGGATAATTTTTTTTTTTTACCTTAATTATTCAGATTCACAATCCATAAATATTAGTCAGTACATTGGTACATTTTCTTTTCAAAAAAAAATTCAAATGGGTATGTGTAATTGTTGCAATTGCCGTACATTCAAAGCCAAATATTTTATATATATATATAATAGGTATATTCTAAACCATTCGCTGGTGGTTAAGAGCCTGTACAACCTCCAATTGCTTAGCATGATCCTCCGTTATGTCGCAAATACTGCAGTATTAATTTTCAAATAAATAATTATGATATAGTTGAGAATTGATGCTAGATGCTATATGTTTTACGAAATCAAGATTACATAAAATTTTCTCTATAGAAAAAAAAAACCAAAGTTACGTATAAACCGAACTATAAACCACTGGTATTCAAAATATACTTCAAATTAGATCCTGCAAGTTTGCATAATAACTGAACTAACTTACTGTAAAGCAGGTCGTATGATTTTTTTAAAAAGCAATTACCTAAACTATTCGAGCCTTGGAGCTTCCAGCACCCCACTCCAGCACGCTCTCACTCAGTCCGCGAGTAGTATGGTGCGAGCGAGATAAAAAGTGAATTTGAGTTCAGGTAGTATAGGCTCTATCATGATTTTGTTTGATGAGAGAAGTTCGTAGGCGTTTAACTATATTTTTTGTAAAACTGACAAGTTATCAAATTCAGTGATCACTTTCTACACTGTTATATAAATAAACAAATAAATGATAAATGATTATAATTATATTATGACTAGGTTTGTACAAACACTTTTACACGTCAAACATATTTTTTTCAACTATACTCCATTTGAAATAAGATTAGACGTATAGATAAGCCTTTTTTATATTCTGTTCAACCGATTTTGAATTCTATTGCGTTGGTGGCATGACAAATAGCAGCCGCAGCAGATAGTTGGTATTGTGTAACTTTTTTTGCTTTTAATGCTATCCTTATGCCTACGGTATAGAAGTCAAAATCGGTTGAACGGACTGTAAAAGGGTTTGTTTTAATGTCTAATCTTATTTCAAATGGGGTATAGATGAGGTCGGCTTTTCCTATCTGAGTACTCTGAGAAGAAAGGCCGAAACAAACTCAGAGGTCACAGTCTGATAAAAAGGCCAGACATAATCTTGTCCAGGATGTTGTTCAGTTTATCTATTTTATATCTATACATCACTGCATATTATAAAACAAAGTCCTCCGCCGGGTCTGTCTGTCTGTCTGTTTGCGATAAACTCAAAAACTACTGCACCGATTTTTTGCTGTTTTCACCAATGGATAAAGTGGTTCTCAAGGAATGTTTTAGTATATATTTTGTCAAGCGGGCGGAGCCGCGGGCATCAGCTTTTATTATAAATTAAAGTCACTTTTCGTGTTTACCTGTATGTCCACGTTGTTCTTCTAAACCACGCAACAGATTTTCATGAGGTTTGTACCATCGTTTAAATTATTTATTCCGGAAGGATTATGTACTTTAGTATTTAAGTTACATAATAACTGAGAAATCTCGATATTTTGTCAAATCATAAAACCGTGGAGCGGCGCTTATTACTAAATATTTGCCCTCTACTTCGCCATTGTAGCTGATAATTATGTTTTTACTAAAGGTCCGATGGTTTTGAAAATCCATACATTAATTTGATTCTTTCCAAATACGAATCTAAACCATCCTGCTCGGACTATGCTCTTTTTCTGTATGTTAGGTATTATACTTCAGTAACTTAGTGGTTTAAGGTTTACTATAATGCTTATAAGTAAACATGCTGTTAACATAAATAGTTACGAATATTTTGATTCAAAGATAAGTTTTTGTAATCTGGAATAAAAATCAATATCGCCGGAGCTGGGAACATTTCTATTTTCGATCGATATTTGAAATGATTTTATTACTTAACAAAAAAAAAAATGATTGGCCGATGCGCTTTCTCAGAAAAGAAACTGGCAGTCAGAAATGGTGTGGTATGGTAAGATATTATTATGGTAAGTTATAGTAAGGTATGGTAAGGCATGGTAAAAGAAGCCAAAAAATATCTAAACCTAAAAAACCTTATTTATTTGTAATATTGTTAGTTCTGTTCCCACAGACAAACCTTAAAAACGGTTTTGGGGTTTTTATCGACATACCACGCGGGCGAAGCCGCGATAAAAGCTAGTGATAAATAAATTAAATAAAGTATGTGAGGTAAGGTATGGTAAAGTATGGTAAAGTATGGACACATTATGGTAACGTTTGGTAAGGTGTCGTAAGGTGTCATGGCTCATTTTATCTTAAGCTAATGTAATTGGCAAAAGTGAGGTATCAAATTAACGTTTCATGACTGTAGGACACTTCCCCGGGCTCGCACTGACGGTGAGTCATCAAAATACGATGCAGCATCGAAGCCTTCGCTCAGTGGCGCGATGATGCTATCGAAACCGGACGCAAAAAGTCTCCAAAACGCGATGCAGCATACAGTAACCAAATCTTCGATCGCCAATGATAAGAGTATCGTGTTTGCTATGGCGCCGATAAACATGTTTCGTGTTGAGTACGTCACTATGACGCGACCCTATTATCTAGCCCCCGCAACAAGTTACTTGACCACTCTGGCCAGTCTTGAATTGACTGAGAAGTGGGATGTTGTTTAGTAATTATGGTTTAATAATGACAGAATGTTATTATTATTAACTTAATATTTATTAAAAAAAAACAATAAAACAGTGTTGTGATTGAAATAACGTTTTATGACTGGTGTTTAATATCTTTAGAATTTATGTTTTTTATATGTGATCATTTATTACAATTTCATCCCAACGTTTTAATCTTTTCCTGTACTGCGATCTTGCTCGGGGTGGCTCATGGATAAATAATAATAACGGCACGGCAACAGTAGGTAGGCCTGTAAACACGATTTAGACATAATCAGTGTCACATTTTAATTTTCCTAAAATTTCAACAGTGTGTCATCAGTAATCACAGAATGTAAAATCAATGTCATAAAAATAATAAATCACAAAATTAAATTAGTAACCAGCTTGATTCTTTGTAGACGTTATGACCAGTCTTGAAATATCTTGGAAGTGTAATGTTGTTTAGGACATTTATTTTGAACTTAATGCAATGCAAAATATGTAGATTAAAAACCAAAATGTAAGTCAAATAGTGTTGTTGTGTGTGAATAGATGATACATATTTGAATAATAACTTGAGAGTTTAAAAAGGTGAGTGATGTGGTTACCTATTATTAATTTTGTTGGTTTTGCTTGCATGTTTTTCTCAAGAATTCTAATGACCAATCTTATTGTTTTTCCTCTTATAACTTGTTATTCTTGTTCTATTGAATAAGAATTATGATTTTATGGTTATCATTCATTCGTTTTAAACGCCAAAGTATAGCCTGTTTGTTTTAAATTTTCTTGTCAGTATTTAGGGTCCCCGAAACGATCAATAGCAATTGTAAATTTTTACGTGGCTCGTGGCAAATTGATCGTTTACCAAATGCAATTGAAGTGATTGACAATATTACAGTAGAAATTGATGGCGATTGATCGTTTTGGGGACCCCTTAGTTTATAAAATATGATAATGTTAATCAGAATAATGACGCAGATTCACGATCGTAATAAATACATAATTTTTACAGAATTATAATAATGTTAATTATAAAACAACTCTCATGAAATAATTAGCGCATTATCCATTTCTATAACCACTTGAAATGTACAGAAAGACACCTAAATAATAGGTAAGATTAAATAAATCATAATAATTTGTTCTACATTACTTTGTAGCCATTTATTTATTTATTATTTATTAAAACTTTATGCACAAGTAAAAAAAATACTGTACAAAGGCGGACTTAATGCCTGAGGCATTTTCTACCAGTCAACCTTAGGGTGATGCAGAGATAAACATGGCAGGTGCAACATACGGGATAGATAATTCGAAAAAGGATAAATGGTAATACATATATACCTACTTAAATACATACATATAAACAGAATAAACTTTGTCAGGAGAAATAACGATAGGTGAAGGTGGTATTTATTCAAATATGTTTATTTATTTTTAAGGCACCAAGTCCCAATTTCAATTCATTACATCATTAAAGCATTAAAATAAAATAAGTACATTACAAATTCATTAGATCATTCAAATGCATTTTTTGGGGGTTTATTTAGGTATTTATTTTATTTGGTTTTTAACCGACTTCTTCAAAAAGGAGGAGGTGCTCAATTCATCTGTTAGTTTTTGTTTTTTTTTTTGTTTGTATGTTACGCGATTACTCCGCCAATTATGAATCGATTATGATGATTCTTTTTTTGTTTGATAGGTCATGCTTTAGATGTGGTCCCATATAAATGTTATTAACTTTGCTTACGTAGTTTTTGAGTTAGTTTCAATAATTATGTATTTTCCCACTTAGTGTATGTAGACGATATATTGTTTGACTCCGTCACTGTTATTTCCATAGCAGGTAGTGGTTATTCGAATTTGTGTGGGGTAGGTACCACAACTAAGAGTGAAATATAAAAACTTTTAACAAAAAAAAAACAACCGACTTCCAAAAAACACTAAAAACGTGAAAAATAACTTTAATTTCGGAAGTCGGTGGCAAAAAACGAAAATTGAAAAGCAAAGACGTTTTTAGTGTTTTTTGGAAGTCGGTTGTTTTTTTTTTTGTAATGTGTTGTGTGCTTGCGTCTACTCCGTCCCGTGCAAAGTGGCACGATATCGCGGGTGCGACAACGCAGCGCAACCCTTGTCGCGACTAATAATTTATTTTTTAATAAATATCTTAAATTTATTAATTGACAGAAAACGCACAGCCTGAACTGCTGGGTCAGAGGCATGGATGATATAGCAAAAGTGAGCAAAAAGGAAGTATTTTTTGAAAATTCACGCCTTAAAGGAGGTAAGGGTTAGGGGTATAGGGTAAAGGGTAAAGGGTAAAGGGTAAAGGTTAATTTCAAATTCCGTTGAATAATAATCCTCTACTAACCGGTCTCCAATTTATTTCCAGTGTACCACCACCACATATACAATGATTTGGCTGCTGCTAATCCTTTTAATACCAGCTGATGGAGACGCGCAGACTATTGTTGGAACGCTCACTGTTTGTGCCGATAGTTTAGATTTATCAGCTTTGTTTGATAGAACATTACGCCCTCAAAACCAATATACATTGACTTATCTCGGAGATAGAGAAATTCTGGCTAATTCCCAGATGATTTTGAGTTTCAATTCAGAAGTTTCGCTCAAGTTGGTAAGTTATTTTTATACAAGGTAAGGACGACAATACGACAAAAAATAAAACTCCAACTAATGACGTTCTCGGTGTACATACAAAAATTAATCAAATATATCCAATAGTTTAGTTACGATAGCTAGTCAAAGATCGGCAAACCCCATAGTCGGCCCATCACTACTATTTAGTTTGTTTGAAAAAATTACTTTTTTAATTTCTATGTTAGGATTTATTTGATAGTTCCAAAATACTCTTATGCATTAGTATTGCCAGTGTTTTCATTTATTGTTGTATTGTCGTCTCCACATTGAATATGAGCTTGTAATATCTCAGCTCGAATTCAAATTCAATTCGGCTGCCGGCAGTTATGTTCCTGCCGGTTCCCAACGGCATTTTTGTTTCGGCGCCGGTGCCGGCAGCGGAGGTAGGTACTCCCAAATATTTATAACTTTCTTTATCTTTTATCTTTCCAGCACCCTAATTGTGTAACAGACGATCAATCTTAATCTGAATCATTTTGCTAATACATTACTTCCTACGTTCGAAAAATTTGTCTGCTCAACAACCTAAATAGCGTAGGTTGTTGAATTGTCAAAATGACAGGTGGCGATTGATACACCATCCGAGGTGTGAATGGTTACAAAACTTAATATGGCACTTCCCATCTTCTTACGGTAAACACAATGAAAAAAAAATTCAATTATCTTAAAAAGGTTCAAGATTTAATTTGAAGTAATTTTATTAATTATTAGCAATCATTCATACAAAATTCCCTTAAAAAATGCACCTATTTTGCCGGTTTTTTTTTTTTTTTTCTATCTTTAAGAACCTGATTCGGACTAAAAAATTTTAAGACGATAAAAAATCGGTCGAGCCATTCAGTTATGCGCTAACCAACGAATAACATTTCATTAAAAAAATATATATTATAATTGGCTAGCTTTCGCCCGTGACTTCGTTCGCATGGAAGTCGTAAGGCGTCAAAATACATAATAATCACCACTTTTTTATGCGGAGGAGGTGTGCTACCGGCGTTACGACAATTTTATTTTCGCAAGGTGAGATAGTGCGGTATGATTGTACTCGGTTCATAAGTCAGCTTACTCCGCTTGCTTGGCATGTTAGACTAGTCCCCGATCCACGGACCGACCTCGGCAAGCGTTACTTAACCTTAAGCTGGGGATACACATGCCCTTAGCTTGCACACTAGCATACCAACTCCTTGCACGTGCCAGCTACTGTCATGTGTATACGCTAACAGGCATGCCTGTAACTGGCATACAAGTAGCTAGCACAGCATTTGTTTTAAATGCATGCCCGTTGAGGGAGGGGACGCGGCGTTTGCAAAAACTGACACGTGTGAACATATGTGACAAACATACGGCACAACTTGCTGAGCAGTATTACTTGCAAATGTATCTGCAGTGGCCCAGTTACTCGTACTAGCCAATAACTTTCATGCCAGCTACTTTCCCGATTTACTGGCATGCGTATCCCCTTTGGGACCTTGACGATCCTCCCGTGAACTGTTATTATTAAGCCAAGAGCTTCTCAGCAATGTTTTTCCCAATATTTTAATAATGAATGAGATTATTATTTTTGTTTCAGTTATCACCAAGAACCGCTCGAATTTCAAAGGTAGCCAATAATCCCAATCAGTTCATGGTAACGTTTACTGACAAAACTTCTTTTCTTCGCATTCAAGTCCTTGGTCCCGCTTCTGGATACAGTATACCTTACGTCCAGAGCGTTCTCCTGAACGATGTGGAACTTTGTAAAGAACCTAAATCTGTAAGTATACTTTCGAATCATTGAAACAACATGTAAGGCTCTTACATACTGGCGCGACGCGACGCCGCCGCATTGTTCGCCGTGAAATTTTCTCAGAAATTGTTTTGTTCAAAGTCAAATAATTTATTACAAATAGGCACATAAAAGGCACTTTTGAACGTCCAAGAAATTGTTTTGTTAAAAGTCGCGTCACGCGACAAGTCGCGCCAGTATGTAAGTGCCTTTAAATGTGGAAACCAAACCCCTAACATAGGTTAACGTTGTTTCTATCAGGTCTCTCTTTTACAACCGACTTCTAAAAGGAGAAGGTTATTAATTTGGATGTTTATATCAGGGATGTTGCGGATATCCGCATCCGCATCCGCAGAGTTTCCGCATCGAATAAATAATGCGGATGTTCATGCGGATTCGGATGTACCACAGGTCGCCACAAGAAAGAAAACTTTTTACAAAAAAAAAAACAACCGACTTCCAAAAAAAAACACAAAAATGTCGGTGTCTTTATTTACGATTTTCGTTTTTTGCCACCGACTTAAGCTATTTTTCACTTCGTAGTGTTTTTTTGGAAGTCGGTTGTTTTGTTTTTTTTTTGAATAGGTACCAAATATTCTCTTCCATTCTGTATTTGAGATATTTTATAAGTAGCCAATAATGCTTATCACAGTTACCCAAAGAGTAATTTTTATTTTTTTTATTTATTTATATCAGACACAGTGATCCATATTTATGTTAGTACCAACTCTTAAAACTATGTTAGTAATCAATAATTTAAAGTACAAACAAAATATCCTGAAAGTCAGATGACTGCCTTAATGAGTGACTTCCAAAGCGGGGATGAGATCCGATCAGCTACAGTCTTCTAGATTTTATTGCGGCTGCCACGCAGTCTGCATATCAGAGACACAGTCCTCTTGCGAATGATGGCATGAAAGCCATCAGTGCGAAACAGCGTGAATATCAAATCAAATCAAATCAAATCACTTTTATTTGTTAACACAGGTAAAGACATACAGATCTTGAGTTTGGTGAACAGAACGCTATGTTATGCCAGGAGGCATACAAATATGGTGTGCATCTATCTGATTATTATGAATTTAAATTTAAAAAAAAGATGTTTGAAATTCATGCATAATTAAAATTTCAAAATAAATCATAACCATTATATAATGTTATTAAAAAAATATAACGATGTCAGATTTAAAATTAAAAAAAAAAATTGTCCAATTTCTGTAGTGCATCCCCGATGCACTACAGAAGCGTGGCAGCCCCAACATCATGCTTTTTTTTTTTTTTTTTTTGGGTTGGAAATCATCATATGACTTCTCCCGCTCTGGGCGGAGTGGAAGGGCGTGTCAGACTCTTACTGACTAACCCCCCATCCGTGTTCCTTCAGTTGCCTGTGGCCAGGGTCCCGGTATCCCTTTCGGACTATTCCGCAACCCTGGCAGGCATCGGGCAGGTAACGGACCCCGTCAGGTGTGCTGACATCTCTTTGAGGCGCGCGTGGAACACGACGCGCCATCGACCCGGGCCTGCTCCTTATCGGACGGCGAGCTACCCATTGCTCGCCGTCCGCAAGCCCGCGCCTATGGTGGCCGGGAATCCGCCTGGGATTCCCGACGCCCAGGGTGTCTCCAGCGGCGGCGGTTAGGGGCGTGAGGGCGCAGGCTTTGCCTCTCCCTCACGCGTTCCGCCTCCTCCTTCGCAAGCATCACTGCTTTGCAGAAGGAGGTGACCGCCTCCCATGCCCTCTCGCTCCGTACCATGGCCTGGAACAGGGCCGGACGCGAGAGGTCAGTGCCGCCAATCGCCTCCACGAGGACACGGCGGTGCTCCGCCGTGAAGTGAGATGTTATTATACTGGATGCGCAGGGCATCCAGCGATCGTTTGGTATGACAGACCCACAGACTTCCCGTGTAAAAGCTCTGACAATATGCCTTAAAGAGCGGCCGTAATGGAGAGGGCAATATAGATAACAGTCTTTTTTTCTTTTATTTTAGGGCTATCTTGACTACACAACAGAAAAACCCAAGACAAGAGTTACAGAAGGCATCCGTATCGACGAACATGTAATAGAATTAGAAACCGATACAGCAGAAGTCATAGGATTGACTTCTGCTGTATCGGGTCTTGACAAATCTTGCGGTAGACGCAAAGTGGTACATACTGCACTTATAGTTCATGGACAACCGACCCAGCCAGGAGAATGGCCCTGGCATGCAGCCATATTAAAGTTTGATGGGGCATCCCTCAAGTTTAGCTGTGGAGGAACCTTGCTGTCCAAGACTTTGGTTTTAACAGGTAAAGCACATGACATTTTTTTTTAGCAATCCAGCCTTTTATCAATAGATCGTGATGGCAATAAAATAACAGGTGTAAAAATACGCTTAACGAAACCGAAAGTCACATATTGTTCCCGTCATCGTGATATTTTTTTGTTGTTCTGGGAACCTTCTATTTATGGAGATATTGAAAGTTCCAACTTTTTCAAGTTTTAAATGCTCACGAACCCTGAACCGTTGCATGCACTTATAAACACAATGTTTCGCGTGCGTTACGTTGCGGACTACCGTACACAGCGATTTTTCATACCAAAAATAAAAGTCGTTTCCCAATCATTTTTGTGCAAAGTTACTTAATTACCCGACTACGGCGAACAAAAAAGGAGGGTTATGATTTTGACCGGTATGTATGTATGTATGTTCATCTGTTCCTATCTTCTAAACCACTCATCACAATTTGACAAATGAGGTATCGTTGGAAGCGTCTTGATTGTCCGCTGGTTATAGGCTATGTGACGACACATTAAAATGGCGAAATCTAGAGGACATAAAGTCAGGAACTAAAAAAAAAAATTGTTTAATCGTACCATGTTGGGTATCAAATGAAAGGGCTTAATGAGCACATTTAAAAAATATGTATATTATAAACTCAAAAGAATTTAAAAAATAATTAAGTAATAAAAACTAAAACCCAACTACGACTAAAAAGGTATAAACAAGACCCCACAGACAGACAAATTTAAAATCCGGAGTCACACGTGTTAGGGCATAAATCGAACAGATTACGTATGACTCCGGATTTTAAATTTGACGAAATGAAAAAAAAAAAAATTTGATGAATACGTAGTTGACGGCTATGTGATGGGTCTTTTTACACCCTGTATACCTAATTTAGTTACACCAAATTGATTAACCTTGTAGCCATAACGTAGCCATCATTGAATTCATTGAGTTTATAAGCGTTTTAATGTTATCTAAGTCGATTCTCATTCAGATCTTTTTTCCGATTTTGCTTTTATTTTTGTGTATTTTGTTCCACATACCGGGTCTTAGGCGTCGTCCTAATTGGCGATCGCTCGTGCGATGATGTGAAAATGTTTGCACGACCGTGCGATTGGACATACTGGTATCTACTGAATGTCCTAATTGACGGTCGCGCGATCATGCAATGCAAGCATATTGTCTAGTTTTCATCGCGCGACCTTCGACGCATCCATCAAACACTGCATTATTTATAATGTTAAATGGCTCATTGTATGGATTTCAAAAAGGTTTAATATCACTGTAATGGTAAAAAAAACAATGATAAATTGAAATTGAAACGTTTTCTGACCGAGCAGTTTCATCGCATGGTATCTACTGAATGTCCTAATTGACGGTCGCGCGATCATGCAATGCAAGCATATTGTCTAGTTTTCTTCGCGCGACCTTCGACGCATCCATCGAACATTGCATTATTTATAATGTTAAATGGCTCATTGTATAGATTTCAAAAAGGTTTAATATCACTGTAATGGTAAAAAAAACAATGATAAATTGAAATTGAAACGTTTTCTGACCGCGCGAGCAGTTTCATCGCATGGTATCTACTGAATGTCCTAATTGACGGTCGCGCGATCATGCAATGCAAGCATATTGTCTAGTTTTCATCGCGCGACCTTCGACGCATCCATCGAACACTGCATTATTTATAATGTTAAATGGCTCATTGTATGGATTTCAAAAAGGTTTAATATCACTGTAATGGTAAAAAAAACAATGATAAATTGAAATTGAAACGTTTTCTGACCGCGCGAGCAGTTTCATCGCACGATGAAATTGCATCGTACTATCGCGCGATCGATGGCCAATTAGGACGGCGCCTTAGGCCAGCTTGCACAACAAATCAATAAATGCGTTTAACCCTGAAATAATTTAAAACATCATTCTGTCCCTGTCATCTTCAAACTTTTGACAGAACCAGAATGTTTGACAGAAACAAAATGTATTTATCGATTTGGTTTCCAAGTGGCCCTTAGTTTCTGAACTATTTTCGTTTTTACCTTTCAGCTGCCCATTGCGCTACTATAGGAAATAACCCTGTAGTACCATACTCTTTAAGCGTTGTTCTAGGCAAGTACAATCTTATCGGTGGAGACATAGCAGCACAGGAAAGAGGGGTTAGTATTCTATTATTTGTTTATTACACGCCTACCGCTTAAAAGCCCGGCCACACGACGCCGCGACCGCGCCGCCGCCGCTCAGAGGCCGCGGCGCGATGTCCGAGCAGCGGCGGCGCGGCACGCACTAACGGCTTGTAGAGGCCCTCGGAAAAAAAACAGCTGCTCGGATCGATCGAAGGTTAAGCTACACTTGCCGCGGTCGGTTCATGGGTGAGTGACCATCCATTGCTCTCCATTGCCCGTTGGTCCCGGCAGTCATTCGTAGATTTTTGACACTCGTTACGGGCAGTCCAAAAGTCTGACAACCAGACTTACTCAGAGGTATGGTATACAGTAACTGGGTTGAGGTGGTCAGATAGGAAGTCGCTTCATGTAAATACTGGTAGTGGTACTCAGCTGCATCTAGTTAGACTGGTAGCCGACCCCAACATAGTTAGCATAGTTAGCCTAACAATACGTCCGATATAAGTTAGCATTTCCAAACTTTGCGCAGTAGACTGCGCAGTTATTTTTTTTAGGACCCATGAGGCGAGTGTTTGTGAGAGAATATGCGTGAAAGTTCGTCGTGACTATGTTCAGAGGGCCTAGACAAGTGACAATCGCTTCGAAAGCGTTTCAAATTTCTACAACGACTTTTAACAGGATTATTGACATAACGTCGTTGATAGTCCAATTCCGCGTAACTAACATTGTTAAATACCGCCGATGTACACTTTCGCAAATTTTAAAGGAGGGTCAAAAAACAGAAGTTCTAAAAACTAATCGGCCGAATTTTGATATGATTATGGGGAACGAAAGGGTCCAAGACTCAAGTTCGTTCAAAATTCGGCCGATTAGTTTTTAGAACTTCTGTTTTTTGACCCTCCTTTAAAATAGCTTTTCGATAGCTTATAATTAAATATGTCAGTCCTATACATTTTTGCCTTTTCCATCATCGTTATCACTGATAGAATGACACTTTGTCTAGGGCCTCAGACCTGCCAATATTGTGGTGTCTGACGTAGCTGTGCGATGCGGGAGGGGTGTGTTCACATGTCGCGGGAGGTCAGTCATTCACCTGTGGACGGGCGCCAACACCCCTCCCGCCCACACCGTGCAGCTACCTCAGGCACCGTCTCAGTTATGCGGTGGTCCTGTAAACACAACTGGTTTCCACATACGGCTCTAAATAGATCTGGATACGCCAGATCTATCTATTTAAAAATAGAATTTTAGTGCCTTTGGAACGTCTTTGGTCATGGGCACAAAGTCACTCACCTCTCAGCGTTTCTTAGGCCCACTTGCAACACAAATAATTTAATTCGTTTCGCGCTAGTCTTTAAAACATCATCCGATCTCTGTCATTTTCAAATGATAGACAAAAACAAAATAGATTTTAAAATTCTTTTAACGGTAAACATTTTTCGTGATTTGAGATAGTAAGGGTTCATAAACCTATGCATAACATTTTTATTTATTTTTTATTTTTTACGTCCTTATGGACATACTCCGTTTGGGGATAGCGGAGAGTTATGTCAGACTCCTCCGACTGAGATACTTACATTCGCCGCACCTCCGACTGGTATGAATCCGCCATGCCTAGCGGGCCGCATCACCAAGTGCGGCCGATCCACGATCGCACGTCCTTCCATAAAGGCACACATGTCTGTTGTTTGGGAGCCCCCCTTAAATATTTGTTTTATTTTTATTTAATTATTTATTTTTAAAGTAAATATATTAACGAATGTAGGCAACGGCAGTACGGCATATCCGAGACACGCCGCGCACTTCAATTGGCATGTTGCGTGTGTCGTAGCTCTGCTTATACTTCGTCTAAACACAATTACCGACGAATGTTTGCTAGAAGCGTTCGCGTGCAGCAGTCGTCCACACAGAGCGCGGAAAGTCGCGCGCGGCAGCCGCGCGCGATTGCCACTCAATTTTTGGACACACCTTTAAATGACTAGGCGTTGTTTAGCTTGACGTTAGTGAAACCGAGGATTAACCCCGTCAGTGTCAATTTTTTTTTACTCTTAAGCTTGTTTTTATGCAATTTTATGTAGGTAAGTAATATAATTTATTTTTAGGTGTTCGAGGTAATTGTGCATTCGGCATTCGATGTAAAAACATTGAATAATGACATAGCTTTATTAAGATTGAAGTCTGAAGCTATTTTGGATGATTATGTACAACCAGCCTGCTTGTGGCACAGTGCATTGCCTGCACAGGAATCTGGGACGGTATGTATAAAAATGGTAAAAGTTTTAGCGCAAACTGGACTTTATCTGTGGGTTTTAAAGCTGTTTTTCCAAAAAACACATATTTGTTAACATGTTTGAAAACTAAATCGCGAACACAGTTTACGAGCTCAACTGTGGTGTATGTTATGTTTATAAATTTTACAGGTGGTAGGTTGGGGATTCAACCATCAAGACAAACTGTCCCTCACTCTGCAACAAATAACCATTCCTATAGTATCAGAGTTGACTTGTTTGAAGAGTGACCCGATATTCTTTCATAGAAAACTGAACACTAACAAGTTTTGTGCTGGATTTGCTAACGGTAAGGATGCATTTTTACCCGACTACGGCGAAGAAAAAAGGAGGGTTATGATTTTGACCGGTATGTATGTATGTATGTTCATCTGTTCCCTCATATCTTCTAAACGACTCATTACAATTTGACAAATGAGGTATCGCTGGAAGCGTCTTGATCGTTATAGGCTATGTGACGTCACATTAAATTAAAAATGGCGCCCTCTAGAGGACATAAAGTCAGGAACGAAAAAAAAAAATTGTTTAATCGTACCATGTTGGGTATCCAATGAAAGGGCTTAATGAGCACATTTCAAAAATATATAATAAACCCAAAAGAAATTAAAAAAAAAATAAGTAATAAAAACTAAAACCCAACTACGACTAAAAAGGTATAAATAAGACACCACAGACAGACAAATAAAAAATCCGGAGTCACACGTGTTAGGTTAGTTATAAATCGAACAGATTACGTGTGACTCCGGATTTTTTTATTACTTTAGTTTTTATTACTTTAATTTTTTTATATACTAGGTGTATATAAAATGATATTGAACCGGTTCATGTTGTTGAAGATTGAAGGGTCCATAAAAGATAGGTGCATGCCTACAATGAACCCTCTTTAGGAAAAATTGTTCCTACTGGTGAAATTATGAACCAAGCCAGAAATCGCAAAAAAATCGGCTGCACCATACCTACATTTAGGTTCGCATAAAGCCTCTTACATACTGGCGCGATATCTCGCGCGACGCGACGCCGCCGCATTGTTCGCCGGGAAGTTTTCTCAGAAATTGTTTTGTTAAAAGTCGCGCCAGTATGTAAGAGCCTTTACTCGACAAAATGTAGGAAACAGCAGATTTTTATTCCCTTCTATAGAGGAGCTCGTGGCTAAGTAATAACAGTCGCACGGGTCGATCCATCAGGTTAAGCTACGTTTGCCGGGGTTGGTCCGTGTATGGGTGACAATCTTTGCAGACCGAGACTCCTCCGTGCCTCGGAAAGCACGTTACCCCGTTGGTCCCGGCTGTTATTCATGGATCTTTGACAATCGTTACGGGTCATCAGAAGCCCGAAAGTCTGACCACCAGTCTTATCAAGGGTTATCGTGTTACCCAGTTACTTGGGTTGTGGAGGGCAGGTAGGTAGTCGCTCCATGTAAAATACTGGTATTCAGCTGCATCCGGTTATACTGGAAGCCATTTATGCAATTTCAAAACATTTTTTGAAACTACTGAGTAACGGATGACGATCTGCAACCGGAGTAGGTAATCCTAGAGAGAAAATTTCATAAAAACGCACTATTTTAGGTTCGCAAAAGCTGAAGCTTACCGAAACACATACCTTTTTAGGGTCACCAGGGGGCCTAAACCGGCCACATTAGCAATTCCTCTAAAAGCAGTTCATTTCCTGAATCCCAGCTGTCTTTAGCATTTCCTCTAATTTGACACAAAAGCAATTCATATTATGTGGACCATTTTACGAATAGAAAACTGTCAAACAGATGAAATATTTCGTAATATGATCACACACAGATCATATTATGAATTGTAAGTTTGTGACGTTATAAGATGATTCATAATATTTTCCTATTATGATTCTGCCAAAGTGACTGTTTTAAGCCCCCAGTACTCGTGTGTAGCTTAGCCGTGGTATAGCAGCGCCTTTTCCCTACCTCAAATTGCTTAGCGTGATCCTCCGTTATGCCGAAAATACTGCAGCATTAATTTTGAAATAAATATATGTTAAAGTTGACGATTGATGCTAAGTCTTATGTTTGGCGAAAACACGATTACATAAAATTTACTCTATAGAAAAAAAATACAAAGTTACCTCTAAACAGAACTATAAGCCGCTGGTATTCAAAATATAGGTACTTCAAATTATATCATTAAACTTTGTATAATAATAAATGAACTATCATAAAGCAGGTCTCACGTTTTTTTTTATTTTTTTATTACCATTTTATTTTCACCGTAAAAAGTAATTACCTAAACTTTTTGAGACTTGAGAGCCGCTAGCGCCCCACTCCGTCTCGCTCTCACTCAGGTCGCGAGTAATATGGGGCGAGCGAGATAAAATCTGAGGTAGGGTACAGCTTTAAACCGTGGGGGGCGAAGTAAGTAATTGACTATCATTTTATTTTTTCAGGCACCTCAGTCTGCAACGGTGACAGCGGTGGTGGTCTCATGATATTTGAACCAGACCCAGGCAACGCTGGCAAGGCGTCAGGCTCGTGGTACGTCCGCGGCATCGTTTCTCTTGCTGCCCGAAGATCTGATGCACCCATCTGTGATCCTTTTGTGTACACAATCTTCACGGATGTAGAGAAGTATCGGGATTGGGTGATACAGTATTTGAACTAAAGCTGTTTTAATAAAATGGTCATTATAAAAAGTGTTTAATTTATTGCTATTTCATTCATAATTTATAATAATTATTTGAAGAATAAAGACAAGAAGAAGATAAGAAAAATTGTACATTGTTTTTTTTTTAAATTACTTTTACGATTTTTTGTCTGTTTTTGGAATAGGGGATCCGTTTGCGAAATGTTAAGCTTTAAAGTGGTTTAATAAGAGCCACTTTACGAGCAAGTGTGTTGATAATCGAATTAGTAAATGGGTACATTACTAGCCAACAGCGATGCGGAGGAATTTTTCGACGCCTTACTTTAGTTATACTTAGTTACTTCTTTAAGTTTTAGTGTTTTATGTAAATAGTTAGTTGTGTTATATATATATTGTCTAAAAATTTAGTTGTTGATTACATAAATCAATAAATAAATAAGATTCATTATTAGTAAATAATTCAATTATTTCCGAACACACATCAAGAAAGACAGAGAAGCAAGGAACATGCAGGATGAATTGAATTTACGGGCCTTCTAAAGGTCATTATGGACAACTTTCACTATAGCAACAACCTATACCTCATTTGAAATAAGATTAGACATTAAAACAAACCCTTTTACAATCCGTTCAACCGATTTTGACTTCTATACCGTAGGCATAAGGATAGCATTAAAAGCAAAAAAAGTTACACAATACCTACTATCTACTGCGGCTGCCATTTGTCATGCCACCAACGCAATAGAATTCAAAATCGGTTGAACGGAATGTAAAAAAGGCTTATCTATACGTCTAATCTTATTTCAAATGGAGTATAGAAATTGCGAAAACTACTACTTACCTACTAGTTGTTACCCGCGATTTCGTATACGGACCAGCGTGAAAAGTAGTCCTTCTCCAGATCATGTGCCAAATTTCATCCAAATCCGTTCCGCCGTTTAAGCGTAACAAACAAACGAACTCACTTTCGCATTTTTAATATTAGTTAGGATACCACGATTTTTCCAGATTCTGGAATTCTGGAGGCGTGTCGTAGCATCTTTAGCCATGGCTATAAGGCATAGAGATACCTAATAATCCTAGGACTGAGTCTATCTACAAGAAGTTCATGTAAATACATTAGCCATTCTGTATACCTACTACTTTTAGCAAGGGAACCACTAGCAACAGGCTGGAATAATTCTAATTCAATCAATCAATCTGCCTAGCCTTTTCCCAACTATGTTGGGATCGGCTTCCAGTCTAACCAGATGCAGCTGAATACCAGTATTTTACATGGAGCGACTGCCAATCTGACCTCCACAATCCAGTAACTGGGTAATACGATACTCCTTGGTAAGACTGATTGTCAGACTTTCGGGCTTCTGACGACTCGTAACGACTGCCAAAGATCCACAAATGACAGCCGGGACCAACGGCTTAACGTGCTTTCCGAGGCACGGAGGAGTCTCGTTATGTAAAGATGGTCACCCATCCACGGAACAACCCCGACAAGTGTAGCTTAACTTGATTGATCGACCCGCGCGGTTGTTATTACTTGGCTATGAGCTCCTCAACAATAATGCTGATTATTTTTAAAGAAGATGCCTTCAGACATTATTCAGTAAATTCATTACAATCGGCCACTTTGCTTTACCAATTTGTGCAGGCTTTACGTGTTTAAAAAACGCTGTATGGCTCACTCATTATTTAAACTGAGTCCCTATTTAGTCTTGTGCTAGTAGTTCTGCGAACAGTAGACCTCGCGAGTACAAACATTGATAGGGAGTAGGAATCGCACGGAACTGCAGCTAAATCTTTGAATTTCGTGTTTAGGGAGTAGACCTGCAGGAAGAAACCATGAACAATAGATTGTAGTGTTAGGCCGCGCGCACTTTTCACGCGTTTTCATACGAATTTGACTGATACGAACACGTACAAAAATGATCCCGACCTTCCAAGTACAAAAGTAAAGTATTTAACGGAGAAAAACGTATTCAGTGTGCGCACTCATTTCGTTATACCACGGATGGCCAATTGCATGGATCACGCTCAATGAAGGGTTCCGTAGTTGGCATAAATTTATCCCAAGAACAATCTTTTAGTTGAAAAACAAGCTCTCTCATACATTCTAACTGCAAATGTAAGTTGGTCGATTAGAAAGAAAAGAAAGAGAGAAAATTTGTTTATTCTGCACAAAGTAAACGCTCATTACAAAATAAATAATGACATTCTACATATACAAATTAGCCAAAAACCTTGTATTTATTCATAAGAACTTATAAACGTTTGACAAATTTTGTCTATTTCATGAAGAGATGAGAGGCCAAAGACAATTTAGTTGCATAACCCTTCGACTGGTGTTCACCGTGGTACGATAGCTGTCAAATAAAGTCTACTGATGATTTTCGTACCACGGCAGTTCAATAATGGTCCAACTTTTTTGCGATTATCTGTGAAACTAAGCGCCCTATCTCTTTCATTCTTGTGGTATAGTGCAAACAATTAAGCTGTGCGTCGCATCTGTGCAAGAATGGGTCTTTGCTTAGCTAAATGCTGTGACTTCAGACGAATCTATCGTCAACAGCGCTGATTTTCAGCAAAAACCTCGCGAATGACGTAATGACGTCACCCCTGTGGTCCCTCCATCTGAAAATACTTTAACTGGTAAGCAGAATTTCTTTCGAAAATGAGTGTGCTGAATAAATTGAAAGTAAGTAAGTACATAGAAATAAAACAAAAATATATTTATATAAAAGTCTTAATATAAGTGTATAGTCTGCATTTATGCGTAACATATAAAAATAAAAGATACATAAACTGAGAGGTATAATAATTACAGTGAAAATAATAATAAAAATACTATGGTGTATGTATGATTATCACTCATTAACTTGTAAAGCATACTTAGCTGTGATAGTTTTCCTCCCCTTTTAACTTCGTTATACTGTCGTCATTTTTTTCACATAGCCGAAAATAACCATATATCTGGCAGGGGCACTTGAATCTAACAAAAATTGGCTCTTTAAAGCTTAATGTTGCGCAAACGGATCCCTGAATCAAAAAATAGTTTTCACACAGTACCCGACAACCCATAACATGAGACAGACGCGAACAAAAAAATCATACTCACTTTAGGTGAAGGGAGGGGAGGTACAAAGGGAGGGGAGGCTAAAATAAAAGATTTTATTTTACCACTTTATCGGCGTGTATAATGTATAGGTACCCATGCCAAATTACAGCTTTCTAGTACTAAGATTCTCTGAGCTAAGCCGCGGATAGACATACAGACAGTCACACGAACATGGCGAAACTATATCGGTTCTTTGTTGACTACAGAACCATAAAAGCCAGAGAAATTATTTGTAGGCCAGCTGGAAAAATTAACAAATAGGTTTAAATAGTGAGCCATTTACTGCATTTTGAGAAACTATTCTGCTCATCATGCCGAAGATCCTCATCAGATTTTCACCAATTTTTTTAAGTCGCGGATAGACATACTA
Source organism: Lithophane ornitopus (assembly GCA_948473465.1). Classification (NCBI taxonomy): domain Eukaryota; kingdom Metazoa; phylum Arthropoda; class Insecta; order Lepidoptera; family Noctuidae; genus Lithophane; species Lithophane ornitopus. The sequence goes on along the minus strand of OX419637.1, from coordinate 11,739,005 downwards.
ACATGGGGAATCTATATCAGTTCCTTGTTGACTACTACAGAACCATAAAAGCCAGAAAAATTATGAATAAAAATTTGATGCCAACTAGAAAAATTAACAAATAGGTTTGAATAAATAGTGAGCCATTTCCTGCATTTTGAGAAGCTATTGTGCTCATCATGCCGAAGATCCTCATCAGATCTTCACCAATTTTTTTTGAGACCTGCTTAGAGTTACCACCTTTCAAATAAATAGAGAACCATCGTTATCGGACCTTATAAGGCGGAGATATCCAGGAGCCCCCTTTTTGCCCCATTTTAGAGGAAGTAGCCTCCAAATCCCCGGCGGCTAAAAATTACAAAAAATTCGTTATACCTGTACACCAAATTTCGTCCAGATCGGTTGTAAAATACGACCTGTAGACGAGTACGTTTAAACTGACAAACTCGCCAATTTTGCCAGACTTGATGCAGAGACGCTTCGCTCGCTCGGTCAATAAACTTTAGACAACAATAAACGTTAGAAGGAGCAGTGGTGGCCCAGTGGTAACGGCCACGACTTACGAGTTGTAGGTCGTAGGTTCGAACCCTCACAGGCGCTTTACTTTGTGTAAATTATTTCATCGCCACTGCTCTCAAAACGGTGAAGGAGAACATCGTGAGGAAACCGGCATGTCCTAGAACCAAAAATTCGAAGACATGTGACTTCTACCAACCCGCACTGGGCCCGCGTGGTGGATTACGGCCCGCTCCCTCTCACAGAGAGGAGGCCTGTGTCCCAGCAGTGGGAACATTATAGGCTGATTATGCTTATGCTAAACGTTAGAATTATTAAATAGATTTCGTAAATTGTGGGCACTAATGTGTGTAACGCGTATTATAGAGGTGCGCATAGAGTTCGTCGTCGATTGCCATCTTACAGCATGTCCAGTTTAAGTGTGCAGTTCACGGTGGCGCTTCTTGTCAAGGAAAAATGCAACAGGATGACAAATTCGGTACATTGAGTTTTAGTTCTGTGTTTTTCCGCCTGCACAGATAAGTTGGACGCGCTTTACTTTTCTTTTGTGTGAGTCTGGACCAAGGAAATACACGTTTTAACCGCAATCTGCTTTTTATATAGACCCAAATGCATAATTAAATTAAATTATTTATTTTCATAGACAACAATGATCCATTTCTGTTATTTAGTTATACTCCATTTGAAATAACAGTAGACATTTTACAAGCCTTTTTTACAGTCCGTACAACCGATTTTGACTTCTATTGCGTTGGTAATATGACAAATGGCAACTGCAGTAGAAAGTTGGTATTGTGTAACGTTTTTTGCTTTTAATGCCATCCTTATATCTACGGTATAGAAGTCAAAATCAGTTGAAGGGACTGTAAAAAGGTTTGTTTAAAATTCTAATCTTATTTCAAATGGAGTATAGTTACAAAAAACTTAAAAGCTATATTAGTGTGTTATTATAAGTAGGTGAGCTTAGTCACAGAAAGTAGTACATTACTGTCGCGGCCTGCAACAGCAGGCGTAGCATGACGGTTTCTATACAAACTGACATTTCGTTTCTTCATTTCTGACACCGCACCGTAGAAATCTTTCTACAATCTGTCATTTTGTCTTTCATTTCTAACGATCTTTGTCTAGGTCTTTGTACATGTAGACTATTTCGGAAGAAAGTTTTCTACTCAAACTGTCAAAATCACACTGACAGCTGACATTTGTCTATGGTAGTGAAGACAATTTGATTTTGGAATCGCCAGTAGAAAACTTTCTACTCGACGGCCACAAAGTATAAACGGTTATCTACAAAATCATGATTTTATAAGGGAGCGTTTTGAACGCAAAATTGTGATAATTAATTGAAGGACAAAGCTATCTTCTCCTATTTTACATCATTTAGTTAATAATAAGTAGTTAAGTATCAAGAAAATAGTTAAGGCCAATATTTCTGTGAAATTGTTTGATCCAAAATACGTTACTTCGACAACATGAGTTTCTTTTTTTGTAGTTGACTTAATCGGCAAAAATTGAGAAACAAACAGAAAAAAAAAATCCTATGACAAAACAACGAATTCTGAGTCAAATTATGTAAAAGAGTGAATTTCGTAAAAAGTGCAGTTGAATCTTTCTACTTTAGTTAATTGATTCAGGCGTGACCTTGCGGAAATCCATTATAAAATACAATAGACGTAGATATATTTGGTAACCTATTCCGCTTGACTATTCTTCAAGAGTCCTAAAAAACCCTGTAAGAAATCGACACGTGTTTCACCTCTCAACGAGGCATCCTCAGGATGACGATTGACCAATTGCAAACCAGAACGCGACGTGACGTGAACGTGACGTGACGGGCGATTTGATTCACTTTGCGTCCAGCGCTCGGTGTGGTAACACGTCGCGTTCTGGTTTGCAATTGGTCAATCATCATCCTGAGGATGCCTCATTGAGAGGTGAAACACGTGTCGATTTCTTACAGGGTTTTTTAAGACTCTTGAAGAATAGTCAAGCGGAATAGGTTACTAAATATATCTACGTCTATTGTATTTCTTTCTACTTTGCTGCCGTCGTACTGTCTACACGAAACGTCATCTTTGTCTACTCTTCCGTCGAAAAAACGGTGCTCATGCTACGCCTGCTAGGCTATTGATGGACGATAGTAAAAATGTGGACCAAGGCGAAGCCGAGGCACACACGTGAGTCCATCAATGACTGGTTGCGGCTAAGGCTTGTATATTAGTACTTTTCTTTAATAATGCGCGGAAATTCAAACTGATAAAATTATTTATAAATTCCAGAATCAATGACGAATAATGATAATTTTTTACGCGCCAATATGTTCATTTGTTTCTTCTATACTTTAAACAGCTCTATTGCTAAGCCAGTGCGTAATATAAAAACAATCTTTGATAAGTTACCTATCATGAGTCGTACTTCGACTCACGGTAAGAAGTAAGTTCCATTTTTAGGGTTCCGTAGTCAACAAGTTATATTTATATAGTTTCGCCATGTCCGTCTGTCCGTCTGTCCATCTGTCCGTCTGTCCGCGGCTTAGCTCAGAGACCGTTGAACTAGAAAGCTGTAATTTGGTATGGATATACATATAAACGACGCCGACAAAGTGGTAAAAAAAATCGTAAAAAAGTTTTTTTTTAGGGTACCTCCCCTACACGTAGAGTGGGGATGGTTTTTCTCTCTCGTCAATCCCATGTGGGGTATCGTTGGAAAGGTCGTTTAAAAATAATGTGAGTTTTTTAAAACCATTTTTGGATTCAGTTATCCATTTGCGGAATATTAAACTTTAAATTGCTAATTTTTGTTAGAGCCAAGTGCCTCCCCCCCCTGCCAGCTAAATGGTTGGGTTTGGATATGTGAAAAATTTCATGGCAGTAGTATATATAACGAAATTAAAAGGAAATCTATCACCGCTACGTAGGCTCCACAAGTTACTCCACGAGTAATAATCGACCAACTTAAATTTGCAGTTGTAAAAACATGTTCTCCCATACATTCTGTATCGGAGAACAAGTTTTTCAACTACAATGTTAAGTTTGTTTTATAAATTCATCCCAACTACGGAACCCTTCATTGTGCATGGTACGACATGCACTTGGCCGTTTTTTTAAATAACACTAAAGTTATGAGATTTCATAGTAAATTATTTGGCCGCTAAACACGACAGATATAGAATTTCATAGTAACATTGCCAGCCGCATCGTCACTTGTTTTTGACCAGTACATCAATTTCGATTTATCTAGAAGAAGGTTGTCTAAATAATGCTCGAATTTCCAAGCATGTTTGAGAAAACAATATTTACATCATATAAATGTGAATGTATCACAATTCACCTGTTGTAGTGAATCACTCCTGCCTAAAAAACACCTGCATGATGTCATTCATTATAGGTGAGTTAGGAGATCATTCACCGTCCATACATTTTTAGATTACAGGTGAAAGGGCCAAACAAAAAAAAACCGGCTAAGTGCGAGTCCGTACCATTATCAATAAAAACGGCAAAAAAATCACGTTTGTTGTATGGGAGCCCCCTTAAATATTTATTTTATTGTATTTTAGTATTTGTTGTTATAGCGGCAACAGAAATACATCATCTGTGAAAATTTCATCTGTCTGACTATAACGGTTCATGAGATACAGCCTGGTGACAGACGGACAGACAGACAGACAGACAGACAGACCGACAGACAGACCGACAGACAGACAGCGGAGCCTTAGGAATAGGGTCCCGTTTTACCCTTTGGGTACGGAACCCTAAAAAGCTATATTCCGAAAGAGTAACGTTTTTCTCTTCATTTTTTATGAGTACAAGCTATTACTTTAATTAGATGACTATTAATTAATATAACTATTATTTTAACTAAAAAATATACTGAAAACAGTATTTTGTAATAGCAATCACGTCATTTGTTTTTTTTTTTTTTTTTTTCCTAGCCTACTCTGTCCCACTCCTGGGAAAAGGCCTCCCTCCTCTCCTTCCATCTTTCGCGAGCCCGCGCGTCCTCTTTCCAGTTTTGATGGAACTTATCCAACTCGTCCCGCCATCTCCTACGTGGTCTGCCGCAACCCCGTCTCACTGTCTCAGGGCACCAGTTCTGTGCTATCTGGGCCCACAGTTTGTCCGGCATGCGGCAGACGTGTCCTGCCCAGTCCCATTTAAGTTGGGCTTTGGATTGGGCATTTGGCTTAAATAGGTTTTTTATTATTTGTCTTTTATATAGATTCTTTTCTATTTTGTGAATGTGAGAACGTTGTAGGCTTAGTGGACTGTAGATTTATTGAACATCTTCTATTTTGTTAAGTAGGTACCTGGTACTTACCTACTTGTTGAAAGGCCTACATTGTCCTCCCATGCCTACTAACACTGTAATTTGAAAATATTGTAAAAGCCAATTATTTTTTAAAGAGGAACCGTGGAGTTTCTTGCCGGCTCTGCTCCATAGGAAACGACCAATTGGAACCGTGCACCTAGCTTCTGACGTTTGTCCATGTATTGTGGTGTTATGTGAAATAAAATTTAGATTTAGATTTGATTTTTTTCAAAATTGTTTAACAGCACAGGTTTGGCCCAATGGTAAAAAGTGAAGAGAATAACATGATCTAACGGATTTTTTTTTTTTTTTTTTTTTCCGGCACTTTCAAAATTTAGCCCAAAATGAATGTTCTCCAACATCTTCAGCATGCTATTAGGGTTTGACCGCGTTCTCTCTAATAGCGACGCCGTGTTTCTCCTTCCCATTGCGTGGAAGTCAGGAACATGCGCCTGCGCGAACATGCCAGAGGCACTACAAAGTCAAAGTCAAATAATTTATTTCAAATAGGCACATAAAAGGCACTTTTGAACGTCAAAACAGAGAAATAGAACTGTTTCTAATTAACCAATTAGTAAAAAAAACAACAGGCAATAGGAAATATGCATGTATTTTTTTAATATTTTTATTCGATAGTTTACACCGCCAAATAATGGTAAAAAAAAATTCGACGACAAAAAAGCAATTTAAAGTACTTAAATTTTTTTTTTTAAATATCCAACCGACCCGGGCTATTTAAACGCCCTCTATTTGGCGCGCTTGGTGTGGTGACGTAACAGTCAACAAACAAACAAGTGTCAAGTCAATGTCAAACACTCTTTTTTACCCGACTGCCCCAGAAGGAGGGTAATGTACTTCGAGAGTATGTATGTATGTTTGTATGTATGTCTATTTCTTTGGCACGCTCCGTAGCCTAAACGGCTTGATGGATTTTAACATACAAGGTGTCGTTAGGTTCGTCTTAATTGTGGGAGTGATATAGGCTATATTTTTTATTTATATTTCATCTGAAAGCAAAAAAAAAAAGGGAGGAGAAGGTTTTTTTTTAAAATAAATTACAGTATTGGTATCAAATAAAAGCTAGTAATGAGTTCATTCCAAATATATAAATTATTAAAACTAAAAAGCTTGAAATAAAACAAATTATTTAAAAAACAAAAAACCCGCCAGCAAAAACGCATAACTTAAAAGAGAAAAACAAGCATTATAATCTGAAGAATTTTGGTATAACAGGCGGGGAACAAACAAAACACCATATTTCAGGTTATTGGTTTGTTTCCCGCCTAATTTGTTTTTGTAGTTGTGTTTGACATTGACTTGACACTTGTTGGCATCAATGACATTTTGATTGTTGTCATAGACTGTTACGTCACATCTGCTCTAACCAATAGCGCCTATTTTCAAGTATAATAGAGGTATAATTCTGAAGAAATATAGTTTAGTAGATTCCGGTACTACAAATACTGTATCACCCAATCCAAATATTCCTCTACATCTGTGAAGATTGTGTACTGATTAGGATCACAGAAAGTTGATTCTGTGCTTCTGCCAGTAAGAGAAACTATGCCGCGGACGTACCATGCGCCTGACGCCCTGTCAGTGTCACCTGCCGTGTCTGGTACAAATAACATGAGACCTCCACCGCTGTCACCGTTGCAGACTGAGGTGCCTGAAAGAAGAAGATGATAGTTCATTATTATTTTTCTTGTTGCGTCTTCTATGAAAATAGCTTTTTTTTCTAGAAAAATAGAATAGAATTGACTTATGCTTTTCGATAGCTTATGTCAGTCCCATACATTTTTGCCTTTTTCATCATCGATAACACGGATAGAATGTCAGTTTGTCTAGGGCCTCAGGATCCTAGCATATGTCGTTCTGTAGTTTCTGCCTACCTTCATGGGAAGAATGCGTGAGTTTATGTATCAATGTATTGTATGTATAATGCATACTTACCGTTAGCAAATCCAGCACAAAACTTGTTGGAGTTCAGTCTTCCTTCAAAGAATTCTGGGTTACTTGACAAACAGGTCATCTCTGATACTATAGGAATGGTTATTTGTTGCAGAGTGGGGGACAGTACGCCTTGTTCGTTTATTCCCCAACCTACCACCTGTAACATTTAAAAACATAATCATTATGCAATTAGTGAATAAAGGACGGATTTAATGCGAGGGCCATAGATGAATCACGAGCAAGTGAAGGATTCTAACGACTGAATCATGACCGCAGGGAGTGATTTAAGTGTTAGAATCCTGAGCGACGCGAGTGATTCATGGCCCTCGATATAAATCCGTTTTATTCAAGAGTTGCATATTATACTTTTTACCATGACTACGAGAAAAAGAACTTGCAACTTCGAGTATGTTGTTATGTCAATGTTTTGCCTTGTTTTTATAGTACACCGTAGCATAACATACTCCATAATGGCGATGACTTCTTTTTCTTCGACAACTCATTAAAATCAGTTAGGAAAACAGACTCTGAAAATGTGCCAGAAGCTTGATTTTTGAAGTCATCGTAGGCTTTGATATAAACCAGCCGTGATTTGTTGGATAGCAAATTTTCTACTATATCGGCCGCCCTCTCTTTCACAAACTCGGCCAGTACACATATTTTTCATCACTTGAATGCATTTTCAATCGATTTTTTATTAAGTAACACTAAACTTTGTGTTTGTACAATTTACAGTATTTAAAATGGCGCCAATTTACTAATGACAGCAAAGAACACAAAACAGTTTTTATTCTAATGCTAAAATCCTTGTCGAAAATGTTGACCAATCAAATCGGAGTTTGTATCGAGTATTTTTTCGCAAGTAGGTTGTTGTATATCATTGAGATAGAGTTCGAATATATTGGTGTGTTCTAAATTCAAACACCAAAACAGTGATTAAAAGTGATTTTTATTCACTGTTTTCAGTGAATAAAATAAGCTTTTTAGAGGGGGAATGGTATAAACAGAATGATGATAATTATAGGTAAGGGTTTCGTTTTTACCATTTGTCTACGGAACCCTAAAACAAAGGGGTATCAACGATGCACCAAAACAGTATTAAAGGTGAGAAAACACACTACATACCGTCCCAAAATCCTCTTCAGGTAGTTCCGTGCGCCAGAAGCAGGCTGGTTGTACATAAGGATCAAAAACAGCTTCAGACTTCAATTTCAGCAAAGCTATGTCATTATTTAATGTTCTTACGTCGAAATCTGGATGGACAATTACCTCAAGCACCTAAAAATCAATTGTGATACTTACTTTTAAATAGCATAAAGTTAGTAGAAGACGCCAAAACAATTATGGTCACACTGACGTAGAGCACTGACGTTAATCTTTTAAGTAAGAGGGTAGTGCCCGGTTTCTCTAACATCAAGATAAACAACGCCTAGTCATGTAATGCCTAACGTAAGCAATATTGGTTTTATCGGAAGCAAACAGGTGGCGGACTCGTGGTCACACCAGGTTGTAACACCAGTGTGACTAACAGCAATGATTTTCCTGGAGTCCGGACTCGTGGTAACACCGCTAATATTTCTACATCATGTACCACTTGTCATTTTCGACTAGTGCGGTAAGATAAATGTTTGTTTCAATAAGTCTTCATTTTAAACTCGATGCATCTCTTATATGTGTCACCTAAGATTGTGAGAACCGTTAGTTTATAATCTATCGGTATTATTTCCGTTAGATTATAAATTATTGACGAAAAATTGTGAACTGGGTGAAATGGGTTAGGTTAGAACTGTGACCAACCGCGCGCGAGCCGAGCGAGCGCTACTTTCAAGTTGCTCGCAGCTAGGGAGGCTATTTAGTATAAGTGCAAAGTGCGTTACGTTGCAAGCAAGTTTTATATTAGTTCACATTTTGTCACTTTCCCATGGATACTATATAAACTATCGAAAAATAATGCCCACAGATAAACAAAATATCGATAAGTATAAAAATTATTTTTTATAACTATATTTTTCATCGCATCAGTGGTACATGGTGTAGAAATATTAGCGGTGTTACCACGAGTCCGGACTCCAGGAAAATCATCGCTGTTAGTCACACTGGTGTTACAACCTGGTGTGACCACTAGTCCGCTACGGGCCTACCGCATGACTGAGACGGTGCCTAAGGTAGACCCACGGTTTGGGCGGGAGTTGTGTTGACACCCGACAGCAGGCGAATGTATTGTTTAAGATTTGATAATATTATGAATTTTGTATGCCTCAATGCCAGGACATACATAGCTGGCTAGAGAGGTGCCATGGCGTCCTCACCTACCGCCTGACGCTGGTCCTCACCGGACATGGCAGCTTCGGGAGGTTCGTGTGGAGGAAACGCCCGGATGTCACCACTGTGTGGATCGCCCGGAAGACACGGTGGAGCATAGGCGATTGGCAGCAATAACCTCTCGCGTCTGGCCCTGGTCCAGGCCATGGTACGGAGCGAGAGGGCATAGGAAGCCTTCACCTCCTTCTGCGAAGCAGTAATGCTCGCGAAGGAGGAGGCGTAACGCGTGAGGGTGAGGCAAAGTTTGCGCCTTCACGCCCGTAACCGCCGCCGCAGGAGACGCCCTGGGCGTCGGGAATCCCAGGCGGATTCCCGGCCACCATACGCGCGGGCTTGCGGATGGCGAGCTATGGGTAGCTCGCCGTCCGATAAGGACCAGGCCCGGGTCGATGGCGCGATTTTCCACGCGCGCCTCAATGAGATGTCAGCACAATTGGCGGGGTCCGCTAGGACCGATGCCTGCCAGGGTTGCGGGAAAGTCCGAAAGGGATACCGGGTCCTTGGCAACAGGCAACTGAAGGAACACGGGTGGGTTTTCAGTAAAACTCTGACACGCCCTTCCGCTTCGCCCAGAGCGGGAGATAAGTCATTTGATGACATCCCAGGCTCAAAAAAAAAAAAGGACATACATAGCAGACTTACCTGTAACTATCTCAACATCAGATCTTATGAGCCTATGACACACAATAAATGATTTGAATTTAAATTGTTTGTTTGTTGGTCTGTAATAAACAAATATTAGAAATACTTACACTCATTTCCTGGCGTCCTATGTCTCCACCATGAAGATTGTACTTGCCAAGTTCAATGATTAAAGAGTCTGGTACAATATTATGACCTTCTGTAGTAGCACAATGGGCAGCTGAAAGGTGAAAACGAAAATAGTTCAGAAACTAAGGGCCACTTGGAAACCAAATCGATAAACACATTTAACCCTAAACGTTTAAAAAAAAACACTCTGGTTCTGTCCATCGTTTGAAGATGATGGAATCGATATCCGTGGTTATATATCTACGCACACGAAATTTGTATAGGGAGGCATAATTACAACACAACCATCTAATAAATAATCGTCATTATGGATAACAGGGGGCCAAGGCTCTAATTTACAAACGTGTCAGTGGTCTCACAATGATGAGTTTTTGACAGATATGCCATAAAAAATCTGTCAAAAAACGTCTTTTACCTGTTAAAACCAAAGTCTTGGACAGCAAGGTTCCTCCACAGGTATAACTGGATGACAACCCTAAATTTACCCTTTTTATGGCTACATGCCAGGGCCAGTCTCCAGGCTGAGTCGATTCTCCATGGACTATCAGCTCTGTATGCACCACTTTGCGTCTACCGCAAGATTCGTCTAAAAAAGGGGTTTCCGCATCTATTCCTTCTTCTTCTAGTTTCAAATCTTCGTAAATATTCCCCTTAAATTCAATTTTAGAGTCCAAAAATCCCTGAAATGAACGAAAGAAAAATTGTTTATTCCATACAAATAAGAAACGTTATAGAAATGGAGACGTTTTCTATTGGAGTAGCGAGACTGCTGATGACGTCGACTTAAAGTAAAACTTTTTTTTTTTTTTTTTTAATCTTTGCCCCACACTAGGAATTTCTTCCTGTATCGTGGGTGCGTTTACAAACATAGAAACTCATATACACTAACACCCAGACCCGGAACAACTACTTACAGATCATACAAATATTTGTTCCGTGCGGGGATCGAACCCGCGACACGTTGCGCAGCCGTCCATCGCTCAGCCACTGCGCCAACCGTGTCGTCATCTTCCAAACTTATTCAATATCACGTAGAACTTTGATCGATCAAGCCTAGATGGAACGATTGACGAATATTCAATCTCTGAACGACCGGCTAACAATTTATTGCTAGTGAATTACTCCCAACGCTGCATCCACGGACCGGTCACGGCAAATGTAGCTTAACTTTCGATCGACTCGCGTGGCTTTCATTGTTTAGCAACAAGCCTCAAAGGAAAAAAAAAAAATTTGGTGTTGAATAGAGACCAGTGCCCAGTTTATCAAAACTAACAAGAATTGCATTACCAAATGTTAATATTTAGTCCACAAGTACTTATATTTTGACATTTATTCGTGATTTTGTTTATCAAAAAATTATTTGTAAGTTACAACTTCATAACCCGTAATCATAATCGTATCCCATCTGCACCACTCCACGATGACTGAAGAAATCGTGGAATACATCAGAACTAAGACCAAGTGGACCTTGAGAGTAGAGAAGTTGGAGTCGCGCCATAACATAAACTTCAAGTCGTTTGTGGTGCGGGTTCCAACTCAGTACCTAGAAACCTTCATGAAAGAAGAGTTTTGGCCGAAAGGTGTGGCGTACCGACGTTTTCGTAGAAGGTTACGCGACACAACGCAGCGCAACAAGACGCCGACACAGTCATCACTTCGTGTACAATAATTTTTATGTTATTTTAATAAAAATAAGTATTTTTAGGTTAAGGTGTTTATCTATGGGCCTGAGTCGCCAGAAAATAAATGGATTATTATTATTATTTCTTTTATTTCATAAAGTTACATATAAATTACATTTTTAAATATTAGAATATAAAAACATTTAAAAATATAAAAAAATAGTAGCCCACCGGTATCGGGAACAGGGTCCAAGTTACCGGCGGTCAGGGCTCCAGAGACAGGAACGTTATTATTATTATTTCGTTTATTTCACTTTAAATACAAGCTCCTTACTCTGCCATACCTCCTTGCGATCCTTAGTGTCAAGCACTACAGGCTTGCGCCAGTTCTCTTTCGCCAAGGAGAGCGGGGTGAGGCCCTTGTCCACCGCGACCACATCTCGATGCATCCCCACGTCGGCTTCTAGGAAATATTCCCTGAGACTGCATATCTCGCGATTGTGGAGGGTCTTAGCGTTTAAAAAGCCTCGACCTCCACACTTTCGCGGGATATACAGTCTCAATACCGATGACCGTGGGTGATGCATTCGGTATGCAGTCAGCAGCGTACGGACCCTTCTATCTAGGGCGTCAAGTTCGGTCTGAGTCCATTTGAGTATGCCGAAAGAGTACATCAAAACCGGCATGACCCAACTGTTGAAGGCGCGCACCTTGTTACCGCCTGATAGAAGACTATTAAATACTTTCTTCAGGCGGCCAAAGAAGCGCTCCTTCAACGATTGCTTCATGTCAGTAACATTGATGCCTAACGCTTCCGACATACCCAAATACTTATAGGTTTCGGATGCGGAGAGGGCTCTAAGGTATATGGAATCCGAGAGTTGGGTTCCCACGGATTCCACAATCTCCGCTCGCTTTACATGCATGACCGCACATTTATCCACACCAAATTCCATCCTGATGGCTCTACTGAAAGTTTCAGTTACTTTCAGTAGCTCCATCAGTTGTTGGGGGCAAAGAGTTTTAGGTCATCCATGTAGAGGAGGTGAGATATAACCTGTCCACCTCTCCTCAGCCGATAGCCTAGACCTGAATCCTCCAGCAGTGTGCTTAGAGGATTCAGGGCCAAGCAGAACCAAAGTGGACTCAAACTATCGCCCTGAAATATGCCTCGCTCGATCCTTATCGGCTCACTATTCCTCTGGATATTTCGACATCCTGGATAGCGAAGGACTGTCCTCCATTGCCCCATACACAACATCAGGGAGGTGTGCAGAGTTGCATCTATTTTATACAGCTCCAGCACCTTCTGGCCTACAATGTTGAATTTGCAAAATGTTGAATTCGCACAAATGTTGAATTCGCAAAATGTTGAATCCCAAAATGTTGAATTTGTAAAAAGTTGAATTTCCCATCCGAATCACAATGTTGAATTTGCAAAATGTTGAATTTGTAAAAAGTTATATTATATTAAGTTAGGTACGTAAATAAATATAAGTATGGTGAAAACCTACCACCTGGTAGGTTCCTGTATAGGGCCGTCTATGTGGGTACCACCGCAGTGCCAGATATTTTCCGGTGAAGTAGAAGTATGCTCATTATAATATTTGCCAAAAAACGTTCCACTGCTGGACATAGCCTCCCCCAAATATCTCCACCGCAACCAGTCCTGCGCCTCTCGCATCCACAGGACTCAACATTTTGCAAATTCAACATTGTTAGTCCAGAAAATTCAACTTTTTACAAATTCAACATTTTGGGATTCAACATTTTGCGAATTCAAAATTTTTGCGAATCCAACATTTTGCAAATTCAACATTGTAGGCCAGAAGGCTCCAGCACCCTCATGAGCCATGTATGTGGCACCGAGTCATAGGCCTTCTTATAATCTATCCAAAATTTCGACAGATCCTTTCGGAAACGACGAACCTGTTGGCTAATGGCCATATCCATGAGAAGTAGTTCCTTAGTACCGCGAGACCCGTTCCTACATCAATTTTGAGAGGCAGACATGATGGAGTTCGTGTCGATATGTTCGTTAATTTTAGCTCTTAAAATGGATGTAAGAACTTTATAGACCGTCGGTAAACATGTGATCGCCCTATAATTTTTGGGTTCCGCGGTGCTACCAGATTTATGGAGCAGGTGGGTAACTCCTGTCGTTAAGAACTGGGGTAGCAAACCAGACTCCAATGCAGTCTGGTACTGAGCCGCCAAGCGAGCGTACGACCTTATGAACCATTTTATCCAGAAGTAGTGCAGCCCGTCCGGCTCTGGAGACTTCCAGTTAGGCAACGGGCGGACTGCACGAGCTACATCTTGGGGGCAGATGGTAATAGCCCCAATTTTTGGTATTGGATCGCAGGCTCGCTCGACTTCCCGAGTCCAATCTCCTTCAGTGTGACTGACAGGCACGGACCAGATAGTGCGCCAGAAAGTGCACATGGCATCATCATCCGGCAGTTGCGTGTCAGCCACACCTTGGTTCGGCTGCTCCCAAGCCCTATATACCCACCTTTCATCACTCTGGAAGGTGCGGTTCTGAGTGTATCGGTCCGCTCGCCGCTTATACCTACGAATACGGTTTGCCGAGGCATACACTTTCTGCTTCAGGAAGTCTATGCGCTCTGTGACACGGGTTATATAGTTCTGAGGACTGATATTAGTACCTGAGAACGCCCGTCTCACAAAGCGCATCTCGTTCGCATCGTCTCACAAAACGGTACGGTTGATTTCGGTCGTGTAGCTCTAGATTCATTAGCGAATTTGACGTGAAAACGACATGCCGCTACAGCTGCACAGTACAGAATCGAATGAGTATCGGTGAGGTCTTCGAAGTCGTCAAAATAGTTTGACAACTGGGAATCCAGAGCCGCCACCAGCGCTCTATTTTTTTTATGCATGGGCAAACGAGGTAAGCGTGGCTTAAGTTCGGGCGGCATGAACCGATATTCCCGAATCGCGCCCTCCAAAGCACTCCTCAATTCATCATTGCACTGGGTACTTATGTTTGTAGCCCTGTCATCAATCCCCTCATCGGCTTGACTTGTAGTAACCGGTGGTGGTACTATAACAGTCTGCGACGGGGGAGCGATGACATGGCTACTCTGCATTTCATTTCGCAGGCGATCAAGTACAGTATCGTCCAACATAATGATTACGCTGGATGACCCGCACCTGATCCGACAGCTGGCTCAAGCACCTGAAACAGAGAGAGCATCCGAACACGGTACGCGGTCAGGTAGCTTCCTCCCTCTGTAGCCCCATAGTATGAGCGCATGACGTTCTCATTAATGGATCGTGTCCATCTCATGCGCTGCGCACTTCCTCCGGGAGCTGGGACCCTATCAGAGGCCGGTGGGCCTCGAGTTCCTAAACCGTCCGGCGGCCGGCGTCCTCCCCGTCGACGAGCAGGTCGTGGCGTCGTGGGCGGGGAGAAATACTCGTCGCTCGAGCTCGACGCGGCTACCGCAGCTGGTGTCGTCACAGCACTCACAATTGGGCTGGGTACCGGCGGCGGCGAGGCGGAGCTGAGCGAAGAGTCCGGAGGTGGTGGGCGTGCTCGACGTGCGACGTTGATATGTTGACAAGATCGGCCATCTTGTCAACATATCAACGTATCTTAATATTCCCATAATTTTCTGTTTATTGTTTTATCTATTAAAACTGCCGAATCGGAGGTGACATGACAGATGTCACCTCTGATTCGGCAGTTTTAAAAGAATTCTATTACATTTTGTTGATGGTTTTTTTTGGTCTATTTGGTGGGTTTTTATGGTTTTCCGGGTTCAGGTTTAGTTTATTTTTATTCTAAATATTTTGTTTTGATAAATATAGTATTCTGAGAAAAAAATTGTTGCTGACGTCTCAGTGTTGCCACTTTTTATTATTATTATTATAACAAATCCTGAGAGTGTCCGGCGACTCTCTATTCCGTCTTACAAGTTTACAAGTGTCGTGCTTAGTAGGTACTGCAATAAACGTTTAAATTCGATTTTCTTTTTTTAAACGTGGTCAAAAGAGAGAGATGACCTGATGCTCGTATCCCAGCAGTGGTATCATTAAGGCTGATTATGAATATAGAGATGAGCTATGAATTTAACGAAAATTAACATTCTAGGTAACTTGTGAACGTGGAGACTTGTAACTTTTGATAAACAGGCCCATAATAAAAACAATGGTGTTTCAACAATTTAAAATTAGTATACTTACAACTCTCGGTCTATCACAAAGCTCCACATCGTTAAGGATAGCGCTTAGGACATACGGTAAACTTGATCCAGGATTAGGACCAAAGACTTGAATGAGAAGAAGAGAAGTTTTTTCAGTAAACATTACACGGAACTGATAACTTTGTTCATTAGCGCCAGGGAACTTCGAGATTCGAGCGTTTGTCGGGTCTATCTAAATCAAAAATAATAATCTCATTAATAATAGTAGTATTCGAGTAGGTAACTTGATTTATGGTAGAATAGTATAGTAACATACCAACTTAAGTGAAACTGGTGAATCGAATCTCAAAATCATCGAAGAAAAAGCCGGTATTTCTCTTGTAACATTTAATGTATACTGGTTTTGAGGCTTGTCTGGGAATTTGAAATAAGCTCTCATATCTCTAGAACCATCACAAATCACGTAGTTTTCGCGTAACGAGTAGGTCAATTTTATTCTCGCGTCTCCATCAGCTGGTATTAAAAGGATTAGCAGCAGCCAAATCATTGTGTATGTGGTGGTGGTACACTGGAAATAAATTGGAGACCGGTTAGTAGAGGGTTATATTCAACGGAACTTGAAAGTGACGCGTCCGATGTTGAGCAGTAACCTCCAACTAGATTATTATCATATCGGCAAAAATTACGCACTTCCATACAAACTTTCGTCCAATATTTAGGGCGTGAATTTTCCCAAGCGGATTCCCGGCCACTATAAGCGCGGGCTTACGGACGGCGAGCAATGGGTAGCTCGCCGACCGATAAGGACCAGGCCCGGGTTGATGGCGCGTTGTGTACCACGCGCGCCTCAAAGAGATGTCAGTACAATTGGCGGGGTCCGCTAGGACCAATGCCTGCCAGGGTTGCGGGAAAGTCCGATATGGATACCGGGACCTTGGCATCAGGCAACTGAAGGAACACGAGTGGGTTTTAGTCAGTAAAAGTCTGACACGCCCTTCCGCTCCGCCCAGAGCGGGAGAAGCCATTTGTTTTTTTTTTTTACAATATGTGAATATACCAAACACGTAGCTGAATTTTAAGCAGAGTCTATTAGATTTCCATCGACAGAGGAGAGCAGTGGTAGCACAGTGGTACCGACCGCGACTTACGAGTTATTCGAACCCTGACAGGCGCTTTACTTTGTGTAAATTATTTCATGACCGCTGCTCTCAAAACGGTGAAGAAAAACATCGTGAGGAAACTGGCATATCCTAGAACCAAAAATTCGAAGACAGGAGACGTCTACCAACCCGCTCTGGGCCCACGTGGTGACAACAGCCCACTCCCTTTTTTGCTGAACTGTACCTTTTTGGCGCAGCCGTGAGGCACACTCCCCTGATAATGTCCTACACCGCACTTTCACACTTGTTTTATTTGTTTCTATATTTTATTTTGTTATCTTCTGTACATTATGTATATTGTGTGCCGTTCAGCCTGTGCTGAACAAAAGTATTTTTTTTTCTTTCTTTCTTTCTTTATTTCTTTCTTTTTGTTGCGCCACTTCTTCTTCCCAGCTAAAGCACTAGAAAGTGGTGAAGGGTGGGCGTTTTGGGGGACTGTCTTATGCAATTTTGACGTTTGAAAAGTGCTGATTTTCAGCCTAGTTTGAATAAATGACTTTTGATTTTGATTTTTTCTGAGCGAGGAGGCCTGTCCCAGCAGTGGGAACATTATAGGCTGTTTATGCTTATGCTATGTGGCTGAATTTTAGGCCGAGACCATTTAGATTGCCATCGACAAACTAAGAAAAAGAATACAATAGTTATTTGTTACGGTTGCGAATCATATGCGTACAAACTGACACTGACCTGGTGCTATTCTGCAACTAATCAAAAATCTCACTGTGAAAACTAAGGTGAAGTGAGGTGAAGTGAGGTGAAGTGAGGTGAAGTGAGGTGAAGTGAGGTGAAGTGAGGTGAAGTGAGGTGAAGAGAGCTGAAAGGGAGCTGTCATTCCAACTGAATTGACACTATTGAAAGCTCACTTCAAGCTCACTTCACCAAAGTTTTCTAATTGAGATTTTTACAGAATAGACGAGCTGCAAATTGCAATAAACGTGATAAAATAATTTTACTACACTAGCACTTTGCCTTGAAAACTAATGAAAGATCTTAACCAAATCATTATTGTTATTTATTAGAACAAGAATAGCAAGTTTTATCAGGAAAAAAAAACAAAGGTCATCAAAATTCTTGAGACAGAGACTTGTCATAATCGTCAAAATAACAAAACCGGTTAAGTGCGAGTCGGACTAGCGCACGTAGGGTTCCGTACTATTATCTATAAAAACGGCAAAAAAATCGCGTTTGTTGTATGGGAGCCCCCTTAAATATTTATTTTATTCTGTATTTGTTGTTATAGCGGCAACAGAAATACATCATCTGTGAAAATTGCAACTATCTCACTAACACGGATCGTGAGATACAGCCTGGTGACAGACGGACAGACAGACAGCGGAGTCTTAGTAATAAGGTCCCGTTTTACCCTTTGGGTACGGAACCCAAAAACAGAGGGCGAGTGGAGGCGGGTGTGATCTTTCGGATTTTCAATTAATATTCTATAAACTGTGTGCTCCTCTTTTAACTGTTTTTAACTAATCTGCCTTCTTACAACTTAATTTTGACCAATCCGTTAGATAAAATTTATTGTCTAAGTAATATAATAGAATGACAGCGCTAAATTACGACCTTAAGAGGAAATAGGGTCGGTATTTCTCCATATAAAAAGTGGTTCGACTCTCCTCTGTTTCCTCCTCCATTATTGGACCAATTGCAAAGTTATTTTATAAATTGAATAAGAAGGATATTTACTGTGCCCCTATGTTTTTATTTTATAAATAATTGTTGTCAAATTTGTATAATAGGCCTCTGATGACAGCGGTCTAAACAGGCAATTTTAAGTATTTTCTGAAGGTTCTATAGATAATCATCAAAACGGAAAACATAGGGCATAGAACTAGTTGATATTTATTCTACTATAAAAAATAATTGCTCTTAGGTGAAAGAAAACAGGCGAGAGCGTTTGTATCGAGAGGGGACCAACCCTATTTCCTCACATACATCCGTTAGGATGTAAATATTATGTAAGGATTAAAACAACAAAACATGATCAAATCACTCACCGTTGTAATATCTATTTTATTTATTAGTTACTAACTACTAAACATACAACGAAACACTAATTTATTGATAAATTATTAAAGATTTAAAATATTGTATTTAAAGCATTAAATAGACCACATCATTACATCACAGTTCGAAGTCAATTCAACACTGGTCAGAGATGTCAAGTAGTGTTGGTATCCGGATGCAAGCGGGGTGCAGAGCTGCGGGAGCGGTAGATCTACGTGTGACGTACTAAATATGATACATGTTTCTGCATCAACGCCATTGCAGGATATTATGTTTATTGTTAATACATTATTTTCACTTTTTTTTTTTTTGTGTTATGTGTTTCACGAACTGTGGCCAAATAAATGTTATTCTTTCTTTTGGTTTGTTGTACACATGGCTACACATCAAGCTATACATATCCAGTTTATGCTGTTCTCGCATTATACTGGGTGTTAGGGTAGACACCGTTATTCTTAAAACTAGTGGTTTGGTGTCATCTAAAATATACTTTTTCTACGGGACCAAACTTGAAATCGCGAAAAAAAAATCAGCTGTTCCATACATTTGTGTTCACTTAAATCGACAAAATGTATGGAACAGCAGATTTTATTTTTGCGATTTCACAGTTGTTCCCATAGAAAAAGTATATTATATATGACACCAAACCACTAGTTTAAAGAATAACGGTGTCTACCCTAACATCCTGTATAGGATTTCCGTACAATTCGAGGTCAGCATAAACTGAAAATGTACATTATATAGCTTGATGTGTAGCCGTGTGTACCATATTCTGGCAATTAAATATTTTTGGAGAACATATAAACGCATATTAAAAATAATGTTTCACATAAAAAAAAAAATATCTATAAAATTAATTGAATGAACTATAAAAAAATAATGGTTTCCATTTACAGTGTGTAATATGAACCCTGTCTAATCCGTGAGGGTGTTGTGAGGAATCATACTGAGAGTCTATACAGGGTTATTGGTATAACACCAACAATTCAAACTCAAACTCAAAGCATATATTTCAAATAAACCAATTACAGGCTTTTGAATTGTCAAGGGGTCGGTCAGTCAGAAAGATGAAGCTAGTGGCCCATTCCAAAGCGTAGTTGGTACCTATGGAGAAGAACGGGCAAGAAACTCCACGGCTCGTTAGGAGTCATTTTACTCATCATTATGAATAACTTTTACTATGGGAACAAATATGAAATCGCGAAAAAAAAACAGCCGTTCCGTACATTTTGACGAGTTATGCGAACATAAATTTAGGGAACAGCTGTTTTTTTTTCGCGTTGTCAATGTTGGTCCTATAGTGAAAGTTGTTCATAGTTATGAGTACAATGACTTCTTCTTCTTCAATCGGTCCCTCATTACTGAGGATCGTAGTCCCTGGACCCTTTAAACGGACAATCTGCCTCCATCAACTCCGGTCCAAAGTTGCCATCACCACCTGCTGAAATTTGCTTGAAGACATAGCTTCTTTTACTTGGTCAGACCATCGTGTGGGCGACCCGCCTCGTGCTCTCTTTCCTTCGGTATTGCCAACAATCACCAGCTTTTCTAGGCTGCTATCTCCCCTTCGCGTTATGTGGCCGAAGTAGGTCAAAATACGCTGTAGGCAAACTGTAGACAATTCAATTTGCCTAGCCTTTTCCCAACTATGTTGGGGTCGGCTTCCAGTCTAACCGGATGCAGCTGAATACCAGTATTTTACATGGAGCGACTGCCTATCTGACCTCCACAACCCAGTAACTGCAGGCTAAATACTATACGGTTGTTTTTTGTAATGTATACGTAAGATTCTGTATTTTATATCCTTTGAGCCGATGATCCAAATGAGCCAAAGGAAACATATCAGTGTTACGGATCATTTCAGTGATCCAGATGCGAATGATCCAATCGCAAAAATAATACACTTTTCCCACCTCTAGTTTCAGTAGAAGCCAATAATAATGCTAATTTATGTTAAGTAATGAAAATGCAATAAATGAAACACTTTTTACAATAGGCACTTTTTTATTATACCTATAGCAGATTTACTACAAATACTGTATCATCCAATCCAAATACTTCTCTACATCTGTGAAGATTGTGTACTGATGAGGATCACACACGTTATCTACGCCAGATCTTTTGCGAGCAAATGAAACGATGCCGCGGACGTACCACGAGCCTGACGCCCTGTCAGTGTCGCCTGCCGTGTCTGGTACAAATATCATGAGACCACCACCGCTGTCACCGTTGCAGACTGAAGTGCCTGAAAGTAGATGATAGTTCATTGTAAAAGCCAATTATTTTCAAAGGACTAACCGTGGAGTTTCTTGCCGACTCTTCTCCATAGGAAATGACCATATTTTTTAAAATGAAATGAAATGAAATTGTGTATTCTGTCATAATTTTCCCACTGCTGGGACACAGACCTCCTCTCTTCGACAGGGAGTGCGCTGTAATCTACCAAGCGAGCCCAGTGGAGGTTGGTAGATGTTGTTGCGGCATCTACATCGCCACGTGCGAACTACGCATCAAAGACCTGACGTCACACAAAATCCTGACGTCACACAAAAATCCTGAATCGCGCAATTAGAGTTTACCGCGCGATGGACATATAAACAAAACTCCAACATCAATCGTGGGACAGTTGCCCGCCAGGCACAACACCCATCTGGTCGGAAGATCCTCCCTTTTCTATAGCGGATGAGAGAACTTTACACCCTCTCGAGATGAGAGAACAATACAGCTAAAATGTCACAAACATATCTTCGAGTTGTTGATTCGAGGACATTCCACACGATGTTTTCCCACTCAATACTCAACTCAATTCTTTATCGCATTCCTTCACCGTTTTGAGAGCAGTGGTGGATATGAAATTATTTACTCAAAGTAAAGCGCCTATCTGGGTTTGAACCCAGGACCTACAACTCTTAAATCGGGGCGGATACCACTGGGTCACCACTGCTGCACCACTGCGGTCGCTAGCGTCACCGCGAGTGCCCCTGGCGCTCCTAGGATCAAGCTCATGCCAGAAAAGGCGCCGAATAGGGCTGATAATGATGACGCTTTCGTGACGGTGCAAAGGAGGAAGCACCGATTGCGAACGAACAAGAACCGCTGTGGCAAAGCTCCTACGGGCCCCGAAGTGACCCTACGTGCCGCAAAGCCGAACACACCGGTGTACATCTCCCGCCTGCACTACAGCACTAAGGTGGAGGACATCGTGGAGTACGTGCGCCAAAAGACGAGGTACGCGCCGAGGGTGCAGCTACTGGAATCGCGCCGGAACGTCAACTTCAAGGCGTTCGTCGTGCGTGTACCGGACTGTTATCTGCCCCTCGTCATGGAAGAAGACTTTTGGCCGCAGGACGTGGTGTTCCGTCGCTTCCGCGGTCAAGTTCCTCAGGACAGCACAAAGTCTAGCTAGTGCTAAGTGAAGTGATACTAACATAGTCTAAGCCTTATTTATTAACACAAGTTTTTGTTGTATAGATTAATATGTATGTTTAGTTTAAGGTATTTTTCTATGGGCCTGTGTCGCCTGCAATAAATGGTTTATTATTATTATTATTTTTTAGTCTTTGACATTTCTCGGGACCCTGGGGCCCGGCCCTTTGGAAGGCGCACGAGGGGCCGAAGCCAACTCGCAGAGGCCCCTTAGACAATTTTAATTGGAATGAGGCACCAACCGACGATTATCCCTGTTCGCACTATGTATGTGCAGCCAAGGACAACCCCCGGTTGGTGTAGGACTATTGCAAAACATGGAAACAAAGATATTGGGGCTATGGGTTTGGGTGGATTAGTGAACTGGTTATATTGAACTATGGAAAGGCTATGGCCCCTGCCTGATCAATGTTATGGTATACATGGATAAAATGGCAGGGGGTGACTTGCACACTCAATAATGGGCCCCCGAAAACAGTCGCTAGCACAAAGTGACGTAGCGACAAGGGGGCAACACTTCCTGAGGTGCTTGAGGAGTGGAGAGGTATTCCACGGCTTTCAGAACAATCCCAGAGCCCGGAAGATGGTCAAGATCCCTACGAGCACTTACTGGAATACTTCCTTCCTCCGAGCACGTTTGCTCTTACGAGTCTCCACTCAAGCCAGCCAATGAAGGCAAGAATGAGGTGGGAGCTCTGTTCCTCGTCAGTGTTCACTCCAGCCGGCCAATAAAGGCAAGCCAGAGGTGAGAAACAAGACTTCTCCCGGGAGATCGGGTCCGTGGGGTCGCAACTGCCCAACAGCTCGCCACATGCTGCCCTGCGGGTTTTTGTATCTCTCTTCTAGACCCGTTCTGGCTCCTCACTCTAGACCCGTTTCGGCAAAGTAAACTCTACCGGCACAGACCTAGAGTTCGGAGCGCGCAAGCCCCACCACGACGTCAACGTAGAGATACGGCGGTGGAGTTATTATTATTATTATTGTTGCCAAACGGCTGAACCGATTTTGATTTTTTTGGTTTTCTTTGGAAAGCGACTTGATCAAGAGTGTTCTTAGCTATATAAAAAAAAAAAACTTTGATTAGATGCTTTGTTTTTGTCGGGGGTTCTTAAAATATTTAATTTAAGGGATTTTGTTTACTCTTTGTATGTATAATGCATGCTCACCGTTAGCAAACCCACCGCAAAACTTGTTAGTGTTAAGTTTACTTTGAAAGAATATCGGGTCACTCTTCAAACAGGTCAACTCTGATACTATAGGAATGGTTATTTGTTGCAGAGTGAGGGACAGTTTGTCATGATGGTCGAATCCCCAACCTACCACCTGTAAAAATAAACATAGTGATATCATTAATGTACCGCTTTGAAGCATGCAAACTGCTTTCGCGACTTAGTTTCCATAAGCCACCTTTACACGATACGCGATTTCAATCGCGATCGGAGTGTGCACGATTGATCGCGGGAAAGCTTGCATGCGCAATCGTGTGTGATTGTTTTTATTCATTTTTATGTGCCTTGAATTATGTTCGAAGCGAAGACTTGAACCCATGAAAGCGCGAGCGGGCGGCGCGCGCGTGCTTTTTCGTTCTCGTTTTCTATATTTACACGCGCGTTCTTTCCTGTGTGAAAGGCATTTCACGCGAGAAAGCGCGTGTCGTGTAAAGGCGGCTAATCATGTAAACAAATATGTGTATTTCGGAATACAACTTTAATACCCACGGATAAAGTTCAATTTGTACCCCAACTTTAACAATTTTTATGACTTTGTTCTCCTTCTCCAGTAAACATAAGTAATCTGTTCCGAAATTATTCCGTTTGGCTACGGAACCCTTGAAAGATAAAGAGGGTATAAAGGTGAGAAAACGCACTACATACCGTCCCAAAAACCTCTTCAGTAGGCACTGCCGTGTTCCAGAAGCAGGCTGGTTGTACATAATCATCAAAAACAGCTTCAACATCAAATTTCAGTAAAGCTATGTCATTATTCAATGTTTTCACGTCGAATTCTGGATGGATAATTACCTCGCCAACCTGGAAATCAATTGTAATAAGTACTTACTTTAATTGCTTAAAGTTAAGACGTAAAAAAAAATATGGTTACACTGATGATAATAAAAAACTTTTTACAACAAAAAAAAAAAACAATCGACTTCCAAAAAACGAAAAACTATTTGTTGGTATTCGTTTGCACTTTAAAAATATTTAAAGAGTGGTATCGGTTCGGAATAGAAAATAAATATGAGTTGAAACCAGTGGTATTCGTTTTTGGTATTAGAATGGAATGACTTGTGAGCACTACGCGTATTTATATGGCAAAGGTAAAAAGAAAAAAAAGAAGAGAGAAGGTCAGCGTTTAGTCTGTAATAAACAAACATTAGAATACTTACACTCATTTCCTGTCGTCCTATGTCGCCACCGTGAAGATTGTACTTGCCAAGTTCAATGATTAAATAGTTTGGTATAACAGGATTACCTTCTGTAGTCGTAGCACAATGAGCAGCTGTAAGGTGGAAACGAAAATATGTAGTTCAGAAACTAAGGGCCACTTGGAAACGGAATCGATAAATACATTTATCGCTAAATGTTTTTAGGGTTCCGTAGTCAACAAGGAACCCTTATCTCCATGTCCGTCTGTCTGTCTGTCCGGGACTTATCTCAGAGAGAGACTCTTAGTACCAGAAAGCTGTAATTTGGTATACATGGGTATACATATAAATCACGCCGACAAAGTGGTAAATAAAATCATGAAATTTTTAAGGTACCTCCCCTACACGTAACGTGGTGAGGATACGGCTCTGTCAAATATTTCTGGAAGCGTCACCTGACCGCGTTGCTCAGGGAGGGTGCCTTTTCCAACTTTTAACAGAACACCCGAAAATTCTTGGGCATAAGAATTATTATATTTATTTCGTCCAAGAAAAATAACTTTACTTCTTTATCAATGCTTCGTGCGACTGTTGGAAATATATCCCTCTGTTCTAGAGTAAAGCGACACACTGGTCATTATATACCTAACGTGAATTCATGCAAGCCTAGTACTTTTTGTTATATATTCATTTTGGGCTAATTTATGAAAGTGCAAAATAAAAAATCCAAACCCAAACCTGTAGGGCAATTCCCGGCTCTGTTATTATACGATTTTGAAAAATACTGTTTACAGTATATTTTTTAGTTAAAATAATTAATGGTAATCTAATTAAAGTAATAGCTTGTAGTAATAAAAACTGAAGGGAAAACGTACTCTTTCGGAATATAATATTTTTTCGTTTGGCCGGCACTTTCACCAAAATGTATGGACGGTGAATTCTAATTAGTGGGATATTACTAATGATTGAAATATCTTGTTATTATTATCATTATTGCCATCACTACCACGACAATATCAAGACGATAAGCAAAAAAAAACACGTCTTTTACCTGTTAAAACCAAAGTCTTGGACATCAAGGTTCCTCCACAGATATAACTGAATGACAGCCCTTTAACCCTTTTTATGGCTACATGCCAGGGCCAGTCTCCAGGCTGAGTCGATTCTCCATGGACTATCAGCTCTGTATGCGCCACTTTGAGTCTACCGCAAGATTCGTCTAAAAAGGGAGTTTTTGCAGCTCTTCCTTCGAATAGTTTAAAATCTTCGTTGATATTCCCGTTATATTTAATTTTATCGTCAAAATACCCCTAATATGAAACAAAGAACAATTGATTATTCTTTATAGACAAGTAAAGGCTGATTTTAATAAAAAAAGAAATCAGATATCCGTGGAATAAAATTGTCGTCTGACAGTTTTTGTATGGAAAAACTGTCAAAAATTCAAAATTTATTCGCAGGATAATATTTAGTCAAATTCGCCCTAAGACACATTTTAGAAATAGAGAATTTTTCTATAGTAGCAGCGAGACTTCTGTCGATCCACGTCGACCAGTCGATAAACTTATTCATATAAAGAAACATAATTCTCACGTCGAGTCTTGCTCGATCGAGTTTCGAACGTACGATCGACGAGTATTCGATCAATGAACGATCGACTAACAATCGTTGCTAGTGAATTACTTCCAAGACTGCATCTACCGATACGTAGTCATCACAGCCGCCAACGAAATAAAAGATCTTGGACTGACCTTAGACGTGAATATGACCTTCAATCAGCACATAAATAATATCTGTGGCAAGGCCTTCCAATCTCTCGGTTTTGTTATGAGGCAGGCAAGTAGGTTTAAAGACAGGAATGCCATACTGACTCTTTATTATTCGTTTGTACGCAGCAAACTTGAATACAATGCGCTGGTATGGGATCCACATGAGCAAAAATATAAACTCATGATAGAAAGGGTCCAACAAAAATTTGCTCGCTACCTTTATAAAAAAATGTATGGGTATTATCCATATTTGTATCCATCTCTGTTTGTTGCGGGAATGGAAGGCATCAACACGTTAGAACTGGACGCCCCAACAACCCACGCGATCAATCTGCTGAACGCACTGATTGCTCAGGAGCCGGATTTTGACATATATGGCTAAATGTATGCATTAAGTTTTTTAGGTGAATGTTATGTTGTTGGATTGCTGCACGCTTTGGTATTTACTGTAAATGCAGCAAGCAATTGCTGTTAAATAAATGAATAAATAAATGAATCACTACAGAACCTGTCGACCTCGTCGGTAACCCATACTGCGATTGATGTGCCCTTACTTTGCAATTTTCCGAGCTATGTCAGTTACCTCTACCTTCTCCTATGAATCTCTTCATTTTTTATTCGGTGCAGAGCATATGCAAACATAGCCCTCTCCGTTGCTCTTTGGACTGTAAGACTGGTTGTCGGGGTTCCGAGCTTCTGACTACCCGTAACGACTGTCAAGGATCTACAAATGACAGCCGGGACCAACTGTTTAACGTGCTTTCTGAGGCAGGGGTAATGGATGGATGGACGGATAATGTAATGGATGGTCACCTACCCACGGACTGACCTCAGCAAGCACAGCTTAACCTCCGATCGACCCATGTGACTTTCATCGTTTAGCTACAAGCTCGTAAAGAAAGAAAGAGAATATTTGGTGTTAAAATGACGGCCACATTAGCAATTCCTCTATAAGCAATTCATTTCCTAAATTTCCAGCTGTCATTAGCAATTCCTCTAATTTGACACAAAAGCAATTCCTAATGTGTCGACCATTTTACGAATCCCCATAGAAAACTGTCAAACAGATGAATTATTTCCTAATATGAATCGCACGTAGATCATAATTATGAATTGTCAGTTTGTGACATTTTACGATGATTCATAATACTTTCCTTTTATGATTCTGCCAAAGTGACTGTTTTACGATGTTGTTTTAACAATTCAAAATTAGTATACTTACAATTTTCGGTTCTGTACAAAGCTCCACATCGTTCAGGATAACGCTTAGAACGTAAGGTATAAATAATCCAGTAGCAGGACCAAAGACTTGAATGCGAAGAAGAGAATTTTTGTCAGTAAACATTACAATGAACTGATTACTGCGTTGGCTAGGGCCAGGGAACTTTGAGATTCGAGCGTCCGTCGGTTCTATCTAAATCAAAAATAATATTTTCATTAATAATAAAGGAAAATTATAGTATTTATGATACAATAGTAAAGCCGGGTGCGTTGCGCCATGTTTTCATGTTTTATAAACACAACACGAAGCGATTTGGAGGCGTGGTTCAACAAAAGAATTGAAACATAACACTTAAGTGGGATGCGCCAAGGTAACACGCGAAATTCAATTTTTCTTACGTTTTTTGCAGTTTGCAGGTCAGTATCAGTTTTGATAGATTTTGTATGGCAAATCTGTCAAAAACTCATAATAATTGTCAGACCATTGACACGTTTGTTAATTAGTAGACTTGGCCCCTAGGTTGTATGTTGATCTAAATATGATACGCGGCCGTAACACATATGGATTTACAGAATTATAATAGTTAGAACCAGCAATACAACTCCTTAAGTTCATATAATATAAGTGCCAAATGTCATGATTT
Source organism: Lithophane ornitopus (assembly GCA_948473465.1). Taxonomy (NCBI): domain Eukaryota; kingdom Metazoa; phylum Arthropoda; class Insecta; order Lepidoptera; family Noctuidae; genus Lithophane; species Lithophane ornitopus. The sequence continues at coordinate 11,710,767 of OX419637.1, read as the reverse complement.
CATGAAATAGTCATTCAGTACACTTGGCAATAATAAACAAAATCATAATAACATAACATTTTGTCGCAGCTGACTTAACATGTTTTAATAAGTGTATTTTGTTACGAAAACTGGCGCAGCGGCTTAACATACCAACTTGAGTGAAACTTCCGAATCGAATCTCAAAATCATCCGAGAAAAAGGCTGTATTTCTGTTGTAATATTTAATGTATACTGGTTTTGAGGCTGCACTGAGAATTTAAAATAAGCTCGAATATCTTCATTATCAGCACAAATGGAAAGACTTTGGGTGCCCGTCCAGCGCACGTTTGGTTGTCCATCAGCATGTGCTAAAAGGATTAGCAGCAGCCAAATCATTGTTTATGTGGTGGTGGTACACTGGAAATAAATTGGAGACCGGTTAGTAGAGGATTATATTCAACGGAACTGGAAAATGACGCGTCCGATGTTGAGCAGTAATCTCAAACTTAGATAAGGGATTTTTGAAATCGTCTCGCGGAGCGTATGGAACCGTCAAGATTTATGAAAGTCTTGTACAAAATTCCATGTTTAATGCATTGTCTAATACCGAATGTATGTATGACTTTTATTAAGTAGATATTATAGTATATTGGAACATGGATAGCTAAGAGAACTGACGATAGTAGATAGTAGAGTACTGTAGGTAAGCTTTTAGCTTTTACGTTACGGAAGCATTCAACACAAAATAAAATAAATAAAAACACTAAAATATATTTGAGTAAATGGCATGGCTAGTTATGTAGTATATTTATGATTTACTAGCTTTTCCCGCGGCTTCACCCACGTGGATGTGGGAAAATATCGCACGGGAACGTACTACCAGGATGTATCAGAGGGCCAATTCTCTTACGTATTTAAACGTTCACATTCAAGGCGCAATCTGTCAAACTTGTCAAAAATGTTGGTTTTTCTGACAGGCTGCGACGAATGTGAACGTTCTTAAAAATAAGGGAATTGCCCCGCAGGCACCCGCAGGTCAGTTATGGTCTGCACCCTAATTCGCAGGTCAGTTATGGTCTGCACCCTAACTCGCAAGTCAGTTATGGTCAGCACCCTAATTGCGTAATACACGATCAATTAGAATTGGAATCGGTTCGAAACAAATGTAATGTCTAATCCATTGCTACATTTACGTTGTTGATCAGTTTTTCTTTAAGTTTTTTTTTAAGTAACTTAAATTAAGTTGAATTTTAATATTATGGTTTTGAATTGAATTTAAATTTTGACATTATAATTTCAATTTAATTTAAATGTTGACATTGCATTTGTATTGTTTGTCTATTGCAACTAATTTTGTACGCCCTATATGGCAAAACATGAAGCCAACACATAATTAAAAGACGAAGAGACTTGTTTTGATAATTTAAATTATTATAATTCTGTTAATACATACGGTCACGAATCTTATTATTATGCGTACAAACTGACACAGGCATGCAAATTGCAAAAAAAAACGTGTGTAAATCATTTCGCTACACTAGCACTTTGGCCTTTATAAAATCATAATGTTATTATTGTTATTTAATAGATCAAGAATAGCAAGTATTAAGAGGGAAATAAACAAAATTGGTCATCAAAATTCTTGAAACAGAGACTGGTTATAAGTTCAAAATAAAAAACCAGCTAAGTGCGCGTCTGACCATGCACAATGAAGTGTTCCATAGTTGGAATGAATTTTAAAACAACGACTATTAATGATTCAATTTCAAAACCTGTATTTTTAGCATGATTGAGCTAAGTCGTAGCTTTAGCACCTAGTTCCGATTCATTTCTGCTTTCCTGGTAGTTTTAATAAATGAACAATTAGGTCAGTTGAATTTAAAACGTCTATCATTTATTACTAATCCTTCGTGCTCTTCTCTATGTTTCATCGTTGGTGCTTTTCGATGAATACTTTAGGTGCGCTTCATTTGACGCGTTTCAAAGTTGGTGCTTTTCGAGGAATACTTTTGGTGCGCTTCATTTGGCGCGTTTCAAAGTTGGTGCGCTTCGAGGAATACCCCCTATCTGGTACTGCACCTCTGCATTAATTAAGTGCACAAGCACAACCACTTGAGGGTACACACAAACACAAGTACTACAGGGTTTCACCTGCAGTTAGAAAATTCTGACAGATAGATAGTGCTTAGAGAATCTTCGTCCGATGCCGTTCCGTGCTTGACATTCACGCGGACAATGACGCGAGCAGAAGCTAGTAATTAATTATTATAGGTACCTAATAATTAATGAACTACCTATGAAACGATTTTTTTTTGTGCTGCGATTATTACAAGTAGGGACCATCTCGATGCCGTCATAAGTAACTTTTTGCAAAAAATATTGCTGGGAAACGATTTTTATTTTTGGTTAGAAAATTCGCTGTTTGCGGGATGCGCATTGCACGCAAAACAATGTGGTTATTGGTGCATGCAATGTACAGAGATCTTTTAAGTATTTAAAATAAAGTAATAACGTCGTAAAAAATCGCTAAAAAGTTGCAACTTTGACCTTCAATGTCTGCGTAACCAGAAGGTTCCCAGGTCAGGTCATCACAATAAGAGGTACAACTGGTGACTTTCGGCTTCTTTAAGGGTATTTTTATATCCGTTACAATAAAAACGAGTACATAACATACATAACATACATAATCAGTCTATAATGTTCCCACTGCTGAGACACAGGCCTCCTCTCTCTGAGAGGGAGCGGGCCGTAATCCACCACACGGGCCCAGTGCGGGTTGGTAGATGTCTTCGAATTTTTGGTCCTAGGACATGCCGGTTTCCTCACGATGTTTTCCTTCACCGTTTTGAAAGCAGTGGCGATGAAATAATTTACACAAAGTAAAGCGCCTGTCAGGGTTCGAACCTACGACCTACAACTCGTAAGTCGTGGCCGTTACCACTGGGCCACCACTGCTCTCAATAAAATAAAAACGAGTACAACGAGTAAATAATAAAAATGATTATGATGTTAAAATATTGTTAATGCCAAAATACATTTTCTAGAGGAAATATATTCTAAACGTTCAGACATAATAAATGTAAGGATAAAACAACAAAACATAGTCAAATCACTCACCGTTGTAATATTAATTTTAGTTATTAGTAACTACAAAACTAATTTTAATAAAATAATCGAAACACTGATTTATTGAGAAAATATTAAAGATTTAAAATATAAGTTTTTAATTAAATAGACAACATCATTACATCACAGTTCTAAGTCACATCAACACTGGTCAGAGATGTCAAGTAGCGTTGGTATCCGGATGCAAGCGGGGTGCAGAGCTGCGGGTGAGGTACATTTACGAGTGACGTACTAAACATGATACATGTTTCTACATCAACGCCATCATCATAGATTAGGGTAACTAAATAAATAAATGGGCAGCAAAATGACTGAACGGGCAAGTTACATGTGGGCAGTTAACAAATCAGAATTAGTCGGTGAGAAACTTAACTTGGAAGTAGTGCTTTAGTGCCACTCGGCTCGCGCGCGTTTTGTCACAGTTCTAAGCTAACTCATGTTGTTGTTGGGGTGCCCTGGCTTAGTTACTGCGACCAATTCGGTTCGCGCGTGGTTGGTCACGCTTCATAAAATCTGAATCTAATCACTACATTTTTAAATTACATTATGAGAGTAGAAATTAACATTAAAAATACGGGGGAAAAGTGGAATAAATCAAAATGAAAAGGGGGATTTCTGTTTGTTTTTTTACATTAGGGTTCAGTTTTCTCCCCGAAGGGGATTCTCTCAGGGGGTATAGTGGAATAAGTTATAGCATTTGGGTGACTCACCGCGTATGGTCAGTCGGGGTCCAGCCAGACGCTACCTACAGTCGTGAGAAATGTCTACATGTCTTTAATTACATGTAACAATTTGAGCAGGCGTTTAGCAATATTTAGTGATTACGTGTTTCAACAACGCTGTATTGCTCTCTCTATTCATGTAATAAATAAACCAAATATTGTTTTCTAAAGGCTCTATATACAACATTAGTTTTTGTTTATGCTAAACCCGAAAAGGGGTCATTGTACTCATCATTTTGAACAACTTTTTCTTTGGGACCAACATTAAAATCGCGAAAAATTTTTTTCTGTTGTTGCATACATTTGTATTCACTTAAATCGACAAAATGTATGGAACAGCTGATTTTATTTTCGCGATTTGAAAGTTGGTCCCATAGAAAAAGTTGTTCAAAATGATGAGTACAATGAACCCTTTTCGGGTTTAGCATAAACAAAAACTAATGTTGTACCTATAGTCCTCTTGTTGCTATAGGTTTTGTATATAAGCTGTCGGTGCCGGCGTATCGGCCGCCGGTCATTCGTAGATCTTCTAATGTCGTCACTGATTGTCAGAAGCCTGAAAACCCCAACCCGCAAGCTCCGTTCCGTGATACCCAGTAACTGGGTTGTCGGGTCAGATATAGTCGCTCCATGTAAAATACTGTTATTCAGCAGCTGTATCCGGTTAGAGTGGAAGTTAATAAGAATGCTAATTTCTGTTAAGGTTGCTGTAGTCGACGGCTCGTACTCATTAGTTCGCGTGGCTAATATGCTTGTTATTAGGAATAGTTATTAATTTATTTCGTTTTATCTATTTTTTTATCTAGTTTTTATTTATTTACCTATTTGTATATTTAATTATTTATTTAGTGAAATATACGATGATATACAAGGAAAACAAGCGAGTAAAATTTCATAAACATACCTTTGGGCGTATAGATATTATGGAAAAACTACTGGATGTATCTTCTCAAAATAAAATTACTTATTTATTTATTTTATTATTTATGTGCACACATTAAAATACATGGAGATACGACATAATTATAATATGAGTACTAAGGTACTGCTTATTTCTTAAGAAATTTCTTCCAGCAGACCTGCGAAAGGAGAAATGAGAAAGAAATGTAAAATGAAGACAACAGTGTGTGTGAACAAGAAGAGAAAAACATGATTATGCGAAGTCTTAACTAAAATATTAAATATACCTACACGTACACGTTTAATTATATAAACTTTTTAATAATTTATCGTATATTTTGCCATTTTCATACTATATAAGTTATTTATTTACGCCTTCTATACAGGGCTAGATAATTGATATATCATTTTTAGTTTTGAACGAACACTGTCAAACAGTAGAGTTATTACCATACTACGTTTGTATGGAAGAATCACCAACTAGCGTAACCTTAAGTAATGAAAATGCAATTGAGGCGTGGAATTTACAAATGGGCTTGGTGCCAAAACATTTTTGTAGGCACTTTGCATCTTTATATTGAAATGGCTGCCCAACATATCAAATTTGACAGACAACATTTTAGTTTTGCTTTTTTGGCACTTAGCCCATTTTTGTAAATACCACGCCTCAATTAATAAAACACTTTTTACAATAGGAAATTGTTTATTACACCTGCAGCAGATTACTACAAATTCTTGATCACCCAATCCCGATACTTTTCTACATCTGTGAAGACTGTATACCGATAAGTATCACAGACACCTACTGTGTCGTCATCACCATAATATATTGTGCGACCAAATGAAACTATGCCGCGGACGTACCACGTGCCTGACGCCTTGCCAGCGTCGCCTGTCGTGTCTGGTACAAAAACCATGAAACCACCACCGCTGTCACCGTGGCAGGCTGAGGTGCCTGAAAGATGATAATAGTTATTTATTCAACTGTGTTGTAAGAGGAGCTCGTGGCTAAATAATAACAACCACACGGGTCGATCCATCAGGTTAAGCTACGCTTGCCGGGGTTGTTCCGTGGATGGGTGACCATCTTTACATATAGAAACTCCTACGTGCTTCGGAAAGCACGTTAAGCCGTTGGTCCCGGCTGTCAGTCGTGGATCTTTGACAGTCGTTACGGGTCGTCAGAAGCCCGAAAGTCAGACAACCAGTCTTACCAAGGGGTATCATATAACCCAGTTACTGGGTTGTGGAGGTCAGATAGGCAGTCGCTCCATGCAAAATACTGGTATTCAGCTGCATCCGGTTAGACTAGGCTAGGCAGATTGATTGATTTGATTTGTCGAGCCGGCAATGCAATAAAATACTGGTATTCAGCTGCATCCGGTGAGACTGGAAGCTGACCCCTACATACTTAAAGGCTAGGCAGATGATGATGATACAACTGTTTTGTATAATATGGGGTATTAAAACACGAATGTATGTTTATAATAGTATCACATGAGTGTTTTAATACCTAATTATGTACAGTTGCATACAAGACTTTATACACTACATCTACACCCATGATATGAATCTCTATAAAAGGTACTTTGCAATACTAATATCGAACAAAAATGGCAGGATACGACGTGAATTCGAATAACTTATAAGGTTTTTTATTTTTTATCCCGGCTCTTTTGTAGTAAAACGCGCGTGAATGACAATGTTCTTTTTTAAAATTCATAAAGATACCACGAATTGAATAGTGAGAATGTAGCTGTTTTGTTGAGTAAGGAAGGGATCGAAAAAGCAAAGGAGTTGCATAATGAAAAGTATAACATTATATATAACACTCGTTTGGATGATTATGGTAACTGTGACCCTGCTTGTTTTAATATTTGCAATAAGCTAACTCTTTCACTTTTATAGAGGATTTATAGCATGGGTGTAGAAAAATATTTTAGTTTAATAAAAGGTGCCGCTCTACATCAGCCCAAGGCTAAGCTACGCACGTGTACAGGTGAACCAAAACAGGTGTTTCGGTAATCTTCGTGTTCCCGAATAAAGACGAACATCGCGCTACAGATTATCCTACAGAGGCAAATGTTCTAAGTTTCGTACTGCCGCGCTTTGGGCACCTATCATAGTGCGTCTGAATAAAGTTTTCTCTCAGTCGCAGATCGTCATCTGACTCTCACTTGTTCGGAAAAGTATTTTGAAATTACTTAGAGCTGTTAATCTATAATTGCGTAATCAAGGTATCTTTGCAAAAAAAAACGGGCACCTTAACAGTCAATCATTAGCATTATATGACTAGGTAGTAATTTCTTATTATCAATAAGAATACAGTTTTTTGGCTACACCCCTCTTAAAGCATCGCTACAATTTTACTAGCTATTATTGCATTTTTCTGCTATTACAATCGACAGAAAGATATCTGTTTAAGTCACAATAAGGCTGAATTATGCGACAAACATAAATTAATCTACTGAAACTAACGAGAAGTTAGTTTTAGTTGCCAGGATAACCTTTTAACCGCAAACCCGCATTAGGAAAAGTTACAACCTAAAAAGGGATTAAGTATATTGTTTTAAACAATAGTTTCGTACTTTTTTTCATACCCAGACTATTTATGAAGTGCCAGTAACATAGTTTGGCTATTAAAACCTCTTTACAACTAAATATTACCAATAATGTAGAAAACGCCGATGCCTGTTATTTGGATGCCACCGAGGAGCTTTTAAATAAACTTGAGCGTTTGCAAAATATCTGTATTCGTTTTGTTTTTAACCGACTTCTTCAAAAAGGAGGAGGTTCTCAATTCGTCTGTATGATTTTTTTTTATTTTTTTTATTTTTTGGATGTTTGTTACGCGATTACTCCGCCAATTATGAATCGATTTTGATGATTCTTTTTTTTTTTGGTAGGTCATGCTTCAGAGGTGGTCCCATATAAATTTTATTAACTTTGCTTGCGTAGTTTTTGAGTTAGCTTCAATAGTTACGTATTTTTCCCACTTTGTGTATGTAGACGATATATTGTTTGACTCCGTCACTGTTATTTACAGGCAGGCACGTATTTGAATTTGTGTGGGGTAGGTACCACAACTAAAAAGTGAAAAATTAAAACTTTTTACAAAAAAAAAACAACCGACATCCAAAAAAACCCTAAAAAAGTGTAAAATAAGCAAAGACACCGACTTCCGAAATTAAAGTTATTTTTCACTTTTTTAGGGTTTTTTTGGAAGTCGGTTGTTTTTTTTTGTATAAAGTTTTAATTAACCTTAAAAAGTATGATCACGTTTCTTACTTTCGCAACCTACTTAAGTGGCTCCCTATTCGACTTCGCAGGAACTCTCGGATATTGTGTCTACTTTATAACCTTCTTCACAATCCTAAAACTCCATCCTATCTGCGGGAACGGTTTTCCTTCGCCCGTCCTTCTGATGCGCCTTGCAGGTCGCATCTTAGACATTTCCTTAAGTCCCCTCCCCATTCCACTGACTTCTACTACTTCTCCTTTACTGTGCACGCGGTGCGGTTATGGAATTCCCTTCCGCCTGATATTAGGGACTGCCAAACTGTTGCAGTGTTTAAAAGAAGAGTGAAAGAACACTATCTTTCCACTTCGTCATAGTTGCGTATGTATTTATTTATTTATTATAAAGATATATATTTAAAGGCAATACGTCGTCTTTATCAGAAGAGGTCTTATTGTCTCATATTATGCGTGGGTTTGCGGGCTAGGAGATGTAATTGTACGGGAATTAACAATAATGTAGGTAAACGACGTTCCACCGAGTACGTGAGGCGCGAGCGCAGAACAATCAACTCACTGCCCTGCCAGGGTAGACACCATGATCACCATGATTACCACAGTCGCAGTCTCCTTGCCGGTTTCCCAGTTTCGATCCATCTTTGCGATCTTTTATTTTTTTGGCGGGGTCCGCCTCCTCAGTACTCGGGTTTACGTCAAGTTGACAGCTGTCATTTTCGTTCAAAAATCAACTACGTAAGTTTAGCGTCGTAAAATCTTTAGACGCGCCGTCATATTTATGAAGTAGCTATGTATGTATATTTGTATGTAAGTGTATGATCATATTATTTGTTTTAGTTTATTAAGTGAATTGTTTTGATTATTATGTATTTTACTTTCTCACGAATTTTACACACGGTGTCTACATCTCTTATCTACTTTCCTATAGCAGGTGTGCTGGAAGAGATTTCTTTAGAAATATGCATCACCTTTGTACGTTCTTTTTTTCTGTTCTTTTCTTCTTCTCTTATGTGTGTACATAAATGGTTAAATAAATAAAAATCAAAACCACCCGTTTTTTTTGTTGCAAAGGCGTGTAATAATGTAGAATAGGCAAGTACTTCATGACCACTTAATATTAGATCTCATAGAGGGACGATGATTCCCGAAGCGCGTACCGCTCTTAGGAAATATGTACTTACAGAGCTTCACTTAAGAAAATATAGGAGAAATTGCCCACTGCAAGTTGCGGCCTACGGCAATATTGTAGTCCATCACATAACTTTGGGAGAAAAAATTAAGCTTTTTCCTACATTTTGTCGAGTTATGCGAACGTAAATGTATAGAGAAATTCGTATAGTAGTATTAGTATAATATAATGCATGCTTACCGTTACCATATCCAGCACAAAACCTGTTGGTGTTCAGTCTTTTTTGAAAGAATTTTGGGTCACTCGTCAAACAGGTCATCTCTGATACTATAGGAATGTTTATTTGTTGCAGGGTGGAGGACTGTTCGCCATGTTCGTTTAATCCCCAACCTACAACCTGTAACATTTATAAACATATTACGCAAACTGCGTTCGCGACTTAGTTTTCAAAAAATGGGTCAGTCGCGTCAAGGGAAGCCAGTATTCGTCAAGCTGGAATATGAAATGCGCATTCACAGATCAATAAGTAATATGGAACAGTAAACATGTAAACAAATATGTGTGTTTGGAAAAACAACTTTAATACCCACGGATAAAGTGCAGTTTACACACTACAACTTTAAAAAAAATATGACTTTTTCACCTGTTCCGGTGAACACACGTCCTTGGTTCCGAATTTATAAGGGTTCCATTTTTTACATTTGGCTACGGAACCCTAAAGATAAAGAGAGCATCAAAGTTCAGTAAAACAGAAAAACCCGCCAAGTGCGAGTCGGACTCGCGCACGAAGGGTTCCGTACCATTATCTATAAAAACGGCAAAAAAATTACGTTTGTTGTATGGATTTCGTAGACGATCAATTTGGACATCAATGTGTAACTAATCAATCACGTAAAAATTGACAATTGCAATAAAATCGTTTCGAGGACCCTTCCCTCTTATCTCATTCTAATGTATACCTTACTTTGACAAGATAACAGTTACATTGCAATGACTAAGTAATTGTTTTATGTCGATCGTGAATGTCCTACCTTAACTTGCTACAAAATGATGCTACACTGGCGTGGAACTACACGTGTGATGCCATGTTTAACCGCTCAGCTTTGTTGCGTAAACTTTCTAGGGTGTTCTTTATGTACCTACTGCAAATAACTAGAACGTGTCACGGCTCATGGGTGCATTTCCTAGAGTTCAAGTCACTCGGCTATGACCGCTGTTTCTACAAAAATATATAGTTTGACATAACATCACACCTTGTTTCCCCGAACGGTTGGGCAGAGGTGTACCTATAGTAAACCCTTATTTAGCCAGTTATGTTCAAGTCCCATGTAATAGGGGGCGAGCTTATTGCCATCAACCGGGCACAAATCCAGACTCCGGACTGCTATCGAGAAATTCCTCATAGAAAACCTAAATAACATTTTGCCCAATCTGGGAATCGAACCCAGGACCTCATGCTCAGCAGTAGCACTTGAAACCACAAGACAAACGAGGCAATCCAAAATTATATAGTTTTTTTTACAGAAAAGGTGTATAAAGGTTTTTATGTACTGTAAAAACTGTTTTATCTATAATGCATTGTTGTTTTTTTTTTTCTCTTTGTTCCTCTCAATCAGAGCACCCGCCATCTAATCTCTTCACCACCCTTGGTTGACTGGTAGAGGAAAAGTTTAATTAATAAGGTGTCTTTCCGAACAGAAACTGAGTGGAACACGCCAGCTGCTGATTATAAGGAAAATAGGGGCTGTTGGTTATTCGTGTCCAAAAACCAAGAAAAAGTAGCTAATCACTATATACATACAAACCCTTAAATATTTATTTTATTCTGTTTTTTAGTAAAAATAGATCATCTGTGAAAATTTCAACTATCTAGCTATTACGGTTCATGAGATACAGCCTGGTGACAGACGGACAGACAGCGGAGTCTTAGTAATAGGGTCCCGTTTTACCCTTTGGGTACGGAACCCTAAAAATGGGTAAGTAAACGCACTACATACCGTCCCAAAAACCTCATCGGTAGGCAGTTCCGTGTGCTGCAAGCAGGCTGGCTGTACATAATCATCAAAATCAGCTTCAGACTTCAATTTCAGTACAGCTATGTCATTATTCAATGTTTTAATGGCGAATTCTGGATGGACAATTACCTCGGACACCTAGAAATTAATTGTAATACTTACTTTTAATCGAATATAGTTACTAGCTTTGACGTCAAAAAAACTTTTAGTTGCACTGACGTACAGCACTGACGTTAATCTTTTATGTAAGGGTGCCTGGTTTCACTAAAATCAAGTTATACAACGTCTAGTCATGGAATGCCTAAAGTAAGCAATATTCGTTCACATGTTTGCCTTCAAACAATGCAAGACAGATATGTGAACGCAAATGTGTGAACGCATCTCATTAAAATATTTAAGTGAACATATAAATATTGTAGTAAAATACTTTATAAAATAAATTCAGGAAGAGATATATATCTACCCAAAACATAAAAACGATTTTTTTTTCAAACTACATAATTATGATAATAATAATGAACAGACTAAATTTTTTTCCACTTTTCTTTCTGTACCTACTTACATACTTTTACGCTTTTTGTAACTAACACTATGGGCCTTGATTGCCTGAAAATATATGTATTTTTTTTATTATCTATAATTTTATCTGTGATTTTTTTCAAATATTTTACGTTACTAAGAATAAATATTAGCCGAACGGCGCGGCGCGATCGTGGACATGACCCGCATTTGTGTGGGCAAGATCAACGGCGTTCTGCAAACCCTTAAGCGTTGGCTTTGTAATAAATAAACATTAAATACTTACCCCTATGTCCTGTCGTGCTATGTCCCCACCGCGAAGATTGTACTTGCCAAGTTCAATGATTAAAGAGTCTGATTCAACAAGAAGGTACTCTGTGGTATCATCTTTTGTAGTAACACAATGGGCAGCTGAAAGTTGAAAACGAAAATAATTTCCCTTTGTACATAATACTTGACTTAGGTGGATATTTTATTTAAAATTGTAAATAAAAATTGTAAGAATGAAAAAAAATAAAATTGAAACTAAGAACCACTTGGAAATCAAATCGACGAATACATTTATCCGTAAACGTTTTTAAAACATCGCTCCGTTTCTGTCAATCGTTTGAAGATGATAGAGACAGCGCTAAATGCATTTGCATTTGTGGTGCAATCGGGCCTAAGGTAATCTGTTCCTGTCGGTTTGTGTGACAAAATTCAACACAAAAATTAAAGCAAAAAATTGCACAGCTGTGGACGTGAGTCTTTAGCAGGAATCGACGTATACAAGAGGTTGTGCCTAGAAACGAAAAGCGATAACATTGAACTTGTCTAAGAATATACCTAATACGATATATGTACGTAACGTGAGGAGCTCGTGGCTAAGTAATAACAGCTGCACGGGTCGATCCATCAGGTAAAGCTACGCTTGCCGGGGTTGGTCCGTGGATGGGTGACCATTTTCACATATCGAGACTCCTCCGTGCCTCGGAAAGCACGTTAAGCTGTTGGTCCCGGCTGTCATTTGTGGATCTTTGACAGTCGTTACGAGTCGTCAGAAGCAGGAAAGTCTGACAACCAGTCTAACCAAGGGGTACCGTATTACCCAGTTACTGGGTTGTGGAGGTCAGATAGGCAGTCGCTCCATGTAAAATACTGGTATTCAGCTGCATCCGGTTAGACTGGAAGCCGACCCCAATATAGTTGGGAAAAGGCTAGGCAGATTGATATGCACGTAACGCGCCTAATAACCAGAAAACAATAAAAGAAAACCAAAAAACTAACCACCAGAAAACTATTAAATAAACTATATTATACTAGCTTCCGCCCGCGGCTTCGCCCGCATAGTATGTAGATAAAAAGTAGCCTATGTCCTTTCCCGGGATGCCATTTATCTCCTTGCCAAATTTTATCGAAATCCGTTCAGTGGTTTAGGCGTGAAAAGGTAACATACAGACAGACAGAGTTACTCTCGAATTTATAATACTATAGTATGGATTCATAAATAATAGCGAAGATCTGAGATCTGGAAAATCTGGCAAAAATCACCTATTCCCTATATTTTGACAAGTTATGCGAATATAAAATGTAAGGAACAGCAGATTTCTTCTTTCGCGATTTCAGGTTGTGTTCCATAGTAAAAGTTGTTCATAATGAGGAGAACAGTCAATAACCAGTCCCCTATACATAAAGTCTGTTAGTTCAATGACCTTTCCTTTAAATAAAGTACAATGATCATTTATGCCCTAATCATGCCCAGCCAATTTATATTTTTAAGTATCCTTCATTTATTCAAACAAACATTGAAACATTTATATCATTATTGCCATCACGACCTATTGATAACAGAATGATATGAAAGAAAACAAGTATTTTACCGGTTAATACCAAAGTCTTTGATAGCAAGGTTCCTCCACAAATATAACTGAATGACAACCCTTTAATGCTTTTTATGGCTACATGCCAGGGCCAGTCTCCAGGCTGAGTCGGTTGTCCAAGGACTATCAGCTCTGTATGCGCCACTTTGCGTCTACCGCAAGATTCGCCTATAGGGCTGGTTTCTGCAGCTCTTCCTTCACGTATTAGTTGAGTATTTTCAAATAAATCGTTGAAATACCCCTGAAATGAAAGAAAAACCTATTTTTTTTATTCTGTACAAGTAAGACACGTTAAAGAAATGGAGAGACAAGACTGCAGTTGATCCACGTCAACCAATTGGAACCGTTCACCTAGTTTCTGACGTTTCATAAGTACCCATGTAGGATTATGTGAAATAAAATATTTTGATTTGATTTGTCGACTTAGTAATAACAGCCGGTCCGGTCGATCCATCAGGTTAAGCTACGCTTGCCGGGGTTGGGCCGTGGATGGGTGACCATTTTCACATATCGAGACTCCTCCGTGCCTCGGAAAGCACGTTAAGCCGTTGGTCCCGGCTGTCATTCGTGGATCTTTAACAGTCGTTACGAGTCGTCAGAAGCCCGAAAGTCTGACAACCAGTTTAACCAAGGGGTATCGTATTACCCAGTTGCTGGGTTTTGGAGGTCAGATAGGCAGTCGCTCCATGCAAAATACTGGTATTCAGCTGCATCCGGTTAGACTGGAAGCCGACCCCAACTGACTTCCAACGCTGCATCTTCCGATACGTAGTAACTACCGAACCTTTCGGCCTCGTCGGTAATCCATGCTGCGAGGGATGTACCCTGACCACTGGCTACTAAAGTTTGGAAACGTTCCGGGCTATGACGATTCCTCTTCATTTGTGATTCGATCACACATGACACATCGAAGCATAGCCCTCTCCTTGTCCAAGTTCCAAAAAACGGTGGGAAATTCAATTATTTGAAAAGCGACGCTATTGGTCAGAGCGGATGTGGCGTAACAGTCTATTACAACAATCAAAATGTCAATGTGTTTCTTAAGAGTGTTTGACATTGACTTGACACTTGTTTGTTTGTTGACTGTTACGTCACCACACCAAGCGCGCCAAATGGAGGGCGTTTAAATAGCCCGGGTCGGTTGGGTTTTAACATTTTTTTTAAATACTTTAAATTGCTTTTCTGGCGTCGAATTTTATTTTTTTACTATTATCGAATAAAAAATATACATGCATATTCCCTATTCAAATTAGTATACTTACAACTCTCGGTTCATCACAAAGCTCCAAATCGTTCAGGATAACACTTAGTACATACGGTAAACTTGATCCAGGAGTAGGACCAAGGACTTTAATGAAAAGATGAGAAGTTTTTTCAGTAAACATTACACGGAACTGATAACTTTGTTCGTTAGCGCCAGGGAACTTCGAGATTCGAGCGTTCGTCGGTTCTATCTAAATAAAAAATAATAATCTCATTAATAATTGTAGTATTCGAGTAGGTAACATACGATTTATGATAGAATAGAATAGTAACATACCAACTTGAGTGAAACTTCCGAATCGAATCTCAAAATCATCGATGAAAAAGGCTGTATTTCTGTTGTAACATTTAATGTATACTGGTTTTGAGGATGTACAGGGAATTCAAAATAAGCTCTAATATCTTTATTATCAGCACAAATGGAAAGACTTTGGGTGCTCGTCCAGCGCACGTTTGGTTGTCCATCAGCATGTGCTAAAAGGATTAGCAGCAGCCAAATCATTGTTTATGTGGTGGTGGTACACTGGAAATAAATTGGAGACCGGTTAGTAGAGGATTATATTCAATAGAACTGGAAAATGACGCGTCCTATGTTGAGCAGTAATCTCCACAGAACAGGTAAAAGAGGGTTTATCTGTTCTGTGTTAATCTCAAACTAGATTATTATCTTATCGGCAAAAATGACGAACTTATTTATTTATTTAAACTTTTCGCACACAAAAAAGGTACAAAGGCGGACTTAATGCCTTAGGCATTCTCTACCAGTCAACCAAGGGTGGTGAAGAGATTAGATGGCGGGTGCTCTGATTGAGAGGAACAACAAAGAGAAAAAAAAAAAATAGGAAAAATATATACATCATAATGCATTATAGATAAAACAGTTTTTACAGTACATAAATACGCAATCAACTTATGATACATAAATACTTACATACATATTTACTATAATATATACCTATAATATATATATTTATATATATATATGTATACATAATATACAAATTCAAGGCAGAGACGTGTAAATGACTCTACTCTATTTATTTTGAAAAAAATCTCTGCAATTTCCGCTTAAATGCATACCGACTGGTGGCCGTCCTGATATCAAGAGGAAGCGCATTCCAAAGAAGAATGGACTGAATATGAAAAGAAGAATGAACAAAGTCAGAAGTATGAGAAGGGCAGAGTAGGAGAAGATTGTTAGAAGAACGCAGATTCTTAGTGTGTGAAGAACATAGATATTGGAAGTGAGACACAAGATAAGAAGGAGGAGTGGGAGAGTTGAGAACGGAGAAAAGCGAACTTCCATACAAATTATCTCATTAACCCCTAAAATACTTCCTTTGTGCTTACTTAATATTTTTATGTGTACATAAATCATTCTGTTCACGTAATTAATCAGTTCAAGTTGTAATAGAAATGGAAAATGCACTAATTATTTAATTAAAGTTCTCTTGATAGTTTTATTTATTAAAGGTAATTCTGTTAATATAAGTTATTATATTTTTTACGGTTGCGAATAATATGCGCACAAACCGACACTGACCAATAAATTGCAAAAAACGTGATAAAAACAAAATCGGTCATCAAAATTCATGAGACAGATGGACTGGTCATAAGATCAATCTGCATTCATAAAAGTTTAAATAACTTTACGTTAATAACTTAACCACATCAATTAACCTTGCCTGAAAACAGGTTATAAATTGAAAAATAAATTAATGCTAGAAACCGGCCAAATGTCAGCTGCACCAGAGTAGTTTAATTAATGTTAACGCGTATTCTTTTTTAACCAACTTCTTCAAAAAGGAGGAGGTTCTCAATTCGTCAGTATGTTTTTTTTTTTTAATTTTTTTTTTATGTTTGTTACGCGATTACTCCGCCAATTATGAATCGATTTTGATGATTCTTTTTTTGTTTGGTAGGTCATGCTTCAGAGGTGGTCCCATATAAATTTTATTAACTTTGCTTGCGTAGTTTTTGAGTTAGCTTCAATATTACGTATTTTTCCCACTTAGTTTATCTAGACGATATCCTGTTTGACTCCTTCACTGTTATTTACATAGCAGGTAGTGGTATTCGGATTTGTGTGGGGTAGGTACCACAACTAAAAAGTGAAAAATAAAAACTTTTTACAGAACAAAAAACAACCGACTTCCAAAAAAAACACTAAAAAAGTGAAAAATTACTTTGATTTCGGAAGTCGGTCGGGGTCTTTGCTTTTCAATTTCCATTTTTTGCCACCGACTTCCGAAATTAAAGTTATTTTCTCTTAGATAAGTCGTCGATTACAAACCCTCGAAGTATGTTTAATCGATATGTCTAGAGAATCAGTTTAGAAGAAACTAATTTTATTTTTCATCGCTACACAAAGGATTTTTATAGTTGTCAAAACGGACTTCTGAGATTGTTGCGAGTCTAAGCTGTGATTGACCGCTTTATAAGAAGGTTCAGTTGGCACCCTGAAAACAACTTGACTGTGACATGACTACATGATATAGTTGTACGATTATTTATTATTTTATCTTTTTTTTTATGGTTGGTATATCGGTGTGTGCTAGCTGACATATGGC
The DNA here is from genome assembly GCA_948473465.1 of Lithophane ornitopus. Lineage (NCBI taxonomy): Eukaryota > Metazoa > Arthropoda > Insecta > Lepidoptera > Noctuidae > Lithophane > Lithophane ornitopus. Next base: position 11,693,448 of record OX419637.1, on the reverse strand, counting down.
TAATAATTAGATTTAAGTTTTATGTATGTAATGTAAATAATTTTGTATACTTTTGTATAGAATCAATTTTTCTCTAACTGAACAGACAGCTGTGCTGCTGGGGAGTTCGTTGCGCCACTTCTTCTTCCCAGCTAAAGCACTAGGAAGTGGTGAGGGGTGGGCGTCTTGGGGGACTGTCTTATGTAATTTTGACGTTCGAAAAGTGCTGATTCTCAGCCTAGTTTGAATAAATGACTTTTGATTTGATTTTTATTTGATTTGATTTATTAGCGATCCCCCCACGCTTCGCACAGTTTGTACGACTTGACAAAACATCGAGATTTCTTTATTACAATTTCAGTTTAATATATATTATGTATTGTACACATAATCCTTCCGGAATAAATTCTCTAAATTCTGTGGCCCTAAAGAAAAGGGGTATAACTTCGATTTTGTGGAAAATTAATTAAGTTTATAGAAGTGATCAGAAAAAAAATGCTCTATCGTTTGGTGTAAACGGATCTAAGCTCTAAAAATAAAGAAGTTACCTTGAGTAAAAGGGTCCATTGACACCAAAAAAAACTACAAAAGTCGGTTTCAAGTACTTTTGTATTCTTATAAACGAAAAAAATGTGTCTTTTAATCACAATTAACATAAATTACCCACGTTTTAATTTGGTTGGTGTTTATCAATACAACAACACCTGGTTCTTAAAAATAGTTTAGTGAGTAATGATATTATTCGACAAAAATCCGTTTTAACCAAAATAAAGGGAAAATATCAAAAATAACTGTGTGTATTGTGATAATCATTCCAAATGCTTATCCATGTTCACTTGTGTGAATTAACACATGGGAGAAGCTATCTTAAAAACTAATAACTTTACATAAAAAATAACTCAATTATAATAAAGATCATAAATTATTTACCTATAAAAAACATCACATGTATTTCATTTGGTAGCGGGTTAAATGTCACACGAGGTCAAACTCGCAATTTAAAGCGCGTGGAGTGTTTTTTGTGTCTCCTGTAAAGTTGCATTTTTGGACTTAGATCCCTTTTCACTAGAGCCACAGAATTGGTGAAAATCGTACCAACATCTGTTGTGTAGTTTAGAAGAACAATGCAACGAATTCTTACAGACAGACACAAAAACCGACTGTAATTTATAATATTTGGATATCGATTATTTTATTTATTCAGACTCAAATGTTTTATTTATCATCTTTCACACATCATCATCTGCCTAGCCTTTTCCCAACTATGTCAGGGTCGGCTTCCAGTCTAACCGGATGCAGCTGAATACCAGTATTTTACATGGAGCGACTGCCTATCTGACCTCTAAAACCAAGTAACTGGGTAATACGATACCCCTTGGTAAGACAGGTTGTCAGACTTTCGGGCTTCTGTCGACCCGTAACGACTGTTAAAGATCCTCAAATGACAGCCGGGACTAACGGCTTAACGTGCTTTCCGAGGCACGGAGGAGTTTTGGTATGTAAAGATGGTCACCCATCCGCGGACTAACCCCGGCAAGCGTAGCTGAACCTGACGGATCGACCGGTGCGGCTGTTATTACTTAGCCACGAACTCCTCATCATATCATCTTTCACATCTAAACTTATAAACTAATATTTTAAAAGGGATTTGTTTGAAAATTCTTTCTCTTACAGAATGCTATAGTACTGCTTCAACCGCGTGGGGGCTTGACATTCAATCAGACGAAGACCCGGGCAGAAGCTATTAATTAATCATTAGGTACCTACCAATAGTGGTATGAAACGATTTTGTTTTTGTGCAGCACGAATTACAAGGAAGTTACAGCACAACACATACAAAATCAAAATCAAAAGTCATTTATTCAAACTAGGCTGAGAATGAGCACTTTTCGAACGTAACAATTACATAAGACAGTCCCCCAAAACGCCCACCCTTCACCACTTCCTAGTGCTTTAGCTGGGAAGAAAAAGTGGCGCAACAAACTCCCCAGCAGCACAGCTGTCTGTTCAGTTAGAATACAAACTGCAGGTTGTAACAAGACCCATCATGAAGCTGTCATCGACGCATTCTGTACATCGCACAAGTAACTTTTTGCAAAAATGATTGCTGGGAAACGATTTTTTTTTTTGGTTCGATTATTCGCTGTTTTCGGTATGCGTAATACACGGAAAACATTGTGATTATCAGTGCATGAATGGTACAGAAATCGTGTAAGTATTATAAAATATAGTTATTCATAAAGTCGTCAAAATGTTGTAACTTGACCTCCATTATCTCCGAAACCAGGAGGTTTCCAGGTCAGGCCATTTATAGTCCAGTACAAAAAAAAAACATAATCAATCTGCCTATTAGCCTTTTCCCAACTATGTTGGGGTCGGCTTCCAGTCTAACCGGATGCAGCTGAATACCAGTATTTTACATGAAGCGACTGCCTATCTGACCTCCACAACCCAGTAACTGGGTAATATCCCTTGGTTAGACTGGTTGTCAGACTTTTGGGCTTCTGACGACTCGTAACGACTGTCAAAGATCCATAAATGACAGCCGGGACCAACGGCTTAACGTGCTTTCCGAGGCACGGAGGAGTCTCGATATGTGATAATGGTCACACATCCACGGACCCAACCCCGGCCAGCGAAGCTTAACCTGATGGATCGACCCGAGCGGCTGTTAGTACTTAGCCACAAGCTCCCCAAAAAGAAACAAATTAAAGGGGAGAACAGGTGACTCTCGGATTCAGTACGGGTATTTTTACATCCGTTAGGTATAATGCTTAAAATTAAAACAAGTGCTTATAAACGCATAAGATGATATACTTATTAATGCCAAAAATACAGGTTTTAGATGAAATACATTCTAAACTTTCCGATACATATTTAAATATTAAAAAACTTTTTTTTTTCACATTTTTGTTGTGGTAGGTACTTACCCCACATAAATTCGAATATCACTACCTTCTATGTAAATAACAGTGACAGGATGCATCAGTGGGAAAAACATCGGAAATGAGAACCTCCTTCTTTTTTAGAAGTCGGTTAAAGACAACAAAATATGATCAAATCACTCACCGTTGTAATATCTATTTTAGCTTACAAAACTTATTTTAATAAAATAATCGAAACACTAATTTATTGATAAAATATTAAAGATTTAAAATATTGTAATAGGCATTACATAGACAACATCATTACATCACAGTTCGAAGTCAATTCAACACTAGTCAGAGATGTCAAGTAGCGTCGGTATCCGGATGCAAGCGGGGTGCAGAGCTGCGGGAGAGGTAGATCTACGTGTGACGTACTAAATATGATACATGTTTCTACATCAACGCTATTATTGCACACACTCTTTTATCATCGGCGAAGCGATTGTCACTTGTCTAGGCCCTAGTGCGAAAACCTATCTTGCTGAAAGACTACACTACTATGTTAGAATACACAATAATCGATTATTGAATTAATATTATCTGTGGGTTGCAACTTTGATATTTTATAGATATTTTATGTTTTTTTTAGTTATGGCAACCCATAGATGACTTTGGTAAAAACTAGAAAAAAAAGGCGCGGGGAATTAAAATTTTCCATTCTCACATAAATGCGACGAATGTGGTCTCGAGTACAATTTAAGCTGTTAAGTACCAATAAAACGTTTTGTACAAGTATTCGAGTGTATAATTGTTTCAACTATGTACCTTGAGAAAAAAAAAAAGAATTTACATTGTGTTGAAATAACAAGAACTTGTCAATATGAAAAAAAAAACTGTATGTCGTACCTACTATCTCAGATCAAATAAAAAACCAAGACAGAGCGCTGTCAACAGTGACGTGAGGCCGGTTGCGTAAACATGTGTGCACATATTTTGGTGTAGTTTGATTGTAAATGTGTGCGTTTGAGCGTGTATGCACAGAGCGGTGGTGTAGTTTTGGCATGCTTCACTGTATTGTTCGCATTCGACTTGGTTTTTTATTTGGTCTGAGCGTACAATGGACAAAATAATTATGCCACATCATAAGAAGGTAACTTATCCCCATTTCTTTTCATATCAACGACCTGCAGGAGGCGATATGAAAAGATTGCATACTGTTCGCTCATGACACGACATTAATTGTTAAAAGTGACGAGGGCAATAATTTGAAGAAAATAAAAAAGTGAAAAATAACTTTAATTTCGGAAGTCGGTGTCTTTGCTTTTCAATTTTCGTTTTTTGCCACCGAGTTCCGAAATTAAAGTTATTTTTCAGTTTTGAGTGTTTTTTTTTGGAAGTCGTTTTTTTTTTTGTAGTTGTGGTATCTACCCCACACAAATTCGAACACCACTAGCTGATGTAAATAACAGTGAAGGAGTAAATGAATACATCGTCTAGATAAACTATGTGGGTAAAATACGTAATATTGAAGCTAACTCAAAAATTACGCAAGCAAAGTTAATAAAATTTATATGGGACCACCTCGGAAGCATGACCTACCATACAAAAAAAGAATCATCAAAATCGATTCATAATTGGCGGAGTAATGGCGTAACACACATAGAAAAACAAAAAAAAGAACAAACAGACGAATTGAGAACCTCCTCCTTTTTGAAGAAGTCGGTTAAAAAAAAAAGCTTTATGGACGATGCAATCATTTGGCTAGAAAAAACCGGCCAAGTGTGTGTCGGACCACGCACAATGAAGTATTCCGTAGTTTGTTTGTTGAATTGATCCCAAGAACAAACTTATCATTATAATTGACAAACATGTTCTATGGACGCACAATATTGAGAGATTTACCATGTTATTTTAAGATTATAGACTTCTTATAGGTTTTCATGTAATATATGAGTAACGAACCATTCTTTGTATTTTTTTCATTTTAGACTCAATAGTTTCGGAGATAAGGGCGGGGCATCAATTTTCATAAATATCTTCAAAAGTATTTATTTTAAAATTAATAAAAAATATTCTTGAGATCCTCGCAACAAGCCCTTTTATTTGCTAAGTCACACAGTACAGTTTGCAAAACTTTATTATTTTGTTTTCTTAATTAAAATCTTCAATAATATTCCAAAAGAAAAAAGGGAACTCCCTCTAAAACACTTTAAATCCAAACTACACAAATGGCTTATTGGTAATTGTTTTTATAGTATAAAAGATTTTTTTGATAAAAAAGTAACAGATAAATATAAGATATTATGATACTGAGTTTTAATTAAGTAATTATAAATAAATATTATTGTTAAGTGTTCAACCAATGTTATTAGACATGTTATAATAAGTTAAAATAAACGTGTTGTAAATAATTTATACTTGTATTAGATATTTGTATGCCAGTCCATGGCGAAACATGTAAGATCACCACCTTAAATGTATAACACCTTAAAAATGTACCATGTTTTATGCAAATAAATATATTCTTATTCTTATTCTTATTCTTTACCCTCAAAAGCGTGTGAGTCTGGACCAAGGTCTGGATACACGTTTTAACCTGCTTTTTATTGAGAACCAAATACATAAATATCACAGTAGTAATTGTTTGTCAGACGCCTGAAAGCCCTAACCCACAACCAGGGGGCCTAAAACGCTTGCCAGGGTTGCGGAAATGTCCGAAAGGGATACCGGGACCCTGGCAACAGGCAACTGAAGGAACACGGGCGGGTTTTAGTCAGTAAAAGTCTAACAAGCCCGCCTGCTCCGCCCAGAGCGGGAGAAGGCATTTGATGACTTCCCACCCTCAAAAAAAATGGGGTCTAAAACGGTCACATTAGCAATTCCTTTAAAAGCATTTCATTTCCTGAATTTCCAGCTGTCATTAGCAATTCCTCTAATTTGACACGAAAGCAATTTATAACTATGTGGACCATTTTACGAATCTCCACAGAAAACTGTCAAGCAGATGAATTATTTCGTAATATGAATCGCACGCAGATCATATTATGAATTATTGTCAGATGGTGATATTTTACGATGATTCATAATATTTTTTTCCTATTATGATTCTGCCAAAGTGACTGTTTTAAGCCCCCTGGTACCCAGTTCCGTGGTTCCGTGGCAGCCAGTAGCTGGGTTGTTGCATCGGATAGGCAGTCGCTCCATGTAAAATAATGATAAATAAGTTAAAGTAGAAGCCAATAATAATACTAATTTAAGTAATGAAAATGCAATTGATTTGATTTTTCAAGGTTTTTATTACTAAAAAGGCGGTTGCAGTGATGTTTACAAATGATCTTATTCTATTTCTACACAAATCTTGATTCATTTTGTTACATAGGCAATTTATTTCGCCTTTACAAACATTAGAACGTTTTTATTATCTTAATTACGTTGACATGAATTAACTTATAATGTACATCGTTTAACTACTATACCCCATTTTAAATAAGATTAGACATTAAAACAAACCGTTTTACAGTCCGTTCAACCGATTTTGACTTCTATACCATAGGCATAAGGATAGCATTAAAAGCAAAAAAAGTTACACAATACCAACTATCTACTGCGGCTGCCATTTGTCATGCTACCAACGCAAGAGAATTCAAAATCGGTTGAACGGAATGTAAAAAAGGCTTATCTATACGTTTAATCTTATTTCAAAAGCAGTAAAGGTATGTACACACATAATTATGAATGTTTTAGTTACAAAGTGTACGCTTTATTATACTATGTTATAATAACTTAAGTAGCGGGTAGTCCGCGCAAAAATCACACAGTACACGGCCGGTCAAGCGGCGTCGGCTAGCAAGCGAGCTATCAAACTATGAGAAAATTCAATTAATAAAACACTTCTTACAATAGGCAATTATTATTTATCTGCAGCTGATTTACTACAAATACTGTATCACCCAATCCAAATACTTATCTACATCTGTGACGATTGTGTACTGATTAGGATCACAGAGAGTTGATTCTGGTCTTCTTCTAGTAAGAGAAATTATGCCGCGGACGTACCATGAGCCTGACGCCTTGTTAGTGTCGCCTGCCGTGTCTGGTACAAATATCATGAGACCACCACCGCTGTCACCGTTGCAAGCTGAGGTGCCTGAAAGAAGAAGATGATAGTTCATTATTATTTTTCGTGTTGCGCCCCACGGTTTGATAAAATGCCGTTCTACAACAGCCCACGGCTAAGCTACGCACGTGTATTACAGGTGAGTCGAGGTATGTTTTTCGATAATCTTCGTGATTCCGAATTAACACGAACGTCGCGCTACAGAGTAACCCTCATCATCTGCCTAGCCATTTCCCAACTATGTTGGGGTCGGCTTCCAGTCTAACCGGATGCAGCTGAATACCTGAATATCTGACCCCCAGTGACTGGGTAATATGATACCCCTTGGCAAGACTGGTTGTCAAACTTTCGGGCTTCTGACGACCCGTAACAACTGTCAAAGATCCACAAATGACAGTCGGGATCAACGGTTTAACGAGGCACGGAGGAGTTTCGATATTTAAAGATGGTCACCCATCCACGGACCAACCCCAGCAAGCGTAGCTTAACTTGATGGATCGACCCGTGCGGCTTTTATTACTTAGTCACGAGCTCCTCCATGTTCCCACTGCTGGAACACAAGCCTCCCCTCTTCTAGAGGAGTGGGCTGTAATCTACCACGCGGGCCCAATGCGCGTTGGTTCGAATCCACGACCTACCTACAACTTGTAAGTCGGGGCCGATATCACTGGGCTACCACTGCTCTCTCTCTGGTTGTCGAGTTATGTGAACATAAATGTATGTAAACAGCTGATTGGTTGGTTCCAGAGTATACATTTTTCATAATGATGAGTAGGTAACTACAATGAACCCTTTTCAGGATGAACATAATTTTATTTACTCATTCTATGTATAATGGTTACCGTTCAATCCAGCACAAAACTTGTTCGGGTTCAGTCTTCCCTCGTAGTATTCTGGGTCACTCGTCAAACAGGTCATCTCTGATACTATAGGAATGGTTATTTGTTGCAAAGTGGAGGACACTACGCCATGTTCGTTTAATCCCCAACCTACCACCTGTAACATTTATAAACATCACTCAATGTACTGCAGTTAAGTTTTGTGGGGCAATGTACCTAGCATTAAGATATTTTAAGTGAATAAATAAATTATTCAAAAAAAAAAAAAAGCACGCAAACTGCGTTCGCGACTTAGTTTTCAAACATGCAAACAAATATGTGTATTTCGAAAAACAACTTTAATGTCCACGGATAAAGTTCAGTTTGCACCACTTATAATCAATTTGATTATGTTTTTCTCCTGTTCCAGTAAACTGCACCCGATATTATACATACATACATACATACATAATCAGCCTATAATGTTCCCACTGCTTGGACACAGGCCTCCTCTCTGTGAGAGGGAGCGGGCCGTAATCCACCACGCGGGCCCAGTGCGGGTTGGTAGATGTCACATGTCTTCGAATATTTGGTTCGAGGACATGCCGGTTTCCTCACGATGTTTTCCTTTACCGTTTTAAGAATAGTGGCGATGAAATAATTTACACAAAGTAAAGCGCAGGGTTCGAACCTACGATCTACAACTCGTAAGTCGTGGCCGTTACCACTGGGCCACCACTGCTCTCATATTATAAGGGTTCCGTTTTTTTGCCATTAGGTTCGGGAACCTTAAAAAGATAAAGACGGTATCAACGATGCAGTAAAACGGGAATATAGGTGAGAAAACGCGCTACATACCGTCCCAAAAACCTCTTCAGTAGGTAGTCCCGGAAGCCAGAAGCAGGCTGGTTGCACATAATCATTAAAAACAGGTTCAGACAACAATTTCAGCAAAGCTATGTCATTGTTCAATGTTTTCACGTCGAATTCTGGATGGACAAATACATCGAACACCTAGAAATCAATTATAATACTTATATATTTTTAATTGCATAAAGTATATAAAAGGTTAGACGTCAAAAAAAATATGGTTACACTGGCGATGGCATGCAGCATTGACGTTACTCTCGTAAGAGGGTAATGCCCGGTTGTAATCTCGTAATATAAGCAGCGTAAAACGTGTTTCTAGGGATTTATATACAATTATTTATATTCAAATGAAACACTGTTCACGTACAACATGTGGGCGCTAGGGTGACAGAGGGCGCGGTGGTCTGGGAAAGCTCGTGTTCACATTGACCGCCAGGCGTTTGCGCGAGTGTGACGTGTTGTCAGACGTTGTAACTATATCCCATATACCCTCCATATCAGGAAAAAAGTCAGCAATTTCCTTCCATAGCTTAAGAACATTGAACAACTCTATAGTGTTTGATATTTCGTGACCGCGCCCGCGATTTAACGTGAACCAGCACTTGTGAACAACACCACATGCCCGTTAGCACCGAAACAAAAGCAAAGCATCGTTTTGTTTCTTTATTTGAAAGACAAAATGATGCTTTAATGTGGTTAGTGATGCAAGTGGGCCTAACAAACGTTGCAGGATGAGCAATTTTTGGGCATATCTTTAGTTAATGAGTTTCTGGTTTGTTGAAGAGTATTTCCACGCGTAGCATGACGCTTTCTATTTCCACGAAGAATAGACATAGCTTTTTCTATACAAAGTGACATGTCGTTTCTTCATTTTTGACATCGCACCGTAGAAATCCTTCTACAATCTGTCATTTTGTCTTTCGTTTCTAAATATCTTTCCCTAGGTCTTATGATAGGTAGACTATTTCGGAAGAAAGTTTTCTTCTCAAACTGTCAAAATCACACTGACAACTGACATTTGTCCATACTAGTGAAGACAATTTGATTTTGGAATCGCCAGTAGAAAACTTTCTTCCCGACGGCCACAAAGTATAAACGGTTATCTACAAAATCATGATTTTACAAGGGAGCGTTTTGAACGCAAAAGTGTGATAATTATTAGAAGAACAAAGGTATCTTGTCCTATTTTACATAATTTAGTAAATAAGGCATAAGTACCAAGGAAATAGTTAAGGCCAATATTACTGTAAAATTGTTTGATCCAAAATACGGTACTTCGACACTTTGAGAAAAATTGTTGTAGTTGACGTGACTTAAAATCAGTAAAAATTGAGAATCAAGCAGAAAAAATAACCTATTACAAAACAAAGAATTCTGAGTCGAATTATGTAAAAGCGTGAATTTCGTAAAAAGTGCAGTTGACTCTTTCTACTTTGCTGCCGTCGTACTGTCTACACGAAACGGTGCTCATGCTACGCCTGCCGGTCAAATAGTTTCTTTCCAGGCAAGACAAAACAAAGAAATTGCAAGACGCACCGAAAATGCCTGGAAGAGCTATTGGGCCATGAAAGTTCTAAAAAAGGGTGATCTTTCTTTGTCCCTTAAGAGAAGACTCATTGACGTGTGAATACTTCCTTACTCACCAGTGGTATTCGTTTTTGGTATTAGAATGAATCGGCGCGACTATAACGCGTATTTGTATGACCAAGGTCAACGGCGTCATGCAAACCCTTTTAAGGTTGATGCGCTAGGGTAGCCCGCGAAATTCAAATTTTCTTACGTTTTTTGCAATTTGCAGGTCAGTATCAGGTTGTATGTTGATCTAAATATTATTAGCGCGCGTAACAAATATGGATTTACAGAATAATTATAAACATTAAAATCAGCAATACAACTCTCTCAAGTACATGTAAGTGCATTGACAGACGATTTCATGAAATCTTCATTCAAAAAACGTAAGACAATTTGAATTTCGCTGGCCACCTTAGCGCATCCACCTTAAGCGGTGTTTGTAATAAACAAGGATTAAAATACCTACTTACACTTAATTCCTGTGGTCGTATGTCCCCACCGTAAAGATTATACTTGCCAAGCTCAACGAATAAAGAGCTTGGTACAATAGGACTCCCTTCTGTAGTAGCACAATGGGCAGCTGAAAGGTGAAAACGAAAATAGTTCAGAAACTAAGGGCCACTTGGAAACCAAATCGATAAATACATATACCCATAATGAAATGAAATTGTTTATTCTGTAAATAGGATATTGGAATCACTTTTACACGTCATATTAAAAAATATTAAAAATAAGCTAGATGAGGTCGGCGTTTCCTATCTGTCTACTCTGAGAAGAAAGGCCGAAACGAACTCAGAGGTCACAGTCTCTTTTAAAGTCCAGACATAATCTTGGTCAAGCCATGTGAGGACCATGTAAATTCGAGTCTGAAATGGTCTTTTGAGGAAAGAACCACACAGATTTGAGTGAACCTGTCCAGTCAGTGCAAGCATTTGTCAGTAATGGTGGAGCTCAACTCAGAATTTAAGGAGCTCAAAGACTCGACGAACAATGCCAAAGAAAGGACATTTGGGTAGGCCGCATAAAATTCTCAAATTGCCAGACCATCGATAAAATTAAATGAGAACGAAAAAAAATAAAAATTCACATAGTCCTCACAGTCACAATAATAAAATACTTTACAAAGTAATCATGTCATTTTGTATAGAATATTCAATAATGTCAATTTTTAAATAAAACTGGTAGATATACTTTGATGATTTTCCATATTATTCAAAATGTTACAATGCTTAGCAGAGCGAGCAGCTCAATCCCATGCTTTTTTGTCTTCTAAATAATATGAAATTTGATAGTACCCTTTTCTACAAAGTTTGGTTTTAATGCAGCTTTTAAATCGTTTAATGGGTAAGTTTCGAATGTCAATGGGAAGTTTGTTATAAAAGCGTATACATTGACCCATGAACGAGTTGCCTACTCTGTGGAGACGAGTGCGATGTACAGCAAGATTGTGTTTATTCCTGGTACCTATTTAAACTATGAATATCGGACATTTTCTTAAAATTTGATATATTTTTGTGTACATACAATAGGTTTTCAAATATATATTGTGAGGCTACAGTCAGAATATCTATTTCTTTGAATTTTTCTCGAAGGGAATCTCTCGGACCTAGGTTGTAAATAGCTCGAATAGCCCTTTTCTGTAAAACAAAGATAACATTAATGTCCGCACAGGCTCCCCAGAGAAGAATCCCATAAGACAGAAGACTATGAAAATAACTAAAATAAACAATTCTGGCTGTATCTACGTCAGTTATCTGTCTAATTTTTTTAACGGCGTAGGCGGCCGAACTAAGCCTTCCTCACAATTTTTCTATCTGTGTGCCCCATTGTAATTTACCGTCAATGGTTATTCCAAGAAAAACTGTCGACTCAACGGGGTCCAACTCTATTCCATTAACTTTAACATTGGTAGATAGCTGCCTGACATTTGGCGTTGAAAATTTTATGAGTTTAGTCTTTTTCTCATTCAGGAGAAGATTATTTACATTAAACCAATGCACCACTTTAGAGAGTGCATCGTTAACTTGTTCAAAGTTGACTAACAGACGTTTTATTTTTAAAATGAGGGAAGTATCATTTGCGAATAACACGATCTTGTGATTATCCCTTATGAGGTAAGGCAAGTCATTAATATAAATGAGAAATAAGAAAGGCCCTAGAATTGAACCCTGCGGAACGCCTTGGTGACCGAAGATCCTGCAGATCTCTTGCCATTAACATCGACCCTCTGAATTCTGTTGTTCAGATATGAAGTCAGAAGTTCGAGAGCCTTATCCCTCATACCATAGTGGTACAGTTTCCTAGTGAGAGTATCATGATGTACGCAATCGAAAGCCTTGGACAAGTCGCAGAAAATGCCAAGAGCATCCTGCGACTCCTCCCAGGCCTCGAATATGCTCTTCAGTAATTCCACGCCCGCGTCTGTAGTTGAACGACCCTTTGTAAAACCGTAAAGAAGTAAATGATGTGTATTGAAATGACTTAACATCTGTTTTAAAAATAATATATAGTAATAAAAAAATAGTATATATTTGTATTAAAAGTAGTATAGTTGTTTTTAAAACAATGTTTCTGTCAATCGTTTGAAGATAATGGAGACAGAATGATGTTAAGGAGGAGGAGGAGGAGCTCGTGGCTAAGTAATAACAGCCGCTCGGGTTGATCCATCAGGTCAAGCTACGCAAGCCTGGGTTGGTCCGTGGATGGGTGACCATTTTCACTTATCGAGACTCCTCCGTGCCTCGGAAAGCACGTTAAGCCGTTGATCCTGGCTGTCATTTATGGACCTTTGTCGACTGATTTGCAGAATTCTTCTATTTCGTATTCGCTTGGTGCTCCTGTTGGTGCGTTTCCTTGAATGATGGTGACTATACAGCCTTGAATATTCATGTTTAATACAGCGACATGTTTTATCATGCCAGTGAAGCTCTCTATATTGTTTTTATGTGATTTGTTTATAACAAAGCCTATAGTTTACTTTTAACTCAATTTGGTTGAAATATATTATGATATTATTGTCAACAGGACCTATTGATAGCAGGTTGATAGCAAAAAAAAAACATATATTTTACCTGTTAAAACCAAAGTCTTGGACAGCAAGGTTCCTCCACAGATATAAATGAGCTCCAACCTTGTATCCCTTCTTATGGCTACATGCCAGGGCCAGTCTCCAGGCTGACTCTGTTGTCCATGGACAATCAACTCTGTATGCGCCACTTTGCGTCTACCGCAAGATTTGTCAGCATTTCTCGCTCTAGATTCTATTACATCATCGAAATATCTCTGAAATGAAAGAAAGGAAAAGTGCTTATTCTGTACAAATAAGACACGTTATCGACATCGACCAGTCGATATTGATTATCGCTAAACTTATTCGATATCACGTTGAGCCTTGATCGATCGAGCCTCGATGGAACGATCAACGAATATTCTATCAATGAACGACTGGCTAACAATTTGTTGCTGGTGAATTACTTCAAACGTTTCACCATCCGATACTCAGTTCATCACTACAGAACCATTTGGCTTCGTCGATAATCCATGCTGTGACCGATGTGCCCACTGGGCACTTAAATTTAAATTTGGCAATTTTCTGGGATATATCCTGGTTCTCCTCGGATCTTTTCATTTCTGATTAAACTTTATGCACAAGAACAAAAAATACAGTACAAAGGTGGACATACTGCCTGAGGCACTTTCTACCAGTCAACCTTAGGGTGATGCAGAGACAGACATGCCAGGTGCAACATAGTGAATTGAGCGTGGAGTGAGCTGTCATTGATACCTACTGATGCTAAGGCAGTGACAGTTTACTCCAAGCTTAAGCCAAAATACTGAAGCCCCGAGAAATGCTATCTGTTAATTTGTGTTAGTTATGGTTGTGTATTGTGTATATTGTATCTTTAAGATCTCATTGTAATTTCAGTTTTTTTTTATGTCTTTGTTAAGTCGCAAAATTGCATTATTGTTCGTTGTGTAATTTTATTTTCCTTTCTTAATAATCTTAACTTTTTGTAATATTTTGCCATAATTTTCTTAATTGTTTAGTTTTAGTATTAATATGTGTTACCAACTTGATCACCTATTTCTGAGATTGCTGGTTATCCTGTAATTGGCGACTGTGTAAGTCCGAGGCTATTGTTAACTATAGTACGTAAGATATATTATACACAGAAGCTGTTGGTGTACCTTTATAAAAAAAAATAAAGTAATAAAAACTAAAACCCAACTACGACTAAAAAGGTATAAACAAGACACCACAGACAGACAAATTAAAAATCCGGAGTCACACGTGTTAGGGCATAAATCGAACAGATTACGTGTGACTCCGGATTTTTTATTTGTCTGTCTGTTGTGTCTTGTTTATACCTTTTTAGTCGTAGTTGGGTTTTAGTTTTTATTACTTTTTTTATTTTTATTTTGGGCTTATAATATATATATTTTTGAAATGTGCTCATTAAGCCCTTTCATTTGATACCCAACATGGTACGATTAAACAATATATTTTTTTTAGTTCCTGATTTTATGTCCTCTAGAGGGCGCCAATTTTTATTTAATGTGACCTCACATAGCCTATAATCAGCGGACGATCAAGACGCTTCCAACGATACCTCATTTGTCAAATTGTGATGAGTCGTTTAGAAGATATGAGGGAACAGATGAACATACATACATACATACATACCGGTCAAAATCATAACCCTCCTTTTTTCTTCGCCTTAGTCGGGTAATAAATAAATAAAGCTCACTTCACCTAAGTTTACACGGTGAGCTTGTTACAGAATAGACCGGCTGTAGGTAGGTATCGATGACAATGACAGCTCACTTCACCTAAGTTTACACGGTGAGATGGTAACAGAATAGACCGGCTGTAGGTAGGTACAGATGACAATCACAGCTCACTTCACCTAAGTTTACACGGTGAGCTCGTTACAGAATAGACCGGCTGTAGGTAGGTATTGATGACAATCACAACTCACTTCACCTAAGTTTTCACGGTGAGCTCGTTACAGAATAGACCGGCTGTAGGTAGGTATCGATGACAATGACAGCTCACTTCACCTAAGTTTTCACGGTGAGCTCGTTACAGAATAGACCGGCTGTAGGTAGGTATCGATGACAATGACAGCTCACTTCACCCAAGTTTACACGGTGAGCTCGTTACAGAATAGACCGGCTGTAGGTAGGTATCGATGACAATGACAGCTCACTTCACCCAAGTTTACACGGTGAGCTCGTTACAGAATAGACCGGCTGTAGGTAGGTATCGATGACAATGACAACTCACTTCACCTAAGTTTTCACGGTGAGCTCGTTACAGAATAGACCGGCTGTAGGTAGGTATCGATGACAATGACAGCTCACTTCACCTAAGTTTTCACGGTGAGCTCGTTACAGAATAGACCGGCTGTAGGTAGGTATCGATGACAATGACAGCTCACTTCACCTAAGTTTTCACGGTGAGCTCGTTACAGAATAGACTGGCTGTAGGTAGGTATCGATGACAATGACAGCTCACTTCACCTAAGTTTTCACGGTGAGCTCGTTACAGAATAGACCGGCTGTAGGTAGGTATTGATGACAATGACAGCTCACTTCACCTAAGTTTTCACGGTGAGCTCGTTACAGAATAGACCGGCTGTAGGTGGGTATTGATGACAATGACAGCTCACTTCACCTATGTTTTCACGGTGAGCTCGTTGGTTAGACTGGTTGTCAGACTTTCGGGCTTCTGACGACTAGTAACGACTGTCAAAGATCCACAAATGACAGCCGGGGCCAACGGCTTAACGTGCTTTCCGAGACACGGAGGAGTATCCATATGTGAAAATGGTCACCCATCCACGGACCAACCCCGGCAAGCGTAGCTTAACCTGATGGATCGACCCGAGCGGCTGTTATTACTTAGCTACGAGCTCCTCGCGACAACAATTAAAAAAAAATAGTTTACTTACAATTTTCGATTGATAACAAAACTCCTCATTGTTCAGGATAACGCTTAAGACGTAAGGTATACTTGACAGAGAAGCAGGACCAAAGACTTGAATGAGAAGATGAGAAGTTTCTTCATTAAACATTACACGGAACTGATGACTTCGCAGCTTAGCGCCAGGGAACTTCGAGATTTGAGCGTCAGTCGGTTCTATCTAAATCAAAAATAATAATCTCATTAATAATTGTAGTATTCGAGTAGGTAACATAATGCTGTGGCGTGCCTAGGCAAGCCGACAGTTTTTTTACGATAAAAAAAAATAGAAGTGAGAGATTTACGGATTTTTTATGTTGTTCATGGTAACACCATTATTATATAGTGTTATTTTTTATTTTATTGATTGGCTTAATTTTGAAGGCAAGCCGGGCTTTAGGGCTTTTATGTAAGGAACGCCACTGGTAACATACGATTTATGATATAATAGTAACATACCAACTTAAGTGTAACTGGTGAATCGAATCTCAAAATCATCCAAGAAAAAGCTGGTATATCTTTTGTAACATTTAATGTATACTGGTTTTGAGGCTGTATTGGGAATTCAAAATAAGCTTTAATATCTGCAGTATCACCACAAGGTTCTTGCACTTTTATGTCTCCATCAGCTGGTATTAAAAGGATTAGCAGCAGCCAAATCATTGTTTATGTGGTGGTGGTACACTGGAAATAAATTGAAGACCGGGTATTAGAGAATTATATTCAACGGAACTTGAACATGACGCGTCTGATGTTGAGTAGTAACCTCCAACTAGATTATTATCATATCGGCAAAAATTACGCACTTCCATACAATTTTTAGGGTTCCGTACCCAATTACTAAGACTCCGCTGTCCGTCCGTCTGTCTGTCTGTCTGTCTGTCCGTCTATCACCAGGCTTTATCTCATGAACCGTGATAGTTAGTCAGTTAAAATTTTCACAGGTGATGTATTTCTGTTGCCGCTATAACAACAAAACGAAAAAACAAAATAAAAAAAATATTGAAGGGGGCTCCCATACAACAAACGTGATTTTTTTGCCGTTTTTATAGATAATGGTACGGATTGGACCCTTGAAGAATGGTACCCTTCGTGCGCGAGTCCGACTCACACTTGGCCGGTTTTTATCTCTTATATCTGCCTTCATAAAAATTTTACTGACCACGAGGCTGTGGACCACATTCAATTAACCTTGCCTGAAAACAGGTTATATGTGGAAAAATTAAATAATGTTAGAAACCGGCCAAATGTCAGCTGCACCCGACTAGTTTAAAGATTAACACGTAGGTATTTTTTTTTCCAATTGGAAATCTAGAAAAAAAATGAAGAAGTAAAAATTGTCTCAGGCATTAAATCCGCCTTTGTACAGTATTTTTTTTTACTTGTGCAAAGTTTTAATAAATAAATAAAAAATGGGTCTAAGTTGTGATTGACGGCTTAATAATAAGGTTCAGTTGGAACCCTGAAAACAATTTGGCTGTGACATGAATACATGTAATTGTAGGATTATTTATTATTCATTAGCGATCCCCCCACGCTTCGCACAGTTTGTATAACTTGAAAAATCATCGAGATTTCTTTATAACAATTCAGTTTAATATAAATGTATTGTACACATAAACCTTCCGGAATAAATTGTCTAAATTATTGGTGAAAAAAAAAAAACATAACAACGCGAAGAACAGGTATAGGAGGCTCTTGGCTTTGTTATGGGTATTTTTACATCCGTTAGGTATATTGCTTATAATTAAAAACGAGTGAATAGGTAATAATAATGCTGTTATAATTGTTAAAGCCAACAATACAGATTTGAGAGAAAATACATACGTTTAGACACAATATTTTATGTAAGGATTAAAGCAACAAAACATGATCACATCACTCACCGTTGTAATATCTATTTTAGTTATTAGTAACTAGCTACAAAACTTATTTTTTAAAATAATCGAAACAGTGATTTACTGATAAAATATTAAAGATTTAAAATATTGTATTAAGCATTAAATAGACAACATCATTACATCACAGTTCGAAGTCAATTCAACACTAGTCAGAGATGTCAAGTAGCGTTGGTATCCGGATGCAAGCGGGGTGCAGAGCTGCGGGTGAGGTACAGTCACGGACTTTAATTGATCAGCCACCTGGCACTGTTCGTATTTTAGCCGTGTAATGCAAATCGGGTTTATTCGGTTCCCGACACGGAAAGTCATAATGTCTTCGTATTAGTAGAAGAAAATTCTATTTAATAACTTTACCGGTTGGCTAACCTGAGAGCCAGAACTACAAACTTGACAGCAGAGTGACTACCCAAAGTCAACCAATTGCAGGTCTAGCAACAGTAACCTAGCAATGATTGTTTAAGCGTAGCGATAGTACGGAGAAATAATAATAGTCATTTCGACAACTTCGTAATTAACGTCTCTGACATCGACATTTTAACTGTCACTATCTTCAGATAAGTTTTCAGAATAACCGAGTTAATGAGCTCTGATTCAAAGGAGGTCAGTATCAAATAGACAGGATAAACTTATTGCAACATTTTATTTATTTTTATAATTGAGAACTTATTAGCCAACCTCTATGGATAAGACTATTTCCTATTATAAGTAATTTATTTATCATCTTGTTTACGAGCGTGCGGTTTGAGTTCGTGTTTAATCGTGTAATCTCGTGAATGTATGAAACTGTAAAATTGAAAAGTTTGAAGGTGGCTCATCAATTAAAGTCCGTAACTGTACATCTAAGAGTGACGTACTAAACATGAAACATGTTTCTACATCAACGCCATCATTACACAGACACTTTTATCATCGGCGATCGAAAAGGCTACTGTACTGCATGCTGTATCGCGTTGGGAAGCCCTGTAGGTATCCTAATTGTCCCTTATAATCCTTATATACATACATAATGTGTAATCATTAAGAATCAAGAAAATCGGATTAAAAGCAAACATGAGACTTTAAAATAAATTAAATAAATAAAAATCACGTCATGAAAAACACAATTTAAAAAATAATTAATATCTTCATCATCATTTTTTATTTTTATAATCGGCGATCGGTGATTTTTTGTTTTTTGTTTTTTAGTGTTCATCATCGTTAATGGAACCCCCATTTGGGACCCTTCGGGTTTTTAATAAGCCTTCGAACCGTAATAGGTATGCAACTGAATTTTTCACAGATTGTATATACCTATATATTGCTGCTTAAAAAAAAAAAAAAAAAAAGAATTAAGTAAAAAATTAAAGTGGGTCCCCATACAAGAAACGTATGGTTTTCGCCTTTTTTGCTAAATACGATGGTACGGGTCCGACTCGCACTTGGTCGGTTTTTTTTGGCCCGATGCCCAAACTCGCTTCGTCCGCTCATACAAGTTAGGACATTTTAAGAAAATCCCCGTTAAATTGTGAGTTAACATAACATGTTGTATCTAAAAAACCTTGTTAAATTAATATTATGATTGCCTAAAATACTGAATTAATTCAAGATTATTAATTTTCAATCGATTGAGGAAGTCTGCACAGTTTGCCAAATTACCTATATTATTTTAATATATTTTTTTGTGCTTACCGTAATACCGTCTTGTATGCATGCAACGTACTACAGAAATAAAAAATATCCTATATCGTAACCCAAGTTGTGGTCTACCCATGTGCCAAATTGCATCTAAACCATTTTAGCCGTTTTAGCGTGAAAGTGTCCCTAACAAATAAACAATCAAACTTACTTTCGCATTTATAGTATTAGTTAGGATAAATAAATTTAAAATTGAACAACATCCAAACTCAAATTATTCAGCGGGACCAACGGTAATTAAAAATAAAATTATAAATCATTCCCATTCGTCCCACTGAGTAAGTCAGTGGGACGAGCGGGAATAAACTTAATATAATTTATTAAATTCCCGTTCGTCCCACCAGTGGGACGACGCCAGTGGGACGAACGGGAAATACACGGTAGCAACTACTACAAAAAAAAACGTAAAATAACATTGTTTTTTCATTTTTTTATTTGATTCTTTATTGGCATACCTTGAAGTCCATAGTGTTAGTAATGACATGAAGTATACTTATTTAACTATTATTAGTAATACATATAACAACAACAACAAACAATAACATAAAACAATAAACAAGAAGCCCGTATAGCTACTTAGAGCCGACCTGTGTGTGCAATCTCATCCATCGGCCAAGCATCGGGCAGTCCCACCGGTCACTCAATGCCCTCAACATGCTGTGGGAGCTAAAACATGTTCTTTGCCGGAGAGAAGCGCATCGGAATCTAGCCTTTTTTTTACCCAACTACGGCGAAGAAAAAAGGAGGGTTATGATTTTGACCGGTATGTATGTATGTATGTTCATCTGTTCCCTCCTATCTTCTAAACCACTCATCACAATTTGACAAATGACGTATCATTGGGAGCGTTTTGATCGTCCGCTGGTTATAGGCTATGTGACGTCACATTAAATGGCGCCCTCTAGAGGACACAAAGTCAGGAACTAAAAAAAAAATGTTTAATCGTACCATATTGGGTATCAAATGAAAGGGCTTAATGAGCCATTTCAAAAATATATATATTATAACCCCAAAAGAATAAAAAAAAAAAAAAGTAATAAAAACTAAAACCCAACTACGACTAAAAAGGTATAAACAAGACACCACAGACAGACAAATTAAAAATCCGGAGTCACACGTAATCTGTTCAATTTATGCGCTAACACGTGTGACTCCGGATTTTTAATTTATCTTGTTTATGTCTTGTTTATACCTTTTTAGTCGTAGTTGGGTTTTAGTTTTTATTTCTTTATTTTTTTTTGGATTGTGAGTTATTTATTAATGTATGACGTGCATTTTCTCTCGGACATTGGCATTATTTTGAAAATCTGTGAAAGTCATTCTAAGTTTTGTATTGGCTCTACATAACATTAAATGAACAACGCATACATTCCTTCTCTTCCCATTAATACTCTTCTGTACTCACCCCAACGGCGATCATTCATTTTGGGCCAAATACAGAAAGTAGCGGCCAAACAAAACAAATGATATATATTAGAACATGTTATTCTCTCCACTTTTCTCTATTGAAGACCAAATCTGTAATAGAAATATCCTGCGCTGATAAACGATTTTGAAAAATACTAGTTTCAGTATGTTTTAGTTAAAATAATAAATAGTACCTACCTAGGTTATATAATTATATTAATAGCTGTAGTAATAAAAAATGAAGAGGAAAATGTAATCTTTCGGAATCTAGCTGTTTTTTTTGTTTGCACTTTCACATTTAGCCAAAAATGTATGGACGGCGAGTGATCTCCTTCTCAAACCTAACTTTTTCAAAAACCCCTAGTACAATCCGCTCATCCCTTGATAAAGTGCGGGACATAAAACTGGGGCATAACGACTGTACTGTCAAGAGCAAGGGGGCAATTTATATTTTTTTTCACCCCTCCCGGGTTGTCCTGAGAAAAATTACGGCCTCTCTTTATTAGAAGTGAGTAATTTTTGACGTTGAAATGTCACCAAGTGAGATATTTGTTTGAGAATTAATTTGCTGCGTGCCTGTTTTGGTTGTTTGTTTATGGTTGAATGAAGTGAAGTTTTTCTTTTCTGGGGGCGAAAAGGGGTGTAAGGATTACTGGTAGATGTAAGGCTAGTTGTCAGACTCAATATTCTGACAACTGACAGTCGTTTAGAGGTAGTCAGATTTCATTGGGCTTCTGACTGGTACCTGTAACGACTGTCAACAGTGGGCACAAAATGTCGACTGTCCTAGGATCAAAATACAAAAAAATTATTTTGTGTTTTGAAACCAACATCACTTAAATACAGTAACAAGAAAATTAGAACCTAACAGAACAATATTTGGTTTAGATAAAACTTGAATAGGGAGTGAGCCATACAGCGTTGTTTATGTACGTAAACATAATATTGATAAACGCCTGCTCAAATTGTTATAGCAAACTGTTGTAAACGATCGTAATGAATTTATTGAATAATGTATTTCTGAAGGCGTCTTCTTTACGAATATTAGCATTTTTCCTGTCTGTTGCTAGGGGTTCGCTTGCTAAAAATACTGTGTCTTCAGAAACATCTACATTATTAACATGGAATTATTTAAGATAGACTCAGTCTCATTACCTAGTCAGTAAAAATAATGGAGATTATCTTGCTTCGGTCTTAAATGTGGACACTGATTTTGAAACATTGGTGCCGATTCTCTTGTCACAAAATTCTCTAAACTAAACTAAAAATCACAAAAATTTTGTTTAGTCCTGTCAAACGATCAAACTCATTCTGAAATAGACTTTAAATGACACAACTTAACTATAATTTAGTTTGACAGCACTAAGATGGCACTGAGATTAGTTTAGTGAAAATGCTATTCTGAATTTGAAGATTTAAACTAAAATTTTGTCCTATATCTAAAATCCTCTAACTAAATCTGACTATATTTAATCGCGATTAAAAATGTGTGGAATAAAATTAGATATCATGAACTAAAATTCAAACCAACACCTCGACTTCAGTTACAAAAAACAGTAGGTACTGTATTTTTTTATTTTCTTTTGCTTATATCTCGAAAACGGTGTGTCCTATCGCAAAAATAATGAAAATTTCGACCCCCTATGGAAAACCCTTATACACTTAATTCTCAACATGTTGGTAATTATTTTTTTCGTTATTTTCCATACAAAAACTGAAAAATTCCATTAAAAACACTTCGAGGCCGCCGTGCACGCGCGCCACTGGCTCTAAAAAAAAAACACGGGGCAGGGAAAACAAGTACCAAGTGGAGGCGCGCGGTTGTCAAATTCGATTTTAGTTGTGTCAAAATAAGTTTTAAATTTAGAGAATTTATTTGGCAGAATAGCTCCAAGATTCCCATAGTCAAAAGTAAGGAATTTTAGTGATAGTTTAGTTCTGTGTACAAGAGAATCGGCACCAGTGTCTACTTTTATTTTGTGTCGTGAGAAAAACCGGCCAAATGCGTGTCGAACCACGCTAAGGGTTACGTACCTATTTGGGATGTATTTATCCCAAGAACAAACATAACATTGTAAGTAGTTGAAAACATGTTCCCAAATGCAAATGTAAGTTTGTACGTGAAAGATTCATCATGTCATTTTAAGACCATAGACTTTTTGTAGGTTTTCCCGTAATGTACAGGGTGAGAGGGAAATTCGGCCTATTCCTTGAAAGGGGTAATTAGCAACAAATTAACTCCAGTTAACTAGGGGTCAAATCTGGAGGGCTACCGAGCTGTGACGGGTCTTCGATTCTTTTTAAATTTTCTGACATGTCACCAAAAACAATTGCTGCAAGAAAAATCCTTGCCCAATAAAGGTTTTTAGTAGAATTAATTTTCATCGTTTTTTTTTAATGTTCAATCAAATTTCAACTTTATGAAAAGTATCAGTTAAATGTTTAGAGGTAGGTAGGAGTAGTTTTTTCATAATTAATTGTTTTTGGTAGTGTGTAGGCAACATTAAAAAAAAAAATGTTTTTGGTACACGGTACAGTTTATTTTTTCAAAACTTTTTTATTTAGTTTTTGCCTTCCAAAATACACAAATTAATATATTAGGTATTTAAAATATTCAAAATTCATTTATTTACGTAACATATCCGTATTTGTTGATGATGTGTGTGTGTGAATTTATATGTGTCCAAAACAACTTCATCGGTTCATTCGTTTCGGAGCATATTGGCCGTGACAGACGGACAGAAAGATAGACAGACAGACACACGAGTGATCCTAGGATTCCGTTTTCCACTCGGACGTACGGGACCCTCCCTAAAAACCACAGGAAAATATAGTGATAATAATAATTCCCGTACACACATTATAAGCTAACGAAACTCTCATGTTTCATGTTTTCTTTTAATTCAAAACCCATTAAAATGATAATTATAATGTAAAAAATAAACAGACAACATAAAGGGAGAACCCTTCCTATATTGGGGTTTTAATGAAAAATAAACAAAATGACTGCACTGAAAAACAGTAGGTATAGTTTCGTTTATTTTTAATTAAACGTTTTAATAATGGAAAACAGAATGATTAAAAGTTTCTCGCGTAGGCGATGTTTTTATTTTTAGCTTTTATGTAGCTATAAATAACATGTAAATAATCACCCTTTTAGGAATTAACTAAAAGGGTTTTTAATGAGATTTTGTTTGTTTTTTATCAGACCTAAGTACTTACTGAACTAGGTACCTACTAAAATCGAAACGGAAACACAATTAAAAAAGTAAACCGAAATAATAATTTAAAAAAATAGTAATAAATAAAATAATAATAGAAGAAATAGTTGTACGTAGTCTGACCGAATTTCGTTTTTGGTTTTTGTCAAATTATTGCTGAAATATCCATTTTCGGTAATCGCTGACGGCCGATTTTTTAATTGGCTCTAAATCAATACTTACAGTACATTTCAAAAAACATCCTAACTAATGTACAACCATTAAAAGCACAATAACTGAGACAATGCAGAAAGATATGCTTTTTGCATAATAATTATAATTATCAGATTGTTTCATTAATACCAAGTATTTCTAGGAGAAAGATAAAGTTTTGTGTGATTTAAGTTAAACCATACAAATATATTATCAGATAGTCACCAAATTGAGACCAACTTAAAGTTCAAATAAAAAGAACCATCGAAATCGGATCTCTGAAGGCGGAGATATCCAGTAGCTCCCTTTTTGACCATTTTTGAAGGAAGTACCACTCCAATAAAAATGACTACCAAACTGACAGAGGAAAGCAAATTTTGCCAGGCTTGAAGCAGAGACGCTTCGCTCTCTCGGTCAATTAGAACCATCAATACAATTCTCAGTTAGAATTGACTTCAAATGTTATGATATTTTAATGTAATATTTCATCATCATTCATCATAAAATACAATAGACGTAGATATACAGGATGTTAGGGTAGACACCGTTATCCTCGAAACTAGTGGTTTGGTGTCATCTATAATATACTTTTTCTATGGGAACACAAAACGCAAAAAAAAAAATCTGCTGTTCAATACATTTTGTCGATTTAAGCGAACACAAATGTATGGAAAAGCTGATTTTTTTTTCGCGATTTCAAGGTTGGTCCCATTGAAAAAGTATATTATAGATGACACCAAACCACTAGTTTCAAGGATAGCGTTGTCTACCCTAACACCCTGTATTTAGTAACCTATTCCGCTTAGCTATTCTTCGAGAGTCATAAAAAACCCTGTAAGAAATGGACACGTGTTTCACCTCTCAACGAGGCATCCTCAGGATGACGATTGACCAATTGCAAACCAGAACACGACGTGTTGCCACACCGATAGCTGGGCGCAGAGAAGGTTTTTTATGAGTCTCGAAGAATAGCTAAGCGGAATAGGTTACTAAATATATCTACGTCTATTGTATTTAAAATGGATTTCCGCAAAGTCACGCCTGAATCAATTAACTATCATTCATCATTTCAGCCGAAGACGTTCACTGCTGGACATAAGCCTCCAAGCACCGCCACTTCGACCGGTTCTGTGCTTCTCGCATCCAGCGGATTCCCGCAGCCTTCATGAGGCGATGACCGATGATCGATGACGATGTGATGTGATGACATATTAAGTCATTCAATAGGGTAATTAGAACTTGCAGAGTTGTATTGATGATTTTAATGATTATAATAAAATTAGGTAAATACATAACATTTGTTAAAATTTGAATTTCGCACGAAAACAAGATTGGGGTATCATACATTTCGTGCTCATCCATTATTCTATTTCAATTTCCTCATAAACCATATTAATTAGAAACAAGTGCATGTTTCCTATACATTTAAAAAATACGGTAAAAACGTGAGAGCCCGCCACGTGTAGTACAGCCACTTAACTCTAATGCTCTTGTTCGAGCCATTAACTCTTTACCTGTTACATGGATGTTAGGTACTGGATCTGCCATCATTTTGTGTCGAGTTGTTGGTAGTGTTCAAATACATCAACAATAAATACACAAAATATTAATATCCGAATTCGAAAATAGGTACCTACTTCGAATTCCAAACAATTTACTACCAACAAGATCTCTAAAAACAGTATCTTTCATCTCCAGTGAATTCCCATAAGCATTTCACCTTTCGATAACTTGAAAATGAGGAAATCTCACGGCTCAATTCACAAATGAAACCGTTGACAAATTCAATCTCTTTCAACAAAATACTTTGAAAATTTCACGGAAATTATGTCAAGCTTCCCCATTTGTTATTTCGTTGGACAGTTCCGGAAGGATGCTGATTTTCTCGAGAACCTCTCGGATTTTTTTGTAACAATCCCGGTTTTTATTATGTAAAAGTTTTTTTACTATTACGAAAAATGAAACGATAAGTATGTCTCATGTTTTTCCACCATATTAGAGTCTTCTTTGAAGCTGTTAATAAACACAGTTACTTAGTGGTTATACTTATTTAGATTTTAACAATGATTGACAATCGGTTATACAATAAAGGTCCAAAAAATAGTGTACATATTACTGAAAGAGCGATTTTGGTTTATATATAGGTAGGTAGGTGTGTGTCTCGCGGCGCACCCCAGTCAACTATGCGTAAATCAGTTTTATAATCACACTACACACATTTATTTACACCTATTAAACCCATTTATTACAAAACTATTATAATACTACAAACCTACTATTTACAAACGCACTATTTACAAACCTATTATTTACAAACCTATTATTTACACACCTATATTTACAAACCTATTATTTACAAACCTATTATTTACACACCTATTATTTACACAACTTTTACTTACGTACCGCAGTTTAAAACCATTGTTTCATTTTAATTCATTCAGTATCTACATATTTACAATTGAACTAAAATTAATTATATTACATGAAATTAGAATAGGAATTATTGAATGCGCACTGTTAATATTGATATTGCTACGTGACGAAATTATTTTATATTATTGCAATGATGACTAAAGGAGAAAAGTTTCTTAAAGTTGGTTTTCTTAATGCTGGTTCTTTGGGTACAGGTCATGATAACTTAATCGGTGCACTCGACAGGCATTGTTTTGACGTTATGGCCATTAACGAGACTTGGTTGCGACCGGGCGAGGAGGGGCGCGCTCCGGTGGTGCCGGGCTACCGTCTGCGCCACACGCCGCGGCCGGCGAGTGTGCGCTCGGGTCGTGGTGGGGGCGTCGGCTTTTATCTGCGGCAGGGTTTGAGCGCGCGTACATGGACTGGTGCGATCGATCCAAGGTTCGAATCGGTCGAACAAATGTGGTTAACGATCTCATTGAACGGCAAAAAAATTGCTATTGGTACAGCCTATAGACCGCCATGGCATGACCTTATCCTTTTTCTAGATGCCATAACGGATTCTATTAGTTCACTGGGAAAATGCGACCACTACATACTACTTGGCGATTTCAATGTTAATTTGCTAGACACGAACAGGATTAAAAATAAAAACATAAATGAGTTTTTGAATCGCCTCAGTCTTTCACAGTTGGTCACAACCCCTACCCATTTTACAGCATCCAGTGAAACTCTCATTGATCTCTTATGTACTGTCCTGAGAGCAAGAAATACTGCGGTAGAACCTTTCGGTTCAATCAACGGCCATTCCATTGTAATAGGCGAATTTCACATTAAGTGGGACAGGTTCAAGCCACACTTGTTAAAATTTCGGCCTCTTAAAAATGTGTGCCCTGAGAGCTTCATTTTGGACTTGTCGTTTTTAAACCTTGGAACTATTTCGTCTCTTGACAACGTTAATGATATGGTGCATGTCTTTAACACCCATATAATTTCCCTGTTTAATATTCACGCACCGATCAAGACATGTACTGTAAATGAAAAATCGTATCCGTGGATTACAGATACAGTCAAAGTTATGAGGCGTTTACGTGACGACGCACTTAGTTGTTATAGGAAAACAAAAGCCGATTCAAAAAAAAAATACTATAAAGAGCTAAAGCACTTAGTGATTAGCTCATTGTACAATGAAAAAGTTGCGTATTTTAAACACAACATAAATAATAAAATAAAAAACCCTAAACTATTATGGAAAAATCTAAAATCCACCCTATCGCCCTATAAGCCCAGACAAGACTTACCGTCGCACTTTACAGATCCGGACCTAATTAATAACAACTTTTTAATTGTCCCCGGTAACCCCGTGGCAAGCACATCGCTTATAAACTATTATGAAAATCATAGACGTGGTGAAGAAACTTTTGCAATCACTCCAGTGGAAGAGAACGACATCTCTCGCATTATCTCAAATCTTAAAAGTAACGCTGAAGGTTACGACAACATTACCCTGGATATGATAAACATGACTCTGCCACACACGTTAAATGTTGTAACGGACATAATAAACCGCTCCATAGTGACGTCTACGTTCCCCGACCTATGGAAAATTGCCTCCATTAGGCCCTTGCCAAAAAACTTAAACCCATCTACTTTAGAAGACCTACGCCCTATACTACCATACTACCATGTTTATCCAAAGTATTAGAAAAAGTCGTTAGCCGCCAATTAACGCTGTTTTTGGAACAAAGTAACATTCTACCTGATTTACAATCTGGTTTCAGAAAGCAGCGCAGTACATCTACTGCTTTACTGGATGTTACTGATAACATATTATCTGCCCAAGATAGGGGAATGTGCTCAATACTGGTTTTACTCGATTTTTCCCGTGCATTTGACTCAATAAATATCCCGCTATTACTGACGAAGTTAAATTATTATGGTTTCGACCCCAGCGCTACGCAGTGGTTCCGCAGCTATTTAAGTAATAGGGAGCAACTTGTTGACCTCCGTTTGGGTGACGGCACTACCCTCAGATCGTCACTTACTTCTGTAGAACGAGGAGTCCCACAGGGCTCCATATTGGGCCCGATTCTCTTTATTTTGTACTGTGCGGATATTATACAATGTCTTTAGAGATGCAAGTACCATATATACGCTGACGATGTTCAACTTTACATATCCTTCAGACCAGAAGAATACGATATTGCCATTAAGGATCTTAACGATGACCTTCAAAGAATCGCCGCCTGGTCAGAGGATAACTGCCTCTCGTTAAATCCAACAAAAACTAAATATATGGTATTTGGCACAAGACAGCAGTTGGCTCGCCTGCCTGGGACTTTTGACTTGTCACTTATGGGCGGACCAATTGAGCGAGTGTATGAAGCGCGGAATTTAGGTGTTATTATGGACAAAGACCTTCGTTTTGAGAAACATGTAGCGGACTCGGTAAGAAACTGTTTTTATCGCCTAAAGGTTCTACATAATATGAGGCCTTATTTATCCGAAAGGCTACGAGAACAACTAGTGGAAACCCTGGTTCTGTCTAGGTTGAAATACGCTGACACGATTTACGGTCCGCGCCTATTAGCTCGAACAGACCGCCTCATCCAAAGGGTACAAAACGCTTGCACTCGGTTCTGTTACAATATCCCTCGCAGAAGCCATGTAACACCGTTCCTGAACAAGCACTTTACGCTGAAAATTAAGTCCAGACGCAAACTGCACTTGGCTTGCCTTCTGTTCGGTGTAGTTAAATATCAGAAACCGGACTACCTATTCAACAAGCTTAGTTGGGTTACGAGTAGGCGGGAATGCGGGAGAAGGCAATGCTCACAACAACTCTCGATTCGGTCACAGGGTACAGCCGCTTTTAGAGGCAGCTTCCGGTATGCGGCTTCCAAAATATGGAATAACCTGCCACCACCGATTAGGGTAATTAACGCGATAGACACTTTTAGACGACGCTTACGGCAGTACCTCATAGATACGCAACGGAAGCTGGATATGGTCACACTTAATGTCTCAATTATATGTTGTGCATTGTACCTACTCACTTGAGTATGTGTCAGTGTTTCTGTCAGTTACGCAGTCTCATTGCTGGGAATGGCTCTCGTTCATTCATGCCCGCACTCGGTTCGCCTCACTAGATTTTGTTCCCCCTGTGATGTCGTTCCGTAGGGTGTTGTTGCGATGTCCGCGACATCGTCGCGTTCCATTCACAGATGTGAGACCTATAAAATAAAGACAACGGTTGAAAAATGCGTTTATCACCAACTTATACATTGCCAAACCGCGTTGCTTTTCAAAATTACCTAATGTGTCTGGCCTGCTTGCACGCGACTGAGACGTACGATGTCGGGAAGGCGCTGTTTCACCCATACAAGACCGGGACCTGGCGGTGGGCGAACCAATACTGTCCAGTCTGTGATCTGTCTTCCCCGTAGACAAGAATATGACTGTTGAAAGGAAACAAAATTGAAAACGGGTGGGTGGGTACTTACCTACCAACTTCACATTATAAAAAAATCTTTTCTCTTCTTTTTTCCCACAAACATTAATAATATTGACTAGCGGCTAACCTTTCGTCCGTATCTCCTTAGTATAACTAAATATGTTTTTGACTGCATTCCACTTTCGACAACAATTTTTGGCTGACTTACATACCTATATTTAAATGATATTTAAGTGTTACTTTATGACCATCGTATTGAATCAATCTAAATGCAAACTTAAACCATAGCTAAGACAAGTTTAAAAAACAAAAGGTCTGCTGGCTGTCCGTGACTAGTCCGCCACGATCGGCTGCTTGCAGCGTATTGTGTGATGAAGTAGGTAGCAAGTGCACGGAAAAACAAATAAATTATTATGACTATGTGTTTGGAACGTGGAAGTCTGGCATCGGCTAAAACAGGTTTTTTTGGTTTTTGGTTCTGACTCGTTGCGAAGGATTTATTTATTGTATTTACATACCTCCTATAAACAATCAATCAACAACAACAATGGTCTAGCATGCGTCCGTCTCATTTATTTATTTATCAGTCTTCTAATTTATTTCATTTTTATTTGGTCTGCAATACAATTTATAATCACACTAATTATGTAGGTATATAAAGGTGTTTTTCGTTATTATTATTATGTGACACTTATTTTGTTTTATTTTATTTAAGTATGCATACACACATCACACTGATTTGCATCCGTAACTTCACACTTTCGGGTCCGGTTGAAAACCAGCGTCAGGCACTAGTTGTCTGGCATTTTTGCTGAACTGGGCCTTTTTGGCGCAGCCGTGAGGCACACTCCCCTGATAATGTCCTACTTTACCTTCTTATTTGTTTCTTTATTTTTATTTTTTATATGCTGTATATTATGTATATTGTGTGCCTTTTAGTCTGTGCTGAATAAATGTATTTTCTTTCTTTATTTTTCTTTCTATATTATTTACAGTTATAGACAAATAACTATATACCCTTCCAAAACTTTATGACGAAAATGTAAACAAACCTATTCAGGTTAAATTCTTACGCAATCATTCACTAAACGGAGTTAGTAACACATTCATCTCTATTTAGAAGGTTTCAACTTATTTCAGACCACTTTTTCCAGCAATTATTGTTATACTAATTGTTGCCCGCGACTTCGCCTGCAATTCAGGATAATAAGTAGCCTAGGTCCTTCTCCAGGCCAAGGTCTACCCATGTGGCAAATTTCATCCAAATCCGTTCAGCCGTAGCGTTAAAGCGTAACAAACAAACAAATATTTAAAAAGTTAGGATAGGATTATTAAATTGTTAATGAATAATCGTCAACACAAATTGAGGTTATAAAAAAAAAAACACAATTATCAAATAAAAAAATTCGAATTTAGAGTGTAAAGTATTTAAATAAAATCATTCTATTTGTAAGTGGCACTACACAGGAAGTTAATTTTTTGACCAATTAGTTTATATGTCATCAAATTGTTTTG
The DNA here is from genome assembly GCA_948473465.1 of Lithophane ornitopus. NCBI lineage: Eukaryota > Metazoa > Arthropoda > Insecta > Lepidoptera > Noctuidae > Lithophane > Lithophane ornitopus. Next base: position 11,661,478 of record OX419637.1, on the reverse strand, counting down.
GAATAGAGTTTAATAAGATTATCTTAGCAGTTATAATATCAAGTTTCAACTAACCAACCTTATCCAGAGCATCAACATCTACGTCAAAGTCTTGTCGGGATCTTTCTCATTAGGTACTACAGTCTATAATCAGACTACTACAAAACGGGGCACTTTCGAATCTCTTAATTCCTATTTCTTAGTACTCCTTGTTACCGTTCAAGAGTTCTATACTAAGTTTTATTCCTTTATTACTTGCAGATTCTTGGATTTTCTTGAGAAAAACTGTTGTTTTGTTTTAGGGGTATAAGGAATAGGGTGTAAAGTTCACTCATCCACCATAGAAAAGGGAGGATCCTCCGACCAGACGGTGTTGTGTCTGGCGGGCAACTGCCCAACGATTGATGTCGGGTTCTCGTATATATGTCCATTGCACGGTAAACTTTAATGCAGGATTTTTCTTCTTTAGGTCTTTGATGCGTAGTTCGCATGTGGCGATGAAGATACCGCCACATGTTGGTCAATAAAGGTGAATTATGTATATTAGGATTTAAAGGATGAGTCTGTCTGTTTTCATTAAACTAACTGCCCGCGTCTTCGTCTGAGATCCAGGATGAAAAGTAGCCTATGTCCTATTCCAGGTCATGGTCTACCCCTGTGCCAAATTTCATCCAAATCCGTTCAGCCCTTTAAGCGTGAAAGCGTAACAAACAAACAAACTCACTTTTACATTTATAATATTAGTTAGGATAAGTCTGTTAAGACTTTTGACTCCTTTACCCAATTTTAACAATTTCGGCTTTCCTGCAACCGATCTCAAAAATATATAAGTTAATAGCAAAGAATTTAGTGTAATCACAAAATTGACTTTCCTTTTCTACATGGTACCGCCGAATAAGCGTGGGACTTAACAGCCTTATTACAGTTTGACCGAAACCGCTGCTGTACCGAGCCTTTATGTGCGCGGCGAGACAGGGGGCAATCCAGTATCTAATCTCTTAAAAATCCTACAAAAAAACATCTCTCAACTCAACAAACCGGATCTATCACCTTTCCCAATTCACCAAAATATTTGATTTAATTCTCATTGAATACCAGAATTCCGTTCTGATATGGAACCCTTTTCCCAAACTATTATTGTCAATGGGATCCTTGGAAGCTTGGCGCTAAAGGCTGTTTGTCCTATTGTATGAACCAATTGTATTTTGAAATAGCGGAAGGCTTGAAGGGGTGAATCATTCCGGGTTAAAAGATTTTAATATTATGGTTGGTTAGGAGTTTCGGAGTCACGTGGCTAGATAATAACAGCCGCACGGGTCAATCAAAGGTTAAGCTACGCTTCAGAAGTCTGTTCATGGATGGGTGAATACCATCCTTTACTTATCAAGACCCCTCCGTGACTTGGAAAGCACGTTCATCCGTTGATCAGTCAGAGTTATACCATAATCCGTTATCGTTATTAAATATCCTCAGAGCCTGCAAAAAGTGCCATTCTATCAGCGATAACGATGATGGAAATGTCAAAAATTTATTAGATTCACATATTATAAGCGGGTACTGAAAAGCTTATATGTCAATCCAGTTGAAAGTCGGTGTAGAAATACGGAATGCTTGGTAAACGATTGTAACTTGACTCTCTGTGAAGCATTTTGACGTATTCCATTTACACGTTGCAAGTTTATTGCCGGCATACCATAAAATTGAATCAATTGACTGCAACTGTACGTGTTGTTTAGACGGTGCCCGTCTAAACAACACGTACAATTGTTGCACGACGGCCAAGTTAGTTGCCGTTCAGAACTGGTACAGATGTAACAACACGGTACTATAAAATGGCATTAAATTTTTGAATCAATTGTTGTACAAGGACGTGCAACTCTATGTTCAGATGGGGTAATACTTGGACGCAATAATCGCCTTAAAATAATTGCCTTGGTGTAAACAGAAGTCGTATGCAATTTGAATGGCAAAACTTGCATTCAATTATTGTATGCCATTTTGGAAATAGCACGCAGGTACACACTTGCATGCAATTCTTGAATGGTAATAATTGAACGTGCTTTACATGCGATTATTGCTCTTGAACATTCCAGAAACTTGCACCGTGTAAATAGGGCGTTACTGGCCACAAGTTTCGATACGGACTGATTTTATTAAATAAACCTTTGAATATTTTTTTCTTCGTAATGTTTTGCTTCCATAATCCAAAGTAAAATAGTTGACATTCACATTAAAAGTTTGCAACGTATTCTAGTTATTATTGTTTATTTGTATAGTTAGTTAGTTTTATTCAATATTTTAATTTAGAATATAACGTAGTGCAATTACAAAACAAAAGATTAATTTTAATACCTTTTAAATAATGTTCAATTTCAAAGCGATTGTAATTTTTCTGGCGAAAACTGAATCTTTACTTACATAAATGAGCCTGTTCAAAACTTTTTAAAAGTAATATTATTATATTAAATCCTTTAAGTACTTACTATTAAAATAGTTATCCGTTCACATTTCTAAAGAAAATCCATAGCGACAAACTCCCAAGAAAACTTGGTTGGACCTTTCATAGATCTGTGAAGCGAAAATCAAACGGTTGGTTACCCCTGAACTTGTAAGAGAATCTGTTCAAAATCTAACTGAGCAAGTGAGTGGAATGGTCGAGTGAACTGTGAAAATTTTCTTTAAAGATTTCCGAGCTATTGGAGCGCAAGAATCTTTCGGATGACTGTACAATAGTTTGCATTAAAAGTTTCGCTGTGATTTGAATGGAGGGAGGGATGTCGTTACTTTACATGTTTTGTAACGCAATAAGGGAAGAATTTAGATTTGCGTACGTAATAAAAGGTATGTATATATGCTGCTCTTGGACTATAATGTATATATAGTTCAAGAGCAGTGGTGGTGCAATGGTAACGATCCAGATTTACGACGTCGTGGGTTCGAACCCAGCCATGCGTTTTACTTTGTCTAAATAATTTCATTACCCTGCTCTCAAATTGAGAGCAATGGAGCAGCTCGTAGCTAAGTAATCATAGCCGCACGGGCCGATCCATCAGGTTAAACTACGCTTGCCGGGGTTGGTCCGTGGATGGGTGACCATCTTTACATATCGAGACTCCTCCGTGCCTCGGAAAGCACGTTAAGCCTTTGGTCCTGGCTGTCATTCGTGGAACTTTGACAGTCGTTACGGGTCGTCAGAAGCCCGAAAGTCTGACAACCAGTCATACCAAGGGGTATCATATTACCCAGTTATTGAGTTGTGGAGGTCAGACAGGCAGTCGCTCCATGTAAAATACTGGTATTCAGCTGCATACGGTTAGACTGGAAGCCGACCCCAGTATAGTTGGGAAAAGGCTACGCAGATTGATAGAGTCGGAACTAGAACTATAAAGTTGGCCTGCAGTGTTACACTTATACTTGTGAGCGAGGGTTTAGATCTCTCTTTGCGTATTCTGTTTCTTGATAGTATCTTCGTGTCACTAGGTAAACGGAAGCATGGCTAACAACATTTCGGCTATGCTCATATCTATCAGAAATACTAAATTTAAAAAAAAACCGACTTCCAAAAATACACTAAAAAGTGAAAAATAGATTATTTCAGAAGTCGTTGTCTTTGCTTTTCAATTTTCGTTTTTTGCCACCGACTTCCGAAATTAAAGTTATTTTTCACTTTTTAGTGTATTTTTGGAAGTCGGTTTTTTTTAAAATTTAATATTTCTGATATCACGAATATCAGTAACCAAACCATTTGAGCTTTTTTTTTAAATAACATTCTTTATTTAAAACTAAAGTGTTAAATAATATAAATCAAATGAACAGCTTTTGAATGTTTTAGTTATTAATTATTCTATGGAGAACTTTCTAATTAGCAACAAAGGTTTAAAATTAATTAATTAGCAACACGATATTCCATTTGCGGTTCATAAATTATTAAGACCTAAACATAAAATGGAAAGGATAAATATAATACCTAGTAAGGTTGAATGTCACCTGCATTTTTTTAAATGACAAGTACTATTTGTCAATGTGATTTCAACCTTACTGCAATTTCAAACTTACTGGGAATTGTTGCCAAAAGTGATAAAGTAAATAATAGTGTAATAGTGTAATCTTTTTATCATTCTTTTGCTAACTCCCCTTGAAGCAATCATCACTAACTTGTCTAACTTTTTCCCAACTATGTCCGGGTCAGCTTCCAGTCTAACCGGATGCAGCTGAATACCCCTTTTTAGGATTCCGTAGTCAACAAGGAACCCTTATAGTTTCGCCATGTCCGTCTGTCCACGGCTTAGCTCAGAGACCGTTGGTACTAGACAGCTGTAATTTGATATGGATATACATATAAACGACGCCGACAAAGTGGTAAAAAAAAAATCGTAATAAAGATTTTTTTAGGGTACCTCCCCTACACGTAAATTCCATGGGACTGACGAGAAAAAGAAAAACCATCTGTTTTTTTGTTGTGGAATTGAGTATCGTTGGAAAAGTTGTTGAAATATAATGGAAGTTCGTTAAAACCATTTTTGGATTCAGTAATCCGTTTGCGGAATATTAAGCCTTTAAAGTGCTAATTTTGGTTAGAGCCAAGTGTCCCCCCCTCTGCCAGCTAAATGGTTGGATATGTGAAAAAATTCACGGCAGTAGTATATATAACGAAATTGCAGTTGTAAAAACATGTTCTTCCATACATTCTGTATCGGAGAACAAGTTTTTCAACTACAATGTTAAGTTTGTTTTATAAATTCATCCCAACTACGGAACCCTTCATTGTGCATGGTACGACATGCACTTGGCCGGTTTTACATAGAGCGACTGCCTATCTGACCTCAACAACCCAGTTACTGGGCAATACGATACCTTTTGGTAAGACTGGTTGTCAGACCCGTAACGACTGTCAATGATCTGCAAATGACAGCCGGGACCAACGGCTTAACGTGTTTTCCGAGGCACGGAGGAGTCTCGGTATGTAATGAATGGTCATCCATGGGCCGACCCGTGCAGCTGAAAATACCCAGAAACAATGAAACCATTGAATTAACAGGTTTGTCGGCTTCGTTGATCTTATGGTGGCAAGAGCTGCTTCTGTGCGAGTTGTCTTTGTTCGATAGTTAATTGATTCCGGCGTGAATTTGTGGGAATCCATTATAAAATACAATAGACGCAAATATATTTAGTAATCTATTCCGCTAACTAGTCTTTAAAAACCCTGTAAGAAATCGACACGTGTTTTGCCTCTCAACGAGGCATCCTCAGGATGACGATTGACCAGTCGATTGTTTGATTGAGTCGATTGAACACGACGTGTGGCAAAACGTCTATTGTATTTTGTCTTTGTTTGATTCTCGGGTCTCGGGCAAAAAGTTGTAAGAACTCCTCTTCCTCATTCGAAATTCAAGCTTCTAGCTTTATCCATAACGAGGTTACAGGGGGTCGAAAATATGGCTGAATGGCTTCGAGAAAAGGATGGTACGGCCGTGCCTTTGTTTGTTTGTTTTTGCTCAACTTGGCGGGGCACTGCCGTGCCCCCAGATTCTATTAGAATATTCTCAGTAATACGTTACTATTAGTATCTATTTTGTGGTCAGCCCAGAGTGTATGCGACACTGAAGGCAAATTTTATTTATTTCCAAACTCAAGTGATTCAAAGAGATGTACTTATTTGCCCTATTTATTAAAGGTACCGTTTTCGCTCTGAAGCCCCATTTTAAAAAGTCATTCTGTACTAAAGACTCTATTTACTCGACTGCGGCGAGCCCTTAAGGAGAATAACGTTTTTCTCTTATAAAATACCAGGTCCACATCTAGTATCCTATCCTAACTAATATAATAAATGCGAAAGTGAGTTTGTTTGTTACGCTTTCACGCTTAAACGGCTGAACGGATTTGGATGAAATTTGGCACAGGGATAGACCATGAACTGGAATAGGAGATAGGATACTTTTCATCCCGATATTCCCACGGGATCCAGACTTACGCAGATGAAACCGCGGGGCGCAGCTAGTAAACTTATATAATCCATACGAGACCTGTAACACCCACGTTATACGAGTTGGAAAATTAACTTACCCCCTAATATATAACGTCAATCAAAACTATATGTTATGGCTCCGACGTCCAACCTGAGAGTTTCGGTTAATTAATTTATTATATTACTAATAAAGTGCCCTGACTTCGCTTGGGTTAAATATCAATGTTTTAAATAATTCGTTTTTTATTTGTCATCATTCTCTTATTTTATTTCGTTATTATTTTTTTACTTTTTCCTTTGTTCCTTTTTCTCCCCTGGCGATTATTGTTTTTTTTCTAATATTATTATGATAACCCGTGGATAGTGTTGTGGGTTACATTATTAGCATAATGCAAATTTTGTTATACTAGTTTTAAGTTTTCTTGATGTAACTGTTTACTGTTCCTCTAAATAAAAATAAAAAAGACTGCCTCGTTAGTCTATCGTTCGCAAGAGCTTCTGCTGAGCATAAGGACTTGGATTCGATCCCTAGGACGGGCAAAGTACTATTGGGTTTTTTCATCAGGAATCTCTCAGTAGCAGCCCGGAGTCTGTATTTGTGCCCGGTTGTCTCGCCCCTTATTAGTTACTTCAGACTGAATTAGTTACTTGGGTAGAGCCCGTATTAGTTACTTGGGTGTCTTTGCTTTTCTTTTTTTATTTTTCTTTTTTTTAGGGTATTTTTTTGGAAGTCAGTTGTGTTTTTTTTTTAAAGTAAAGAAAAAAGTTTTTATTTTTCATGTGGCGGTATCTACATCGCCACATGCGAACTACGCATCAAAGACCTGACGTCAGACAGACGTCACATAAATCCTGCATCGCGCAATTAAAGTTTATCGTGCAGTGGACATATATACAAGAACCCAACATCAACCGTTGGGCAGTTGCCCGCCAGACACAACACCCGTCTGGTCGGAGGATCCTCCCTTTCCTATGGTGGATGAGTGAACTTTACACCCTGTTCCTCATACTCCTAAATTCACTTTTTTCTTGTGGTACCTTCCCCACACAAATCCGAATACCACTACTTGCTATGTAAATAGCACTGAAAGAGTAAATTCGGATATCGTCTAGATAAACTAAGTGGGGAAAAATACGTAATATTGAAGCTAACTCAAAAACTACGCAAGCAAAGTTAATAAAATTTATATGGGACCATCTCCGAAGCATGACCTACCAAACAAAAAAGAATCATCAAAATCGATTCATAATTGCCGGAGTAATCGCGTTACAAACAAAAAAAACATACAGACGAATTGAGAACCTACTCCTTTTTGAAGAAGTTAAAAACATAACTGGCGAAATATGGATGCACTAATTGGTACCTCTGCATAACCCTTCGGGGATTACAGGTGTGATGTTATCTATGTTTCATAGATTAATCAATGTTTGTCTTGGGTAAGGCGTGAATTCCTCTTACGCTGACTTCGGTCGCGTACGCGGTAGCAACGTTGTGCTATATAGAACACAATGTAATAAATGAAATGGAACACAATGTGTGTGTGTTAAGGTAAACACTGTTATCCTTGAAACCAGTGGTTTGGTTTCATTTATAAAACATATAATCAATGGAAAATTACAACTTTTTTTTAAAGAAAATCTACATTTTACCACAAGAGTATTTCACCCTTTCACCCTAGGGCGCTAGGACAACGAACTTGCGTCTCAACACGGGTGGGTGACGTGGGACGTTAACTGACAGCCGCGAGAGCGACTCCTCTCTCAGTCAGTCAGCTGTTTCACTAGCGAGCACAGTGTCGGATTGTTTTTTTTTTTAACTTTTAATGAAAATAACGTTTTTTTTTATTGAAGAGCTCGTGGCTAAGTAATAACAGCCGCTCGGGTCGATCCATCAGGTTAAGCTACGCTTGCCGGGGTTGGTCCGTGGATGGGTGACCATTTTCACATATCGAGACTCCTCCGTGCCTCGGAAAGCACGTTAAGCCGTTGGTCCCGGCTGTCATTTGTAGATCTTTGACAGTCGTTACGAGTCGTCAGAAGCCCGAAAATCTGACAACCAGTCTAACCAAGGGGTATCTTATTACCCGGTTACTGGGTTTTGGAGGTCAGACAGGCAGTCGCTCCATGTAAAATACTGGTATTCAGCTGCATCCGGTTAGACTGGAAGCCGACCCCAACATAGTTAGGAAAAGGCTAGGCAGAGAGAGAACGTTTTTTTTATTATTACTCTGTCATTTATTTTTATGTTTAAGTCAACTACCCATGGTTTTAGGGACAACGGTGTTTACCCTTACACCCTGTATACGCATGTGCGACCGACGTACGCGACCAACATCAGCGTAAGAGGAATTCAGGCCTAAGTCTCTAAATTCCTAACGTTAATTATTTTGTTATACATGAGTTCGTTGACATCAGTGTCTGTCTGTGTCCCGAAGGATCTCATTATTTTCTAAATTATATTCTCCACATGCTCCAATTATATTTATCTCTGTAGATACTTAATTATATCTGTGTAGTATTAAGTAACATAGGTACATTATGTAATATCACGGCCTTATTCCCCGAAGGGTACGTACGGGTAAGGTGTACCTATAAACTCACATTTCACCAGTTATGTTTAAATCTCAAGTAATGGGGGGCGTTTGGAAGTTGGCGGTAGTAATGACAATTAATGCGATTTTGCATTAATTTCATTAGCATGTGAATTCTTGAGTCATAGCATGATAATGGCTATTACAATGCTAATTGCTAATAGCTAAAATGACGATAATTGATAATAATGAAGTATGTGAATTTTGTTAATATTCGAATTAAAAAGTGCGTTCGCCTTAGGACGTCTCCTGGCGTGTATTTATTGCGTACATATTGGTGTGTATCTATTTAAGTATATCTACCGCTGCGTGTGTCGACGATCTGACGTATAAAAGTATGAAAAATTTCGAATAAATTCACTTAGCATTTCACAGAATTTCGTAACTACATTTCATGGCTAAATGCTACATGAGAATTCACTTGCTAACAATGAATGCGAATGCTAATTATCCGTCACTAGTTGGCGGTGTGATACCCCCGTATCTCGGTGCGCATGTTATGGCCCTACCCTACCTCAAATGTTATCTCGCTCACACCATACTACTCGCGCCCTAAGTGAGAGCGAGACGGAGTGGGGTGGTGGCCCGCCTGATCTCTTTCCGGTCGTGTCAGATTGCCGTCCCATCGGACTATGAGAGTGAGGGAAGAGAAAGTGCACCCGTGTATGCGCACACACTTGTGCACTATAATATCTCTCCCGAAGGCTGGTCTCCGCTGAGATTGGTCGCCAAGGCCGAAATTCGGTCTGGAGGAGTATTTAATATTAATAGGGGCTATATTGCCATCCCATACCCTATTGCCATCAACTGGGTACAAATCCAGAATCCAGGCTAAGACATTCCAAATGGAATAATACGTGGATACGGCCGCTAATCACCATCCCTGACCTGTAAATTACAAAAAACGTAAGAAAATTTCGATTTCGCTTTCATATTATATACAACTCCTTAAGTTCATATGTATAAGTGCCAAATGTCATGAAATAGTCATTCAATGTAGTTACATGAACTTAGAGAGTTGTATTGCTGATTCTAATGTTTATAATTCTGTAAATCCATATTTGTTACGGCGGCAAATCATCTTTAGATCAACATACAACCTGATACTGACCTGTAAATTGCAAAAAAACGTAAGAATTATATTCTATTCGACTGTAGATTTTGTCAACTGGAACAAAGTCTACACTAGAGCGAAAACTAAATCTAGAAATATTTTGACATGTTCTTTATCTCCTCAAAATATTATATTTCTCCAAATCCCACACGAAACGATACTAACATCTGAAATACTATAATGTTACTTTTTCTTTTATTACTAAATCAACGTAGATAGAAAATATCGGTAAATAAATTGGCACAATAAAATTTTACGATACATACTCCTCATAATAAACGGACAGTAGGGATGGGAAATCGAAAATATTATTTTGGGATCACATTTTCTTAATCGACCATCCACTGCTACGTAAAGTTACGGTTTCCTGAAAGAGCGGTGGCCGCCACATAGCGGGCCGAGTGACGGCTGTCATGAGAATGATGGCAGTGGGATTTGATTTTAAGGTGTCAAAAAACGCTCTCTAGGAAAACACATCTACTTACTTTCATAGATAACGTTTCTGAGACATTCGCCGGTAAATTGCGGACGCTATGTCTTCTAGGAAACAGGAGCTTAAAGCTACGGAAGAATTTCATAGAAATATTATATAAACCAGTAGTGTCCCGGAGACACGTTGGCTGCTGTTGTTACGTGCTACGGACCTTTAGATGTGCACGGAGCCCACGTTAGCTCCGTGGTTCATTCGTTTGCCAGCCACGCATTCGTGCGTAGCGTGGGTCGCAGTGGACGATACATTATCCGCCTACATTATCATACAAAGCGAAGCTATTTACACGTGCGTAAGTCAGCCCTGAGCTGAGCTTAGTTGCATCATAATAATACATGAGCCGTAATACAAGTTAGTTGTAATGTTGAAGTAATATCGATGGTTCGTCTAATATAATGGAAAGTGATACCGTCGAATCACGGAGTCTTGCCACACTAAAAGGTTGCCGACCCTTAAAAAGTTTAAAATCTGTACTTACTGCATATAATTTGAACGGAACCAATATTTTCAAACAAGAACACAATAAGGGCCGAGTCACACCGGAACGGGGCAGCGGCCGGCAGCGACGCGGCGAGCACTTTCGGTGTGAAATAATTTTAATCTTTATCTACATACATAAAAGACCAGTATTTCTTGAAAAGCTTGAAAACGTCATGCGCGGCCCGCCCGCGGTGCTTTGAAGCCGCTCGCGGCTTCGCGGCCATGCACGTCTTGTCAGCGGTGCTGCCCGCGGCGCGTCGCTGCCTGCCGCTGCCGGCCGCATTCCAGTGTGATTCGGCCCTAAAGCTGCATGATGGAAGAAAAACCTAGCTACAAAGGAATATTTCACAAAAAGCTGTACCTATTGCAAATAAAACTACAACATCTCTCTTATAAAAAATACGTTATTTCATTATTCAGATAACATACACCAAGGAAGTGAACTCCCTCCCTCGTTAGCAAATACACAGCCCAGTCCTCTAAGAAAGAAACTATTATAGCCACTTTAAAACGGAATAAAAACCCGGGAACTTTATCATCCCGTGACACCCGGAATATTCAAATCCCGCGCCGGGATTACGTGCAGGCCAACTCTAGTTTCATTGCTATAATAAATAAGAATCGGCCTGGTGAATTTCAGTGTACTTTTTTATTTACAACTTTACTACCCTGGATCTTGTGAATGAGATTTTTATGTTGTAAATATGAAATAAATATTGAGGATAGCTCATGGTTTTGGCGCGACATGTGTAAGTAGAAATAAAAAAGAAAAATATTAGGTTTATTCAAGCATTCTTGACATGACATGTGTGTTTGAAGCCAAATCTTCATTTTCTTTTGGGAAATATTTAAATGACCCTCTAAAAACTTATAGACCTTCTAATGATGGACACTTTTTAAATTAATGAACCTCTTAATACTTTTTGTGCTTCTAAAGGCTCTTAACAACTGACGTAGCACCGCATTGGTCGCTGTGAAGTCTGGTCAGAAATTGTTTTATTAAAAGTCGCGTCGCGAGACAAGTCGCGCCAGTATGTAAGAGCCTTAATGATTCACATTGTTTTAAATGATTTATCCTCTTTCTAATTTTCTGTCTTTTTCTCACAGTTGGTTGCAGTAACAAAGCTAGAGCACCCTGAAAAAATGGGTTAGGTTAGGTCTGAACTGTGAACAAACTGGCGCGAGCCGAGCGAGCGAAGCGAGCGGTACCGTGACAGCGTACGCCGAGCCCTCCATCCCAGTTGGTCGTAGTTACTGTTGAACCGCAAAATGAGAATTATTTGAAGATTTCAAAAAGAGGTGCAATCAAATATTTTTAATAATATGTTTAGGAGCGCAAAATAGGATCTAGTGGTTCGATTAAACACATGTCTTTTCTTTAGAACGCACTATTGTTTCGTAATCATCATTCATTGATATCTTTTTCATTGTGGAACATGCAATATCATTGGATGATCTAACACCAGAACGTTCACCAATTTAATGTGGATGTTCACGTCTACTTCACGGCTTTAGGATAACACAGGGAAGTAAAATGTATGGAAATATAAATGAAGACGCTTCTCCGCTCATGATAACCTACATAAACTATATACATTTTATGGACATGTAGGTACGTCCACTATAATATTTTCATGTTAGAAATCATAAAAACGCACTATGTTACAATGTACGTATTCACCAATTTTAAGGTCCATTGTTGTAACTCAAAAAGTTAGGCATGTTATTATATTTCATGACACTTATTGTCTTATTTTGAACACAAGTTTGATTACAAACTAATTGTTACACTGGAGCACGGACAATATAACTTTGTTGACTAGTTATCGACCTCGTGTTCGCTCACTTTAACTTTCGAGTTTATAGGTCCCATGAGTATTCTGTAGGTAAAAACAAACATTTCATATTACTTATGTTTTAGAAGTTTTTTTTAATAAACTGAGGTGAATTATTTTGTCAATATAATATTATGAGTCCTATGTAATAAAAAACAAGGCTAGTGTCGCCAGCTATGCTGACTCCACGCTGTTACTATACATTTTTAAATTATTACCCGACTACGGCGAAGTAAAAAGGAGGGTTATGATTTTGATCGGTATGGTATGTATGTTTGTATGTATCTTCATGTGTTCCTCATAACCTGTAAACTACTCATCATAATTTGACAAATGAGGTATCGTTGGAAGCGTCTTCATCGTCCGCTGGCTTATAGGCTGTGATCTCACATTAAATATGGCGCACTCTAGATGACAAAAATTCATTTTATTTTTCTTAAAAAGTCATTTCTTTTTTCTTGTTGTTTTTACCAAGAATTTCCATTTTAAACCCAAACATATATAGAACCGGAACTAAAGCAATAGCATTATTTTCTTGATATGCTTGACATCAAACTAGGACTCAAACTCAAAGCATTTATTTCAATGAAACCAATTACAGGCACTTTTGAATTGTCAAGGGGTCGGTCAGTCAGTAAGAAGCTAGTTGCCCATTCCATAGCGTGTAGGTTGCTATGGAGAAGAACGGGCAAGAAACTCCACGAACACTCTTTTAAATAGAAAATATGGTTTCTAAATATTGTTTACACACCTACATTTTAGTATGGATAGACTAACGTATGAATGCTTTGTCCCTGTTTACGCAAACTGAATTTGGTAGAGTGGGGGTGGAATGTGCATTCGATGATTTAGTCTAAGCCCACCTTTATTTTTTTAAACAATATAATATTCCCAATTCGGGTATCATACCCAAGGACAAGACGATCAGCAGTCGTACTAGCGAGCACTACACCAAACTAAGAAACGAACTAAAAAGTAAAAAACATGTTGATAAAATTGTCATTGCAGTCGGGGGACTGTTCTGTGGAACTCCTTTTAATCTAATAGTTCCCCCGACTGCAATGACAATTTTATCAACTTGTTTTTTACTTTTTAGTTCGTTTCTTAGCAGTCGTGTTTTTTATTTTTTTAATTATTTATTTTTATTTTATACATTTGACAAGTTTTAGTAAGTATACTGTGTGATGATGACAGAATTCTATTAATAACTCAATCATCTACCAAGCCATTCACTCATTTAGACATTTGCAGTGTTACTAAAGTCTGATTAAATCGTTTGCAGCCAAAGATGAAATGTTTTTTTTGCATGTACACCCTACCTATGTAAAATGTATGCCAATAAATTATATAGTTTTGGAATGTGCTCATCAAGGCCTTCAATTAGATACCCATATTGTAAATAATTAAAGATTTTTTTTATTTTTCACATTTGAAAATGGAGCCATAATGCCGCCATATTGATTTTTTTCAAAAACATGGCCTATGTCACTCGGGATAATGTAAGGATTCTAACGATATTCCATACATCCGGATCCGTTCAGGCATTTTAAAGTTATGGTGGAATAAAGAAACTCACATACATACATACATACATGAACCCTGAAAAGAGGTCGACTTACTAGGTCCAAGCCTCAAAGTTGCCATTACAAATAAATAAACACTTCTATTTCACACCAAAACACTTGGAAACCAACTCCTCTATATATACGACTATAATTTCGAATTTGAATAACGTTTCGTAGTAAATTTGAATTCGCCAGTCAGACGTGCCTCAAATATCTCGTTAGTACGTATTGTTGGCCGTCGACCACGTGGGGAAGGCAAAAGCCGCCATTTTGTGAGGCCAGGCCACGGCTGATTCAAATCGTAGGATATTTAGATTGCGTTAGTGCAATCAATTTGTAGGCCTACATTTTTTAAGCTTTGAATTTGGGAATCATTTTTATCGTAAAGAAATGTGTGGCCAAGCCATGTTATATTTATATGTATGTATGTTTTAAAAGCAGTTTTTTTTGTTTTTGCAGTGCAGTCAGAATTATTGGATTGATTTTTTTGGTATTTTTACGGATGCAACTCGATTTTCCTGTTTCTAATTAATATCAAATAAGTCTGAAAAACAAACAAAAATCTTATATAAAGCTTTAAAACATAGGATAGCGGATAAAACTGTGCAATTTTATAGCATTTCCTCTAAGAGCCAGCGTAAACTGTGCGTCTTTTCGCTGCGTCTAGTCGACGCAACAAGATGCATAGTTGTCATTTGCATCTACGACTGGACGTTACGACAGACGTTGTGTAGGAAGCAATTACCTATTTGTTTCGGGTATTCAAGAGAGAATCTGATGGTCCTCTTGTGAGTGAATATGGAGCTTCGAGTTGCACTTGCCTTGGTGCTTATAAAGCGAAGGTGAAGGCACAAAACAATTACACTTGCACCTTACTTAGCGCTCACAGCAAGACTGACGCTGACCTGTCGCATGCGACTACGTCGGGTGTGCGCATGCACTATGCTTCTAGTCGCTGTGACAAGTAGCGAGAGCTTGCGACTAGCCCCCTAGCCGTTCGTTGCGCCTCAGCAACTTGACGCCAAGTGTCAAGAGTGTAGCTTTGAACAAAATAATATGGAAATTGTCGGCCGCAGTGTATCGTTGCGTCTATTAACAGAACTATCGCAGTCGCATGTCGCATAGTGTGCGTCAGGTCTTAACGCTGGGGACAGAATTTTAGGCCGCATCAGTATTTTACGACGGAACAACAATGGAATCAGAGTTCAAAACCCATGCCGTGTTTGACTCAAAAACCTTTAGCGTGTTTGTTGCATCGCAGTGAACCAAACTGTATAAACAATTGAATAGATTTTGTAAGGCCTCGGATTGTCCCCTCGGCTTCTTTTTAACCGACTTGACTCTTTCACTGTTATTTACATAGCAGGTAGTGGTATTCGAATTTGTGTGGGGTAGGTGCCACAACTAAAAAGTGAAAAATAAACAACCGACTTCCAAAAAAACACAAATGAGTGAAAAATTACTTTAATTTCAGAAGTCAGTTGCAAAAAACGAAAACTTAAAAGCAAAGACACCGACTTCCGAAATTAAAGTTATATTTCACTTTTTTGTAGTTTTTTTGGAAATCGGTTGTTTTTTTTTGTAAAAAGTTTTTATTTGGTTCAAGTAGGTATTTTTATACCTACTTGAACCAAATAAAAACTTTTAAGCAAACAGAATTTTTGAATAATTTTCTGAAATGAAATCCTTTGATTTTTAAATGACCTGGATACACATAATTATCCATTATTTTAATCCGGCTTCCAAGTGCTCATCACATAGAGACCATCTCCAAACGGCTGATTGGCACTTTCGGTGACCCAAGGGCTGGTCACGTCGAGTTTTAAGTAAGAATTGAAAAAAAAAAAAAAATTAGATTCAGCTACGTTTTATTTTGCTATCAATGATTGTATGTACTAATATAATCTTAAAAATAAAACGAACAATAAAAGCAAGTAATACTGCTACTATCAGAAGTCCTAGCAGAAAGGTAAGTACTAGTTCAAGTTCTAGGTACTGCGCCCACGACATGTCGGCGGCGGGCGCGCGCAGATGTCTCGCGCCGCCGTGACGCAGCACGTGCTCCGTCCACCACACGGCGCGCTCCAGTGTAAGCTGTGGCTGATCACGCATCACGCTGCGAAGTTTGGCTAAATTCTGACGATAATATCTGAAATAAAGATAAAGTACCTATTATAAAATATTTTAACTTAATCAATCATGAGAGTTGTCTTAAATTAGCTTGCAAGATTCAGTGATAAATCAATCTGCCTAGCCTTTTCCCAACTATTGGGGTCGGTCTACTGTTGGTGTCGGCTTCCAGTCTAACCGGATGCAGCTGAATACCAACATTTTACATGGAGCGACTGCCTATCTGACCTCCACAACCCAGGAACTGGGTAATACGATACCCCTCGGTTAGACTGGTTGTCAGACTTTCGGGCTTCTGACGACTCGTAACGACTGTCAAAGATCCACAAATGACAGCCGGGACCAACGGCTTAACGTGCTTTCCGAGGAACGGAGGAGTCTCGATATGTAAAGATGGTCACCCATCCACGGACCAACCCCAGCAAGCGTAGCTTAACCTGATGGATCGACCCGAGCGGCTGTTATTACTTAGCCACGAGCTCCTCTAAGACTCAGTGATAAATGTTACTAATAAATGAATCAAGAGTTTTAACAATAATTGAACTTCGAAAACTAAAAGTTTTAATTTAAAGCTGATATCAGACGCCTCACTCGAGCGAATGGTTCACTCGAGTGGAGATTTTTTTTTAAATTCCTCGTTCACTCGACTCCTGTAAAATTATAAAATGAACGTTCATCTGCATTCGATTGGCAAGTAAAAGATGCTGAATGAAAGGCAAAAATGGACAAAAAGTGATGTGTCAGCTTAACAACAAGAGAAGGTTTTATTGGACTTGGAACAATAAACAATTTACAAGGTGTAAGGGTAAACACCGTTGTCACTCAAACCATGGGTAGTTGACTTAAATATAATAATAAATGCCCGAAAACAACAAAAAAAACGTTATTATAAAGATATATATACATAAGATTTTCTTATATTATATATATAAGATTTAAAAAAGTTTCTATCAGACACCGAGCTCGCTAGCGAAACAGCTGACTGACTGAGGGAGGGTTCACGCTCGCGGCCGGTCAGGTCACGTCCCAGACGCCCCGCCCGTGTTGAGACGCAAGTTCGTCTCTTGTGGCAATAAGTAGATCAAAAAAAATATGTAATTTTCCATTGATTACGTTCTATAAATGAAACCAAACCACTGGTTACAAGGATACCGGCGTTTACCGTAACGTCCTGTAGATTTACCACATAAGAAATTAAAAAAAAAAAAAAATGTTTACGTGTTGTCCCAGACAATTTTGTCACTTGCATTTGTTAAGTCCTCCGCGGTCAGTCTTTCCATATGCAGTCTAAGTCCAATTTTGTGGTACTCATATCTCTCCACATTATACCACTGATCGCCCAACATAGGAATACCACTCAGAGGTACTCCTGATATAGCCTCATCCGTTGATTGTAATTACTAATAACTCCTGAGCGTGCATGTAACGGTAATTATTTTTTCCCTTTGTCTTGACATTTGTTAATGTTTAATTTTGACATTGTCTTCCAATCCTTATCATTTAAATTATTTTCAATATTAGTACGCTGGAAACAGCAGAATATTATGGACATCATATTATAATTTGTAACACCATGTAAAACAATATTCTGACAAATAAATTATTATTATTATATTATTATTATTGTAAACCTCCTTGTGTTATGAACAGTTTTATCTTAGGATGTTCTGCAAATTAAAATTCACTCATTAAGGAGATAAAAAAATAAAACTTGAGCATTTATTACATCTTTGTAGACCGAAAAACCCGGTGAGATACAGTAGTGAATACGCCCGAATTTTAGAATAACGTCTTTATAAAATCAAATTTAGGCATTTTGAAAAAAAAAATTGTTACATTCATTGTTCATTATTAAATTGTCTATCCAATAGTGTCAGTAGCAAAAAAGATAATGTTTACTTTACGAGGAGATGCAAGTTATCAATCATTATTTCTCATTTTTATGCTTCCGTTGGAAGGAGATTAATGAAACAAAATAATACTAATTTAAAAAAAAAGAAATGCACAATTTTGTAATAAAGATTATGTAGAAATTTAATGTATTTTTATGATTTTTATTATTTATTTTTAAATAACAAGTAGATAGCTCCTAAACACAACACTAAAAGCGGCTAGGGTGGGTTTTGCTCAGGGTACCGCCTTAATTGGCTGTTGTCATACAAAATATGATGAATCGTGACAGAAAGTCAGCATTGGGAACTGGAAGGTTTGAGTTACCCCAAAACAATGGTTAATGGCTATTGTTGTTAGTCTTCTTCTTTTCGTATGGTTACTGACTAACCTGGTGTCAGAGTATTAAAGCCGCCCAAGGACCTCTGACTTGGTTTCACATGCCGTCGAGAGATATCTCTCTGGCATGCCGATTTCCTCACGATGTTTTCCTTCACCGTTTTTAAAGTAAGTGATAATCGACTCTTCACGTGACCAGAGGGTTGGCCAATTTCTAGGTCAAAGAATCAGCATTGCCATCCATCGTGGCAATGCTGCCAGCCTTTTGGGCACTTTTCCCACTAACAGCGATGCGGAAGAATTTTTTGACGCCCTATGTGCCCTTCCTTTATATATAATTTTTTCCCTTTGTACATATTGCTAGACTTAGATTGTATATTTTAAATGTTAATAAATGAAATTGTAATTTGCTTTAAAAAAAAAAAAGTGATAAATATACAATACGCACATGAATCCGAAAATTCAAAGGTGCGTGTCTGATTTGGTAGCGACTTAATGTGAAATACAGGTATTATGAGTGAAGACCGTATAACTAAACGCAAAGCCTTGGACGCCAAATAGAGGGACTAACATCTCATACAAAAGATGGCTGACACAAACTGTGCAAAAGTTCATAACAGATTTACTTACAGAAAATAAAATAAATATCATTTCATACATTTCATGTAATTTATTATCGTACGTAATTTATTTCACTGTTTAGATTAATATACTAATATAATTTATGAAATTATGAAATACTAGCTGCGCCCCGCGGTTTCACCCTCGTAATCCCGGGAATATCGGGATAAAAAGTATCCTATGTCCTATTCCAGGTCATGGTCTACCCCTGTGCAAATTTCATCCAAATCCGTTCAGCCGTTTTAGCGTGAAAGCGTAACAAATAAACAAACAAACTCACTTCTCGCATTTATAATATTAGTTAAGATAGGTCTGTAGTACACTAACGCTGGTAGCACACCTCCGCCGCGAAACCGCAGTTAAGTAGTTCGATTCCCGATCTGATTCGAGTAGCGGAGCATGACGTTAGCCAGTTGAATTGAACTACTGCGGTTTCGCTGCTATGGTTTTGCGGCAGAGGTGTAATACCGGCGCAAAATATTGATTTAGTCAGTCGCTCTATGTAAAAACTGGTATTCAGCTGCGTCCAGTTAGGCTGGCAGGCAACTTATAATATCCCAAAGGTTAAACTAACAACACGCAGTTATTGCTCCCACTATACAGGGTGTTAGGGTAAACACCGTTATTCTTGACACCAGTGGTTTGCTTTCATTTATAGAACGTAAAATCAATAGCAAATGACAACTTTTTTTAAAGAAAATCTACATTTTACCACAAGAGTATTTAACCCTTTCACCCTAGGGCGCTAGGGCAACGAACTTGCGTCTCAACACGGATGGGTGGCACGAGATGTGACCTGACCGGCCGCGCGCGCGACCCCTCCCTCAATCAGTCAGCTGTTTCGTTAGCGAGCACGGTGTCGGATATAAACTTTATAAAATCTTTTGAAAATAACGTTTTTTTTTTTTTGTTGTTTCTCGGTCGTTTATTTTTAAATTTAAGTAAACTAGGTACCCATGATTTGAGTGACCACGGTGTTTACCCTTACACCCTGTATATTTTCAACTGAGGTCCGATTTTCTAAGGCGACGGCGAACACTTGAAATAGAGTACAATATGGCTCTATTTCAAAAGTGTTCGCCGAAGCATGCCATTATTGTCGAGGCCTTTTGTGGCTAAATAGTGGCCTGCACTCACGTTCGGGGCCAAGTACTTTATGATATTAGGACTAGACTCTGAAATTGAGGCCATTATAAATTTTATTGTTGAACTAGATTTTGTCCGCGGATTCGTCCGCGTGGATGTAAGAAATTATCGGAAATACGGGAATGTACTACCTAGATAAAAAGTAGGCTTTGTCCTAACCTATAAGCCATTTGAAATAAGATTAGACATTAAAACAAACCTTTATACAGCCCGTTCAACCGATTTTGACTTCTATACCGAAGGCATAAGGATGGCATTAAAAGCAAAAAAGGTTACACAATACCAACTGTCTACTGCAGCTGCCATTTCTCATGCCACCAACGCAATAGAAGTCAAAATCGGTTGACCGGACTGTAAAAAAGGTTTGTTTATTAATGTCTAATCTTATTTCAAATGGAGTATAGGTCATGGTCTACCTGTATGAAAAATTTCGTCGCAATCTGCTCAGCCGATAAGGCGTGAAAAGGTAACACATCGACAAACAGACAAGAGTAATTTTCGCATTTATGGATATAATAATAGCTGCGCCCCGTGGTTTCACTCGCATAAGTCTCGATCCCGTGGGCATATCGGGATAAAAGGTATCCTATGTCCTTCTTCATGATCTACCCATGTGCCAAATTTCATCCAAATCCGTTCAGCCGTTTAAGCGTGAAAGCGTAACAAATAAACAAACTCACTTTCGCATTTATAATATTAGTTAGGATGGATGGATTTAGAAATAATAGTGGCTGTGTAAAATTTTGAGAGTCTGTGATGCATGAAAATTAAATTATAAACTCGATATTCGAGAGCTTTTGAGAGTGAGAGTTGTTAGTAGACCGTTTGTGTTACCTGTGTGATTTTTTTTATGTTTATTTACGAATTATAAATAAAAATAAATATTTTACCTTTGATACACTTCAAAGTATTGAACGTGGATGGTTTATCTAATACTTACACATAACTACATTTATCTGAAAAGTTGAGAGAAAATAAATACCTGTAAATCTAATTTAAAAAAAGTTGCTTTTTAACGAAATCCTTTTGCAGTTTTTATTTTAAAAGCTCTAATATTATCCAAAAGATACCTATTTATTTATATCTCCATATTATTATTTACCTCAATAGTCAACTGAAACGCTATCAACAAAACTGTAATTTAATTGTAAACGGCCACGTTGGCCACATTAGTAATTCTTCTATAAGCAATTCATTTCCTGAATTCCCAGCTGTCATTAGCAATTCCACTAATGTGACATAAAGGCAATTCATAATTTGTGG
Source organism: Lithophane ornitopus (assembly GCA_948473465.1). Lineage (NCBI taxonomy): Eukaryota > Metazoa > Arthropoda > Insecta > Lepidoptera > Noctuidae > Lithophane > Lithophane ornitopus. The sequence goes on along the minus strand of OX419637.1, from coordinate 11,640,070 downwards.
ACCATTTTACGAATGTCCATAGAAAACTGTCAAACAGATGAATTATTTCGTAATAAGAATTGCACATAGATCATATTAAAGAATTGTCAGTTTGTGACATTTTACGATGATTCATAATATTTTCCTATTATGATTCTGCTAAAGTGGCCGTTTTAAGCCCCCAGGACATAATATCGCTACCATACAGGCGCTTTACTTTGTGTAAATTATTTCATCGGTGAAGGAAAACATCGTGAGGAAACCGGCATGTCCTAGAACCAAAAATTTGAAGACATGTGACATCTACCAACACACTGGGCCCGCGTGGTGGATTATGGCCTACACCCTCTCATAGAGAGGAGACCTATGTCCCAGCAGATCTTTATAGGCTGATTATGTACGTATGTAAATGTATACAGACCACTAACAAAACATGCCAAATGAAACTACGTGTAGTTCCATATGATTTACGGCATAATAAAAATAACCGCAACCGAATGTACGTATGGCATTGTGGGAGAAAGGCATAGATTACTACCTAATTACGTATAATCATTCGTAATACATGTTGTAAAATCGAGTCTAAAACAAGGTACCTGTAAGAAGAAGAACAGAATGCTGAAAAAAAAGAATTAGCATGCAATATTTTTTTGGAAAAGTTAGATTTTTGTTGGTTTAGTTTACGAGACCATGCTGTTTATGAAAACTTACAGCCTGCTACTGGGCAAAAGATTTACATAGGTACTCATACTCGCGCGAATATTTTTTTCTTATTAATCTCGTATCGAAGAAAAAAAATATTAAAATATGTCTAAAAGGCACTGCCTACCCTATTTTTAAATCCACCCGCGATATAAGCCTTTATTCTACTCACATTTTATCCCAACATTACACAACTACCCTCGGCATATAAAAATTAATTTCTACGTACCCTCATATTATTAACATTCCGACCTTCGCTGAAGGTTGGAATTTTTCAAATAAATTCTCCTACTAAATTTTGACAGTCCCCATCAAGGGTACAGATCATCTTTCATAAGTTTTGGTCGGCTAGATGTCCGGGGCGGACGTGACGTCATTAAGGGGGACGTGCACACTAACTAAGTTAGGCTTGGTTTAGACTGGTTGGAATATGATTTCGGTAGGACTATTTTAGACACTGAAGAAATTGGCATTTCCTATTTGTCAATTTATATTTCTGATATGGGCTTTGGATTTTCCTAGTTTCGTTGTATCGGCGGTTTTCTGTTTGGTAACATTTGTAGAATCTTGCTAACAGGGCTTTCAGTGGCTGGGTATTGTATAAATTATGGCGAATAAGAGAATCGACACTACACCCTCGCTTCGAAATCGTTTCGTATCTCTACAACGACTTTCAACAGGATTGACATAAGGTTTTCGATAGCTTATCAAATCAAATCAAATTAATTTATTTTCAGGTAAATAACACCCATTGTCAGACATAAAATAATAGAAATCATAATAGAATAAAAACAAATACAAACAAAACATCAAATAAAATAAAATAAAATCAATAAAATCAAATCAAATTAAAATAAATATATATTCAAAACAATAATAAAAACATAGAACAAAAAAAGTACCTTCTATCCGACACTGGTACATTGCCTGCTGGTACAATGCCGGATGAATGGGCAGTCCAGCCTTCCCGCAATCATCGCCAATACGATGATGGGGCTACCCATGCGTGAAACCAATCAATGCGCGCCTCCGTGAACATACCCGAGGCGTTGCAGTATCGGGGCAGCCCCATCACCGCCCTGAACGCGTTATTGAACTGGACGCGGATGGCGCTGTAACCGCTGTTAGAGTAGTTCGCCCACAGACATTTTTTATAATCCGCGTTTTCGCAATATCCCTAGGGTTTTCGCGAAAATTTGAGTTATCGAATCACCCTGCGTTATATACATGATCTATTTCATCTTCAGTTTTTAGTAGTCTTTTCTGCCGGAACAAACACAACTGAAAGTAAATCATTGTAACGGATACCACTTTTTTGTCGTTTCGGCTTCTCTATATTATATGAAGAACGCTTACGAAAGCTAGTGAAATATTAAATTATCTTTCTTGCTTTTAACAGCTATGTAAACTAGCCCTAATTTAGGTAGACGGTCGGTATGCTCTATGATAATGTAATTTAGCACAAATATCAGATGATATTGTCCCACTAGTTTAATGCCTATTACATAGTGTAATGTATATTCTGTCTGTGTGACTGTAATGTCTAGACTGTTATCGTGCTAATGTCTGTTGAATATGTGTGAGTGAGTTATAAGCCCTAGGCTTTATCTGTAGGAGCTTGATAGTTAGCTCAAGGGACATTCTATCAGCGATAACGATGATGGAAAAGGCAAAAATGTATAGGACTGACATAAGCTGTCGAAAGGCTTTTGTCAATTCTGTTGAAAGTCGTTGTAGAAATACGAAACGCTTTGGAAGCGATTGTCACTTGTCTAGACCTTCTGGGGGCCTACAACCACCGCTTACAGCAGTATTATTTTAATCTTACTTCAGTGGGGGAAAGAGATGGAGCTATACGTCATGTAGAGCTTCATCTCTTTCCTACACTAGATAAAATAAAATAAAAAAGTTGAGTAGTATTTTAGTTTCTAGTATACTTTTCTATAAGGTATTCGTTAGTCAGTAGTGTCTAGTATAGCCGACATTTAACATAACATAACATCACGACTGTATTCCCCAAATGGGTAGGCAGAGGAATATTAGGCACACATTTCGCCACATGTAATAAGAGGTGAGCCTATTGTTATATATCGGAAGCAAAATTCGACACTGCTATAACTGATTTAAATGCGCTCATGTCAATAGTTGCTAGCGAATATAATGTTGTTCGCAGACTACTTTCACCCCATTGAAAGATTTCCAGTGAGTCAAAAGCCACTTTTTTTTTATTTGATTACTTTCATCAATTGTCAACTTTAAGGCCGAATTTCATCAATGAAACTGAACGCGTTTAGCACAACTAAACCGTGTTGTAGATCTGTCAGTGTCAAAATTGCAACAGCTCTTGAACGCGGTTCAGAGGCCCTAGACAAAGTGACATTCTATCAGCGATAACGATGATGGAAAAGGCAAAAATGAAGCAAAAATTAAACATAAGCTATCGAAAAGCTTATGTCAATCCTGTTGAAAGTCGTTGAAGAAATACGAAACGCTTTCGAAGCGTTTGTCACTTGTCTAGGCCCTCAGATGTGCTGAAAGCGTTCAGGAGGTCAAGTCTACTAAGTTACAAACGTGTCAATGGTCTCACAATGCACAGTTTTTGACAGATTTTGTATGGCATATCTGTCAAAAACTGATCATTGTGAGACCACTGACACATTTGTAAATTAGTAGACTTGGCCCCCAGTTTTATTGGTGACAATCTGCACTCAGACGTAATTTTTTTTATCGCAGTCGCAAAAATATTACTACAACGTATTACTTTAATTAGATAACTATTAATTATTTTAACTAAAACATACTGAAAACAGTATTTTTCAAAATCGTATAACAGCGCAGGGAATTGCCCTACAGATTTGGTCTAATAGTGAAAAGTAAAGACATTAACATGTTCTAACGGAATATATCTTTTTTTTTTTTGTTTGGCCGGCACTTTCATAATTTATCCCAAAATGAATGATGTCCTTTGTATGAAGTGTAGTGGAGTTCAAAGTGCATAATAGGATGTGGGTGAGGGTGTGATATATTTTGTGTTTTTTCTGTGTGTGTGTGTGTGTGTAGTGTCGAGAGGGTATGTGAGTAGGTTCATGTTCAACTATACTTCATTTGAAATAAGATTAAAAATTTAAATGTGACACGACAAATGGCAGCTGCAGTAGACAGTTGGTATTGTGTAACTTCTTTTGCTTTTAATGCCATCCTTATACCTACGGTATAGAAGTCAAAATCGATTGAACGGACTGCAAAATGGTTTTTTAAAATCTTATTTCAAATGGAGTATAATAGACGAATGGTTTTTATTACGTTATTACGACTAGTATCTTTTCTGTTTTTGTGTAGTTTAATTTTAGTAGCCAGTTAGTCAATAAAAGTTTTCATTTAGATTTATTGTAATTAACATCACAGACTCCATAAAAACTAGAAAAACACCATTAACACAATTAATAGCCTATCAGTCGCTCCGGTAGCCTCGATAGCCCCGATACGCCATTATTTACCCCAGACCTGGTACTATCGAGCAGTTTTTATACCCCTTTCCACATTTTATGAGTTTACCTGGCCGTTAAATCTATCTAACCAGTGTTGTTTGGACCCAACTGTTTACAAGGCAAAAGAGGTGTAAGGGTGAAAAAATGAATGTTTTGAAAAGTTTAGGTAAGTTTATTTCTGTTGTTGTTTGATTTTGATTTCTCTGTGAAAAGAAAGAAATATTTCATTTGGGACATTCACAGGAAATACAAAAATAAAAAAATAAAACACTAAAAAGTGAAAAATAACTTTAATTTAAGAAGTCGGTGGCAAAAAACGAAAATTGAAACCGACTTCCGAAATTAAAGTTAGTTTTAATTTTATAGAAGTTTTTTTTTGGAAGTCGGTTGCTTTTTTTTGTGTAAAAAGTTCTTATTTTTTATTTTTTAGTGGTGCTGCCTACCCCACACAAATTCGAATATCACTACCAGCTATTTAAATAACACTGACGGAGACACATAGAACATCGTCTACATAATACTAAGTGGGAATAATACGTAATATAATATTGAAGCTAACTGAAAAACTACGCAAGCAAAGTTAATACAATTTATATGGGACCTCTGAAGCATGACCTACCAAACAAAAAAGAATCATCAAAATCGATTCATAATTGGTTGAGTAATCGCGTAACATACGCAAAAAAAAGCATAGACGAATTGAGAACCTTCTACTATTGAAGAAGTCGGTTAAAAAAAAAACCATTAAAAACAAAAAAAATTGTGAAAACAAAAAATAAGAGTGGAAAGACCTGTGGGAGGCCAAAAAGGCTCCTATCTCAGCATAATGCTATATACGACTATGAAAAAAAAAAAAAACAATTACCGCAGCGCTGGCAGCTCTAGAGATGTCTGAACTAAAACCCTATCCACCCCAGACTTTAAAAGTCAACACAGATCAACTCTAACTGGTCCCAATCCGTCTTCAAATCTCATGATGACTCCGATATCTCGTTGTTTTATGAGAACACGTTTGTTGAGAACGATTTATATGTACAAGATATACTTACACACGGTGATGCAGGAGACACCATGAAGGAAGAGATCATGGATTATGTTATTTAGTGTCGTTAATTGATTCAGACGTGACTTTCTGGAAATCCATTATAAAATACAGTAGACGTAGATATATTTAATAACCTATTCCGCTTTCCTATTATTCAAGAGTCATGAAAAACCCTGTAAGAAATCGACACGTGTTTCACCTCTCAACGAGGCATCCTCAGGATGACGATTGAAAGTTCCTCTGCGGTGTGGCAACACTTCGTGTTCTTGTTTGCAACTGGTCAATCGTGACTCTTGAAGAATAGTAAAGCGGAATAGTTTACTAAATACATCTATGTCTATTGTATCTTATTTAGTGTTAGCGCAAACTTGGCGTCTTGTCGCTGCAACAAAGCTCAAGCAAGTATTCGATAAAGTCGATGGTGTTTTCATATTCTTGTGAGTGAATATGAAGCCGCTAAGTTGCACTTGCCTTGGTGCTTATCATGCAAAGGCGAAAGCGCAGAGTACATGCTCACAGCAAGACTGACAATAATTTGTCGCATGCGACTGTCGTCGGGTGTGTGCGAGCACCATGCACTTATTAGCTGCGACAAGTAGTGAAAGTTTGCCCCCTAGCCTGTAGTAGTTGCGATTTAGCAACTGGACGCTCAGTTTGCGGAATTTTGGTCAAAATAAAATATAAGAAAATTGTCGAAACGTATGGTGTTGTTTTTTGATATTTTCCCTTTAATTATTAACTTTATATAATTTTATTATTTGTTGTTACGCTAAAACAACTAATAATAAATAGAAATCGCAATAGAAATACACAATCTGTGAAAATTTCAACTGTCTACCTATTACGGTTCATGAGATACAGCCCGCTGACAGACACACGGACGGACAGCGGAGGCTTAGTAATAGCGGAGCTTGGGGTTCCGTTAGGCACCCTTCGGGCACGACACCCGAAAAACTAACACATTGTCTTTCGAAGTGTTCTTTTTCCGCAGTAGACAATCTTCAAATCAACGAATCACTACAAAAATCCAGAACTATGTATACCCACCCTCTTTACACATTATACGCTTTTTTTTTTGAGGGTGTGAAATCATCAAATGACTTCTCCCGCTCTGGGTGGAGCTTCCGCTCATGTCATGTCAGACTTTTACTGACTAAAACCCACCCGTGTTCCTTCAGTTGCCTGTTGCCAAGGTCCCGGTATCCCTTTCGGACACCCGCAACCCCGGCAGGCATCGGTCCTAGCGGACTTCCAACACATCATACGCTGTGGTCTCAGGTTAAAAGTCCCAGTGCTGAATTCCGATTCATTCTAGGATTAGTGCGGGGAGCACACTGAGTTCGAATTTATCCGCGGCTGCGGATATCCCAGTGATTTCGGGCGGATATTGATGTGATAAATTGATATTTAGCCGCATCTGGATTAAGAGCGGAATATGCTTGGATTATAACTGAAATTATTGTTTGAGTTATTAATAGGGTGGGAGGAGCTCGTGGCTAAGTAATAACAGCCGCTCGGGTCGATCCATCAGGTTAAACTACGCTTGCCGGGGTTGGTCCGTGGATGGGTGACCATTTTCACATATCGAGACTCCTCCGTGCCTCGGAAAGCACGTTAAGCCGTTGGTCCCGGCTGTCATTTGTAGATCTTTGACAATCGTTACGAGTCGTCAGAAGCACGAAAGTCTGACAACCAGTCTAACCAAGGGGTATACCAATATATTACCCAGTTACTGGGTTGTGGAGGTCAGATAGGCAGTGGCTCCATGTAAAATACTGGTATTCAGCTGCATCTGGTTGGACTGGAAGCCAACCCCAACATAGTTGGGAAAAAGCTAGGCAGATTGTTTTTTTTTTAGTAGGGTGATTAGCTATAGTTATGCTTTGTAATGAGAAAAGATTGGACTTGTAGCGGCATTTATGTTATATCTTTCCATGCCGCTTGAGCTGCTACGCGATTTTAACATAATTCCATAGTTTTTTCCCACAAAACAGGCTTCTGTTCCACCAAAGAAATCAATAAATCATTATATAAAGAAGATTCGTCAAAACGGTGAAGCAAAACATCGCGAGGAAACCGGCATGCACTGAAACAAATATTCGATGTGACATCCACCAACCAGCACTGGGCCCATTATGGTGGATTCCAGCCCACTCTCTCACACACACACACACCGGACACAGGTGTAGGAGCCGTAGAGGTGCTACCCGTGCGAAGCCCGGGCGGGCAGCTAGTTCCAAATAGTTTTCTGTCGGTCCAGCATGAAATACACTCTTCTATTTTATCTCCACTCTAAACTGGTGAACTACGATTTTACGAATTGACAAAATATCGAGATTTCTTAGTTATATGTAACTTTAATACTAACGTATTAAACACATAAGCCTTCCGGAATAAATTCTCTAAACGATGATGAAAACCTCATCAAAATCTGTTGCGTGGTTTAGAAGAACATACGGACAAACACGAAAAGCGACTTTAATTTATAATATAATTATGTATAGTTATCATTATCCTATATATTATATCCTATTCAATTATTTTTTTCATGTTAACATACATTTTTATCGATCTTTCAAAAATTGGCTTGATATTTCTATTCCTTTCATCCCACTCCTTCGAAGGCCATAGAAAAATATGGAATGTCTTATTCTCACGAGTTTAAATATAATATGCCTTATTTATAGTAATGTAAAAACGTTATAATATATAAAAATCGTTCGGTATTCGTTGAGATGCTCGAAATTTAAATATTAACATAAGCCGTTGCTGGTGAAGAAATAGCATGGACTTATTCTGTTAATATATTATTAGGTGTAATAATTTCGTATGGTTCTGGATACTGGTGTCAGTTTTTATTCCACTCATAGGCCTCTGACTTGGCTTCACATGCCGTCGAGAAATATCTCTAAGGCATGTTTCCTTACGATTTTTTCATTCACCGTTTATGAAGCAAGTGATAATCATGATTCCGAAAAGTCACGAGTTCGAACCCAAAGACACGCACCTCTGACTTTTCGGATTCATGTGATCGTCGTACTATCATGATATGGTAGTTCGACAATCAAATTCAATGGTACGTGGTGTAGAAATATTAGCAATATGACTATCAGCAAGACTACCAGGGAAACTATTCCTGTTAGTCACACTGGTGTTAACAACCTGGGGGCTTAAAACGGTCACTTTGGCAGAATCCCAATATGAAAATGTTATTAATCATCGTAAAATGTCACAAACTGACAATTCATAATATGATCTGCGTGTAATTCATATTACGAAATAATTCATCTGTTTGGCAGTTTTCTATGGAGATTCGTAAAATGGTCCACAAATTATGAATTGCTTTTATGTCAAATTAGAGGAATTGACAAATGACAGATGGAATGCAGGTAATGACCTGCTTTTAGAGGAATCGCTAATGTGGCCGGTTTAGGGCCTCTGGTGTGACCACGAGTCCGCACCCCGGTCACACCACTAGGCTATCTCTGATTATAACCTTTCCTTTTATTAGGTTACTAGCTGGGCCCCGCGGTTTCACCCGCGTAAGTCTCGATCCCGTGGGAATATCGGGATAAAAAGTATCCTATGTGTTAATCCAGGTTATAAACTATCTGTTTGCCAAATTTCATCCAAATCCATTCAGCCGTTTTTGCGTGATTGAGTAACAAACATACAAACACACAAACCCACAAACACACAAACTTTCACATTTATAATAATATTAGTAGGATAGGATAGGATAGTTGGATTGTCCATCAGGAATATCTCAGTAGCAGCTCGGAGCCAGAATTTGTGCCCGGTTGATGGCAATGGGCTCGCCTATTACATGGGACTTAAACATAACTGGCGAAATGTGAGTGTACTATAGATACAACTCTGCCTAACCTTTCGGGGATATAAAGGCTAATGTTATATTATGTTAACTATACGAAGAAAACACTTGTGACGAGTTCCTTATCTATACTCATCCGATAACTTATTGCTGGCAATCTTTTATGGCAGGCCACATACATCATTCCATTTTCAATTCAAATTCAGAACGCAACATACCCTCATGTACTTTCATTCCCGATTGGATCCTCGATTGGATCGGACGCTTCACTTTGGACCTTGCCGAGACTCGTTGATGTCTATAATATAGCCATAATCTTATAATCTTGTGCGATAATTTGGTAAAATGCCGTAGTAACCTAACGTGTAATAAACAGTTATCTTCAGTCTACTTTCATTGTTTTACCATCCAACACTAACGTTGTCCGGTGAGATTCTGTCATGCTGAGCTAGTAGGAGAGCAGAGGGACCACTGGTACACACTTGAACCCCTATCCTTCTTAAGAAATCTCAGCGAAATAAAATGGATGTTTATTCACTCTGCTCTAGAATACGTCTGCACTGAACACGGTCTACATTTCACATGTACACATACATTATGCAATACATAGATTCCGTCGTATACCAGGTTAGATAGCTGATGGATTAAGGGTTATATATACCTATTATGGAGAGGTTTATTTCCATTTTAAGGTAAAAATTTGGAAGGCGTCGGCAGCTTCGTTGCGATAGCTAGGTAATTGATCCAAGCGTGACTATTTCGGAAATCCATTATAAAATACAATAGTAACCTATTCAGCTTAACTATTCCTAAACAGTAATAACGAGACATCCTCAGGATGACGATTGACTTGTCGCGAACCCGAACACGACGTGTTGCGGTTTTGATTCCGAACGAGACGTGACATCTACGACGGCAGCTCAGACTAAATAAAAAACCAAGTCAGAGCGCTGCGAACAATACAGTGAAGCATGCCAAAACTACACCTTCGCTCTGTGCATACACGCTCACACGCACAAATTTACAACCTCTACATCTACATAGTATTAAAATCGTTACTATTTTAATTTTGCAGCACTATACTTCTCGGAGAGCAGTGATGGCCCAGTGGTAACGGCCATGACTTACGAGTTGTAGGTCGTAGGTTCGCACCCTGACAGGCGCTTTACTTTGTGTAAATTATTTCATCACCACTGCTCTCAAAACGGTGATGGAAAACATCGTGAGGAAGCTGGCATGTCCTAGAACCAAAAATTCGAAGACATGTGACATCTACCAACCCGCACTGGGCCCGCGTGGTGGATTACGGCCCACACCCTCTCATAGAGAGGAGGCCTGTGTCCCAGCAGTGGGAACATTATAGGCTGATTATCCTATACTTCTCGGAGGGACCACGGGTAAAAAAGTACCCGTGGTACTTCCCAGGGACTACGGCAGACACCTCGGGTAATAGACGATTCAAACTACACCTCACTAAGTGCACACATGTTTACGAAATAGTCGTCTTACGTCACTTTTTTGGTCTGACGGTAGCGGCACTTCTCTTCTTCAATTTTGCGAAACTCACATTTAAGGCACGGTTTCCTACGACAGCGGCCGCCATGATAGCCGTCACTACGGCCGCCACATAACACGGTCGCAATGAAGGCTGTCATGAAAATTACCGTAGCGCCTTTAGACTTTACTGTGTCAAAAACGCTCTCGGGAAACGGAAACACATCATCTGCCTATGGCCTTTTTAACCGACTTCTTCAAAAAGGAGGAGGTTCTCAATTCGTCTGTATGTTTTTTTTTTTTGTGTGTTACGCGATTACTCCGTCAATTATGAATCGATTTTGATGATTCTTTTTTTTTTTTGGTAGGTCATGCTTCAGAGGTTGTCCCATATAAATTTTATTAACTTTGCTTGCGTAGTTTTTGAGTTAGCTTCAATAATTACGTATTTTTCCCACTTTGTGTATGTAGACGATATATTGTTAGACTCCGTCACTGTTATTTACATGGCAGGTAGTGGTATTTGATTTTGTGTGGGGTAGGTACCACAACTAAAAAGTGAAATATAAAATCTTTTTACAAAAAAAAACAACCGACTTCCAAAAAAACACTAAAAAAGTGAAAAATAACTTAAATTTCGGAAGTCGGTGGCAAAAAACGTTAATTGTAAAGCAAAGAACTTCCGAAATTAAAGTTATTTTTCACTTTTTTAGTGTTTTTTTGGAAGTCGGTTGTTTTTTTTTGTAAAAAGATTTTATTCCAACAATGTTGGGGTCGGCTTCCAATCTAACCGGATGCAGCTGAATACCAGTATTTTACCTGACTTCCACAACCCAGTTACTTGGTAACACGATACCCCTTAGTAAGATTGATTGTCAGATCGGGCTTTTGACGACCCGTAACAACTGTCAAATATCTACAAATGTCAGCTTAACGTGCTTTCCTTGGCACGGAGGAGTCCCGGTATGTAAAAATGGTCACCCATCCACGGACCAACCCCGGCAAGCGTTATTACTTAGCCACGAGCTCCTTAACACAACAACTCATTTTCATAAATGACGTTTCAGTGACGTCATTCGACGGTGAATTTCAGACGCTATGTAGCGGCACCGCAGTCTTACGAAATCTGAACAGGGTTTGTTTATACTGTCGTCAGTTAGTTCTGTATCAGACATTACATACTGCTGCCATATTTGTTCAGTTTGACGCAGTGAGATAGCCGGGTCCGTAGTCCGTATAAACTACGGCTTTCTTCAAATCCTGGTCTAAGCTTAGTTAAACTGTCTCGCTTTTCTGTATACAGTGTTGGCAAACATAATAGTACTATGTGTCTTTATGCATGAATTTGTTAGGTACACACTGGCTACATATCAAGCTAAACATTCAAATCAAATGAAATCAAAAGTCATTTATTCAAACTAGGCTGAGAATCAGCACTTTTCGAACGTCAAAATTACATAGACAGTCCCCCAAAACGTTCCTGAAATAATTTAATGTACCGATCGTCTTAGTATGATAATAATAACTGAATTCATCCTATCAGTTTGCGAATGGCTGCCCCTTATACCCTGTATTCTGGATCGCAGGCAAAGTCACGGGCAACCGCTATTATAGAATTGTTACAAAATGCAATCTCCCTAAAGTTCTAATCTCGTAAACGTATGACATTCAGGTTTGAATTTACATTCCTCTGCAATAAGATAATACTAAGATGAAAACTTGCATGACTCGACGTACTGTCTGTGTAATCTAATACGACAGAGTACAGTCCAATCCAAACTTAATATTATAAACTAGCTGCGCCTCACGGTTTGACCCGTATGCACTACAAAATATACAATGGGCGGCTTTTTGTTAGGTTCATACAATACTAGAGCTTCTGACTGTACCTTTATACTCTCTAGTCCAAAGAGTACTCTAACATTGTACTTCTTACTACTTATCTAAATAAAATGTATCTCTTAGGACTGAGCTAGAAATCTCTGAAATGTAGATTTCATGTTTTAACCGATTTCCGAGAAAAAAAATGAGTTGTTCAGTGTGGATTCGTACCTACATACTTTCTTAATACTATGACTATCCCATTTAGCATGCATAGCATCATCAGCCAATAGGGTTCCCACTGCTGGGACACAGGACTCCTCTCGGAAAGGGATTGGGCCGTAATCTACCGCACGGGCCCAGAGCGGGTTGGTAGACTATTCAATAACTGGTAACTAGGTTCGAAGTTTATTTTAATTACAATTGTTTTTCTGCTACTCACTTCCACTTTAATTTTATTTATTATTTACATGGAAGAAGATTTTGTCCGTATGTCTGTAGTACTGTGAGATGAGCGTATGACTGTCGATTAGTTTTATACTTTTGTTACTGTACTTTGAAATGTGTTTCTGTGTTTCTTTAAAGTATAAATAAATAAATTAAATTAATTAAATTTACATCAACATTTAATTGTCTGCAATTTAAATTCAATGTAACTACAATAACATCATACTGAAGTTGGATTTTACCTGTTGCTTTTTAGCGTAGCAATGAACGGTATGATTCCGAACAACGATACACGCGGCAGTGCCACCGCAGTAGTGTAGTAAAATATTTCCAGAAAATATTAAATTGATACCAAAAAGAAACAACATACACACTCGAATACAAGTGTGCGTGTACAGAGTGTTTCTTTAACGTATCAATTTGATAGTTTTGTGAATATTTCACTAATAATTATGTGTAAAAAAAATTTTTTTTTTTATGTTATTTTTTTTTGCATGTATGGACGCTATACTGTTCCGGGTTACTGAGAACGCCCTTTGTTAGTTATCATACTTTATTATCAATAAAACTCCTAAACTCTGTTTAGTAAAACGAGAGTTGAATTCATATTTTCATTGGAACATTTATGAACGATGAAATACTCAACGTACAAACTTTTTGTTGCGCGGAAATCCGTCACTAAAATGTATGAAACATGGATGTGCTTATCTTTTTCAGCTCAATTATTTTCCCCTTATTCTAGGGTCAGCTTTCAGTCTTACCAAAAAAACACTGCAATAGTTTTTAACTATCCTGTACAATAAGCGTTTAAGATACGTACAATTTTATTATCTGATCATTAGACCTGCTGCCTGAAGGCCTATCCACTGCTGACGTCATCATTTCTGCTGGATATGTCCAGCAGTGGACGTCTTTCGGCTGAAATGATGATGATGAGACCTGCTGCACTTCCACATATGCCTATCTTCGGTTCCCATGATCGCTCATTAGGTTTTTGCCGTTTTAAATCAGTCTGTCATTGTTCTAAAGAAGTCAACGGGTTCTTGTGTACAAAAAATCATCACTCGTCGTAGGTATCAGTCACCATGCTTACTTTCTGCTTGATGATGATATAAATATTTTTATATTTATTTTGCACGGTAATTGCTGAAAACCACCGCTTTTGACGATAGGTTCGAGCGAAGTCACAGCATTTTGCTGAGCAAAAAAATCTATTCATATTTGTTATAAAAGTAGAATTTGTATTCGGAATTTTGTTTTTTGTTTGTTTTTGTTTGTTGCCATTCGCCAATGTCGCAACCAGTAATTTCTATCAATCTGCCTAGTCTTTCCCCAACTATATTGGGGTCGGCTTCCAGTCTAACCGGATGCAGCTGAATACCAGTATTTTACATGGAGCAACTGCCTATCTGACCTCCACAACAAGAAGGTAAGTAATACGATACACCATGGTAACACTGGTTGTCAGACTTTCGGGCTTCTGACGACCCGTAACGACTGTCAAAAATCACTGAATGACAGCAACCAGTAATTTATTACGCAATATTGCCCCCTTTTTTTTTTTTTTGGTTCGTCATAAATCATCATAATATGACTTCTCCCGCTCTGGGCGGAGCGGAAGGGCGTGTCAGACTCTTACTGACTAAAACCCACCCGTGTTCCTTCAGTTGCCTGTTGCCAGGGGCCCCGGTATCCCTTTCGGACTATTCCGCAACCCTGGCAGGCATCGGTCCTAACGGACCCCGTCAGGTGTGCTGACATGTCTTTGAGGCGCGCGTGGAACACAACGCGCCATGGACCCGGGCCTGGTCCTTATCAAACGGCGAGCTACCCATTGCTCGCCGTCCGCAAGCCCGCGCATGGTGGCCGGGAATCCGCCTGGGATTCCCGACGCCCAGGGTGTCTCCAGCGGTGGCGGTTAGGGGCGTGAGGGCGCAGGCTTTGCCTCCCCCTCACGCGTTCCGCCTCCTCCTTCGCGAGCATCACTGCTTCGCAGCAGGAGGTGACCGCCTCCTATAACGCAATATTGCCCCTGACCTTGACATCAACCTATGAACGAATTTGTCAAACTTTGATTGGTTGGATATGAGGCTTTTGGCTACTTTGAATGTTTGTGCGTTTTGTTTGTGCAGAATAAACAATTCTTCTTTCTTTCTATAGAATTATAAGCATGATAAACTCTTTGATAGCATCTGAAAAGTCAAGGTTTCCTAAAGCCTATCTCTAATCTCAATCGCCATTAAAAGTAGGTCCATTGCATTTTATGGCTCTTTCATTTGGTTCTACAATGTCGTATTTTGTAGGGTGGCCCAACAAAAATCATAGACCTGTTGCCTCCAATGGGTTATTATTAAATCTACCACCTCCAAAACTTCCAGTTCTCAGCCATCAATTGAGCCGCGTTATCTTTATACCGACAGCTTTCTAATTCCAATGGCGAAAGTTACTCGTTCAGCAATGACGTTACAATACGACGCCATTTTGTGCTTGCCTCCCAAAACTTTTACATCCGGTTTGAAAAGTACAATATGGATTGTATTCAATCGAGATACCCTGGTGTCAGTCACTCGTTAGAATCCAGTTTTGGTGAGGTAAGTATTCTTCCTTATACTCCATTCATTTTGTTGTGGTTGATACGATAAACATAGAAACCGGGCAATTTTTTAGCTATATCTTTAAGACCACTAGATCAAACCGTGTAAAAAATGTATTTCTATAATTCTTTAAGAAAGTTTCAATGATACCTAACACAATAAGTTATAAAAACTTCGCTTTTTCTATAAAAAAAAAAATAGTTTGACTGGCGATTTGTGCTCGCGTCTTCGAGACCTAACAGAATGCCAGAATTCAAATTCCTTCATTGCATCAATCTCGAGAAAAACCTCAGTGACATACCGATAAGAAAGTGATGTTAAAAAGGTTCCAATTTTCCCTTTATGGTAATGCAATTCATAATTAATATTTTAGTACAACGCAGAACGCTATTAAATAATTTAATTTAGATTAATTGTTAAAATTAAAAAAACTTTCTAACTTTCAGAATGCTTAACCTTTTTTTTAACTATTTTTTTTTTCTTTACTTTTTTAAAGGGGCTTTTACGCATATCATAAGACAGACCCATCAACGAACTCTTAAAAAAATAGAGGGACGGAGATGTGTATAAATTGGGTACTCAATCACAGATTGGGGGTCTACCAGTACCTCTTAAAGTAGAATTATTTTGATTTAACTTTAGTGTAGGAAAGAGATGGAGCTATATGTTCTGTATTGCTCCATCTCTTGACAGCGAGAGAAAAGTTTTACCTCCTAAAACTATGTGAGGTAGCTGTCAGTAATGTCAACTGTCAGTTCACCACGCATGGCGGAAAGCACTCTGCTTTCCGCCATGCGTGGTGCAATGTGCTTGCACGAAAAGGCTTAGTGTGGTGATGATAACAAGATTCTACACCTTCCATATTGATACGAGAAGTACCCCTTTTGCGAAGACAAACCCCTGGTCAAAAAGTTTCAGTACCAAATACTTATTCCAAACTAGAAAACTTTCACAGTACGGAAACCAATGTGGCAGCCAAGAAAACATAAAACTGCATTGCTTTTTAAACCGTCGCCTGCGAAGTGAATCTTTTTTTTAATCAGAGACGAATCTAGGGTGGCTGTGAATTTGAAAATCTGTTTTAAAATGAATCACTGCATTTAATTGCTACTCGTTTCACCGTACCTAGATATTTGTAGAATTACTTTTGGCGAGTTCTTAATAAGACGATTTAAAAAAAAGGATTGAGCAAGAATGCGCGCTGATTAATTCATGACATGGTGTTTGAATTAAAAATGAGAAAAAAAACAAAAGCAATGACCCATATATGCACAATGCCTAATGAAAATAAAATAATACTTATCGAAGCAAATATTCATGTCATTTTATAATAAAATGGCGTATAAAAAAATAGTTGGCAAAAAAAAGAATCGAATGTTGATTCTTTTTTTTGCCAACTATTTTTTTAACTGTGTAAAATTTATTTGCAGCAGCTCAATCCCAAGCCTTTTTGTCTGTGTTGTACAAGGTCCCAGTATCCCTTTCGGACATTCCCGCAACCCTGGCAGGCATCGGCCCTAGCGGACCCCGCCAATTGTGCTGACAACTCTTTGAGGCGCGCGTGGAACACAACGCGCCATCGACCCGGGCCTGGTCCTTATCGGACGGCGAGCTACCCATTTCTCGCCATCCGCAAGCCCGCGCCTATGGTGGCCGGGAATCCGCCTTGGATCCGAATGCGGCTAGGAAGTTTATTATAAAAACGTATAAATTGGCATCTAAACGAGCCACCTATTTTCTTGAGCCTGGTTGTAGGAACAACAAATCTGTGTTTACTCCTTATATTAATAATATGACTGTAAGTATTTTTGAAATTCATTAAAATTTCTATGTGCATACAAAATATATTTAAAAGGCACAGTCATTATATTAATCTATTTAAATTCGTATCTGTGGGAGGGAGTGTTACGACGAATTTTACTTACGGCGTGCTGCGGAGCTGAGCTTTTTTGACCATTTATCTATATGGGGGCCCCATTGGCTTTCCACTTGCTACATAACCCCCATAGAAGTCGGGAAAATTATTTGTCCGATATCATTAGCTATGAAAGCCTGTGTACTAACTTACTATCCCTAAATATTCAGCTTCTCAATTTGTGTATTGTATTTTCATCTATGCTTGGCGATTGTGAACAATAATTTTATCAAATTTATTTATTTATTTAAAATTCTCGCACTCCTAGTTTGCTCCCAGTGCGCCCCTGTAACCTGTCCAATTTAAATATTTCACAGCTCAAGATCGAACGATCCCGTTCCGCTATTGATAAGAAAAGAAACAAGAAAATATACTGATTTTCCAATCTAGGGGTAAACGAAAACATAGCCTTTGTGACAATATGTACCTACAAGTATTTCAAAGGAATAGGTTACTTTCTGACGAACAATAATGCCGATGAAATATTATTTTGTTTTCACGATATTTTCGATGTCAAAAGGTAGTGAATAAAGTTGCTTTAAGGATGACGACTAAAAATAAAACGTTTTTTCCATCATTTAGGTAGATTATTAAAAACTATTGGAAACGGAATTTTTCTTTTTTTACTAAATAAAAAATAAATTGCGGTAATGCATTGAGTTAAAATGTGGCATGACGTCACCGGTAGAATTTTTTTTTTGTTTGTTTGTTACGCGATTACTCCGCCAATTATGAATCGATTTTGATTATTCTTTTTTGTTTGGTAGGTCATGCTTCCGAGGTGGTCCCATATAAATTTTATTAACTTTGCTTGCGTAGTTTTTGAGTTAGCTTCAATATTACGTATTTTTTCCCACTTAGTCTATGTAGACGATATATTATTTGACTTCGTCACTATTATTTACATAGCAGTATTCGAATTTGTGTGTGGTAGTTACCAAAACGAAAAAGTGAAAATTAAAAAATATTTAGTCCGTCAGTCAATTAATAAATAAAAACGTTTTACAAAAAAAATAACCGACTTCCAAAAAGACCGTAAAAAAAACCGATCCGCTAGGTAAGAATAGATATACTTTTCACAGTGCATCTTCCGGACAGTTTAACCCTTTTTTTACACGGAGTTGAAGCACAGGTAACTTCATAAATAGGTAACTTAATATTTAAGACATCATGACTACGACTTTTTTGCCAATTGAATTTGTTTTTCATTTACCATCGGCATCGCTGATTCAAGTTAGCTTGCTGAGCCAAACAAAAAACGCTAACAATTTCATATCTTGCGAAATACAGAAACATACAGAACTTAAACCTGCGCCAATTAATTAAAATCCATCCAAAGCTCCATTTAGTGCCCTCATTCCAGGAACACTAAACTAACTAATACTAGAAAGGTTTAGTGAGCAATGAAGAACCTGAACGTTTATGACGTCATGAATCTTACGTATTACCTGCACACTTTACTTTGTAGATGGTTTATGGGAGGAACAAGGGTAAATGGGTGATTTATGTCGGAATAGCTGTGTATTTTTTTTTCTTATTCTTGGATGTAATTTGAAGTTATTCAGAAGCTATCGTTAAGCTGAAATACAGGGTCAAATTGAATAAGCTAGGGAAAAGAAACTCCGTATACATTTTTTTTTTTACCACTTTACCAAAAAAAAATCTCTTCTGATATTTTTTTTTTTGTTTATGTAAAAGGAGTATTTTAGCGTACTCTATTAGTTTCGTAGATTATAAAAAAGCACAATAGTTTTAGAGTACGATTGGTATGGTATGGATATCTAAACATGTTGAGATATCCATACCATACCAATCGTGTGGCGGTACCTACATCGCCACATGCGAACTACGCATCAAAGACCTGACGTCAGACAGACGTAACATAAATCCTGCATCGCGCAGTTAAAGTTTACCGTGCAGTGGACATATATACAAGAACCCAATATCAATCGTTGGGCAGTTGCCCGCCAGACACAACACTCGTCTGGTCGGAGGATCCTCCCTTTTCGAGTATGAGTGAACTTTACTCCCTGTTCCTCATACCCCTAAAATCGTACTCTAAAATAGAGTAGGTATTGTACTCTTTTATAAGCCAAATGCGTGCACCACACACAGTGAAGGGTTCCGTAGTTGGTATTAATTTTATTTTTTTAAATTAATCCCAAGAACAAACTTTAACATTGAAGTTGAAAAATATGTTCTCATACATTTCAACTGCAAATGTCAGTTAAAAATCATACTTAGTTGTGATAGTTTTCTTTTTAAATTTGTTATATTATAAACTACTGCCGTGATTTTTAAATCCGCAATAACCATTTAGCTGGCAACCTGGGATATTTGGCTCTAACAAAAATTAGCACTATAAAGCTTAATATTTCGCAAAAGGATCCCTGAATTTAAAAAAAAAATGTTTTCTCACACCCACACGACACCCCATAAGCCCACAACATGGAACAGTTGAGAAAAAAAAATCATCCCCACTTTACGTGTAGGGACGAGAGGTACCCTACAAAAAAATATTTTTTTACCTATTTGTGTGTTTAATTTAAAGGTACCCATGCCAAATTACAGCTTTCTAGTAATAAAATTCTCTGAGCCATACACACATGGTGTAGCAGCAGCGGTGAGGTTTGGTGAAAACTGAAGGTTTTTATAGACTGTGTTGAGGATTTTCAATAAAACGAGGCGTTAGCTTTAACGAACAAATTATGTCTATTAGCCATCTTGGTTTTTACAACATTCAAGGAGAGGGGTGTGGGAACAATATTTTTAATTAGCACCAATCATTGTCGCGCGATAGGTATGACGTAGCGTATGGTACCGTTTGTTGCCTCGAGATGTCGCTATCAGTCCCTAATGTGCAGCAATGGAGTAGGAGATCACAACATGCCCCCGGCCTTGGAAGCAGTGGCTTTCAATGGTCTTCAGTCACTGCATCAGTGTCGATCACGTCCTGTAGTAGCGGAGAAATCTTGGTAAATGCGCGCCTCACCACGCCCGATGACGTCTGTATATCAGCCACCCGGGATATATCCTCCATCCTTTCCTGGCATAGTGCAAAGGACACGTCCCAAATGCCACTTCAAAGGTGGAAGGTATCCTTAATAACAACTAAGGAGTTTGGTTTGAGCTCGTCCTTATTCGCCGTCCATTTTGTCCGCACCTGCAGCTCGGAGATGAATTCCTTCGCCCATCGGTTCCAGAAGTGTTGGCGTAGTTGTTCTACCCTTTGGTATCGTTGGAGACGACTAGCAGGAACGTCGCGTAGGTCATCGCCGGCTGGCGCAGTCACTGGTCGGCCAATAAGGAAGTGTCCGGGAGTGAGCGAAAACTATATCGGTTTCTTGTCGACTACAGAACCATAAAAGCCAGAAAAATTATGAGTAAAAATTTGTAGGCCAGCTACAAAAATTTATAAAGAGTTTTTAATAAATAATAAGCCATTTACTGCATTTTGAGAAACCATTCTGATCATCATGCAGAAGATCTTCATCAGATCTTCACCATTTTTTTTTAGACCTACCTAATGTTACCAGCTTTCAAATAAAAAAAGAACCATCGTTATCGGATCTCATAAGGCGGAGATGTCCAATGGGGGCTAATGGATATCTCCGCCTTATGAGATCCGATAACGATTTCGGTTCTTTTATTTATTTTTGCCCCATTTTGGACGAAGCCCTCCAATCAAAAATCCCCGACGACTAAAAATTACAAAAAAATCGTTATACCTGTACACCAAATTTCGTCCAGATCGGTTGTAAAATACGACCTGTAGACGAGTACGTACAAACTGACAAACTTGCCGATTTGATGCAGAGACGCTGCGCTCGCTACGCTCGGTCAAAAATGTAGGCAACCCTATCACGTCGTGCTTAAAGAAATTTTGAAAATTTCGAAACAAGAGTCCAGAAAAATATGTGACTGGAGAAAAAAATAACAGTTTTCTTTTATGCATGCCATATCTATGGTAATGGTAAGTAACTAAAAGAGTATTTATCCGGCTCGAAGGACCACATGTAATAACTCCACCCAAGGTCTTCAATAAAATTCGTATTTGATGCTATAACACAGTATATTATCGTATTACACCAATACAGAAACTTCAACACAAAAAATATAAAATTTCTAAATTACTTATAGTTTAATCGGTAACGAAACCATACCGCGATCTAAATCGACGCCAACGCCATCTAGTTAGAAAACGGGTACTAAATTTGAACAAACATGAAATTAAATAAGATATGGTTTAACATTCCGCCCACCAAGGACATGCTCGAATGAGTTGTCCTTTAAATTAAAGCCGCCCACCATGAGGTCAAGGGGGTTATAAAATAAGAAAAAAAAACAAAATGAGATACAAAAAACAACCATATCAATCACAGGTTGGCAATACACAGAGTTTACAAATTGGTCTTTTAAGTACAGAACCATTACACTTTATGGTCACCACTCGTGTGAGTCCGTCCGAACCAGGATGCTTTTCTAAAATTCTACCCATTAACCATTTGCCTGGAGGTAGATTGTCCTCCTTTACAAGGACGATATCACCAATATTCGGCTCTATTTCTTTTTGCGACCACTTATAACGCTGTTGCATTGAAGTTAAAAATTCTCTAGACCATCGTCGCCAAAAATCTTGGGTCATTTTTTGTAAAAGTTGCCATCTCCTCAACGTGCCAACAGAGCTATGCTCGTAATTGCGTTCCGGCAAAAGAACCGGAGGTTCCCCGATTAAAAAATGACCGGGTGTAAGCGGCATTGGATCATCAGGAGTTTGTGGAATTTGAGAAATCGGTCTTGAATTGAGGCAAGCCTCGATCTGCACAAGTAACGTGGCCATTTCCTCGTAGGTAAGAGTGGAATCTCCAATGACGCGCTTCATATGAAATTTTGTGGACTTGATGCCGGCTTCCCATAGTCCACCGAAATTTGGGGCATGGGGAGGGATAAAATGCCACTTGACACCTTTACAACTGAGCCAACTTCTAATTTCATTAGCGATCGCCGACTGTTCAGCAGCGACTAATATCTGCAGTTCCTTAGCTGCGCCTACGAAATTTTTTCCGTTGTCGCTCCAAATATCACTGCAATGGCCTCTTCTAGCGACAAATCTCTTGAAACCGGCTATAAAACCTTCAGAGGTAAGGTCACTAATGGCTTCGATGTGCACTGCTCGAGTAACCATGCACACAAATAGGCAGATGTACCCCTTGTAAGCCTTATTGCCACGACCCTTGGACACCCGAATGTTAATCGGTCCGGCGAAATCAACACCTGTATGCAAAAACGGCCTTGCCGGAGATACTCTACAGGTCGGCAATTGACCCATGAGTTGATTTTTAAACGTCGCTGAATGCCGAACACATACTACACATTTACGTACGAAAGCCTTTACCACATTTTTTGCAGATAGTATCCAATATCGTGTGCGTAAATAGTTTAACATTAATGTTGGACCTCCGTGAAGAGTAGTTTTGTGAGCTTCGCAGACGAGTAGAGTAGCGAAGTGATGGTGCTGTGGAATTATAATAGGATGCCTCATGCTTACTGACAGTTGAGACTTATCAATTCTTCCTCCTACTCTTAAAATTCCTTGCTCATCCAACATAGGACATAAAGGTCGTAATTTGCTCTTCTTACTTACACTTCCTGTCTTCTTAATGTTTTCTATGTCGTCCTTAAATTCTTGTTCTTGACATTTTTTTATACAGATTTCCAGAGCGGCTGTCAATTCCTCACTTGTCAGGTAAGTATCTTTGTGTTGCTTAAATCTTAAAAATCGTCTACAATATGCGACTACTCTGATCAATTTTTGAAATGATGAATATTTTGTCCACAGCCCATCCTCAACATTTATTGTCACATGTGCTTTGACACTTTTCGATGATTTTTCTTCGAGTTTAGTTGACATCGAGTTTGGTTTGACGTAGTCGATTGGTTCTTTCTTTAACCACAACGGACCGTGCTTCCACAGAGGTGACTGTGACAATTCTGAAGGCGTCATACCTCTTGACGCGATATCTGCAGGGTTGTGAGTAGATTTCACATGTCCCCATTGATGATTATCCAAACAACTCACAATTTCGGACACCCTATTACCAACAAATGTTGTCCAGCGGCTGGGATGACTGCTGAGCCAAGCCAGAACAACAGTCGAATCTGTCCAACAGTGGATACTGTCTTTGGGTATTACTAGTAACTCAGCTACCTCCACAATCAACTTGGCCAACAGAACAGCACCCATCAACTCGAGACGAGGAATAGACAGTTGCTTTACCGGAGCAACCTTGGTTTTTGCCGATATTAAATTAATTTTAATATTCCCGTCAGCGCCAATTATCCTTAAATACGTAACAGCTGCATACGCTACATTAGAAGCGTCACAAAACCCGTGTAGTTCTACAACTACATCATCTTCTCTGGATTCAACCCATCTTGGTACATGAAACTCAGGTAAGTTTAATAGTTCCTTTTGATATGTTTGCCATTCTTTTAATAGGTCTTCAGGTAATCGATCATCCCAATCGATCCCTGCAAGCCATATCTTTTGAATCATTATTTTTGCCGGTATAACACACGGCGCTACCCACCCTAAGGGGTCAAACAGTCGTGATACGTCTGATATTACTTTTCTTTTTGTTACAGATGCAGGCTGCGGAAATGTTATTGAATATCTGAAACTGTCAGATTCTCTATCCCAAGAAAGTCCTAGTATTTTAACCACCTCGTTTAGTTTTATCTCCACTATTCCTTCCTGATTTGTACCTTCTCCCAATATTTCCTCTGCTAATTCCTTGTTGTTTGTCATCCACTTCTGTAACGGAAACCCACCCTTTTCCAGTAGTTTTTTCATATCCCTGTGAATCCTTTTTCCATCCTCTACAGTTTGACATCCTGACATATAATCATCTACATAAAAGTCACTTTTTAATGTTTCAGATACCAGCGGAAACTCAGCTCCCTCATCGTGTGCAAGCTGCTGCAACGACTTCACGGCCAGGTAAGGTGCGGATGCAGTGCCAAAGGTAACTCTCAGCAACTCATACTCCTGTATTTCAGATGCAGGGTCACTCCGCCAAAGTAGTCTCTGAAAATGTGTGTCTTCAGGAGCGACCTTGATCTGCCGATACATTTTTACAATATCTGCACATAATACAATTGGATACGTACGCCATCTCATGATGATATGACGTAAGTCCGGTTGTATTGTAGGACCTACCATCAAGGTAAGGGATCCACCGTTAAAACCTTTAGAAGAAGCGTCGAACACAACTCTGACCTTGGTAGAGGTCTTATCCTCGCGAACCACTGCGTGATGAGGCAGATAGACTGCTTCTGACTGCTTAGTATCAGTTTCGCGAGACACTATCTTCATGTGTCCAAGGTCAAGGTATTCTTGAATTACATCGTTGTATTTTCTTTTGATCTCATGATCTTTCTTGAAACGCTGTTCAAGATGATGGAATCGTTTCAATGCGATGTCTTTGGTGAATCCGATTTTATTTCGTGGATCGGATTCGCGAAATGGAAGCTTGACTATGTATCGCCCGGTAGCGTCTCGTCGAGTAGTACGACTGAAGAATTCTTCGCATAGCTGTTCTTCGTGGGTAAGTATCTTTTTCTTATTAGTAACATCCGATTCGATCTCCCAAAACTGTTTGAGCATATCATTGTCACTGAGTTGTGAATGCATACTAACTAGAACCTTGTGACAATTTGCTGAATTGAGATCGCAATCTGTGGGTGTTAGTCCAGACAAAATCCATCCCAGGGTTGTGTTTTGAGCAATTATGGGCCCTGGAGAGTGTTTGACTAAACCTTCTTTGAGAACTTGGCTATAAACTTCTGCTCCAAACAAAACGTCGATTTTGTTTGGAGTGTGGTACTCTGGATCCGCCAGAGCTATATCTTCTAGTTGAGGCCAAGTTGATATACATATTTTAGTTGAGGGAATCAACGTTGTAATTTTACGTAACACATATGCTTGAACTTGAATAACTGCATTTGGATCGTGACGTGAATGAATGGTTACAGAAACCATGAATCTAGAGGCAAAAGCGCCTTCGTCACCTCCTATGCCTGAGACCATACTGTTGTTTGGTATTTTCTTTAGTCCTAGCAATTGGACTGCTGACTCGGTTATGAAAGAGGCCTGGGATCCTTGATCCAATAACGCCCTCAGCAATTGTTTACGACCGTTCTGAGTCTGTGCTTCGACAAGAGCAGTCGCTAATAGAACTCGATTTGGGGAAATCTTTGTAGAAAG
Organism: Lithophane ornitopus; assembly: GCA_948473465.1. Lineage (NCBI taxonomy): Eukaryota > Metazoa > Arthropoda > Insecta > Lepidoptera > Noctuidae > Lithophane > Lithophane ornitopus. Next base: position 11,614,487 of record OX419637.1, on the reverse strand, counting down.
GTGTGTTGCTATGGTTGAAGTCTCCGATTCCTTTGCCGTACCGGAAGCAGTTTGCAGTGTTGACACTGCTGATTTGACAGCTACTGCCTCTACCGGATGGCTATTGGGTGACGATGATCTTGAAGATGCCTTGGGGTGTAATAATGAGTGGTGTCTACGCTTGCAAATGTGACATGATGTTTTAGCACGACAATACTTAATTGAATGATTCGCGCCTAAACAATTGTAACATAAATTGTGGGTTCGGACAAACTCACTTCGAGATTGATAATCTTCTTTACTAAACAGTTTACAATTACTTATATAATGATCTTGTTTACAAAATGGACATATAATTTGTACAGGGTTGTTACTATTTGATTTGACTGCGTGAAACACCTTTGGTTTACTATCTGTGGACTTTTGCTTTGACTTGGACGTGTCTAAGTACTCCAAAGAGCGAAACCTTGACTCTAAAAATGTTTTAAATTCTTCAAAAGTTGGTAATTTTTCATCTGCACAAATTCTCAATTCCCACAACTTTCGCGATTCACTGTCTAGCTTAGCGCTTATTATATAGATGACTATAGCGTCCCATGATTTAACATCAATTCCGAGAGTACTTAAGCCTTGCAAACAGTCCACAGTGGTGTCCAATAATTCTTTAACCGCAGTTGATGACTCTGTTACATTTGATTGATTTATCAATCTCTTCAACATAGAATTAGACAAATATCGTTTATTATTATAGCGTTTAGTTAACATTTGCCAACATTCCTGATAATTTGCAGCTGTCACAGGAGTGTGACGCAACAATTGTTCTGGCTCACCCGATAAATGACCTTTCAAGTAATGCAGCTTTTGTACATCGTCAATAGAATTATTTTTGTGGATAAGTGATAAAAACAAATCACGGAATGAAGTCCACTCCGTATAATTGCCAGAGAAAGTAGGAATAACTACCTTAGGTAATTTCACATTCGTATATGTGTTGGACGATGACTCTTTATCTACACTTGCCTTTGTAGGTGTTAGTTGTTTAATAGACTCTTTCAACTCTGATTTATAAGTTATATAAATATCCTCAGTATTGTCATATATCTCCGAAGTAAAGTATTCATGTTCCAAATCTAATTTTTCTACTATGTTCCTGTGCGTTTTTATGAAATTAGACCACAGTTGTTCTAATGCTTCCAACCTTGTTTCTAAATAAGACAATGTTATCCGGTCTTTAGGAGATTTTTTATAATTTATTCTACCTTTTTCAATATTTCTCTTGTTATCTAGTTGAAAGTTAATTAATGAATCCATGCTTATAAAGTGCTATCAAACTATTGAATCAATTCACAAACAAAATCAAGTTGCACAAGAACACAAATTTTACAAGTGTAAACTGATGAAATTATTCTAAGTCTATGACACCAACAGAAAATTTTACAAGTGTTTTTAACTTAAACTTTTTAGAAAATCGGGCATAGGTTCCCCGTCTGTTCACTTTTTCCTTAAATATTCTAAGTCTAAAACTACACAAAATTATTCTAAGTCTAATTATCTACGTTAATATTAAAGTTCCAAATCTTGATAATTTCACAAGTAAATAATTGTACTCACGGTTTTATTTTCTTAATTCACAACACGACACTCACTATTACTGCTTCTATTTGTTTGCTGCTACCGCTCGCCAGGGGGCGCGCAGTACTCTCTCTGCTTTGATGCTCAGCTACTTGGGATGCCACTTCCACTTTTTCTAGATCCGGTTGCCCACACTCGGGATGTCCGGAAGCCCGCAGAACTTTCTGCGGTGGCGCCCTCTGCAGGCGACGTCCTCAGAAACACTCAGTCTCCGCAGACGCGCCCTCTTGTGGCGATCCACCACTGCTTTCTGTGCTGATACACAAAAACTCGGTGCACTATAATACGCACTGACCCGGTATCGAAGGACCATGTAATAACTCCACCCAAGGTCTTCAATAAAATTCGTATTTGATGCTATAACACAGTATATTATCGTATTACACCAATACAGAAACTTCAACACAAAAAATATAAAATTTCTAAATTACTTATAGTTTAATCGGTAACGAAACCATACCGCGATCTAAATCGACGCCAACGCCATCTAGTTAGAAAACGGGTACTAAATTTGAACAAACATGAAATTAAATAAGATATGGTTTAACAACAAATAAGAAATTATTTGGTTCGGGAATGCAAAACTCCTGGGGCATGGTGAATTTTACTTGACAACCGAACCGAGTATTATAATGATTTTTTTGTGTAGTTACCATTTTTGCTATTTGATGTAGGTATTGCCTCAGGGTGCGTGCAAGGCTTGGATACCGGTTAAATTTTAAAAAGGTTATGATGTACTTGACGCCAAAACGTTTACATTAGGTCTCGTTCGCATAACCGTTTTATTAACCGGTATTCTCAAGAAATTTTTTTCTCTAATTTTATTTTACATAAAATTATTTGAAGCCTCTGACTCCTGAACTAGGTGTACCTGTATGTCAGGAGTCGCCCTCTCCCATTTTATTTGGCTTAGATATTAGTAAAATACAATAGACGTAGATATATTTAGTAACCTATTCCGCTTGACTATTCTTCAAGAGTCCTAAAAAACCCTGTAAGAAATCGACACGTGTTTCACCTCTCAACGAGGCATCCTCAGGATGACGATTGACCAATTGCAAACCAGAACGCGACGAGTTACCACACCGAGCGTTTTTTATGGTTTTCTAACCGATCTTTTCCGTTACAGATCCGCCTTAAAGAATTATCTGTTTTAAAAGCTACCCTTATTTCATTTCTAAACAAAGTTTTTGAAACCCTATCACTAATTGACCCTAAGTATATCAAACTACCTATATATTGATTTGTTTTTTCTGGAGGCAATTAACTATCTTAGATATTAGTGTCAACAAGAATAGACAAACACGTGTGCTACAAAATACACTTTTAAAAGAAGTAAAAACAAACTAAAATACAATAACATAAATGAAAAGTACGAAAAAATATTCAAAAAATATCAAAAATTATATTTATTCTAAATTATATATGTCGTGCTGGATGTTTGTGGAAGGAGTGTAGGTGTGCGTGTGGGTGGGTTCCCGTTCGTGTATGCGTATTAGTAGGTGTGTGAAAGAAGGCTATGTTCTATGTAGTGTTCTTTCTTATGTGTTCCTTTGTAGAATGAGATCAGTTATATATTATTTTCTCTACATCCTCATAATCAAGAGTAAAGAGCCAGTTCGTGGTATTTATTCGGTATCAATCGAATTTTTTTGGAATTGAATATTATTTGCATGCCCATGAGACGGTAGAATATGGAGGACTACTTTTTAAGAAAACAACTATGTACGAATTACCCATGTTTGCAAAAATAAATGATTTGATTTGATTTGATTTGATTTGATTTGATTTGACTTTAAGTTTACATTTTTGTAGTGTTAGCGGATAAAAATTTAAGATTCTATTAACTTTGTTATATAAATATACAGAAAGAAAAGCGTTTTGTCATCTTGCAAAAGCCGTGCGACATTTAACAGATTCAATTATATTTGGAGTTGTTCGCCTATTTTGAAGTTTACCTGGATCATATCGATACGTGTTTTTTAGTGATAATCTGGAAAATAAAAAGTTGTCTTATTGTAAATACCCGGCACAATTCGTATAATGTCTTAGTGGGAAATCTGTATGGTTTGAATGACATTGTTTTTAGAAGGAGGAGGATTATATAAAGGATTTTTCTGATTAACCGGTGTAGAGCAATAAAAACCGGTTAATACGGACGGGCGATAAACGAAACGTCGCGTGCTGTTCAGTTTTTATTTAGTAGAATGAATAAACCGGTTAATTTAGGTTAAAATTAAGTTCTTGAAACTTTCACGTTCTTAAGAAAAGTTCGGTACCGAAATAAACCGGTATATTTAAACCGGTTACGAGGCTTGTGTACGTGATTATTGCGTACTTCAGAGCGCCGCTGGATGACCGTGTGTCGTGATTTCTTAGATTTAATTTAAAGAATACGCGCCGAACCTGCGCTCGCATTCTGTGTGTTGACATCCATAATAATTCCTTGAATTACAATTTATTATGCCCGCCGTACTCCCGCTCCCGCTCTCGACACGCACCGCCTTGTGTGTGTTTTGAGCTTAAAGTAGAACAATATAAACAAATGTTGTCACGTGCATGTCACGTAGAATATTGTAAGGTTCACTCGACTATTTACGGACTTCAAATAAACTTTTTCTCATAAAATCGTGTGTAAGATTATCAAACATTTCAGACAAATGGCTGGCTTTGTATTTTTGTCAAAAATAGTCCTAGAAATAAAAAAAAACAGCTGATCCAGATTCTAAACCTACAAAAAAGTACTAGGACTGCAGAAACATCAAGAGATCCTAGGCCCAATCGTACACAACAAAATAAACAACCACGACGGAGTTTCATTGCTCCAATAAATTTCTCTGAAAACTATAATAAATAGACTCCATTATTTAACGTGGTCCTATAGCATCTTGGACACTTTTATATTGGCTTTAGAAGGCTAAGTCAGTCTTTTACGGTTCATGGACGACTTGATGTGTAAACGGACCCGTATTTTTTAACCGACGTCTTCAAAAAGGAGGAGGTTCTCAATATCGTCTGTATGTTTTTTTTGTATGTTTGTTACTCGTTTTCTCCGCCAATTATGAATCTATTTTGATGATTCTTTTTTTGGTATGGTATACTTCCGAGGTGGTCCCATATAAATTTTATTAACTTTGCTTATGTAGTTTTTGAGTAAGCTTCAATATTACGTATTTTTACCACTTCGTTTATCTAGACGATGTTTTCATTTACTCCTTCACTGTTATTTACATCAGCTAGTGGTATTAGAATTTGTGTGGGGTAGGTACCACAACTAAAAAGTAAAAATAAAAACTTTTTACAAAAAAAAAAAAACAACTTCCAAAAAAAAACACTTAGAACTGAAAAATAACTTTAATTTCGGAAGTCGGTGGCAAAAAACGAAAATTGAAAAGCAAAGACACCGACTTCCGAAATTAAAGTTATTTTTCAGTTTTGAGTGCTTTTTTTGGAAGTCGGTTTTTTTTTGTACGTTTTCATCATTACAGTCCGGCCTTTGAGAGAATGCGTTTTTGACACCTGTCAGTTTCTTACTAACGAATGTGTTTTGCAAAGATTCTTATTTGCTCAACTGTTGATTGGCCTTTAGAAGGCGGATAACAATTAAAATTCTATTGTTTCTCATTAGCAGTGATCGGAAAAAGGTGAGCTAAAATACCGAAAGTTCGAAAAAGAACAGAGACATAGTGGAGACGCCTTACGACAAAATATTTTTTCGGGACTGATGTCCCGAAAAAATGTTAATGTAAATTACATTAGCTTCCGCGCTTACTTACATCGTTCAAACGAAGATAAGGAGATTAACTTAATTTTTTGAAAACAATAAATTGGGCATACTCTGTTTTTTAAACAGGAAATGAATTCGATCGTTGTTTTACTTTATTAATTTTGGTTGTACTTAAGTGATTCCCGAAACCCCGACATTAGTCCCGAAAAAATACTTTAGTCGTACGGAAGTCTCCACTTTTTTGTCTCTGTTCTTTGAACTTTAGGTAGATTCGACTGTCATCCCTCCCGTACCGCGCAGCTACCTCAGGAACAGTCTCCGTTAAGGCCGTACCCTACCTCAGTTTTTATCTCGCTCGCACCTCTCGAGTGGGGTGCTGGCGGCTCTCAAGTCTCGAAAAGTTTAGGTAATTGCTTTTTACGGTGAAAATAATGGTAGGTAATTAAAAAAAAATTAAAAACATACGACCTGCTTTATAGTTAGTTCAGTAATTATGCAAAGTTTCATGATCAAATTTGATTTTTTTTTTTAATACCAGCGGTTTCTAGTTCGGTTTAGGGTAACTTTGATTTTTTTTTCTATAGAGAAAATTTTATGTAATCGTGTTTTCGCCAAACATAGGACCTAGCAACAATCCTCAACTTTAACATATATTTATTTCAAAATTAATGCTGCAGTATTTTCAATTAAAAGCGGAAAGCAATAAATGAAGGCATTTTGTAACAGAACTAGCCAAATAGTCAGGTCACCCTGGGCGTCGGGAATCCCAGGCGGATTCCCGGCCACCATAGGCGCGGGCTTGCGGACGGAGAGCAGTGGGTAGCTCGCCGTCCGATAAGGACCAGGCCCGGGTCGATAGCGCGTCGTGTTCCACGCGCGCCTCAAAGAGATGTCAGCACACCTGACGGGGTCCGTTAGGACCGATACCTGGCAGGGTTGCGGAATAGTCCGAAAGGGATACCGGGAGCCTGGCAACAGGCAACTGAAGGAACACGGGTGGTTTTTAGTCAGTAAGAGTCTGACACGCCCTTCCGCTCCACCCAGAGCGGGAGAAGTCATTAGATGATTTGCCAACCAAAAAAAAAAAAAAAAGGCGTTCTTTAGTTCCCGCCAACCCCCAAAAGAAATGCGAGTTTATTTTTTGTACATTGTTTAAACAACGGAAGGATCCAACCAAAAACCCACCATTAAATGCCCACAGCTGGCGTTAAATCATTGTGTATATACTAGACTAAGATAAGTCCCTGTACGCGGAATTTATATCCTACAGTAAAAAATGTGATCCCCTTGCGTCGGTTAAACTGAGATACATTGTGTGAGGATTTTATATTGTCCTTCTTTTTTTCTTATCTTTATAGCTGTAAAACTTGGAGTGTAAGTAGGTTTGGTAGTAGCCACTCGTAGCAACCTTTGGAAAGATTCGTGATTTACTACTGATAAAGCAATCAAGCTGACTTCACACTATAACATAGCTTAGCATAATCAGCCTATAATGTTCCCACTGCTGGGGCACAGGCCTCCTCTTTGTGAGAGGGAGCGGGCTGTAATGTACCACGCGGGCCCAGCGCGGTTTGGTAGATGTCACATGTCTTCGAATTTTTGTTTCTAGGACATGCCGGCTTCCTCACGCTGTTTTCCTTCACCGTTTTGAGAGCAGTTTTGAAACATTATAAAATATTTTTTTAAACTTTTCAGAATATTTTTCAGTGAAGCTGACTTCACACTATGCGATATACATCTCGAGATATAAATTAATATCGCTCACCGTACTTTTAAATGGAACCGTTTACACTGAGATGTAATATTATATTACTCTCTTTTGTTATCTCGGGATATACTATACATTAATAGGTATCTCATAGTGTAAAGTCAGCTTCACTGAAAAATATTCTGAAAAGTATTTTATAATGTTTTAGTGTAAAAGCAGTTTAGGTAGGCCATACCAAATGATTTGGGACTGAGAAATAACTATCAGAGAAATCGATTTAATAACTTCCTAGCTTTTTCCAAGTATGTTGGGATCGGCTTCCAGTCCAACCGGATGCAGCTAAATACTAGTATTTTTTCATGAAGCGACTGCCTATCTGACCTTCACAACCCAATAACTGGGCAATACGATACCCCTTCGTAAGACTGGTTGTCAGACTTTCGGGCTTCTGAGGACCCGTAATGACTGTCAAAGATCCTCGAATGAAAGCCGTGCTTTCCGAGGCACGGAGGAGTCTCGGTATGTAAAGATGATCACCCATCCACGGACTACTCCCGGCAAGGATAGCTTAACCTGATGGATCGACCCGTGCGGCTGTTTATTACTTAGCCACGAGCTTTTTACAACGAGAGTTTACTAAATTACATTACAAAATTAAAATGCTTTCTTAGGTACAGTTGAAAAAACTATGCAGCCAATTATAGGTCTTAGCACACATATGAACTCGAAAACAGATCGTAACCATATTAACTCGAGCTGTTTAGTATTCTTTGTATGAAACTCCCTACTGAAAAGCACACTCATCGGAATCGTAACGTAAACGATTCACCTCGGGACAAACTCACGAACCGCTGTGTGACGTGGTGGCGCGTGGTCAACCAGCGGTCCCCGCGCTTTCGGCTGGTCGTCACTGCGCTTAGGCTGAGTCCTGAGTGACGGCGCACCACGCAGGCGGATTGCGGAGCGGATTTTGAAAGTTGATGCGTGCGCGTGTGTCTAGTGGTCGTCCTGAGTGATGGCGCACCGCCGTTGTTGTTGTTGTTGTTGCAACGAACCCAAAGACATGACATTGTAATAACGTCCTGTCAGAATATTAATCAACGATTAATTCGTTCGGTTTTTGAGTGCATTTCCAATATAAAGTGAAACTTAGTGCTATCGAATGATACTCATTGTTATAGTATATGGATAACATAGTAATTAATGAGGATTATGAATTTGATTATTCGATCTCTTACGTATACGTTCATACAAAGTTATCGCGGCATGTATAATGAGAAACGTCAAATGCGCCGTCAAATGCGCGCGCCCGCTCGCACTCCGGACAAGTTCAAACATCTCGAACATTTGTTTTATCCGCCGTTCATTCCGCCTGCGCGGGGCGCCGTCACTCAGGACTCAGCCTTACGCCTCTCCGTCGCCGCGCTTGCGTCTTTTCGTCCACCCTTGCCCCTCTCACCCCTCCCGCGGCCATTCAAACTGATCTGGTGCCAACCAGGTCAACCAGCGGTTTACAAGCCGTAAGCGCGGCGTCATCTAGCTGTAGCCGAATCGACGTATCGGAGCTGCTGGTCCGCTTTGGTTACGTGCTTACGTTAGGTTGACACCTATTTAACGGCGAGGCGACAGGCGACATGGTGACAATCCCTTTCCGAGTTGATATGTATGCTATGACCTTCAGAATGTATAAATCATACTGTAAGTTTGCGTAAGATATCTATTATTATAAGTCGGTTATAATGATTAGATTCTCTGAGAGAATAAAAACATTTTACAAAAATAAAACCAACCGGTAGGTGTCTTTGCTTTTCAATTTTCGTTTTTTGCCACCGACTTCCAAAATTAAAGTTATTTTTCACTTTTTTGTGTTTTTTTTGGAAGTCGGTTGGTTTTTCTTTGGAAATATATTTAATTTTTCACTTTTTAGTTGTGGTACCTACCCCATACAAATTCGAATACCACTACCTGCTATGTTAATAACAGTGACGGAGTCAAATAATATATCGTCTATAAAGACTAAGTGGGAAAAATACGTAAAATTTAAGCTAACTCAAAAACTACGCAAGCAAAGTTAATAAAATTTATATGGGACTACCTCGGAAGCATGAACTACTATCCAAAAAAAACCTACATCAAAATTGATTCATAATTGGCGGAGTAATCGCGTAACATATACACAAAAAAAACAAACATACAGACGAATTGAGAACCTCCTCCTTTTTGAAGAATTCGTTTAAAAACAACAACCCAGAAATCAACTACCCCAACAGATTCTGGTCCTGTTTCAATCCAAAGCTAATAAATATCTCCCCAACTCGACATCGTTTCCGAGAGAGGTGTTCCGACTGCCAATATTGTATCCACCAATTTATTGGAAGGCGTGGATCAAAACAATATTAGACCAACACTGTCCTCTGGTCCGATGAAGCGGTAAATTGAACTCCGTAACTTGGTTGGTGTTAGATTGTGTCCGTTCATGAAAGCTGAGGATGTTTGGACGCCTTTGTTTTTGAGCATGGACTGAGAATTTCTTCCGGATGCTGATAAATAACTTTTTTTAACGCAAAATTTCTTAAACACTAACGTGCACCAATTCTAGAGGCCGACCGAAAATTGGCGAAAAGGTTGCGAGTACGCTTGCATTCGATGTACCTAAGTGAAGCGCATCTATGTATGCGTTCGATTTTGCCCGTTGTATGGTATAGAGCCGACCTTCAGTAACTATCTATTTTTACCCGACTACGGCGAAGAAAAAAGGAGGGTTATGATTTTGATCGGTATGTATGTATGTATGTATGTTCATCTGTTCCCTCATATCTTCTAAACGACTCATCACAATTTGACAAATGAGGTATCGTTGGAAGCGTCTTAATTGTCCGCTGGTTATAGGCTATGTGACGTCGCATTTAATGGCGTCCTGGCAAAAAAAAATGGCGTCCTCTAGAGGAAATAGAGTCAGGAACAAAAAAAAAAAATTGTTTAATCGTACCATGTTGGGTATCAAATGAAAGGGCTTAATGAGCACATTTCAAAAATATATTTATATTATAACCCCAAAAGAATAAAAAGAAAAAAAGTAATGAAAACTAAAACCCAACTACGACTAAAAAGGTATAAACAAGACACCACAGACAGACAAATTAAAAATCCGGAGTCACACGTGTTAGGGCATAAATCGAACAGATTACGTGTGACTCCGGATTTTGAATTTGTCTGTCTGTATCTGTGTCTGTTTATACCTTTTTTCATTACTAAATTTTTGTGTAATTGCTTTGTTTGTCCAAATTCTACGAATTCCTTAAGATATTTCCTCGTCTCGCATTATGTGCTCGAAGAACCACTAAAAGCCCTTTGATGGAGATCTCTGGTCGAGAAATGGAACGACCAACAGGCGCTGATATTTATTAAATCATATTATTGCCATCATTTTGTTATTTATTTAGTTTACTTTCGAGTTTGACAAATAAGATGAAGTTTTCAATTTGGAGCTTAAATGGGATTTTATTGGATGGAATTTTTTATATTATAGATTTTCGTCGTTAATGCGTGTTATTTAAATAACAAATATAATTTTACTTATTTAATTTAAGTACTTGCTTCCACACGCGGCTTCACCCGAGTGGTATGTCAATAAAAAGTAAAAAAAAACAATAGTTGAAATCGCCGATGTCACCCAAAAAGCAGCCTAACTAGAGGGGCCGGACACATCGGCCACATCTCGAATGAGTCATGGGCCAAATCTAACCGTATGGGTCCCAGAAAACGTTCGTCGACATCGAGGCAGATCCAGGAGAAGATGGCGAGACCTTAACACCTACTGACAGGATTGGTCCACACTAGCTCAAGGCAGAGAGGAGTGGAAAGGAGAAAGAAGGGCCTTTGCCCTGCAGTGGGACAAGATAGGCTAAAAATAATAATTCCTAATGGTTCCTGTCTCTGCAGCCCTAACCACCCGTAGCTTGGACCCTGCTCCCGACACCGGCGGACCTCTATTTTTTTTATGATTTTATATTCTAATATTTAAACATGTAATTTATAAGTGGCTTTATGAAATTAAGGATAAAATAATAATTCCTAATGGTTCCTGTCTCTGCAGCCCTAACCACCGGTAGCTTGGACCCTGCTCCTGACACCGGCGGACCTCTACTTTTTTTATTTTTAAATGCTTTTAAATGTTTATATTCAAATATTTAAAATTAATGTAATTTATAAGTGTCTTTATTAAATAAAGAATAAAATAATAATTTGTAATGTTTCCTGTCTCTGCAGCCCTAACCACCGGTAGCTGGGACCCTGCTCCCTAAACCGGCGGACCTCTATTTCTTAACCGACTTCTTCAAAAAGGTTCTCAATTCGTCTGTATGTTTTTTTTTTTTTGTATGTATGTATGTTACGCGATTACTCCGCCAATTATGAATCGATTTTGATGATTCTTTTTTTGTTTGGTAGGTCATGCTTCCGAGGTGATCCCATATAAATTTTATTAATTTTGCTTGCGTAGTTTTTGAGTCAGTTACAATATTACGTATTTTTCCCAATTAGTATATCTAGATGATGTTGTCATTTGCTCCTTCACTGTTATTTACATCAGCTAGTGGTATTCGAATTTGTGTGGGGTAGGTACCACAACTAAAAAGTGAAACATAAAACATTTTACAAAAAAAAAAACCGAACTCCAAAAAAACACTCAAAACTGAAAAATAACTTTATTTCGGAAGCAAAAATCGAAAATTGGAAAGCAAAGACACCGACTTCCGAAATAAAGTTATTTTTCAGTATTGAGTGTTTTTTTGGAAGTCTTTTTTTATTTTGTAAAAAGTTTTTTATATTTTTAAATGTTTTTTAACTTAAGAAATATTTACTTAAAAAAATAAACAAAATAATAATATTTCGTTTATTTTACTAAACAAAATATTTTTTTTTTTTTATATATGTCGGCGCACCCGCACCTCAATACGTCAGCTGTCACTTTATGCAAACGTCAACGCCCATAACGAACACCGAGTACTGGTGAGGTGGCCATCTTGTAAAACGGACATTAGAATCGAATGGTCATAGAGTGCGCACGCAGCCATGTGCTCGGTGGACGTTACGTTTTAATTTAATCTAATTTAATCTTAGTGATCTACAATTGTTCTGTGAAATTATTGATTACAGTATCGAGAATTATAAGTGAAGTGATTATTGCCATAGTTATTTTATTGAAATATTGTCTCCCTACCCGACAATCCACGCCTATTCGAAGATGTCTAACGATTCTGATGTACCTCGGAAGGCTTCATCAGAAGTGGGATGCGAAGGGTCAAACCAACAGGAGACCGCATTCAGCCAAGGAAATAAAGACCCCGGTGCGAGTACCCACGATTTGCTTACCGGCATGGAGTCGATCTTGTCGAGACTGCTAGCAGCAACTACTCACAGTACACAGCCACCGCCGCAGCAACATAATTCCACGCTGTTAGTGAAATTTGATCCTGACGATGCTGAGGCCGATATTGAAGGTTGGTGTAGAATTACTGATATCATAGTCACGAGCCGGAATCTCTCCGGAACCGAGTTGTTACTTGCCTTAATCAACGCGTTGAAGGGTCGCGCTGCATCTTGTCTGACTAAATTGAAAAGTTCAGAAATAGAATGGCCACGTATCAAGGAACTACTACTTGCACGATTTGGAAAACCCATGTTGATGCAGGACTACTTCGACAGCGTGATGAGATTTGAAATTGGGCCCCAAGAGGCCGCTTCTGAAGCAGCTATGCGTTTGTGGAGTCTTATTGAGCGTATACCAAAAGTGGAGATGATTGAAGAGGTCATTACCGGTTTCGTCATATCAGTCCTAAGCCAAAGAAGCTCCTTGATACGTAGAGAGCTCAATTCATACACCATCACAACGAGAGCGCAATTGTGTCGCGCACTTAGTGGAATATCGATTGAAGAGGCGCCATGATGATAATGAAGAGCAACCTTCCAATTTGAAGAAACCACGTATGGCGGCTGATTCAAGATTCGGAGGATCCTGCCACTACTGCGGCCATCGTGGACACAAGATCGAAGACTGTCGCAAGCGTCGCGACGGCGTCACAGTCACAAGGATGCCGGAACGAGAGAGGACAGTAACGTGTTTTACATGTCAAAAACCAGGACATATCAGCACGGCTTGTCCAAACAACAAAGCAGACAAAGAACATCCAGTTAAGAAGGACGTTAACGTCTGTGACCGAAATCTGGTAAGAGGTACGCTGTCCACATCAACGGGTAAGTCAATTCCATTTCTATTCGACAGTGGTTCGGCATGTTCATTGATCAGAAATAACCTAGCAGCCCAACTTCCGGGTTCCGTACGCAAGGACACGGTTTATTTGACAGGTATAGGTGGTGAAGACGTGAAATGCTCTACTCAAATTTTTTGTCGTGTCCATATTCAGGGTATCCCAGTTAGTATATTGTTTCACGTGGTTCCAGATAACACTTTGGTAGAGTCTGTCATTATAGGTAGGGACATTTTAGATCAAGGGTTACATGTTGAAATTAACAACGATTCAATTCGATTTTCATCGCGCAAAAGCATCAACGCCTGCCGAACCGCTGGTCATTTAGATTTTAGTTCGATTGATACAGACTTGGAGGGCGAAGAGAAAGAGCAATTGTTCAGCATCCTGCTTAAATATAGTGAGTATTTTATAGAAGGCATGCCCATTCGTAGGGTCACAACAGGTGAGATGAAAATTGATCTTATTGACCCGCATAAAACGGTGCAAAGACGTCCTCATCAGATGTCGCCATCGGAGAAGGTAGTTGTAAGAGAAAAGATACGGTCACTTTTAGATGCAAACATCATCCGCGAGAGTTCATCGCCTTTTGCTAGCCCTATCGTGCTGGTGAAGAAGAAGGATGGTACAGACCGGTTATGCGTTGACTACAGAGAGCTGAACGCCAACACCCGGCCGGAACATTACCCACTTCCCAGGATAGAAGAGCAGGTGGACCGTTTAAACGGGGCACATTTCTTCAGCTCTCTGGACATGGCTGCAGGCTACCACCAAGTTAGGGTCAGTTCAGAGTCAATCGAGCGTACAGCCTTCGTAACTCCTGATGGGCAGTTCGAATATCTCGCCATGCCCTTCGGTTTACGAAATGCTGCATCTGTATATCAGAGATGCATCAACAAGGCCCTTAACTCTCTGAAAGACACAGAAGCATTGGCGTACATGGACGACGTCCTTTCGCACTCGTCCAGTGTAGGCGAAGGATTACGGCGTCTCGACGCCGTACTCGGGGCTCTGACAGAAGCGGGGTTCTCTTTCAAATTAGCTAAGTGTAAGTTCATGAAAACTGAGGTTAATTATCTAGGATACGTCATACGGGCGGGAGAGGTAAGACCTAATCCTGGAAAAATTAAAGCCCTTTTAGAAGTCCTATTTCCTAAAACGGCAAGACAAGTAAGACAATTTCTAGGATTGGCCTCATACTTCCGACGTTTCATACCTAACTTTGCCAACATTGCCAGTCCCTTATATCCCTTGACCAAACTCAAAGGCCGTATAACTTGGACACAGGAGCATTCGGAAGCACACAAAAGAATTGTTAAGATTCTGTCTTCTGAACCTGTATTGACGATCTTTGATCCCGACAAACCGGTAGAACTCCATACCGACGCCAGCTCTGACGGTTATGGTGCCGTACTAATTCAGAGAGAACAAAATATACCACATGTTGTGGCGTATTTCAGCCGTCGTACAACCGAAGTAGAGTCAAGGTACCACTCGTATGAGTTGGAAACCCTAGCGGTGGTACGAGCGGTTGAATTTTTCCGCCACTATCTTTACGGCCAGCATTTCACAGTCTACACCGACTGTAATTCTCTGAAGGCCTCTAAAGCTAAAACCGATTTATCACCTCGGGTTCACAGATGGTGGGCCTTTCTCCAAGCGTATGATTTCGACATCATTTATAAAGAGGGACGTCACATGGCGCATGCGGACTTTCTATCTAGAAACCCTTTGCCTTCCCCGTCAATTATGGAAGAACCCAGCATGACATCCCTAGATTCAAACCCCACCGAATTTCGTAAATCAGTAAACTTTGTAGAATTACATAATAGTTGGATTCAGGTAGAGCAGAAACGTGATCAGGAAATTCAGAACCTTGTAAGTCAGCACAAGAATGGTGAATTACCAGAAGCAATCGCTCACACTTACGACGTTCGGGACGGTATTCTCTATCGTAAAGTCGACAGAAACAAGGTAAGCAGTTGGCTCCCCATAGTTCCTCGCTCTTTAATATGGACGCTTATAAATCATGTACATGTTGAGATCAAACATCTTGGCCATGATAAAACTCTCGACAAACTATACGAACAATACTGGTTTCCACAAATGTCAAAGAATGTGCAAAAGTTTATCGACTCGTGCATAGTGTGCAAGGCTTCTAAAGGTACCTCAGGGGCACAACAGGTAAGATTGCATCCCATCCCTAAAGTTTCAGTACCTTGGCACACCGTGCATGTCGATATCACTGGTAAGCTTAGCGGTAAGAGTGATAGGAAAGAATATGCTTCTGTCATCATAGATGCGTTCACAAAATATGTCCTCTTAGAATATACTCAAACACTAGATGCAGCTTGTGCCGTGAAAGCCTTAAAGAAAGCTGTATGTCTTTTCGGATCCCCTAAGAAAATTATAGCTGATCAGGGCAGATGTTTTATTAGCTCAGAATTTAAAGGGTTTTGTAATGATCTACTACATCTTATAGCAACTGGCTCTGCCAGAGCCAACGGTCAGGTAGAGCGGGTGATGCGTACTCTGAAAAGCCTACTAACTGTTATCGAAAACGACACCAATAAGGTATGGAGAGACGAGCTAGATGAAGTTCAATTAGCACTAAACAGCACTAGATCTAGGGTCACAGGTTTCACGCCAACGGAACTTATGTTCGGCATACGCGCACAGTCCTTAGGATTGTCCCAAATAGCTTCTAATGTCAGTACCCCTTCGCGAGCTGATCTGGAGGTCATAAGAAGTCAGGCATCAGCAAATATTCTTAAGGCGGCCAGCTCGCAAAAACAACTTTTTAATAGGGGTAAGGCTACGATAAAACCGTTTAGGTTAGGCGATTATGTCTTCATCAAGTGTAGTGAGCGTAATCAGACAAAGTTAGCTAAAAAGTTTAAGGGGCCATTCGTTATAACTAGGGTTTTAGATAACGATCGCTACGAATTAAAGAGCATTGATAGATCTAGGCGAGTTTATAAGTACTCTCACGAAAACTTGCGTGCGGTGCCTAGGGGTTTTGAAGGCCTGGTAGAGATATCTACAACTTTGATCAATGACGAGGATGACGTGTCGGCAGTCGATGGAAGTGGAATTGACCAAATAGAGTCCTCAGACACCGATACCGAGACAGCATCCATTACCAGTGAAAAAACCATTACCGCCAGTTCCGGTACGCTCTCGGCCTCGGAAGACGACCTCCGCATAGTTGTAGAACAAGCGCAAGTACATCGAAGTAAGTGATCTCCACTTGTACGATACATGTCTGTTTTAGTGTTTTAAATTAAAGCTGGTTGAAGGGGCCTCGTACGCCCGGACCACGCTTTGGTAGTTGGTTGAAGGGGCCTTGTACGCCCGGACCACGCTTTGGTAGTTGGTTGAAGGGGCCTTGTACGCCCGGACCACGCTTTGGTAGTTGGTTGAAGGGGCCTCGTACGCCCGGACCACGCTCTGGTAGTTGGTTGAAGGGGCCTTGTACGCCCGGGCCACACCTGGGTAACCGGTCGAAAGGGCCTTGTACGCCCGGGCCGCAGTATAATGGTTGGTCGGAGGGGCCTGGTACGCCCGGGCCACAATATATGGATGGTTGAAGGGGCCTAGCACGCCCGGACCATAGTCAAGTAATTAGGTGAAGGGGCCTAGCACGCCCGATCCAAATTGCGTTGCAATGGCGACTAATTTCAGTCAGGTCAGGAAAGGCCGAGCGTAGGCCAACGTTTATCTTTACTTTTTTTTTGTTGTAACAGGTGGAGAGGAATGACATGCCAGTCTGTAGATGCACGACACAATGCGCACGAGGTCGTGCGATTGTCAGGATTGGCCGTGTCGGCGCACCCGCACCTCAATACGTCAGCTGTCACTTTATGCAAACGTCAACGCCCATAACGAACACCGAGTACTGGTGAGGTGGCCATCTTGTAAAACGGACATTAGAATCGAATGGTCATAGAGTGCGCACGCAGCCATGTGCTCGGTGGACGTTACGTTTTAATTTAATCTAATTTAATCTTAGTGATCTACAATTGTTCTGTGAAATTATTGATTACAGTATCGAGAATTATAAGTGAAGTGATTATTGCCATAGTTATTTTATTGAAATATTGTCTCCCTACCCGACAATCCACGCCTATTCGAAGATGTCTAACGATTCTGATGTACCTCGGAAGGCTTCATATATAAACTATATTTGTCTAATTTAAGAGAACAGCAATTATTCCAACTTTCCATCCACAATTACCCAATAACGATAAACAGCTTTATTTTCATTGCAACATTCCCGCATATTATTTAACTTAGTTTCACAATTGCCGATTCCGGATGAAACCGCATCGGACCACTGAACTAGAACAATCTAGATTTCGATAACGCGATAGAATTACGCTCGTTTTGGTGAAATTATGTGGTAATTTGAAGATAGAAGTTGCAATAAAGCTGATATATATATTCAGGCACATATAGGTCGCGGGATAGTCCGAAAGGGATACCATGGCATCTGGCAACATACAGGCAACTGAAGGAACACGGGTGGGTTTTAGTCAGTAAGAGTCTTTCACGCCGGATCCGGCTCCGCCCAGAGCGGGAGAAGTTATTTGATAAATTCCCACCCAAAAAAATAAAGGCACGTAGAGATGAAACTGATGAGTAAATCTAAGTACACACTTGGTATCGTATTACCCAGTAACGGGTTGTGGCGGTCAGTCACTTCATGTATAATTCTGGTATTCAGCTGCATCCGGTTAGATTGGAAGCCGACCCCAACATAGTTGTATGTACTATAGAGCTACCATTTACCGGGTAATTTGTCTTTCATTGACTTGAGTGTGCCATGGCAGCTGGGAATGTCATGCTCACTCAAATGTCTCGCTGATAGTGGCGCGTGTGTTGGATCATTTAGCTCCCTTCAAAATGGTTGAGCTGAATGGTGCTGATCCATGCGTTATGTTCGTGAACGGGCGCCGTCAGTTGTGACTGGTCATCTCTTAGCTGCCATGGCTTATTTTAATTTTTGAATTGTTCTATGTTATAATTGCGGACGATTTTAACGTGCTTTCTACATTGTTCTCACATGTATAATTTCAAAATGAATGATGCAACCAATATATTGTAACAATATTTTGATTTAAAAGAGTGTCCGTGGAGTTTCTTGCCCGTTCTTATCCATAGGTACCTACAACGCTTTGGAATGTGCAACTAGCTTCATATTTCTGACTGACCGACTCCTTGACAATTAAAAAGTGCGTGTAAATGGTTTAATTCAAATAAATGCTTTGAGTTTGAGTTGACAGCCGGGACCCATTCCAAGCCACGGAGGGGTCTCCTACGGACCTACCGCGGCATGCGTAGCTTAACCTTATCGATTGACCCATGCCTGTTATAACTTAGCCACAAGACCCTCCTCATTCAATTAAAAGAAACTATGGCATAATATGAAACATCCCATTATTCAAATTACCAAGTAAGATTATCTCCAAAAATTGTTTCCGAATTTTCGATTTTAAAGCCTACACGACTCAAATCATCAGCTAATTCTTTAATTGCAGTTTAATAATAAATTTTAGAGAGACCGGATGAAACCGACACAGCTCCAATGAGCTGAAACAATCTAGATTCAGATACCATTTCATGTTATTGTACGCGTTTTGGGTAAGGACGGGGTTACACTGCAGATGAAGTTAGATTTAGTCTGACTGCATGGGTTGTTCAAGGATGCACTAAATATAGTTAGTGCTAAACATAATTCTGCGTCAAGAGCTGCGCCGAAACTAAAAAAAAATTGTGTGAATCATGATGATGATTTCAATATGCAAAAACTTTTAATTTTTTATGAAAATTGAAAATGACATAACATTTAATTAATCATCAAATAAGCTGGGGTATGAGTTACACCATTTTATGAATTTTAATTTATGAATATTTTATCATTGGTTATCAATATTGCATATGTATGTCGCTAGATCGTATTTATTTTATTATTTATTTACCCACAGTAAAATACATACAGATACGACATAATTCATAATTATCTTATTTTACAGATGAGTGGGATTCCCCGATGTTGCGGAGGTGGATGCAGGACCACGCTGAATTTAAATTACATAGAGGTAACTTACTAACACTAAATAACCCTATGGACTCTGTCTGGAATTACTCAAATAATAGTACTGATTGCTCGTGATTGCTCATAGGAAATAATTGCCAATTTAGATTCACCGTAACATTCTGCAACCGTGAATCCCTGTGAATCCCAATCCGATAGTAAACCATAATGTTAGCTATATTATCTATTCAGAGGAGCTCGTGGCTAAGTTATAACAGCCGCTCGGGTCGATCTATCTGGTTAAGCTACGCTTGCCGGGGATAGTCCGTGGATGGGTGACTATTTTCACATATCGAGACTCTGATTGAAAGGTGAATTGAACGAGAGTGTTCTTGGCTAAAAAAAATCGTTTAATACCTAGATGCTTTGTTTTTTACGGGGGTTTTTTATTTATTTTGTTTATGGGTAGTTACTTTTTGGTTTCCTACTACTGCTATGACTGTCACCGCTTAATTTATGACAACCGAGAAGAACTGTTTAAATTGCTCTCCCTTCCATCCGTTAATCGTCTCTCATCCAACGTTAAAAACTGATTAGTATTTGTTCATTAGCATAACCATTCCGCATTAATTATTATTTAGAATAACCTCATTGTATTGATTACAAACCGACTCCAAAACTTAATAATAATTAATCTAATATTTAATTAATGGCGGTCTGTTAAACTGCAAATAATATGGTGTATCAAAATTAATTAATATTATAGTAATTATTGGAAAACACACTAACGGATGTATTTAGATCATCATTATCGACACTTTGATTATTATCTAAACTTCTAAACTATACAGGGTGTAAGGGACAGCCCTCCGCAAATTAAGATTCAGCTCCTTATTTTGAATCTTATTCCACCGGAAATTTTCTCAGGAAAATTTTCAGGGTAACCTCTGGAAGTTCTAATAGCATAAGCATAATCAGCCTATAATGTTCCCACTGCTACGACTCAGGCCTCCTCTCTGTGAGTGTGTCAGTGCGCGATCCTGGATGTCACATGTCTTCGAAGTTTTGGTTAAAGGACATGCCAGTGTCCTCACGATGTTTTCCTTCACTGATTTGAGGAAAGTGCCTGCTTAGGTTTGAAGTCACAACTGTTATTATGATAATCACGAAAAAAAATTCAGAGAGAGAATTTTACCATTATTGCAGTTCATTTCCAGTTCAGTTTTGCTTTCCCGGTAGTTTTAATAAATAAACAATTAGGATTGTTGAATTTTAAAACGTCTATAATTTATTACGAATCCTTCATGCTCTTCTCTATGTTTCATCGTTGGTGCGGTTCTAGGAATACTTTAGGTGCGCTTCATATGTTACGTTTCAAAGTAGGTGCGCTTCGTGGAATACCCACAAATATGACCACACATTTTGGATACATCCTGTGTAAATTTTCTAATTTACATTTTCCAATTATTAATATATACGGTTGGATAAACAAACAATTGATGCAATTGCACAGTGATATTAATTTAGATTCCGTGTTAGTTTTCATAGGCGAATAATTAATTTGTTTCTAATGAATTGGCACTAATAATCTGATTTATAGCTTAGTTCCGCACAATTTAAGCACTAGGTAATTCCGATTTAATTAAAAATACTGCGATGTTTTTCCTGCAGTAAAAATAGAAAAGAATAAGAACATTGGAAACCAAACCAATTGATTGGTTGGATTTTCGATTCATTAACCGACTTCCAAAAAAGGACGAAGTTCTATATCCGACTTTGTGTATTTTTTTTTTTATATGTTGCAACAGCATGTCAAACACGTGTGTTGACATGTTTATGATGTTTAGACGCACAACTATAAATTTATGCGATACTAATTCACGATTATGTATAGAAGATATAGCTTCTATAATTCTAAATTGACTCGACCGATTTGATTTTTTTTTTGGTTTTCTTGCCCCTCACTAGGTGGAAAAATAAGGAAAAACCCAAAAACACAATTATGACAGAACAACGTCTGACTGGTCAGCTAGTGCACAATGTCGTGATCATGTCATGTGTCCTTATTGTGCATGATGTGGTCTACTATAAGTGAAGAAGTACACGAACTACGCATCAAAGACCTGACGTCACACAGAATCATGACGTCACACAAAATCCTGCATCTTGCAATTAGAGCTTTCCGCGCGATCAACATATATACCAGATTCCAACATCAATAGCTGTTGCCCACCGCACGACACACGTCTGGTCGGAGGATCCTCCCTTTTCTATACAGGGTGTAAGGGACAGCCCTCCGGAAATTAACAGGGGGCATTCAGCTCCTTATTTTGAATGACATTCCATTCTTAGTATGATATGCTGAATTCATCCCATCAGTCTGCGGAGGGCTGTCCCTTACACCCTGTATAGGATGAGTGAACTTTACACCCTTTGTTCCTTATATCTCTAAATACCTACGTGTTTTTTTGTTGGTCAAGCCTTTGGAGCCTTTCCCAACTATGTTGGTCTTACTGTAATTTAAATCAGTTTCAAAGCCTCCTCTTCCTACCAAAATAAATATTTCTCAAAAGGCTATACCTTTCGTTCTAATACCCGCAATAGACGAACATTCAATGGAACCGATGGCTCGCTAGGAATTTAATTCAGTGTGGATGTACCGAGGGTGTGGTTGGCCTAGTTTATAGGTACTTTAACGTGGTGGCTGAGAAGTTATTTATAGGATTCTGTGGGAGTTGGTTTGGCGAATTCTGATGCGATTTGCGTTTGATTACCTACAGTTTTTGTTTTCATATAATAATAATAATAATATAATAATAATAAATTTATTCTGACGAGAATCTCGTGAAAGCTGAGAAAGATAAAAAAATCAAGTAAGTATCTTGACTTAGCACACGAGGTTGTCGACATGTGGGACGTGGACTCTGCAATAATTGTACCGATAATCGTTACGGTCAATGGCTTAATAGCGAAGAGCCTCAACCAACATCTCAGGAGGCTCTCATTGCGCGGCTGGGTCAAGGGCTTGATTCAGAAAGCAGTACTCCTGGACACCGCACGCATAGTGAGGAGGTTCCTCTCTCTAGAGCCCTGACCACCAGCAGCTTGGACCCTGATCCTGGTGCCGATGGGCTACTAGTTTTTTTATTGTTAAATGTATTTATTTTAAATGCTTTTTATAAAAATATTTAAAAATGTAAAAATTATGTACTGAAAAAGGAATAAATTTATTCAAAAAATAAAAATTGGAAAAATACATTGTAAAGCTTAGAAATAATGTAGGTATTACAAAGTATGATGCCTGTACTAGGATAAACCTGTATCACAGGCGGCATTAGTTCTTACGATTACTATTAGGACAACTGATTTCTTAACAATATTTAACATAAGTTTTAAAATAGTGAGATAGCTAGTTAATTTACTATGTTATAATTTACTTAAACACTAATAATTTAGCTGTTTTCACTTAGTTGCACGATTACGATTGCGTCTGCAGTATCATTAACTGGGTTAAAACAAATATTGCATAAATCAATCAAGGCTACATTAGATTTTTGAAGCGGTCGACAAATGGCAAGGTAAGGTATGTAAGCTTTATTAGCCTCAGAAGCCGGCTAAGCGGTTGGTCCCGGCTGTCATATATAGATCTGACAGTCGTTACGAGTCGTCAGAAGCCCGAAACTCTGACAACCAGTCTGACCAAATCGTATTACCCAGTAACTGGATTGTGGATGTCAGATAGCCAGTCGGTCCATACTGGTACTCAGCTCACTAGGATTGTCCTCAGTCTATCGTCTGTATAAGTGACCTCATATTTACTTTATCACTCTAAGGTTAAATGTCACTTGCACCTCACAAAATTACGAGGTCTATTTTGTTAATGCGACAGTTAGTTAGTTTCAACCTTAGGGCGGATTTCACCAATGAAACTGAATGCGATCAGCACATCTAAAACGCGTTCAAGAGCTGTCGTTGTGTATATTCTACAGAAAATAATGACACGTTCAGGGCTGTCAGCTCTTAAACGTAGTGTTCATTGGTGAAATCCGCCCTTAGTAATTTTTCTTTTTGGTGGGAATTGTCAAAAGTGATAAACACAATCTTGCTGTCATCGCACTCGTCTCCACAGAGTAGGCAACTCGTTCATGGGTCAATGTATACGCTTTTATAACAAACTTCCCATTGACATTCGAAACTTACCCATTAAACGATTTAAAAGCTGCATTAAAACCAAACTTTGTAGAAAAGGGTACTATAAAATTTCAGCTGCTCGCTCTGCTAAGCATTGTAACATTTTGAATAATATGGAAAATCATCAAAGTATATCAACCAGTTTTATTTACAAATTGACATTATTGAATATTCTATACAAAATGACATGATTACTTTGTAAAGTATTTTATTATTGTGAATGTGAGGACTATGCGAATTTTTTAAATTTTTTTTTCGTTCTCAGTTAATTTTATCAATGGTCTGGCAATTTGAGAATTTTATGCGGCCTACCCAAATGTCCTGTCTTTGGTATTGTTCGTCGAGTCGCTGAGCTCCTTAAGTTCTGAGTTGAGCTCCGCCATTACCGACAAATGCTTGCACTGACTGGACAGGTCCACTCAAATCTGTGTGGTTCTTTCCTCAAAAGACCATTTCAGACTCGAATTTACATGGTCCTCATATGGCTTGACCAAGATTATGTCTGGACTTTAAAAGAGACTGTGACCTCTGAGTTTGTTTCGGCCTTTCTTCTCAGAGTAGTCAGATAGGAAACGCCGACCTCATCTAGCTTATTTTTAATATTTTTTAATATGACGTGTAAAAGTGATTCCAATATCCTATTTACAGAATAAACAATTTCATTTCATTTCATTTCATTTCATACAGCAATTACGAGCTCGAACTAAAAATACAGTATGTCGAATTGACCTTCAAAACATACCCGTAGTTCCCACTACACACTAAAATTCAGCATCTTTTATACAGCCTATAAAATAAATAAATAGTAAAATAAAATCATTTTATTTCGGTCATCTAAAAGATCCATGAATTGTTACTAACCGATTTGCACTTGCAAAGACAAATTAATGAGAAGACTACCCATCCACTAAACCCAACGAGAGAAGGAAACCTATGCCTTAGCACAAATTGCCATTATGGCGGAGGATTAAAAAAGCTATGACTAGATTCTTTATAATAATTATACGGAAATCAAGCCGTGCTCATGGCTAAGTAATAACAGTCGCACGGGTCGATCCAACAGGTTAAGCTACGCTTGCCGGGGTTGATCTGTGAATGGGTGACCATCTTTACACACCAAGACTCCTCCGTGCCTCAGAAAGCACGTTAAGACGTTGGTCCCGGCTGTCATTCGTGGATCTTTGACAGTCGTTACGAGTCGTCAGAAGCCCGAAACTCCGACAACCAGTCTGACCAAGGGGTATCGTATTACCCAGTTACTGGGTTGTGGAAGTCAGATAGGCAGTCGCTCCATGTAAAATACTAGTATTCAATCGTCAATTTGACGCCAACCGACGCCAGATGCGAATGTACCATTTGACGTTTTGTCGACCGTATACGCACCGTTATGGCTACGCAAACACTGCGTTAACGCAACCCAATTTTGCGCGAAAAAATATTTTTTTGCGAGTGGTACCGACGTCACTGCTGTTAAAGTCAATGACCCTAGCAAACCTTTCAATATCACTAAGTAAATCCAATCACTTCTGTTTGAACTTGTCAACAATACAATCCTGATTGCAAAGGAAAAACAGGCAACAAAGTGATTAATGAGAAGAACATATTATTTCTAGGAACCAGGCTGTGTTTACAGCTAACTTTTGTGTTTGCTTGCAAATTAGCTTGTGACGCGTGAAAACAGGTAAAATTTTTCAAGGTTCCGTATTAAATTAGTCCCTGACATATTGAGTGCTCCTGAAATACGCAATGTTAACTGCAGGGTGTAAGGGTACCTAAACACCGTTGTCACTCACCATGGGTCTTGACTTATATAATAAAAAGAAAGACCGAGTAACAACAAAAAAAAACGATATTTTCATTTAAAAAGTTTCTATCCGAGACCGTGCTCGCTAGCGAAATAGCTGACTGACTTAGGGAGGGATCGCGCTCGCGGCTGGTCAGGTAATGTCCCGCGCCACCCACCCGTGTTGAGACGCAAGTATGTTGCCCTAGCGCCCTAGGGTGAAAGGGAAAAATACTCTTGTGGTAAAATGTAGTTTTTTTTTTTTTTTTTTAAGTTGATTTTTTAAGACATTTTCCATTGATTTGACGTTCTATAAATGAAACGAAACCACTGGTTTCAAGGATAACGGTGTTTACACTTACACCCTGTATAGTCTAGTGTAGTGCTACACTAACCGCCTGAGGTATGTGAGCGGTGAGACGGGGGTGGTAGACAGCGGCTAAGCTAACTCAGTGTGTCAATTTTCTCAATGGCACCCGCACTCGTCTATAGCAAACTTTAAAGCACATTCTGTGAATGTGAGGACTATGTGAATTTTTATTTTTTTTCGTTCTCAGTTAATTTTATCGATGGTCTGGCAATTTCAGAATTTTATGCGGCTTACCCAAATGTCCTTTCTTTGGTATTGTTCGTCGAGTCGTTGAGCTGCTTAAGTTTTGAGTGGAGCTCCACCATTACTGATAAATGCTTGCACTGACTGGACAGGTCCACTCAAATCTTTGTGGTTCTTTCCTCAAAAGACCATTTCAGACTCGAATTTACATGGTCCTCATATGGCTTTACCAAGATTATGTCTGGACTTTAAAAGAGACTGTGACCTCTGAGTTTGTTTTGGCCTTTCTTCTCAGAGTAGTCAGATAGGAAACGCCGACCTCATCTAGCTTATTTTTAATATTTTTTAATATGACGTGTAACGTGTAATACGCGTGTAATGTAAAAGTGATTCCAATATCCTATTTACAGAATAAACAATTTCATTTCATTTCATTTCATTCACAATACAATGATCGATTTTGACGTAAAACCAACCAAGAACGTAATTCAAGGTATACAATGAAATTAAAACTAAAAACGTTTTACAAAAAAAACAACCGACTTCCAAAAAAAGCACAAAAAAAGTTAAAAATAACTTTAATTTCGGAAGTCAGTGTCAGTGTTTTTTCTTTTCAGTTTTCGTTTTTTGCCACCGACTTTATTTTTCGTTTTTATTTTTCTCTCTTTAGTTGTGGTACCTACCCCATACAAATTCGAATACCACTACCTGCTATGTAAATAACAGTGACGGAGTCAAATAGAACATCGTCCATATAAACTAAGTGGGAAAAAATACGTAATATTGAAGCTAACTCAAAAACTACACAAGCAAAGTAAATACATTTTTACGGGACCACCTCTGAAGCATGACCTAGCAAACAAAAAAAGAATCATCAAAATCGATTCATATTTGGCGGAGTAATTATAATATATACAAAAAAAAAAGTCGAACAGAGAACCGGAGGAGGTTCTCTGTTCGACTTTTTGTTTGAAGAAGTCGGTTAAAAATGACTTGCACCGTCTAAACAGTGCACTTTTATATTTATTTCTATACTTATTTTCTTTTATTTTATTTAATATTTTTTTAGGATTATTTCCATTTGATTTATTATTTTAATATTTCCTTTAAGTTTATGTTGAATAAGATCTAGATTTGCTGAAACTAATCGAACTCCTTTTGATTTGCAATGTTTAGACGCTCCTTTTATTGTTGCTTCAAGTTATGGTACGCAACAGGCAATTAACCGTGTCAATCAAGAAGATGCACTGAGTCAAAACATCTAAACTTTCTACCTACAGAACCACAATAATAAAACAAAGTTCCCGCCTGCAATTTATTTTAGGGTTCCGTATCTGAAGGGTGCCAAACGGAAACCAATTAATAAGCCTCTGCTGTCCATCTGCTTGTCTGTGGGCTGTATCTCATGAATTGTAATAGGTAGAAAGTAGAAATTTTCACAGATTGTGTATTTCTATTGCCTCATAGAAGAAACATGTTTTTTTCCAGCGTATTTTGCTAAATATTTTACGGTGGTACGGAACTCTTCTTGTGCGAGTCCAACTCGCACTTGGACGGTTTTTATTTAATTTCCTACCGGGCGTTGACAAGTTTGTAATCAAATTCACAAATTTATATTCAATTTCGACGCTTGAATGCTAAACAGGGGGTAGTTCGTGTTTGCGGAACCCGTGTTTACCTTTGAATGAAATTATTATATGAGAGAGGACGGTAGTTATGAATTGTGGTTGGAAGCTCTTGATTTTAAGGAAGAAGGTATTAGACTAGATTTTTTATTTTTAGGGAGGATGGATTTTTTAGGAGGACCCATCTTTTTTCGTGGATGTCGTTCTTAGTTTTGATTTTCATACCAATAAACCTGCCTAGCCTTTTCCCAACTATGGGAATTTTTTGGGGTCGGCTTCCAGTCTAACCGGATGCAGCTGAATAGCAGTATTTTACATAGAGCGACTGATCTGACCTCCACAACCCAGTTACTGGGTAACAGGATACCCTTTGGTAAGACTGGTTGTCAGACTTTTGGGCTTCTGACGACCCGTAACGACTGTCAAAGATTTACGAATGACAGCCGGGACCAGCGGCTTACCGTGCTTTCCGAGGCACGGCGAGACATGTAATAGACGGTCACCCATCCATAAACCGACCGCGGCAAGCGTAGCTTAACCTTCAATCGTTAATATTTTGCCACGAGCCCAGGGCCCTTAATGGTACGAACCCTGAATAAAATAGATCCAATTTTTTATTACATGCAAGCGCCTTACATTTTACTCTATGACATAGCATCTTACAGGATGTTAATCCAACCCATATCAAGATCACATTTCCGCATCCTTAGAGCCCCTGGAGCGCAGTTCTATCAATCATAATATTTAATAAGGTGAGGTCTGACGTCACGACAAAAATACTATGTGACAAGAGATGAAAGTGATAAATTATGAACGGTGTTCTTTATTTAGAGAATGTACGCCGAATTTGTCTTGTTATCCAAGGTTAGAAATAATTAGCTGTCTAACGTTTAGCCTTCCCTCTAGTAGATGCCTCGATGAATTATCGTCAGCAACTTTCGAAGTTTAGGTTAGCTACTTCTAATTACACACACACATTCAAGCTAAACATTTTCGTAAATGATCAAGACTAATCTTTTAATATCTAAAATATGGCGTCGAAAAATTCCTCCGCATCGCTGTCGGCTGGTAATGTACCCATGAGACTGGCGGCATTACCACGTTGAATGGCAATGCTTAGCCTCTGACCAAGGTAAAAGCCAGCCCTTGGGTCACGTGAAGTGTCAAGCAGTCGTTTGGAGATTTCCTTAAATAGACTATGAGCACTCGGGTTTCAACCCCAAACGGCTCGAAAATATAATTGCCTATAAGGCTATTATAATACTTTCGCCGCTTGAGGTTTTCCGCAGCCGCAGCGGAGCACAGCACGCCGAGCCAGGAAGATGGGATGGCGCAAGAATGTCGACACACGTTGCGTCCCACACTAAAGGCCTATCCATCTTCCATGGGAATAAGGACATGCCGTCCGGTCTTTTGCCATCGTCACATGCCAAGCCATTGGGTTCTAATACAGCTGGAACGCCGACGGTGACAAGATACTTTAGATATTAAGTTAGAGTCAGTGTTTAGATTTATAACTATAATTTAAGATATTTTAAATGTTACTTACATATAATAAAAATGTTTATATGTCAGACTAATCTTTTTCATTTTGATAGTTCAACAACATTCATTGCGATGATATTTACGTTGTTGAGCAGATAGGAATAGCACTTATAAGTACATAATTATAGAATACCCAGCATAGGGGATCGTAGAGGAACATTGAATGCTGTATAGTCCCCTGGGGGACTGGTCTAGGGGATTTTAATAATAATAATAATAATAACCCCACCGCCGTATCTCTACGTTGACGTCGTGGTGGGGCTTGCACGCTCCGAACTCTGGGTCTGGCCGGCAGAGTTTACTTTGCCGGAACGGGTCTAGAGTGAGGAGCCAGACCAAGAGAGATACAAAAACCCGCAGGGCAGCATGTGGCGAGCTGTTGGGCCGTTGCGAACCCACGGACCCTATCTCCCGGGAGAAGTCTTGTTCCTCACCTCTGGCTTGCCTTTATTGGTCGGCTGGAGTGAACAATGACGAGGAACAGAGCTCCCACCTCATTCTTGCCTTGATTGGCCGGCTTGAGTGGAGATTCGCAAGAGCAAACGTGCTCGGAGGAAGGAAGTATTTCAGTAAGTGCTCGTAGGGATCTTGACCATCTTCCGGGCTCTGAGATTGTTCTGAAAGCCGTGGAATACCTCTCCACTCCTCAAGCACCTCAGGAAGTGTTGCCCCCTTGTCGCTACGTCACTATGTGCTAGCGACTGTTTTCGGGGGCCCATTATTGAGTGTGCAAGTTACCCCCTGCCTTTTTATCAGTGTATACCATAACATTGATCGGGCAGGGGCCATAGTCCTTCCATAGTTCTAGGTATCCAGTCCACTATAGCCACCCAAACCCATAACCCAATATGTTTTGTTTCCATGTTCTGCAATAGTCCTACACCAACCGGGGGTTGTCCTTGGATGCACGTACATAGTGCATATAGGGATAATCGTCGGTTGGTGCCTCATTCCTTTTGAAATTGTCTAAGGGGCCTGTGCGAGTTGGCTTCGGCCCCTCGCATGCCTTCCAAAGGTCCGGGATCCCAGGGTGCCGAGATTTATAAACATCTATAAATAATAATAATAATACATTCTTTATTTCGGACAACATAAGATCCACTGTGTTAGTAAATTTCTGTGTTTGTAATTTAATGGAATGAGTAATTTTTTTTCGGATATTATGGATTAGCAATCTGTTTCAAAACGGTTCAGATTTTGATTAATCGTGTAGGTTGCAGGCTTCACTAGTTTCCTTAAATACAAGGGGACTTACCACAAAAACTTAGACACTTGTTAAACGCTTGTTTATTTATTTATTTATTTAACTATTAATGCACACACATATAAATACAGACAACAAGAAAGGAACAGAAAAATACGTACAAAGGCAATGCTTATTTCTAAAGAAATCTCTTCCAGCATACCTGCGATAGAAAAGCAGATAGAAGAGATGTAGACAACGTGTGTAAGAGTAGAAGAGAAACAAAATACATAAAATAAGAAACAATTCACTAATTTAAATATCTTTTTAATGTCAGTTTAATGTCAAACTCCATAAAGCAATGTCCTGTTTACAAGGTGTTTAGGATAAACAACTGATTAACACGGTTTTGTGGTAATAAGGTTTATTTTTTTTAACAGAAAACTTTCAAAATTGTTTCAGCTTCTGTATCAAAGTCCAGTCCTCAGTCTCCGACAAGTTGGTGGACCGATGATCTAATGAAGGTCGGAAATCCGATGATGTTTATGTGAGGCCAATGTCTAACCGCGAAAATGTGTGGGTTGGAATTTGATGATAGTGGTTACGCTTTGGAATGGGCAACTAGCTTCATATTTCTGACTGACCGACAATTCAAAAGTGCCTGTAAATGGTTTAATTGAAATAAATGCTTTGAGTTTGAGTTTATGTACATAAATGCCGATTCACTCCAAATCGGCTTAAAACGACATGATGACGAAAAACCAAGAACCGAATAATCGAAGACGTGCTGTGACATCCACCAACCTGCAATGGGCCCGCGTAGTGTATTACAGAACACTCCCTCTCATAAAGAGGAGGCCTGTGTCCCAGCACTGGTAAAATTACACGCTGATTATTGCTTCTGCTTATGTAATCCATTCCAATAATAATTTTAGAAGGTATAAGGAGTCATGAGCAGACATCATCCCATTCCCACAAATCCCCAAAAATATTTATATTTCCGCACATAGAAATAGATAGGAGCTCGTGGCTACGTAATAACAGCCGCACGGGTCGATCTATCAGGTTAAGCTACGCTTGCCGGGGTTGGTCCGTGGATGGGTGACCATCTTTCCATACCGAGACTCCTTCGTGCCTCAGAAAGCACGTTAAGCTGTTGGTCCCGGCTGTTTTTTGTGGATCTTTGACAGTCGTTACGGGTCGTCAGAAGCCCGAAAGTCTTACAACCAGTCTTACCAAGGGGTATCGTATTACCCAGTTACTGAGTTGTGGAGGTCAGATAGGCAGTCGCTCCATGTAAAATACTGGTATTCACCTGCATCTAGTTAGACTGGAAGCCGACCCCAACATGGTTGGGAAAAGGCACGGCAGATGATGATGATAGAAATAGATAGATGCAACAGATCCCAAGACAAACACTGACCAATTCTGATCCCTATAATAATATTTCTATACATTTTGATCCTCTCATATCAAGCGCTCTCCACTCTACTGTCAGTCCACTCCATCTTAAAGCACCCTTCAACTGTCCGGCAACGTGGAGTGGGTACAAGTGTCTCTTGTAAGCAAATAAAGGACAAACAGAACAATATGTGGTTCCTTAGGAATCTGCGGTTTATTATCATACTGTGGCAGTTGTGTTTTATTGCCAGCCTGGAAGACTTGGGGTGGGGAATGAGTTAAGAGGGGAAGCGTTTTTTGTATCAATCAATCTATCTAGCCTTTTACCCAACTATATTGGGGTCGGCTTCCAGACTAACCGGATGCAGCTGAATATTACCAGTATTTTACATGGAGTGACTGCCTATCTGAACTCCACAACCCAGTTACTGGGTGATACGAAACCCCTTGGTAAGACTGGTTGTCAGACTTTCGGGCTTCTGACAACCCGTAACGACTGTCAAAGGCCAACGAATGACAGCCGGGACCAATGGTTTAACGTGCTTTCCGAGGCACGGAAGAGGCTCGATAGGTACGTAAAGAAGGGCTCCCATCCACGGACCAAACCCGGCAAGCGTAGCTTAACCTGACGGATCGACCCGTGCGGCTGTCATTACTTAGCCACGAGCTCCTCTTGTTTGCGCGAAGCGTTTTTTGTATAATAATGTAATTCAAATTCAAATTAAAAATCATTTATTTCAATCCATATAAGGATCAATATATGGAATAATTTATTTGTTTTTCCGTGCACTTGCTACCTACTTCATCACACAATACGCTGCAAGCAGCCGAAAGTGGCGGACTAGTCACGGACAGCCAGCAGACCTTTTGCTTTTTAAATTGTCTTAGCTAAGTTTGCATTTAGATTGATTCAATATGATGGTCATAAAGTAACACTTAAATATCATTTAAATATAGGTATGTAAGTCAGCCAAAAATTGTTGTCGAAAGTGGAATGTAGTCAAAAACATGTTTAGTTATACTAAGGAGATACGGACGAAAGGTAAGCCGCTAGTCAATATTATTAATGTTTGTGGGAAAAGATTTTTTTATAATGTGAAGTTGGTAGGTAAATACCCACCCACCCGTTTTCTGCTTATTATTATTATGCTGCTTATGCTGATACTGACATTTGGCCTTACAAACCTCCGCTACTTTCGTGCGTCGTAACGGCACGAACTAAAAGAAAAGCTCATGCCGTGCCATAAATATAGGTAAGCAAGCCAAGTTTCCTGAAAAATTATAAAAATATTAAAACTTTTAAATCTCAACAATTGGACCAATCGCATTTCTAGGACGCGCAATTGACCTTCACTAGTCAGGGGCCAATAAAAAGGGGTTTTACGCCAGAACTTGGTGGCACACAGTTTTTCTTCATCTATTTGTTGCGAAAACGACTGAAATCGCGACCAGACGTTTTTTATAACATTTGAATATAAAATGTGATGTCACGTGAAGGGCAGTTGGGATGTTAACTAGGCTCAGAAACTATGTTAGAAGTTTGTTATTAAAGTTTTAAGAGAATTTTGAAAGGCTATAAAATGTAATTGACTTTATTAACCCGCGACGGAAAAAGAGGGGTGTTATAAGTTTAACGTGTGTATCTGTGTGTCTGTCTGCGCCATCGTAGCTGCCAAATGGCTGAGGTGATTTTGTTTTTTTTTGTTTTGTTTGAAAGGTAACTTAATCGAGAGTGTTCTTAGCTATGATTCAAGAAAATCGGTTCAGCCGTTTGTGGATTATCAGCACTTTCTAGTTGATGAATGGATTTGAGCTTTTTCCACTGGTCTTATCGATTTGAAATTAAATAAATTCTGTTACTTAAAGGATACTAGAAGAACATAGTAACCTTGAACAGACGCTGCATCACAAGGAATTTGCAGGATACCCAACTCTCTTACCAACTTATAGCACAGATATCGTGTTTGAGCATATTGGAATGGTCTCAATGAATAGGTTATAGATAGATGGTAAACAGGGTCTGGTGAAGGAGTAGGAAAGAGAAATGAAGAAATATTTGTACCGGGGGTTTTTTTTTTCTTGTAATAAACGCGTCTGATGACGGAACGGAGGAGCTTGTGGCTAAGTAATAACAGCCGCTCGGGTCAATCCATCAGGTTAAGCTACGCTATTATTATGCATTACGCAGCTATTTTCACATATCGAGACTCCTCCGTGCCTCGGAAAGCACGTTAAGCCGTTGGTCCCGGCTGTCATTCGTGGATCTTTGACAGTCGTTACGGGTCGTCAGAAGCCCGAAAGTCTGACAACCAGTCTTACCAAGGGGTACCCAGTTACTAGGCTGTGGAGGTCAGAAAGACAGTTGCGGTATGATATTATCTAGTTACTAGGCTGTGGAGGTCAGATAGGCTGTTGCTCCATGTAAAATACTGGTATTCAGCTGCATCCGGTTAGACTGGAAGCCGACCCCAACATAGTTAGGATAAGGCTAGGTAGGTTGATTGTGGAAGTGAAGAAGTTAATTGTGTGTGTAAAACCCACCCTTGTTCCTTCAGTTGCCTGTTACCAGGGTCCAGGTATCCCTTTCGGACTATTCCGCAACCCTGGCAGGCAGCCGAACCCTACCTCAGATTTTATCTCGCTTGCACCATACTACCCGCAACCTGAGTGAGAGCGAGACGGAGTGGGGCGCTAGCGGCTCTCAAGCCTCGAAAAATTTAGGTAATTGCTTTTTACGGAGAAAATAATGATAATTTCAAAATATAAAAAAAAACATTAGACCTGTTTTAGTTATTTCAGTTATTATGCAAAGTTTCATGATCGAATTTGAAGTATTTTTTAATACCAGCGGTTATAAACCGTTCAGTTTAGGGGTAACTTAGGATGTTTTTTGTATCGAGAATTTTTTATATAGGTAATCCGTTTTTCGCCAAACATAGTACCTACCTAAAATCAATTCATACCTACCTATATTTATTTCAAAATTAATGCTGGAGTATTTTCGGTATAACGTAGGATCATGCTAAGCAGTTTGAGGTAATTGGAAAGGCCATGAAAATGGCCGCCTAGGTTGTTGCCATGCGATCTGGCACATCATATTTTCCCTTTCCCAGATCAATACTAAACAGTCGCTCCTTAGGCACAGTAACAGTTATTAAATATTTTTAACAGTCCAATTTTACTGTATAACACATAAAATGTTCGTCCGTCCGTCACTAAATTGCGTTTTGGCATAAATTCAGTTGTTTATTATCAACATAAAGTGGGATCGTTTCAATTGGAGCAAGTTTTATTGGTAAACCTGTTGTTTGCGGTGACTTTGCTTATGTTAAAAGTTGCTGGTTGGCTTTAAAGGGCTCGGGGCTAAATGATAACTGCCACACGGGTAACCGACCTTACCGAGTTCAGTCCGTGGATGGGTGTCCATCCACCAATTTGTGCCTCGGAAAGCCGTTGGTCATTTGAAGATTTTTTGTCAGTCGTTACGGGTAGTCAGAAGCCCAAAAGTCTGACAAACAGTCTTACCAAAGGGTATCGTGTTACCCAGTAACTGGGTTGTGGATATTAGATAGGCAGTCGCTCCATGTAAAATACCAGTATCTGTAATACTAGTAGCATAGTGCGTAGCCATCCGAGGAATAATCAGCCTATAATGTTCCCACTGCTGAGACACAGGCCTCCTCTCGGTGAGAGGGAGTGGGCCGTAATCTACCGCGCGGGCACAGTGCGGGCTGGTAGATGTCACATGTCTTCGATTTTTTTTTTGGTTCTCAATCATGCCGGTTTCCTCACGACGTTTTCCGTCACCGTTTTGAGAGCAGTGGTGATGAAATAATTTACACAAAGTAAAGTGCCTGTTACCATTGGGCCACCAATGCTCCTCCGCCATCTGAGGAACAACCCTGAAATGTCTCATGTTCCTGTAATTAATCCATCCTGCCATCTAATCTCTTCACCACCCTTGGTTGACTGGTAGAGAATGCCTAAGGCATTAAGTTCGCTTTTGTACCTTTTTTTTGATTGTGAAAATTTTAAATAAATAATTAATCGACATAACAACGCTGCTTGGTTACAGAAATTATTTGATGTTAGTAGGTATCTACTTCCCATAAGGTAAACCCATGACCTTGTGAAATTTGCTGGAATCCGCTGTATCAGAGAAGCATATGACCGTTTAATGTGGCGATCTTTTGGGAGGACTATGATCAGCTGCAGACGTCGTGCAGCTGAAATGATGATGTATTTCTTCAGACGAAAATACAGGGTGTAAAAAGACCATCACATAGCCGTCTACGCATTCTGTACATCGTTTGTAGGGTTTTAAAATTAAGTTTAACATTGAAAACTTGCTTTCTTTAAAAAACGATGAAAACTTTGACCTTCAATATCTCTGTAACCACAAGGTGGCAGGTATGGTCCTGAACAAAAAAATGATCACAATGACGGGAATAACAAGTGACTTTCGGCTTCGTTAAGTGTCTTTTTGCACCCGTTACTTACAATATATTTTCTGGTTGGTAGGCACGTACAAACAGACAAATAAATTACATATATATTAGAAAATAACAAGCAATAAAATATAAATGTATTAAGGCTATATTTGAGCAGTTAAAACACGGCAACTTGTACGATTGCCTATCAAGTGAGTTTACGAGTATTTTACAATCATTTCTAATTGTTCCTGTATTTAACGTTTCAAGCTGATCTGAGAATAAATGGCTATTTAAGAAAATGAATTAAAGTTTAAATTAATTACTGAAGATTTTTTGTCAGTCGTTACGGGTCGGACCAGTCTTACCATGGGGTATCGTATTACCCAGTTACTGGGTTGTGAAGGTCAGATAGGCTGTCACTCATGAAAAAAACCTACTGGTATTCAGCTGCAACCGGTTAGACTGGCAGCCGACCCCGACATAGTTGGGAAACGTCTAGGCAGATTGATATTGGTCAAATAAGAAACAAGGTCATCCTCTTGAAATTCCTAAGTTGCATTAATAAAACCCGCAAAAGGAGAAAATGTCCAATGGTTGTTGCAAATGGAATACAAGGAATTAATTACGTACCTAAATAATAAATTCGTTAGAAAGGAGCAATAGACTTTTGATGGAGGAATTCATAAAAATACTACCAAGTACTCCAAATTTATATTTATTTAAACTTTTCGCACAAAAAAAAAAAAGGTACAAAGGCGGACTTAATGCCTTAGGTATTCTCTACCAGTCAACCAAGGGTGGTGAAGAGATTAGATGGCGGGTGCTCTGATTAAGAGGAACAAAGAGAAAAAATAAGGAAAAATATATATATCATAATATAGAGCAGTGGTGGCCCAGTGGTAACGGCCACGACTTACGAGTAGTAGGTCATAGGTTCGAACCCTGACAGGCGCTTTACTTTGTGTAAATTATATTTTCGCCACTGCTCTCAAAACGGTGGGAAAACATCGTGAGGAAACCGGCATTTCCTAGAACCAAAAATTCGAAGACATGTGACATCTACCAACCCGCACTGGACCAGCGTGGTGGATTGTGGACCACTATGGTATGAGGGACAAGGCTCTCGACCTTCTGACTTCTTATCTGAACAACAGAATTCAGAGGGTCGATGTTAATGGCAAGAGATCTGCAGGATCTTCGGTCACCATGGGCGTTCCGCAGGGTTCAATTCTAGGTCCTTTCTTATTTCTCATTTATATTAATGATTTACCTTACCACATAAGGGATAATCACAAGATCGTGTTATTCGCAGATGATACTTCCCTCATTTTTAAAATAAAACGTCAGTTAGTCAACTTTGAACAAGTTAACGATGCACTCTCTAAAGTGGTGCATTGGTTTAATGTAAATAATCTTCTCCTGAATGAGAAAAAGACTAAACTCATTAAATTTTCAACGCCAAATGTCAGGCAGCTATCTACCAATGTTAAAGTTAATGGAATAGAGTTGGACCCCGTTGAGTCGACAGTTTTTCTTGGAATAACCATTGACGGTAAATTACAATGGGGCCCACACATAGAAAAATTGACAGGAAGGCTTAGTTCGGCCGCCTACGCCGTTAAAAAAATTAGACAGATAACTGACGTAGATACAGCCAGAATTGTTTATTTTAGTTATTTTCATAGTCTTCTGTCTTATGGGATTCTTCTCTGGGGAGCCTGTGCGGACATTAATGCTATCTTTGTTTTACAGAAAAGGGCTATTCGAGCCATTTACAACCTAGGTCCAAGGGATTCCCTTCGAGAAAAATTCAGAGAAATAGATATTCTGACTGTAGCCTCACAATATATATTTGAAAATCTATTGTATGTACACAAAAATATATCTAATTTTAAGAAAATGTCCGATAATGAATATCGTTTAAAGTTTAAATACCAGGAATAAACACAATCTTGCTGTACATCGCACTCGTCTCCACAGAGTAGGCAACTTGTTCATGGGTCAATGCATACGCTTTTATAACATACTTCCCGTTGACATTCGAAACTTACCCATTAAACGATTTAAAAGCTGCATTAAAACCAAACTTTGTAGAAAAGGGTACTATAAAATTTCAGATTATTTAGAAGACAAAAAAGCATGGGATTGAGCTGCTCGCTCTGCTAAGCATTGTAACATTTTGAATAATATGGAAAATCATCAAAGTATATCAACCAGTTTTTATTTACAAATTGACATTATTGAATATTCTATACAAAATGACATGATTACTTTGTAAAGTATTTTATTATTGTGAATGTGAGGACTATGTGAATTTTTTTAATTTTTTTTTTTTTTTTTTTTCGTTCTCAGTTAATTTTATCATTGGTCTGGCAATTTGAGAATTTTATGCGGCCTACCCAAATGTCCTTTCTTTGGTATTGTTCGTCGAGTCGCTGAGCTTCTTAAGTTCTGAGTTGAGCTCCGCCATTACTGACAAATGCTTGCACTGACTGGACAGGTCCACTCAAATCTGTGTGGTTCTTTCCTCAAAAGACCATTTCAGACTCGAATTTACATGGTCCTCATATGGTTTGACCAAGATTATGGACTTTAAAAGAGACTGTGACCTCTGAGTTTGTTTCGGCCTTTCTTCTCAGAGTAGTCAGATAGGAAACGCCGACCTCATCTAGCTTATTTTTAATATTTTTTAATATGACGTGTAAAAGTGATTCCAATATCCTATTTACAGAATAAACAATTTCATTTCATTTCAATTTCATTTCATTTCATTTCATTACGGCCCGCTCCCTCTCACAGAGAGGAGGCCTGTGTCCCAGCAGTGGGAACATTATAGGCTGATTATGTTATTTATATATATCATAATGCATTATAGATAAAGCAGTTTTTACAGTACATAAATACGCAATCAACTTATGATACATAATTACTTACATACATATTTACTATAATATATATATATATATATATACTTAATATACAAATTCAAGGCAGAGAGGTGTATATGACTCTACTCTATTTATTTTGAAAAAATCTCTGCAATTTCCGCTTAAATGCATACCGACTGGTGGCCGTCCTGATATCAAGAGGAAGCTCATTCCAAAGAAGAATGGACTGAATATGAAAAAAATAATGAACAAAGTCAGAAGTATGAGGAGGGCAGAGTAGGAGAAGATTGTTAGAAGATCGCAGATTCTTAGTGTGTGAAGAACATAGATATTGGAAGTGAGATACAAGATAAGAAGGAGGAGTGGGAGAATTGAGAACGGAGAAAAGCGTGGTCAGAGCACGCAAACTTCTTCTTTGGCGAATGGACATCCATTTGAGCTCAGACCTGTAGCTCGAAACATGGTCATATTTCCTCAGGTTGAAAATGAACCGAATACAGTTGTTGAGTAGTCTGTCAAACTTATCCAACAAAACTGCATTCAAGTCAAAGTAGCACACGTCACCATAGTCGACGATGGGGAAAATTAAAGTCTGCACAAGCATAGTTTTATATTGTATTGTGCTAGTACTGAGTTTTTTTTTATAAAGACTAGCCAAAACTAGTTGTAGATAATACAAGACCTATGTTCAAAAGCCCTGAATGATAAAGTAGATTTATAAAATTGAAACAGTGCCATCTGTTGACTTTCCTGTGTACTATTGACTTAGGTACATCTACAAAGACCCTAGCATGCTTTTAGTACTGCTTCATGTTATAAGATGGCGCTAAGCGTA
Source organism: Lithophane ornitopus (assembly GCA_948473465.1). Taxonomy (NCBI): domain Eukaryota; kingdom Metazoa; phylum Arthropoda; class Insecta; order Lepidoptera; family Noctuidae; genus Lithophane; species Lithophane ornitopus. The sequence goes on along the minus strand of OX419637.1, from coordinate 11,574,698 downwards.
GAATGTCTATCAAGAATTAAAATTAGATGTTTAATTTTCTTGTACCAATTATTCAAAACTTTCATGAAATTCAATTATTACGTATTGTAAGGAATAAAAATATGAAAAAAATTGTTTGCATGACAACAATTTTACTGTAACGATAATAATACATTTAACTGACACTAGATGGAGTTGTCTTCAATTTTAAAAATATATTTTTTTTCCTCTCATTTTTATTTTGCCAGTATTTTCTGAGTGTACCATAAATATAATTACCTACTTGAAAAATATCTGAACCCTGTAGTGTGACTAAGGAATTTTTAACAGGAGTTTATCCATCTAAAATTATCCAATTTGAACAATCAGTTTACCAAATTCTTGTCTCAGTTAAAAAAAAACAGCACCTACTTTTGGCCACAACAATTTTACCAATTCCCGTTACCGCCATTGCATTACACACCACAACAGTACGAGCCCACAATACCTCTTTATTTCCAGTATCTCACAGAAAAGTCGTGCATACGGCCTGGCAGATAACGAGCTACCAATATGGATGCCATAATGAGCAACCGAAGCCCTTATGTGGATGTAGGTATTGTGAGGATAAAAGATAGGATGGAGAGGAGGATGTAATGGTAAATTGTTTCGGGAAACCTGAATAAAGTTAAGGATAAGTTAAGTTTTTTTTATATGGCTAAATGATAACAGCTGCACGATTCGATTGTTGATGGTTGTATGACGTTTGTGGATGGGTGACCATACATTGTAATATCGAGACCCTTCCATGCCCCGGAGAGCACGGTAAGCCGTTGCTCCCGGCTGTTATTCGCAGATCTTTGACAATCGTTACGGGTAGTCAGAAGCCCAGAATGTGTGACAATCACTCTAACCAAGGGGTATCGTATTACCCAGTTACTGAGGTCAGATAGGCAGTCGTTCCATATAAAATACCGGTATTAAGCTGCATTCGGTTAGACTGAAAACCAACCCCAACATATTTGGGGAAAAAAAAATAACAAACTTCCAAAAAAAACAACATATTATTTGGGGAAAAAAAACCGACTTCCAAAAAAAAAACACTACAAAGTGAAAATAACTTTAATTTCGGAAGTCGGTGTCTTTGGTTTTGAATTTTCGTTTTTTGCCAACAACTTCCAATTCTTGCAAAAAACACACTTTTAAGAGGCTTTGATAAAATATAAGTACTTACCTAGTTATTAAAGAGGTACTAATGTATTTTATTTTTAAATAAAGTTTTTTTGTGATTTAGCTAACTATTTTTATCGAATGGAAACATGTTTTCTTCATTTATTTTCATGCTTAAACTGTTCTCCTACTTTCCCATACTTGAAAAGTATTATCCTATGTCCTTATCCAGATACCGGTCCCCCAGACATTTTGATAGCCAATAAACGTGGACAAGTACCCTATTCTATCGAAGTATGCGGTACCCAGTTGACATACGCAGAGGTTGATGACCCCTTATATCAGGGAGTTCACTTCTTTAGGTACTAGGTATTAGATGCTCTTGCACACTTTACATAATTTGAACGCGTTGTTTGGTATATTGATTTCTTACTACATACACACAAAATCAAAATCAAAATATTTTATTTCACATAAACCTACATGGGCACTTATGAAACGTCAGAAGCTATGGAGAAGAGCCGGCAAGAAACTCCACGGTTACACTTTTAAAAATAATTGGCTGTTACAATATTTTCGAATTACAGTGTTATTAGGTATGGGAGGACAGTGTAGGCCTTTCAAAAAGTACCAGGTAAGTACTTAACAAAATAGAAAATGTTCAACAAATCTACTACAGTCCACTAAGCCTACATCGTTCTCACATTCACAAGATGAAAAATAATCTATACAAGAGATAAGTAAGATAATAAAAATAGAGACCTATTCAAACCAAATGACATGATTGCCATTACAACTGTAACAAATCTAAACAATTATCATGTCCACAAAAGCCACTATTATAGACTTGAAACCAAATTGTAGGTATACAATGTCAAATAATAAGATAATTATGTCAAGGTGAATGTAAAAAAAAAAAAACATGGTAATTTGGGAGCAATTAAAAGACTCGTACATAGTTATGCCGTTAATGAGGTACCAGGGAAGCCACATGTGCAGAAGGAATTATTACCAAACTTCCTTGCCTTCAACGTCACTGGTTACTTACTACTTACACTGGTTACAAAACACTTATTTCTGCTAATAGATCTGGGGCGTCTACATCGCCATATGCGAACTACGTATCAAAGACCTGAGGGCCTAGACAAGGTGACAATCGCTTCGAAAGCGTTTCGTATTTCTACAACGACTTTCAACAGGATTGACATGAGCCTTTCTATAGCTTATGTCAGTCTCATACATTTTAGCCTTTTCCATCATCGTTATCGCTGATAGAATGTCACTTTGTCTGTGACGTCATACAAACATCCTGTTTCAAACAAATCCTGCATCGCGCAATTAAAGTTTACCGCGCGATCGACGTAATATTATATAGGAACAAGATCCAGACATCAATCGTTGGGCCGTTGCCCGCCAGACACAGTCGTCAACCCGTCTGGTCGGAGGATCCTCCCTTTTCTTTATACGATGAGTGAACTTTACACCCTGTTCCTCATGCCGCTAAAGATCCAAATACCTATAGGTAAGTTATCATTATCATTTATTTACTGTTAGCAAAATAACATATGTTGCGGAAAAACAAAAACTTACTCGATGGGTTTGAACACAACAGAGTTGGTAGAAGGTGTGGATATAGATTTTTAATAAGTTATTAACCGAACATACTTGAAGCTTTACAAGGGCTCGTTATGAACTATTCAAACTGGAAAATGGAAATGCTGTAGGTATGGTGACAGAAATGGGTACCTACCTATGTTAGGTTGTAGTTCCTTCCTTTTACAAGAAGTTCTACTAAGCTCTTAGTTGAACTCCTCGGTTACTGACAAATGCTTGCACTGACTGGACTGGTCCACTCAAATCTGTGTGGTTCTTTCCTCAAAAGACCATTTCAGACATTAATCTACATGGTCCTCATAATACCTGACCAAGATTATGTCTGGACCTTAAAAGAGACTGCGACCTCTGAGTTTGTTTCGGCCTTTCTTCTCAGAGTAGTCTATAGGAAACGCCGACCTCATCTAGCTTATTTTTTTTTTTAATATGACGTGTAAAAGTGATTCTGATATCCTATTTACAGAATAAACAATTTCATTTCATTTAATTTCACTAAGTAGGTATGTATCCCATCCTCGTCGCCAATTAAATAATTATGAGTAAAACAACGTGTAGCTAAATGGACGTTACGAATTACTGGGTTGAGCTATTCGAACCGATGTTTTTATATAGTCATGTTAGATATTCACCTATATTGTGCAAATAATCAATATTTGATTATTATAGGGAACTCGTGGCTAATTAATAACAGTCGCACGGGTTGGGGTTGGTCCGTGGATGGGTGACCATCTTTACATACCGAGACTCCTCCGTGCCTCGGAAAGCACGTAGCCGTTGGTCCCGGCTGTCATTCGTAGATCTTTGACAGTTGTTACGGGTCGTCAGAAGCCCGAAAGTCTGACAACCAGTCTTACCCAGTTACTGGGTTGTGGAGGTCAGATAGGCAGTCGCTGCGTGTAAAATACTGGTATTCAGCTGCATCCGGTAAGACTGGAAGCCGACCCCAACAGAATTGGAAAAAGGCTAGGCAGATTGATTATTATTATAGAATAAATTCAGACACATAAAATGTTATTAAAAAGCTTTAATATCTGAGAAAATACAGGTTTTATTCGGAATGACAGTTCATCCCTGTGGCAGACCGCCGTTAAGACAGATCATAAAAAATATTAATAATATTGTTTACTATCTGTCTTGTTGGTTACCTTAGGGCGTGTACACATAGAACGTCCGGTATTACAGGAAACTTTTCAACTGATCCGTCGCTACTGGAGGTAATATTCACACAGCATTTAGAGGACCCATTTTAACAGATCCGACGCTACTGGACTGTCGTTCTTCAGTGTATCGCCTACTTTCTACGAGGATAGACGCACACCGCACCCCGCGCACCCCCGTGCCAAGCCTCGCGCGGTTTCGATCCGATAAAACGGATCAGTATTGCCTAGTTTTTACTGGATCCGGAATACTGTCATGTGTGCGAACTGGCTCATACAACTACATACGCTAATAACATATACGTTTAAACGGACCTGTAAATCGGACGTTCTATGTGTACGCGCCCTTAGGTATGGTTACCATAAGTAACCATACATTACACTGCACCCGCCACTGTAACAAGATAAAATACTTACTTCCAGCAATTCAACTTTTAATGTCCACATTAATATTCAAATATGGGTTGTTTTTCCGTTTGTTTCCACAAAGTTCTGCGATGCATTCTCGCAATGAGCACGATAGACTTGCGAACTACTTGGGAAGTGTTTAAGTTTCTGCGCGCAGTTCAGTGGGTGGGTAGACTACGGTGTTATCAGAAAAAAATATAATAGAAAATCCATACTAATATACAAGGTGAAGACGACAATACGACCAAAAATAAAACTCCGTATATCTAATGACGTTCTCGGTCTACATACAAAAAATTAATCAAATACTGGGTGTTAGGGTAGACACCGTTATCCTTGAAACTAGTGGTTTGGTGTCATCTATAATATACTTTTTCTATGGAACCAACCTTGAAATCGCGAAAAAAAAAATCAACTGTTCCATACATTTGTGTTCACTTAAACTGACAAAATGTATGGAATAGCTGATTTTTGTTTTGAAAACAATTAAAACACTGGCAATACTAATTGCCAGTGTTTTCATTTATTGTTGTATTGTCGTCTCCACTTTGTATATATATATGTCGCAGATTATAAAAGTTGAGCGATAATAGTCTCTCAATTGATTATTGTAGTACTAAGGTGAGGGTAAACGCCGTGTCGCGCTCAATAGAGTGGGGCGGCACGTGGACAGAGTCGTGTTAAGGGAAGTGGCTGAGTGACGAGTCAGTGTTGTGAGAGCAACGAACAGATGCAGACCCCATGCCCGAACGTGTAAAGTAGTGCGTAAACATTATTAGTAATGTACCTACTGTGATGATTGTTCTGAAAGTGAAATACTAACTGATTTGCTGTATCATCGTGTTTTATTATAAACCTGCACTATGGAGTCCGTACCACCGAATCGAAAGATGATGGCAACTATCGCCCAGCCATCGCTGTCGCCGTCATTTATAACTAGCTGATGCCCGCAACTTCGCCCGCGTGGATTTCGGTTATTATAAACTAAAACTATACTCGAGAACCACGGTCTATCCATTGGTGAAAACAGATTGAAAGTTGGTGCAGTAGTTTTTGAGTTTATCGCGTACAGGACGACAGTGAGACGCGGCGGTGGAGTTTGTTTTATAATATATTATGTAAGGATATTATAAATTCGAAAGTAACTCTGTTTGTCTGTCTGTACAACCCGTGCGCATTAAAAATAAATAAAAATTTTAAAATTAAATATAGTGCACTAGAATTGCGCGCGGGCGGGGTCATACCACCCCTCTCGGCTCTAGTCAGTCCCATTTCGCCTTAAGCAGTTGGCCCCGGCTGTCATTCGTGGATCTTCGAGTCGTTACGGGTCGTCAGAAGCCCAAAAGTCTGACAATCAGTCTTACCAAGGGGTATCGTATTACACAATTACTGGGTTGTGGAGATTAGATAGGCAGTCGCTCCATGTATACCAGTATCTATAATACTAGTAGCATAGAGCGTAGCCATCCGAGGTATCGTATTACTTACCTTACTTGTTGTGGAGGACAGATAGGCAGTCGCTCCATGTAAAATACTGGTATTCAGCTGCATCCGGATAGACTGGAAGCCGACCCCAACATGGTTGGGAAAAGACTAGGCAGATAGACGTACTTGAAAGAAGTCCACAGTATCAGTGCTCGCTCGAGCTAGTTAATCACGAACTCAGTCCACGCGAAGTGCTGAACAAAAATATTTCTAGATAAAACTTGATAATGACTACAACTTGTGTCTTTTAATTTACTAAGAACTACTATTTACTACCGTACTTCTAAAATAAAACAAGTGGGAAAGTACTGAGTTGAAGTTAGTTATTAGCATTCATAATCATTCAGCTTTGAGATAATAAAAAGTCACAATAATTCCGGCTATAGTTAATGGATTCAGGCGTGACTGGGGAAATCCATTATAAAATGCAATATACGTAGATATAATAATAATTAATAAATAATTATTGAATACGAGTTGAGCCCCGCGGTTTCAAACTCAAACTCAAACTCAAAGCATTTATTTCAAATAAACCAATTACAGGTACTTTTGAATTATCAAGGGGTCGGTCAATCAAAAAAAATGAAGCTAGTTGCCCATTCCAAAGCGTAGTAGGTTCCTATGGAGAAGAACGGGCAAGAAACTCCACGGACACTCTTTTAAATCAGAATATTGTTACAATATATTGGTTACATCATTCAATTTGAAATTAAACATGTGAGAACAATGTAAAAAAGGAAAAAAAAAGAGACGTGCACGTTAAAAGCGTCCGTAATTAAAGATCAAAAACAATTCAAAAATTAAAATAAATTAAAAATAAACCGTGGCAGCTTCGCCCGCGTAAGTCTCGATCCCGTGGGAATATCGGGATAAAAACTCTACCCATGTGCCAAATTTCATCTAAATCCGTTCAGCCATTTTGCCGTGAAAGCCTATCAAACAAACTTTATAGTTAGAATATCTACGTCTATTGTATTTTTTTTTATTCAGGCTAAGTACTTACCTGAATTTTTGTATAGAATCGTGCTTATGTGATTTTCGCATAGGTTATTTAATTTTAATATCAGGGGGCCTAAACCGGCCACATTAGCAATTCCTCTAAAAGCAGTTCAATTCCTTAATCCCAGCTGTCATTAGCAATTCCTTTTGACATAAAAGCAATTCATAATTTGTGGACCATTTTACGAATCTCCATAGAAAACTGTCAAACAGATGAATTCTTTCGTATACATTACACGCAGATCATATTATTATGAATTGACAGTTTGTGACATTTTACGATGATTCATAATATTTTTATAATTCTGCTAAAGTGGCTGTTTTAAGCCCCCAGGTCAATCAAGGTGATTATCTAAACTAGATTATCAAAACAATGCGACAGTTTAAATATTTCTTAGACGCAGCAATCATAATGATGAAAGATGAAACTGAAAAAGAAGATAAGGTTGGTAGGGTTCCTGGCCCAGTTATTATCTACATACATAAGCGGCCTCGCTATCAACTCTGCTGACTGGCTTTTCGTATTGATATAGCTCCCATCTCATAACTACACTTTACAGTTACTTAACATTAACATTCTGTTAACAGACTGTAAACACGTGACTGTCTGTTCTCACAAAAGTTTTTGGGTTTTTACGTTTCCAGAGAACTCGCAAAATAGTCCCATAAAATAAATGGGTCGCGCAGATTATCAAAGAAAGGCACGTTTACATGTAGTTTGAAGTAAAGAAAGTTTGAGGAAAATCATTATTTTATTTTATCCTCTTGTTCTATGTACTTTTAAGGTCCATAGCAACAAATACTATAAACATACTATGGCGGTCTAAAAATGTTTATCAGTTTTCAAATTAGATTCTTTACCACACTGTGTGCAGTATAGTCTAAAATGCCATAAATAGCTTAATTTGAAAGTTGACACATTACCATAATGACAATTTTGAATGTTGAATCATCGACCTTGTGACATAAATGTGTGCATGCAATTATAAGCCTTAAGGTGGTACACATTCTCAGACCGCGATCGTACATATAAAAGCCACGTCAAACAAATGTGTGTTATAATCTCAATACTTACATAGATTTGTTTCTAGTCATTGTTTCTCTTTATTACAGTTATTGCTGTTGACGAAGGTGCCTTGGACTAACTCTTCAACAACCTAAGGCCTGAATTCCTCTTACGCTGATGTCGGTCGCGTACGTCGGTCTCTTGTGCGTATACAAGGTGGAGACGACAGAAAATAAAACTCCGTATATCATATGACGAAATTATCAAATATATCCAATAGTGTAGCTACGATAGCTCGTCAAAGATCGGCAAACCCCATAGTCGGCCCATCACTACTATTTAGTTTGTTTGAAAAAATTACTTTTTATTTCCATGTTAGGATTTATTTGAGAGTTCCAAAATACTTTTATGCATTAGTATTGCCAGTGTTTTCATTTATTGTTGTATTGTCGTCTCCACATTGTATGTATACTTACATTGTGTATAGCACTATACTACGACACTGGTGCCGATTCTCTTGTCACAAAATTCTCTAAACTAAACTAAAAATCACTAAAATTTAGTTTAGTCCTGTCAAACGATCAAACTCATTCTGAAATAGACTTTAAATGACACAACTTAACTATAATTTAGTTTGACAGCACTAAGATGGCACTGAGATTAGTTTAGTGAAAATGCTATTCTGAATTTGACGATTTAACCTAAAATTTTGTTCTATATCTAAAATCCTCTAACTAAATCTGACTATATTTAATCGCGATTAAAAATGTGTGGAATAAAATAAGATGTCATGAACTAAAATTCAAACCAAAACCTCGACTTAAGTTACAAAAAACAGTACTGTATTTTTTTATTTTCTTTTGCTTATATCTCGAAAACGGTGTGTCCTATCGCAAAAATAATGAAAATTTCGACACCCTTTAGGAAAGCCTTAAACCCCTAATTCACAACATGTTGGTAATTTTTTTTTTTTTTTTTTCGTTATTTTCCATACAAAAACTGAAAAATTCCATTAAAAACACGTCGAGGCAGCCGTGAATGCGCGTCTCTGGCTCTAAAAAAAAAAACACGGTGTAGGGAAAACAAGTACCAAGTGGAGGCGCGCGGTTGTCAAATTCGATTTTAGTTGTGTCAAAATAAGTTTTAAATTTAGAGAATTTATTTGGCAGAATAGCTCCAAGATTCCCATAGTCAAAAGTAAGGAATTTTAGAGATAGTTTAGTTAGTTTAGTTCGGTGTACAAGAGAATCGGCACCAATGACGTCCGTGGCGCGTACTATTTTGCTACGAGTACCAACGCGACCGACCGTACGCGACCGACCGTACGCGACCGACATCAGCGTAAGAGGAATTCAGGTTTTAGATTTATAATGTTAAAATTCAGCAAACAGCAAGGTCTCACCTGATTATTTCTTGCTACCTGCAACGTCTATAGATATCTGCAATACTAGTCGAATCGGAGCTACATTGCCATACAAGTCAAGGGTAAGTTTCAATGTCTGTCATTACTCAAACACTAAAACCATCAAATCAGAGCCCAGCAATGATAACAGTGCTTGACGGCAAAATAGGTATACTGGTATTCAAAAAGAGGTTTTAAGGCTCGTGCAAACAGACGCGAAATCGCGGGCGCGACAGGCAGCGGTACCTTTGTCGACTGTTTGCACGAGCCTTTATACTATTAAGTAACTAATTCATCTATTTTTAACCGACTTCTTAAAAAAGGAGGAGGTTCTCAATTCGTCTGTATGTATTTTTTTTTTTATGTGTGTATTTTACGCGATTTCTCCGCCAATTATGAATCGATTTTGATGATTATTTTTTTGTTGGGTAGGTCATGCTTCAGAGGTGGTCCCATATAAATTTTATTAACTTTGCTTGCGTAGTTTTTGAGTTAGCTTCAATATTACGTATTTTTTCCGACTTAGTATATGTAGACGATATATTCTTTGACTCCGTCACTGTTGTTTACATAGCAGGTAGTGGTATTCGAATTTGTGTGGGGTAGGTACCACAACTAAAAAGTGAAAAATAAAAACTTTTTACAAAAAAAAAACAACCGACTTCCAAAAAAAACACAAACTTAAAAAATAACTTTAATTTCGGAAGTCGGTGTCTTTATTTTTCAATTTTCATTTCTTGCCACCGAAATCGGTTGTTTTTTTTTTGGAAAAAGATTTTATTATTCCCATCCTTTTGAATCCAATTCAAAAACGAATAATCTATGCACAAAGCTATCAGATTAATCTTCACGTAGCCAAAAAACAAGTCTTTAACCAAAGTCTAGGCAATAAACGACAAAGAACACCCATCGCTCTTCGAGTGTCCGACCCAAATTCCATATAAGCCGATGTTTAAATTCTTTTATTTTCCTGTCTGTCCCGGATGGCGAAACACCTTGGTTATAAGACTCAAAAGGTAATATTTTTTGTTCGTTAAGAATTATGGGTTTGAAATTTTTTGGGTGGCTGTATCTTCATACCGTTAGCTGTAAAGTTAAAGAATACCTCCGACAGAGTAAATTTAAGACAAATGTAAAGGTTGTATTCGAGACCCAAATATTTAGATTGGAAGAAAGGAAGGCTCGTGGCTAAATAATCATAGTCACACGGGCCGATGGAAGGTTAAGGTACGCTTGTTGGGGTTGGTCCGTGGATGGGTGACCACCTTTACATACCGAGACTCCTCCGTGCCTCGGAAACCACGTTAAATTGTTGGTCCCGGCTGTCATTTGTGTATCTTTGACAGTCGTTACGGGTCGTCAGAAGCCCGAAAGTCTAACAAGCGTACAAAACAATATCATATTACCCAGTTACTGGGTTGTGGCGGTCAGATAGGCAATCGCTCCATGTAAAATACTGGTATTCAGCTGCATCCGGTTAAACTGGAAGCGGACCCGAACATTGATCAAGATTATATCTGGACTTAAAAGAGACTGTGACCTCTGAGTTTGTTCCGGCCTTTCTTCTCAGAGTAGTCAGATAGGAAACGCCGACCTCATCTAGCTTATTTTTAATATGTTTTAATATGACGTGTAAAAGTGATTCCAATATCCTATTTACAGAATAAACAATTTCATTAAATTTCATAGTTGGGAAAAGGCCGGGCAGATGATGAATAAATTGATGGATTTCAAAACGACAACTCCCCAACAATGCTCAACTGAAACTTTTGTCAACAGTCGGTACCTATATTCTGCAAAAATCTCACCGTGGAAAGTTAGGTGAGCTAGTGAGCTATCAAACCCTAACGTCATGGTTGGCAGTTCACTACACCTCAGTCTTCACGGTGAGTTTTTTACAGAATAGCACTGCTGCTTTTCACCTACTGCGCAACGGTGTTCCCACATAAAGCCTACCTAAATTCAATGGATCTACGACCCTGAACTCAGATAATGGAAGGTATTTTTTCGAAGATTTGTTATAAATTAACATAGTTATTCCATTGTGTTTGAAGTTTCTAAAGAAAAACATTCCTTAACCTTAGATTCTTGTTTTTAAGGTTGATAGGAAGTTCCTCGAAAACATCGTTACCTAAATACCTATTTAAAAAATTAGCTTTTGGATAGGTCCCATTATAGTGTCTACTACCACAGTAAAGTAAAGTAACAGTATTATGTATCGGCAGTGACCTTGAAATAATTACCTACGGCCGCTCGGCGGATAAACCTTTCGCGTCCGTGCGTAACTGCCGCGCACTCAATACTGTTGCGTAGATATACAGTGTTTTCTATGAAGATATAAATACTGTTACTTATTTATACTGTGCTACTACTAGCTTCATCGTTCCGACTGACCGACTCTATTTGACAATAAAAAAATACCTGTAATTTGGTCTAATAGAAATAAATATAAAATACTGGTATTCAGCTGCATCCGGTTAGACTGGAAGCCGACCCCAACATAGTTGGGAAAAGGCTAGGCAGATTGAGAAATAAATGTTCTGAATTTGAATATTATGGTATCTTTTTTGGAAGATTGGTAGGTTACTGAAAACTAATGTACTTATTAATTATCATTTTTAGGGTTCCGTATCCAAAGGGTAAAACGGGACCCTATTACTAAGGCTCCGCTGTCCGTCCATCTGTCTGTCACCAGGCTGTATCTCATGAACCGTGATAGTTAGACAGTTGAAACTTTCACAGATGATATATTTCTGTTGCCGCTATAACAACAAATACTAAAAAACGGAATAAAATAATTATTTAAGGGGCTCCTATATAACAAACGTATTTTTTTTGCCGTTTTTATAGAGAATGGTACGGAACCCTTCGTTCGCGACTCCGTCTCGCACTTGGCCGGTTTTCCGGATACAAAATACGCATGCGCTAACAAAAATAAATAATTAACAGCTATTTCTGTGTGGCTGCACCGAAAGTTATGCAGAGATGTTTACCCACATTTCGTCAGTTAGGTATGTTTAAATCCCATGTAATAGGGGGGACATTCTTACCACCAACCAGGCACAAATCCAGACTTCGAGCTGCTACTGGGAAATTCCTGATTGTAAAACCCAATAGGGCTTTGCCCGACCTGGGAACCGATCCCAGGAACATACATATTATGTTTTGCGGACAGTATTAGCCAGTCGATGATAATGATGTTGATTAGTCGATGTCGAGGATAGAGCGAAGTGGAACGGAAAGACCAGCCTAGACAAATGACAATCGCTTCGAAAGCGTTTCGTATTTCTACAATGACTTTCAACAGGATTGACATAAGCTTTTCGATAGCTTATGTTAGTCCCATACATTTTTGCCTTTTCCATCATCGTTATCGCTGATAGAGTGTCACTTTTTCTAGGGCTTCGGGAAGGCTGAATCCACCACCATTATAGCCAGGAAGAGAGAGAGAGAGCGAGAGGACAGTATTAGCCAGTAGCCAGTACCGAAAAAAAGGAAAGTAAAAAAAAAAAATTAATCACTGCCTACTACACCAAGTAATATCGTATTAACCTAAACTGAGAATAAGTCGTCATTTTAACTGTAAACTCATGAATGAAGAGTCGATAATATCCCGTTCAGTTAATCTAGATCTATGTGAAGTGTTTGAAGCACGCTATCCGCTTGAATTGTGGAATATTTTGTTGCTATTGGCTTAAATTTTTGAGTGTGAATGATTTATTTGTCTCAATTTCTTCATTGGAATTACAATCCTATTTTGTGTTATGTTAATAATTGTGTAAAATTCTTATACTAAACTAACTAAAGAACTAACTAACTATACCTAGAAATATAATTAAAGTAATAAAAACTAAAACCCAACTACGACTAAAAGGTAAATGAAATGTGCTCATTAAGTCCTTTCATTTGATACCCAACATGGTACGATTAAACAAATTTTTTTTTTTAGTTCCTGACTTTATGTACTCTAGAGGGCGCCATTTTTAATTTAGTGTGACGTCACATAGCCTATAACCAGCGGACGATCAAGACGCTTCCAACGATACCTCATTTGTGAAATTGTGATGAGTCGTTTAGAAGATATGAGGGAACAGATTAACATACATACATACATACCGGTCAAAATCATAACCCTCCTTTTTTTTCGCCGTAGTCGGGTAAAAACAAAGGGAAACTTAGGTGTCGAAGTATTCGTCCGCATCGCTGTCATCCGGAAACGTGCCCAGAAGACTGGCAGCATTGCCACGTTGAAGGGCAATGCTAATTTTTTGGTCAAAGAACAAGCCAGCCCTCTGGTCACGTGAAGTGTCGACGTGAAGTGAGACGTGACGCGAACCCAAACGGCTCAAAACTGTAGTTGCGCAGTCTTTGCGCCGCTTTGGGGTCTCAGCAGCCGCAGTAGCGGCGCCAGCACGGCCCGCCGTGTTAGGAACATGGGATGGCGCAAGGGTGTCGACACAGGTTGCGTGCCACACTAGAGGCCTACCCACCCCCTTTGTCTCAATTAGCTAGCAGGTGACAAAAGAATCCAAGTGAAAATTATATCCTTACTTGGGAATCAACCCATGAACCTCTCATTTCCACTTGCCTACCAGAACTATTAAACGGTTGTGCCAACGAGACACCTCACAATTCACACCAGAAACATAACCCGACTCCATCTTTATCTAATTACAAACACCATTATAATAAAGACACCTTTAATTACATAGGTACCGAGGAAGGCATATCGCGTGACAAAATATAGGGGTAGGATACCAATGTCATGGCTATAGTAAGAACACGCTATGGGCATGAAATATTGGTGACAAGGTTGGTTGTTTTAAATGTTTCTGGAAGTATGAAATACCATGTATTCATTTGTTTAACGACCTTAGGGCCAACGACCTTGGTTTTGTTGGTGGAAAATGCAATCAAAATACAGACACAATATAGTCTATCGGGGGGGTACATCTGATGTGACCGATACTTAAATAAATGTGACTACTCATCAGTATGAACAACTTTTATTTATTTATTTATATACAGGGTGTTTGGCAGAACGTTGAACATACGAAAATGGTGGATAGGTGGGGTCATCTGCTACTTACTCAGCCTTTCTTAAAATTAAAGTGTAATTGTTGGTATAACTCGTCTTTGTAGGTAACAGCTGTTTTTTTTTGACGATTTCAGGTTTGGCCCATATTAAAAGTTGTTCATAATGATGAGTAAAGTCACGTGTTTAAGTATCGGTTCTAAATACCAGTCACCCTATATAACATAACATAACATCACGCCTGCAATCCGCGAAGGGTTGGGCAGAGGTGTACCTATAGTACACCCTAACTTCGCCAGTTATGTTTAAGTCCCATGTAATAGGGGGCGAGCCTATTGCCAGACTCCGGGAAGAATTCCTAATGGAAAAATCCAATAACACTTTGCCAGACCTGGGAATCGAACCCAGGATCTCAAGCTCAGCAGTAACGCTTGAGACCAGTAGACAAACGAGGCAGTAAAAAAAAAACCGGCCAAGTGCGAGTCGGACTCGCGCACGAAGGGTTCCGTACCTTTATCTATAAAAACGGCAAAAAAATCATGTCTATTGTATGGGTGCCCCCCTTAAATATTTATTTTATTATATTTTTTAGTATTTGTTGTTATAGCGGCAACAGAAATAATTCATCTGTGAAAATTTCAATTGTCTAGCTATCACGGTTCATGAGATACAGCCTGGTGATAGACGGACAGACAGACAGCGGAGCCTTAGTAATAGGGTCCCGTTTTACCCTTTGGGTACGGAACCCTAAAAATTATAACACTAGTGTTTAATTGTTTAAACGCAGACAGGACCGCATATGCATTATTATCTTTTTAATTAGAGGTTTTAAGCTTCCATTAGTATATTATTCTAGCTTCCTAGAATTCATTATTTTAAGCTTACCATGACACGATACCACACGGTCCTAATTGCATAGGAAATTATTAAACTATTTTTATTATTATATTAAGAAAAATTGGCTAAGCAATAACAGCTTTTAAGCAAACAAGTTTTCGTATATAATAACCTGTATCCACGCGGTCGAAGCCGCAAGCATCAGCTAATAAAATATAAATATTTCATTGAATCCACCATGGTGTGCCTCAACCATTACCTACCAGCATGACATTTAGAAAACAAATCTGAAGTTAGCAAATTAGAAGTCGACCATGGCTAATTATGTTTTAGCACGGAACGCGTTAATTATATTGTCATAATCTTCACGCTATGTAGCTTTCTGGGTAAGTAAAAGTTATACCTAAAATAAAAATATAAGTAAAAATCTTTTTTAAAACAAGCTTTTAATGAACTAAAAAAACTTTTTACAAAAAAATACAACCCACTTAAAAAAAAAAACAAAAAAAAAGTGAAAAATAACTTTAATTTCGGAAGTCGGTGTCTTTGCTTTTCAATTTTCGTTTTTTGCCACCGACTTCCAAAATTAAAGTTATTTTTCACTTTTTTGTGTTTTTTTTGGAACTCGGTTGTTTTTTTTTTTTTTGAAAAAGTTTTTATTTTTCACTTTTTAGTTGTGGTACCTACTCCACACAAATTCGAATACCACTACCTGCTATGTAAATAACAGTGACGGAGTCAAACAATATATCGTCTACATACACTAAGTGGGAAAAAATACGTATTATTGAAGCTAACTCAAAAACCTCTGATGTTTGGTAAAACAAAAAAAGAATCATCGAAATCGATTCATAATTGACGGAGCAAACGAGTAACATAAATTAAAAAAACAAAAAAAAATACGTACGAATTGAGAACTTCCTCCTTTTTGAAGAAGTCGGTTAAAAATGGTTTTCCCAGGTCCACCTTCCGGCTCCATCTTCAGACCCTTAACACCACCTAGTGTCAAACCACGTGTTAATACATAGCTAATGAGCCCAAACATGATGGTCCTATCTTGTTTGGTTGAGGAGTTCCTATGGCCAACTTCCGGCTCCATCATCAGACCAGTTCCATGGTATCATTTTTTCAAAATGTCTCGGTAGTTATATAAGTATGCCAAGTTTCAGCTCAATCGGACGTCAGGAAGTGCTTGAAAAATAGATGACAATTGGAGTAACCGGAAACACATACGAACAGAGCAAGCTAATATAATATAAAGCTTGTAATAATAAAAATGAAATCTAGACAATCACAAATCAAAGAATAGATTCGATTTTTTTTTAAATTTTGATTTTCTGAATGACTATCTTTTGGGGAGGCCTATGTCCACTTGTCCAGCAGTGGATGTCTGTCGGTTCAAATAATGACCATGAATGATGAGTGGCTATCTCGTGGGTCTAGTCAAGTGGTCGTTTAAAAAAGACGCCTGAGAGAGTGGTACTGAGTTCGATTACTGGATCGGGCAATTTGTAATTGGCTTTTTTTCTGCCCACTGAGCCCAATGGCAATTGGTATATTTTCTCAGAGTAAATATGACTGTGTTACTGTCGAATTAAGGCTTTTACATACTGGCGCAAATTTTCGCGCGACGCGACGCCACCGCATTGTTCGCCGTGAAGTTTTCTCAGAAATTGTTTTGTTAATGTCGCGTCGCGCCTGTTTGTGGGTGCCTTTATGGGTGTACCTACTGTACAATTGTACATTCTTAAATTGCCTACCCTTTCGGACCAACAAAAAACAGGCGTAAAAATTATTATGATGGATTTTACTCCTAGAATAACAGTTTTTCTTTTAATACAAAGATCGATTTTGGTATACTTTACCTTTTTTTTTTAGTGTGGTAAATCATCCAATGTCTTCTCCCGCTCTAGGCGGAGCGGAAGGGCGTGTAGACTTTAACTCACTAAAGCCCACCCGTGTTCCTTCAGTTGCCTGTCGTCAAGGTCCCGGTATCCCTTTCGGACTTTCCCGCAACCCTGGCAGGGGAATACCTTTACCTTCAGTAGGAAAGATTCTTGTTTCTTTCTTACTGAAAGTTAAGGCCGTACCCTACCTCAAATTTTATCTCGCTCACACCATACTACTCGCGGCCTGAGTGAGAGCGAGACGTAGTGGAGTGCTGGCAGCTCTCAAGCCTCGAATAGTTTAGGTAATTGCTTCTTACAGGGAAAATAATGGTAATTAAAAATAAAAATAAAACATAAGACCTGCTTTATAGTTAGTTCAGTTATTATGCAAAGTTTCATGATCTAATTTGAAGTATTTTTTTTAATACCAGCGGTTTTTAGTAATATACGGTTTATAATACAGATAAGGTGTTTAGTTCTATACCAACAGGTATCGTGTTACCCAGTAACTGTGTTGTGGAGGTCAGATAAAAAATAAAAATACTGGTATTCAGCTGCATCCGGTTAGACTGTGAGCTGACCTCAACATAGTTGGGAAAAGTCTAGGCAGATTGATTAGTCACTTCTATACAATTACGAATATCGTACGCGACAAAGGTACGATATTCATAATCTACAGTCTAACTCGGAAACTAAGTTAATCTCCGCCATTACAGTTTTAAACTAGTACAGAAAACTTTATAATCGCACCGTAGACCGGCGAAGTTTATATTTATTCTAACATTTGACGCTAATTAGAAGTTTTCGTGTTCTGCCGCGATTAGCTTTACGTTGGGTTGGCAAACTTTTTTGCGCTAAATTTAGATTTAGTTGAAGAATGTTTAGTCCGCGAACGCGAATACGTATCGTACTCTCGTGCTGGCACGAGCTATACGAGGATATCTCATGTCGTAGTGAAAAGCTGTGCCAAGCGGTCGTTCATGGCCGCGAGCGATACGACGCGAATTTGCGGCAAGCGACACGTTTCCGTCGCTCTGCAAGTCGCGTACCTGAAGAAATATCTATGTTTGTCCTTGACAAGAAACAATAAACGGCCGATAGACTGAATAGATTTCTTACCTTTCTTATAATCTTGTCATTTCGAAAGTTATGCGACCGGAAATATATTAGTATATAGGAACAATATGAACAGTATCTCTAGGTCTACAAAGTTAATAATTATACTCTATTCAATTTTCCATTGCCAAAAATGTAAACAAACATTTCATCATAATCATAATCAGCCTATAACGGAGGCCTGTGTCCCAGCAGTGGGACACAGGCCTCCGTTATAGGCTAATTCCTCTCAGTGAGAGGGAGCGGGCCGTAATCCACCACGCGGGCCTAGTGCGGGTTGGTAGTGTCACATGTCTTCGAATTTTTGGTTTAAAGACATGCCGGTTTCCTCACGATGTTTTCCTTCACCGTTTTGAGAGCAGTGGTGATGAAATTATTTACACAAAGTAAAAAGCCTGTCAGGGTTCGAACCTACGACCTACAAGTCGTAAGTCGCGGCCGTTACCACTGGGCCAACTCTGCTCACACACATAAACAAACATTATTATCTCCTTATTTTGAACACTATTACATAATAATTTCGTTACCTATTAAAATTGCACTGAAGACAAACAATGATGGTATTAGCATAAAGAAATTGTTGAAATAAGCAGTTAGTTGGTGGTCTTCAGTCTTTATGTATATTTCTTTATTGAGTAAATACATAAAGCGATATTTGGGTTCTAGCTAACGAACCCAAATATCGCTTTCCTAATTACTAGGAGAATCCTAACACATCCTGTACGAGACTACTAAAAGTGAATAATTCCCAAACAAATACTTGGTTTACAAACTTGGCAAAGGGAAAAAAATCTTGGTTTATACATAGATTTTTTATCCCCAAACTAGAAGTCAATAAATAACTGTAACATATTCTATTTCTAACATATTCGTGTCGACTTCAAGTGTATGGTTTCAGAATCAAGGGCAACCCTCCCACAAAGTTACGATTGTTAGGAATCCTCGAATTTAAACCCTATCGCCGTTGAGATAGGGTTGTAGTAAATGCTTATTTAAATTGGTTTTCATGGGAATTTGATATCACATTTTGTATGATTTAGTGTATCGGTTTATATTTATAGTGTTTCCATGAGATTTCTATTAGAGATAGCCTAGAAACGACGAGCGAGTGGTATGGTTACACGAACATTTTTACACTTCTGGGTTCTCTTTGAGGTCCTATATATAGCACCCTGTGGGAATCAACCCGACCAGTACTTTGCTGGCTACCATTTTAGCATAATCAGCCTATAATGTTCCCACTGCTGGGACACAGGCCTCCTCTGTTCTTGGGGGAATGTGGGCACCACGCGGGTCCAGTGCGGGTTGGTAGATGTCACAATATATCTTCAAACTTTTGGTTCTAAGACATGCCGGTTTCCTCACGATGTTTTCCTTCTACGTTTTGAGAGCAGTGGCGATGAAATTATTTACACAAAGTAAAGCGCCAGCCGTAAGTCGGGGCCGTTACCACTGGGCTACCACAGCTCCCACTGGGCCCCCACTGCTCCTGGGCTACCATTTTACCATGGCAAAAATAAATCTGAAATGAATAACATTACTTGCAGACAAGCCAGGCGCCCGGGAAAAATTGACGAACTTCCAACCAAACTTTCATCCCTATTTAATAAAATATGTTAGTAAAACATTAGCATTAACACAGAAACAATTAGTGACATGACCGCTGCAAGGTGACAGGCCCAGCCGATACCTTGCAACAGTGGCTCACAAACGCACAAACAAGCCTGCTTGCTACCAAAGCCAGGGTGCTGTTGGTGCTGCCCCACACCCTACTAACCAGGGATGCACACCGCTTCCGCATCACAGTGTAGAAGCAGTCAACGCGAGCTTCAGCAAACATCCCTGATGCGCTGCAGTATCCAGGCAACCCCATCAACACCCTGAATGCGTTATTGTATTAAACGCGAAGGGCGCCGTATGACTTCTGAGTATAATAACTATGCTCGCGACAATCTAAGAAGTCCGTTTTGACGTTTCGTTCTCGTACTTGTAATAAAACGTTATGCATTGAGAATCAGTTTTAAGCAATGTAGATAAGTCGTCGATAACAAACTCTCTAAGTATGTTTAATCGATATGTCTCGAGAATCAGAGAATCAGTATAAAAGAAACTATTTTTTTTATTTATCGCTACACAAAGGATTTTTATAGCTGTCAAAACGGACTTCTTAGATTGTCGCGAGTCTAGGACTATAGGGGTTCACACTATGAGTTCTGTTGCTTGAAATACATGAATAAATAATAAATAAATATAGGGGCTGAATTAAAACAAAATCCTTTCCTAGTGCTCACCTTTGTTATCAAAGAACTTTTGTACAAAATTTCATGCTTGCACCCAGTCCGGTTTAGTCTGTGCATATTGGGCGTTGTCCGTCAGTGAGTGAATTTAAGATTTTTATTAAGAAGATTCTTTATATTACCTGCAGAAAGGCTTTGCGGACAATCTTCTTGACACAATCTCTTTCTACGCACTCTCAGAGATGACCAAATCTTTGCCAAACCGAAAACCCAAATTCTCCCACACAATATTAGCCCGAGGTCAACAAATTCATCATCCCCACACCTTTTTTTACTACCCTTTGTAATGGCGTTACATTCCCTCATAAAACGGTGACATAATTATCTAAACATTGGTCAGGTCATGGCACGGATACGAGGTGGAGTCATGTGGAATAGTATAGTTTTATGGTTTGGTGACGTAGTGTCACACCTGTATAAAAATACAGATAGGTAGATGATATCTACGTGTGGCCCTGAGAAGTGGCAATTCCTTTCAAAGCGTTTCGTATTTCTACTACGACTTTCAATCGGATTGACGGCTTTTTGATAGCTTATGTCATTAGTGTCGGTATCAAGCCGCGCGGGTCGATCCATCAGGTTAAGGTACGCTTGCCGGGGTCGGTCCGTGGATGGGTGACCATCTTTACATACCAATACTCCTCCGTGCCTCGGAAAGCACGTTAAGCCGTTGGTCCCGGCTGTTATTTGTGGATCTTTGACAGTCGTTACGGGTCGTCAGAAGCCCGAAAGTTAGACAACCAGTCTTACCAAGGGGTATCGTATTGCCCAGTTACTGGGTTCTGGAGGTCAGATAAATTGATACTCCATGTAAAATACTGATATTCAGCTGTATCAGGTTAGACTGGAAGCCGAACCGTAAAGGGAAAAGGATAGGCATTGATTTTGACCTTACAGTCGACCCTAACACATAAGAAGAAACGAAAATAGATCTCTCACCATTATTACTAACACTCCAAAACTCTTACTCACAGTATCTTACCAACAAAGGCTACAGACAAACACTTTTTCTTTCTAAAACAAAGGTTCTCGCAAAAATAAACGTTTCGTTCGGAACAGCGCCGCGGTTACTAATTAGCAGCCACCTTTAGATAATGTACTGGGAACCATAGACCTATTAATAGTTTTAAATTGGGAATTTTCTGGGAATAATGTTTCCATTTATTTTTTTCATTTAATTCCAAAACAATAAGGCGGTGTTTACAGTCATCATCACTGACTGTAGCGATACGTAGGCCTCACACCACATCTACCTAGCTTTGCCCAACTTTGTTCGGGTCGGCCAATCACTATAAAGCTTCTTTGGGGTCGGACCGAACATATAGTACATAAATCTTTTTTGTGGAAGGAGTTAGTAGTGAAATAGACACATGATAAGCTCCATTTTTTACAATTAATTTAATTTTACCACCATTAAGAGGAAAAGTTGAAAAGATGTACTAACGTATTGAATTTATTATTTATACTCCATTTGAAATAAGATTAGACTTATAGATAAGCCTTTTTTACATTCCGTTCAACCGATTTTGAATTCTATTGCGTTGGTGGTATGACAAATGGCAGCCGCAGTAGATAGTTCGTATTGTGTAACTTTTTTTGCTTTTAATGCTATCCTTATGCCTACTGTATAGAAGTCAAAATCGGTTGAACGGACTGTAAAAGGGTTTGTTTTAATGTCTAATCTTATTTCAAATGGGGTATAATTGTGAATCAAATTCTCAACCCGTAGCTTAGATAAGCTCAGCTTAGCCCCTATCTTGACTCAGAGGCAAAACTTCTCTGTATTTATGAAATCCTAATCCTTACTCATCAACTGCCTAGCCTTTTCCTAACTATGTTGGGGTCGGCTTCCAGTCTAACCGGATGCCGCTGAATACACGTATTTTACATAGAGCGACTGCCTATCAGACCTCCACAACCCAGTAACTAGGTAATACGGTACCGCTTGGTAAGACTGGTTGTCAGACTTTCGGGCTCCTGACGACTCTAATCCTAACTAATATTATAAAATGCAAATGTGAGTGGATTTGTTTGTTACGCATTCACGCTAAAATGGCTCAACGGATTTAGATAAAATTTGGCACATGGGTAGACCATGACCTGGAATAGGACTTAGGTTACTTTTTAACCCAATATTCTCACGGAATCAAGACCGACTAGCTAGTACTAAAGGATAAAACTAAGTATCTATTTTTATGCCAATATTCCCACGGAATCAAGACCGACTAGCTAGTACTACAGGATAAAACTAAGTATCTATTTTTATCCCAATATTCCCACGGAATCAAGACCGACGAGCTAGTACTACAGGATAAAACTAAGTATCTATGACAACATCTCCAAAGAATGTTGTAACATCTACATCTTTAATACTAACACCACTTACTCACAAAGGTATTTAAATAAATTCATTGAAATCTCCTCTGTGCCTTCCAAGTGTAAGACACACTCATATTACTCGTATTATACCTTTTACTTTTAGTTTCTAAGAAGTGTTAGCATACGCGCTTGCCCGGTGAGTTGGTGATGTACTGGTCTTTGACAATTTGTATTTATATTCTTTCAGAATATCTCGTGGCTAAGTAATAACAGCCGCGCGGTTCGATCCATAAGGTAAGCTACGCTTACCGCGGTTGGTCCGTGGATGGGTGACCATCTTTACATACCGAGACACCTCCGTGCCTCAGAAAGCACGTTAAGCCGTTGGTCCCGGCAGTCATTCGTGGATTTTTGACAGTCGTTACGGGTCGTCAGAAGCCTGAAAGTCTGACAACCAGTCTTGCCAAGGGGTATCGTATTACCCAATTACTGGGTTGTGGAGGTCAGATAGGCAGTCGTTCCATGTAAAATACTGGTATTCAGCTGCATCCGGTTAGACTGGAAGCCGACCCCAACATAGTTGGGAAAAGGCTAGGCAGATTGATTATTTCAGTCATGAGAAGCAGTGGTGGCCCAGTGGTAACAGCTGCCGCGACTTACAAGTTGTAGGTCGTAGGTTTAAACCCTGATAGGCGCTTTACTTTGTGTAAATTATTTAATTACCACTGCTCTCAAAACGGTGAAATAAAACATCGTGACGAAACCAGCATGTCCTAGAACCAATAATTCGAAGACATGTGACATCTAACAACCCGCACTGGGCCCGCGTGGTGGATTACGGCCCACTCCCTCTCACAGAGAGAAGGCCTGTGTCCCGGCAGTGGGACCATTATAGGCTAATTATATATGTTATGTTATATAATTCCTGGACCGAGTCCATTGAGATTGCCATCGACATGCTAGTAATACCGGCGCGAGACACAGCAACACACGTTTGAACACGTATTTGATTGTGAACATTTGTTTGAACACACGTGAGCCACGGATGTTTGGGTATTTGATCAAAGTTTGATCTCACATTTATATCTCATATTTATTAACACTGAATTAGTGCGAAGACTAAAAAGGGTAAAACCTTTCGAGTTAGTTTAGTGCAGTGTAAGTGACTGTAGTGCAAGTGCTGACTTTTATAAAGAACACGTGAATCAAGTGTCTTACCCTTAACTTAAAGTAAATAAGAAAGACGTTATTGGATGATTTCTTAATTTTATAGTACTTAGCAGTTTTAGTTATATTTAAATTACTTATTAGCTAATAGGCTATATTGTTATGTGAATAAAGTATCACCAACCGTGATACTTTATAAAGGAAAAAAAAAAAAAAAACATTTATTACCGTACCTCACAAGTGTTCAAATAAGTGTTCACATTGTGACTGTGTCTGGCGCCGGCTTTAGAAGAACCTGCAATAATGAAAATAGAACATAATTATGTTCTACAAGCTGAGAAAGATAAATATGTATAAGCACGATTTTCGTGTCAAATTAAAAAATAAAACAAAAATAAATATTATAATAAAATGAATCCGTGTGTGCCTCCAACCTAACTAGAGTTCACTTTTGCCACAATGTAAAGAAGTTGCAAATGTCCTGTTCCTTTTATTTCCAATGTGCTAACCTTTCGTTTTTAGTTAAATTTATTTTAACACTAAATGAGGAAGGAGGATACTTTGCAGTTTAAATGAAAATAAAACACATTATGGATATTGCAGTGTAGATTTTGAAAATATTTTGATTGATTAATAGCAAAATCAGTACTACGGCGCCTAAGTGCTAATACACACGAACATTGTGTCCTTTTTTGTATTTATTTATAATAGTTAGTTAGTTAGTCATTTCTTTTAAGCACCCAGTGTAAACCGTTACTTGTATTAAAAATTGTTAAAATAAAAAAAACTTTTTTAGACCATCGAACTGAATAACTCTTACTATGGAACCAACTATGAAATCCTAGCTGTCCTACAGTTTAGGGCAGTAGGTATTGAACTTTAGTATGGAACAGCTGATTTTTTTCGCGTTTGACCGATAACCACAGCACAGGCATTTTTAGGGTTCCGTACCCAAAGGGTAAAACGGGACCCTATTACTAAGACTCCGCTGTCCGTCTGTCTGTCCGTCTGTCACCAGGCTATATCTTTTTGTTGAAATTTTCACAGACGATGTATTTCTATTGCCGCTATAACAACAAATACTAAAAAACAGAATAAAATAAATATTTAAGGAGGCTCCCATTCAACAAACGTGATTTTTTTGCCGTTTTTATAGATAATGGTACGGAACCTTTCGGGCGCGAGTCCGACTCGCACTTGGCTGTTTTTTTTTAAATATATTAACGTGTTTTCTAGTTGGTGCATGGTTTCTGAAACAAAGTTCAACTGACATTTGTAATTGCTTTAGTCTCCCTGTTTGGATAGCCGAATGTGTCTAACAACTTTAGACCTTACACCATAGCATAACATAACGCCTGTATTCTCTGAAGGGTTGGGCAGAGGTGTAGGTACCTATAGTACACCCACATTTCACCAGTTATGTTTAAGTCCCATGTAATAGGGGGCGAGTCTATTGCCATCAACCAGGCACAAATCCAGAGTCCACGCTGCTACTGAGAAATTCCAGGTGGAAAAACCCAATAACACTATTCACGTCTCAGGGCATCAAACCCACCTGCCAAGGTTGCGGGCCTGCCAGGGTTGCGGGCCTGCCAGGGTTGCGGGTAAGTCCGAAAGGGATACCGGGACCTTGGCAACAGGCAACTGAAGGAACACGGGTGGGTTTTAGTCAGTAAAAGTCTGACACGCCCTTCCGCTCCGCCCAGAGCGGGAGAAGTCATTTGATGATTTCCCACCCTCGAAAAATCAAACCCAGGACCTCAAGGTCTGGTTCACCTGACAGTAATTATGGCTTTATCCTCACTTTTTAAGTGACTTCGAGACTAACCATTTTCAATCAGTTACACCTCACACCTCACACACCTGTTAAATTAAATAAAACCTTGTTGACTACGGAACCCTAAAAAATGCAGTGACCCTTGAAAGACTTTCAACCATTCCACTCGCTTGCACAGTCAGTAAAGTCTTTGTAGTAGTGTTGCTAGCCAGATACCCATTGAAGTACTATGGTTTGGAATCAGCCTTTTGCATAGCAACGAGCATGATTAGATAGTCCTACAGGCACTTCGGCTGAACTCGGCTATTCTCGGCTGTCAGCCTAGTTCACCTCACACATTAACCATCACATTATCTAAAAATAGCGCCACAATAAACACAAAACAATTTCTTTTTTTTAAATAACCAAAAAAAAAACGATAACTTTTTTCACAAAACCGTTGCACTTGCGCATCACATCATACGACTTAGCTATTGTTAAACGGGTTTTTGGCTGGAGTCGACAGCAGTATACCCGTCTCTTTTACTTGTATACTAAATTGTATATCTATCTCTTTCGCTCACGGTGTCGTGTTAAGGATGGGGGCACAGGAGACGTTTTTTTATTTAAATTTGAATAAATTTACACTTTTAAAGAAAGGTTTTGAGTTTATATAGGGTTTTTGAACTCTTGCGCCGTCCGTCACTATATGGTGCGATTATAATGTCGATGTTATGGTGTTTATAACTGTATGGATTTATTGCTGTAGTGTGATTGGCACCTTGATTATGGTTTTAGTTTGACAGTAAATATTTTAGATAAAAGCTTTGAAAACTTGTTTTTTTGATGATTTGAGGAGGAAAGAACTGTCAATTCGTGGCCGTTGTAGATTGTTGAGTTATGTGATATTGATTGATTTGATGGTAGCAAGCGGTTTAGTAACTTATCCATTTATTAACTTAATGGCGTTTCTTTATTAAGCTGCTAACAATATTTTTCTAAAGACCTTTCCCTAGTGATCGAAATTCCAGACTAAGAGATTATGGCATTAATTCATTATCAATCCTGATTACATCTGCGGCAGATAGGCGACGCTTCAATCTGCCGAGCCTTTTCCCAACTATGTTGGGGTTGACTTCCAGTCTAACCGGATGCAGCTGAATACCAGTATTTTACATAGAGCGACTGCCTAACTGACCTCCATAACCCAGTAACTGGGTAATACGATACCCCTTGGTAAGACTGGTTGTCAGACTTTCTGGCTTCTGACAGCCCGTAACGACTGTCAAAGAGCCACGAATGACAGCCGGGACCAACGGCTTAACATGCTTTCCGAGACATGGAGGAGTCTCGGTATGTAAAGATGGTCACCCATCCACAGACCAACCCCGGCAAGCGTAGCTTAACCTGATCGATCGACCCGTGCGGCTTAACTTAACCACGCTCCTCAGATAGGCGGCACTTGTGATCGAGATTTTAGTTGAGTTCCAGGGATGAAACGGTGATTCTAGGTCTCACATCACACAACGACGAACAACTGTGATTTTTTGACTTAAAACTGGCGAAATAAGGGTTTAGGTACTTTATGTAACCTGCTTAACCATTCGGGGAATTAAGGTGTGATGTAATGTTATGTAAAATTCCAGAAATATTTGGCTCGGTTTGGGAATCCAGCCAAACTCTCTTTAAGTGACTAGATTTCTTTTTACGTCAGGGCTGATTTCATCAAAGTTATCTTTTATCCGTGGAATAAAATTATTGTCTGACAGTTTTTGTATGGAAAGACTGTCAAAAATTCAAAATTTATTCGCAGGATAAGAAGGAGTGATGTTATGTTATATAAAATTCCATAAATATTTGTCTCGGTTTGGAAATCCAGCCAAACTCTCCAGATCTGTTAGACATTATCTGATGGTACTGATAAATGGCCTGTCGATCGTCATTTAGTGTGACTGATTTGGTTTTTCGTCAATACAATAACATTGTGTTAAATTACATAACAGGACTGATTTTATCAAAGTTAGATATCTTTTATCCGTGGAATAAAATTATCGTCTGACAGTTTTTGTATGGAAAGACTGTCAAAAATTCAAAATTTATTCGCAGGATAAGAAGGAGTGATGTTATGTTATATAAAATTCCATAAATATTTGTCTCGGTTTGGAAATCCAGCCAAACTCTCCAGATCTGTTAGACATTATCTGATGGTACTGATAAATGGCCTGTCGATCGTCATTTAGTGTGACTGATTTGGTTTTTCGTCAATACAATAACATTGTGTTAAATTACATAGCAGGACTGATTTTATCAAAGTTAGATATCTTTTATCCGTGGAATAAAATTATCGTCTGACAGTTTTTGTATGGAAAAACTGTCAAAAATTTAAAATTTAAACTTATACTTACTCGGTGTAAATGTTTAGTAACATTCGCCCTGTTTTTCCTAATTCAAACCCATGCAAATTAGCAGCCGTATGTTCTACAATGAGACCGGAAACCTCTCACGGTTGAACATAACTCCTTAAAAAAAGAACAAAGTAAAAGAAAGATTTATTCTCGGTTTGAAATCATTTCTTGTTTCAATGTTTTTTTTTTTTTTAACGAAGAAGTAATATGTTGCCAGTAATTCAAATTCAATTTAAGAAATTGGGGTCTTAGATATTGTGATTATTATAAGATGATTAGTCAGCAAAGGGTTACTGCTCTGTGATCACAACCCTCTGAGAGCGTATTCAATTTAACAGAACTTAACATACCGCATGAAGCCGAAGCCCGAAAGACGTAGCGTTGGAACACAAGGTGTTCGTGAACGGGCGCCGTCAGTTGTGACTGGTCATCTCTTAGCTGCCATGGCTTATTTTAATTTTTGATTTGTTCTTATTTTATAATTGCGGACGGTTTTAACGTGCTTTCTACATTGTTCTCACATGTATAATTTCAACATGAATGATGTAACCATTATATTGTACCAATATTTTGATTTAAAAGAGTGTCCTTGGAGTTTCTTGCCCGTTCTTCTCCATAGGTACCTACAACGCTTTGGAATGGGCAACTAGCTTCATATTTCTGACTGACTGACAATTCAAAAGTGCCTGTAAATGGTTTAATTGAAATAAATGCTTTGAGTTTGAGTTTGAGGGTGGACCAATGACCTGGTGAAGGCAGCGGGAATGCGCTGGATGCGAGAGGCGCACAAGGTACCGAAAAAACAGTGATATTTGAAGAAAAATGTTAAAGCGCTCTTAAAGATTATGCAAAAAGAACAAAGTAAAAGAAAGATTTATTCTCGGTTTGAAATCATTTCTTTTACTCTCTTTCTTTGGAACATAAAACGCTGTAGTTTTGATAGCATGATTTGTGGGATCCCTAATCAAAGTCTTAGGTGACTTTTTAACATTTTTAACATTCACAGGAGTAAAGTAAAATAAAAAAGTAATTACTTTTTTATTTTACTTTACTCCTGTGAATGTTCGCATGGGCCAGAAGAGATTTGATCCGATAAAATATGCTGGTTTTGACCTTTTTATTCTTTTATAATGGTAATTGAAAGTTGTCAATCAAATGTTTGACATTTTGCAATACGTAGAATGGTAATATCGGTAATATCAATAAATCAATGTCTTAAGTATTTGAAATTAGTCATACCGGAAGAGCAGTGGCGTTCTTTCCATAGAAGCCCAAAAGCCCGGCTTGCCTTCAAATATAGCCTATCAATAAAATTAAAAAAATAACACTATACATATAATAATGGTGTTACCATGAACAACATAGAAAATCCGTAAATCGCTCACTTGGCTATTTTTTTTTATCGTAAAAAAATCTGTCTGTTTGGCCTGACTTTGACCCCTAGGCACGCCACTGTGGAAGAGACATACGGGAATACATTAAGCTGATTAACTTTTTATCTTTTGTAAAAGATTATATTTATATAATTATACTTTATTGTACACCAGACTATACGTAACAAAAAGAAAATTTTTCTACACAACAAAATGGGTTTTTCCATTTTCTAAGCAAAGAAGCCTAGCAACTCGATTTACACTACATAGAAAGTATATAGGCATATACTTTCTATGTAGTGTAAATCTAGTTGCTAGGCTTTGTAAAATATAAAAAAATTTGATTAATTACTAACTGAGCATGATAATTATTTACGAAATTCATGAAATGTTTCTAACTTTATGACCCTTCCAATAAAGATTCCAAAACCTTTCTCATACCGTGTCTCTATATCTTTTATAACGTAATTCAAACAAACATTAATATGGCAGGTACAGAACGTAATATAATTAAAACACCGCATGAACCAGTAAATATTTTACCGAATCGTCTTACAGGCTATGTACCACAGAGTAGATAGGTACAGAAGGTCGACTCCATAAAGCTCCCACAGACAGCTGCGACGATGACAGCGCGACGCGCGATTTGACTCTCTAAATTCAAGAAGTTTTCAAAAAAACATGTTTTTTTTCTACCAGAATCGCGTCGGATCGTCGCGTCCTGCCTGTCTGTGAGAGTCATAGACGATTGTCGATTCAACTCAGTCGTCAACTTTATTCCACAGATAAAAGAAAAAAAAGAAAAATCAAGGCCAATATGTCACTTAGCAAGTTCTTTCTTTGGCTTAGCATTATTTCTGTCACTGTCGCATACTGCCAAACTACAAGTGCAAGACTAGACGAGAACATATCTAAGCCAATACAGGTGCTAAGTAACTCTTATTTAATGAACCTTGGCCTAAGGGATTTTTTAACTCAGCTGCATGCGAAAAGAACCAACTGCCACTTTTTATATACTCTGAGAAATCTCTGGGAAATGGGTCTGCTAAGTTCACGCACACAAACTAATTCCAGTCGCGAGTGCGCTTG
Organism: Lithophane ornitopus; assembly: GCA_948473465.1. Classification (NCBI taxonomy): domain Eukaryota; kingdom Metazoa; phylum Arthropoda; class Insecta; order Lepidoptera; family Noctuidae; genus Lithophane; species Lithophane ornitopus. The sequence continues at coordinate 11,544,216 of OX419637.1, read as the reverse complement.
CACTTGCTGTACGTGAAGCGTGTCTAAGTGTGCGGACGTTTTCGCTCATCGTATGGAGCCAACCTTCTGTACATAATTATCTATTTTGTATTGCGCGTGTGCACTCAGACTAATTAAATACCTTACATTCAGGTTCAAAAACCCGAAACTGAATCATTTCATTTGAGAATGTTTCCGAGAAGGCGTTTGGTTGTTTCAATGTTTTTTTTTTTTAACGAGTAAGCGATGCATGTGGCCAGTAATTCAGATTCGAATTGCGAAATTGGGGTCTTGAATATTGTGATTCTGGATTAGATTATTAGGTAGCAAAGGCTAATGGTGACGATCATAACCGTATAGTAGAGCGTATTCAATTTAAATTTTCGCAAACTGTGGTCTCACAATGATAAGTTTTTGACAGATTTTGTATGGAAATTCTGTCAAAAACTCATCATTGTTAGACCATTGACACGTTTTTAAATTAGTACACTTGGCCCCTATGAAAAATACACAAAAAGGATTATATTTTTAATGTAAAACCCTATTTCTCATAGCTTATCTGAAATATTCCGAATCTTAAGAGATTTTCTGAGAGGCTGATTTTTTATTTATTTATTAAGTACCTAGTTATCGATGTGTAATATCACGTTTTTGGTGCAACCCAAGAGACTTGCAATATCATTTGCACTTTATAGTCTTCAAACCGTAGGCTCGTGGCTACTTAATAACAGCCTTACGTGTCAATCGAAGGTTAAGCTACGTTTGCCGAGGTCTGTCCATGGATGGGCTACCATTCATAACATATCAAGATCCCTCCGTGCCTCGGAAAGCACGCTAAGCCGTTGGTCCCAGCTGTCATTCGTAGATCTTTGACTTCGTTGTCAGAAGTCCGAAAGTCTGACAACCAGTCTTACCAAGGGGTATCGTGTAGTAACTGGGTTGTGGAGGTCAGATAGGCAGTCGCTTCTTATAAAATGGTGTTGTTCAACTGCATCTGGTTGGACTGGAACTCGACCCCAACATACTTGTGTTAGGCAGATTGATTGACCCATCAAACTGGAAACAGCGAGTTTGGCGGCAGATATAGGTATTGAAGTAGTGTTTCCCCGGGAGTTTTAGTTTTTGGAAGTGAAGGATTCCGGTGGTGATTTCGTCATTGCATAATTATTGGACTTATTGGAAGAAAAACTGTATCATTTAGCAATACCTACCTATTTCTTTGAAGATTAAATTAGTTCTTGAAATCGGCATACGTCAATAGGTTTAAGTTAAAATGTGGTTTGAATTACTCAGTGGCTTTTTTTATCCGTGAGGGGTTGACTATGTCCTGCACGCGTAGCATGATCACCGTAGAAACGGGTTTTGTCGACGGAAGAATAGACAAAATGACAGATTGTGATTGCTTATCTGGCAAAATATTTCACGGGTCCGTCAGATGCCAGGGTTACGGGAAAGTCCAAAAGGGATACCGGGACTTTGGCAACAGGCAACTGCAGAAACACGGGTGGGTTTTAGTCAGTAAAAGTCTGACACGCCCTTCCGCTCCGGCCAGTCCGGGAGAAGTCATTTGATGACTTCCCACCCTGAAAAAAAAAAAGGTGTCCGTCAGATAGAGGATTTCTTTAATCATTACAAAAAGTTCATCGTCAGTTCGATTTTAAAATGTTTGAGGTGACAAAATTATTAGCCCTTTCGCCTCATAGGACTTTCTGTTTTTTTATTTTCATTTTCTATAAATATTTCTGTTTTTAAGGTTCCGTACCCGCAGGGTGCCAAATAGAACCCTATTACTAAGCCTCTGGTGGCCGTCCGTCCGTCTGTCTGTCTGTCACGATTGAAATTTTCACAGATTGTGTATTTCTACCTGTTGCGGCTTTATCAACAACAAATAAAAAATCAATTTTAGCTTCGTGAGCGAGTTTCTATGATTGTGTTATTTTTTTTGTTTGTGTTTTTCTTGTACGAGTCCCAATAATACTTTTTCTCTCTTTGTTTATTATTAGAATAGAATAGAATATCTTTATTTCGGACAAGTGTCCATATAGTGTTAGTAACATACAAAAATAACTTATTGTCTAGTGTTAGTAAAAATCAACCTCCGCACAAACTGCTGTACAATCGGAGAGCCGAAGCTCTCGGCTACAGTTTTCAGGATGCTGTTCCGACTGCCCCTCACTCTCCTCAGTAGCGACGTAGTTTTCTTGCGTATAATTGCAATGAAACCGTCGTATTAACTTCGTCGATTATTAACTTATAATTTTAGAACATTTTATCAACTATTCTGAATATCAGTAGGTATTGAACATCATAATTGTGATCGTCTGACCTCTAGAGGCTCTATAACACACCTAATAGTTATACCAGCATCCTAAAGTTAGATTATCTTAAATGTCAATTTTTTTTTTCCTAGTTTGATTATAAAATTCATTTATTATTTTAGATGACCCGCAGAATACCCATTGTCTTTTTTCTTGAATAAACAAAAACGAATTTGAACTTTTACATTTATTGCAAAACTTGTTTTTTGTCGCGGTTTCACTTGCTAGTTACCTCTTCATCTTGAAATGTTTAGCTACTCGGGGTGGTTTAATATTAATAGAAAAACCCTGTAAATAAAAATAAAAAAGTACTGTCCCTGTCCCCGATACCTACTACTATTTTTTATATTTATAAATGTTTTTTTTTAAATGTTTTTATAAAAATATTAAAAAATGTAACTAGATAAGAAAGAAAAAAAAACAAACGAAATAATAATAATAGTACCTATGATATATTATGTTGAACTTATAGGCATATGGGTATCTATACTCCATTTGAAATAAGATTAGACGTATAGATAAGCCTTTTTTACATTCCGTTCAACCGATTTTGAATTCTATTGCGTTGGTGGCATGACAAATGGCAGCCGCAGTAGATAGTTGGTATTGTGTAACTTTTTTTGCTTTTAATGCTATCCTTATTTATGCCTACGGTATAAAAGTCAAAATCGGTTGAACGGATTGTAAAAGGGTTTGTTTTAATGTCTAATCTTATTTCAAATTGGGTATAGTACCTACTTATCTTTTCAGCTTTCCGTGAGATTTTTTGGAGGGGAAAAGCACCAGTCACCATATTTTTTTTCTGAGAATAATCCGCATTTCTTTATTCCGATTATTTCCGGAATTGTTAAGAGTCGGTAAAATCACAGGGACATAGAATTTTTAGTTTTGTTTCTCAAGTCAGCAATGCTTTGGCAGTTCCCTTGATATTTACTAATGATATTAAGATTTTTTTCATACCAAACCTTATTTTGAACTAACATACAATCAATCATAATTATCTTCCTATACACAAGAATCTTTTTACAAACACTTCTTATCAAACTTCGTGACCTAATAAAAGAAACCTCTCAGTTCTTTAATGATAAAAGAAATCTAGTTTGCTAACAAAAAACTAGTTTCAGCATCTTCTAGGCTAAAACCGTTCGGCCAACGTGTACTGGGCCTTTTTGCGTGATTTGCACTTCATACGCGCAAATCAGGCGCGATATCGCGGGCGCTACAACGGTAGCGCTGCCTGTCGCACCCGCGATATCGCGACAGTTTGCACGAGCCTTAACGGGCTTGCCCATCGTGCACTAGGAACTTAACATATTGCACATCGTGGTAATAATTATATTTTGGCAAATAAAAGTGTTGAAAATAATATTAGCTTTTAGGATTTCATGCCCGAAGGGTGCCAAAAGGGTGCCAAATCTGTCAGCGGGTTGTATTCTCATGAACCGTCATAGGTAGACAGTTGCAATTTTCACAAATTGGGTATTTCTATTGCCGCTAATATAAAAAAAAACTACAAATTAAAGGGTCCACATAATAAAGGTGTTTTTTTTTTACCAAAGTATTTAAAAAAACATAATAATTATGTAGTATTCAATATTGTAAGGTGATACGGAACCCTTCGTATGTGAGAAACCAACTCGCACTGGGCCGATTTAAAATTAAAATAAAAATTAGTGAAAATACTGGCTTTTTTAAGATACCTACTAGAAAAATAAAAATGTGGAGCCGTTTGGTGACTAGCTTAAAATGAGATAAACGTGACTTTTACTTAAAATAAATTAAAAGAAAAAATCACGTTGTGGTCCCATCACAGAACGTGAATGAAAAAAAAAACACAGATTTTATGACCACCTTTTTTTTTACTTACTTTAAAAGAGGTCTTATAATTTGATATCAGTTTACCTCTCCAGTTAATAAGTCGCCATTATTATAACTGCTGGGTCAGTTATAAGATTAAATTGTAAATACAACTACCTTTAAACTACATATTAAAATTAAATCCTTTATTCATTGACTGAAGCTAAGTAGTCTTTGATTCTTATTATTCTGTCATTGGGTTAAACTTTGAAACCTTATCTGCAATACTTAAAACATATGCTGTAAGCCTAATTCTTTAAACAGCATATTTAGGTAACTAAAAACTCAGCTGACAGCTTGATGCAAACCCTTCCTCCATAGATAGTAAAACCACCAACACCTCTGCTCACTCTCAAACGCAACACACCTCGATAATAGTCACAAAACCAAAAAAAAGTTCTCCACACTGAAGTGCGAGTGAGGGCAAAAAGAAAAAAGTACCACTTTTGCCTAAAGCAAACCGGTCTACAGCCAACTTCACTCCACTGCGTTTGATTATGCGAAGGTCAGGCATTTTGCCAGATGCGAACCACCATTCAGAGGGACCGCACGTCTCTCGCCGCTCCACCATAAAAAACTTTTACGTATCAAAAATAAATCGAACAACTAATTTTGAATAAAGAACGCGTGTTTGCTAGCTAAAATTCGAAATTCAAATGTCGTTTTTGTTATAATTTCTAGTGCAATTGTGTTTAAAAGTTGTTGAGCCAAAGTAGAAAGTTACATTGCATTGACAGGAATCCCAGTGGTTTCTTATGTGTCTTAAAGTTCTGTGTTGTGTCTGTGTCTTAAACTGAGGAAGTTTCGTCGATTTGGTAAGTCTGAAATCTAAATTCGACTTTTATTTAGTAAAAAATATAGCTTTAATTTTCAGCCTGTATCGTTTTTGTATTGTGCCTCTTTTGTACTCTAGGCAATTGTTGTAAAACCTATTTATATCCTGATTGATAGTGTATAGCGTAATAGGATAGGTATAATGATACGTTTTAACTTAATTAAGAATTACATCATAGAAATCCTATCTATTACGTCAATAACTAACTTTATTTATAGTTATAAGCACTAGAATAACCACGATTTGGATCAAAAAAGATTTCTTTCACGCCAATATTCCATTGAAAGGTGATCAGATATCTAGGTACCTACCTATATTTAAAAACTTGATACCTACAACTTCGAGCCATTAAAGAACCAATCAACTTGGAACTGGCAGTATTCAAGTTCACGGAGAAAATATGAAATCAACAAATGACTGTCTGCGATATTCTTCATTCGAAATGAAAAATGGCTTTTTATAAAAATTACCTACTTAACTTGTAAAAAAAAACATAGGCGCAGCTTGTAGGAATTCAAATCATGAATATAAGTAAAATAAAATAAGCCCATCATTGCCTTGATAGTGTAGTGGTCGCAAGCGCTTACTTCTGAGCAGTGAGGTATAGGATTCGATTCCCTAGGCGGGCAATGTGGTACTGGGTGTTTCCATTCCCAATAGCAGCCTGGATTCTGGATATGTGTCTAGTAAATGGTGTTAGGGTCGCCCCTATTACAAACACTTTTACGTTACGTTCGATCTCGGTGATAGAACTAACTCCAAACTCAACAGTCCAACTTGCGACCACTAAACCAATAAAGCAGTAATAAAATCATTTAAAAAATAGATAGGATAATCTAAACTTAGTTCATAGTTCTAAATGTCTTTAACTTTTGAGCCTAGAAACTGCTTGAGCAATAAAATACTAGTTTTAAAATCACCAACTAGTTCGACAAGTATGGTGATGATATACACTAGTCTGTTTCGGTAAAACCTGTATCAAAAAGCATAATAAACTAATACATTTTGTGAATTTGATTAATCTTCATGGTAATTAACAGCATTTTAATTATTTAAACATAGAACATATCTTGGATGTGTTTATACACCATTTGTCTCCATACGAAACTACCTTTTGGAAGGGAAGCTAAAAATCATCTCTAGGCCATTATGGTACTTTTTAACGTCTAACAAGAAAATTTGACGTTAAAAAGTGCCATAATTACCTACTTGATATAAATGATCTGACTTTGATTTTGCGCCAATTCTATCCAAATCGAGAGAACAGTGGGGGCCCAGTGGTAAAGGCCCCGACTTACAAGTTGTTAGCTTGTGGGTCGTGTGTCGTGGGTTCGAACCCAGATAGGCGCTTTACTTTGTGTAAATAATTTCATCGCCACTGCTCTCAAGATGGTGAAGGAAAACATCGGGAAAAAATCGGTATGTCCTAGAACCAAAAATACGAAGACATGTGACATGGTCTGCGTGGTAGATTACAGCCCTCTCACTCTCGAAGACAGGAGGACTTTTTCCCAGCAGTGGGAATATTATAGACTGATTATAAAAGTAGAGATGATGAAGAACTGTTTCAATTTGGTACAAGACCTGACGAGTTTATCGAGGAGGAGAAGCTTGTATAAGCTAAGTAACAACAGCTGCACGGGTCGATCCATCAGGTTAAGCTACACTTGCCGGGGTTGATCCGTGGATGGGTGACCATCTTTACATACCGACACTCCTCCGTGCCTCGGAAAGCACGTCAAGCCGTTGGTCCCGGCTGTCATTTGTGGATCTTTGATAGTCGTTACGGGTCGTCAGAAGCCCGAAAGTCTGACAACCACTCTTGCCAAGGGGTATCGTATTACCCAGTTACTGGGTTGTGGAGGTCAGATAGGCAGTCGCACTATGTAAAATACGTGTATTCAGCGGCATCCGGTTAGACTGGAAGCCGACCCCAACATAGTTGGGAAAAGGCTAGGCCAATGATGACCTGACGAGTTTATCATTGTGACACTTATCTTATCTTGTCCTGTCTTGCCACTTTGCTTAGTTCGTACTTCGAGGTTATTATAATTTGCATCACACTGCACTACAGCTGCTATATTTCAATTTTTTTTTTTTTCAAACTGGTTTTTGACTACACAAGTTATTTGTCAAAAATAAATTGGTGACTGCTCTGCTGTTCCTGTTATTCAAGCTTCATAGCATAATCAGCCTATAATGTTCCCACTGCTGGGACACAGGCCTCCTCTCTGTGAGAGGGAGCGGGCCGTAATCTACCACGCGGGCCCAGTGCGGGTTGGTAGATGTCACATGTCTTCGAATTTTTGGTTCTAGGACATGCCGGTTTCCTCACGATGTTTTCCTTCACCGTTTTGAGAGCAGTGGCGATAAAATTATTTACACAAAGTAAAGCGCCTGTCAGGGTTCGAACCTACGGCCTACAACACGTAACTCGCGGCCATAACACTGGGTTACCACTGCTCCCAAGCTGTAACTGTAACTGTATGCAAGCTTATTGTGAATTATTTATTAAAACTCAAAAAAAAGGTACAAAGGCGGACTTAATGCCTTAGGCATTCTCTACCAGTCAACCAAGGGTGGTGAAGAGATTAGATGGCAGGTGCTCTGATTGAGAGGAAAAAAGAGAATAAAAAATGTAATAATTCTATCAAAATGCTTTTTACAGTACATAAATAATGAATGATGAATTATAATAGCATTGAGTATGTATACTTTAATTTGATTAATCAAGTTTGTTAATTATGTTTTAGGACAAAGCAAAATTCGTTTTCTAAAGCTGGAAGGCGATTTGTAGGAACTCAAACTCAAAGCATTTATTTCAAATAAACAATTTACAGGCACTTTTGAATTTTCAAAGATTCGGTCAGATAGTCAGAAAGTTGAAGCTAAATTCCCTGTTCTAAAACGATGGAGAAGAAAGGGCTAGAAACTCAGGGACAAGAAGGATCTTTTAAGGAGCTGACGTACTTTAATGATAGTTATTAAATAGATATTTGGATAAAATCTTTCTTTTTAAAGTCAACATAGAAGCAGGAAACCACAAAAATGTAAAAACAAAAGACAACTATTTAATTCGAATAAAAAAATAAACAAACCATAAATTAGCATTACATATTCGAACTTGACAACAGTATTCGAAATTTGAATAAAATACGAAAAATAAATGAACGGGTAAAAGGTTGACGGTCACAAAACTAGTTTTGTTTCGCGTCTTTACTCTCCTTGGTTCAAATATGTCTGTCATTCGGTTGACTTTTCAATAGAGGCTTGTCTTTATTCCTGTTTTGGTAATTGAATATTGTGTTATTAAGTATTTTATTGCCGTTAGGTTTTATTATCTTGCATTTTCAATTTATTAATTAGTAGCTTATTACTGTCTTGTTACCTACTTATTAAGTACATAACTGAAATAAGTATTAGTATTACTAGCAAGTAAACTTTTGAGAAAATTATCACCATTTTGCAGCAAATTACGCAGTGCATAGGAATAATCCCTGTTTTCAACCACTTTTACCACAGGAATTATTTAAAAAAAAACTAGTCTTCGTCTAAGCAAAAAAAAAACAGTTTATAAAAGCTACAGGAAACTGAAAGAGGTCCTTGACATTTTTCCTGTGAAACCTTTTTTAGGTACACAAGAAGGAAACGCCTTTGTCTTTTCCAAACCAGATAAGCCGGATAAGAAAATCACGATGAAAAAGAACGCTACCTATTCCTTACCTATCTCCTTCACGGGGTGAAAGTTCTCATAAATAATTACTCGGAACAACTTTCAGAATTTCGAGTAAGAAACTTCGCTTCCTTTTTCTAAAAGTTATCTAAACTATAATAGCGAAAAAGAATAAATAAAAACAAACACACAGACAGACACATTATTTAAAAATTATTTTATTGCAATCTCAACTGGCCAGTATAAAAATTGTTCCTTTTTCAAACTTGAAATATCGAACTCTAGCCTTGACGCTTTGCATTAAATGACGTCATCTGTCACATTATATTTATTGAGGTTTTTAAACTTCACCTGCATGCGGTGCACCTTGCTATTGGTCGACGAGTTTGTGACGTCACATAGATAGTGATGGCTGCCAGCGTGCAAGCTTTACCGGTTTCTGAAAGGGTGATCAAGTCTGAGATCGGTAAATGCACCGTCAAATCTAATTTGGTGTTTGTGACAAAATCATTTGCGATAGATGATTAAATTGGATATACTTTGGGCGGTCTGTTTCCCATAACATACCACAAAAATAGCAATTGTAAAAAAAATCTTTCTTATGGGTTATTCCAAATCTCGTTGAAAGAAAATATAATTAATTAAGAAACATCGAATGTTTGGTCTAAAATTCCCAATCTATGTTTGAAGACCCGTTCCGACGCGTGATCAAGAAATATGAATTGTTTATTTGTCTAATATAGGTATACAGATAACATGTGTTTTTTTTTTTAAATAATAATATGTAGTATCTACCGATGTCCTCTTTCAGGCGTCCACGCCTGAAGGAGGACATCGCCGTCAAGGTAGACCGCGGCCAAAGTGGTGTGACGATATAATCATGTTTGCGGGACCAACATGGCCAGAAATCGCACAAAACAGGGAGATTTGTAAGGAAAAAAGGGGAGGCCTTTGCCCAACAGTGGGACACATTATAGGCTATTAAAAATACCTTGCGGTAACCTCGTTTCGTCTTTCATGTAATAACAGGATTTATTTACCCTAAAAATTAGTACAATCACTAAAGGCTGATATTAAAACTGTACTTAATTTCACATCGACCATGACTCTGTTAAAAAGCGTACTAAAAGCGCCAAAAATATCAAGTGTTTTGGTAAATAAAAATAATAACGCCCTTGGATAAATAGGTGAAAACGCAAACGTTGTCGATAAGATACATATTTACCTGATAACTGAAGATAGACTAATTTTGATATCTTATTTACATATATGACCTTCAAGGTATATCCTTGAAGAGATTGCAAAAGGGGTGCTAAAAGGAGTTCTTAAAGAAACTCGATAAAAATTACAAAGTATCTCCGTATTGTAAAACTGTAAGGCCAATCGTCCTCAAAGCTACTCAAAAGTTACAAATTCAAATCAAGTACTAGTTACAAACTCAAATCACTAATGAGTAGCCAGAATGTCACAGCACTAGTCTTAGCCAGAATGTCACAGCACTAGTATTAGCCAGAATGTCACAGCTCATACACTATACGCCACACTAGTATTAGACAGAATGTCTCAACACTAGTTTTAGCCAGAATGTCACAACATTAGTATTAGCCAGAATGTCACAGCACTAGTATTAGCCAGAATGTCACAGCACTAGTATGAGCCAGAATGTCACAGCACTAATACTAGTAGCCAGAATGTCACAGCACTAGTATTAGCCATGTCACAACACTAGTATTAGCCAGAATGTCACAGCTCATACACTATACGCAACACTAGTATTAGCCAGAATGTCACAGCTCATACACTATACGCCACACTAGTATTAGCCAGAATGTCTCAACACAAGTTTTAGCCAGAATATCACAGCATTAGTATGTAACACGTTACTTTTGACTAGCGTTGTGGACGATCGAAGGGGCGAGTATTCGAATTCGGAATGAGGTGATCTAACAAAGAACCAAATGAGTGTACATGTGCGTATAGGTAAGCACAGATTGATATAGCAAACTATTATTATTATTTTCCTTAATAATTAAACTGTACTATTATTTACTGAACTGATAAAAGGCGCTTTGATAATAGCATTATTATTTGCCGGTCATGTCCTGTTAGATAATAATGAATACAGAACAATGCTCAGTGCAAAGATAAGCTTTGACTTATGGCAGCAGCTGTGATAAGGTGAGTCAGATACTACTGTTTTGTTCTTTGAAAGAGAATTGACCACCCTGTAGTATACCCATAGGGTGGTCAATTTTTTTCAATTAGCATTCACTTGTGGCAATTCTTAAATATAATTACATCTGGTGCACTGTGGGCAGTCAGATCCGCTACCATCTTGCTGACTGAGCTGTTCTAACATAGTATCGGCCTACCTATTATGAGATAAATACTAAGTAGACTCGAACTCTATTTTTGGGTGTTGTAAAGGCTATTAGCATTCCTCGCAGAAAAGATGGCCGATGTAGCCGAAAGATTCTGGGTCCTTGCTCATGCAAAAACAAATGCCGTTCCTGGTCCCAGTTCCCATTCAGATTAAGAGGATCTGCAAGAATCCGACAAATCGGCAGGTGCCAGTGTAGAAGACCCAGCTATTTGAAAATCGGGAGGAAAAAATGAGAATGTTAGTACTGGTGTTTAATAAATTCTAACTACCTTTAACCCGCGGCTGAGCTTCCATGCATACGTTGCATCGCTGCTGCGTAAAAGAAGGACAATCTAACAAATATACCGGTTCGCTTTTATAATAATTATATTTTCAAAGGGCAATGGAGAGGCTATGCTCGGAGTTTCCCTTCGTGATAGAATCAGAAATGAAGAGATCCGTAGGGGGGTAACCGACATAGCCCGAAGTATTGCCAAACTCAAGTGGCAGTGGGCAGGGCACATTGCTCGCAGAACAGATGCCCGATGGGGCCAAAAGGTTCTGGAGTGGCGACCGCGTACCGGAAGACGTAGCGTTGGAAGACCTTGTGAAGGCCGCAGGAATCTGCTGGGTGCGATAAGCACAGAACTGGTCGAAGTGGCGGTGCTTGGGGATTCCTATGTCCAGCAGTCGACGTCTTTCGGTTGAAATGATGAAACGCTATAAGTATAAACATTGTGTACGTTAGTGAGTACGTGTTTATTTGCATAGTGGTACTAATCATATCAGATTCTTTTGTGATCATTCAATTGCAAATAAACAAATGTTTGTTTATAAATATTACATAATATGTTCTTCAAATACTAACAATACTATTTAGTTGCTATTAATAAAATGACTTGTTTGCAAACAAAATATCAGCCTGACTATTCTGTAAACAACTCTCCGTGAAAATGTTGGTGAAGTGAACTGTCAATCCTGTCAATCCCTAGCATCGTGGAATGACAGCTCACTTCACCTAAGTCTTCATGGTGAGATTTTTACATAGTATTCTTTCTTTCATCACCCTCTCACTGTCTTACATGTTTCTTTCCCTATCTATCAGAAAGATTTATAGTCACCTTATCTCTCACTAAAGTTCAACAATAAATAAAATTATAATCACAGGTTTCCATTTTTCATTTGTTTCAATTAAAATCAATTCGAAAACCAGTTTGATTTAATCGATTCAACAGAAATACTTTAACAATCTGACCTCCTTAGTCCTCTACGGATAATGAAAAGTTGAGTAGAAAGCAAATAATTATTATTAATTAATCGTAATTGAATTGACAATGACCCGCTGATATGATGAATTGAATACGATTTTGATTACGCAGTTTGATTGGTCGTGAAATTGGACTTAATGATAGTCTTTTTTAAGGACAAGCTAGGAATTACTATTGGCCGAAACGATTTTTTTTTGGACACGTGTCTCTTCATATTCTATTCCCGGGTCTTATATTCGGATTAGGACGGACTTTCTTTCGGATCTCTAAAGATGTAACTATGATTAATTTACAGTCTTGGGACTGTAAATTAATGATTTTTTAATCAAGATATATACTCCATTTGAAATAAGATTAGACGTATAGATAAGCCTTTTTTACTTTCCGTTCAACCGATTTTGAATTCTATTGCGTTGGTGGCATGACAAATGGCAGCCGCAGTAGATAGTTGGTATTGTGTAACTTTTTTGCTTTTAATGCTATCCTTATGCCTACGGTATAGAAGTCAAAATCGGTTGAACGGACTGTAAAAGGGTTTGTTTTAATGTCTAATCTTATTTCAAATGGGGTATAGACTCTTATCAAAACGGTGTAGGAACATCTTCGTGACAAAAATATCGATTCTTTAAAATTCTTCAAAATAAACCAAGCAATACTTAAAACCATGACATAGTATAATAGTTTAGCCAATTAGACTAATGAGGTGCGCAGATCGTAACAGTTAGACATTGTTTTGTTAACCTGAACCAAAACTTCACACATTATGTTTGAATAATGTAATAAAAACGGAGCCGGTTCGCAGGTTTGGCCTAATATACACACCGAATCAAATTGCTAAGTGATCTGCCTAGCCTTCCCAACTATGTTGGGGTCAGCTTCCAGTCTAACCGGATGCAGCTGAATACCAGTATTTTACATGGAGCGACTGCCTATCTGACCTCCACATCCCAGTAACTGGGTAATACGATACCCCTTGGTAAGACTGGTTGTCCGACTTTCGGGCTTCTGACGACCCGTAACGACTGTCAAAGATCCAAAAATGACAACCGGGACCAACGGCTTAACGTGCTTTCCGAGGCACGGAAGAGTCTCGGTATGTAAATATGGTCACCCATCCACGGACCAACCCCGGCAAGCGTACCTTAACCTGATGGATCGACCCGTGCGGCTGTTATTAATTAGCCACGAGCTCCTCAAATTGCTAAGTCTAGAGTGAAAAGGACTATTTCATTCACAATGGTGTTGTCAGGCAAAAAGGATAGAGATAAATAAGTTTTGCCTGGTCTTTTATTCAGCTATGAACATTTGAACAACCGTCGTTTAAGAATAATAAAATTATCTGTTGTTGCTAAGAAAAAGAACTAAGTATTGATCACCAAAATATAATAATATGAGGCCTGGGTAAAAAAAAAAAAACTATTTAGTCCGTCAGTCAGATAATAAAAAAATATTTAGACGTGTTTTTTTTTTTATGGGGAGTGGTGGTCCGCTACGTCACGACTCAGTATAAAATCTACCAAGGCGTGACGTCATGAGACATTTTAATTTTTCCCGATGGAAAAAGAGGGGTGTTATAAGTTTAACGTGTGTATCTGTGTGTATGTCTGCGCCATCGTGGCTGCCAAACGGCTAAACCGATTTAGATTTTTTTGTTTTTTTTTGAAAGGCGAATTCATCGAGAGTGTTATTAGCTATAAAAAAAAATCCTTTATTAGATGCTTTGTTTTTGTCGGGGGTTTTTTAAATTTTTAATTTAATTTAACTTGTATCTCAATGTATCGCCGTAATCTTATGATGACGTAAAAAAAGAAAAAAATGGGACAAAAAGGTTTCATGTTTTCCTTCACGGTTAATCAGTGATACATCCAAGATTAACTAGTACTAACTGATGCATAATAGCTATGAACTTGACATACAGATTGCTACTTGCATAAAGCGAAGAATTACCAACAGATGCACGCCATAACATAAACGATAGAAATGATCTTGAACTTGTTAAAACATGCAATCAGTTTCTAACATAAAATTACATAGAACCTTGAACTATACCAAAAAATTGAATGTACCATGACGATAAAACAATTAAAGCACTTAGCAAAACCACTTTAGCTCTTACTGAAGCTAAAAATTTGAAAGAACATGAACATCTTAAAATACTGCCTGCTCAAAACAATTGTTAGAATGAGGAAGTCGGTGAAATCGGTCAAGGCAGAGCCATGCATATTCATATACCTAATGATATACATAGCAATTTTCATTGTTTTACATAAACGGTACTTCGAAATGAACTTTACGGGTTATTTGTAATTTAAATTATTTTTGCGGAGATTATGAGATTATTGTGAGGATGTAACGGTTTCCATTTTGGGTTACTGTGGCATGATTCTAACGTAAAAAATGCAACTTACTTATACTCTAAAGGTTTAGGTAGTTAAAAAAAGGTAAACAAATCGTAAAATTGAAACTTTCTTGTTAAAATTCGTTATAACAAAATTAAATTTATTTTCGATCACAGGATAGTTTTCTCTTTTATTATAGTTTGCTAAACTTTATCATTTATTCTTAAACTGCTTGAGCATAATTTTTTAGTTAGATTTATTATAATGATATAATATTTTGTAATCTGTCTATTGTAAAGAGCCCAAAAAGACAGGTTCCCCAAACCTTTTAGAAAATACAACGAATTAGATAACGTTGCTAAATTTAAGAGTACAAATGTGACGTAGTTTGGCAACTGAAGGGGCAGGTATTACGTTTACTCGGTTAATCAGACGCCTATGTTGACAACACTAAAAGAAGAACAGAAAATGTTTAAATTAGACAAAATACTTGATGATACCACTGAACGCTTTATTATTAATGAAACAGATAGTTCATCAGATTCAGATTCAGAATAGAGCCTAATAATATGTGGCTCTATATAATATGATTTTAACATTTGAAATAAAAGGTTTAGCATCTATAAGTCACGTGGTTTTTTTTTTTACCTTTTTTTAACTACCTAAACCTATGGAGTATAATTATTTTTTTGCTTCCTTTATGGAAGTGAGATGATTCGTTTACATTTTGGAAACTGAAGCTAAGCCACTCTGTGTCTTCTTTATCAAAAAATAACCTACGACTAACCTTTTGTCTACAAATAGCTTTGCCTCAAATTTACATGAATACGGTGTCAGGGGGACACTGTTTCCTGCCAGGGTTGCGGAAAAGTCCGAAAGGGATACCGGGACCTTGGCAATAGGGAACTGAAGGAACACGGGTGGGTTTTAGTCAGTAAAAGTCTGACACGCCCTTCCGCTCCGCCCAGAGCGGGAGAAGTCATTTGATGATAACCCATTCTCAACAAAAACAAAAAGGGGGCACCGTTTTTATAAGCCATTGTCAAAATGAAAACCCTATACAATTCTCATATGTCACTGTATCTTTTTCTTAATCTTTCACGAAGTTTTCTAGTCATCACTTCCATAAATTATTCTTCTATCTATCTATATGCATACATACCAAGAAGTATATAGTATACAATATCTTTTCTTCTAATTTTTTTACTATGTTTATCCTATCTAACGATCATATTTCACAGTAGAATCTGTCATTTTTCAGAGCCACGTTTATTTTCTTCTTTTGATGAATCTTCTGCATCTCCCCATTCATTATTATTTCTATTAGTCACATCATCATCTTTAACGTTGGCAAAATTATTAGAATTCGATTTTTTCACTGAGAAAAAATTATTGGTACTTGACCCAAGTCATGTTAGTACTATTTGCACGACCTCACGCTTCCCACATAATATACTCATCTGTTCTTATCTTAGGCATGTAAACACCTCATCTTTTTATGCTAATCCAATATCCGTATTTAAAAACAATATACTAGAATGACTAACATTTTTCAGTCACGAATCTACCTAGAAACTTTGAGGTCAAGATGACTGAGATCTGTAATGGCGTCATTGAGGTTTCAATATTGGAATCATTAGGGATTTTTGCAATTATTCTGCGTAAATTCTGTATGAGTATTGTAAAGGGTTTTTTTCTGAGCATTAGTTGATACCTATGTTTATTAATGCTCGAAATACGCAAAGTGATTCACAATATTGTAACCACTAACATTATTATACTAATAAGTCTCGAGACTATGAATGTCCACAATCATAGAAGACATCTTAGTCCTTCTTTTTGTTTTTTGAGGTTGGGAAATCCTCAAATGACTTCTCCCGCTCTGGGCGGAGTGGGAGGGCGTGTCAGACTTTGACTAAAACCCACCCGCGTTCCTTCAGTTGCTTGTCGCCAAGGCTCCCCGTATCCCTTTCGGACTTTCCCGCAACCCTGACAGAGTCTTTATGGTCTACCATTAGAGATCCCTTTTTATCCAATTGAGTATTGACAATCTTTTCAAATAAACAGACAAACAAAAAAATACCATTAGTAACTATAAGTAAGCAGAACGATCGGGAGAACGAATATAGGAATCGACAACAAACATCACCATGGTCGTTCCATCTTTAAATGAAGTACAAGCCTTTGCCTTACACATGTTACACATTGCAACTACACACTGTAATCAAGGATCAAGGCTATCACAAGGAAGTCACTTAGTGATAACACCTCATTTTAGGCTCACGTTAATTCTAATCTGCAACAAAACAATACACTGAAAGCATTCTTAGAAATTGATTAGATAATAAAATCGATCCATCAACGATAGATGTTAGAAAGTTTCCAGAAGTTTCGATAGTTACCGAAAGGAATTTTGTAATGATTGTAAATCTGATGACTCGGAGTTTGAACATTCCATTATTATCTTTAGGCTTATGACGAGAACTATGATTAAAAGGTAAAATACCCAGGCACAGGACATTGATACCTAGAAAATATGAAACTCCCAAATATTTGTTTTATTAAACTTTATCTTTTACTCGATGTAGAGTTCAACAAAATGTGAGTAAACTATGTGGTTGTGATAAAATCCTCATAAATTATTTAAAAAAAGAAAGACATAAGTTTAGTTGCGGTAAAGCAAAGAAAGAACACGAATATAAAAAAAAACATAAATATACAAATACTATATAATATGTCTGTAAATGTGTGTATGTATATATACATGTATATGTGTATATGCATGTCTTTATGGTGCCGCTACAACTTCTATACGACTTGTTTCAAACAGAACCCTGCGTATTCTAATATATTAGTTTCCCCAGATTTAATCAAAAAATATTTACTAATAAAAGATATTACAAGATATTTTCGACAAAGACTACGACTACGAGTCAATTATGGATTTTTAAACATAATTGCGCCGTCCTTTGTCAAACTCATAGATCGTGCTCTCTTTAAAATTACTGACATCGTGGTTCGAATTGTTGTTGGAATGATGTAAGTGCAACAATGTAGGGCAACGTCTGGAATGGCCTTTTGAGGAAAGAGCCTTTGAATATTGACCTGACCTAACAGATTGCAAGCATGCATCAACGTGCAATAATATGGTCTGTGTCCTTTACTTGCTTTAGGGAAACAATGCCTTTAAGGACTTTTCTTGTGAATTCCGATTTATCATTTATTGTGTATAACGAAACACTACACCTAAATTCTCCGAAGGTTAGGCAGAGGTGAAATAGTACACCCACATTTCACCAGTTAAGTTTATGGCCCATGTAATAAATAGGGAGAGACCTGGTTGCCAGTATCAGGTCGCCAATCCAAACTCCAGATTGTTACTGAGAATTTTCTGTCGAAAAAACTCAGTGACCCTGCCCAACCTGGGGTCAAACCCGACTCTGTAGTTGTGTTAGCCACCACTAAGCGAGGTAGTCAAAGAAGCATGCATTATCTGTTTTATTAACTTGCACTTTATATCAATGTTTATCTAGCGTTGCGCCACTGCTTTGCACGGTTTAAGACTTGTCAAAACACCAAGATTTATTTATTGTATGTGAGTTTAAAATTAATGTATTGTCCACTTTAACTATCCGGAATGAATTCTCTAACGATGGCAAAAACCGTATGGAAGTTAGAAGAACATCGCGATCACGTCAGAGAGACACGAAAAGCGATTTAAAAATATTTGTAGTTTATACTTGACTTTAAAATATATATAGTGTACCTTAAAGGATGTTCCTTTGAAGGCTATGTTTAACATTACAAGGTTTATAAGCATTTAGCTTTGAACTAGTGCACTATATATCGATTTTTGATACCGTGGTAGGTGCGTCGTTGTACGGAAATTATTTTATATTATTAGATACTTAGTTCAAAGGCCAAATGCTTTGGATCCTTCACTTTATTCTCTAGTGTTTTAAGTTCAACTGCAGTTTTGTCGCAAGCTATAGTATCCTGTATTGCTACTAATATAAGATTGATTTTACCTTGTCTGCGGTTTCTATATTCGAGATTTGTGTCATTGCAAATGGTTATATAGATAGGTAATATGAGATTTTTGTCAATATTGTGTGTGCTTCATAATCTTTTGAATTGATTGTTAGAATGAATCACTTGATTGGTCTAAGTATTAACGCCTACGTACTAATTTGTTTTTATAATCAAAATCCAAGGTGAGCCGATGATATAATGTGCAATTTTATGAAGTAATTGAATTCTACAGTTTCTTGCCAGTTTTTCTTTATAGGATGCCTACTAGATATTAAATTGAGAACCGTATTACATGCCTTCAACCTTTCCTTATGAGCCTGCAGTATTCTTAATTTAATTTAACCAACAGGCGATAGTTCTCTGTGATTTCCATCAATTAGTGAATCGTTTGAATGTACATCAATGTAGATAGTTTACAATACGTCTAATCGTCGATCTTCTGGAATTTTCTTAAATGTGATTTTTTTTTTATTACTTTCTTTTTCAACAATGCAGTCCTAAACATCCTTCTTTACTATCTTAACTGTACTTTTTATTTCTTCTTCTCTTTTTTGTGAATCTTCAATTAATGAAGGTTAGCCATCAACTCTGAATACCTATATCTCCTTGTCTTTTGCGAGTTGGAACAGCTCAACTCACAATAATATTTCTGGTGGTTGATATTTCATCAAACTTTTTATCATGACCCAATCTGATTTTATGTAGTTCGTCGCAATCGAAATCATGTAACGTCTTTCAATTAGGTCATTTGTTAGTTTACGAGCACTGATAAGGTTCGTATATACTTCATATCGGCCACAACTTGTGCCCCAATTTGAGTGCTTGACATTTATGACTTTTGTTGCGCGTTTGACACACTTTGCAATGCGAACATGCGTGACGTCAAATTTCACACCTGAGGTTCTAAAAAGTGTAACCAATGATTGGAGGGGGGGCGATCTTTTTTATGAAAGGGCTCATTTGGAGATGTACTTCTTCGTCTCTCGTATCAGAAGGCACTGTATTAGAATAGTTCATGCAAAGTGACTACTGACATACCTTTTTACTTTTCCAAGCATTGATTGATGAGCTCTCGTTGAAGAGGTACCTATGTGTAAAAAATTGAGGTTAATTTTATCCTTTTGAATTTTGACTAGCACGTTTAGGTTTTGTGACTAGTAATAACTGCCGTTATGGAACTCTCTGATACACGAAAGATAAGACGAGATAAAAGGCACTTTTGCCGTACAAAAGTGCCTTATAGGTGCCTAATTGAAATAAATTATTTGACTTTGACTTTGCCCTTAAATGTCTCAATCTGTTGCGGGAATGTCCGAAAATTGCGGGAATGTCCAAAAGTTGCGGGAATGTCCGAAAGTTGCGGGAATGTCCAAAAGTTGCGGGAATGTCCGAAAGTTGCGGGAATGTCCGAAAGGGATACCGGGACCATGGCAACAGGCAAATGAAGGAACACGGGTGGGTTTTAGTCACTAAAAGTCTGACATGCGCTTCTGCTCCACCCAGAGCGGGAGAAGTCATTTGATGATTTCCCACCCTCACTCAATCTACCTACAATAAAAGGTTGATCCTTCTTTATGAGAAAGGGCCTCTACCCTGCAGTGGGAATATAGCCAGATTGATAGCCAATAAACTTTTTATTTATTTACAACCCAAAAGGAAAAACAAAAAACAATCCTATAACATCAGTTCTTCGGGAAAGCTTGTTCCTGACACGACCTCTTTTCATAAATTCCCGGTTCACCATAGCAACAGAACGAATAGATCAATAGTCCTGAAGAATTCGCATGCCTGGATCCTTGCTACTTATGCCGGGTCATCAACCCGGACGGCCCAGTATGGTGAACTATCGCCCATTCCCTAAGAGGCGCAGGTCCCAGCAGTGGCGTGACTGCCACTGGCTGGACATCAGGGATATTAATTTTGATAACTGAACAAAAAATTCGCCTAATGTCAGAATTTGTCGGTCACTGGTTCAAAGTTATCAGGGGTTTATAGGTGGCCGATCTGGGGAGCATCTCCCCAGGTTGGCCCTATAAATCTAGGGCACCTAGCAAAGATCTGTTTTCTCCCAAATTTTGTCGCTAATAAAAATTGCGACTCATAGATTTAGTCGGGTCTTAGTTTAAAAGATATTATGAGGTCAATACAATATCATAGTCCAAGAGCTAGATCGAAGAGTTTTCGCGTAAACTCTTCGATTTAGCTCTTACTTTAAAAAATATCTTCTAAAATAAGACCCGACCACATCTGTGACTTGGCGAAAAATTGCGACAATTTTTTTGTGTTATCAAAATTAAAATCCCTGATGGTAATAATGGCTATTATGCCAGTGTCAGTCACACCCAGCAGTGGGAACATTAAAAGTTGATTATGTATGTGTCGTGTTTGTGGTTGTTTGTGTATTATGTTGGTTGTTATGTATGTAAGTGTCGTGATCCCAACGGCATGATCGTGTATAGATTGATGGTGAAGGTTTTGATGCATATGTGTGTTATACGAAGCCTATTAACATAATTATACTTGTATTAGACTGTTTTCTTTTAGGCTTGTGGATGGTAATGTATCGAATCAAGCCATCTTGAGCAAGCGTAGTGATAAATTGTCGTGCCTTTTCTGTATAAGAAGATACCTTTGCTCTGTAAAAATCAATTTGCGTATCCTTTTCCCAACTATGTGAGGTCGGCTTCCAGTCTAACCGGATGCAGCTGAATACCACTATTTTACACGTAGCGATTGCCTATCTGACCTCCACAACCCAGTAACTGAGTAATACGACACCCCTTGGTAAGACTGGTTGTCAGACTTTCGGGGTTCTAACGAATGGGTCGTTAGAACCCCGAAAGTCTGACAACCAGTCTGTACCGTCAAAGACCAAGTGTAACGACTGTCAAAGATCCACAAATGACAGACGGGACCACCGGCTTAACGTGCTTTCCGAGGCACGGAGGAGTCTCGGTAAGTAAAGATGGTCACCCATCCACAGATCAACCGCGGCAAGCGTAGCTTAACCTCATGGATCGACCCGTGCGGCTGTTATTACTTAGCCAGGAGCTCCAGCGGGACATTAATAGGCTGGTTTTTATTATTATTATGTATGTATGTATGTCGGGTCAAAATGTCGGGGTTAGCAAGGATAGAAAATACCTGTTAGTTGAATACTTGTTTTTATCTAAGCAAGTTTAGAGATAGCAGGTTGAAATTGCGAAATTGTCATACCTGTCCCTGTTTATCAAAACTTACAAGCCTTGTATTACCAAATGTCATTATTTAGTTCACAACTACTACTTATATTTTAACAAATTTATTCGTGATTTTGTATACTTAAAAAATTATTTGTAAGTTACAACTTGTAGAAAATCATAGCAAATCCTAAGAGTGTCCGGCGACTCTCTATTCCGTCTTACAAGTTAATAAGTGTCGTGCTTAGTACCGCAATAAATGTTTAAACTTGTTTTTTTTTTTATGTGGCCAAAAGTGAGAGATTACTTGATGCCAGTGTCCCAGCGGTGGGAACATTAAGGCTTATTGTGAATATGGACATGAGCTATGAATTTTACGAAAATTAAAATTCTAGGTAACTTGTCAACGTGTAGACTTGTAACTTTTGATACACAGGGCCCTGGTGATGTTCCAACGCTACCTACGTCTTCCGGTACGCGGTCGCCACTCCAGAACCATTCGGCCCCATCGGCCATCTATTCTGCGAGCAATGTACCCTGCTCACTGCCACTTAAGTTTGGCAATACTTCTGGCTATGGTGCCGATTCTCTTGTACACCGAACTAAACTAACTAAACTATCACTAAAACTCCTTACTTTTGACTATGGGAATCTTGGAGCTATTCTGCCAAATAAATTCTCTAAATTTAAAACTTGATTTTGACAACCGCGCGCCTCCACTTGGTACTTGTTTTTCCTACCCCGTGTTTTTTTTAGAGCCAGAGGCGCCCATGCATGGCAGCCTCGACGTGTGTTTAATGGAATTTTTCAGTTTTTGTATGGAAAATAACGAAAAAAAATTACCAACATGTTGAGAATTAGGGGTTTAAGGGTTTCCTAAAGGGGGTCGAAATTTACATTATTTTTGACACACCGTTTTCGAGATATAAGCAAAAGAAATTAAAAAAATACAGTACTGTTTTTTGTAACTGAAGTCGAGGTGTTAGTTTGAATTTTAGTTCATGACATCTAATTTTATTCCACACATTTTTAATCGCGATTAAATATAGTCAGATTTAGTTAGAGGATTTTAGATATAGGACAAAATTTTAGTTTAAATCGACAAATTCAGAATAGCATTTTCACTAAACTAATCTCAGTGCCATCTTAGTGCTGTCAAACTAAATTATAGTTAAGTTGTGTCATTTAAAGTCTATTTCAGAATGAGTTTGATCGTTTGACAGGACTAAACTAAATTTTAGTGATTTTTAGTTTAGTTTAGAGAATTTTGTGACAAGAGAATCGGCACCTATGTCGGTTACCTTGGTTCTCCTACGGATCTAGCGAGTGGAACATTTTAATCAAAGGGGCAAGATCCAAGGTGCGAGCGGGGCCGAGCACACCCTTCATTTCTAAATCGAATCTTACTTAAGTGGCCCAACTAAGTGAGTCCCTTTCCGATTTTAAATACAAAATCATTGCCACAGCCATATACTATTAATGACTGATATACTCGTATATCTATGCATCTATGGCACCCATCAAAATCCGCTCTCAAAAAGACATCTTCCATAAGGTGGATGCGCTTTGGTAACAGAATAATTAACATTAGAATCAGCAATACAACTCTCTAAGTTCATGTAAGTTCATTGAACGACAAATTCATGAAATAGTCATTCAATGCACTTACATGAACTTAAGGAGTTGTATTCCTGATTCTAAATGTTATAATTCTGTAAAACCATGTTTGTTACGATCGCAAATAATATTTATATCAACACTACAACCTGATACTGACCTGGAAATTGCAAAAAACACCTTAGCGCATCCCCCTTAAACGGAAGAACAGCTCATAAAATATTCTCCCAAAATGTTTTCCACATGCAACTTCTCAAGTTAATAAAGTTCAAAATAAACTCCGCTAAAAATATTCTCTTTGTCATCAAAATCTCGCCTCTTTTCCGACATCTATCTAAACATCAGTTAACTTTAACCACTCAGTCACGTACAACTTGACCTACTTCAGTTAAAAATAAACTGAGTGAGAATTTAATTACAAAGTATCGATAGTGCGCCTATTTTGTGGCTAGACGGTTTTAGATTTACGGTTACGGTTTTTTTAGATTAGAATCTCTGTTGTGATGTACCGGTTTTTTGGAGCGTTTTCACTTTGTTTTTCGGTTTCATCTAAGTAGTGGGTCTACTAAGTGGTAAGGTTGTAGTATTCAATATAAAGCTATACTTTGGTTCTTGGGTTGACTCCCGAGATGACGACTATTATAGAAAGATGGAAGAAAAACCGGCCAAGTGCGAGTCGGACTCGCGCACGAAGGATTATGTACCAATATCTATAAAAACGGCAAAATAATCACGTTTGTTGTATAGGAGCCCCCCTTAAATATTTGTTTTAATTTAATTTAATTATTTATTTTTAAAGTGAATATGTAACTAAATATTCTGTGAATATTTAGTACATATTCACTGTTGCCGTTTTCAATATCGAGTAAAAACGAGCAAAAAATTCACGTTTTTTGTATGGGGCTCCCCTTTAAATATTTATTTTATTCTATTTTTTAGTATTTGTTGTTGTAGCGGTAACATATATACATCACCTGTAAAAGTTTCGACTGTTTAGCTATCACGGTTCATGAGATACAGCCTGGTTACAGACGGACAGACAGACAGCGGAGTCTTAGTAATAGGGTACCGTTTTACCCTTTGGATACGGAACCCTACAAAAGACAAATATTGCGCCAAACCCAAATAAATTGTGAATTGTGCTAAGGCGCAGGAGAATGAAGATGATGACTTGGGGGATCCCGAACCTAAGAAAAGATGGATGGATGGTGTCAGAATGAGAAATGATAATTCTAACTAATATAATATTATAAATGAAAACTGAGTGTGTTTGTTTGTTACGCGTTCACGCCAAAACGGCTGAACATACGGGGGGGCTACTTAAATAATGACAGTTAACAACCGTACAGAAACCGATATAATAGAAACATTATAACACAATTAAATTCTGACAGCAATTATTGCACAACCGTTGCAAAAAAAAGCAATTAAGGCTCGATCGGTCAGCCCAATTAACAGGTGTTTCACTATAAATAAACGTAATTTTCGTTCTTATTGAGGATAATTGCGGCTGTTGAGCAAGTATTGTGCGACCAGTTGTTCCGAAAACCTTTTGCACTATACAGGGTGTAAGGGACAGCCCTCCGCAATCTCATGGGATGAATTCAGTATATCATACTAAGACGGCCGATACATGAAATGATTTCTGGAACGTTATGGGAATCCAATAAACCTGATTTGTTATATCGCTACCGTGGCACAACCCACATAGCCGCACTCCCCGTGGCAGCGAGGGCGCGCTCGTGCCGCGTGATTTATCAATGTAAATTCAGAATTTCACGCGTCGTTCGCTATATCATTTCAACATCCATTGCTGGTTTTTTTATGTTAGCTGTTCTGTTTACATAAATGGACTGCTGCGTACGAAAATGTAATTTTACATTGAAATAAAGGACAAGTAACCGAAAAAAAAAGTAATCCGGAGAAAATTTTTGGTGGAATAGGATTCAAAATATGGAGCTGAATGCCCCCTGTTAATTTGCAGAGGGCTGTCCCTTACACCCTGTATACCTTTTACTATTAAAATATTATGTAGAAAGTTGTGTTTTTTTTATATTTCTGTCTGACATGTCGTTTTACCTTGACTGGTGCTATACTTTTTGACCCCTTGTGAAACACCTACTTTTATGAATGTCCAAAAAACACTGCCAAATCTCTTCGCTATCTGTACAGTAGTTTCGCAGTAAAGATATAGCACACAAACAGACTGAAACGTATTTGTAAGAATAGATAATAGTTTTACTTGTGTGGTAATTTTTATACTGACTTATGCCTAAAACCATTTTCTGATAGCGAATTCCAATTGACTATTTTTATTTTAAGTTTTAGTATTTTTAAATAGGTGATTAAACTAGATTTCGCCACAACTAGTTTTTTTTTAAGTGTTGGTATTTTTAAGATACCTAATCTAAGTTTTAATGTTCGCTATGACATTTAAAAATGTAATTAATATAAAACTTTATATTAAAAATATTTGAAAATGTTTTTATTTTTCAACAGAAAAATATTTAGGTAGGTATTGATACACCTAGTATCAATACCTAAATATTTTTAGTGAAAATAAAAAATCGAATCTAACAGCGTTATCATTGTGAAAAAATATAATAATATTTTATGCTTCATTTAGAGCCCATTTTTGTATGATTCTAGTAGATGATTCCTAAGTTATGTAGAAAAAAAATGGGCACCCAGTTATCTTGGCTGTCAGTTCACCAGTCTATGTATGCTTTTTTGGTTCCAAACATTCAACAAGGTTGAAAATTCAGGCTTAAAAATAACGATACACCAAAGTGTTGTTCCCAATCTTTTACAAAGTTCATTCATCAATCGGGGTGATTGATAAAAGATAACATTTCTATCTAGGTATGAACACTACAAAACAGTAGACATAACCGTTAAAAAATCCTACTAATATTATAAAACGGTTGAATGGATTTGGATGAAATTTGGCAAACAGATAGTTTATAACCTGGATTAACACATAGGATACTTTTTATCCCGATATTCCCACGGGATCACGACTAACGCGGGTGAAACCGCGGGGCGCAGCTAGTATTAAATATAATGATCAATTCACAAATCGCGTGATCCATAAACCCCATAGCCACTTCATTATCAACCATTCGCACAATTCAATTTGAATTCGTCACAGTCCAGTAAAGTAAAAATCGACAGTGCACTATACTGTCCGACACTTTCATATCAAACGGCGCACGAGTTTCCAATTGACTGATAGATAGCCTGATTTTATACTGATAAGAATGTTTATATTATTTATCGGCACATGTGAAAGTGACGATTTTGAGCACTTGACCGTAATCTAGTTTTTATGTAGGTGACCTATTAATTTCTAAACCTAACGGTATTTTTATGGTTAGCGTTTTGGTATCGGTTGAACTAATTAATATTGTTTTAATAAACTGGGGGCCTAAACCGGCCACATTTGCAATTCCTCTAAAAGCAGTTCATTTTCTGAATCCCAGCTGTCATTAACAATTCCTATAATTTGACATAAAAGCAATTCATCATTTTGTGGACCTATTTACGAATCCCCATAGAAAACTGTCAATCATATGAATTACTTCGTAATATGAATTACGTAACACGCAGATCATAATGTGAATTGTCAGTTGGTGACATTTGACGATGATTCATGATATTTTCATAATATGATTCTGCTAAAGTGACCGTTTTAAGCCCCCTGCTCTTTGCTGGTCTTACTCGTCATCATGGCTCATGTTTCGGACAAATATATGATCTATTCTATTAAATTATATTCTATCAAATCAACACGCCTCTATTTTATATTATTTTATTTATTTGGGAAAATAAACAGTTATACATAAAATCTATTCTCCGAAGGGGTAAGGATGTAGAGATAGACAGATCATCTTCCTAG